>JAQPPZ010017185.1:4351818-5802424 GCA_028583015.1 Wollemia nobilis
TGAGCAAGTCTTTGAGAAGAATTTAGGATATATTTGAGCAAGTATTTGAGAGGCTTGAGGATAAATTTTAGAAAGTATTTGAGAGGCTTGAATACATATTTGAGCAAGTCTTGTGAATACTTGAAATAGCATTGAGAGCAAGTTTGATTATTGATCTATTCAAGCTTCGTGTTAAGGCTTGGGGCAGATTTGAGACAGAGTTAGAGTAGATTTGTGCTAGACTTGGGACAAATTTTAGTGTAAATTTATGAGTAGAGTTAGATAATATTGTACTAGAATTAGGACAAAGTTTGTTGTAGATTTTTGAGCAGAGTTAGAGGAAATTTGTGCTAGACTTGGAACAGAGTTTGGTATAGATTTGAGATAGAGTTGAGAGTATACTTTGTAGGTGACATAGCAAAGAAGATAGCATTATCCAGTGGAGAGAGATCCATAAGCCAGTGCAGTGGGGATAGAGGTCTCCTATGGAGAGAGATCCACAAGCCAGAGTAGTGGGGGTAGAAATATTCTAGAATATCACCAGCCAGAGCATAGGGGAAAGAGTTTTACAATGGAGAGATATCCATAAAATAGAGCAAGGAGAAAGAGTTCTCCTATGGAGAGAGATACATGAACCAAAGCAAATGGAAAGAGTTCTTGTATGGAGAAAGATCCATGAACCAGAGAAGAGGGTATAGAGTTCTCCTATGGAGTTATATCCATGAACCAAATGGGGATATAGAGTTCTTCTATGAAGATATATCTATGAACTAGTTGAGGAGATAGAGTTCTCCTGGATCAAGTTACAAAAACCAAAGAAAAGGAGATATATTTCTCCTATGGAGAGAGATCCACAAATTAGAGCATAGGGGATTGGCGTATTCTTTGTACAAAGGTCCATACACATTGTAATAGGGAATTGATTCCCAAGAGATTTATTGAGAAAATTTAGAAGAAATAATTTATTCGTGGAGTAGCCCACATTGGGTGAACCACATTAAATTTGTGTCTCTCTTGTGTGTAATGATTTGTGCATTTCTTTTATTACTACTATAGATATTGCCATTGATAATATTGGATAAAATTGTTTAGGAAAGAAAAGTAAAAAGTTGATCTTATACTATTCACCCACCCTCAGTATAAGCCTATGTTCACAAAAATCCTTGCAATATTGTTCTATCTTAAAATGGGATATTGATAAAGAAAACCTTACTTTTGAGAAAATCCACCCTTTGTCTAGAAACATTATCATAAATACCCAATATGTTCCTTATTACCTTTGCTTTGGGAATGGATGATTTTGTGACAATAATTATATCATCTATGAACTATTGATGTGAAATCAGATTTAAAGTTAAAGCCGACTTAATTCCATCCAATTTACCTTCTCTAGTAGCAACTAAAATTGCTCTTCCCAAGGCTTCAACCATAATTATAAACAAATAAGGAGATAGTGGGTCTCCTTGTATCAACCCCATCATACTCTTAAAATAACCAATTGTAGCCCCATTTAGCAATAACATTGATGGTGTGATACACTTCTTGATTAAAACAACCCAATCAACATGAAAACCAAAATTTTCCAAAACTTTGACTAAAAATACCCATGACACTCTATCATATGCTTTATTTATATCCATATTTAGTAACATCCATAATTATTTACTCCTTTAAATAGAATGAATGACTTCATGAATGTTTATAATACCATCCAAGATCTGTCTACCCATCACAAAACCCTCTTGTTGTATATCAATTAGAAAGGGAAGTACATACTTGAGTCTATTAGCAATTACTTTTGTAATAATCTTGTATAATGTATTACAAATGCTTATTAGTCTATAATATTTGAAAGCTTTAGCACCTACAATTTTTGGGATTAGAAAAAGAATAGTAGAGTTGAAATCCCTTGGTATAAAATTGAATTTTTGAACCTCCATAACTTCTCTTATTAAATTAGAGCCAACAATCCTCCAAAATCTCTGAAAAATACAACCTACAAACCATTTGGACCTAGAGCCTTCTCCCCACACATATCAAACACTTTTTTATTATTCTTTGTATGAACTAATAAAGTAATCATTGTGTTGACTTGTAACAAGAGAAGGGCTATTATGGAGCAGTAAATTCATTTCTTCTTCATCTATCATCTTCTCTCTTCCAATAAGATATGTGAAGAATTTAACTGCCTCATCTATAACTTCAAGTATATTATCAGTAACTCTATGATCATCACTAATAATTTTATTAATATTATTATGACTTCTATTCTTAATATCTGAAATATGAAGAAAATTAATGTTTTGGTCACCTTATTTGAGCCATATAACTTTAGATATTTGTTTCAAAAAAATTCCTCACTAGCTAGTATGTTATGATAGTCTGATAGGATTTGCTTTTATTTTCCTTGAATATCAGATAATAGATTCCAATTGTTAAGAGATACATAAATATCCATCAACTATTATTTTAATTCATTCTTCTTAATAAACAAATTTTCAAAATCATTCCTATTACATATTTTGAGGTTTTGTTTTATGTACCTTAGTTTATTTGCAATCTGTGAGATTATGGGCCTGTTGGCATTTTTGCCACATTGATCCCTATTTGTTGAAGTACTAATGCTTAAGTTGTTGAAAATATAACTTTTGTACAGGCTTGGATGCATTTTTTATGAAAAAAGGAGCAAAAAGACTAAGTCCAGAAACTATTGCGATTTCGTGACGTGTCGTGAAATCGCGATCAACGCGGTCAACGCATGCAGCTAAGCAAAACCGTCGCGATATCGCGACGTGTTCTATTTTCATGACTTGCAACGAGCAAAGGAGGGCGAGCGACAAAATGTCATGAAATCACGACAAAAAACTCAGCCGACGACTTAAACTCAAAAGTTGCAGCGATGCGCTGCACGTTCCAAAATCGCGGAGCATTGGTGCAAAGGGGAGTCTGAGCTCGAATGTGCAGCGACGCACTGCACGTTCCGTTATCGCGGCCGCTGTGGTTTCAAAAGGCTTAAGTCAAAAAGTTGCAGCGATGCGCTGCATGTCTCAAAATCGCGGGACGGTTGTCAAAGGGATAAAAGCGCAGCGATTCGCTACACTCTTGGGAAGGAGCACACAGTGAACAATGCGAAAGATGTTGCATTTTTTTCGAAGGAGTTAAGTTTAGAACGTGTAGCGATATCGCTACCGTTCGAGACAAGGCCAAACAAAGTAAAAAGTTGCAGCGATGCGCTGCATGTTCCAAAATCGCGAAGCATTGTTGAAAGAGGAGTCACAAAGCAAAAGTTGTAGCGATTCGCTGCACTTTTAAGAAAGGGTTCCGACAAGGTAAAAGATGTCGCATTTTCGCGACGAAAAGTGGCAAATGGTACGGAAAGTAAAAGACGTAGCGATATCGCTACCTGTTCCAAAATCGCGGCCATTTTGGTCCGAAAGCAAAAAACATGAAAGTTGTAGCGATTCGCTGCACTTTTGGCGATAAGACCGAGCAAGATGAAGACGTCGCGTTTTCGCGACCTGCGACAGTTTCCCGCCAAAGCACAGTATGAACGCCCGATAAGTTTTTTTTTCGATTTCCAAGGATTAAATGCTTGCCCGAATTTAATGTTTTGCAGATTTCCCATGCGGTCAAGGTTGAAGAAGCGTCCAGGCCACCAAAATTGAAGATTTTATTTGTTCGAGGCTGCTGTTCGTGGGTTGTTTCAACGGTTTCATGCACATGTTCAAAGACAAATTTAATGAAGGTGACCGCTGACGTCTAATTGCATTCAATTTTGTGGTGCTTCAAGGCTGCGATTAAGGGGATCATGTGCTTATTTTTGGTGGCATAATTGTAGATCTCAAGAAGGTCGGTGGCAAATATTAAATGCTGCAAAGAGGATGGCCCTCTATAAAAACCAATGTAAACCTCATTTGCAGAGGTTGGGAGTTTTCTGCTAGAAACTGAAAGTCATTTGCGGGAATAAAGAGTTGGCTTCTGATTCATCGAATAGCTGTTTGGGTGACTTTCCTTTCTGTGTCTTTTGCATTTCTAATAGAATTCATATTCCTTGGTTGCTGTTATATTCGAATTCTGTATGTTGGATTTGAATCTTGCTTGTAAGGGTATAATTCCTGGAATGTAATATTGGAGGGATTATCTGCATATGGTTGTGCGAGAATCAAGTTAATAACTTCTATTACTTGTTGTTGTTGCACTGTAAGTTTTATGTTGTTGTTCTCCTGATCCTATAACTTCGGCTACGGTCATATTTCGATTTCTTTCTGCAACTTTTAATTTCTTTCCAGCAACCCTTATCTTTAAACAGAAATTTAGAATAGTAAGGGGAACCAGCCCACTCTGGAGATTGGTCTGGGAGCCATTTCTTGCTTCCAGCCTTTCAATGTTGGCCGGGTCTAGGGCGCACTTGTAAAATCCTTTCCTGTGGCAGATTCGTGACCAACAGGGCCTTAAAAAGTCATTTTTCCACCATTCTTCAAATCTCTTTTCTAGACCATCATGTATCAAACACATTAATTCAAACATAAATGGACTTTTAAAAATACTTGTTCCTATTTTTATTTTCCAAACTAAAGGATTATGATCAGATACAATCTTTGGTAGACTTAAAAGTATAGAATCCCTAAATGTAAGGAACCTTTCCTTTGAAATTAAAAAATAATCCAACATTATTTGGATAAATTGATCACCAATTATTATTTTACTCATGTAAATATGATACCTTTTAATTCCACATCCATCAATTCATTGATATTCACATATGTTTCAAAATATATCGTGCCATTAGAAATTGAAGAATTACCTCCCATTTTGTCAAAAGGAAAAAGTGGAGAATTAAAGTCCCCAACTAAAACCCAAGGAATATTTTCAAAATATTTCCTAACATAAGTTATCTCTTACAATAATTGTCTTCTATGTACAACTATATTTGGTGCATAAATTGAATTTAAAATCCAGCTCTTTTTCGTATCAATAAAATAGAAAAAATTTAAGATAAACATTTTGCTATTTTTATCATTGTTCCTTCCACTTTATTTGGATCCCATAAACACATTAGAACTTTTGAAGCCCCATTAGCATGACTGGATACAAATTCTACTTCTTTCCAAATCCTTTGCTTTATCCTTTCATAATTCTATTTTGAGATCTTAGTTTCTTACAGAGCTAAAATGCATGGTTTTGTTTATTTTCTCAATTAAAACACCAACCAGTGTTTTGAAGAGGCATTGAGACCCCTCACATTAACCTTCATTTCTTAGATCTACCGGGTTGTATTTTCTCACTTAGATTAATAACTATTTGGATTTCGTTAGCCAAATCAATTTTCCTTTCTCTTTGCATTATTTTTGACTTCAAAGGTCTTCATGGATTTGACTCCACTCCAATATCAATCCCATTATTCAAGGTTATGCATAGTGATGAATTATCATTAATTAAAGAATATTATAATTTTTTAAATTTAAAATTTGTGAATATGAGGACCCTTGATCAGAGTCAAATCACCAAAACATTTTGGAAGTAAAAATTTTTTAGGGTCGGCTCACCCCAAATTTATAATAATTTTATGGTTTAAATTTTAAATTACCAATATTCTTGTCTAAATTATGGATATTTTCACCTTGAAATTATAATAATTTTATTTACATCAATAAAATCACCTATTATACCACCATTATATATACCTAATGTGATATAAAATGGTTGACTTCAGGCCAATCAGTCTGTGCAATATTTCTTACAAGATTCTAACTAAAGCCATTGCAAATAGAATGAGAGATGTTCTGCCCTGCATCATAGATTCATGCTAGGGAAGCTCTGTCTAGGGCAAGTCAATATTGGATGGAGTTATCATAGTTCATGAAGCTCTGAAATCTTCTCATAAGACTAACAGATCTATTTTTACCCTCAAGCTTGATAAGAACAAAGCATTTGACAGGCTAAATTGGGACTTTATAATTGTTGTCCTCCTTAAGTTTGGTTTTCACCACCAATGGGTTAATTTGATCAAATAATGCATTTATAAAGCATGGTTCTTGATTCTGGTTAATGGAAAAACTATTGGTTACTTTCAATGTCATAGAGGAATTCGACAGGGGGACCCTATCATCCCCATGTTATTCATCATTATGGTAGAAGCTTTAGGCAGAACCATAAAAAATGTTTGCATTTCAAGGCTAATATCAGGAATAGAGGCAACATCTCTCACTAGGGTTGTTTCTCACCAACAATTCATTTATGATACCCTTCTATTGACTAAGGCATCGGTGGTTGAGGGAAAAATAATTAAATACATCCTGCAAATCTATGAGGACGTTGTTGGTCAGAAAGTTAATTTCAGTAAAAGCAAGTTATATTTCTTGAACACCCCTATTCAAAGGTAAGGAAGGATTGTATAAATTTTAGGGTGTGATTTAGTAAACCTCCCCACTTTGTATCTTGGTCTCCCTCTTTTCATTGTTTCTTTGAGAGAGTCAATGTGGGACAGGGTCATTGAAAAAATTAAAAAAAAACTTGCTGGATGGAAATGTCATATTCTATCTCAAGCAGGAAATATGATCCTCACTAAGGCCTCTCTTCAGAGCATTCTAGTTTATTTCCTCTATGTTTTCAAAACCCCTATGAAGGTTTTCCAAAAAATTGAGAAACTCCAAAAAGAATTTTTATGGACTAGATCAGAGGAGAAAAAAAGGATACACCTTGTAGGATGGACCAAAGTGTGCAGACCCAAGGAAAATGGGGGCTTAGGTCTAAGGAGAATTGCTCATATGAATATAGCTTTACTAGCTAAGTAGGTGTAGTGCCTTACTTTTGGTAAAGAAAATGAATGGACAACTATCATCAAATGAAAATATCTTCAAAATATGGAATTTCTAAGTGACTCAGTTCCAATCAGAGGTTCTACTTTTTGGAAAGTAATTCTCAATTGTAAGAAAATCATCAAAAAAGGTTTAATATGGGTTTTAGGCAATGGTGAGAGGATAAATTGCTGGAATGATAGGTGGGATAAGGATGAACCACTGACACAATATCCTAACTTAGCCCGAATTAGATATATCACGGAAGAACTCATTGGTAGAAAAGTCTTCGATTATATGGTTGAGGACAGAGGCAAAATGAAGTGGAAACAAATAAGGATTCAGGGATTTCAAGAGGAATCAAATGATCTTTGTAACATTCTCGACCAAAATTTTATCCCCATGAGACACAAGGAAGATCAAGTGACCTGGGTTCCTATAGAAAACGGGCAGTTCACTGTTAAATATTCTTACAAGCTTCTGCTTTATGACGAGCATTTTGTCCTCCAAAAGGACTTAGTTTGGATAAAAAAATTAATTCAAAAAATTATAGTATTTTCATGGTTTGTTATCCAAGGAATAATTCTAACCATTGATAATATGATGCGTAAAGGTATTTGTATCACTAATCATTTTTATTTGTGTAGGGCTAATTGGAAGACCATTTATCACATTTTCCTTGAGTGCCCTTTTTCCTTGACTGTCCTAAGTAGGGTTTTTCAGACCTTCAATATTTCTTAGGTTAAACCAACCATCGTACTTGATTTGTTCGTCTAGTGGCCTTGCTAATTTTTAAGCCAAAGACTTAGATACATGTGGAAAATTTATCTCAATCACTATATTTTGCAGGTGTGGTTAGAAAGGAACCATGGAGTCTTTAATGAGTCTATCCATGATCATCAAACTATCACTACTAGGATCCTATCCTTTGCCAACAAGAATGTGAACCTTATACCTTTTGATAGTCATAAACCTCATCTACAGGAGACCAAAATTGCTCAATATTTAAGCTTAACCTTGTTATATGAGTCTGTGCCTAGGGTAGTCAACCCCAGAGCCAATGTTAAGTGGTCCCCACCTCCTATGAGTTGGTTTAAGCTTAATTTTGATGGAGCGACTAAGGAAAATCCTAGCTTAGAAGGCAGTAATGGTATTGTGTGAGATCATAATGGGAATATGATGCTTGCATTTTTTGAATATTTTGGAACAAGGACGAACAACGAAGTTGAAGCTAGAGCTATGTGGAGAGGTCTTCAAATGACTCAAGATTTAGAAGGCAATTTGATCATAGATGTGGAGAGGTCTTCAAATGACTCAAGATTTAGAAGGAAATTTGATCATAGAAGGAGAATCTATTCATGTTATAAATCTCCTCAATAATTGGAAAACACCTCCTTGGAGGATTAAAACAATTGTTGAGGAGGCTAGGATCCTTTTCTAGGGAAGATAGGACAGAAAATCCCAACATGTCTTTCGGGAAGCTAATAAAGTTGCTGATAAGCTGGCCAATTTGGGTGTTGATGGTGATGGACTTTTCAAATGGGAAAACGGTGTCTCGAGAAAATTAGAGGAGCTTATTCAACATGAATGCCAAGAATGATAGTCAAATTTACCAATAGGGAAGGCACTGTAAGTTTGAATTCTATGAGTATTCCCATATATTTTTTGAAATGGACTCACATAAAAAATTATCCGAGCTGTCAGTCTTGGTGGATGCTACTTGGAAATACCACAAAGACTAATGGGGACATTCACATGTTAGATAGCATGGCTCCTAGTCATCTTAGTAATTTGAGGTTGGTTGATAATCATAGGGTAGGAAAGAAATGACAATATAAGACTTCAAACCAGAGCCATGCGGACCACCAGATAGCCATCACCATAAATCTAGCCAGCAGGTTCACTTCTCCAAGGCTAATTGGCCAAGACGGGATGTGGTCCCAAATCATATCATATATGAAAGAAATCAAATACCAAAAAATTATTAAGAGTAACTATCAATACAGAGCTTGTGGGAGTTTTTTCAGTACTCTGCTATGTGTGTCTGCAACTTTTTGTTTCTCCACTATTTCAAGGAAGGGATCTGTGTCTGTTTCTTTTTTTTAATTATGATGCAGGTGTGTTTTCTTAGGGTATACCCAAAATGTTGTATGGGAAGTTTCTTTTTTATAACAGGCTATGTGCTTTACCGGATGTAATGGCTTTGGTGGCATGTAGATTTTACATATATAGGATACTTAGTAAGGACATGTTCATCAACAACCCTGGGCTGATTTTTGTAAAAGGTTTTGGGTCAACCTATAAAACCCGGTATTAATGCTATAGTATCTTATCTACAAAAAAAAATCATACATCCTAAACATTGGCTCTCCTCAACCAATACCAAAGAAGCTAAAAAACAAGTGATAGTAGATAATGGAAGTAGAATAGAAGATAGACGATCAGTAGTAGAGAATAAATAAAATAAAATTGGTAGCATTCAACAAATTATAGATGACCAATAGTAGAGAATAAGTGATAGATGAAACATAGCATAATAAATGAAGTACGGTAGATGATAGACAATAGATGAACGATAGTAGAGAATAAAATATAGATGGTAGACAATTGATAGTGGATAATTGACTATAGATGATAGATTAATAATAGCATTGAATAAATGATAGACTATAGAGGACTGGTAGTAGAGAATAGATGATAGAAGATAGATGACTGGTAACATCAAATAAATGTTATATGGTTGTTAGTAGAGAATATATAGTAGATTATGGATAACTATTAGCATAGAAGAGATGACCGATAATAAAGGATAAATGATAGATGACTGTACAATTGAGAATATGACCAACGATAGGTAGAAGACCATGATGTCCCTTGTAGCACTTTTAGAGTTATCACAATTTTATTCAATATCACATTCTTTTTCTAACATGAAATACTTTTTACTTTATAGGTACAATGACACCTACTCCCAATGGAAACAAGGGAGGCATAAATTATATAAAAAGAGTTTCCTAAAATATTTTAGCCATATATCAAAATCCAATGAGGCATCAAAATCCAATGAGATACTGAAATCTACACAAATGCAAGGTACATACCCATTTTACCTACTCAATAGTAATTTTCATAAGTAATTTCAAAAAATGATATAGAACATATTTGTATGCAAAATACACAATTGACCCTGATATGCCTCCACTTGATGATATTATTGAGGATGAAATACCTCAACATGAAAATTTGATTAACAATGACATGCAAAAACTTGAATAGAATCCTAAAACTGGCACACCAACAAAAAAATAATAATCATTCTAATAAAATGCACACTTCTGGTAAATCTTCTACTCATAAACCTAAATGTAGAAATTTAAGGTGGACTATTAGAAGGACATTTCATCTTGTATGGTCATTAAAATATCTATTTATTGAACCAATGAAGCCAGAGAATAGTAATGATACACCAACAAAATATAGATGCATTATTTATATTTGGAAACCAGGAAAAGATCATAAGAGGTAACTTAAGCTGGATACAATAGAAAAAAATTGTAGGAAAGTTTATGTGATAGTAAATGCAAGTGTTGGAACAACTAAGAAAATAATTAGGTGGAAGAATGCATCATAATGTGTTCATGTTATATATGCAAAATACTATGACAAAGAGATAAAATAACAGAAAACAATAGTTCATAATGGTGGAATGATTCCAGCATAGTTTCAAAAAATTCATAAAACCACTTTAGTTTCAAAAATCCTACAGTTTGTTGTCATATATATTATTCTTAAAAAGGGTAGACCTATATATTATTTTATTGATTTTACGCATCTCTTTCAACTAGTTGATGTGCAGAACCTTCCTAGTGCCCATTGGTTAGATTGAAGTGGTTGGGAAATGAAAAAATGTCTCTCTTGATTGATAAGGACCTGAGAGAGAAAGTTAAAAATGATAAACTCATTTCACTTCCAATTGATGAGGTAACTATTATTTACAACACATTGGATTTGCATACATGTTTACACCTTTCAAAATTATGTAAGGCAACCTCATTTACTAGCACTACTTAATATGGTGGAAAATTGTAATGCAAAAATCTTTACAATGTTGTTGTTAATAGATTAAAATATATTACTAGAATGGATGATGAAAAAATAGTTGGTTTGTTAATATGTGTTGGATCAAATGGTTCTACTATAATGCAAGGTCACATGAATGATATTTGTGCTTGACTTAAACTATCAGTTGCCCTTTATTTGATACCCATTCATTACATGGCTTATAGATTGAATCTTGCATACAAAATTATGAGCACATTTTAAAATGTTGCGAGAGTTGAAGAACTTATCCGTGAAATTCATGCTTATTTTTTGTGCAATCCAAAAAGGTTTGTAGAGTTTCAACTATTTGCACTAGGAGTTACTAGAGGTAAAAAATTGTTAAAATATGTATATACTAGGTGGATTTCATTGTTTCAACCTGCATCCAGATTTTTCAAAGAATATTAATCATTAGTAGGGTTTATGTATGATAATCAGAAGGCAGTTGATAAAGCAAAATATTTACGATATTGTATTACAGACTTGGAAATATTACTCACTTTATGTGGTATTCTTCTAATGTTGCATGAAATTAATAATTTGATAAAACTTGTGCAAGAAAGATCCATTTATATTGTTGATTTCATCAGGATTAGAAAATAACTTTGTATGCATATTGGTAGGTTATACTTATCTAGTGAAAATTTTATGGATCCTTTGTTTGATGATTGGAGAACTTTAATAAATGTCAATGATAAAAATAGGTTGTTTAAGTTCAATATCAATAATCATATTTGTATTAATGTTCATGAAAAGGAGATACCTTTATATTGTTTTGAAAAGAGATTGAATATAGTTACTGAAGATGTTGAATAAATGTCAATCACATATAACATATTTGATGTAGTTTTACTCAATACAATGATTAAAATGAGAGGAATAGTAGAAACATTGACAAGAGAAATAAGAGACCATTTTCAAAGAGATGAGTTGCTTGATTCAATGGGTTTGGTTAACCCCATGTTTTGGGATTTTGAAACAAATGATAATAGTAAAAAGTGAGTTGTTTATAAAATATATGGGTATACTTGTTAAAATTTTTGCTAAACGTGTGGAATTCAATGGTATTAAGATCAATGGTATTCTAAATAAATAACTTTTTACCAATCAATCCTTATATTTTGGAATGACAATGGTTGATCAAATTTCACATTTGACTAATGCTAATGAACTAGGTTCTATTACACGTTTGTGGAAAAAGTTGTACCCTAAGAGTATTGTTGGTAATTTTGTCACTTTGCCACATTAAAATTTTTGTTGAAATATTGTTTACAGTTTGAATTGTAAAAGAAGGGTGAAATATAATGAATAATACTACAACTTTTGTCAATATATTTTGTTACAATTAATTTTTGTTTTAATCCTCTTCTTGTAATTTTCATGGACATTATGCTGGGAATGATGGGGTTTTAAGGTAAAATTAACATTATGTGTAAAATGGAGTAGCAAGTTAACAATTTTCAGCACTAGCAAAATTGGTTTGAAATGAAAGCACCAACAAATAAAGAAAGAAAAATGGTTTCACTTTCCATGAGGATGAAATGCACCTTAAAATTAAATGAATCTAAAATAGGTTGAAAACACCCCAGAAATCTAGATGGAGAATTTAAAATGAATAGAAGTCGTGGCGTATAAAATATTAAAAACATTTGAAATTTTGAAGGTAAAATGAATACAAGGTATTTTCGCCCTAAGTGAGGGGTAAAAATATCTATTGCCCATCTTTAGGGTGAAAACGTTGTTTATTTTAAAGAAAGCACAATGAAATGGAATGAACCGATCAAAGGCTAAAGTCAAGAATGTTTTCACCCCAAAGGAGGGGTGAAAAACCTTTTCGCCACTCCCTAAATGAAATTTGCGGGGTCACATCAAAGAACAAAGGCAAACATATTTTTGAAATGGCAAAGGTACACATCAGCAATAGGTTGAAAATTCAAAAGAACTTTCATCCCAAGTGAGGGGCAAAAATCCCTTTCACCCCTCCCTAGGGCTAAAGCACATTGCAAAAGGAGAGCGCATCATAGATCCCACCTTGAAAAATTTTAAATATTGCAAAGAGGATTTTGCCCCAAGTGAGGGGTGAAAATCCCATTCGCCCCTCTTTGGGGTGAACGTAAGTTTCAAATGCAATGAAATATTTTCACCCCTCTTGGGAGCAAGAGCACAACAAAGTATTTTGAAAGGCACGTTGTGGGGCCCGATGTTGAGTTGCTAAAATAGAAGAATTAAAAAGTGTTTTTGCCCCAAAGGAGAGGCGAAAACCCCATTCACCCCTCTTTGGGGCAAAAATGTTTTAAAAACCAATAAAACATGTTAATGCAAGGTGGAAAAGTCAAATTTTGAAATTATTTTTGCCCCAAGTGGGGGGTGAAATTCATTTTCACCCTCTATGAGGGGTGAAACTATAAGAATTATTGGTTTTCATGTTCTAAGTATTTTATTTAAAAATGTGGGTGCATGCTCCAAATGAAGGCATGAATGAAAAGGAAGCCTTGGCAAGGGGAAGAAGAGCTTTGAACACAAAATAGTTGGTAGAATGAAGATGTGTTGGGCTAATGATCAAAATATCAGAGAAAAATTTGCATAGGGTGTTTTTGCCCAACTTCATTTCGAAAGAGCCAGTCGCCCTTTTTTGGGTGAAATCAATTTTAAATAGCAAAGGAGACTTTTCCAAGATACCAATTATGCAAATGTTTTTGAGAAAGACCAGTTGATGATGGAATTTAATTTTTGGGCAAAGCAAACAAGTTTTGGACATAAATTTTAGCTAAAAATTTGTAGGATTAAATGCTAAAGGGTGATTTTAATTATTTTCAAGGCACGATCCACCAACTCTGCATTTTTTCAAAGAAAAAATTATACCCGATGGATTTTCTTGGCAAAGATAAATTTCCAAGGTGTAAGGGTGAAGTGAATTCAATGACCAAGCTCTTGATATTCAGGCAACTTCGCTACATCCCAATGTATCGATGCTCAGGGCTGCTTCCCATCATTTATTCATGTTAATTTCCCATGTGATTCTCCCACCAAATACGGATCGTAGTTTTCATGAAGAATATTTTGACTAGAACATCACTAATGCCGAGGAGGAAATTATTCATGCTTTTTTTTATCTACAATAATTTTGTTTGTATGTGCATTAAATGAAAGAGACATAATCCTCTATAAAAAATAATCATTTTTCATGTGCAAAGGAAGATGAACACTCTGCAGAAAAAATATTCAAGTTTTTTGCATCAATAGAAAGACTTCAGCTTCTAGTTCTCTGAATGGTTGCATTTGATTATTTTATGTATGTCATTTCTGATTACATTCATCTTTATTTTTTTTTTATCTAAATTCTACATTTGAATTTAATCTTTGCGGATGAGGGAATGAATACTTAATTGCTCTTTGGAGGTTGTATTTGTAAAGCTGTAAGTAGTTCCTATGATTGCATTTATATTGTATGCTAATCACTGCTTAATTTGAATTTTGGCTATTAGTCTATCCCCATCTGACACTTCCAGCTTATGGCCATATTTTCCCATTTCTTTCTCGTTACCCTAAGCTTTAAACCAAATTATATTAGAAAGGGAGCTAGCCCTCTCTGGATATTGGACCAGAGGACATCTCTTTCCTATGGCCTTTTAATGTTACACGGGTCTAGGGCACACAAAAAATAGATTTTGTACTAGGTAGATTTGTGACCAACAATTTTTGGCACACCTAGTGGGAAACTCAAAAGGTTTCACTTCCAATAGTATTGATATTTGATTTTCACCTTTGTACTACATGATTAGAAAATTTGGTGACTCAGCTCTACCCAGAAGCCTCCGAATGTGAAGTGAGTGAAATATTTTTTCATGATCACAAGATCAAAGGCAAAAAATCTAGATCCCATTGAGTTTTATGAACTTGACACCCAATTTCTAGGAGAACACCCTAGGTTAGTTACTCCAGCTATTTCATAAAGTGTAACATCTTCATAGTTAGCTAGTGTGTTTTATGTTCCTTCGAGTCCTACTAGTATAGCTACTAGTTTTCCACCTCCTCAACCACACACACTAGTCCACATGGCTCAAAATACACCACCACCATAGACACCAAGGTAGTTTCCAACATGGAACCACTATGGACCTCTAAATCTACAAACTCAAAACTCGATCTCACAAGCAATGATGAAGGCATTACCAACTTCTGATGGTATGGGGAAGACAACCAATGAGCATGTTCAAGACATAGCTACTTTGGTGATAATTCATGGAATAATAGATGAGGACATAATGGTAAGATCACTTGTTATTTATCTTTGAGGAAAATTTCTTTACTGGTACTGGTTTTTACAACCTACAACCATCACCACCTGGGACTAGTTTGCTAAACTACTAATCAAAGGGTTTAATGAATAAGTGGATTCATTATCCCTATTGCATCAGGTCACTAATATCCAGAGACATCCCAAGGAGGAAATCATGGAATTCAATGTCAAGTTCATCCAAACTTGGCATAGAGTTCCTGATGGTCTTCGGCTAACTCCTGAACAAGCAACCTTTTACTACCTTCAAGCTTTCAACTCTGATATCAGTATGGCCATCCAATAGTTCAATACTAATACATTCCCTGATCTGTATTATATGGCACAAAATGTTTAAGTCAATCTGATTGCTATCGGTAGTCTTCCTCCAAAAATGGCCATGCCTATTTTCCTTGATCTTTTGTAGTATTTGTGTGCTAATGCATCTTCTCAAAATTTACCTATGTCACCCATGTATCCAATTCCTTCATGGAATCCAAGTACATCCCAAACCACGATGATAATTCCTATTCCTCAACTTCCTGCTCCAACTATTACACAATTACCTGCCCTAGCTATATTTTTGGCATTGCCATATCCACCTATTCCATTACCATTACCAGCTCCCCTAGCAACCTCAAACCTCGATCCACAAGACAAGGTGTTGAAGTTGTAGTCCATGAATTCAACCATAAGGATATGGGTAAAGAAATTATGGTGATTAAAAGTAAGTAGGCTAAAAGTGATTTTAGACCAAGGATATTTCAACTGCCACTGATCACTAGAGAACAAGAAATTACTCCTATAAAAGCTCTTGAAATAGGTACTACTATGCTTTCAAATGAGGAGGTTGGCACCTTGGAGAGAATATTATGGTGTTCTACCTGTAATGATCCACATGGTAAAGATACTTGTATGGTTCATTTGAACCATGTGCAGACACTAGAGGATAGCTCTTCTGGTGGTCAAGTCAACATGATCATGGAAGTTGATCATAACTTCATGGTACCATCTGTTGAACAAGTTTTATTTCTCACAAGATCTAGAAAAAATCCTATCACTATAGATCTAGCTGAAATGGAGTCATTAAAGGTACCTACTGAGTAGAATATGCAGAATAAAAAAGGCAATATCAAGAAAAAATGCCTATGCCAACACCTAAGGCAAATGAGACTGTCTTGTTGAAATATATTTTTCCTATTCCAATGAAGGATAGATTGCAAGAAAAACCATCAACTTCGCAACCTTCGACTACATAAACATAGACAAAAACAAAAGAGGCAAAGGAGAGGCTCAAATACCCATCCTTGACCAAGCATTGGAGGGTAGAAGCTACATAGCAGTATCAAAACAAGTACAAAGCTTCTATTGAAGTAAGGGAGCCCAATGCATAGTCAACAATATTATCAAATAATTGAAGAAGATTCCCGCCAAGATGAGCCTATATGATGCGTTGTAACTACCTGGACAAGTGGACCTATTGTAAGAATATTTGAAATTTGTGAAGGATAAGAGAAAAAAACCCTATGCAAACAATGCTAGCTCTAATACTACCTAATTATACCATAGTAAAAAACAAATGTCCTCCATTCTATATGTCTCTCAGGATGGAGAGTTGGATCGTGCACAAATGTATGATTGACTCTAGCACAACAACAACTATTATGCCAAATGTAGTTTGTGAAATCATGGGTATGGAATATACAAGAAGTATCCCAGGCATCTTGCATTTTTATGGCACTCCTATAAAAATGGTGGGTGTGATCAAAGATATCCCAATTATCTTATATACAATGCCCCAGATAACTGTCATTCAAGAAGTTGTGGTAGATTTGAAGTTGTACTTAAACATGTTCCTATTAAGAGAGTTCAAAACCAAGTTAGGAGGCTATCTAAATTTGGAATATTCTCACCTAGATATCCCATTCAAAGGGAGGAGAATACATATTTACAATGAAAATCCCTCCACGTATCATATTGAAAAAATTGAAGAAGAAGAAAAGGCTATAGATTCAATCAATATGGTGGTTGAATAACTAGAGGAGATGGATCTAATGGAGGAAGCTCTAGATGAGCTTTGTTTATAGGATGAATTTTCAGTGCTCAATTTAAATCCAATGATGGAGACCAGGATTGGTTGTTACACCATTAATAAGCCTGATAAGGTCAAAGGTAAGGTGTTCGATGATCTAGGCTATGCCCTTGACCAATTGTAGAAAATATAATTTGATGGTGCTAGATGCAAAAATGGTGTCAGAGTTGGAATAGCCTTTATCTTCCCTTTTGGCATTCAGAATACATATTCATATCGGTTGAATTGGAGTTGTATGAACAATACCACCAAGTACAAAGCATTGTGCTTAGGCCTAAAGAAAGCAAAAAATATTGGGATCAAAAAATTGTATATTTTTGAAGATTCTAAGTTAATTGTCAACCAGGTGACCAATAAGTGCATTTTAAAGTAGCACTACCTAAAGGCATACCACAACAAGGTATGGGATCTTTTTGAGTCTTTTACCACATTGAATGTTCAAGTGGTTTTGTGAGAATGAAATAAACATACATATTTCCTAGCATCCCTTGGTGCAAACTTCTCTCCTATTGAGCATGTGGTAAGAAAGCCTAAGATTTTGAGGTTAATCTATAGACCTTCAATCCCTAAAAAATATATCTACTGGCAAGTTTTTGATAATGATGAGCAGATTATAAATTTTTTTATTAAAGAAGTTGGTAGTGTGGAGGGAAGGACACTAGATGAATATGAATCTGAAGGTTTGATCCAAATAAAAAATAAACACATCCCAAAAGGATTGATTACTATTGAGAGCCTCTTTGATCAGAATTATAGAGCAAAAAAGTACAAAATCAAATTGAACGAGAAAGAGTATATTGATATGAAGTTGGAACCTGATAAGATAATCAAAGTTGGGATAAATTTCTCTCTAGAGGAACTAAAAAAAATTAAGGAGTTATGTTTTGAGTTCTAATATATTGTTACCTAGAGCTATCATGATCTTAAAGGCTACAACAAACATGTGATCCAACATACCATCGAGTTGCAGGAAGGGGTAAAACCCTTTAGACAGAAGCAAAATTCTATTAATCCAATGATTAAGGTGCTAATGAAGGTGGAGTTACTAAATATGTTGGAGGTAAAAATCATATATCCTATCAAGCATTCAACCAAGGTGGCAAATATGGTACCAATGTAGAAGAAGAATGGAGACATTTGCCTATGTGTGTATTTCCATAAATTGAATTAGGAATCATTAAAATATCATTATCCCTTACCACAGATCGACCAGATCCTTCATGTAGTTGTTGAAGCAGAAATATTTTCATAGCTAGATGGTTTATCTGGCTATAACCAAAACTAGGTGAAATACGAGGACCAACACAAAATAATGTTCACTACCAAGTGGGGCACCTTTGCCTACCAACGAATGCCTTTCGATCTATCAAATGCCAGTGCTACCTTCTAGAGAGAAATAGATGTAGCCTTTGGTGAGTTGTTGAATCATATTAATGTGATATATCTAGATGAAATTACTATTTTTTTTACATGATAGGAAAGAGCATGGTTCTCACCCGAGACATGTTTTTGAGAAATACTGTGAGTTTGGAATTTCCATCAACCCCAAGAAATTGATTTTGGCTATTAAAGAGGGGAAACTCCTAGGCCATGTAATTTTAAAGGAAGGGTTAGCAATTGATCCTGCTAGAGTTGAAGATCTCTTGAAGTTACCACTACCAACCAATAAGAAAGAACTATAGTCATTTTTTGGACAAATTAATTTTTTTCCAAAAGTTCATTGTAGACTTTGCTCAAGTCATGAAGCCAATGACTGAGCTCCTTAAGAATAATACAGATTTAAGTGGATAGAGCAGAGAAAGTGAGATTTCCAGGAGATAAAAGAAAGAATTATCCAAGCTCCTATTCTAATCAATCCAGATTATTCAAAGGATTTTATCCTTTATGTTGTAGGCAAGTAAGAAAGCTATGCAGCTGTGCTCACACAAAGGAGAGATAATGAATATGAACGTCCAATTTCTTTCCTAAGAGAATTCATCCAACCACAAGAGGAGAAATATAATTTTATTAAGAAGCAAGTCTACACGGTTATGAAATCTTTGAAGAAATTCTAGAACTTTGTTTCATAGAGCAAGATAATTATTTATGTCATTCATACAAATGTCAAAATTTTTATCATTCAGGGTAAAATTGGTGATAAGAGAGTCGTCGGGGTTTCTAAAATCTAGGAATTTTATGTAGAGATTCATCCAAATAAGTTGGTTCATGGTTGAGCACTCTACCAAGAGCTTACTAAGAGTAGCGCTTCTCAATTAGTTGATCTCAAGTCTAATAATGCACTGAGTGAGAGAAATATCGCTAATCAAGCTTCGATTGGTCATGATTGGATAGAGGACCTAGTCAAATATTTTAACTCAGGAAGATGTCCATCACACCTCAACTCCTCATAGAGAAGGAGATTTATATTGCAAGCCCTCAAGTATGTTTTGTTGCCGAGTGGTTTGTTCCACAAAAATATTGGAGTCCTCCTCAGATGTGTTAAGGAGAGAGAAACATAAGATTCTAGAGGAGTTTCACTCTGGTTTTTCAGGTAGCCACTATGCAGGAAGGCCCATGGCACTTAAGACCATTAGAGCATGTTATTTTTGGCCTACTCTTTTTTAGATGCCTTCAAGGTTAGTCAAAACTATGACAACTTCCAGAGATTTATCGTTAGAGGTAGGAAGGCATCTCTACCCCTTCATCTTATACAATTCGAAGCACTATTTCAACAGTGGGGCTTAGACATTATTGGGGTTATTTATCCCAATTATTCTACCCAACACAAGTATATTCTAACTACAATAGACTATTTCACCCGATGGGTAGAGGTCATTCTGATTAAGAAATTAGATCAGACCATAGTTATCTCCTTTCTGGAGGGATTAATTACTCGCTTTGGTATCCCAAATGTAATTGTGACATATAATGGGACCCCATTAATTGGTACTAAAATTAGTGAATTTACAAGTATGGAATTTATTTGAAAACATCTTCTAACTACTATCTATAGGGGAATAGTTTGGCCGAATTTACAAATAAAAACTTGTTGAGAAATTTAAAGAGGATCCTTGGAGACAACAAGAGAAGTTGACATCTTCTGTTGAACCAATAATTATGGGCATATCGTATCTTAGTCAAGAAATTAATCAAGGCTTCCCCTTATTCTCTAGTGTGCAGTAAGGATGTAGTTTTACCTATACACATTAATTTTTCTGTTCTCCAAACCTTGTAGATGCTCGTCGATGAGGATGACAAATTTGAACCTATGAGCACCAGACTAGCACAACTCCTACAACTAGAAGAAGAAATAGAGAAGGCATGCAATGCTTTCATGGAACATGACAATATGACATAGAAATGGTTTAGAAAAAAGACATTTGAAAGGGCATTCAAAGTCAATGATTTGGTGTTAAAATGAAATGCAGATAAAGTAAAGCCTGGAAAGCATCATAAGTTCAAAGCTATATGGGAAGGTCCATTTCAGATTTTGGGAGTGAACTTGATCAATGATTATTATCTTCAAAACATGGATAGCTAGTGTTGAGTGGTATTTTCACCCAATTGTGAAAACACACTCTCCGATAGGATTTGGGTTCTAAATCCTTTGCTTGCAAAGAAATTAAACAAGTAACTTCTCCAAGGTTCCTATTATGCTAGCATTTTTCATATGTGTATTAATAATCTCAAATAAATATATTTAATTAAAATTCTTGGAACACCTTAGTGGTTGCAAGTAACTGAAAACAAGGGGCACTGTGGTTTATTTTACTGTGAAAATTTAATGATTGTTCCTTGAACCCGAATAAAGCAAATGTGATTTGGTTTTTATATGACCATGCTGTAATTTCAGAATGGAAATTAATGAAATGCCCTGAAATGGAAATATTTTATTTTCAGGCTTTGAAATTTTTAGCTTTTTATTTATTTATTTATTTTAATACCTGTAAATAAAATAAAGTGCAAAAAAATAAAATGTGAAAGAAAAATGAATTAAAATTGCATTCAGTTTGATGCTATCCCATCCTGGCAAAACCGAAGATGTGAGGTTTCCATGCATGCAACCTAACCTACTGGACCTGCAAACACGCACAATCCCGATAAGCTAAGTGCTGATTCAAAGGGTTTTGAAATAAAATTCAAATTTTGAACATTCACCTAATGCAACCCACAAAAGTGGCATTTAACATTATCTATAAATCCGAAATCTGAAAAATGAAAGAATAAACATTAAATCTGTAGCATGCACATAAGATCTCCTTCTTTCTTGCCCACAAGATACAAATTTTTGAACACTCCTGCATTAATAATATGTCCTGTTACAACAGCAGAATCTCTGGTTTTCTCAAAACCAAAAAAAAGAAGAAAAACACTCCCGAGCAGGCCCAGAATGGCTTATCGCCTTAGGCACTGCAACTCTACCTGCAGTGGTTTTTAAACCTTATGCCACTGTGATTTTGCTTTTATACTTTCTGGCAATGCTATCTATTTTGCCTTGTGACGCTTCACTTCATCTTCAAGATCGCTTCGTTTCATCCTCCAAATTGCTTCGTTTCACCTTCCCTGCATTTCCATTGCTTTTGAATTTATGCTCGAGATCTTCTCTATGAACAGTAATGCCTCTGTAGTCCTTACACATGTACGCCACATGTTTCGCACTTTTTTGCATGTTCTGTAACGGCCCCATGAAAATCGCGACAAAAAATAGCATGTAACTCTGCTCCTCTACTTTCACTGCAAAAACGCGACATGTCACGAAAACGCGACATGTCATGATATCATGACATTTTCCTGCCAACAGCATTTCATGCCTTGATGCACAGGGAAATGGTGACATGTCGCGATATCGTGACAAATTTTCATTCCGTACACTTTGCTATTTTTCTGTCGTGAAATCGTGAAACTTTTCTCCTTGGCATGTCTTGCGGCTTTCTGTCGCGAAATCGTGACGCTTTTCAATTTTGGGCTGCTCTTGCTATATTTGGCCATGAAAATGGGACATGTCACAAAATCACAACATATTTTCCATTCTGTACACTTTCACTACTTGGAGCCGCAAAAACGCGACCTGTTGCGATATCGCGACGTTTTTCGGCTTCGTACCCCTTTGCCAGCTTTTCGTCACAAAATCGTGATGCTTTTCTATTTTGGGCCCCTTTGCTATTTCCTGTCGTGAAATCGTGACAATTTTTTGTTTCATACACCTTGGCTGCAACCTGTCGCAAAATCGCGATGCTTTTTCGTTTCATGCCCCTTTGCCAGCTTTTTGTCGCGAAATCGCGACGCTTTTCTACTTTGCCCTGTTTGACTGGTTTGACCCGCAATTTTGTGACATGTCGCGATATCGTGACAATTTTTATTTTCTGCCAGCGACCGCGCAACACGTCGTGAAATCATGACAATTTTCATTTTCTTCCAGTGACCGCGCAACACGTCGCGAAATTGCAACAATTTTCATTTTTTGCCAGCGACCACGCAACACATCACGAAATCGCGACAATTTTCATTTTCTGCCAGCGACCGCGCAACACATCGTGAAATCGCGACAATTTTCATTTTCTGCCAGCGACCGCGCAACACATCGTGAAATCGTGACACTTTTCATTTTTTTCCAGCGACGGAGCGACATGTCGCGATATCACGACACTTTTTCATTTTGTGCAACTTTGCCTTTTTTCTTGATTTTTAGCATCTGGGTCACTGAGATCTTCTCTGAAAGCATGCAAAAAATGTGGGTCCCCAATTTTTAGGTGTGTTGTGGATCATCCATAACAAATGGTGACTCTGCTATCAAATTCTCTTGAGAATTTTAGTGAGAACCCAACCTGGAAGTATACAAACTCAAAAACATGTGTTAGAACATAAGCAATATAAACAAATGCCCAAAGATCAGAAGTACATGAATCATCAGCATCATCAAGTATTAGCTCGGTGTGTGCAATGAATTTCATTCCCTATAATTTGAAATTGATCAACATTCCATTGTCAGTTTTACATGAATGCATATGTGAGATTGTGAATGATTTGTGTAACCTAATAAATATGCTAAGAGATTTTGCTTTTATAAAACCCTCTTAGGATCAACTATATGTATAATGAATTGCTTTATTAGATCCCAAAGTTGGTTATGAGTCCTTACTATCTTGAACCCATGTGCAAGTGAATGTGAAATCAAAACTTTGGGGAATCAGAATCCCAACCTAACCGAGATGGGAGTTTAACCCTATCCTTACTATTCTGATTTAGAATTCATTACCTCACTTTGAGCAAAATAATTTAACCAATTATGGAAGAAATGGTCATGCTAGTCTAACCCTTTGGACAAATAGTGGTCTTGTCTTTTAGACAAGACATGCTGCCATGCATGGGCATACTTAACCCCATAATCCAAGACTTACATTCATTTTTTTTGACCTTGGGGATGACTACCCATCCTTTGCAGAGGACAAATAGTATGATCCTTCCAATCCAGTATAAATATGAGATGGGAAAAATTAATTTTTTACTTCTTAGACCTTGGGGATGACTACCCATCCTTGCTAGGGACATGTAGTACGATCCTTCCAATCCAAGATGAAAAATGGGAAATATTAATTTTATTTCTTGGACCTTGGGGATGACTACCCATCCTTTGCAGAGGACATGTAGTACGATCCTTCCAATCCAATATTTATCATGAAATGATACATAGGAGCTTTGGGGAATCATATTCTCAACCTAAGCGAGATGAGAATTTATGCCCTATCCTTACTACTCCATGTAGGTCAAATCAAAGCTTTGGGGAGTTGGATCCTCAACCTAAGTTCGATGAGGATTTAGCCCTATCCTTACTACTCTGATTTTAGGCTTTAAGCTTTATGGAAGTGGTCAAAACCACTATCTTAAGGATCATGTTGCATAATAGGATAGACATGAAATACTTATTTCTCCCAACCTTTCTTCCAAGCAAGGTTTTGATCATTTTGCTCAAGATCCTTTTTAATGTGTATAAAATGTGCTTGGTTCTAGATATCTCAAGACTCATTTTCCAACCTTAGGATTTTCTTCTTATTTATGTGATAGCATAACCTTAAGAGTATTTGACACACTTTAATGATTTGTATTTGAAATGCATTTGCAACAAAGATGGCATGCATGTGCAAAGTGAGATGTAATATGAATGCATTGTCCTTTGAAATGCAGATGAAATATTGCCATATAAAACTGACTACTTCATGCATCACAAGTTTCAAATGATACTATTTAAATGTTTGTGTTACTTGTGGAGCTTCTACAACACAATTCCAATGTTCCATATTTCCCCGATCTAGAACATAAGTTAGCATCTCAAGGCAATTTTTTTTTTTTTTTTTATATATAAACAAACGAAACATGTCAAGTAAACACACAACTTTAAATTAAAACTTATTCAATCCAAAACCAAACTGCAATCCCAAAAATGAAAATTTGAAAACACAAACCAAAACCAAAAACCAAAATCTATATACAAATGTACACTATAATACAAGATGATGCAAAGCTTGGACTATCACTTTCCTGGATCCCAAACATGATTAGAACATTTTAACAAAAATGTAACATGATATGTATGCCAAATGTTGTGGGAATCCCACAAAAACAAGACTAGACCAAACAATGCAACAAATTTTCACTTGCCATGCTCACCATACCAATTTGATTTAGTTCCAATAATACTCCCATAGGTGAGCATCAAATTACTAGAATGATTAGACAATAAATTATTTTCAATTTTATCATGTCTGTTCTTTAAAATGTAAATTTCATAATTCCCTCCTTGATTTAGAATTAGGCTATCCTTTTCAAATATGCAATTTTGTAAGTAGTAGCCTATTTCTACAAACTTCAAAGCCAAATAATTTTCCAAATTTGTAGGCCAATCAAATTTGTGTAACAATTTACAAGCATCTAGGATATTTACTAAATTAGGATCATTAAAAAATTTCATCCTAGATTCAATTAGTAATTTTTGATGAATTTGGTTTAACAATTCAAGTGCATCAACTTCTTTTCCATTCATTAAAACCATGTTATTAAAGGTGCGATTAAAAATTATACCTTGTTTTTCATTTACCTTTAATGACATTTCATCATTCAAATTATTTAAATTCAAAATATGGTCATGCAAATTTTCAACCCTCAAATTTTTTTGGTCAAAGTGTATGTCCCATGACTCATATTGATGATCCTTCATTTGAGTTGCTTCCAATTGATCAATCTCTTTATCATTTGGTTCTAATTATTTGTTCACTATCCATGGTATCTCTTCATATGAGGTGGAAGTCTCCATATCTTGCATATCAAGTGAGATATGAGTTTCATCTATAGAGATGTGAGAAAAGAATGCATCATCATATCTCCCCCAACCATTGTAAAAATCGTCATCTAAATCCATAGAATGAAATTCCATGATGTTTGTGACATGATCTCTTGATTCATTCGTCAATTATTTTTCTTCTTTGTCCTTGGCAATAAGATGGTTATAATCTTCCAAAATTTTATGAGATTTGAAACCCTCTTCCAAAACATCTTCACATTGTACAGGAGTTGTAAAGTCTTCCTTTGAGTAGGCGATTATGTTGTCCTGTATATCAATGGGCACACAAGTTTCATTAGTATTTTTGGATTGAGTGTAGTCCTCCCACTTCTTCCAAGCATCATAATAATCCTCTTTCAAAATCAAGTGGTGACGTCCAACTACTTCTTCAACATCTTCCATTTCATCAATGTGCTTCTCATCAAATTCATCTTCACCTTCCTTAGATGGTTCAATTATTTCCAAAAGTGGGTTATTTCTTGAATTCAAATTTATAAGGCTATCATCGTCCAAATTAGTAACCCATGATTCATTATCATAATTTGGAGGGTGAATAATTTCTTGATCCTTAATTTTACACATCTCATCAATAGTATCTTCCAAGAACAAGTGGTGAAATTCTATCATATATTCAAATTTATTTATTGATTTTCTTTCCATTTCACTTTCAACCACTTCATTCAATTCTATGGTGGGTTCCATCCTATCACATATATCAAACATTGTTGAATTTAGAACCCCTTCATCCGGATAATCGTGTATCTCTATGAATGAGATCATTTCTGCATAATCCTCACTAGTGGATGTTGGCTTATCAATTTGCACCTCCTCGTGAACTACATCTAAGGTGGTTGTAAGATTTGGATATTCAAATTCATTCCCTTGATCATTTACCTTAGATATCATTGGAGTGGAGGGTGCTATATTTGATGGTTGGTGTAGGTTGGCATCAAAAGAACAATATTTCATATGAACATGTTGTGCCTTTTCTTCTTCAAGACCTTGTCGTTCTATCTCTTCCAAGATCTCATGGATTTTCTCTAAAGACAAACCACTCAGTTTTTCCTCAATGAGTGAAGCAAGTGTGGGGTGTATGGCTCCGAGGTATACTTCCATGGCTTCCTCTTCCAATGTGTTAAAATTTTCTCACATTTGGGAGTGCAAGTCACAAAATATTCCATTAAATTGACTCAAGGATTCATTGGGCTCCTTACATATGGAGGAAAACTAATTTTTCAAGATTTCTAAGTCAACCTGATTACCAAAATGGTGAAGATAGGCTGCTTCTAGTTGTATCCAAGAAGTCCTAACCTCCATAGGTAGTTGACTATACCAAAAGAATGGTTTATCATCCAAAATGTATGCAAATAACATACAAGCCACCTCCTCATAGAAAATATGGAATTTACATAATGTATCCTTGTAGACATGCAGTTTTTGCAAGTAACCTAGTGGCACCTCTAGATTAAAACACCGTAAAAAATCCAATAACATTGTAGGAATTTGACAGGGTACCACAGGTATAGATAAACCTTCATAATTATCCTCTATCATTGATACCATTCTCTCTCTTAGAGACATTATTTCAGCTCTCAGGGATACCATTTGCTCCTCAAGTGTTGCCATTAGTGAAACTTAAAATGTAATTTTAGAACCAAATCTATTGAATATTCAACCTGCAAGGTAATAAAAAAAAAAATCAAGTTAGCATCAACCAAGAGATGTAAAAATCAAATGAAAGTAATTGAATGAAACAAAACTTTTTTAATTAAATCAAATCACATATTTCTGTATGAACAATCAGAAAAATATACAGCATACCTGAATTGCTTAAAATAGAATAAGTAAATAAATTCAGGTCGTCCTTTTACAATCCACTGGGTGTTAGAGGACTAAAGCATAAAAAATTTAAATTTAAATAACACTAAAATAAACCCGTTCGGCCCTCCTAGCACCAATCTATTGAGTGGTGTTAGAGGCCGAAGATGCTAATCAAATGGACTTGAAATATTTAGCAATGTAAAGCTCTTAAACAATTATAAACCCATAGCATCTAAAATCATGATAAAATAAACTTTTCAGGCCCTCCTTCTAGCGCCAATATGTTGAGTGGTATTTTCACCCAGTTGTGAAAACACACTCTCCGATAGGATATGGGTTCTAAATCCTCTGCTTGCAAAGAAATTAAACAAGTAACTTCTCCAAGGTTCCCGTTATGCTAGCATTTTGCATCTGTGTATTAATAATCTCAAATAAAGATATTTAATTAAAATGCTTGGAACACCTTAGTGGTTGCAAGTAACTGAAAACAAGGGGCACTGTGGTTTATTTTACTGTGAAAATTTAATGATTGTTTCCTTGAACCCGAATAAAGCAAATGTGATTTGGTTTTTATATGACCATGCTGCAATTCCATAATGGAAATTAATGAAATTCCTTGAAATGGAAATATTTTATTTTCAGGCTTTGAAATTTTTAGATTTTTATTTTTTATTTATTTTAATACCTATAAATAAAATAAAGTGCAGAAAAATAAAATGTGAAAGAAAAATGAATTAAAATTGCATTCAGTTTGATGCTATCCCGTCCTGGCAAAACCGAAGATGTGAGGTTTCCATGCATGCAACCTAACCTACTGGACCTGCAAACATGCACAATCCCGATAAGCTAAGTGCTGATTCAAAGGGTTTTGAAATAAAATTCAAATTTCGAACATTCGCCTAATGCAACCCACAAAATTGGCATTTAACATTATCTATAAATCCGAAATCTAAAAAATGAAAGAATAAACATTAAATCTGTAGCATGCACAGAAGATCTCCTTCTTTCTTGCCCACAAGATACAAATTTTTGAACACTCCTGCATTAATAATATGTCCTGTTACAACAGTAGAATCTCTGGTTTTCTCAAAACCAAAAAAAGGAAGAAAAACACTCCCGAGCAGGCCTAGAATGGCTTATCGCCTTAGGCATTGCAACTCTTCTCGTAGTGATTTTTGACCCTTGTGCCAATCTGTGCTTCTGCTTTTATACTTTCTAGCAATGCTCTCTGTTTTGCCCTGTGATGCTTTGCTTCATCTTCAAGATCGCTTCGTTTCATCCTCCAAATTGCTTCGTTTCACCTTCCCCCCCTTTCCATTGCTTTTGACTTTATGCTCGAGATATTCTCTATGAATTGTAACTCCTCTGTAGTCCTTACACATGTACGCCACGTGTTTTGCACTTTTTTGCATGTTCTGTAACGGCCCCATGAAAATCGTGACAAAAAATAGCATGTAACTCTGCTCCTTTACTTTCACCGTGAAAACGTGACATGTCGTGAAAACGCGACATGTCACGATATCGTGACGTTTTCCTGCCAACAGCCTTTCCTGCCTTCATGCACAACAAAATGGCGACATGTCGCGATATCGCGACAACTTTTCATTCCGTACACTTTGCTATTTTTTTGTCACAAAATCGTGACACTTTTCTCCTTGGCATGTCTTGCGGATTTCTATCATGAAATCATGACGCTTTTCAATTTTGGGCTGCTCTTGCTGTATTTGGTCGTGAAAACGTGACATGTCATGAAATTGTGACATATTTTCCATTTTGTACACTTTCGCTGCTTGGAGCCGCGAAAATGCGACCTGTCACGATATCGTGACGTTTTTCGGCTTCGTACCCCTTTGCTAGCTTTTCATCGTGAAATCATGACGCTTTTCTATTTCGGGTCCCTTTACTGTTTCCTGTTGCGAAATCGTGATGATTTTTCGTTTCGTACACCTTGGCTGCAACCTGTCGCGAAATCGCGACGCTTTTTCGCTTCATGCCCCTTTGCTGCTTTTTGTCGTGAAATCATGACGCTTTTTTGCTTTGCCCTGTTTGACTGGTTTGACCCGTGATTTTGTGACATGTCGTGATATCGCGACAATTTTCATTTTTTTCCAGTGACCGCGCAACACGTCGTGAAATCGTGACAATTTTCATTTTTTTCCAGCGACCGCGCAACACGTCATGAAATCGCAACAATTTTCATTTTCTGCCAGCGACCGCGCAACACGTTGCAAAATCGTGACAATTTTCATTTTCTTCCAGCGACCGCGCAACACGTCGCGAAATCGCGACAATTTTCATTTTCTGCCAACGATCACAGCAACACGTCGCGAAATCGCGACACTTTTCATTTTCTGCCAGTGACAGAGCGACATGTCACGATATCACGACACTTTTTCATTTTGTGCAACTTTGCCTTTTTTCTTGATTTTTAGCATCTGGGTCATTGAGATCTTCTCTAAAAGCATGCAAAAAATGTGGGTCCCCAATTTTGGGGTGTGTTGTGGATCAGCCACAACAACTAGGAATTTCCAATTCCAGTTAATGTTCTTCATTTGAAGGTCTATTATCGCTGAAATTTTTTAAGAACAAGTATGCATATATGTACATATGTTATTTTATTTTTCAAATATTTTATGCTTATATAAAGAAAAAGAAAAAAAAAAGAAAAGAAGAAAAAAAGTGATCTTATTCTACCCCTTACAAGTGATTTTTCTTCAAAGCACGTCCTCAGTGGTAAAAATTAATTTCATCCTGAAAAGCATTTTCAAGGCCTCACTTTTAATTTCGGACGAAAATCATTTCAATAGCTTTTGGCAAAGTGAGTGCAGGAAAAGGACGAAGTTGTTTTATTAATGGATAAATAGGGGTGAATAAGCACATAATATATATATATTAAAAATACTTTTACCCCAAGTGAGGGGCGAAAATCATTTTTTTCCTATTTAGGGTGAAAGGAGGATAAAAAAAAATATAATAATAAAAAAGAAGTTTTAATTTTGCCATGCAGTTTTATATGGGAGGCGGAATGCTATTTCAGAGTGAAACTCCCAGCATTGGAATAGCAAAGAGAAAAAAAATCACATGTTTTTTGAAGACTCCTAGTTTAACAAAGCATTTTCGGTAATGAAGGGCAAAACTAATTTTTATTTTACTTTTTCGATAACTGCAGTGGCACTTACAGCTTGTTTTTTTTAGCAAGGTGCTTTTTGGGGTGAAATCAGAGAAGAGGAATTGTTTTAAAAGGTCATCCTGGCTTGTGAATTCACCAAGTAAACAAGGAGAATGATTTTTGAGCACCAGTTGATTAAAGAAGCAAGTTGCAGGATTTTTTTTACCCGGTTAATGTTTTTTAGTAAAGGAAATGCACCTGAGAGATTTTTTTACTAACACAAAATGATTTCAGTGCACCCAAGTGATATTTTTAGCGTAAGAGTGTGCCCGAAGTAGATTAATTTTTCCCATTCACCCTAGATTGATGATTTGACATCCTCAAAGTGGTAGAATTGATTAATTTTCATCTCGAAGGGCATCCATCACTGACAAATGGTATTTTTCATTCTTGGTATTAGCTATTGATATCCAGGTTGTACTTTTCAAGATAAAAGGTGGCTAAGAAAAAGGTTCAAGAAATATGTTGGGTGAAAAGGAAGTTTATGATAGTTTAAAAAATTATTAGAAATCGTGTCTGGTGAAGGAATCAAGATGCACGTTCATCCAACTTCTCCAAAAATCAGCACATGCATTAAATATGGTAATTGGAGGTGCATTTTATAAATTTGGTACATCCACAGCTTGGAGGAATTTTTTTTTATATGTATTTTCTGAAATATTATTGCATTTGGTTGCTTGGGTGTAGGAATTACAGGGCGTCCAAGAGTTATTGGATATGGGGAGAAAAACTGTAGAGCCCAAGAGCACCGTTGAGCCAAAGAAAGTGCAGAAGAAATCTGAGGGAGGAAAGAAGTCCAAAAAGTCCAGGAAAAATAAAAATATCAACTTGGATCCATATTTTGATGTGTTAGCTTAGGTTGGAGATTGCATTATTTTGAATAAAGGCATTGATAAATTGTGCCATGACATAGATGTTGTAGTTAGACAAGGTTTTACACCAGAGAGCCCTCTCACCATCACATATCATGCTCAAATTTTCTAGTATTTGTGCACACCAATTCATTTTTACCCAGAGTTGGTGGAGGTAATTTTAAAATTTTATAATACCAAAACCAAATCTATCCAGAACACAAAAGGAGAAGTGTCATTTACCATTTCATTCGATGATTTTCAGGAGGCATTTGATTATGGGTTTAAACCTCCTTTCGAATTTGTTTTTAAGATGTTGCATCTTGGCGAATAGGGGGATAAATATCAGTCAATGGTAACACTACACCGATTTATGGAGATCTAGCTGATAAATATGCCCTAGCATGGTGAATTACCAACTTTATCGAAGCCATTAACCAAATTAAAGAATCCAAATTTATTTTCTATGGTGGTTTGGATTGTGGGTCTCCCAACTAATTTAACAGTGCACAAATGGTATGCAACATTGGTGTAGTACATTTATCAGGTCAAATTCTATACCCCTACTACAATTATGGTAAGGACAAACCTAATTTTCTTTTATTGGACTAATTATATTTCCAGAAGGATGCATTCCTAGCTAGAGAAAATGTAGAGTGAAAAAACCATGGCATTCAGGCACACATCATTCTTAATATGGTATTTCTTCTTTCACATGTATCAAAAAGTTTCCTTCATAGCAGTTAGGCAGGTTGACAAAGAAAATAGGAGATTGTTAGTATATTTGTAGACCTCTAGCTTGTCAAGGAAAAAATCATTTTATAATTTTAACCGCATGTTCATGGGCCCCGTCCTAGATCTAATTTTTGGAAAATGCAAGAGGGTGCCAAGGGAAATGAGAGAGGAAATCATCCCAAAGGAGAAAGGTGATATATTTTTATTAATGCAGGGTATCATTCTGCATATTTTTACCTATACTGGAAAGCCATTTCTTCTTTCGTACTTTTCCATGGGACACCTTTTTGCATTGGAATTCGTTCGCTAGCATGAATTTATAAATTATATTTATAGGGTAAGATGAGGAAAAAGAACCACATGTACTATACATTTTCACTTTGGAGGCATTGAGGTGAGACAGGTGGGCCAAAATTAGTTAATTACCCAAGCCCTTTATGACATCGGTATGGTGGATTTACCATAGCAGTGGAAGTACGATCCTTTGGGTCACTTCATGATGTCAATTTAGACCAAGAAGTTTCATTGTTAACCTAGGCTAGACATTGAGTGACACAAAAATATTTTGGAATAACATAATTTGGAATGGCAAATGGAGAATATGATGTCGTTCCAACCATGGCACAACTTTTATGAGATGGAGGTTGAGTACAACCTTGTAGCGCATAAGCATCAGATTCTGCCTCTAGGGTTATTCAATCAGATGAATGAGTAGATTCTCGATTGGTCTAAATATAAGATTACCAAGTAGTGGATTATGAGGGCCCATCGAGGGAAAATTGGGTTCTCGTATAGCTTGGTGATGGATGAAATATTTTTAGATATTTATGATGAGTTTTACACCAGTTATCAGTCAGTCACTTTCACTGGTATTATACCTTGAAGTTTTCAAAAATCCATTAGTGAGGAGAGTGTGGTTGAAGAAGAATAACTCATGGCCCAAGAGGCACAACCTATAGAAGAAAAACAAATACAAGTACCAAAGGAGCCACTATAGTTTCAGGTGATAAGTAAGAAAAACTACCCCTTATAAACATCTCCAAAAGGCTGAGTATTGGTGTAGTTTTATCAAACCCTCCTCCAATAGTTTTGGTTGAATGAAAATAAGTGTTAAAAGCTATCCCATTGGTCTGGATAGAGCTTGTGGGTCAAAGTACTAAGATTATCAATCTTGAGGAAGACTTAGTGGCATAACCAAAGGACCAGGTTGAGAAAGAGCTAGTGTCATGACCACTTTCACCCTCATTGGCTCAAATGACTTCGAAGCCCAAAGGTACATTTTATCTCCCTTCCCCTATTCTTGAGTCATTGGTGACTGTTGTTTCTCATCCTCTAGTTTCCACTTCTATTTCACCCCTATTCAGTATGCCTTCCACCTCAATTTCACTTCCTATCTCTCAACCACCGATCACCAATGCTCCCTCTTCTTCTATTCTTGTTTATTATATTTCTCTTTCTTCCAATTCTTTCACATCCATCCCAAACCCTTTTTCACTTTCTGTATCTTCCATTCCAGTAACCTTTACTATGGCTATAAGAACACAAGATCCAACCCGAGTGAGTGTGACCATAGTCGAACCTCTTGCTTCCATTCCCATGACCACCCCCATTTTATCAATCGTTCCCACTATACCAATTTCCACTTCCATTGAGCTGATTTCACAATAGAAACTATAAATCAATGATTGGGATGAGCCTCTCACTAAAGAACATGTACTGCCTCTGATGAGAAAACTTACATGTATTGAATCTGATTTACTGGATCTCAACCAACAGGTAAATTATATTGATATGGAGTAAGTGGAGACTTTTAGGTACCTTGTGGATTCACTTAATAACCTATAGCTAATTAGTGAAGATGCTTGGTTTGAGCCTATTGTAGTGTTCAAGGCTACAATCACACATCTTTCAGAGGAAGAGGCTACAACGAATGAGGTAGAGGATAAAAATACCCAAGAAAGCCATAAGTAGTCTGATGCACTAGGTGGAGTAGACTCCAAATCCCAATGGATGAAGGTCTAGTATTGATTACATCCATGCGATATGGATACCCCGAGAGTCACTAGAAATATTGACAGTTTTGTCACTTTACCACATTAAATTTTTTGTTGAAATCTTGTTTATAGTTTAATTGTAAAATAAGGGTGAAATATAATGAATAATGTTGCATCTTTTGTCAATATATTTTTTTACAATTAATTTTTGTTTTAATCCTCTTCTTGTAATTTTCATGGACATTATGCTGGGAATGATGGGGTTTTAAGGCAAAATTAACATTATGTGTAAAATGGAGCAACAAGTTAATAGTTTTTAGCACTAGAAAAATTGGTTCGAAATGAAAGCGCTGATAGATAAAGAAAGAAAAATGGTTTCACTTTCCATGAGGATGAAAGGGCACTTTAAAATTAAATGCATCCAAAAATAGGTTGAAATCACCCGAGACATCCAGATGAAGAATTTAAAATGAACGAAAGTCATGGCACATAAAATATTAAAAACATTTGAAGTTTCGAAGGCAAAAATAAGACAAGGTATTTTCACCCCAAGTGAGGGACGAAAATCTCTATCGCCCCTCTTTGGGGTAAAAATGTTGTTTATTTTAAAGCAAGCGCAATGAAAAGGCATGAGCTGGTCAAAGGCTAAAGTCAAGGATGCTTTCACCCCAAAGGAGGGGTGAAAAGCCCTTTCACCCCTCCCTAGGGTGAAACCACATTTAAAAAGGATAAAATTTGTAGGCCCATGTCAAAGAACAAAGGTAAACATATTTTCCAAGTGGCAAAGGTACATGTTAGCAACAGGTTGAAAAGTCAAAAGATATTTCACCCCAAGTGAGAGGTGAAACTCTCTTTCACCCCTCCCTGGTATGAAACTCCCTGTCACCCCTCCTTGGGGAAAAAGCACATTGTAAAAGGAGAGTGCATTGTGGATCCCACCTTGAAAAATTAAAAAATATTGCAAAGAGGATTTTACCCCAAGTGAGGGGTGAAAATTCCATCTCCCCTCTTTCAGACGAACGTAAGTTTCAAATACAATGATTTTTTTTCACCCCTCTTGGGAGTGAGAGCACAATAAAGTATTTTGAAAGGTGCATTGTGAGGCTCAATGTTGAGTTTCTGAAATGGAAGAATTAAAAAGTGTTTTCACCCTAGAGGAGAGGTGAAAACCCCATTCACCCCTCTTTGGGGTGAACGTGTTTTAAAAGCCAATGAAACACATCAATGCAAGGTATGAAAGTCAATGTTTGAAATGAATTTTTCCCCAAGTCGGGGGTGAAACTCATTTTCACCCTCTATGAGGGGTGAAACTATAAGAATTGATGGTTTTTGTGTTCTAAGTATTTTATTTAAAATGTGGGTGTATGCTTCAAATGTAGGAATGAATGAAAAGGAAGCCTTGACAAGGGGAAGAAGAGATTTGAACATAGAATAGCTACCAAAATGAATATGTGTTGGGCTAATGATCAAAATATCAGAGAAAAATTTGCACATTGTGTTTTTCACCCAAATTTGTTTTGAAAGAGTTAGTCACCCCATTTTTGGGCGAAATCAATTCTAAACAACAAAGGAGACTTTTACAAGATACCAATTGTGCAAAATATTTTGAGAAAGACTAGGGGATGATGAAATTTAATTTTTGGGTAAAGCAAACAAGTTTTAGGCCTGAATTTCAACTGAAAATTTATAGAATTAAATGCTAAAGGGTGATTTTAACTATTTCCAAGGCACCATCCACCAGATCTACATTTTTTCAAAGCAACATTTATACCTAGTGGACTTTCTTGGCAAAGATAAATCTCCAAGGTGCAAGGGTGAAGCGAATTCGATGACCAAGCTCCCAATATTCAGGCAACTTCTTTGCATCCCAATGCACCGACACTCAAGGTCACTTCCCATCATTTAATCATACTGATTTCCCATGTGATTCTCCCACCAAATTTGGATTGTGGTTTCCATGAAGAATATTTTGACCAAAACATCACTAATGCCAAGGAGGAAATTATTCATGTTGGTTTTTGATCTACCAACATTTTGTTTTTATCTGCATTAAATTAAAGAGGCATAATACTCTATAAAATCTAATCATTTTTCATGTACAAATGAGGATGGACACTCTGCACAAAAACACTTCAAGTTTTACTACATCAATAGAAAGACTTCAGCTTCTGGTTCTATGAATGGTGTTGTATTTGATAATCTTATGTATGTCATTTCTGATTATATTCATCTTTGTTATTTACTATGTTTAAATTATGCATTTGAACTTAATCTCTATGGGTATTAGAATGAATACTGAGATACTCTTTGAATATTATATTTGCATAATTGTAATTAGTTCCCATGCTTTCATTTATGTTGTATGTTAATCCCTGCTTGATTTGAATTTTAACTGTTAGTCAATCCCCATCCTACACTTCCAACTTATAGCCATATTTTCTCATTTCTTTCCTATTATCTTGAGCTTTAAACCAGAGTGGATTAGAAAGGGAGCCAGAACTCTATGGATATTATCCCGAAGGATATTTCTCTCCTTCAACCTTTCATTGTTGCACAGGTCTAGGGTGCACAAAACATAGATTTTGTACTAGGCAGATTCGTGACCAACAAGTATATGATGAGGGAATATTTTTGCTTATATGAATTGTATCAACCAATTATTTTGGGATCAATGGAGGATGAGGGGGTTTTTATTGCATTATCTTTTGTGAAATCTAAAGTTTGTAACATATTGGATAAAAATTTAGAAAACTGCTTGAGAATATAGCTCATATTATGAGGTGGACAAGTATCCTTATGATAGAGCTCTGGCATATTGGAAATCTATAGTAGACAAAATATGTATCACTAGTATTCATGATAATGAGAAAAAAAATAATTGTAGTGATCAGATTATAGAGACACAAAGATCAACTATGCATACAAGTTATTTGGGACAAGATGGGAAGTGTTTGTTTCAACTTCCTTCATTGTAATATTTGCATGATTTTTGTAAACAACTATCTTCAAGATTATGAAAATTATTTTTGGATTGTTGAGTTTCTAAAATAATATGTTGTTTAAATTTTATATTGTTTATCATAACCTTGTTCATGAAAATTTTAATTTTATATCATACCCTTTTTTCATAAAATTATATGTTTTATATGATAGTGTTTCTTTGCTTTACTGAATATTGTAAACATCGGATGGATTTTTCATATTAAAGTAAAAATTGAAGTTCTTAATGGCACATTTGTTTGGGGTGAATTAAAGGAATCCTTTAGAACAACTACATTAGACATATTATTATTCCAACATATTCAATCAAGACCTAAGTAACATAATTGCATCATTTTCATCATTTTTAACCTTTTGTTTTGTAGATTTCCATAGTTCCAATAACAAGCATATGTAAATCTTTACAAATATTTAATAAAACAAAATAATAATTTAAAAATATAAAACACATATTTAGAAAATATTTTTTATTTATTCAAAATAACTTTTCATTACATTAAATTTTACAAAACTTGTGAACTGTATCCACCTTGATACTATTTTTGTACAATTATACAAAAATACTAAACTATATATCCACTTTGATACTATTTTGTTACAATTTTATAAAACTAGTGAACTGTGTATCCACTTTGATACTATTCAGTTATGGGACTTGATGCAGGTTTTGGCTCTAATATAGTGTCTAATTTTATTCATGCCCTTGCCTAGATGCTACCTCTAATGTAGGATCATGCATAATTTCTTCATGCCCTTATCTATAAGTTTTTCCTTCTAGGGCACCAGATCTCATCAGGCTCTCCTCTGCATTCATAAAACTTACGATCAATGTCCTTTCCTCTATAGCTAGATCCTCTTTCAAACTCGAAGGTATTTATTTTTCAAACTCGAAGGTATATCATTTTTCTTGATTATTCTATCTAATTTTGGTATATAATCGTTCTTTTTTTTTTTAAATAAAGGGGTAAAAAATTATTGATAAAAAGTCTGGATTACAAAGTATAGCTGAGCCCCCACCCAGGACTCAAATAAGCAACAAGACAGGCTAAATCATCAGACAAATTCAACTCCCAAAGAAAACTAAAAAAAAACAAACCACATTAAGTCTGAACATCCTTATGGATCAACTCCCGTAGGTGTTGAGAATCCCTATATGGGAGACTCTCCCAGATATCAATACTCTGAGTATCCAATAGCTCAGAAGCCCTTTTGGCCAGGTAATCAAGAACCCCATTCCATTCCCTTGGAATGTGCACAAAGGATATAAATTCGAACTCTTCACTCATTCTGAGAATCTGAATGGTCACAGAGGCCAACTACCAATTAACATCCTCCACTCTTTTGCTATTTAAAAGATTAACCAAAATTTGAGAGTCAGAATCACAAAGAATCCTGCACCAGCCAAGAGAAAACCCCCTTTGCAAGGCCTCAAGTATTGCCAGAGCTTCCATAAGATTGTTGGAGTGAACACCTTTATAAATGGAAAAGAAAAAACTGACCACGCCAGTAGAATCTCTCCCAACACCACCAATTCCAGCATGTCCAAGATTGCCCCTGGACGACCCATCAGTATTAATTTTTAAAACTCCTCTAGGGGGCAGTCTCCATCTACCCTCTCTCCTAACCTTCTTGCTAAGCTAAGGAATCCTACTAGGGCTAGAAGAATTCACACCAACCCCAAACAAACCAAGGGCTTGTCGTACCTTCTCCTCCTTAGAGTCCAAATGAGGGTCCACATCACATTTACTATGGATAGTTTCTTGAACCATACACAGGATCCTTTGCCAGATCTGTTGAACGCACCAAATGACTTCCCTCAAAAATGCGTCGGTTTCGTTCGAGCCAAATCTGCCAGATGATGCAAGAAGGGCCCAAATTCCAAGCCACTTGGAGGAAGGGGGCCTTGGCTGGAGGTCTGCCCAGACTACTCCAAAATTCCACTAGGGAGAGCACATGAAAATAAGGATGGTTCCAAGAACTCCACCAATAGTGCCAAATGTCTCTGGCAAGGGAGCATTGGAAAAATAAATGAGAAGAGTCATCCTCATTCTTACCACAAAGGACACATAAATAGGGACCCTAAAATCCCATCTTCATCAATTTATCCCAAGTGAGGCATTTATTACGAGCTACCAGCCAGAGAAAAAAGTTACATTTCGGCCAAGAAATCTATTCCACACCTTTTTCCACCATGTGACAGGGAGACTCCCGAACTTTTGCTTATCAAGAACTTGATAACCATAGGCTACAGAGTAGGTTCCCTTGGGATTAGGGTTCCAAGCCAGAATGTCTTTATCCCTCAATGAAGAATAGTACCTCCTTACAAGAATAATAGCAAGCACCTCTCTATCCTCGGCCAATCCCCCTTGGGGCCATTCCTGTGGATCTTTCCATTTGTACATCTCCATATTTCCAAAATGCTGTATTTTTTTAAAGTCCTCCACATGAGACCAGCCTGCTTCCAAGAAAAAAATTCTTAGGGAATGTAACCTAGGATATTGAGTCAAGATACGAGGGTGGCCATCCCAAGAATCCTCCCAAAAAAGAACATCTGATCCCCGATTGCAATTCCAGAACAAACCCTGCTTAATTAGATTAGCTCCTCTTTTCAGAGTGTCCCAGATAACAAAACCTTTCCCAACCAAACTGGATCTAGGGATATCTGCCTCAGAAATACCTCTCAAGTATTTATAAGATAATATTTTAGCCCAAATTTTATCTTGATAGGTACACCATCTCCAATAAATTTTCAGCACCAAAGCTCGCCCGCAGAAGAGTTGCCTGTCGCAACCCAAGGCCTCCCTCTTTAACTGGCCTACAAATGGAATCCCATCTAACCAAACTCCATTTAGATTGATCAAGTTTTCCAGACCACAAAAATTGTCTTGACAGAGCATCCATGTCCTTTATGAAACGAGAAGGAGCTGTTTACACAAAACATCTGTAAATGGGTAAAGCTTGAATAACAGATTTTAAAAGCAATACTCTACCTACAGAGGATAGCCATCTGACAGTCCAGTGATTTACCTTCCTTCTAAACTTATCAAGTATAGACTGCCAAGAAGATCTATGCAAAGGATGAGATGAAATCAGGATCCCAAGATAAATTAAGGGGGGAGTCCCGACTTGGAATCTTAGAATGCCAGCAATCCTAGCTTGAATAAGAGGGGGGCTATTGAAGAAGAAAATAAAGGACTTGTCCTCATTAATCACCTATCCAGAAGCACCAAGATATATTTCAAGATACTGTCTAATGTTTCCAGCTTCCTTGATAGTGGCAACTCCCAACAAAGTAGTATCATCAACAAATTGAAGGTGGGAAAGAGGTGGCAAACTGTTATCCCACTTCCACCCCTGAATGAGACCATGCCTAACCTGAGACTTGAGTAATCTGCCCAACCCTTCTGCCATAATGATAAAAAAATAAGGAGATAGAGGATCTCCTTGCCTCAATCCCCTTGAGGCCTCAAACAGCTCCGTAGTCTCATTATTAACAAAAACAGAGAATGAGGAAGAAGAAATACAACTCATCACCCATCTAATCCATTCCTCCTCAAAGACAAAAGCAGCAAGAAATTTTTGAAGAAAGGACCATCTAACTCTATCATAGGATTTTTCCATGTCCAACTTAATGAACATAGTTTTCTTCTTAGAAGTTTCCATTGAGTGAATAGCTTCTGTAGCAATAACAACCCCATCCATGATTTGTCGGCCAGCAACAAACCCACCTTGCTCCTCATGAGATGATTTTGCTCAACCATATCTTCAGCCTCTCAAAGAATAATTTTTGTGATGATCTTATATACAACATTACAGAGAGCAATAGGCCTAAACATATCCAAGGAATTTGCTCCCTCTTTCTTGGGAATAAACACCACAAAGGTAGCATTTAGGGCCCTTAGCATCTATTTGTTCTTTTGGGACTCACGAACCACTTCCAAAAGGTCAAATTTGATTAACTCCCAAAATTCTTGATAAAACTCAATCGGGAATCCATCCGGACCTAGGGCTTTCCCCTTTTTCATCTTGAATACAACACTTTTTAGCTCCTCAAGGGAAATTGGATCCATCAAGTGCTCATTCATCTCTCTAGAAACAATCAAGGGAATACAGTTTAGAATAAGTTTTTCTTCCTCATCATTTGAGAGGGCATCCTCCTTGAAGAGAGAGGAAAAATACCTCTTAGTCTCTTCTAAAATATCCCTGAAAGAAGAAAGCAGGGCACCCTGAGAATTAACAAGAGAGGTAATCAGGTTACCATTACGCCGAGCCTTAACAGAGTTATAAAAGAAGGTTGTGTTCCTATCCCCTTCTTGAAGCCAATCTACTCGAGCTTTTTGTTTCCAAAAAATTTCTTCCCTCAGTTCCCATTCAGCAAGGTCTTTTACGACTTCGATTCCTCAACAAGAAGCTCCTCTCTGAGTCCCTGATCTCTAATCTTCCTTGAGGCTTATTCCACCCTCCTAAGAGCTGCCAGCTTAGCCAAGGAAAGGTTCCCAAAATTTAGTCTATTCCATCTCTTCAATTTATGCTTAACAAATTGAAGCCACTTCATAAAAGAGTACATAGCAGTGCCATGAGGAGGTTTGCCATTAGTCCACCAGCTTCGCATGAAATCATGAAGCTTAGGATCTTGCAGCCACATAAGTTGAAACTTAAATGAGGGATTCTTTTTTAGCCCTAAATCCAGAGCAGAGAGTTTGATAGGCCAATGATCAGATCCTCTACCCTCCAAAATCACAGAACTAGTGCTTCTATTATTGCCAATCCAAAAACTAGAGATCATAAACCTATCCAGTCTCTCTGAAATGGAATATTCCCCACATATTCTATTATTCTAGGTAAATATCCCATTATCCAGCTTGATGTCAACCAAGTTCAAGGCCCGGATATGAGCATTGAAGACAGAAGAAAAAGGCTCAAGACGATCAATCCCACCACGTTTTTCCTCCAGACAAGTGATAGAATTGAAGTCTCCAACCAAAATCCATGGGTATAGGGGAGCCAGACTTCTCACAAAGCCAATGTGCTCCAATAAATTCACTTTACCATTGTAATCAATAGGAGCATACATGTTTGTAAGTAGGATGGTCTCACCAGATTCATTATCATGCCCGATCATCAAAATAGACCACCTGATGGAAATCCAAGTAAGATGAGAGATCTTAACTGGATCCCATAAACAAGCAAGGCCACCAGCATATTCACATGCACCAATACACTGACATTGCCCCTTTCTCCACAAATTGGGAGCAATATTGAACAAACTATCAATAGCTAATTTAGTCTCCTGAATAAAAACCACATCTGGAGAATGAACACGAATCAAATCCCAAACAACTTTTTGTTTGGGGATGTTGTTCAACCCCCTTACATTCCATGAAAGTACAATCATTTTTTGGGGTTATAAAAATGGGAGTCCAATATTCTCACCAAACCTGACTCTACCAAAGTCTCCCCCATTAACTTAATTTTATCCTGGTCTTTCTTCCGACCCACCTTCATATTCTTATCTCAAGCATTTTTTTTAATTATTTTATGTCGCAATCCCAAAGACCGTAGGAGTTTTACAGTCCATGGATGACTGCATCAGTGCTTGGGTAGGAGAGGGCATGTCTAAATCTGTGCCATTTTCTAAAATAACTTCACTTCTAGGGCTAGGGCCAACCATATCACCTATACTCGAAACCAAAGCCCTATATTCTTCATTTAAACCCCCTATATCTGGTTCCCTTGGTTCCACCTCATGAAGAGACAACTAATTTGGTCCTGTTATATCTATAACAGGTAGCGATGTTTTAGGTATCTCCATGCACTGATCAAGATTCTCTAGAATTTCAAAACGGTTGAGCTGAGCATCTGTCTGGTTATCCTTAATGTCTCTTTTTGCCTTTCCTCCTTTGTTTCGAGGTTTACTGTAACAAAGCCTTCCTTATCCTACTCCCCCTCCTTTATCGGGGCTTTTCCTTTATCCATATTTTGTACAGCTCAAGAGGGCCCAGGATTTGAAGCCACAGCAGGAACAAACTTAGGGCATTTTCTTTGTAAGTGGCCATATTCATGGCAAATCCGGCAACGAAATGGGAGAGCTTCATAGTCAAGTTTTTGAACCCATTTGGTTGATCCGAACTATATTTCAATAGAATCTAGAATAGGATTGTTTAAATAAATTTCAACATAGATACGGGCAACAGAGATTACCTTTTTATCCAACATTTGTCATGACGGCCCAACCGGCTTCCCAAGTAGAAGGGCAATCATATGCAAGATGTCATTTCTCCAAAATTCCAATGGGAGCCACAGAAGCCGAACCCACATCGAAACCCGTGATGGCCACTCCTCTGATGGGTTGAAACCCACATGCTAGGGTTTAAGAAAGAGTCCTTCTTGGTTACAAAAATAGGGACCTCCTTCAAATGCTTTGTTATGATCTGCAAGACAAGAAAAAACCACCATAAAATAGCTGTTTGCACTCAGCATCACCTCCACATCACCTTCAGGGTTCCAAGTCTTCCTAACCCAAGCCTCCACAAAGGGAAGAGAAATTCGGATGCCCATAAATTTACCAATAAGCGCATGGTTGGTTAAATACTCCACATCTTCTACCACCGAGTCCGATTGAACCACTAGAACCGGCCTGGATTCACATCGTTCCAAACATCCATTGTTCTTTAACAAGCGATTCCTGGCATGCAATGGGAAATCTTGTTCCTTCCAATCATTTTTAAAAGAAATACCAGCCCTAGCATGCACGCTCTATGACGGACCTGATGCCATCACTACATTCCTCCAGTTGTTCATACCTCCTCTAGAAACTGCTGCCATCCCCACAGAGCCCACCAGATACGTCTCAAAAAAATTCCAGCAAAGCAGCTTTCCTCATCAAACCCTAGAAAATATTCGATGATGTCGTATATAATCGTTCTTTCAATTTGATAACGTTTTGTATATTATTCTTTGTAGTCATAAAAAAAAAAATTAGGCTTTCCACCTATTTCTTCAAATTGTCAAAATTGGACTGCACAAAAAAAAAATTAAAATATGTTAGTTACTAAATGTATGAAAAAATAAATTGATTAAACAAAATATTTATGACTTACCTCAACAACTACTTTGGCAACCTCTGCCAATTTAACTTTTTTCTTATCAATTGCCCATTGATTGTAATATGCCTAGGATTTGACATTTAGATTCTCTAGCCTATTCAAAAGGATATCTAAAATTTCATAATTGTACACTAGAGTGGTCTTTATATTTCTGTATTTTCTTGATGTAATAAAGCATCAATATTTTCTGGTTCTTGCACAATCAATGAAAAATATTCTCTTCTTGATTTTTTTTTTTTTGTATTGGACATTTATTTATTTAATTAGAATTTTTTCCAATACTCCTAATCTCTCAATTCTAAAATATATTGAAGCACACTATATTTTATCATGGCATCACAATTATCTACTAATAAAATAGATTATGAAAAGTTTAATTTCTCATCATCAGTAAGAGATACAGGGTCATCGATTTTATGGTGGGAGGAGCTATGAGTAGTGGTTGCTTGCCCTTCAGTTTGCTATGCTTCAATTTGAAGCACATTAGAAGTGTTAAAATACTCAAGAATGTTTCCTTGATAAATATAATACTTATAAAATGGAGGATTATCCAAGTTTGAAAGTCATGCATAGTAGTAGAAATATTTCAAAGTGAAAAAGTCAAAAAGTCTAAAATAGTCTTAGTATGGCCTCCTCCTAAACTCCTTGTAGAAAATAATTGCTTTCCATGAATACATCATTGATACCTCATAAACTATTATCATGGTGGAGGTAGTGGTTGCATCATTCACTATCTTTGATGATGTGATTGACCTAAGGCCCTTGCAAAAAAAAAATAGAATAAAAATTATCAAAAATATTGAAATAAAATGATGAAAAAAATAAATGTACCATATAGCAATTAACTAACTTTAATTGCACAGATCAGATGTCAATATGGCCTTGTGCTCTTATTTTATTGGTTTTTCTAAAGTATGTGTGCTATGTTTTCATGGTGGAGGTGGTGGTGGCATCATTCATTGTCTTTGATGATGTGGTTGGACTGAGGCCCCTACAAAAAAAATAGAATAGAATTTATTAGAAAATATTGAAATAAAATGATGAAAAATATAAATGTACTATATAGTGATTAATTAAATTTAATTGCACATATCGGATGTCTATGTGGCTTCGTATTATGATTCAGATGGTTTTTCTAAAGTATGTGTGTGATGTTACCCTAAATACAATAAAAAACATTAGATAAAGGTAACTAAAATTTGGTAAAAGAAATAAATTATAGTGAATTAACTACAAAAAGAGTAACATTATCTCTCATAGGCTGACTAACTTCTTCAATGTTGATGGGCTCTTGGTGTGAAAATGAGGAGATAGTTGCATGAATAAGAGGAGATATGTAAGATCTCATGCATTTAGCAAATCTTGTTATTATATGTTGTGGTTGCGACTATGTCTCAAAATCTCCACTAGCCTCTATGAGAAGTCCTCTAATTATAGCCTCTCTTCTATTAGAAGATGAGGTCGTTCGTTTCTACATTCAAGTGTAAATTAAAAAATAAAAAACATAAAATTTATATTCTAAGATAATAAAAATTAATTTATTGTAAATTTGAATTTCAAATATTAATTTTACCTGCACCTCTTCAACTGTTAAACCAATAGTCTTCAATTTTGGGTGGAGTAAGGTTGGGGTTGAGGTATTCTTTACATTGTAAAATACTTCATAAAAAAAGAAATTAAATAATTGGTTGTAGAAACAATAATAATAGTATTTTTATGCATGTTGCTAAGATCATTTGTGATTCAATTGGAAACATATGAAGACCAGTCAAATATTTTGTTTCAAAAATAATGCACCATATACGTCAGTGCCCATAATATACTTTCCATTGGTATCCCTTGCAAAAAAATATGTTCTTGGAAAAAATCAATGACCACATGAATTAACATATCAATAAAAACTAAAAATAGTAGGCCCCTTCTAGATGGGTTTGAGTGAACTGCAAAAAATTGTAACACAAAATTAATAATTACATTTGAAAACTATTTAATGCAAGGAAGAGAAGACTTTCAGTTTGGAAGAATTAGAAGAGGAGACTTGATAAAAAATATAATGAGATATTGAAGATAGTATCCAAGTATATTTTATCATGGTCAAACAAAGATAACTTTGATGTGATGGGTTCACAATTCTTATATGGAATCCCTATCAATCTGTGGATGTCAACCGGTTTGATAAATAACAAGAGAGTCTTGTTCTTGATAGCCATGGTGATGACCAACCCCTCATTGTCATAACACTCAAAAACTATTTGCAATAAATTATTATTCATGTTGTATTGGGGCATTGATACTAACCATAGAAGACCATATTTTTTTAGCCATGTGGAATAATAATCAGGTGTTTTGAGAACTTCAGATATGAGAGGGAAAATGAGGTTTCTGAAAATAATTTTTGATGCATAAATGAAGGATGATCTAGCCACTACTACAATAGATCTATCACTTTGGGTAATATTGAAAGGGTTTCAAAAGGCTTTGGGTAATATTGGAAGGTTTTGTAAAGGCTTTGGGTAAATTAAGAATTCTCAAGTTTTTTCTCCTCTATTGTGCAAAGAATAGAAATATAATTGTGCATGCCCTTATATAGCTATTTGCATGAGTAAATTAAATAAGGTGTTAACATGTGGAAGTTGGCATGTGGTATGCTATCGGTAGGCTATATTTAGTCATCATGGGACATGCCACCGATAGCCTATCATCAATTGGCATGTACATGCAAATTGTAGGCTATCTTTAGTCATTATGGGATATGCAACCAATAGGCTATCATTAGTCACAGTGAAACATGCTACTAATAGGCACTCATCAAGCATCATGGATCATGTTATCTATAGGTAAATTCAATCATAATGAAGCATGTTGTTGGTAGGCTCTCATCAAGCATTGTGGATCATGTTACCATGCAAATGGTAGGTTGTTATATGTCATCATGTATCATGCAATCGGTAGGATTTTGTATGTCATCATGCCATACAATGATATGCTATCACAAATCATTGACTTTAATGTTGGTGTATATCATCATTTTGCATACAACCGATAGACTATTATCAGTCATCATATCTATTACTATTGGTAGATTATCATCAGTCATTGATTTTAATGCTACCACTAGTCTTTTACTGTACATTTAATTTTTTTGTAGTTTTATGAATATTATGATAAATTTTCCACCTTTTTATATTTTTTGGTAAAAAAATAGGTAATTCACCATGTCTTCTACATGACTATGGACACTATTCATCTTGATTTTGAAACTGATTCATCCCATTATTATAAATACATTTTGGGACCTATGCCTTATGCATAACCCTGCCACCATTTCTACTATTCCTATTTATTTTGTTTGTAGTTAGGGTTTTACTTCCTTTTATTAAAGTATTCTTTTGGAAAATTCTCATATTATCTAGTTCCAAATTATTTTTTCTTTCCATTTCACTGGGTATATCTGGTTCTTTTTCAATACATTCATTGCTTTCATTTACCCCTTTCCCACTTTTCTCTACATTATCTTCCTCGACATTTAAAATTTCCAAAGACTCAAAAGAATTCTTAGTTAAAATTTCATTCCTAGTATTAATTAAGTCAAAAGTATATTGACTTACTTTGACCAGGTCTTCAACAATATCACCTTCTTCGTATTTGGATTTTTCCAAAGTATATTTTTCTTAAATATCCTTTAGATCAACAATTCTTTGTTCCTTCACATCATAATATTCATCATTCATTTTCTCCTTATTTTGTTTCTTTTTCCAAATCTTTTGATAATGCTTTCTCCCAAGTTGATTAGGGTAGAATCTTACAAGATGTTCAAATTTGTTATAGATGTTACACTTAGCACATTTTCATATTCTATTATTTGCATCTATTTGCCAAATTTTGAGATAAGATCACATGAATTTGGAAGATCCCTTTACAAATTAGTATTAACATAAAACCTAGCATTAATTAGCCTTGATCTTGCCACAAACCTTGGACTAGGCTAAGCTATGATATTCTTGTAAGGACCATGGTAGGCCATCCTCGTAATTATTAGCTAGGCTAGTATATTGAATTATAAATAGTGCAATTTACCTTAGTATGAGGATTGAAAATTTAAGTGTTTGCTTGTTGTATAATATGCAATTTTTCTCTATAATTTTAATTAATCAGATTGTTGTTTAACCTTTGCGAGTAATAAGTATAATTATTTCATGTATGCATGCTCTATAGTCTCGTAAAATATTTATGAGTAGTGTATTCTATTAAGACTAAGTTGTTTGTATTATCACTTTTGGATATTGGAATATTACAGATGTATAGCATTAATTATGTGGTTATGCCTTCTTTTGTAAAATTTTATTAGATTTCTAAGGGCTATTAGTGTAGTAGAGGGCATGATCTAATCTTAATTTGTATTCTAGAATGCTTTGCTTAGTGATTGGTCTAGTAGACCCTGTATGTAGTTTAGTTATAGTGTATTTTGCATAGGATATTGTAGTGTTGTTAGCCTAATGTTATTTTCATTTAAATCTACATTTATCTCCATTTCCACTTTCTAACCCTTTATTTTTCTCTTTATTCTTATTCTATTTTTTTTTGCTTTACAAAAAGGAATTGGCCTTCTTCGAAGGTTGGCAAGAAGAAATTCCTAACCTCCCAATATTGACATAAGGTTTAGGGCACACTTATCACTACTAAGCATATTGTAAACCAAGAGTTTTTGGCACACCCAATGGGATGGATCATTCAATATTCATCTCATATACCAAGAAGCTCAAGATTTTGGAGAATATATTGATATCATAAGCAGAGAATACACATTCATTTGATGACTCCATTGATTGAAGAACCTAAGATTAGTGACTCTGCTAAAGTAACAAGCTCTAAAATCATGTGTTAATGATATCAAAAGAAAAAAATCTCAAGTAACCCTTATATTTCATGAAATTACCTACTTAAAAAGATCATATAGGACTAGGTAAGTCCCACTCTCGAATCAAAGATCTTTTTATTCAAATTTTTATCCCTCTATAAGCATTTCCTAGATAGTCTCTTGATAGTCCCGATACAAAAAAAATGGTTGAATGAATCTACCTAGGATGGAATAGCAATGGACCCCTTTTTCTTATAGATCTCTAGGAAATCCCTTAATTTGATCTCAAAGCTTAATCAAACTATCATAGATTTAAGAAAATTACCTATGAGCACTACCAAAATGTAGTTTCTCTAGCTGTTATTCCTAATACCCAACATGAATATGATATGGTGAGACTTCTAGCTATATATTTTATAGGAAAAGTGTTAACCTAGTAGATCCTTCAAGAATAGTAGTATTACTTCAAGAGATCAGCTAGCAAAACCATTCATATTGGAATTTAATGAGATATGAGATCCATATTTATTGCTTACCTAGTTCACCTCCATTTAGAGGTATTCACAAGAGAATATTAATGATTTCAATTTTATATTCAACAAGATGTGGAAGAATATTCCTCAATACATCAAACATTACTAGCCTCAAGCATGTGTCTATTATATCCAAGACTTTATCCCAAATATAGTCCTGTAGATCTAACTAGCCAATTAGATGAGATTCCCACAAATTTTCAAAGTTGTAATTGCTATAGAAAATGCATTAATATTCATTGGTAAGCTTCCTCCTCTAGACACCTAAAATGTGTCATGTTCATGAAACCACTCATATGAGCACATTTGAAAACCATTTGTCCAATTTTGGACCTTTACAAGAGCAAACAGTGGTCCTAACCAATCAAAATGGTAGTTTTAACCCATACAAGCTTAGTCGCTATAAACCAGAGTGGTTGGATCCTAGACACTCAAGCTGAGAGCAACCAAAACTTAGCCGTTGTAGACGACAATGACCAAATCTTAGTCACTGCAGACAACAACGACTAAGTCATAAAAAGCATTTTGCCAAAAAAAAAGCCTAATCAAGGGCGAAAGTGGCAGTTTGCATGCAATAAAGTGATCGAGGACAAATTTGCATTCCCCCTCATAAATTTAACTAGCCTTTAAACATAAACAAAGACAAAAATCCTCATGCTAATGACCAGTTCACATGGGAGACTCAAGTCCAAAGTTAGACTTTAGTTAACTGGCCTTCAAACATAGACAAAGACAAAACTCCTCATGCTAATGACCAATTCACATGGGAGACTCAAGTCCAAAGTGAGACTTCAGTTACCTGGCCTTTAAACATAGAAAAAGAGAAAACTCCTCATGCTAACAACCAGTTTACATGGGAGATTGAAGTCCAAATTTAGACTTCAGTTAACTGACCTCCAAAGCATAGAAAAAAATTTCTCATGCTAACATCTAGTGCGCATGAGGGATTCAATCCTAGGGTTCTGAACATAGACCTAGGGTTTCACACACTTTAAAATGTGCAAGCCTAAGAGCACCAAAGGGAGATATCAATTCTAAGACCAAGGATGATATTTTAGTAGACTTCTTTGAGAGAGCTTTTCTTGGAGAACATACATAGCGAAGCCCTATTGGATTGGAGAGCATATAGGAGCACCCTTGAGGAGTGACGAAGTGCTAGCCAATTGAGAGGGTGATCATCTATACACATAAGGTAATAATTTAACATTAGTAGAAACTTAAGCCCATATTATTTGGGTCAATAGAGAGGTATTTCATCTTAGCGGCCACTATCCTGGATAGTGGCCCGCAAACCTAGTCTAGGGTTTAGGTGTTAGTTTCTATTATTTTGCTTTCTTTATATTTCACATCATTAGCATAAGATCCATTTTGCTTCATTTCTTTGCTTTCATAGCACTAGTTTCATTGCATTTGTTATTATTGAGCATATTTCCTTTTATTGTAAGATTATTTCTAACAACCTCATCCGAGGAGGCAATATCAGACAAATAAGCGTGTGTTGTTGTTTTCATTGCTTACAGGGCCACAAGTTCACTGGACAAATATATAACATACGAGAGCAAAAGGATCCCTCTAGGAAACAAACCTGGAGAAGGAGGTATCTGTAAGCCCTCATACATTTTTGTGTGTGGAACCAGGAAGCCTTTAAAAGTGCACCACCCCTTTGCGAGGGGACATCTTACTCATTTGTAATTTATTGTATCGAAATGGGTATCCCTAAGAGGGATCGACATGTAACCGGGTTTCAATACAAATAAAAATATCTATCTTTGTTACTTTCGTGTTATATGCTTTTCATGGTCTTTCATTTCATTTTGGGTATAATATTGCAAGTAGAGTAAAGCAGTGTGTGCATCCTGGGGTCGCTACAAATGGCGATCACGATGGGACCCCTACCAAGTTTTTAATTTTTTTTGACTTACTGATTCAGGTTTTTTTGTGTGCAGGTTTGGCCCCTCTGGTCTACAGGGACCAGAAATCAGTTGCTCATGCTGACAATGGCCAAACAACAGCCGCTCTAATCTACAACGACCAAAAATCAGCCGCTCTAGTCTACAGTGGCTAGTGGAGAAGTGCAACAGAGGGTAAAATTTCTATCATTTGAGTGAGATTCAAGGTTGGTACCCCTTCCCTGTATTTCTCTAATTTTCTATCTGCATTTTATTTCCAGAAACAACAAGCATAAACATAGATTAATTAGGGAAAATGAAAGAAAAAGAAATAAAAATTGCATTTTGCATTTCTTAGGTTTCTTTTAAATTTCCTCTAGGTGCTTCTAGGAACATCGGACCTCTACCTGTAAGGTCCACCCTAGTCTCCAGCGTGCTAGGCCATTGTGTTTTGGTTTGCTTGCATGTGGCCCAATCAATGGCTATTTTCATCACAAAATAGGAGAGTGCATTAAAATCATATAGACTAGTTATAGATGCATTTGTCTAAAAATGAAACATTATTTTTAGGCATTGTAGGAAAATAGTCATGAATTTTGGTTGATGCATTGCTTTCTATTTCAAAATCTAAAAAGAATCACACACATTCGCACGTATCATTTTAAACATTGGGGAGTTGGATTTCATCACCAACCCTCAATTCAATCCGGTGACGTTGGAATTCACCTCCTTCCACCAGCTTGCCCCCTAGATATCCTAGAATGGAGTGAGGCACTTACTTATAGTGGTACTAGTTACTTATGTTCAAAATATCTCCCACTATTGGAATAATCATTGGTTCAGAGTGGAAGAGCTAGGCGAACCCCCCACTAGGATTTAAGCGGTGTACCCTAGTCTCTTTTTGAGAAAATCATGTTTGGCATGGGTGTTCTTGGTTCCCACTATGGATGAGTCCCCTCATTCTAAATCCAAAGTAAGAGCAAGAAAGCAAGAGCAACAAAAAATCTAAACACACTAAAACAAGTTTTAGGACACATTTAATCCATAAAAGAGATAATCATATTGTCTGATTTGTGTGTTTCTTTGTTATTTGGGACCAAACCCTAACCCTAATTTTTAGGGAAATTTATTGAAAAAAACAAGTAAAAAGCTACTTTTTTATTCTGCATCCAATGGATCGAGAATCGTGCAAATTGGAGCTATAACAAAAAAGTTATTTTGGTTTTATTTTTACTCTATTTTTTAGGCTGAAAATAGGGAAAAATTGCACTGAAATAGTCATAAAGTGGGATAGACAACTCCGAAAAGTGCCAAATTTGTTTTGTTGTCTTAGTTAGCCCCTGGGGCACCTCTCCCAGAAATTTTGAGTCCTAACTCTTCATGGTTCAAAAATTCATAAAAATTCCTAAAAGTGGGCATTTCCCCATGGGCCCTGGTTGGCCGATTATTTCAAAAATACAAAATTTTGACCCAAAATTCAAATTTTGGAGTTATAGCTCATTGTGATAAGCACGTCGCACTGATCATTTTGATATATGACACCCATAACATTTTTTGGAATTAAAAAATTTTATAACAAAAATTATGGCCAGGAGACCTCCCATGGTGAGCAAGACCTCCGATCTAGAGAGGGAATCAGGTTCCATACCCACCACATCTCATTACACTGAGATTTCAAATCATCCCAATGAGGGGTAAGATAGAGGGAAGAGAGTTTCTAACCTTGTTGCACAATTTGAAATAGGCAAGAACCCTCACACAAAGTTGCGGAGTCATAGACCCAACACAACAAACCGATCAAATCAGTCACATGGGTCACATGCAATTCAGAGAGAAAAAATGCTCTAAGATAAATTGGATGAGTGGGATTAAATTTATTCGAGACCAACTTCTAGAACCATAGCCACAAAATATTCTGCATCTGGAAGCTCACGAAGCGTGACTGCTAAATGCACCACTCAACCTGGGGATGCTTCAAAGCAACCCCACAAGTCTCATACAGAGTCTGATCATAGGGACACTTATCAACATATAGGATACACAGAGCAAGTTACACTAGCTAGCCAAAGTAGAGAAATAGTAGAAACCTCTTCGAGGGACCTACGAATCATAACTACACGAACAAAAAATCATATAAACATGAGTCTTCTATGACAATGCAAGCTAACCACATGCGATGGCTAGAAAATGCATTGCACAAAGAGCGAGAGCTAGTGGAAGCTCTCGAGCATGACAAACAAAGAGAAAGGCTTTTGCACCAACATGAGCAACATTTAAGAGAACAAGTTGAGTAGCTAGCTCGTATCAACCTACAAGCAAATAGTAATGATCATCAAAGAGATCAACGCGTTGACTCACCAAGAGAGGGGCACATTAGACAAGAAGAAAACCCACAACAAAACCACCCACCAAATCATGAGCAAAATACAATTGGTGGAGAAAGGGTAAACCTAATAGATCAGGATCAGACACATCTTGAATCCCCTCATAGGAGGGAAGAAAATAGAACAAATCAAGTGGATAGAGGGCTACTTCCATTGCCACCATGAGGGGGCCTACAAGAAGAGGAACTCCTTGCCTCAAAGGCATTCCAAGCACTTGCTGAAAAGATGAAGTCCTTTGAGAAACAAGATACAGCTGGGAACCAACCAACATTAAGCAAAATACACAACCAACCATTGTGTCCATCAGTTCCTAGCCTTGCATATCCTAAGCATTTTGAGATGCCTAGGTTGGAGAAGTTTAAGGGTGAAGAGGATGCACAAGAACATGTCACCAAATTTATCAATGCATGCTTTCATCTAGAAGATAGTGATGCCCTTATGCTGAGAACCTTCATTATGACATTTTTGGGGGCTGCCACCCAATGGTTCAACCAACTTCCCAAGCACAACATATCTAATTTTGAACAACTAGTGAATGCATTCTTAAAATGTTTCTCTTTTGGTGCTAAGAAGAAGGTGAATCTCTTAGACCTAGCCAACCTAAAGCAATATGATGATGAGCCATTCATGGATTATGGGGATAGATGGAGAAAAATCATGGCAAAGTTATCATTTTCCATCCCGATCGAAGAGCTAATCCGAATTTTCACAAAAAGTTATGCCAAGCACATCTCATTACTATTGCAACTACAATAGTATGATACATTCAAAGAAGCCTTGGCTCAAGCCAAGCTTATTGAAGATATTAAGGTCGAAGAAGGAGACCTAAAGCTCCATAGTGAGAAAGAATGGAATGAGAGCACACAACATCAACCACAATAGATCGAACCTACACATATCAACCAGATTGTGTTGAATATTCCAAAAGCAGCATAGAGTCAACAACAAGAAAACTATCAGGATCAACCTCCAACTATGCATTACAACCAATGCAACAAGAATCAAGGTAGGGGCAAATAGAAACAACCCCCTCGTAACTATATGCCATTGCCTAAATCCTTGGCATAAATTTTCAACCACCTTCGTGAGGCCAAGGTTTTAGACTTGCCCAAGGAGTGCATCCTAGATCCTAATTGCCCCAAACCTAAGGGGTATAGGGAAGATCTCTATTGTGTTTACCATCGGTAAAATGGCCATGATATCCAGGATTGTGTTGCATTCAAGAATATAGTGCAGGATATGTTGGATAAGAATAAATTACAAGACATCAACATATTCAAAAATCTTCTCCCCAATCATGGGGCCAACAACAATCAAGTTGAGCATGTCAATGAGGTGCACATAGCCCCACCTGAAGAGGGTTTTATCGGTATGATCAATACTACAATAAGAAGCAAAAGATACCTTGATCAGCCCAACATACCAAAAAAGTCAACTAAAGCTGGTAATCTATCACAATACATACCAACAATAAGTTCAATGCACTTACAAAAGGACCCTATGATTTCCTTTCATAGGTAGGAGATTAAGACAATCTCTCAGGATGAACCTGATCCTCTGCTCCACATCATAGTAAGCATCAATAAAATTTCATACAAGAGAGTCTTGATTGACACTGGGTCATCCATCAACATCATCACAACTGTAGCTTTGAAGTATTTAAATCTTCCACCTTCACGCATTAAGGACACAACATTTACATTGAGGGCCTTCAATGATGCTACTTCCCCAATAATTGGTACAATAATCCTACCTATACAGGTTGGGATAAATACGATACCTACATTGTGCCATATCTTGGAAGGTGAGAGGTAGTACAACATATTGCTAGGCAAACCATGGATGAGGGATATGGAATGTGTGCCTTCCATAGTACACCAAAATCTAAAATTCATACACCAAGGACAAGTGTATGTGGTCCCCCATGATCCTGAGCCATTCAAATATTACAAGAAGGTTGATGAGCCACAAGAAAAAGTGCCTTCTCAAGAGTTTGTGGCAATGGTCAACAACAAGATAGAGGACCAAGTGACTCTAAAGTAGATAAAACAAGATGTGGTGCAATCAGATGTGGCTTCCATGTTAAAGGGGTCAAAATCATTGGCATTAGTTACCCCAGACTCATTTCTCACATCGCCTCCTCAAGAGCAAGAGCAGGTATTTTCCCCACATCAGATTGGGGGTACTCAAGCTAGCAAACATGAGCGTGTGGATACCACTAACAAAGTGGATCATCATGAAGCCTCCACATCAACTCAAAGGAAGGAAATGGGTGAGTTATAGTTACCTGGTGGATCTTTAGCATCTCCTTCAATAGATAGTGTTATTTCGAACCAATCGTTAGAAATACACAAGGGAGCCTTATCAGTATTGGAGCATATGCAAAATCACCTCTACAATATAGAGGTCCAAATGGATAAGCAAAATGAGGCATTGCACTTTATCATGAACCAACTTGAGAGACAGAAGCAACCTTTATCTAAGGTCAAAGTGTCTCTTGGGCAGCCATAAGAGAAGCCTCAACAAGATCCCCTTGAGCTAGCAAGTGACATACCTAGGGCTCAACCTAGTCCTCATACCAAGCTAAAGCATGCTAAACACTCAAAGTAGCAACAATGCATTTGGACTCCTTTAAATGAGCCTATGTTTGATATTTTTCAAAAGCTGTAGGAAGCTAAGGTCATCACCTTACCTGACATAAAGCCTCTATACCCAAACAGAGCTAAACCCAAGGGTTATAGGGAGGACCATTACTGCATCTACCACCGAATAAAGGGCCATGACATTTGTGATTTTTGTGGATTCAATAATGTGGTCCAAGACCTATTAGAATAAAATGAGCTCCATCCAAATGGTTCACTCATTCCTCCCCATCCGGATAGGGGCACCTCACAAAGATTCATGCCCCAATTGGGAGAGTTGATTTCCATCACTCTTCCTAAGCAGGTTGATTACATTGCAGTGGACAACATGTGCACTAGGGGTCTTAAAGGTAAAAAACCTTCCCCATCATCCACATCAAGTTCAATGAGACAAAGTGAGGGTTCTAAAGGTATCACACCTTCCTCACTTTCATTGAGTGCCACACACATTGGGGGTATTTAAGGTATCACACCTTCCCCCCATAATATATCAAAAATACAAAAACATTCAAATATATATCAAAAATATAAAAACAATATAAAACATAAAAATACAAACAAATCAAAAAATAGTAAAAATAAAAAACAAAAAGGCTCCAGGGGCATCTTCATGTTGCTTGGTCAAATCTCATAAAAAAGGCTCCAGGGGCATCTTCATGTCGCTTGGTCAAATTAATCACAAAAAGCCCCAAAGGCATCTTAAAGCCCTTTGGTCAAATCAAATCACAAAAATCTCCAAAGGCATCTTAAAGCCCTTTGGTCAAATCAAATCACAAAAAGCTCCAAAGGCATCTTAAAGCCCTTTGGTCAAATCAAATCACAAAAAGCTCCAAAGGTATATTAAAGCCCTTTGGTCAAATCAAATCACAAAAAGCTCCAAAGGTATCTTAAAGCCCTTTGGTCAATCAAATCACAAAAGGCCCCAAAGGCATCTTAAAGCCCTTTGGTCAAATCAAATCACAAAAGGCTCCAAAGGCATCTTAAAGCCCTTTGGTCAAAAGCAAAACATAAAAGCATAAAAATAAGGCAAAAATAAAAAATACAAAAATATTTGCATCTTACATATGCATGCATTACACAAAATATGCATATCCATTGCATTTGCATATTTTATGATCACATTCTTGTAAATGATGCCATAGTTTGTATCACAATCACAAATACTCAAATCCACCTTCATCCATTCATCCATGTGTGTAACTATATTTTTCAACACACCCATATCATGTTGCTATAAGGAATAGGCTAAGATTTTCTGGTCATTCAACCATATTTGGTGGTCTTATCAACTCTTGTAGAAAGCCACCTTGATTAGTAGAGGGCAAGGTCTAGTTGTGATAATACCTTGGATATTCAGGATCCCATCACTAATTAAACACTAAAATTCTAGCTGGTATAATGGAAAGATGAAAGTTGCAAAAGTGGTCTAGGTTACCTTAAGTGAAAAGGATCTTCCTTGCTTATCCCCCTATGCAACCGGTTCAAAGGTGCTGAGAATTGATAAAAAGTACAAGCTTTGCCCTACCCAATTAAATCCCTTTCTTAAATAAAAATGAGTAATAATCTCAAAACAAAGTATCAATTCAAGATCCCCAACAAATTCAAAGTACCAAAAAGCACAAAAACAAAGCAAATAGTGATTATCATCATGTTGGCATTTTTCCCACATTGTTTTTGTTGTTTGTTGTTCATGCAAAATAACCAAGTTTGTGCAAAAGTGAAGCTATCACGATATCGTGACATGTCGCATTTTCACAACCTGTCGAGTCTTCATGGCATCCATACCAGAAAAGAGCTAAGTAAAGAAGTTGTTGCGATATCGCGACATGTCGACCTATAGCATTTTCATGGTCAAAATAGTCAACAGAAGCAAAGAAGCCAAACTATCGCGATATCGTGACATGCTGGAGTTTCATGACTTGTTGCGATGAGGGAGAAGTCAAGGCAAAATTGTCATGATATCACGACATGTCCCGATATCACGACATGTCGCATTTTTGTGACTTGTGGTGGCCATAGAGCAGAATGATAGAAAATGTCGCGATATCGCAACATAAAGCAGCAAAGGGCAATGTCCATGAAAAATGTCACGATATCATGACAGAAAATAAAAGCAAGTAGCAGATTGTACGAAATGGCCAGATATCACAACATGTCACATTTTTGTGGAAAGGATAAAGGATAAATACAAGGCAGAGAAAGATGTCGCGATATCGTGACATTTTTGCAAATGAAGTCAAGCAAGAGAAACCTGTCTCATTTTTGTGACAGAAGCAACAAAAAAGGCCCGATATAGTTTTGTCTACATTTTTCCTTCAAAATTGCATAAGAGAGCATGAGGAGAAGATAAGGATCAAATAAAATCTCTCCAACGAATTGTGATATCGTGGTCAAAGACACTCAAATATTAAATGTTGTTGATTACCTAGGTGCGCAAGATAGAAGAACCTGAGGTAGTTTTTGATGCCACCAAAATTAAAGACACCTCCAGTATTGAAAGCTCCTATTTGTGATCTCCTGCATGCCCTGAGAATGGTCATTTAATGAAGAAATATGGTCCCTTGTTTCTGTTTGATTTTTAGTTTTGATCCATAAAAATAGGGACTGTCATTTCTTCGAGGCAGATTAAGGGTGATGGTTCTATCTTTTCAAGTGCATATTTTGTGGACCTCTTCTTTGAAATTTGTTGTATGTTTTAAATGCTGTGATGCAAAAGAGAGAGGGAAGACCTCTATAAATATTCATGTATATCTAAAGCAAAGGAGGTTAGACATTTTTACAAGGAAACTCTCTAAGTTCTCCGCATCAATAGAAGTGACTCGACTTCTGAAATTTGCAAGCATTCTTATGTGTGTGATGTCCCTTTGTTTTAAAAGTCATTTTTGTTTATGCTCATGCTCTTGCTGTTAGGTTTTGAATTCTGCATTCTAAATTCGAATGTTGCTGGTTAGTGAGTATATTTTGAAATGCAATTTGGAGGTTATCTCGACAAATGTGTGAGTTTAATTTTGCTACTTTCCCTTTATTAGATGCTGTCATAAAACTTGGTGGAATTCTTGTTGTTAGTCTGCCCCAAATTATACACTTCGGCCTGTGGCCATATTTCCATCTCTTTCTTGTTATTTCCCTTTCTTTTTGTTATCTCCCATTTCTTTCCTGCATCCTTATCTTCAAAAACTAGTTTAGATTAGTTTGGGAGCCAACCCTCTCTGGAGATTGGCCCGAAGAGACTTATCTCTCTCTCGACCTTTCAATGTTGGCCAAGTCTAGGGCACGTATACATATAAAATCCTTTCCTATGGCAGATTTGTGACCAAAAATTTTTGGCATGCCCGATGGGACACTAAAAGTTTCATTTCCAATAGTATTAAGGTTTAATGTTCACCTTCATGCTATATAATTAGATCATTTTGTGACTCAGCACTACCCAGAAGCCTTCGAATGTGGATACAGTGAGAGCTGTACTTCAGGATCACAAGATCGAAGGCCAAAAAATCTAAAATCCCGTTGAGTTTTTTGAACTTGACAACCAAAGATTAAACGAACACCCTAAGTTGGTCTCCCCACCACTTATATCCTCTACAACATCCTCACAAATTACTGGTGTGTTCTCTGTTCCTTCAAATTCATCTAGTACTGCTACTATTTTTCCACCCCTACAGCCATATGCACCAGTCCAAATGGCCCAACATCCTCCACCAAGGAAGTTCTCAGCATGGAATGATTCGAGAGCCTTGAATTTATCGGCATAGAATCAAGTCCCTCAAGCTACATTGAAAGCTTTGCCAACCTATGATGGTACTAGTAAAATTGCTTATGAGAATATTAATGATGTAGCCTCTTTGGTGGCTATCCATGACATAACCGATGAAGACGTGATGGTAAAATTATTGGTGTTATCACTGAGAGGGAAATTGTTGTATTGGTACCGAACATTGCAACCAGGCACCATTACATCATGGGATCAATTAGGAGAACTGTTAGTCAAAAAATTTCATGTACAAGCTGATCCATACTCCTTGTTGCATCAATTTAATGCAATTCAAAGGCACCTGTAGGAGGAGATAGTCGACTTTAATGTCAGATTTACCAGAAGCTGGTAGAGAATTCCTAATGGTATTCGCCCCGCTCATGAGCTAGCTACATTTTATTATCTCAGAGCCTTTAACACAGACATCGGCCTGGCTGTCCAGCAATCCAACATGACTACATTTCCAGAACTATTTGAACAAGTGCAAAAGGCGAAAGCTGACTTGATTGCCATAGGTAGGCTTCCTCCAAAGGTAAAAATGCCCATCTTACTTGATCTTCCTAAGAATTTGTATTCTGGTTCATTTTCACAGCCTATGCCTTCCATGTATCCTATTCCATCATGGAGCTCAAGTGCACCTCATATCGCACCCATTCTAGTTCCCCAGCTCCTTGCTCCAACTATTCCATAGTTGCCTGCACCAATCATTCCAGAATTACCAGCTCCCACTTCATTCCTAGCACCGCCAGCACCTCTACCTCTACCGACACCTCCTGCGCCCTCAAACCTTGATCCTTTCACAATCCTATTACAAGAGGTACAATCGGCTAATTTAGCTATAAGAACGATGGGAAATAAAATCACAGTTCTTGAAATAAAGCAGGCTGAGAGATATTTCCAACCCAGGAGATTTCAACCTTCGTCAATCACTAGATAACAAGCAACTTCAACAAGTAAAGTGCTTGAAAATAACCTGACTATGTTGACGAATGAGGAAGTTGGCCCTGTAGAAAGAACATATTGGTGCTCTACATGTAATGATCCACACGACGAAGACACTTGTATGGTTCATATAAACTATGTACAAACATTGGCCGCAAGCTCTTGTGGAGGACAAGTTAATATGATTTTTGAAGTAGATAATAATTTTATGGTTCCATCTGAAGAACAAGTCTCAGTTCTCACGAGAACTAGGAAGAAGCCAGTCACTATAGATCCAGCAGAGCAGAATGATAGAACATGTCACATTTTTGTGACTTGCGGTTGCCACAGAGCAGAATGATAGAAAATGTCGTGATATCACGACATAAAGCAGCAAAGGGCAATGTCAATGAAAATGTCACAATATCACGATAGAAAATAAAAGCAAGCAGTAGATTGTACGAAATGGCGTGATATTGCGACATGTTGCATTTTCGTGGAAAGGCTGAAGGATAAATGCAAGGCAAAGAAAGATGTCGCGATATCACGACATTTTTGCAAATGAAGTCAAGTAAGAGAAACATGTCTCATTTTCATGATAGAAGCAACAACAAAGGCCCGATACAGTTCTGTCTGCATTTTTCCTTCAAAATTGCATAGGAGAGCATGAGGAGAAGATAAGGATCAAATAAAAGCTCTCCAACAGATTGTGAGATCGTGGTCAAAGAGGCTCAAAGATTAAATGTTGTTGATTACCTAGGTGCATAAGATAGAAGAACCTGAGGCAGTTTTTGATGCCACAAAAATTAAAGACACCTCCAGTATTGAAAGCTCCTATTCATGATCTCTTGCATGCCCCGAGAACGGTAATTTAATGAAGAAATATGGTCCCTTGTTTCTGTTTGATTTTTCAGTTTTGATCCATAAAAACAAGGACTGTCATTTCTTCGAGGCAGATTAAGGGTGATGGTTCTCTCTTTTCAAGTGCATATTTTGCGGACCTCTTCTTTGAAATTTGTTGTATGTTTTAAATGTTGTGATGCAAAAGAGAGAGGAAATACCTCTATAAGTATTCATGTATATCTAAAGCAAAGGAGGTTAGACATTTTTACAAGGAAACTCTCTAAGTTCTCTGCATCAATAGAAGTGACTCGGCTTCTGAAATTTGCAAGCATTCTTATGTGTGTGATATCCCTCTATTTTAAAAGTCATTTTTTTTTATGCTCATGCTCTTGTTGTTAGGTTTTGAATTCTGCATTCTGAATTCGAACGTTGCTGGTTAGCGAGTATATTTTGAAATGCAATCTGGAGGTTACCTCGACAAAGGTGTGAGTTTAATTTTGCTGTTTTCCCTTTATTAGATGCTATCATAAAACTTGGTGGAATTCTTGCTGTTAGTCTACCCTAAATTATACACTTTGGCCTGTGGCCATATTTCCATCTCTTTCTTGTTATTTCCCTTTCTTTCTGTTATCTCCCATTTCTTTCCTACATCCTTATCTTCAAAACTAGTTTAGATTAGTTTGGGAGCCAACCCTCTTTGGAGATTGGCCCAAAGAGACTTCTCTCTCTCTTGGCCTTTCAATGTTGGCCAAGTCTAGGGCACGTATACATATAAAATCCTTTCCTGTGGCATATTTGTGACCAACACATCACTACATAAATCCTTTGCTTTAAGGAAAAACAAAACAATCAATCAAGAATAAACAATGATTTTCATCACTAAACATGAGCAAGTATCACAAGAGAAATGAAGAAAAGAAGGGAATGGAGCTTGAATCCTTGGAATTCTTAGCATTATACAAAACTAGAAGGATAAATCCTTACACATGATGATATGTCTATCACAATAGCTTCTGGCATTTGTATAGACCAATGTTTGAATGAGGATGAGCTAGCTTTAGGGTAACCCAATACTACCTAGTGGTATAATCCAACTAATTCCAACATAAGGATTAGATGAACACTTGAGGATACCCGATATTAGCAATGGGTTGAAAGAATCCTGCCTGACATCGGAGGAAATTCTTGAGTTCTATCTAAATACATTCATTTGCACACATAGGGATAATGAATATCTAGGTACATGGTGAAAGCCTCACTTTCAAAAGTCCTGTATGGTTAGTACACAACTGTTGATAGGGTAACTAGAGTGTTTGAGTCTCAGGAAAAGCCTCATAAATTCCTACATAGCAACAAATCATATCATCAATCACATCATCAATTCTCTTTATGATATTTTGTGAATTAAGGGGTATTAACAAAATAGGTGAGACACCGGATAGATGTCAAAAATGATGTTTACACGGCCACTGACTATTTTGAATCTTTTAAATCACATAATATTTATCAAGAAATTACATACATTCCATGCCATTACATTTCATTTATGAATGCCTAAATAATTAGTTCTTATGATTAGAATGATTATTAAAAATCCATGATTGTTATACTTTCTGTGGTATCATCCAATAGATTGTTAAAATCATATCATATGCATTCCTTATGTTTTAAGTGATTAAAGCATATAGGTCCATCTACATCTAATATCACATCATTGCATACACCTATGCATATAATCATAAATCCATAATCAAATCAACTCATAACACATCTATCATCTAGCTAGCACATGTCACCCGTACACTGCATACATATAGCGTAATCAAATCATTAACTAGGCATTGCATTCATCATTGCATCCATAACATAAAATCAAAACAAAAATATTTTCAAGCATCGACTGGGGCAATATTGGTATCATACCTCCCCTAGTCAGAAATCAAACAGTTAAGTAATCAATTCCAAAATGTCCCAAAGGCAGCACAAGCTCTTTGGTAAAAAACAAAAACCCCCAAGGAGCATAAGATCTTTGGTCAAAATCAAAATGCCCCAAAGGTAGCATAAAACCTTTGGTCAACTTAACAAAATCCCCAAGGGGCATAAACCCTTCGGTCAACTTAACAAAATCTCCAAGGAGCACAAGCCCTTTGGTCAACTTAACAAATGCCCCAAATGACACAAGCCCTTTGGTCAGCTTAACAAATGCCCCAAAGGACACAAGCCCTTTGGTCAACTTAAAAAATTCCCCAAGGAGCACAAGCCCTTTGGTCAACTTAAAAAAAGCCCCAAGGGGCATAAACCCTTTGGTCAACTTAACAAATGCCCCAAGGAGCACAAGTCCTTTGGTCAACTTAACAAATGCCCCAAAGGACACAAGCCCTTTGGTGAACTTAACAAATGAACCAAAGGACACAAGCCCTTTGGTCAACTTAACAAATTACCCAAGGAGCATAAGCCCTTTGGTCAACTTAACAAATGCCCTCAAGGACACAAGCCCTTTGGTCAACTTAACAAAATTCCTGAGGGGCATAAACCCATTGGTCAACTTAACAAAAGTCCCAAGGGGCACAAGCCCATTGGTCAACTTAACAAATGCCCCAAAGGACACAAGCCCTTTGGTCAAATTAACAAATGCCCCAAAGGACACAAGCCCATGTTCAACTTAAAAATTGCCCCAAGGAGCACAAGCCCTTTGGTAAAATTAACAAAATCCCCAAGGGGCATAAACCCTTTAGTCAACTTAATAAATGCCCCAAGGAGCACAAGCCCTTTGGTCAACTTAAAAAATGCCCCAAAGGACACAAGCCCTTTGGTCAACTTAACAAATGCACCAAAGGACACAAAACCTTTGGTCAACTTAAAAAATTCCCCAAGGAGCATAAGCCCTTTGGTCAACTTAAAAAAAGCCCCAAAGGACACAAGCTCTTTGGTCAACTTAACAAAAGCCCCAAGGGGTATAAACCCTTTGGTCAACTTAACAAAATCCCAAAAGGGCATAAACCCTTTGGTCAACTTAACAAATGCCCCAAGGAGCACAAGCCCTTTGGTCAACTTAACAAAATCCCCAAGGGGCATAAACCCTTTTGTCAACTTAACAAAAGCCCCAAGGGGCATAAACCATTTGGTCAACTTAACAAATGCCCCAAGGAGCAAAAACCCTTTGGTCAACTTAACAAATGCCCGAAAGGACACAAGCCCTTTGGTTAGCTTAACAAATTCCCCAAAGGACACAAGCCCTTTGGTCAACTTAACAAATGCCCCAAGGAGCACAAGCCCTTTGGTCAACTTAAAAAATGCCCCAAGGAGCACAAGCCCTTTGGTCAACTTAACAAATGCCCCAAAGGACACAAGCCCTTTGGTCAACTTAACAAATGCCCCAAAGGACACAAGCCCTTTGGTCAACTTAAAAAATGCCCCAAGGAGCACAAGCCCTTTGGTCAACTTAAAAAATGCCCCAAAGGACACAAGCCCTTTGGTCAACTTAACAAATTCCCCAAAGGACATAAACCCTTTGGTCAAATTCACAAAAATCCCCAAGGAGCACAAGCCCTTTGGTCAAAAACAAAAATCCCCAAGGAGCACAAGCCCTTTGGTCAAAAACAAAATGCCCCAAAGGGGATAAGCCCTTTGGTCAAACCAAAATACCCCAAAGGGGATAAGCCCTTTGGTCAAACCAAAATGCCCCAAAGGGGATAAACCCTTTGGTCAAACCAAAATGCCCCAAAGGGAATAAGCCCTTTGGTCAAACCAAAATGCCCCAAAGGGGACAAGTCCTTTGGTTAAAAAAAAAAAACCCCAAAGATCATAAGTGATGAGGCCTGGATAAGCCTCATTTATAGCATGTTTTAAATAGTTAAAACTGCCTAAAACTCTTGTGAATTATCTTATATGCTAGTTAAGTTGATTTAATATGTTGTGTATTAACCGTTTGCATGATTGAAGTGTTAAGGACATTATATTCTGATTTTTAACAGTTCTTGTATAGTTTTATGTTATCTTGTCATGCTTAGGTTGACAGCAGCACTTCACTAGTCTTATTTTGATGATCATTAAGCATTAGTTTCTCTAAATTCAGCAAATAGTACAAAGACTTATTACTGTGCAGCAGAAAACTGGTTTTTCCATATAAATTCCAGCCAGCTGCCAATGAATGGCAAGGCATGGAATTCACATCCAAGGAAGAATGAAGACTATTGCAATCTGATCCTGAGGGCTAATCCACCTGAGAAATGCAGCCAAAACCATTTGGAGTCAACACAGTTGGTCATTCTAAAGATCTTCGAAATGAACACAATGTCTTCGGAATGAACACAATGTCTCCGAAATGAACACAATGTCTTCGAAATGAACAGATATCTTCGGAATGAGAAAACATAGTGTCTTTGAAATGAGCGGATCTTCGGAATGAGAATTGCAGTATCTTCGGAATGAGCGGATCTTCGGAATGAGAATTGCAGTATCTTCGGAATGAGCCACTTATCTTCGGAATGAAAACAGAATGTACTTTTTGACTTGTTGACTGACTTTTGGTGGTGGAAAAGGGGATAAGAAGGTTGAGAAAGTTAAGGGAAAATATCTCCCATCTAACTTTGCCGTCCTTGCCATCCAAAGCCACCATTTATGGAAAAGATCAAATTGATCCTCTTCTAGGATAAACCCAGGAAATTTTGCAGGATATCAGGAACAACATATTTTCTGTTTGTAATTAGATTTTAGGCATCTATAAAAGATAGCTCCCATCCAGGTTGAGCTATTAGATTATATTATATTAGATAGAGGAGATAGAAAATAAATAGGGAGATAATAGAATAGTGATTTCAGACCTGTAACAGATTTCAGCAGAATTGTAATTATGTTTCTGAAGCAATAAAAGTGCAGTTTCATTCCATTTATTTTGTTATGTCCGAGTGTGAGTAAGACTTAAAGAAGAATTCAAACCTTCTTCTGAGAAAGGAGGCTGGCCACTTCCAGACCTAGGAGGAGGACTGATAGATAGGTTTTATTCTGATTTTGCTATAGCAGAATAAGTTGTGAACTTGTCATTTTCATTCTTTTGCACAACTAACATTCCTAGTTGTTTAATTCTTGTTCATAATGTTTTTGTGATATGATTAGTGGTAGATCTGGTTATTCTTTTCATTCCCAACAACTTTCCAATTCACTGCAAATTTCCATTTCCAGCAATTTACAAGTTTTCTGTAATTTCCCTGCATTCTTGTTTTTGCTGTCAAAACCCTGCACATAATATTGACGACCTTCTGTTACAGAGCATTGACAGGATCTAGTTTTTATGCTTCATTTCAATTATTGCAAGATTAAATAGACTTTCAATTCTGCAACTATAACTAGAGTTTCAATTCTGCAATTTAATTAGATTTCATTCTTGCAACTGTAACTAGGGTTTCATTTCTGCAATTAGCAATTAGTTTTCATTCTTGCAAATAGATTAAAGTTCAATTTATGCAATTTAGGGGTAGAAGTGACACAAAACCCCCACACAATCAATTCCACCAATAAGACCTACTTCTTCCAAATGAACTGAACTACAACCCTGCTTGAACTTTCTCTCGTAAATAGCCTTGGACACCACCCTGGATTGACAAATTCATTGAGAATTAATGATGTGCTTAACGACAACCCATCATTTTGGCACCGTTGTCGGGGAACATGGTGTTGTTAGAAGGTGAAAAGCAGTCCAATAATTATTAAATATGCTAAGTTGTGAATTTTAGAGTAAAATCTGAATGTAATGACTGGTATAAGTAATTGTTATTGGTAAATTGTATTTCAGTCCATTTAGGAAATAAGCAAGAAACCACAAGAAGAAAAATTTCACAAGAGGTTGAAATTATGTCAAAAATGTCTAAATTTTTTATTTCCAAAAATGTTGGAATTTTCAAAGAATCCCAATCATCCACTTCCAAAACTGCAAGATCCTTTGAGAAATCATTACAAGGAGGAAAATTAAGTAGTTCAACACCATTTTCTCTTGACAAATCCATACAATCAGGAAAATTTGACAAGATTTATAATTGTTTTTGGGAACCTACAATGGAAGGCTCACAAGAGAATCAAGGTAGAGCCAACAATGTGCTCCACCCTAGTGCAACTAGTGCACCTACAAAACTTTTCAAAATCCCATCCAACTAGATCTTAATCAAAATGCTCCCATGAAGGTCATTTCACCTGTAGTATTACCAACTTTCAAGGGAATTACATCCGAAGATCCCGATATGTTTTTGTTTGAGTTTAAAATTGTATGTCAAGCTCATGATTACACTAATGACAATCAAAAGCTCAAACTATTTCCTTCCACTCTTAAAGAGTTAGCTCTACGATGGTTTATCACCTTAGCACCTGACTCAATTAGAACTTGGGATGAGATGGAAAACATATTCTTGGAGAGATACCAAGAATATTGTCAAGTCAAGAATCAAAATGATGAAATTCTTACAATGAAACAAGAGGAAAATGAAATCTTAGAAGATTATATAGACAAATTTTCTTTTGTTCATAAGAGATGTGGAAGTGTTGAACCTGAAATTTGCAAAGTCATATTCTTAAGGGGACTACAAGATGAATCTAGGGATGCATTGGATATCTTGGGAAGAGGAGATACAAATGCACTTAAATTTCAGGAAATTATTAAACTCTGTAAAAATTACTCTCATTCAAGGCATAGAAAACACAGAATTGGTAATGAAAAACATGATTTGAAAGAATGCATGAAAGAGGCTGATATTTTAGTACATGATAGAACATTAGATGAAAAAAATGAATCTACTGAATCTTCAACCATCTATTGTTCAGAATGTAAAAAGCAACACTCTCTTCATGATTGTCCTTTGAACAAAATATTTATACCTGCTACATGTAGCATTTGTCAATTAGGACACCCCACAGATCAGTGTAGTTTATTGCCATAACTTAAAAGTGTCTTTGAAAAATAGTCTCAACCTATGAAAAAAATCAATTTTGTAGGACAAGGACAAGGGAATAATTTTCATAAATTTCCATATCATAATGCTTCTCAATTTCCTGCACATTGGGGAAATAATCCTTGGTATATGCCATGGTCTGCTTCAGGTCCACTTCAACAATGTTGGAGTCAACCACCATGGGCATACTCCCAAGCATGGTCTCAACATGGATGGATGCAACAACAATGGAATCAACAACATCCACCATGGTTGCAGCCAAAATTACAGGGATATCAATGGGTACAACATCAAAATTAGTACAAAGGGCAGCAACATTGTCAAAAACAAAAATCAAATTTGTTGCCTAATTATATCCATAATTTCTATCATGGACAACAACAACAAAAATTAAAACAACCTCTATTTTCAACTCAACCTGTGGTCAGTCCAAATCATGTTAAACAGGTAACCCCTGTCTCTGTGGTTGAATCAAAAAATACAACCCTAATAAATGTTAGTGATTGTGTTAAAACTCAGTTGTGTTCAGGTGAACCACTGCTTGAACCTATTCCACTTATCAGTGTAGAAAGTGAAGTTAAAAAGAATGAACATGAAAACAAATCCACACTAAAACAACATCAAGAAGAACAAGATACCTCATCAAATAAAGTATCATATTTTGAACAATCTGAGATATCAAAAATAACATCTTCACAATCAGATTTGATAAAGGAATTAGAACATTTAACTATTACAATCCCTTTACCTCAAGTTGTACCAATCATTAATAGGATTGTTCAAGAAATGTGTTTTAGCAAACCAAGAAAAAAGAAGAAAGTATATCCTAAAACCATACAAAAAGGTGGAAAATTAGTTAACTTGCTTTCAGGTAAACTTATTACACCTAAGTATGATTGTACAGAAAGCCCACAGTTTCTTAGAACACATAAGGAAAATGAAAAGAATACTTTAGTTTTGGCCTCCATTGTTGTAAATAAAAATGTTTCTCCAAGAACCAATTCAAATCAGCCTGGTACAAAACAAACTGAAATACAACCAAAACAACCTTTGAACAACAATAGTTGGTTGACTAAAAACCAGGGAGCAAATTTGTTTGATATATTGGTGCAACATCCTAATGCTTTACTAACATTTTATGCATCTTTAGCAGCTAGCATTGAGTTGTTGCAGGTACAGAAAAAACAAATTTTGCAGTTGAATGCATTTGATGAACTTTGGTTGGAAGCACTTCACCAAATAGAGTTCACTCAACAAAAATGGAAAATGTGGCATGATGATCACATTAAGAGCAGCAAGGATGAACCAGGGGAGTTTGAGAATGAAGTTGTTCAACTTTCTTTAGTTGATGATTTAAGGAGGATATTAGTGGTGAATGGACATCTTTTACAGTTGTACCATAAACCACTAACAAAGGTGGAATTTGCTCGGTATTTCACACAGTTACATTTGACAGAAGAGGCTTCTTCTTCTGATGAAGATTCCAAATGATCATATCTTTGAATCTTAAAAGAAAAAAAAAAAATCAGAAAAAGTAGAAAACAAAAAGATGAATAAATTCTGATTATGAATTCCTTCATGGGCATGATTTCAGGGAAATCATGAAATCCTTCATGGGCATAATCAGAATCAAGAAAAAAGAGAGAGAAAAGGAGAGGAAAAAAAGGAAACCAAGAAAAAAAAGAAGAGAAAAATGAATAGCTCAGCAGTGAAAACCTTTTTCTAAGGCGCTACTGAGTTGGTATGCATGAAAACCAGTTTTCTGGCATGCATAACCTTGAAAGTTCTCGAGTCACCATTGTACAAATTCACCAACTGCACTTGTTTTTGAAGTGTTGCAGGAAGCCTCAATAGAATATCAATAGAAGCAATCATCTTTCAAAACTTGCATTAACTTGTTTTAACCAGGTATATATGTTTCTTGCACTTTTCTCATTGTAAATATTTGATATATAGTATATGACAATTAACCATTAGTATAAAAGTGTTCATAAGAGTTGGCATACACAAAACATGCTTGGAGAAAGAGAAAAATGTTGGTTTCTACTATGACTTTTGTATCTTCAATAACCATGGTATCTTCAGAATGAAGCCTTTGTCTTCTTCAATGAAGTTGTTCTTAAAAATGAAGGTTTATATTTAGAATGAGGTTATCTTCAGATTAAATGCCCCACCTTAGTCTTCAATGAAACATAATCTTTGGAATGAAGATTTAACAGTCTGTTTCCACGTGGCATCCAAGGAGGGAGAAAAAGACATAGTCAGCAGAATTTTTTACTCCATGTGATCATTGACACATGTCAGCTGGCTTGCGAATGGATGAGCTAAAAATAGTAAAGAAAATTTGATGGCAAGGATGTCCAATGATTGATGGCCAGGTGTTCAGAGCACATAATAAGGAAGTGTGCCATATTTCCTTTTCGAAGACATATTTGCTAATGATTACAAGGAAAAGTAAAAAAATTAAAAGTTCTTTCTGAAGAAGAACAAGAGCAAACCCTGTAATTCTATAGAAACCAGAAATCAGTGACCTAGCAGTAGAAGAGAGCAGTCTTCTCAGCATCAAAAAGAGAAATGAAGTGAAAGGGCCAGCCTACAAGAACCCTGGAATAACGTAACCACATGGGTTACCAGATTTTTCAACCTGTGAAGGGTAGTATGTAATTTTGTCAGGGCATCATTTCAAAATTTTAAACCACCTCAGGCATGGTAGGCAACAACCTAAATTTAGAGTGAATTTTCCAGAAGATACCCTGCACCGAGAACTACAGAGCATGGCAAAACATTATCAAGAGGAAAAAAGGAGCCCTCATCATCATGGTCTTATTAAACTGTTGTGCCAACATCATTTTATGGGAAACCCTAGAAGCTTTAATAGGTTTTATTCTACCCCGACTAATGTAGTTTTTGAAGAAGAAGATGAAGGAGAAGAGGATACAGATGTTGCTATAAAAAATATGCTACCGAGGAAGAAGAAAAGGCTAAAAAAAAATGCTATTGCAGAGAAGGAAACACACCAAGCAAAAGCAACAAAGCATTTTTCTCTAGAACCATCAACCTCACAGACTAAGAAGAGAAGGGCTGAAACTGACAAAGAAAAAATAAAATAGAAGAGGGTTCATTTTTCTAAAGATGTTATTTATCTGTCGGAATAGGAGAGTGAAGTTCCCAATGAAGAGCCCGAAGCTATCCCTACAGCCCTCGTTACCACAAGAAAATAGGGCAAGAAGAGAAAATATACATTAAGGACTAGGAGGTCTGCAAGACTCCAACAAAAAGAGATAAAAGAACAAATGATTGAAGAGAAGACCAGATAGGATAGCCCCGATGTCATAGAAGTGCAACAAGCCACTAAGAATTTGGATGTAATCATAGATAATTTCATGGAACCTCCTGTACAGGAGTAGGGGTCTGAAGCGAGAGGATGAGATCGTTGTTGAGCAATAAACTGCAGTTGATTTGTCAAGCATTAGGTTCTCGAGTCAAACGAAGAAGAGGAGGTGGACATCACAAAACAACCGAGAGCAGCCAAGAGTGTTATAAAAATACAAATGAGATGGATTGAGGAAAGAAAATATGTTATTGAAAAACATGAAAAGAAAATTAGAGAATTATAGCAGAAAGTGGAGAAACTAAAAAGCAGGTTGTCACAAGTTGAAGAACAATCAACTACATCAGATAAAGAGGAGGATTTGGTTCAGTTACTACTTGGATTATCTAGGGAAGATGAAGACATAGGTGCTCATTCTGAAGTAGTGCCCCTCCACTTTGAAGCAGTGCCCTTCCATTCTCGAGGCATTGCCTTCTCAATCCAGAGAAATACCTTTATGCAACATTATTGGGTAGGTCTCATATTCAGGCCTCCAACCATCATTACTCTGGTTCCCTCCTATTTTGAAGAGGATTCCCAACCAGATGATCAGTTTGAATAATGACTCAAAAACCTTCATGAGAAATTACATAGGCACTAAATTGTTCTATGAAACATGGAATATGAGTATGGACATTTGTGACTCCATAGCCCACTGCAATGCATGAGGGCATGCATTAATATAAGTTGGGGGGGAATGATGAGGCCTGGATAAGCCTCATTTATAGCATGTTTTAAATAGTTAAAACTGCCTAAAACTCTTGTGAATTATCTTATATGCTAGTTAAGTTGATTTAATATGTTGTGTATTAACTGTTTGCATGATTGAAGTGTTAAGGACATTATATTCTGATTTTTAATAGTTCTTGTATAGTTTTATGTTATCTTGTCATGCTTAGGTTGACAAAAACACTTCACTAGTCTTATTTTGATGATCATTAAGCATTAGTTTCTCTAAATTCAGCAAATAGTACAAAGACTTATTACTGTGCAATAGAAAACTGGTTTTTCCATATAAATTCCAGCCAGCTGCCAATGAATGGCAAGGCATGGAATTCACATCCAAGGAAGAATGAAGACTATTGCAATCTGATCCTGAGGGCTAATACACCTGAGAAATGCAGCCAAAACCATTTGGAGTCAACACAGTTGGTCATTCTAAAGATCTTCGAAATGAACACAGTGTCTTCGAAATGAACACAGTGTCTTCGAAATGAACACAATGTCTTCGGAATGAACACATATCTTCGGAATGAGAAAACATAGTGTCTTCGAAATGAGCGGATCTTCAGAATGAGAATTGCAGTATCTTCGAAATGAGCGGATCTTCGGAATGAGAATTGCAGTATCTTCGAAATGAGCCACTTATCTTCGGAATGAAAATAGAATGTACTTTTTGACTTGTTGACTGACTTTTGGTGGTGGAAAAGGGGATAATAAGGTTGATAAAGTTAAGGGAAAATATCTCCCATCTAACTTTGTCGTCCTTGCCATCCAAAGCCACCATTTATGGAAAAGATCAAATTGATCCTCTTCTAGGATAAACCCAGGAAATTCTGCAGGATATCAAGAACAACATATTTTCTGTTTGTAATTAGATTTTAGGCATCTATAAAAGATAGCTCCCATCCAGGTTGAGCTATTAGATATTATATTAGATTAGATTAGATAGAGGAGATAGAAAATAAATAGGGAGATAATAGAATAGTGATTTCAGACCTGTAATAGATTTCAGCATAATTGTAATTATGTTTCTGAAGCAATAAAAGTGCAGTTTCATTCCATTTATTTTGTTATGTCTTGAGTGTGAGTAAGAATTAAAGAAGAATTCAAACCTTCTTCTCGAGAAAGGAGGCTAGCCACTTCCAGCACCTAGGAGGAGGACCGACAGATAGGTTTTATTCTGATTTTGCTACAGCAGAATAAGTTGTGAACTTGTCATTTTCATTCTTTTGCACAACTAACATTCCTAGTTGTTTAATTCTTGTTCATAATGTTTTTGTGATATGATTAGTGGTAGATCTGGTTATTCTTTTCATTCCCAGCAACTTTCCAATTCACTGCAAATTTCCATTTCCAGCAATTTACAAGTTTTCTGTAATTTCCCTGCATTCTTGTTTTTGCTGTCAAAACCCTGCACGTAAGATTGACGACCTTCTGTTACAGAGCATTGACAGGATCTAGTTTTTATGCTTCATTTCAATTATTGCAAGATTAAATAGACTTTCAATTCTGCAACTATAACTAGAGTTTCAATTCTGCAATTTAATTAGATTTCATTCTTGCAACTAGTAACTAGGGTTTCATTTCTGCAATTAGCAATTAGTTTTCATTCTTGCAAATAGATTAAAGTTCAATTTATGCAATTTAGGGGTAGAAGTGACACAAAACCCCCACACAATCAATTCCACCAATAAGACCTCCTGCTTCCAAATGAACTGAACTACAACCCTGCTTGAACTTTCTCTCGTAAATAGCCTTGGACACCACCCTGGATTGACAAATTCATTGAGAATTAATGATGTGCTTAACGACAGCCCAATAAATAAGCCCTTTGGTGAAAAAAAAAAATCCCCAAAGAGCATAAGCCCTTTTATCAAAATTAAAAATACCCCAAAGGGGATAAGCCCTTTGGTCAAATCAAAATGCCCCAAAGGGGATAAGCCCTTTGGTCAAACCAAAATGCCCCAAAGAGCATAAGCCCTTTGGTCAAACCAAAATGCCCCAAAGGTAACATAAACCCTTTGGTCAACTCACAAAGGTCCCAAAGGTATCACAAACCTTTGGTCAACTCACAATATGGCCATAGGTGATCTATATTTTTGCTCCACGCTATGTTTTTCCCACACAACGCATCACAAAAAGGGGTATCTATAGACACCTAAAATGTGTCATGTTTAGGAAACCACTCATATGAGCACATATGAAGACCATATGTCCAATTTTAGACCTTTACAAGAGCAATCAGTGGTCCTAACCACTCAAAATGGTAGTTTTAACCCATCCAAGCTTAATCGCTGTAAACCAAAGCAGCTGGATCCTAGACGCTCAAGTTGAGAGTAGCTAGAACTTAGCCACTATAGATGACAGTGACCAAATATTAGTTACTACAGATAAAAATGACTAAGTCATATAAAATATTTTGCCGACAAACAAGCCTAATCAGGGATGAAAGTGGTAGTTTACATGCAATAAAGTGAGCAAGGATAACTTTGCATTCCCCCTCACAAAGTTAACTAGCCTTCAAACATAAACAAAGACAAAACTCCTCATGCTAACGACCAGTTCACATGGGAGACTCAAGTCCAAAGTTAGACTTTAGTTAACTAGCCTTCAAACATAGACAAAGACAAAACTCCTCATGCTAACGACCAGTTCACATGGGAGACTCAAGTCCAAAGTTAGACTTCAGTTAACTGGCCTTCAAACATAGACAAAGACAAAACTTCTCATGCTAACAACTAGTTTACATGGGAGACTAAAGTCCAAATTTAGACTTCAGTTAATTGACCTCCAAAGCACAAAAAAAGGCAATTTCTCATGCTAACATCCAATGCGCATGAGGGATTCAATCCTAGGGTTATGAACATAGACCTAGGGTTTCACACACTTTAAAATGTGCAAGCCTAAGAGCACCAAAGGGAGATATCAATTCTGAGACCAAGGATGATCTTTTAGCAGACTTCTTTAAGAGAGCTTTTTCTTGGAGAGCATACACAATGAAGCTTTGCCAGACCAGAGAGCATATAGGAGTGCCTTTGAGGAGTGACGAAGTGTTAGACAACTAAGAGGGGATCATCTATACACATACATTAATCATTGAAAATTAGTAGCAACTTAAACCCATAGTATTTTGGTCAATAGAGAGAGATTTCATCTTAGCAGTCGCTATCTTGGATAGTGGCTCGTAAACCTAGTCTAGGGTTTAGGTGTTAGTTTCTCTTATTTTGCTTTCTTTATATTTCACATCATTAACATAAGATCCATTTTGCTTCATTTATTTGCTTTCATAGCACTAGTTTCATTGCATTTGTTATCATTGAGCATATTTCCTTTTATTATCAGATTTATTACTAACAACCTCATACGGGGAGGCAATCTCGGACAACTAAGCGTGTGTTGTTGTTTTCATTGCTCGCAGGAATACAGGTTCATCAGATGGATTAGCAACATTCAAAAGCACAAATATCCCTCTAGGAATCAGACTTGGAGAAGGAGGCATCTATAAGCCCTCATACATTTTCGTGTGCGGAACTAGGAAGCCTTTAAAAGTGCACCACCCCTTGTGAGGGGACATCTTACCCACTTGTAATTCATTGTATCAAAATGGGTATCCCTAAGAGGGACCGACATGTAACCAGGTTTCAATAAAAATAAAAATATCTATCTTTGTTACTTCTATGTTATATGCTTTTCATGGTATTTCATTTCATTTTGGGTATAATATTGCAAGTAGAGTAAAGCGGTGTGTGTGTCCTAGGGTCTCTACACCAACTATTGGGGTTTGAATTGAAATCAAGGTAAAATTGAACTATGACTATAAATATTTGACTTATGGGAGGTGCATACTCACTAATCATAGCTCAAACCTTGACATTGGATGGATTAGATATTAACTTTAATCCAACCTCCAGAGTAGGCTGGTATACCTTGTCAACTAATTCAGATGTTGACTTAATTAAGCTTAAAATAATGTGTATTTTAGGGATATAAATGATATAAGAGTTAGAAAATTGTTGAGAAAACAATGGCTAGATAGAGCTAAAAACATTGATGAATATCAAGAATCTGTCGATCAATCACATTTCCAATATGCCACACTTGAGACTAAGAACAATCAAAACTTACTATGTTTATCATTAAAATAATGAAATGCTCATAAAACTATTTCAAACATCTAAAATTATTATAATACAAATAGTAGAATTAGATCAAAACTTTGAATAACATAAATATAAGTCTTTTGCAACATTTTTTTAGGCATGAACTATTCCAAGTTACTCCAAATTAGCAATCCAATATTAGCAGAATTGACTAATCATAATAGTATTAGTAGAAATATATTCATAGAATAAACTCACTATTGATGAAGACAAAAGCTAGAGGTAAAAATTAAAGTAATGCTCATTTTATTGATCTCACAACAATTACAATAATATATCAGGAAAACACTCAAGATCCGACCCTTAAACATGAGGATTTGACATCTTTATATAGATTTTACAATGGTAATAAAAAAACTAGAAATATTATAAGAAATTTCCTGCTAGATCAACAAAATGCTAAGGTGGTGGCTTCTAATTGATTTTCAAGAAAAAGGGTGGAGTTGTACTCCATGAAAACCACAATTCTGAGCTCTGTAATATGTTTGGCCTTCATCTGAACTCAACAACTGGGATGATTACATGTCAATATAGATCATCCTTTGTTCTTGAGAAAACTTGTCATCGTTGATTTGCAACTAAAAATACATGTGAGTCTTGATTTCAGTGATGCTTGATCTTCCCTAATTTTTGTTGCACTTCTTAGGTTCTACTACATTCTCCTCTTCTTTAGAATCCACTACTCTAAATTTTGCTATGAAATGGGGTTCTTGTAGTGTCTGATGGCTTATTTTGAAATTCACTACTTTGTTTCCACCAGGTTGAGTTTGACCGAGTGATGTAGAATTAGGATTTAACAACAATTAGCATCCTTTGAAAAAATCCACAACTTCAAATTTTGTTGGGCCAAGCTTGACCAAATTGACCATAGAATGATCTTCCTATGGTTACTGGTGGTTTTCTATGAAATCCGCTACTTCAGTTTTTGCCAAGTCAAATTTGACCAGTTTGACTACAAAATTATTATTTTATGTCAACCTTGGATGGATTTTAATGTTGTCTTACCTCCTGGCATCTAGAATCTACAACTTTAAATTCCACTAAGATTTGTTTGACTATGTTGACCATGGATTTTGCCTCAGTAGATTTTAACCTCATCATCACTTAGTGGACGTTCCCTTCGATACCTCGCACACTGGCTACACTTGTGTCTTTCTACTGTAGAAATACTCCTTTAGAGATGTTTTCCTTCTAAATTTTGCTACTTCATTTTTTTTTTAGCACTGTTTAACCATGTTGATCATAGATTCTGCATTGTATCACATATGGGTGATAAATAACATAGATATTTTCTTAGCTTACTTCCAAAGTACCTTCCTTTTGATGACTCTGCAACTTCAAAATCCACTAGCTTTATTTAACTGTGCTGACTGCAAATTTTGCCTCCCTTAGTATATTTCTACTATGGATTCTCCATGCGGAAGCTGACACCATCTTGGAGATGCGTTCAAATTTCTACCTTCCACTCAACTCCTTTGAATTTCGTTGGGCATTGGTTCATTACTTTAACTACAAAATTTGTACCTCAACGAAACCTTGTACTGCCCTTTAGGTTCCTTATCTTAGCCAGAAATTTCATGATTTTGCTAAGTATGTGGTCCTTTTGGGTCTAAATTTTGGTGCCTCTTGGGTAACTTTGCTTACAAAGGTAAAGAACCTAGATCCTTATCCATTTAAAATTTCTAGTAGGATTTGAGGTAAACAATGATACAAATTATGAAGGAGAGGAGGGATAATCAAAAAGGGAGGGGAAGAATGATAGACCTAGAGTTTAAGAAGACCCAAAGAGAACAAAAATGGGATTAAAAAAATGGTGCAGGATTACATCAGAGCTTAGAAAAGTGAGGTAAAACGGACCTCATAATGCACATGAAAAGGTGGTTATTGGACAAAACTAGAAACAAAATACAATACAATCACCATCCTAACACAAAAAGGAAAGACTTAAAATAAGGACATGGTATATTTACAAGGAGATGAGAGGAAGCAACACTAATGTGCTAGGAAAACTAAGAAGGGAAACAAGGAGCCACACCCTGCAAATATATGTGTATGCATAATCCATCGAGGCATAGAAATATTTCTAAGGTAGATAGATTACCAAAAATGACAATATCTCTTTTTATTTGCTTCACTTAGGATGTTTAGCAAGGATGAACAATACCTCCTCCATCTGAGAGAGATCTCCTCTACCATCTTTGGGATACCGATTGTAACCCATATCAGACTTCAAACTATTTTAAATTTATATTCTTCCTTTTATAGGCATAACAAGGCATGACATCCATTGATGACATGGAGATCTTGACTTTATATATAGAAAGTACTTAACTCACTTTGTATGGTGTTCCTACTCTCACTGTGTCCTTTACCTTAGTCAAGTTGGATTGTTTCACATATGGTATTTTTCAGGGTATTCTCATGAGGCCTCTAGTTTTACTATCTATTATCCATTGGGCAATAGATTTAGAAGACCTCATCATGAACCAAATTTCCAAAACATCAAAACTTTAATGTTATTCCTTCTATCTTGGATGTTACCCTCTGTCCTCAATCTGAAGTTCCCCTTCATTATCTTTAGAAAAATATACAAAATGCTAAGGGCTGGTATTTTCACATGAACATGCTTCTACCTTATTATGATAACTATAGTCAGCCATTTTATTTAAGTGTTAGTTATGTACATAAAAATATGGCGCATGTGCTTGCACTTGGCTTAAAATATTTCGCATGCTTCTATCCCATGAATTTCTAATGTTCGGACCAAATGGCTCTAAACTTGTACTTCTCCTTAAATATTTTTCCATGTGCTTGGTATATCTTACTTGTTTAAATGTAATGGTGGCTTAACACTTCATATCTTATGCTGTAGAGATCGATTTCTCCCTGTATGAGTTTTTCCTCTTGTAAATATCTCTCTCACCTATAGGATGCAGTCGTAGAATTTATCTCAGGACAATCATGCCTTTGATGATGTGAACCCTTTTATTTCTCCCTCTATTGCTTATTTATGAGAATGGTCATGTTGAGAAGCAACACACCCCTACTGAAAATAAAATTGTTTGATTCCTTTGAAATGATTAATTTTTATTTCCAAGGGGACCCTCTTGAAGTTTTCATTTTTTTAATCCAAGTTTTGTTTGCATCAAGTCTTTAAATTTTGCTTGCATCAAGGTGTCAAAAATGCTTGCCTAGTGCATTGTTTTTAATTAATTTCTTCTGAACATTTATGCTTCAATGGTATTATTTCTGGTTAAGTGTTTCAAAAATTTTGATTTTCAATAGTTTCCTAAGGTTTGAGGTATTAAATTTAATTTCTAAGGTTCTTTGAAATTTTTCATTTTGCCCTAATGTTTACTTCAATCTTGGAAATGCTATATCTTCTGCTACAAGAATCTGTTTTAGGTGATTTAAATTTTGGGTGAAATATCTCAACCTCACCTTTCCAATGGTACCAAATTTTCAGGGTTTTAGGTGTGATTCACCTTCCAAAAATAGTAGTTTCTATTTCTATCCAAAAAATATATTAATGTGATATCTTCTACATATTTGGATACCCATTTGGCTCATTTAGATATTTGAAAAGTTTCATTCAATTCTAAGAACTTTCAATTTTTGCCCTAAATTTCACACCACGTGAAACTGACAACTTTTGGGCAATTAAAATTCATTTTCCAGTATCTAAAAATCATTTTCGAGAATGGAGGATCCTTCACAAACATTTAAAGTGCCAAAATGCAAAGTGTAGGGTCATTGGAATCAATGTTTGATTTTTTTAGAAATTTTACAAAGTGTTCGACAAATTGAAAAAAGGCCAAAGTGTTGGAAGAAAGAAGAGAATTAAAACGTATTTGGGACTGAAGACAATGAAAATATTGAACGATATCAGACGAAAAACACATCCCTGGAGAGAAAAATAAATGATAGCCAATGTCAAACCTTGAGTATTAAAATAATATTAAGAAAATTAATTAAAATCTCAACCCTATTTTGCTAAACTTTGAAAAATAATTAAAAATTTAAACCTAAAAGAATTAAAGTTCGAACCTTAGAAAAAATTAAATTAATTTAATTTTATATTTTAAACCTAATGTTCTAACATTTGCCCTTTTTAAATTTTTGTAGGAATTTGTTGGCGAACGCATTTAATGATGGAAGTAATGGCGGGCTTGGAATTTCACCACGAACCAAGCAAAGGTGGTTGTGCAGAGATAGAAGATGCATAAAATTGATGATCCACCCAGATTCTCCAAGGCCCGCCGCAAACAAAGACTTTATCAGGCATGGCCGAGGGAGTGCCCATTTAATGAAATACGCTTGCAATTGGCTGGAAATTGAAAACATCTGTATGTAGTCTCCATTTGGTGAAAAGAAGATCAGATTGTGCCTCCACCATTTATGGCAAGATTTTTAGGTAGATTTTTGGGGTGGTTGGAGTTGGCTTGAACTCTATTAAAATATGTTTTATTATGTAAGGCCTCGATGGTGGGATTTTTATATTAGTTTAAGTTCCTAGGAGAAGATATTTTCTAAAAATACCAGGGCATCTCCTGAGTCTATAAATACTCCCATTGAATGTAAACTCAAGATGCAAGAATTTATAATAGAAGTACTTTTTCTCAAATATTTTTTGGAAAAGCCTCTGTTGTGGACATAGGATTTGTGTGGTGTTGTTACCCTGAAGTGGCGTGGCCAGGTGCCTAATCTACTCTTGGAGCTTGAACGATGCTCATTTCCTTATTCTTGTTTTCATTGAAATATCTGCAGTTGTAATTGTTGTGAATTCAATTGATTTTAGTATGTTGTTGGTGTTGTTTGAGAGTTAAATTGCAGTTTAATATTTCTAAAATTAATTTCTTTTCCTACTAGCTCTAGTTTTGTTGTGTGTGCTATGCTACCGGTAAAATCATCCTAGCAAGTCTAAAATTTTAGAAGTGTTAAGCTATCTTAAGAATTATTTAAATCACTTAGTTTGAAGATCTAAATTTGATAGTTCTGGTCTGTGTGCATGAGCGTTGGCTATCTACAGATTCATCCTGTTAATTTTAGAGAAAATTGTGATTTAAATAAGTTACTCTGTTCTATTCCCCTATTCTACCCTTTTCTAGATAACAAGTTAATCTTAGAAAGTTGGATAATTTGTTATTCTATTTGTCCCAGTTAGTGAACACAACATGTTTTAATTAAAAGAATGATTAACAATTAAAATTATAGTATTTCATCCTCTCTTTTCTACCCTACCTTACTCTCTCTATTTTATTTTTGAAAGGTTCCATTTTTATTTTCTTTAAAATTCTTTATTCATTTAATCTGCTAAGATTTGAAGAGCTAGATCAAATAAAATATAAATCTGATTGATAAACAAAAAAACAACAGATGGAAGTTGAACCCCCTTGCAGGTACACAAGCAGTCCACTTGAAACTATTCCAGAAGTGGAAAAGAGTGATAGCATTCGACCCAAATCTGTAACTCACACCTTGGATATCCAACAAGATCCTAAAGTGAGAGGGAATTTATTCCCATTAAATGTTACTTGTGTTTTCAGTTTACTCTCCATAGGGTGTGCATGAAAGCCGAGCCAACATAAAATTGGTGCTAGAAGGAGGGCCTAAACTTGCATTTGGCATTTTTTTAAGATAATCAGTTAGGTTAGATTCTTCCTTCAGAGTAACCAGGTCCCACCCAAGAGCTGGAGAGCTCCTTGTGTCTGAGTTGGAAACCCCAAGGAGAAGTAATCTCAGGAAGGCCAGATCTTTGTCCAACATAGTTTTATCTCCATTAGTGCTTCCTCCAACTATGACTCAGAATCCTACCATTAATCAAATAGTCATGGCCAACTGGTTGGGTTCCACTACTTTGAATATCCCTGGTGCAGCCCATGATTTACCGAGAAACCCTGAGAAGTATCTTCCCACCTACAGACATGATGGAATTAGGACAGTGGAAGAGCACTTGGTGGCATTTAAAAATGCTTTGAAATTATTAAATGTGCAGCATGAAGATGTGGCCTATAGATTATTCCCATTCACTCTCCAAGAAGGAGCATATGACTGGTTCCTGAATCTTACAAATGACTCAATCACCAGCTGGGATGATTTGGAAAAGGTTTTTGTGTCCCAATTTGGTCAAGTGATTGATCCCAACATCCTATATCAACAATTTTCCAGCATTAGAAGAGAATCCAATGAAACTATCAGGTCTTTCAATGTGAGATTCCAGAAGGCTTATGGTAGGATGACAGGTCATTACATCCCAAGTGTAGATTTAGCCCTAGAAATTTATAAGAATGCTTTGGATCCAATAACCTCTATTTTCCTGAAAAGAGACACCAATATCACAAACTTGATAGAGGCTTATAAGGAAGCTTTGACTCTTGAAAGGTAGTTGGGACCTCAGCCTGTGAATAGTCCTTTGATACCCTTTGTTACACAAAATACACCGATGTTGAATCCCATTCCGCATCAGATGATGTTGCCAACATGTCAAGCTCCACCTACAGAAAATTCATTGACTTTGCCACACACTGGGCATGTGCAGACTGTGGAGAAAGAATCAGATAAAACTACGATTGAGGAAGTTACAAAGATAGTCCAAAAATTGGCAAATGACTTCTTGAGTTTCAAGAGGCAAGTGTCTATGGGAGAAAATTCAAACAAGTTTCCTTACCAATAGAACAGATTTTCTAGACCTCCGTATGAACCTAATAAGGATTATAACAAAGGAAAGGGGCCTGAAGTGAACATTTGTGACTTGGCTTTACCTAATTGGTGTAGGATTCATGGAACATCTCAACATGGGGAACTAGATTACCTAGAATTTTGTAATGCTTTTGAAGCTTTATCTGGTGAATTTAATTTTCCTAAAAATCAAAAAAATGTTGATGGTGCTAGTTCATCCAAACATAGTACAACTATGGTGTTGGATTCATTCACTTTCTCCGATGAGTCCAAAAATATTGCAGAAGTGCCTATGGATGAAGTGCAGGCTTTTCAATAGTATAGAAGAGATAATTACAATCTCAAGAATAGAAATCTAGAGCCCAACACTACATCTACACCTCCCAACAACTCTCACAGTATTCCTCCTGATCCTTCTCCAAATAATAATCCACCTCCACCCAAAGGGGGAGATCCAAAAGTGCAGGATGGATTTGCTGCTCCACTCAACAGAGGGTATAATATAGTGGAGGACATGAAGAAAATTAAAGCCAACATTACCCTTCATGAGCTAGCTCAGATCACTGAACAGAGAGATAATTTGATTAAAACTTACTTTGAGCCCTCCACCAAACCTCCAAAAAAGGGGAAGAAAATGGTAAATGCCAATGTGGCCATCTACAAGGAAAATACTGAAGTTCCACCTTTCCTATTGATAGTCCGTATATTTGGAAAAAAACTTACATAACTATCTAGTGGACTCTGGTGCTTCAGCCAATGTCATACCTCTAGCCATTTGCCAACAATTGGGATTAACTCCTATGAAGTCTGAGAGAAGAGTCATTCAACTGGATAAAATTGAGGTCAAGGTAATAGGTGAACTTCAAGGTATACACATCCAATTAGCATCTGAGCCGAGAGCACAACATAAAATTGATATTCAGGTGGTAGATATTCCTGTGGGATATGGAATGCTTCTAAGCAGAGATTGGTCAAAATATTTGAATGGGTATTTGGCCATAGATTTTTCACACATGTGGTTACCCTGGAAAGGTGTAGCAAATCAGTTAAGAATTGATAGGGAGCCTCGATATAAGCTCATGATAACTGAATACAATGTCAAGAATGAGACTGTTAATTTTACTGATACAGATGTGGGGGTTTATAATCTGACAACTGCACAAAAAGTGAAACCAATTAAGGCTCTGACTGATCATGATGATGATGTTTGGACACTTCATGTTGATGGAGCTAAATCCAAGCAAGGCTCTGGTACGGGGGCTATTCTCAAAGGGCCTCACAATCAGACATATTTTATGTCTTACCGCTTGCAGTTTCCCTGTACCAATAATTTGACTGAGTATGAGGCACTAATACTGGGGTTGAAATTTGCTTTAGATAAAAATGTGAAGAATATCCAAGTTTTTATAGACTCTAAGTTGGTAGCCAATCAGGTTAAAGGTAAGTTTCAGTGCAAGGCTTCTTACCTAAAAAGATACAAACATCGAGCTTGGGATCTCATGGAGGATTTTAATGCTTTCAATCTGATGCATATTCCCAGGGAAGAAAATTCACCTGCAGATGTTTTGGCTTCATCAACTACCAATCTAAAGCCCTTGGAGGAATTTAAATGGGAAAATTTTTTAGTGGAATTAATTCCTTGCCCTTCTATTCTGGATAATGTAGATACATTTCAAGTATTTTTTGATGACCATCAAATTATAAATTTCTTACAGAATACAAATGCATTTGAAAAAACCATAATTGATGATGGTCAAAGGGATACTATGCTTGAAAATTTTGATAATGAAGAGGGAATAATGAGGCTGAAAAATAATAGGATTCCTAGGGGAATGGTAGAACTTGAAAGGCTATTTGACCATGATCGAATTAAACAAAGAGTAAATTCTAAGAATTTTGTTGGCATGACAGGGAATGAGACTGAAAAACTGAATGTAGGAACTGAAGGGGATCCCAAGCACATTCAATTGGCTAAAACCTGTGACCCTATAATTAAAAGAGATCTCACAGAGTTGTTGCATAGGTCCAAGGATGTTATGGCCTGGTCTTATAAAGACCTGAAGATTTTTTATCCGAAAGTGTACACGCATACTATACCCCTGAAAGAGTTCTGTAAACCCTTCAGATAGAAACAGAGGCATGTTAACGCCTTGTTGGAACCTCTCATTCTAAAAGAGGTAGAAAAATTGTTGAGTGCTACCATTATTTTTCCTATCAAGCATTCTACCTAGGTAGCTAATTTAGTGCCAATTAGAAAGAAGAATGGGGAAATCTGCCTATGCATGGATTTTAGGAACCTGAATAAGGCTTCTAAAAAGGATAATTATCCTTTGCCTTCCATGGATGATGTACTACAGATTGTGAATGGTTCAGAGATGATGTCCTTCTTGGATGGATTTTCTAGGTACAACCAGATATTGGTGGAAAGAGAAGACCGAATGAAGACTACCTTCACAACCAAATGGGGCACCTTCACCTACAAGAGAATGTCATTCAGATTGATAAATGTTGGAGCCACCTTCCAACGTGCAATGGATCATACCTTCAAAGGTCTCATGGGCAAGTGTATTGTGGTATACATGGATGACTTGACAATCTTTTCTAAATCTTGATTTGATCATGTCAAACACTTGGAGTCTATTTTTGACAAATGTAGAGAATTTGGTATTTCTTTGAATCCAAAGAAATGTGTCTTTGGTGTAACTGAAGGAAAACTCCTTGGCCACTTAATCACCAAAGATGGTATTTCTGTGGACCCTGAGAGAGCCGAGGCCATATCAAAGATACCCTTTCCCAACTCTAAGAAAGAGTTAAAATCATTTTTTGGGAAGATTAACTTTGTTAGGAAGTTTATTTTTGGCTTTGCTGAAATAGTCAAACCACTCAATGATATGTTAAAGGAGACTACTCAGATTGTTTGGTCAATAGAAGCCAAGGTGGCATTTCAAGAGATTAAATCTGCTATCCAACAAGCCCCAGTTCTAGTAAGTCCAGATTTTAGTGCAGATTTTTACCTGTACTCTTTTGCTTCTGAACATACACTTGCTATAGTTTTAACTCAACGGAGGGAAATAGGGGAGCACCCCATTGCCTTCAAAAGTACCAATCTAAAGGGTGCTGAGTTGAAATACTCTCATTTGGATAAGCAAGCCTATGCCTTAGTGAAAGTAGTTAAATAGTTCAAGCATTACATTCTGAGGAGCAAAGTCCATGCCATAGTCCCTGATCCGATTATTAAATATTTATTAAGTCAAAATGAATTGGGTGAACTGAGGGGCAATTGGGCCACAAAATTGTAGGAATTTGACTTAGAAATTTGACCTACTAAATTAATCAGAGGCCTTGGTCTATCCCAACATATCGTTGAAATACCTGCAAAGGAAGAAATTAACCAGTTAGACTCCATATTGGATGATTGGTATGGGGATATTATCCATTTGTTGAAACTTAGGAATTGCCCACCTCACCTAAACAGAACTCAGAGAAGAGCACTAAAGTTGAAATCTACTCATTTTCTACTCAAAGGGGGTAAACTATATAGGGAGAATTATGCTAGTGTATTTTTAAGATGCATTTCTCAAGATGAGGTGGATGAAGTGATGTTCAATTTTCATGAAAATTTAGGGGTAGGACACCCTTCAGGTTCAACTACTACACATAGAATATTGAGAGTAGGCTACTACTAGCCTACATTATTTAAAGATGCACATCTGCATGTGAGAGCTTATCACCAATGTCAGATCTTTGCAACCAAGGAGACTAAATGAGCTCTACCATTGCAACCTATTATAATAGATAAACCTTTCATGCAGTGGGGACTTGATTTTGTAGGAGTGATGAACCCAAATTCATCAGCAGGGCACAAGTATGTATTAACTACCACTGATTATTGTACGAGATGGGTTGAAGTAGCAGCCACAATGAGAAGTACAACCCATGAAGTGATTGAGTTTTTGGAGTCAAATATCATAACCAGGTTTGGGGTTCCTTTGAATTTGGTTTGTGATAATGGGCCAAGCCTTTCAATCATTGGAATTTATAGAGTGGGCATACCAAAAAGGGATAGTCATCAAATTTTCATCTAACTATTATCCCCAAGGAAATGGACTAGCTGAGTCCACGAATAAGAATTTGATAAATACCATTAAGAAGTCTACTATAGATAAACCCAGACAATGGCATACATTACTGAAGTATGCACTTTAGGCTGATAGGATAAGACACAAAGAAGCTCTTAAAACTTCACCATTTACTTTATTGTATGGTACTCAGCCTATTGTTCATGTTTCTTTAAAATTGCCCACATACCAGTTTACCTTGGATTATTTTAATGATCATGCAGATGCAGAAGCTCGTGTGCTAGACTTAATTAATTTATAGGATGAATGACTTCAGGCTTTGGAGCATTTCAGTCGACATCAAGAGATAATCAAGCATTGGTTTGACAAAAGAGCAAAAGTAAAAGCCTTCAGACTTGTAGACCTGGTGCTCCTATGGGACAAAGCCCATGAGAAGAAAGGTAAGCACACTAAGCTACAACCTCTGTGGATAGGGCCATACCAAATTGTAAAAATTTTGGGTAATAATGCATTTCATCTACAAGACCTAGAAGGTAATTTTCTGAACTTGCCTATCAATGGTCAATATCTGAAGCATTACTTCTCGGTTGTTCCATCTGCTACATCATTTGAGTAATTGAAGGAACATTTGTACATATGTATATAAAAAAATAAAGAGATTTAGTGCTTTTGTTTAGTTTATTTTTTTCAGCTTTAAGTTAGTTTCTCCTAGTTTTCTTTGTTTTCCTTTTCTTTCTTCTTTTGGGTCTTTCTCTCGGTTTCAGGAATCAAAGAAGGGTGATTTGATAAAGGGATGTTCTAAGTAGGGAGAGAGTGGTAATGTTTGTTATCCGAAATGATAGTAGAGAGATATTTTAAATTTTGTACCTTGCCCGTCATAATTATTTTAATCATAAAAGAAATGTTATGTTGTTTAGCTAGAGAACTCCCAAGGGATCCAAGAAAAGTTGGTCATGAGAGGAGAACTCTAATTCACAAAGATCATTTTAATAACTCTTAAGAGGCTATTGGTGTCTAAAAACTGAAATGGTTAGTTGATCGACTATTTGGTGAATGAAATATCAAGGCAAATGCAACTTTCGAACCTTCAGTAAGGCTTCTCGGCTATCTAGTATTTAAAAAAAAGAGGAGAAAAAGAGAGTTCCAAAAAAAAAAGAGTTCCATAATAAAAGGGAGATAGCCGAGATTCTTGAAAGAGAAATCTTAGACATGTTCACCAGGGCTATAGATGCTCCATGGCTGTGAACCAAGGTCTTAAAAAGAAAGTTAAGAGTAACTCTATTGGGGCTATAAAAGGCTAAACTAGCAATAGAGCTCTACTCAAATAAACTTGTGCAGCCCAAATAGTCTGGTTAATCCTAAGTAGGAGTTCTAAGCCATGGTCATCTTAAGAGGAAGAATTTATGCACTGCAACCACACACTAGAGTTTTCCTTGAGTGATTCAACCTAGTATGTCCCTAGGAAATTTCAATGGACTGGTAGATAATAATTAAAATATTTTGAAAATATTTGTGGTAAGGTAGGATACATGGTTTAAATTGTTTTAAAACTAGAGTTCTGGGTTCTAAATAGTGCTACTATTTCCCCATAGACATCGCCATTTGTTGAGAAGCAACACACCCCTACTGAAAATAAAATTTTGATTCCTTTGAAAATGATTAATTTTTATTTCCAAGGGGACCCTCTTGAAGTTTTCAGTTTTTTTAATCCAAGTTTTGTTTGCATCAAGTCTTTAAATTTTACCTGCATCAAGGTGTCAAAAATGCTTGCCTAGCACATTGATTTGAATTAATTTCTTCTGAACATTTATGCTTCAATGGTATTATTTCTGGTTAAGTGTTTCAAAAATTTTGATTTTCAATAGTTATCCTAAGGTTTGAGGTATTAAAATTAATTTCTAAGGTTCTTTGAAATTTTTCATTTTACCCTAATGTTTACTTCAATCTTGGAAATGCTATATCTTCTGCTACAAGAATCCATTTTAGGTGATTTAAATTCTGGGTGAAATATCTCGAGCTCACCTTTCCAATGGTACCAAATTTTCAGGGTTTCAGGCATGATTCACCTTCCAGAAATAGCAGTTTCTATTTCCAGCCAGTGAACTTATTAATGCGATATCTTCTGATCCAAAGTGAATTTTCAAGATTTTTCTATAGATTCGGATACCCATTTGGCTCATTTGGATGCCTGAAAAATTTTCATTCAATTCTGAGCACTTTCAATTTTTGCCCTAAATTTCACACCACGTGAAACTAGCAACTTTCGGGCAATTAAAATTCATTTTCCAGTATCTGAAAAGTCATTTTTGAGAATGGAGGATCCTTCACAAACCTTTAAAGTGCCAAAATGCAAAGTGCGGGGTCATTGGAATCCATGTTTGATTTTTTTAGAAATTTTACAAAGTGCTCGACAAATTGAAAAATGCCAAAGTGTTGGAAGAAAGAAGAGAAAGTTAAAAATGTCACGATATCGCGACATTCTCACGAAAGGAAGGGAAGATAATTAAAAATGTCATGATTTCACGACATTCCCGAGAGATAGAAAATTTGCAAAGTGTTGGAAGAAGATAATTAAAAATATCGTGATATCACGACATTCTCAAGGAAGGAAGGGAAGATAATTAAAAATGTCGTGATTTCGTGACATTCCCAGGGAGATAGAAAAATAAATGATAGCCAATGTCAAACCTTGGGGATTAAAATAATATTAAGAAAATTAATTAAAATCTCAACCCTAAAAGGTATTTTGTGGCAAACTTTGAAAAATAATTAAAAATTTAAACCTAAAAATTAAAGTTCGAACCTTAGAAAAAATTAAATTAATTTTATTTTATTTTAAACCTAATGTTCTAACATTTGCCCTTTTTGAATTTTTGCGCGAATTTTCTAGCGAACGCATTCAATGACAAAAGTAATGGTGGGCTTGGAATTTCACCACGAACCAAGCAAAGGTGGTTGTGCAAAGATAGAAGATGCATAAAATTGATGATCCACCCAAATTCTCCAAGGCCCATCGTAAACAAAGACTTTATCAGGCATGGCCGAGGGAGTGCCCATTTAATGAAATATGCTTGCAATTGGCTAGAAATTGAAAACATCTGTATGTAGTCTCCATTTGGTGAAAAGAAGATCAGATTGTGCCTCCACCATTTATGGCAAGATTTTTAGGCAGATTTTCGGGGTGGTTGGAGTTGGCTTGAACTCTATTAAAATATGTTTTATTATGTAAGGCCCCGACGGTGGGATTTTTATATTAGTTTAAGTTCTTGGGAGAAGATATTTTCTAAAAAGACCAGGGCATCTCCTGAGTCTATAAATACTCCCATTGAGTATAAGTAGACTTAATTATAATCTTTTATAAATGTTTGGAATATTTGTATATATACAAATGTAAATGGAATTGGATATTGAGTAGAGTTAAGTGTGGTTGCCATTTTATTCTATAAAGTGGTTTGCAAGTGTGTGGAATTGCAAAGTGACATGAAATAGAATATATGTTGATATATGTTAAATAGTTTATATTGTGATGTAATCTATGATGTGATTATATGTCAATTGTGTGGGAAAAATCTTTGTTTAAAAAATTTAGAACTAGATGTAAGCAATGAATTTATTTAATTTTATTTAAAAAAATATATATATGAAGATGTTTTGGCTTCATTAGCTACCAATCTAAAGCCCTTGGAGGAATTTAAATGGGAATTTTTTTTAGTGGAATTAATTCCTTGCCCTTATGTTCTGGATAATGTAGATACATTTCAAGTATTTTATAATGACCATCAAATTATAAATTTCTTCCAGAATAGACATGCATTTGAAAAAACCATAATTGATGATGGTAAAAGGGATATTGTGCTTGATAATTTTGATAATAAAGAGAGAATAATGAGGCTAAAAAATAATAGGATTCCTAGGGGAATGGTAGACCTTGAAATGCTATTTGACCATGATCGAATTAAACAAAGAGTGAATTCTAAGAATTATGTTGGCATGACAGGGAATGAGATTTAAAAATTGAATGTAGGAACTAAAGGGGATCCCAAGCACATTCAATTAGCTAAAAATTGTGACCCTATAATTAAAAGATATCTCACAGAGTTGTTGCATAGGTCCAAGGATGTTATGGCCTAGTATTATAAATACCTAAAGTTTTTTTATTCAAAAGTATACACGAATACTATACCCCTGAAAGAGTTCTATAAATCCTTCCAATAGAAACAGAGACATGTTAACACCTTTTTGGAACCTCTCATTCTAAAATAGGTAAAAAAATTATTGAGTGCTGCCATTATTTTTCCTATCAGGCATTCTACCTAGGTAGCTAATTTAGTGACAGTTAGAAAAAAGAATGGGGAAATCCACCTGTTCATGGATTTTAGGAACCTGAATAAGTCTTTTGAAAAGAATAATTATTCTTTGTCTTCAATGGATGATGTACTACAAATTGTGAATGGTTAAGAGATGATGTCCTTATTGGATGGATTTTCTAGGTACAAACAGATATTGGTGGAAAGAGTGGACCAAATGAAGACTATCTTCACAACAAAATGGGGTACCTTTACCTACAAGAGAATGTCATTCAGATTGATAAATGTTGGAGCCACATTCCAACATGCAATGTATCATACCTTCAAAGGTCTCATGGGCAAGCGTATTGTGGTATACATTGATGAATTGATAGTCTTTTCTAAATCTTGATTTGATCATGTCAAAAACTTGGAGTTTGTTTTTGACAAATGCAGAGAATTTGGTATTTCTTTAAATACAAAGAAATGTGTCTTTAGTGTAACTAAAGGAAAAATCCTTGGGCACTTGATTACCAAATATGTTATTTTTGTGGACCTTGAGAGAGAGGAGGCCATATCAAAGATACCCTTTCCCAAATCTAAAAAAGAGTTAAAATCATTTTTTGGGAAGATTAACTTTGTTAGGAAGTTTATTTTTGGCTTTGCTGAAATAGTCAAACCACTCAATGATATGTTAAAGGAGACTACTCAGATTTTTTGGTCAACATAAGCCAAGGTGGTATTTCAAGAGATTAAATCTGCTATCCAATAAGCCCCAGTTCTGGTAAGTCTAGATTTTAGTGCCGATTTTTACCTATACTCTTTTGCTTCTAAATATACACTTGCTATAGTTTTAACTCAACGAAGAGAAACATGGGAGTACCCCATTGCCTTCAAAAGTACCAATCTAAAGGGTGTTGAGTTGAAATAATCTCATTTGGATAAGCAAGCCTATGCCTTAGTGAAAGTAGTTAAATAGTTCAAGCATTACATTCTGAGGAGCAAAGTCCATACCATAGTCCCTAATCCAACTGTTAAATATTTGTTAAGTCAAAATGAATTGGGGGAAATAAGGGGTAATTGGGCCACAAAATTTTAGGAATTTGACTTAGAAATTAGACCTACTAAATTAATTAGAGGCCTTGGTCTATCCCAGAATATCACTAAAATACCTACAAAGGAAGAAATTAACCAGTTGGAATCCATATTGGATGCTTAGTATGGGGATATTATCCATTTGCTGAAACTCAGAAATTGCCCACCTCACCTGAACAGAACTTAGAGAAGAGCACTGAAGTTATGCTCATATTCTACTCAAAGGGGGTAAACTTTATAGGGAGAATTATGCTAGTGTATTTTTAAGATGCATTTTTCAAGATGAGGTGGATGAAGTGATGTTCAATTTTCATAAAAATTTAGGGGTAGGACACCCTTCAAGTTTAGCTACTGCACACAGAATATTGAGAGTAGGCTACTATTGGCCTACATTGTTTAAAGATGTACATTTGCATGTGAGAGCTTAACACCAATATCATATATTTACAACCAAAGAGACTAAATGAGTTCTACCATTGTAACCTATTATAATAGATAAAACTTTCATGCAGTGGGGACTTGATTTTGTAGGAGTTATGAACCCAAATTTATCAGCAAGGAACAAGTATGTATTAATTGCCACTGATTATTGTACAAGATGGGTTGAAGCAGTAGCCATAATGAGAAGTACAACCAATGAAGTGATTGATTTGGAGTCAAATATTAAAATCGGGTTTAGGGTTCCTTTGAATTTGGTTTGTGATAATGGGCCAGTCTTTCAGTCATTGTAATTTGCAGAGTGGACATACCAAAAAGGGATAGTCATCAAATTTTCATCTAACTATTATCCCCAAGGAAATGGACTAGCTGAGTCCACAAATAAGAATTTGATAAATGTAATTAAGAAGTCTACTATAGATAAACCCATACAATGGTATACATTACTGAAGTATGCACTTTGGGTTGATAGGATAAGACACAAAGAAGCTCTTAAAACTTCACCATTTACTTTATTGTATGGTACTCAGTCTATTGTTCCTATTTCTTTAAAATTGCCCATATACCAGTTTACCTTGAATTATTTTAATTATCATGCAGATGCATAAGCTCATGTGATTAACTTAATTAATTTGTAGGATGAATGACTTCAGGCTTTGGATCATTTTAGTCGACATCAAGAAACAATCAAACATTGGTTTGACAAAAGAGAAAAAGTAAAATCCTTCAGACTTGCAGACCTGGTGCTCCTATGGGACAAATACCATGAGAAGAAAAGTAAGCACACTAAGCTACAACCTCTATGGATAGGACCATACCAAATTGTGGAAATTTTGGATAATAATGCATTTTGTCTACAAGACCTGAAAGGTAATTTTTTGGACTTGCCTATAAATGGTCAATATATGAAGCATTACTTCTCGGTTGTTCCATATTATACATCATTTAAATGATCATAGGGGTCTTTGTATATATGTATATAAAAAAATAAAGAGATTTAGTTCTTTTCTTTAGTTTATTTTTTTCCAGCATTAAGTTAGTTTCTCCTTGTTTTATTTGTTTTCATTTTCTTTCTTCTTTTGGGTCTTTCTCTCGGTTTCAAGAATCAAAGAAGGGTGATTTGATAAAGGAATTTTCTAAGTAGGGAGAGAGTAGTAATGTTTGTTGTCCGAAATGATAGTGGAGAGATAGTTTAAATTTTGTACCTTGCCCTTCATAATTATTTTAATCATAAAAGAAATGTTATGTTGTTTAGCTAGAGAACTCCCAAGGGATCCAAGAAAAGTTGGTCATGAGAGGAGAAATCTGATTCACAAAGATCATTTTAATAACTCTTAAGAGGCTATTGTTGTCTAAAAACTAAAATGGTTAGTTGATCAACTATTTGGTGAATGAAATATCAAGTCAAATGCAACTTTTGAACCTTCAGTAAGGCTTCTCGACTATCTAGTCTTTAAAAAAAGAGGAGAAAAAGAGAGTTCCACAAAAAAAAAGAGTTCCATAATAAAAGGGAGATAACCGAGATTCTTGAAGGAGAAATCTTAGACATGTTCACTAGGGCTATAGATGCTCCATGGCTGGAAACCAAGGTCTTAAAAATAAAGTTAAGAGTAACTCTATAAGGGCTATAAGAGGCTAAACTAGCAATATAAATCTACTCAAATAAATTGAGAATCCCAAATAGTCTGGTTAATCCTAAGTAGAAGTTCTAAGCCATGGTCATCTTAAGAGAAAGAATTTATGCACTGCAACCACACACCAGAGTTTTCCTTGAGTGATTCAACCTAGTATGTCCCTAGAATATTTTAATGGACTCGGAGATAATAATTAAAATATTTTGAAAATCTTTGTTGTAAGGTAGGATACATGGTTTAAGTTGTTTTAAAACTAGAATTTTGGGTTCTAAACAGTGCTACTATTTCCCCGTAGACATCACCATTTTTTGAGAAGCAACACACCCCTTCACTGAAAATAAAATTTTGATTCCTTTGAAATGATTAATTTTTATTTCCAAGGGGACCCTCTTGAAGTTTTTAGTTTTTTTAATCCAAGTTTTGTTTGCATCAAGTCTTTAAACTTTACGTGCATCAAGGTGTCAAAAATGCTTGCCTAGCAAATGGATTTGAATTAATTTTTTCTGAAATTTTATGCTTCAATGGTATTATTTCTGGTTAAGTGTTTCAGAAATTTTGATTTTCAATAGTTATCCTAAGGTTTGAGGCATTAAATTTAATTTCTAAGGTTATTTGTTTTTTTTCATGTTGCCCTAATGTTTACTTCAATATTGAAAATGCTATATCTTCTGCTACAAGAATTCATTTTAGGTGATTTAAATTCTGGGTGAAATATCTCGACCTCACCTTTCTAATGGTACCAAAATTTCAGGTTTTTAGGCATGATTCACCTTCTAGAAATAGCAGTTTCTATTTCCAACTAGTGAACTTATTAATGTGATATCTTCTGATCCGAAGTTCATTTTTGAGTTTTTTCTATACATTCGGATACCCATTTGGCTCGTTTAGGTGTCTAAACAATTTTATTCAATTATGATAACTTTCAATTTTTGCCCTTAATTTCACACCACGTGAAACTAGCAACTTTCAGGTAATTAAAATTCATTTTCCTGTATCTGAAATTTTTTTTTGAGAATGGAGGATCCTTCATAAACCTTTAAAATTCCAAAATGCAAAGTGCGGGGTCATTGGAATCCATGTTTAATTTTTTTAGAAATTTTACAATGTGCCCGACAAATTGAAAAATGCCAAAGTGTTGGAAGAAAGAAGAGAAAGTTACAAATATCACGAGCCATATCGCGAAATTCTCACAGAAGGAAGGGAATTTAATTAAAAATATCATGATTTCACGATATTTCGAGGATAAAATATTTGCAAGGTGTTGGAAGAGATAATTAAAAATGTTTGCAAGGTGTTGGAAGAGATAATTAAAAATGTCGTGATATCACGACATTCTCACAGAAGGAAGGGAAGATAATTAAAAATGTCGCGATTTTGCGACATTCCAAGGGAAGATAGAAAAAATTGCAAATTTTTGGAAGAGATAATTAAAAATGTCGCCTAGAAAAATAAATGATAGCCAATGTCAAACCTTGGTGATTAAAATAATATTAAGAAAATTAATTAAAATCTCAATCCTAAAAGGTATTTTGTGGCAAACTTTGAAAAATGATATAAAATTTAAACCAAAAAAATTAAAGTTTGAACCTTAGAAAAAATTAAATTAATTTAATTTAATTTTAAACCTAATGTTCTAAAATTTGCCCTTTTTCAAATTTTAATGACAAAAGTAATGGCGGTCTTGGAGTTTCACCAAGAACCAAGCAAAGGTGGTTGTGCAAGGATAGAAGATGCATAAAATTGATGATCCACCCATATTCTCCAAGGCCCATCGTAAACAAAGACTTTATATTGCCCATTTAATGAAATACGCTTGCAGTTGGCTGAAAATTGAAAACATCTGTATGTAGTCTCCATTTGGTGAAAAGAAGATCAGATTGTGCCTCCATCATTTATGGCAATATTTTCAGGTAGATTTTAGGGGTGGTTGGAGTTGGCTTGAACTCTATTAAAATATTTTTTATTATGTAATTGCCCGATGGTGGGATTTTTATATTAGTTTAAGTTCTTGGGAGAAAATATTTTCTAAAAATCCCAGGGCATCTCCTGAGTCTATAAATACTCCCATTGAGTATAAGTAGACTTAATTATAATCTTTTATAAATTTTTGGAATATTTGTATATATACAAATGTAAATGGAATTGGATATTGAGTAGAGTTAAGTGTGGTTGCCATTTTATTCTATAAAGTGGTTTGCAAGTGTGTGGAATTGCAAAGTGACATGAAATAGAATATATGTTGATATATGTTAAATAGTTTATATTGTGATGTAATCTATGATGTGATTATATGTCAATTGTGTGGGAAAATTCTTTGTTTAAAAAATTTAGAACTAGATGTAAGCAATGAATTTATTTAATTTTATTTAAAAAAAAAATTATATGAAGATGTTTTGGCTTCATTAGCTACCAATCTAAAGCCCTTGGAGGAATTTAAATGGGAATTTTTTTTAGTGGAATTAATTCCTTGCCCTTATGTTCTGGATAATGTAGATACATTTCAAGTATTTTATAATGACCATCAAATTATAAATTTCTTACAGAATAGAAATGCATTTGAAAAAACCATAATTGATGATGGTAAAAGGGATATTGTGCTTGATAATTTTGATAATAAAGAGAGAATAATGAGGATAAAAAATAATAGGATTCCTAGGGGAATGGTAGAACTTGAAATGCTATTTGACCATGATCGAATTAAACAAAGAGTGAATTCTAAGAATTATGTTGGCATGACAGGGAATGAGATTTAAAAATTGAATGTAGGAACTAAAGGGGATCCCAAGCACATTCAATTAGCTAAAAATTGTGACCCTATAATTAAAAGATATCTCACAGAGTTGTTGCATAGGTCCAAGGATGTTATGGCCTAGTATTATAAATACCTAAAGTTTTTTTATTCAAAAGTATACACGCATACTATACCCCTGAAAGAGTTCTATAAATCCTTCCGATAGAAACAGAGACATGTTAACACCTTTTTGGAACCTCTCATTCTAAAATAGGTAAAAAAATTATTGAGTGCTGCCATTATTTTTCCTATCAGGCATTCTACCTAGGTAGCTAATTTAGTGACAGTTAGAAAAAAGAATGGGGAAATCCATCTGTTCATGGATTTTAGGAACCTGAATAAGTCTTTTGAAAAGAATAATTATTCTTTGTCTTCAATGGATGATGTACTACAAATTGTGAATGGTTAAGAGATGATGTCCTTATTGGATGGATTTTCTAGGTACAACCAGATATTGGTGGAAAGAGTGGACCAAATGAAGACTATCTTCACAACAAAATGGGGTACCTTTACCTACAAGAGAATGTCATTCAGATTGATAAATGTTGGAGCCACATTCCAACATGCAATGTATCATACCTTCAAAGGTCTCATGGGCAAGCGTATTGTGGTATACATTGATGAATTGACAGTCTTTTCTAAATCTTGATTTGATCATGTCAAAAACTTGGAGTTTGTTTTTGACAAATGCAGAGAATTTGGTATTTCTTTAAATACAAAGAAATGTGTCTTTAGTGTAACTAAAGGAAAAATCCTTGGGCACTTGATTACCAAATATGTTATTTTTGTGGACCTTGAGAGAGACGAGGCCATATCAAAGATACCCTTTCCCAAATCTAAAAAAGAGTTAAAATCATTTTTTGGGAAGATTAAATTTGTTAGGAAGTTTATTTTTGGCTTTGCTGAAATAGTCAAACCACTCAATGATATGTTAAAGGAGACTACTCAGATTTTTTGGTCAACAGAAGCCAAGGTGGTATTTCAAGAGATTAAATATGCTATCCAACAAGCTCCAGTTCTGGTAAGTCTAGATTTTAGTGCAGATTTTTACCTATACTCTTTTGCTTCTAAACATACACTTGTTATAGTTTTAACTCAATGAAGAGAAACAAGGGAGCACCCCATTGCCTTCAAAAGTACCAATCTAAAGGGTGTTGATTTGAAATAATCTCATTTGGATAAGCAAGCCTATGCCTTAGTGAAAGTAGTTAAATAGTTCAAGCATTACATTCTGAGGAGCAAAGTCCATACCATAGTCCCTAATCCAACTGTTAAATATTTGTTAAGTCAAAATGAATTGGGGGAAATAAGGGGTAATTGGGCCACAAAATTTTAGGAATTTGACTTAGAAATTAGTCCTACTAAATTAATTAGAGGCCTTGGTCTATCTCAGCATATCACTGAAATACCTACAAAGGAAGAAATTAACTAGTTGGAATCCATATTGGATGCTTAGTATGGGGATATTATCCATTTGCTGAAACTCAAAAATTGCCCACCTCACCTGAACAGAACTTAGAGAAGAGCACTAAAGTTATGCTCATATTCTACTCAAAGGGGGTAAACTGTATAGGGAGAATTATGCCAGTGTATTTTTAAGATGCATTTTTCAAGATGAGGCGGATGAAGTGATGTTCAATTTTCATAAAAATTTAGGGGTAGGACACCCTTCAAGTTTAGCTACTACACACAGAATATTGAGATTAGGCTACTATTGGCCTACATTGATTAAAGATGTACATTTGCATGTGAGAGATTAACACCAATATCATATATTTACAACCAAAGAGACTAAATGAGTTCTACCATTGTAATCTATTATAATAGATAAAACTTTCATGCAGTGGGGACTTGATTTTGTAGGAGTTATGAACCCAAATTTATCAGCAGGGAACAAGTATGTATTAATTGCCACTGATTATTGTACAAGATGGGTTGAAGCAGTAGCCATAATGAGAAGTACAACCCATGAAGTGATTATATTTGGAGTCAAATATTATAACCAGGTTTGGGGTTTCTTTGAATTTGGTTTGTGATAATGGTCCAGCCTTTCAGTCATTGGAATTCATACACTGGGCATACCAGAAAGGGATAGTCATCAAAATTTCATCTAACTATTATCCCCAAGGAAATGGACTAGTTGAGTCCACAAATAAGAATTTGATAAATGTCATTAAGAAGTCTACTGTAGATAAACCCATACAATGGTATACATTATTGAAGTATGCACTTTGGGTTGATAGGATAAGACACAAAGAAGCTCTTAAAACTTCACCATTTACTTTATTGTATGGTACTCAGCCTATTGTTCCTATTTCTTTAAAATTGCCCATATACCAGTTTACCTTGAATTATTTTAATTATCATGCAGATGCATAAGCTCGTGTGATTAACTTAATTAATTTGTAGGATGAATGACTTCAGGCTTTGGATCATTTTAGTCGACATCAAGAGACAATCAAGCATTGGTTTGACAAAAGAGAAAAAGTAAAAGCCTTTAGACTTGTAGACCTGGTGCTCCTATGGGACAAAGCCCATGAGAAGAAAGGTAAGCACACTAAGCTACAACATCTATGGATAGGGCCATACCAAATTGTGGAAATTTTGGGTAATAATGCATTTCGTCTACAAGACCTGGAAGGTAATTTTTTGAACTTGCCTATCAATGGTCAATATCTGAAGCATTACTTCTCGGTTGTTCCATCTGCTACATCATTTGAATGATCGTAGGGGCCTTTGTACATATGTATATATTAAGGTAAAAAAAAAGTGATTCAGTGCTTTTGTTTAGTTTTTTTTTCAGCATTAAGTTAGTTTCTCCTAGTTTTATTTGTTTTCCTTTTCTTTCTTCTTTTGGGTCTTTCTCTCGGTTTCAGGAATCAAAGAAGGGTGATTTGATAAAGGGGATTTTCTAAGTAGGGAGAGAGTGGTAATGTTTGTTATCCAAAATGATGGGAGATAAATGTTTTGAATTTTGTACCTTGCTCATCGTAATTATTTTTATCATAAAAGAGATGTTATGTTGTTTAGCTAGAGAACTCCCAGGGGATCCAAGAAAAGTTGGTCATGAGAGGAGAACTATGATTCACAAAGATCATTTTAATAACTCTTAAGAGGCTATTGTTGCCCAAAACTGAAATGGTTAGTTGATCAACTGTTTGGTGAATGAAATATCAAGGCAAATGCAACTTTTGAACCTTTAGTAAGGCTTCTCGGCTATCTAGTCTTTAAAAAAGAGGGAGAAAAAGAGAGTTCCCAAAAAAAAGAGTTCCATAATAAAAAGGAGATAGTCGAGATTCTTGAAAGAGAAATCTTAGACATGTTCACTAGGGCTATAGATGCTCCATGGCTGTGAACCAAGGTCTTAAAAATAAAGTTAAGAGTAACTCTATCAGGGCTATAAAAGGCTAAACTAGCAATAGAGCTCTACTCAAATAAACTTGTGCATCCCAAACAGTCTAGTTAATCCTAAGTAGAAGTTCTAAGCCATGGTTATCTTAAGAGGAAGAATTTATGCACTCCAACCATACACCAGAGTTTTCCTTGAGTGATTCAACCTAGTATGTCCCTAGGAAATTTCAATGGACTGGTAGATAATAATTAAAATATTTTGAAAATATTTGTGGTAAGGTAGGATACATGGTTTAAATTGTTTTAAAACTAGAATTTTGGGTTCTAAATAGTGCTACTATTTCCCCGTAGACATCACCATTTGTTGAGAAGCAACACACCCCTACTGGAAATAAAATTTTGATTCCTTTGAAAATGATTAATTTTTATTTTCAAGGGGACCCTCTTGAAGTTTTCATTTTTTTTAATCCAAGTTTTGTTTGCATCAAGTCTTTAAATTTTACCTGCATCAAGGTGTCAAAAGTGCTTGCCTAGCACATTGTTTTGAATTAATTTCTTCTGAATATTTATGCTTCAATGGTATTATTTCTGGTTAAGTGTTTCAGAAATTTTGATTTTCAATAGTTATCCTAAGGTTTGAGGCATTAAATTTAATTTCTAAGGTTATTTGTTTTTTTTCATGTTGCCCTAATGTTTACTTCAATATTGAAAATGCTATATCTTCTGCTACAAGAATTCATTTTAGGTGATTTAAATTCTGGGTGAAATATCTCGACCTCACCTTTCTAATGGTACCAAAATTTCAGGTTTTTAGGCATGATTCACCTTCTAGAAATAGCAGTTTCTATTTCCAACTAGTGAACTTATTAATGTGATATCTTCTGATCCGAAGTTCATTTTTGAGTTTTTTCTATACATTCGGATACCCATTTGGCTCGTTTAGGTGTCTAAACAATTTTATTCAATTATGATAACTTTCAATTTTTGCCCTTAATTTCACACCACGTGAAACTAGCAACTTTCGGGCAATTAAAATTCATTTTCCAGTATCTGAAAATCATTTCTGAGAATGGAGGATCCTTCACAAACCTTTAAAGTGCCAAAATGCAAAGTGCGGGGTCATTGGAATCCATGTTTAATTTTTTTAGAAATTTTACAAAGTGCCCGACAAATTGAAAAAATGCCAAAGTGTTGGAAGAAAGAAGAGAAAGACGACATTCTCAAGAAAAGAACGAGAGATAATTAAATTTCATGATTTCATGACATTCCCCGAGAGATAGAAAATTTTCCAAAGGGTTGGAAGAGATAATTGAAGATATCGCGATATCACAACATTCTCACGGAAGGAAGGGAAGATAATTAAAAATGTCGCGATTTCGCGACATTCCCAGGGAAGATAGAAAAATTGCAAAGTGTTGGAAGATAATTAAAAAGCGCCAGAAAAATAAATGATAGCCAATGTCAAACCTTGGGGATTAAAATAATATTAAGAAAATTAATTAAAATCTCAACCCTAAAAGGTATTTTGTGGCAAACTTTGAAAAATAATTAAAAATTTAAACCTAAAAAATTAAAGTTCAAAACCTTAGAAAAAATTAAATTAATTTAATTTAATTTTAAACCTAATGTTCTAAAATTTGCCCTTTTTATTTTTCAGAATTTTAACGCATTCAATGACAAGTAATGGCGGTCTTGGAATTTCACCATGAACCAAGCAAAGGTGGTTGTGTAGAGATAGAAGATGCATAAAATTGATGATCCACCCAGATTCTCCAAGGCTAGCCGCCAACAAAGACTTTTACAGGCATGGTCGAGGGAGTGCCCATTTAATGAAATGCATCTGAAATTGGTTGGAAATTGAAAACATCTGTATGTAGTCTCCATTTGGTGAAAAGAAGATCATATTGTGCCTCCACCATTTATGGCAATATTTTTGGGTAGATTTTCGGGGTGGTTGGAGTTGGCTTGAACTCTATTAAAATATGTTTTATTATGTAAGGCCTCGATGGTGGGATTTTTATATTAGTTTAAGTTCTTGGGAGAAGATATTTTCTAAAAATACCAGGGCATCTCCTGAGTCGATAAATACTCCCATTGAATGTAAACTCAAGATGCAAGAATTTATAATAGAAGTACTTTTTCTCAAATTTATTTTTTGGAAAAGCCTTTGTTGTGGACATAGGATTTGTGTGGTGTTGTTACCCTGAAGTGGCATGGCCAGGTGCCTAATCTACTCTTGGAGCTTGAACGGTGCTCATTTACTTATTCTTATTTTCATTGAAATGTCTATAGTTGTAATTGTTGTGAATTCAATTCATTTTAGTATGTTGTTGGTGTTGTTTGAAAGTTGAATTGCAGTTTAATATTTCTAAAATTAATATCTTTTCCTATTGGCTCTAGTTTTGTTGTGTGTGCTATGCTATTGGAAAAATCATCCCAGCAAGTTTAAAATTTTAGAAGTGTTAAATTATCTTAAGGAAGTATTTAAATTCATAGTTTAAAGATCTGAATTTAATAGCTCTAGTATGTGTGCATGATATTTTTCTAACCATAGACTTATCCTATTAATTCTGGGAAAACTACGATTTAATTAAGTTACTATGTTCTATTCCCCTCAGGGTTATGCATAGTGGTGAATATTCACAAATTGGGCTAATATTAGGATTTCTAAAATTGGAAATTAACGAATATGAGGACCCTCGACATCGGCACATTCGCCTAAAATTTTTAGGATCAATATTTTCTTAGGGTTAATTCACCACAATATATATCCAAACATAGCATATTTATACTCGTTGGAAAGCTCTGTTCAAGCCTGATCTAATGGTGGTGCTTTTATAAAGATAGAAGATGATTTAATATGTCAAAATTGGCCTTAAATATGACATTACATTTTAGGGCTTCAAATGCCCCAATTTTTTGTGTGAAGATGCTTGATTTGATTTTCTTAGGATTCTCCATGATTCACCTTGATTTTGATTAGGATTCACTATTTTTTTACAAGTACATTTTGAGTGCAACCCCTTTGCATAATCCTGATTCCCTGCTCTACCCTTTGCTAGATAACAATTTAATCTTAGAAAGTTGGATAATTTTTTATTCTATTTGTCCCAGTTAGTGAACACAACAACATGTTTTAATTAAAAAATGATTAACAATTAAAATTGTAGTATTTCACCCTTTATTTTCTACCCTACCTTACCCTCTCTATTTTATTTTTGAAAGGTTTCATTTTTATGTTCTTTAAAATTCTTTATTTGTTTAATCTACTAAGATACAAAGAGCTAGATCAATTCAAAAAATACAAATATGATTGATAAACCAAAAAAAACAATAGACAAAAGTTGAACCCCTTTACAGGTACACAAGCAGTCCACTTAAAACTATTCCATAAGTGGAAAAGAGTGATAGCATTCGACCCGACTCTGTAACTCACACCTTGGATATCCAGGAAGATCTTAAAGTGAGAGATAATTTATTCCCATTAAATTTTACTTGTGTTTTTAGTTTATTATTCGCAGGGTGTGCATGAAATCCGAGCCAATAGTTCGTTAGACCCCAAAAATACTTCTTGATGTTTCTTAAATAATTAAAAGGGTCTCTCTAACCAATGCTTTGTTAGAGTGGCAACCTATCGATGGGTCTATTTTAAGGAGGGTTTTTGTTCTCGCACAATCACATACAATAGTTGGAGTACTGGTGAGTGGCTTCTTATAATCCTCAATTATAAAAGGGTGAATATCTTGGTTGGCAATCTCAATACTACTCTTTTATCCAAATATGCGGATGTTGTTGATCTCCTCATCAAGAAAAAAACCAAAAGGTTCTATTGAAACTTTAGAAAAGAAAATGCCAAATAGTAGGGGAATGTCGACGACCATGATATCTAGTACCACAAATAAGTCAGACATCCCCCACAACATCATTACAAACCATTTTATAATACGAAGAACCTTAATAACTTTCCCTTTAAACTGCAAATATTTGGTTTCCATATTTTCAACAATTAGCCCCAAATATGTATATATTTGGAACGGCATCACGGGTACTTCAAATCCTGGGCTTAGTAAGCAATTGTACACCATTTAATTTTTAATAGCAACCAATACATAGCATGGGTTATGTTATCTCTCATAGATACCTAGAGCATTACTCAGATTTTTTCAACTTTTTCCAATTAAATTTCTTAAAGAAAGCTTAACCAAATTGACCCCTGAATGTACCAATAAATGTTGTCTCAAGTCTTGCTTTATTTGAGATGACTCATCGAATAGGTCCTAAAATTAATGCACCCTTTCCATTCGTTGCTTCAATATTATTGCAGGAACATACAAGTCCCTCAGGGCCTCAGTCTTCCTTTCATTCAAAGATTTTCCTACCAATATATGTTTCGATATCTGCACTTGCACCCCCCATATTGAATGGGAATTTGTAACATAGTATGCATACTACTAGAATTATCCATCAGAGAGCCTATATCTGCACCACAGATTCTTGCACTGCTTCGGTAGCCATAATATGAATCCATTGCTTTCTCTAGACTAAAAAAATGAATTGGTCTTAGAAGTGGATTAGTACTATTGGTCACCTATTTAGGTTCCAAACATTGTCCTTCTTCACCTTCTTCTTTAGCCCATCCTTCATCGTGCCATGGCTTAGAAAAAATGTAGGAGTTGGGATTTAGAGATATCATCTTATAAAGGGGTATATCATTCTCTCTCCCATAGTACTGGGAGTACTAAACAATTTATTTTGACTCTTGGATAATAAATTATCAAGCTAATCCATTAACTTAATAACAATCCATCACTAGTCTTTTGCTCAGCCCACAACTCTATTTTTTTAACATTTCTACTACCTGAGGGGGGAAACAAAGGGCTAGAGAAAGAGGGTTCTATTGTTCTAGGAGGAAATTTTCCTACAGTGACTAACATATTTTTTACTCTCATGGCCTCTTGAAACACTTGTGGGAACACCTTTACTTTAGATTTTTTGATTAGGAGACTCAAATTAGGATGCAGTGCATGAATATAATACAAGTATGCCTAAGGGTGGGAGGGTTGGTATTCTTAGGGAATTCTATTCCACATTATTTTGAAATAAACATTGAACTTGAAAAGACTTTCTTGAAGGGACTTCTTTATGAATGAAAACTGAGTGAGGAGTAGGAAGGGGTCTCCAGGATCATCAAATTCATCCATAAGGGATTTGACTAGATCTTTCCACATTTTGATACTACCATAGTCCAAGTTTTTGTACCACATAAATACCTTAACATAACATCCTCAAACTTAATATCGTAGACCGATGACAAGGAAACTATGTCTAGGCAATGCTCTTTCATAGTTTTCTCCTTCCCTTGATAAATGGGTAAATTTTTAAGGGTAATTTTGGGAATCTCATATAATATTGGGATGTTTAAGGGGTTGAAGTCATACCATGGGGGATAATGGTGATAATCCATCAGGTATACGAGCTCTTAGAATTAAATACAGGAGCTATATATTTTCAAATATAGTTCTTTAAAAGGAAACTAGTCATGAAATATGAATTTACTCCTCAACATAGTCGCCAAGTGAATTTACTTTCTCCACTGAATGAGGTCAAGACAACTCACTAAATATTAATTTCTTTGGGAATTATCAATAAATAAGTAAGGGTACATATAATGGGTCTTTTGTGTCCCACCGGGCGTGCCAAAACTATTGGGGTCTGAATTGACATCAAGGTAAACTTAAACTATGACTATGAATATTTGACTTTTGGGAGGCACATACCCGTTAATCATAGCTCAAACCCCAATATTGGATGGATTAGAGATTAACTTCAGTCCAACCTCTGGAGTAGGCTAGTATACCTTGTCAACTAATTTAGATGTTGACTCAATTAAGCTCAAAATAATGTGTAAGTTTAGGGATAAAAATGAGATAAAAGTTAGAAAATTGTTGAGACAACAATGGTTGGATAGAGCTAACAAAAATGATGAATATCAATAATATATTGATCAACCACATTTCCAATATGCCACACTTGAGAGTAACAACAATTAAAACTTATTATCTTCACCATTAAAATAATGTAATACTCAAATAACTATTGCAAACATCTAAAATAATAATAATACAAATAGAAGAATTATATCAACACTTAGAATAATAGAAATAGAAGTCTTCTATAGCATTTTTTTAGGTATGAACCATTCCAAGTTACCCAAAATTAGCAATCCAATATTAGCAAATTGACTAATAATAACTATAGTAGTAGAAACACATTCACAAAATAAACTCATAATTGATGAAGATAAAATATAGAGACAAACATCCAAGTAATGCTCCTTCTATTGATATCACAAAAAATACAGTAATATATCAGGCAAACACTCTAGAGCTGACCCATAAAATTGAGGGTTCGACCTATTTATATAGATTTTACAATGGTAATAAAAACTAGAAACATTAGAATGCTGAGGTGGTAGCCTTCAATTGATTTTCAAGAAAAAGGGTAGAGATGTACTCCATGAACACCATAATTCTAATTTTTGTAAGATGTTCGACCTTCATATGAACTCAGCAACTAGGATGGTTGTAGGTCAATCTAGATCATTCTTTTTTCTTGAGAAAACTTTCCATCATCAATCTACAACTAAAAATGCAGGCAAGTCTTGATTCTGATAATGTTTGATCTTCCATTATTTTTTGCTACAATACTCAGGTTATGCTATGTTCTCCTCTTCTTTGGTTTCTTACGACGTCTGATGACTTAGTTTAAAATCTGCTACTTTGTTTCCACTGGGTCAAGTTTGACTGAGTTGACTGTAGAATTAGGATTTGACAAAAATCAACATCCTTCCATAAAATTTGCAACTTTAAATTTTGCTAGTCCAAGTTTGACTAGATTAAATGTGAAATGAGCTTCTTGTAGTTATTGATAATTTTATATAAAATTCGCTACATCGGTGTTTGCCAAGTCAAATTTGACCAGTTTTACTATAGAATTATAATTTTACGTTAGCCTTGGATATATTTTAACATTGTCTTACCTTCTAGCATCCAGAATCCACAAATTTAGATTTTGCTAAGCTTTTTTTGACTATGCTAACCATAGATTTTGCTTCCCTTCGTAGATTTAAACCTCATCATCACTTAACGGATGTTCCCTCTGATACCTCACACACTGGTTACACTTGTGTTTTTCTATTGTAGAAATACTCCTTCAGATATGGAGTTTTCCTTATAAATTATGCTACTTCATTTTTTGTTGAGCACTATTTAACCGTGGATTCTACATTATATCACAAGCGAGTGATAAATAATACAAATATTTTCTCAGCTTGCTTTTAGAGTACCTTCCTTTTATGACTCTGCAAATTCAAAATCCACTAGCTTTGTTTGACTGTGTTGGCCATGGATTTTGCCTCCCTTAGTATTTTTTCTATCTGGATTCTCCACACAAAAGTTGACACCATATTGGAGATGCATTCGCCTTTCTACCTTCCACTCAGATCCTTTGAATTATGTTAGGTGTTGGTTCATTACTTTGACTGTGGAATTTGTACCTTAGTGAAACCTTGTACTACCCTTCAAGTTCCTTCTTCTCTTAGCCAAAATTTCATAATTTTTATAAGTATGTGGTCCTTTTGGGCCTACACCTCCTAAGGTCACCACACCATACTTTCCATAGTTTCCATAGCCTCCACAATAATCTTGGACTACTTTAGTTCCTCAAATTTCTCCTATTCTAGCACCTAAAGCCTTGCCTCAACTAGCTACACCCTCTCTACCTCTCTTACTATCTCTAGAACCCAAATAAAATTAATAATTATTGAATCTTATATTTGCATTAAAAAATTTGAGCAATAAAGTTATTGCCCTAGAGAGGTAGAATGTAGAGAAGAGATAAGGGTTATTAGCATAGAAGATTCCCCTATATCACAAAGACCAAAGGGCCTCTATAAATAATATGGCTAGAAGAATAAATGCATATATCGAGCTAGAGGATAGACCATCTACATTTTTTTCCTTAAGAAAACTATTGGTGCTTGGCCTATAATTACCCCCATAATGTAGATACATGTATGGTCTACTAGCACCAAGCACAATTGGTAGCAACATAGAAGGTACAAAGAATAGAAAAAATATAGAAAGAAATGATGAACATTATAATGGACCTAAACTAAGTCATTTTGGCCAAAAATCCTATAGAAGAAGAATGCATTAAAGTCTTGACCAGATCAGGGAAGAATATTCTATAAATAGATCCATATAAATTGAATCCATTCAAATTCCTTGCTCAACCATGGAATGAGCAAAATATCAACCAAGGCCAGAGCCAAAAAGGCTATAAATAGCAAAGGCAAAGGTTATTCAAGAAGATACCAAGGAGCAAGCACTAATAAAGCTAATGTATCTCTCTATGAACAAAAGATAAAGTCTAGAAGCCATTGTGCAATATTATAAAAGAGTTGAGGAACTTGACTAGAAGGATTATAAACTACCAAAAGTGACCGAATATAGTATTATCGAATATATGAAGAGGACCCCTTCCTAGGAAAGCATGTATGATGCATTGCTAATCCTTGGTTAGGTAGATTTTTATAGAGGAGCATTAAAAAATTTTAATCCTAAAGAGATAAAATTATCATACCTAAACTTGAATTAAGACCAATAAAACTTTGAAGTATGAGCTGACCACCACTCTTTTACATATCTTTGTGAATGGAGGGATGGATAGTGTACAATTATATGTTTGACTATGAAGCATCCACTACTATCATACCAAAGGTAGTACATGGGGCAATGGAAATGCAATATACCCACTCAATTTGAGGAGTGTTGCAATTGTATGACACTTAGCTCTAGATAGTGGTAATGATAAAGGACATACCAATGGTGATCCACAAGGTTTTAGAGGTCATGATCATTTAATAAGTTGTTGTGGTTGACCTTCCAACATAATTTGGCTTATGCCTCTCAAAGGATTTTATGGTTAGACTGGAAAGTTATTTGTCCATGGATTATTTCCATATGATTATTGCCCACAAAGGAAGGAGGTTGAAGATAAATATCAAGAAGCCATGCCCCTTCCATATTGATATGGTGGAATAGGAGGATATCAAAATTATTATAGATGATCTAGGATGCATGGAGGAGGTAATCAAAGACTTGAAAATGGAGGATGAATATTCGTTTAAGGATTGTAGTGTAGTAATGGAGACTGGGTTAGGTACTTATTAAATTATTAGATTATATGATCATAAATGTTTGGCTATCTAAAATCAAGAGTTCCAAAATATATAATTGTGGAAGTTTTACTTTGATGGATGTAAATGGAAAAACAAAGATAAGGCTAGGATAGTATTAATTTCTCCCTCAAAAGAGGTAAATAAATTCTCATATAGTCTAACCTAGAGTTGCACTAGTAATGCCACTGAATATGAAGCTCTCTACTTAGGCCTATTGAAAGTAGAAAGGATGAAAATTAATATACTCTCCATTTTTGGTGACTTAGAATTGCTAGTAAATCAAGTAATAAAAAATGTATTAGAAGACATAATTATCTCAAGGCCTACCAAAATCGAGTTTAGGACCATTTTGAAAGTTTTGAAACAATAAATATGAAAGCAATACCAAGGAATGAGAATATGCTAGCTAATGCACTAGCATCATGAGGGGAAAATTTCAATCTTGCTTCTAAAAATTGGAAGAAATCAAAAGGGATAAGACTAGCATTTAGACCATTAATCCTAGATAGAGATAATGTTTGGCAAGTGTTTGAAAGTGATGAGTAGATTATGGATTTATTAACACAAGATGTCATATATGCTGAGAAACCAGAGGAAATGATAGCTATTATTGATCAAGAGGTTATGATAAAATTGTAAAATAATAATATCCATAAAGGGTTGATTACCCTACAAATTCTCTTTGAAAATAATTATTGGATAACCAACCAAAATATGAAAGTTGATAAGAAAGAATTTAAGGTCAAAATTGAACCTATAAAAAGCTTGAAGGTAGGCATTAGATGCACCAAAAAAGAGAAACGACATTATCACATTATGCAGAGAATATATAGATATAAATGAGGGGCAAATTTTAACCCTGCTTCTAACAACTAGAAGAAAATAAAAAGAGGTTAGACTAGCATTCATACCATCAGTGCTAGATAGAGATAACTTTTATCAAGTGTATAAAAATGATGAGTAGATTATGGATTTATTAACCCAAGAAGTCATATATACTAAGAAACCAGAGGAAATACTAGATATTATTGATCAAGAAGATATAATATAATTTAAAAATAATCATATCCCTAAAGGTTTTATTACCTTGGAGAGTCTCTTTGACAATAATGATTGTATGATCATTAAAAAGATGAAAGTTGATGAGTAGGAATTTAAGGAGGTCAATATTGAACCTAGCAAACGCTTTAAGGTGGGAATTAGATGCATCAAATAAGAGATAAATGAGCTTATCATAATATGTATACAATATGGAGATATAATAACCTAAATCTATGTTGATTTCAAGGTATACAATAAGGAAGTAATCCAACATACCTGATGAGGAACACACATAATATATCATTTGACTTACCTAATGTGCCAAAGAGTGGTTAACTACTAACTAATACTTGCCCATGTAAGTCAAGGAAAAATATTAGTTAAATGACATATTATGTGTGTTACTCATCAATACAATAGATTTATTTCCCCATGTCAAGCCATTAAATCAAAAGCAAAGGTTGATACATCCAAAAAATAAAGCCCTAATGAAACAAGAGCTACTAAAATTCCTTAATACAAAGATCATATACCCAATCAATAATTGTACATGGGTTGCTAAGATGGTCCCAATTCATAATAAAAATGGATATATTCAATTATGCATGAAATTTTGGAATGTAAACAAGACCTCTATTAAAGAAAATTACCTAATTCCCTAGATTGTTCAAATACTATAAATAGTAGCTAGAGTTGATAGATTCTCTATATTGGATGGATTTTCTAGTTTTAACTAGGTATGGGTAAGATATGATGATCAATACAAGATTATATTAACTACTAAGTGGAGGATATTTGCCTATCAAATAATGCTATTTGTCTTGTCCAATGTAGGAAAAACCTTTTAGACAATCATGCATCATACCTTTTGTAAACTGGTATATAGGGTGATTCTTATACATCTATATGATATGATAATTTTATCTTACAATAAGGATCAACACCTATCACACTTAAGAATGTTATTTTAGAGATACCAAGAATTAAGAGTCTCCCTAAACCCAAATAAATCAATATTCTTGATACACAAAGGTAAGATATTGGGACATGTCTCTATCGATCTAGATAGGGTCACAAAAATTTTTGTATTACCAATCCCTCAAAATAGGAAGGCCTTACAATATTTTTTTGCGAAAATAAATTTTGTTTGAAAGTTTATTTCATATTTTTCTCAAATAGTCAAACCAATGACTATGCTACTAAGAAAGGAAAATCCATTTCTCTAGATGATCAAAAAATATGAAGCTTTCAAGAAGATCAAGTAGGCAATAAATCAATAAATCAAGCACCTATAGTAGTAAACCCAGACTATAAAAAGGATTTTATTTTATATGTTTATGGGATAAAATAAAGTTGTGTTGTTGTCCTAACACAAAAGGATGACAATCAAGAAGAAAATCGCATTGTTTTCATTAGTCATAATTTGCATGATTATCAAAAGAACTATAAATTCATAGAAATACAAGCCTTTGATCTAATAAAATCCCTCAAAAAACTTAGGCATTACATTTCACAAATCAAATCTCTTATCTATGTGGTAATATTTAAATGTTAGGAACTTCATATCACAAGGATAATTAGGTGATAAAAAAATCATATGGATCATAAAGATATATGAGTATGACATAGATATTAGACCAAAAAATCTAGTGAGAGGTAGAGCTTTATTTCAGTAGTTAGCATTATCAACTAAAGTAGAACAAAAAATGTTTCTCAATTACTACCATGAAATAGACTCTACAAGAGATGATTTGGGTGATAAGGATGATTGGGTGACAAACTTGATCAAGTATTTTTATATGGGTAGATTTTTGGATAGCTTGAATGATTCTCAAAGAAGAAGACAAACTACAGGCCCTAAATGATCTCTTTCTATATCAAGTCTTATACAACACAATTTTTGATGGTGTCCTTCGTTGTTGCATCTAATTGGAAGAGGTAGAAAAGGTATTACATGAGTTTCATTCAAGGTTTTATGGGGTTCATTATTCTAGAAAGAATACTATAATAAAAATACTTAGAGCTAGATACTATTGATCAACTTTATTTGTAGATACACTTAAGATAGATAGGGCCTATGAAACTTGTCAAAATTTTATAGGAAAAAGGAATGCAACTCTCCCCCTATAGCCATTTGTGGTAGAGGAACCATTCTAGCAATGGGGTTTGGATTTAATTGGGGTTATCAACCCAAATTCCTTTGTTAGACATAAATTCATCTTGACAATGACAAATTAATTCACAATATGGTATGAAGCAATGGCCACTAAAATAATATACCAAGAGGCTATGATCAAGTTCTTAGAAAATTTAATTACTAGATTTGCTATCCTAGCCATGATTGTTACTAACAATGGAACTATTCCAAAATTTTAGAATTTTTGAGCAAGTATGGTATCTACCTAAATAATTCATCCAACTACTACCCACAAGACAATGGTGTTGTAGAATCCACCAACAAGAACTTGCTAAAAATCATCAAGAGGGTAGTAGGAGAAAATCAAAGGAGTTGGCACCTAATGCTGGATCAAGCTCTATGGGATTATTTAATAATATTTAAAAATGCATTTAAAACCTTCCCATAGACCTTGGTCTATGGAAAATAAGTATTATGGCTACACCTAGAACTGCCTATAATAAAATTGCTAAACAAAGGGGACCTCTCAGAAGTAGAGCCAATATAAATGAGGATGGTCGAGTTATTGTTTCTCAAAGAATAGAGGAATAAGAGATATGATAACTTCATACAACACAAAGAGATCATAAAGCATTGGTTTGATAAGAAGGCATACTTACATGAATTTTATATTTGTGACCTCATTCTAAAAGAGGACAAAGAAAGGACTAAATTGGGTAAACATAACAAAATAAACTCTCTATGGATTGAGGCCATATCAATATATTGGTAAGTATGAGTGCAATTATTTCAAATTAGAAATTTTTTATGGCCAAATATTATCAATACTGGTAACTGGTAAATATATAAAGCATTATGTATAAGTGATATATGTCAAGTTGTATTATAGTGTAAATAGAAAAATGTATGAATATGCATAATTTGTGATAGGTATCTTGTGGTTAAGATTGAAATATGGAAGGTCTGTTAGTTATAATAAAAATGACATTTATATCTATAAAAGCACATCATGGCACTCACACATGGTGATATATTTATTTTTACATAAATCCAATGGGATGTTGGGAACCCTACCTTGTTAGGAGTGCCATAACTAGAGATAAATGTTTGGGAAAAGAATGATATTTGATGCACAATTGTGTAGTATGAAATATATGCCCTAGTCATCAAAGAAAGCATGGGATTATTATTAGACTAAATAAATAAATGAATTATGATAATTTTATTATCAATAGGCTATTGGATCTAAAAACAATATCATATGATTGAAAAGGAAAAGTGTGTACTTACATGGATTTGGATTTCAGAAGTGTTAATTCTAACAAAATACCCATAATAATTGCAAACCCTTGCCATAATGGTCATCCAACAAGTCTATAAAAGCAAAAGCAATACTATTATAATTTATTGAAGTATTTTATAATATTAGTGGAAGCTTTGAGCAATTGGATAGTCATTAGCTATGAGTCTCTTAAGAATAGCAATTATGAATATCCTAGAAGTATAGGTGTATGTAGAAATTATTTGCAACTTTGAGAAGGACTACCTGCATAATTGCACCTAAAAAAAAGGCAAGGGGTAGTGAAAATACTGACTTACAAGTGATTGGAGTATTTACCTAAGGTAACTTATTCTTGTCTAGAACAACCCTCAATAATAATAAAACATTATCAGTGGGAATTTAGTTTTTCCAGAGGTACCACCAGGTATGTATCTCTATTTTCTCTCCATTCCTTTTTTCTTCTCATATATTTTCCCTCTCTCTTTCCTTGCTTCCCATTTCCCTTCCCTCATATTATCCCCATTTAGATCTTTGTATTCATTATTTACTAAGTTGCCACCTTATCAAGCCATGTTAATCACTGCATCTTCTTACTTCATTTTCATGAAAGCTTTTTGTTGTTCTCTATTACCTTTTGTATTTTCTTCCTCTAAATTTTATAGAAAATCCCATACTTTATAGATAAATCGAATGTGATCTAGTTTGGGAAATATTCCAATGCATGTTTTAAAACCCCTACTATTGCTATAGAATCCAAATCCATTCAATCCATGTAATCATCATTTTCTTCACATATCTATATTTTCTCCCATATTTTTACCTTTGATTCTAACTCTATGCCCAATAGATAAGGTAACCTAAGTTCTTCTTTTTACAAGTAAAAATACTTGGGAGACAATAATAATGTGGGCCCATGAGAGTTCCCCCATAGATAGGTCCTTGAAAATTTTGATGCATCATCAATTTTTATAATATTTTGTTCATCAAGATGCAAAGAAGCCTTGCCAAACTTGGTAAATTTTGCATATGGCTAGTCATAAGTTTGAAGGTAGTTTTTTGGATCTAAAATTTAGATAAGGCATGAAGGCCCAACCACTTAAATATTAGAAACAATAATGGCCATGGATTTACAAAAAATATGTTAGTACTAACATGTTTATGCCCCTACCAATATAGTATAAAGTGTATGAGAGTCTTAAGGGGGGATGTCAGCACTAAGTCCATAATGTCCCCTAATAACCAAGATTCAAATAAATTTTAAATGGATGGAAGCATGAGTGACCAAGGGGATGAGTGGCCAAAAACATCATTGACTAGTGAACAATAATGCTAGCAAATATTGGTGATAGTCCCAACTAGGCACTTGAAACCCTAATGACAAGTAGGATCATATAACAAATAGAGATAAAATAGGACTCTTGGAAAATTCTCTTTTAGAAGATATCATGTGCATAAGAGGTAGAGGCCACCTAAAAAATTATTTTTTATCCAAAATTAAGTAATTAAATTAGAAAATGAGAACTAGTCTTATAGAGTCTACAATAATATCAATCACCATTGACAAAGGTGCTTGCAAATCTACTAACTAGTGCAATAATAAGGTATAGTGGGAGGAGTTGAGTGTGCTTGAAGGACTCAAATTTATTAAATATATGTGACTACTGAAGGTGGTGATTGGTCATTGGATCATAATAGCTAGCAATGCCAAGGTAGGGGAGCAACAACCACTTGCTCAAGCATGATGATCAAACATGAACCCTATACTAAGCAAGGTTGCACTATTCTTGTCAAGCCCATGGTAGACCATCTCATAATCACTAGCTAGGCTAGTATATTGAATTATAAATAGCACAATTGACCTCAATATGAGGGTCAAAAAATTGAGTGTTTCCTTATTATATAATACGCAATTCTAGTCTACAATTTTAATGAATCAACTTGTTTTTTGACCTTTTCTAGTAATGTATTGCTAAATTCGTTTGTGTATGCATGATATGTAGTATCTAGATATTTCTATAAAACCTTTGTGGGTGGTCTATTCTGTTAGGCCTAAGTTGTTTAGATTATCACTCTAGGCTATTGGAATATTAGGGATTCATAACATTGATTTTGTGGTTATGATTTCTTCTATAAAATTTTGTTAGGGTTGTAAGGGATATTGGAGTAGTAGAGGGCATGATATGAGCTTAATTTAGATTCTACAATGCTTTGCTTAGTGATTGTTCTATTAGGATTTGTATGTAGTTTAGTTATAGTGTGCTTTGTATAGGATGTGGTAGTGTTGTTAGCTAAATATCATCCACCTTTAAATCTATATTTATCTCCCTTCCCTTATTATAGCCCTCCATTTATATTTAGTCTTATTCCATTTATTTTATTTTTTATTTGCAACAAGGAACCAACCTTCTCTAGAGGTTGGTAGGAAGAAATTCCTAACCATACAATATTGACCTATGATCTCAGGCACACTTCTTACCATTAGGAAAATCATAGACCAAGAGTCATAACTAATTTACATGAATGAAATTTTTAAATAAATCATTTGAAGGCTTAGATATGTTATTTTTTTAGTTCCACTCATACCATGATAAAACTATTTACTATTAAAATCCTCCATTTTGTTATCAAATTCACTCTTCTATGTCTAAAATTACTCTTAGATGTTCAAAAAAAGTATGAAAAATCTATTAAGAGTTTTATACAATGGCAATTAATCTTGAAGTCTATATAAAACTAACTATTTACTATTGTAAATAGTTTTTTTTGTTGCACTTGTTTGAAGTTTCATAGAGTGCCTCTAAGTGGTCTCTTGCTCTCTTTTCACTAGAACATGTTTACCACTATTATTATATTTTCTATAATCCCTTATCCTTAATTATATTAGGCTAACATAAGATTCATATAGTCCCTTAATATTCTCAATCTAGAAGTGCAATTGATATTTATTTAATTTTAATAATTTTCCAAGTGTGTATATGCATGGAGGTAATGTGTTATACTTCCATTTATACATATTCCTTTTGATACTAATGCAAATTAGATTTAGGACACCCTGCACATGTCAACTCAATAAAAACCTAGCTAGATTGATGGTTGGACCAGATTTTAATAATTTTGGAGATTGAAGCGGATGTATTTTGATTAAATCTTATAGGAACATGTGCAAAAATTCAAAGACAATTTTCTATAAATTTTGGATTTCTTTGAGACTTATAGAGACTTTGGATCGCTTTGAGATTTAAATAGAGAAATAAGGACTACATAATAAAGTATATTTTGTTATTTTAAGGGTCATATAGATGTACTTAAGAAGAAATTTGTTACATGTATTACTATATGTTCCCTTTCGTTTTGAAAAAGAATTATTTTAAATGTTATTTGGTTGATGTATTTAAAAAATATGACTTACTAGATTTATTTATTTCTTACTTTGTTTTAGGGGACAAATATTGGATTTTTAAATTGTAAATTAAAATTTTATATTTTTAATTATTTCATAAATATCCTTTTAAAGTCTCAATTAATTCCAAATTATTTGAAGAAATTTTGACAAAAATATGATATTACTTAGTTTTGGAAACTTCTTGAGTTACTCCCACTTGGTAATTATTTCTTGATTCAATTTTTTCATGATTATACATAGCCTACTATGGATCCAATTAGATTAAAAATACAAAATGAGAAGTATTATAGTACCTTAACATCTCATTTGAAGAATATGAGTTCTTATCTCCTACATCTTTCACTTCTTTATTTTCCTACATAAGCGACTTCCTACATCAACATCCAAGTGGCTTTAGAAATTTAATTTGATGTTTAATTTATATCAAGTGCATCATAGTTAATATAATATGATATATTTAATCATTATTTTGATTATGGTAAACTTTATTCCACCTCAAATTATTATATGGTTTATTATGCATGATTTTGTGTCTTGTTCCTTTCTCATATGGAGTATAATATTAATTTCGTTAAAGTAGGGGTTACTCGAAGTTCCTCAAGGAATGACACCCAAAATTCTCTAAAACATTAGCCTTGACACCTATTTGGCCTCCTTATTATACAAGTTAGCACCAAATTCTCTACTTTGGTGCTAAGACCCTACTAGTGCGAAACTCTCACTTTGGCACGAAGGCTATATTAGTGCCAAAATATTTTAGTTCCTTGACTTGCTTAAGGGGGTAGTTCATGGGTAATATCTCTTGACAAGATTGATCTATTTGGATTTTTATGCCTATTTAGATGGAGCCTATCCATAAATGGTGAAAGGATTATATTCCTATGAAATTATGACATATAATCAACAATCATGTCATAAATCATCATTAGATGGCTACTATAGCCACTTTAGACAACATTAATTACTAGCACACTTCAACAACTAGTACATAGAATTTTTTTGTTGAAAAGTGCCTTTAATTACTTAAAGAATAAATAATACACTATTAAAAAAAGGTGGGTGGCAAAAAAAGGTGCACCCCAAAAATTTAAACTAAATAGAAACCCAAAGGAAGCGAAGAAAATACTATGGGGATTACAATAACATTCAAAATTTTATCAGCAATTTAATAACATATGTGCCAAGCCAAAAATATTAGGTGTGTAACAACCCACAAAAAAACAACCCGAGAGAGATTATTTTAAAAAACAAAAGTGAGGTTCTCAAGAGTCCCAATATATTTCTTTTTAGAATTCTCAATGCTTCACCATATTTGAGTTTAATGTCATTATAGATGACACTCATTGGATAGGAGTGACCAACATCTTGTATTTTTGGGGGTTCACCTTACTAAACCTCATCATTTAGAAGGATGTAAAAGTGGTCTCCCAAACTTTCCTATACCATCATTGATATAGGACAATGTGACCACATCGACCATAGCATAGGGATTATCCTTTAAGGCCCATAATACTTAAATAGGAAAATATATTCCCTAATATCACCCTAGGTACATCTAGGTAGGTTAATTAGGTTTAAAGTCTTGGTGCTTAGTTACCACACCTTTGTGAGCTAACTAAGGTCATTACCACTCATCTGGCAATGAACATGATCACTCAAACCTACACATTCAAGAGACCACCATTGATGTCTTGTAAATAGTTCCAATAACTTCCTAGTTATGGAACACTCAATCCTCAACGGTAAATGTGTATCAATTCACAAGAATATGGCTATTGCATAAACACAAATCCTTCTATATTTGTGAGTTCCTATCTATTGCATCCTTGCAATTCCTTCGAGGACTCACATATAACTAGTTATTGCATCATCTCAACTCCTCCCAATATTGGGCTTTTTTATTTGACTCGAGTCCTAAAAGCAATTCTAGATCCATATCAATAACTCTCCCCTAAATCAAGATAAAATTAAAGAAATACATAACAACTCTCTAGAAATAAATGCTTCACTTGAAAATAACATGCTTAAGCTATAGCACAATATTAAACTTGAGAAAAAGGATGATACATTACATCTCAAAATAACATAAGCTTCAACATAATGTTACCACTAAGAAGCATCTCACCAATTATAAGCCACAATTAAATTGATAAAAATGCTATTATAAAGCTATGTAAAGAAGCATTTCTTTAGAAAATAAAATTGATAAATTACAATGCTATCTACGCCACTTAAATATTACAATAACATCCCATCAAAAGTAGATCACAAGATAACATTTAATTTTCTAGATCAATAAGAATACTAGGCAATGGAAATAATCCTTGCTTTTGTTCAATAATCAAGCTCTCATCATCTTACAAAACTACCTAGCTATTTAATAACTTGAAAGTTTCATCTATGTAATACAAATCAAACTCTCATTTATATAAAAAATTTTTATTCCAAGGTACATTAAAGCCAATCCACCTAAGTGGTCTCTACACCACCTCCTTTCTGTGACCTTCTTCATGAAAGGGATTTCTTACAAACTTGATGAATACTTAGGGATCAGGACAACTCTATATGCAATGCATTTTATCATACTCTAAGTATATTGCAAGTAGCCATGCATAAACCATTGATAAAAAAAAACAAGGTGAGAATCCCATACTTCTCTCTATAATGATTCCTTTACCTACTCAAGTCTCTAGAACCATTATAATTATTTTTCATTCCTTCCTAGCAAAATAACCAAAATAACTTTTCTTTCAAAAATAACATTCATCTATAACCAAATATTTTATGCAAAAGAATGATAACTTAACATGAAATACTAGCACAAAGCTTAATCTTTCATTGCAAACATAATACTAAAAGAGATTCAAAAATTTCCTTTAAAGAAGAAAAGAAACTCAACAATATTCAAACCATACTTTTGCAACATTTAATGCTAAAATATTTAGTTCCTCTACTAAAGGAAATAACATATTCTTTTTATTATTCTCAACTAAATTGATCTATAATATTTCATTAACCATTTATCTATAAAGCCCTTATACCTAACTTTTTAAAATATTGACTTTAATAAATTCACCCAATTTACTAAAGAAAATAGCATCCATATATCTAAATAAGCATTATAAAACAAGGGCAATTAACACAATAAAGGAATTGAGAACCAACCCAGATCCCATCCAAGCACCAAAAAGAGTGCTACTATAACAAGCAAGCCAAGGGTGTCTAGGTGCTACCAGAGATGACTAAACCAACTATATAGGAAATGGAAAACCCTAAAAATGGTCTCCTCACAACAACCAAAAAATTATAAAGTAACAAAAACTCTCCCACTCAAATCAAACTAAAAGAAATAAAGGTTAGACACTTAATACACAAGTGACTTGCTAAGAAATTACTTGGCTTCTACAACTAAAAATAGACATCAATGATGTCTCAAAGAGTCCACCTTCAAATTCTAAATTAGAGATAGCATATAAATAAATGAAACAACTAAAAATAGGTCTTGGAGAAAGCATTGGACCAATTGGTTTAGGGATACATCTAGAAAATATCAAGAAAAAAGATATTGAAGCATCTATCGGATGATGAGTGTTGTTAATGCTCACTTTAATTCATTTATAAAATATAGGGTGATGTCCTAAGGCTTTATGTGATAGATATCATTGGAATTACAAATTAGATATCAGGACTCTAAACTATCCTAAGGCAACTAAGAATCATAATGTCTATGCAAAATAAAGAAAACTTTACTAAATTGCACACTTTGCATGAAAAGAAATGCTAACTAGTTTGCAGAATTAAACAAGCTAAAATTGAAATATGCTATACTAATTTTGATTGAATTGAAATAGAAAAAAATAGAAACTAAATACTAAAATTGAAACTACTTTGATAGAATGGAAGATGCTAAAATTAACTTGCTAAAATGAAACTAGATAAAACAAAATTCAAAACAAGAAAAATAGGAATTAAATGATGTAATTTAAATTGCTGAAACATAAATGAAAAATATAGGAATCAACTAAGAATAGCTAGATATGATAGAAAAAAATATAATATGATAAAAAATAGGGGAAGAACAAAGGAATAAAACATAGTTGTGGAATAGAGGAAATAAAAAATTCTATGCTAAAATTATGCTACTAAAATTAAATACAAAAAATATCAAGGAAAGCCTGTAATTATAGCTAACAATCCTTATGTTGATCCTAAGAGTGGGTCCTTGCTTCAAATTCTAGAAAAAGGTGAAAGTTTCAATAGAAGTTAAGCTAACTTACAAAATCAATGAATCACGCACGAGTTTGAAACAATAAAATTTGAAAATTATTACACTTTTTATTGAATACTTAAAACTTCATACAATATTTGATTTCATTCCTACTAAGTCCACCTTGTCTATTTCCTAATAAATTTTTTCAAAGGGGTAGACAAGTATATTTATAACTAGATATTAACTTAATTGCCTACAAATAGGGGTAAAAATAGGAAACAATCCATTGTTTCATTGATTATAAAATGCTACAGTCAAATTGGACTATTCCAGATTTAGGACAACATATTAGATCATATAGATTTACCTATTTTTGCACCTCCATTTTTTGTGGATTGAATTGAAATAGAACTAAGGAAGATCCCTATTAAATATTGACCCTCCAACTCTTCATTTTCACCTTTAAATCGGTCATAAATTTTTTTTTTTTAATGCAAGAAAAACTATAGTGCTCTGAAACATGTGGTTGATTGTTCAAATTGTGCAAAATATATGGTTGTTGGTTGATTGGCTGATCTTAGGTATAAGGATATGATTCCACTTTATTCTTCATGCATTAAAAAGGTAATTTAACTAGTTATTTGGAGTGTTGTCCCCATTTTTTAGAATACTATAGTTTCTACCTAGTTGTTTAGAGCAAAAACCTGTAGTTTTTTGTTATGATAGACCTACAATTTTCAACATGTGTGCAATATGCACAAACTGGCTGTAGATTGTGTTAAAAGCATAAAACATGGGTGAAAAACACTTTCAAATATGTGAGTACAATAGGTTTTTAGACCTATGACCAAGTCTTTCATTTATGATGTATTTTATTCTACTTTATTCCATCCTTATTTAATGTTGAAATCATGCAAATTAGCCACAAAAATATAGAAAAATATATCCTAACAATAATATATCATTTCCTACAATTTACCACATTAACATCAACATTAACATATATAATAATTAAAGTACTTGGTAGGACTATAGTATTTAAGGCAAAAATAAGCAAAATTATATGAAATCTACTTGAAATAATGAGACATTTTGTTTTCTCATCACATATATTTGCGCCAAGGCTCGCGCCTTGCCGAAAATCCTCAAATTCAACCTCTAAGACCTTTAAAAATCTCCTGCAAGAAAAACTAGTTTTTACAAAATTAAACAATTACAATCATTTTTTGGGTGATGCAAGATCACTTTTACACCATTGGATGCTCCTGAATCAATTTTGGTGGGCCATTGTAGTATTCAAATCTAGATACCTATATAAACTATTCTAAAATTTATTGGTTGATGAGTGGTAACTTATATTCCTCCTTATCTCTTCCAACCAAATTTTAAAGTGTTGTTTTGGTTGCGAGTCTTTGTCAAAGTAGTATGGAACAAGGGTAAGTATGGTGGGTGGTAAAAAATGTAGGTCTATCCACTCATGTCATAGTGTTATGATCACTTTAATCATTGTTGCTGCTCTTCTATGACACCATACAATATTAGTAGGTGAAATGGGCTCCCTCTTCCTTAGAATATGAACAATTCATCCCATATTTACCTACATGCTATCCTTGCATTGCCAAAATCATCTCTACAAAATTTTTGAAAGCAAGTTATGCTTTCCTAGACATGCCTATGATATGTCTCTCTAATTTCTAGATTTCCTATTAAAGGAAAGTGTTGTCTAGTTAAGGACCTTGGATTAGGTTGGTCATAACTCAAGAACAATCTAGGTCTTGCTTTCCTAATTTTGTACTACCATAGCTCTTCCTGCCATAGAAATTGGTTTTGCAAAGTGGAAGTAAAATCCCTGAGCTGTACATTTCTAGCATAAATATGCAGCAAAAATTAGACATCTTCACACAATGTAAATTTGTGCAAATAAGGTCCAATGTGTAGACCAATTGGTTTGACCAAACCCCATAAGGGGGGCAGAGATCCAAGGTTAAAATATTTAGCCTCACTGGACTGAACACTTGTCCCTTTTCTAGTGCTTTCAGTGGTGTAAAAGGTTTAAAATGATTGTGGCATGGTGGTTATAGGGGCAGACTACGTGAAGATCTGTGTGGCGACTTTTGGGGTGAATACCGTAGAATACTATGGTGGCCATAAAAGTTGGATAGCCTACCCGGATTCATGGTGGCTACCGATTCCACCATATAAATTCAAAAAAAAATTGTGCAAATAAAATTCACATAACAATTTTTTTCCTCTTTAGGAATTTTTAGGGATGGTTCAATAAAAACTTGGATAGAAGATAAATCATGAGGGATTTCAGTGTAAATCCTCATTACCTACCACCTATAATACCGTTATTTCAAAAACAAGTTGTAAATGTGGGTAGATCCTCTACATTCCATTGCTTGTTCTGCTATGTGGTATAAATCCCCTATTTGGGCTTTTACAACTATTAACTCTTCATTCTAGCTTCTATTTTTCTCCTCCAAAGGATGAAGTCTTATCAGATGCTCTTCTAAAAAATGATAGCAAGGAATCCACCTAGCTACTATTGCATGATGATTTACCAATAAAATCATACCTTATGGTTATAGTTGGCTAGAGAGTAGGCATCAATGGAAAATAATTATATTCCTCCATCTTGTAGCTTGATACATATTTATAGTCTCCTTTATAACTTACTTGATTTCCACTTCCACTTCTATTTGAAATTATATTTCCTCAATATACCATCTTGAAACTTTGTATACTAGGGCCTCATGCTCTAAAGCTCTCCTCTATTTTTCTTGTTCTAGAGATTCTTCCTATTTCTATTGTTTTGAAGGTTCTTCTTGTCTTGGTGTTTTTTTTTTTATGTATGCTATGGTTGTTCTTGCTCCAAAGCATCTTCTGTTCATCTAGATCTCTCCACAATCTCCATGGGCTCTTTTCCTATCTATTGTATGAATACTACTTTATTTTTTGGTCCCCTTTTTGTTGTAAAAGTGATGTCTATAATAGGAGTATATGGGAATGGTTCTTGTTCTACAATAGTAGTCTTATTCATGATAGGGCTGACTGGGTTTGGCTCCTATTCACTAATGTTATGAAACTAAGCAATAAATTTAAGAAAAATATATGTTATTTCTTCACGAAGGATGGATTCAGGGGGTGTATTTTATTTTTCTTTTAATCCATCCTTAAGTTCATATAATTCTTGTAGAAGCTGGCAAATATACTTACATTTTTATTTAATTTTTTCTTTTGTCTCCTCCAACCACTTTTTTTGTGTCTTGATAATTGACCCCATCAGCTTTCACATGGTCTTTAGGTTCCATTTTTGAAACATTCTCCTATTCTACTAGGGTATTTAATTCTAATGAATATGTGGGCACATGCATCTCAAGTGGATAATTTGCTTGTAATGGTTACCCTATTTCTATAGGAATTACAAAATCCTACTCATCTTCATCATCTATAATTATCAACTTCCTCCTCCATTTTTTGGGCCTCAAGAGGTGTTGGCTATTCCACTCAAGCAACTACATTTTTATTCTACCTTAAACTTCTTTTGAAATAATGTGGCTTTGATGAGGTTTGCTACTCATGTTGTTCTTCTATTACCTCTTCCTCTTCTTCATTAAATATAGCTTCAACTTACCTAGTCACAATTTTAGTTATTTTTGTCTATTTTTTGGGCAGTTTTATTTTCTTTTCTTGTGTGCTAGTTTGACCTGGTGTTTCCTTATATTTTATTTTGGTTGAAGATCTTGTTCTATCTACCCTAATTGGTTGCTCTGGTTGGTATTCTTCCTCTTGTTTTGTAGAAATTTTTTAATATATAAGTTAAAATTTATATTTATGTGGGCATTTGAAAGGTGCCCAAACACCTTAGTACATTAATAGAAGGAAAGGATGCACAATCCTCAAAAAACTATGGAGCATCCTTAAACACCTAAAAACTTAAAGGAAAACATAAACAAACTAGAAGGAAACTAGGGAAATCCTAGATTGAAAAAAAAATAAAAATCAAATAGCAACCATTTAGGTAGTTACAGAGTCTTTGATGTCATCCTTTTTGACATCCTTTGGAGCATCCTTGGGGATATCCTTGATGACATCCTTTGAAATTTCCATGACTTCATCATCCTTTGCTTTTGGTTTGGCTTCAGCAACAGACTTGACATGAGTATCCTCTGCAAAATTGTCATAGATGAACAAAAGTTTTATGGAATTCCTATGTTCCTTCATTTGGTTAATTTCCCTAGAAATTGCATCCATGGTGCTCTCTAGATATACAATCATGCTAGTGGTGGTCTTGACAACATATTCTTGGAGAAACTTCTTTGCAATATCGTTAGGATAATCTTCGGTTGCACCTTGTGTCTTTCCTGGATTCTAAAATTCCTTATTCTTGAGGTATTGAGAACTCCTCATTAGGTTAGCCTAAAAATTTCCCTTCTTTATTGGCAAGAAATTAGCATCCTGGTTGCTCGCATCCATATTATTAATTTTAGTGCTGCAAACCTTGGATACAGGAGTGGAGGACATATCCTCTTCTATATTCTCTACCTGTTGATCCTGAGGAAACACATTTTCTTTGGGAAACTTCTCTAGAATATAAGTTGATGTTCCAATACCAACCTAAAAATATCTTTAGGAATGATATAAATCCTCTAACATTAATGATAGCTTCCACCATCGGTTTGATAGTGAGTGACTCTAGATCCATGAAGCACATGATGATAGGAAACCAAAAAATGTAATAAAGGATAGCAGAGAGATCTCTGAGTTGAGAAAAACTGATAGAATAGGTGCAAAATTTGTTCACAGGGAGGGTTTTATAAACATTTGATGAAAAATAAAATTCTAGAACCATCTATTCCTACTCCTCATGATGAAGCAAATCCTAGGGAAAATAAAAATCACCAAATAATGGAGAATAGAACATAATTCCTTATGCAACTTATGGTTCCAAAAATTATCATCCCTCATAGAAATAGAAAGGTGTGCCACACCTTGTGAAGCTTGACCTATAAGGTGACGAAACTTACCATCTTTAGTAAAATCACAGAGGAACCCAGATGCCTAGGGCTCTAGGAAATGGCAAAAAGTGGGAAAATACAAGAACGTGGAAAGAAAGCAAAGAGGTAAACAAACCAAAAATGAGTAAGGCAATCAGTGAGGATGAAAATTCAGCATGTGGACTGAGAGAAAATTGCAAGAGAAGATTGGAAAGAAGCACTTCAAGTGGATAGCAAAAGAAACTATGAAAATGGGGACATTGGGACTAAAACCACAAGTGATGATAGGGATAAATGGCACAAGTTTAATAAAAATATGAGAACATGCCACAAGAGCCAATCAACACCAAGTGTCCCAAGTAATGAATACCTCAAAAATTTGAAACTCATTATTGATATGATAGGTTTTCTGGAGATGATAATTATGGGATGCAAAGCAATTAAAATATTAAGATCTATGGAGAAAAATATTTTCATTCTTAGGAATTTGAAAAAATTGTTATGCATTTTGAGAATTTTGGACTTTTTCTAACCTTGCAATTTCTTCAACTTCCCGTGGAAGGGTGTCAGTACATATCCTCATCCTGGGGGAAGAGACTCCAATGATAGCCAAATTATCTGCAATGCCATTGGCTTCCCCAAAGACATGTTGGATAATGAATTCATGTTGAACAAGGGTTAGGCTATGAGCCTCTTCAATTAGAATTTTTACCTTCCATGTTGGAATTTTTGAGTTTTTTAAATAATTGATCGCATTCAAGGTGTCCTCCTCAATGATGAGTTTCCTTGGAAATTGCTTGATTAACTGTACACCCCTCCATAAGGCCATAGATTCAGCTATATGACTAGATTTATCTCTCAAACATTTAGCAAAAGCAAATATGGAATTTCTATTGTGGTCCCTTAAAATTCTCCCTACCCTGAATCTGCCTAGATTTCTTTTAGCTACCCCATAAAAATTAAACTTGACCCAATATTGGGGAGGAGGTATCCATTTAATATTATTTCTTGAGATTTGATTCTTGGATTAGGATTCTCAAGAAACACATGCAATGACTGGATTAAGGAAGCTTCAAACCTAGGAATGGTATTAGGATCATTAGGAGCCGAGAGATTATTTTCCTTGGCAAAAAGGAAAATTATATTTGTGATGGAATCCAAATCCTTAGACTCCTTGGAGAAATCTCATCTGTTCCTCTAAGCCAAATCCTTAGAATTTATTGAATATTTTATAGAATCCTCAAAATTGTTGCCTCCTCTATTGAAAAAGGTTATGCCTGAGTAGAGTCTTCTTCTATGGTGTTTAATACAAAGGGTATTTCTTGTGTATAGACATATACCTAAGCAGACACCTTTGTATCATCACTCTTAAAAACAAATCTTTTAGTCATTTTTTGCTATGTAGGGTATATTTCAAATTTTCCCTTTCTGCTTCCCTTTGGTCTTTTTCCAGTAGATACAAAGCTATTGGTTGAGGAAAGTTCCCTTACAACTTTTGGTTGAATATTGTGGTTGCCATACTCCTAGATTTTCTTGAAGTAACAAGGGCTTATGTAGCATTTTTTTTGCACTCCTAGATCCTTCTCCCTTATATTTTTGAGAGGTATTAAATACAAATCCCTCCATCAAAGGCTCAAGAAATATTTTGAATGATTGGAGATTAACCCAAAAATGATATTTGCACAACAATTTTATTAGGCCATGATGTCTAAAAAAACTCTAGACCTTCTCAAAATTGTTTTGACATTTTATGTAGATCATGGTGTAGGTATAAGGGTATTTTAATATTGAGCTCTAGTCTATTAGAACCATATCTCAAATTAGTCAAGAACTTGATGTTATGACTAGATAACAAAACAAACTAATATTCATAGGTCAAATACCGAATCACCTAGATAACAACCTCATCCTAGGGCTTCTTTAAGCTTGTTCATTTTATATATTTGCAAATAAAATTCCTAATGTGTGTTTGAGGTTTAATGTCTCCTTCCTCCCTAAATTTATTCACTCATTCTATAAGGGTGACCTTAAATGCTTTCATTAACTCTACTCCTTTATAAGGAATTTTAGTAATTTCACTAAGGATTTTAGGAGTTACCTCAATTCTCATGTCACTGATGCTTGCTTTGCCATTTCAAATGGTTTGTGCAAAATACTCTACTAATACTTCTAAATTTCCATCAAATTTATATAGAATCCTCATCCACCCTGCTCTCTAGAAAACCATAACTATTGAAAGGTGTCACCATAACTCATTAGTATCACTTGGCTCAACTTTTTGTTTATATCCTCCCATGTTGTTTTTCTCTTTGCTGCATGCTTTGTACTATGTGTTGGTTTTGTATCTCCTTTTTGCACTTTTCTATTTTTCCTTTCTACATTTCCCTATTGCAGTATGAAGATGGAGGTTTTTTTTTTGTGGAGTTGACACTTATGAAGTGATGATTATTATGTAATCATGCTTTTGGGGCACCATATGCTCTAGAATATGGTGAAGTCTATTAAAAATACACATGAAAATTTTGCATACTTCCCATGCATGAGATTGAACATGTGGTGGGTTGTAAGTTGATTGTGGCATGATTCAAATTTTATTTCCTTATGTGGCATGGATAATGATGACAATTGGAAATCATAGCTAGTTAATTCCACATGAATCATTGACATGATAATTCCCATGCATACTAATTTGGATGGTTGATCTATTATCGAATGACCCAAATCTCATTGACTCGGTGTTGGTCCCTTGGTAATCATAGCACTATCATCCACATTTTTTGTTGCCACTTTTGCTTTGAAATCATACAATCAAATGTTTTTAGGGCATTGTCTTGGTTCATGTTCCAATAATGCACGATTTAAAAAAGGTATACCTTGGATCATTATGTCATGATAGGTTCTAGATATCTACCACTTGGCACATCAACAAACACCAATTTTTTTTTTTAATTAATTTTGCGCACACAATTTTTTTTGAAAATTACTTTTGCATGCGCAAAAATTTTAATTTTATTAAACCCTTTTTGTGCTCATAACTATCATTTCAGAGCATTTAGAGCAACTTTCTTCCTTAATTGTAAGTTTTGGAGGTGAAACCAAAGGTATCCTAAAATATATTCTAGGGGTACTTAGTAGGGTATTTAATTTTTCAATTTATATACATAAGTGTGCCAAGCATTTAATCCTTATTTATGCAATATTAAGGCTAATTAATAGTAAAATTAAAAAAATCCATACCTTGCCATTGAAGAGATTTTATGCACCCTCTTGGATTACTTTTTGATCACAAACTTAGAATATCTAAAATCTAAGTACATAGATTCAGTAATTAGAATCTTACAAATGCTAAAAATATTCAAGGCAAACAAGATAAAAATTTATTTTCATATAAGCCTTAATTCAATAGTGCCTCAAGGAGGTTTTCACCATTGAATTATTCATTTTTTTAATATCATAAGAGGCTACCATTTTTGGTTTTCAACCTTCTTCTATCTTGATTGCATCCATGAAGGATTTTCATAACCAGCATTTTTTTCTAAGATTCAAAGATATGACCATTTGAAATCTATAGAAGATGATGCCTTTTCTATCATGTATATGTCAGATTGTAAAAATATTGAGTAAAGTCGACCTTGGTCAATGGATTATGGTACAATCATAAATTATGTCCATTTACCACCAATGTCCTTGAATCATCAAATGGAGAAATTTAAACAACTTCATTCTCAAACACTTGAATTTGATATAGTCCTAGCCACTAAGTTTTAGATTTTGAGAAAAATAAGCATAGCGAGAATCAAACAACAATGCCCAATCACTAGGTTTATATTTTTTGCTCCTAATGTGACTATCACATCACATTTTTATTTCTATTGAATGATCTTCATTTGGTGAAGTGCCTCCAATCGAAGTTCATCCAATTCATTCAATTGCAAGATTATTTTTTGTTGTACCTATGATAACTCAATGCCAAATTCCAAAGATGTACAAGTGTTAGTAATTAAAATTTAATTGGAAAAAAATATTTTTTACCATAAACCAATTCAAAAGGTGTAAATCTTGTAGTGGATTTCCATGTAGTGTTGTATGCCCAAACAACCTTTGGTAACTTGTTCATCCAATATTTCCTATGAGAAGCCACTATTTTCGTTATAATATTCTCTAGTTCTCTATTTATGAATTTTAATTGAATGTTTTATTGGGGGTGATATGGTGATGAATTCTTATGTTTAATTTCATATAATTCAATAAATGCTTCTATAAACTTAGATGCAAATTGGGGCCCATGATCTGTAACAATATATCATGGAGTGCCAAGTATTCGAAATATATAGGAATATAGAAAATCAACTATCTTATCTTATCAAGCATGTTTAAAAGTATTTACTTTGGCCCACTTGGTCATATAATCAATACATACAATAATGTGTTGCTTTTCTTGATAATGTGGTTCAATGGGTCCAATAAAATGCAACCCCCATATCTTAAATGGTTATAAAACCACTTGAGGTTGTAGAGGTATTTTATTTTTTATAGTTGGTTTGACCATTCATTAATATGAATTAAATATCATACATACTTCTTTACATACCTATGAAGTGATGGCCAATATTAACCTATTTCCAAAAAAAATTCTAATGGTGTGTTTCACTGAATAATATCCTCATGTTGGTTTGTCATGACATGCATGAAAAATTTCATACACCTCATCTTGTCAAATACATAGATGTAAAATATAATTAGGTCCACACTTGAATAGTAGACCATTGATCCACTTGAATGATGAACTTTGTTTAACTAATCATCCTTTTTATCTTAGAGTGAAATGAGAGGGAACTTTTCCTATTGCTAGATAGTTAGCAATATCAGTAAACCATGGTGATTGTATTGAGATAGAAAATAATATTTCATCAATAAAATAATCCTCTACTGGTTCATCCTCACCTATGATGTTTAGTCTTGATAAGAAATCATCTACTACATAAGCTTTGTCAGGTTTGTCTACTATAGTGATATTAAAATCTTGTAGTAGAAACCATTGTATTATTCATCCACTAACTATTTTTTTATTCATAATGTATTTAATTGCAGTGTGGTCAATATGAATAAACACTTGATATCCAATAATATAGTCATAAAATTTATTGATAGCATATACTACCAGCAATTTTTTTCTCATTAGTAGTATAATTATTTTTTAGCTCCTATCAAGTTTTTATTGATGTAATAGATAGCATAATGCTCTCCATTTTCTACTTGGCCCAAGGCTACCCCAATTGTAATGTTATATGCATCGATTTGTATTTTAAATGGAATTTTCCAATCTAGATCTCATAACATAGGGGGAATAGTCAATTTTTATTTTAATTTGTCAAATGCAATTTAAAACTTTTCTATCCAACTGAATTTAGAATATTTAGTTAACAAGGTAAATATGAGACTCACAATTGTACTAAATTTCTTAATGAAATTATGATAGAAACCAATATGACCCAATAAAATTATAACATTTGTTTGAGTTTGAGGAGGAGGTAATTTTTTTATATTATCAATCTTCTTAGGATCTACTTGTATTCCTCTAAATGATATATGATGTCCAAGAACAATATCTTTCATCATCGTAAAGCATTTTTCAAGGTTTAGGGATATATTGTAAATTTCAAAATGGGTTAAAATTTTGTCAATATTTTCTAGGGTTTCCTCAAAAGTTTTCCCACTATGAAATCATCCATGTAGATTTCAACATGATCATTGGTCAAGTCAGATAAAATAGAAAGAACAAATTATTGTAAAGTTGTTAGGGTATTACAAAGTTTGAAAGGTAAAAATCAATAAGCAAAAGTTCCCCATGGGCAAGTGACAGTTGTTTTCTCCTAGTCTTCAGTTGCCAACTAAATTTGATTATATCCACTAAATCTGTCAAGAAAATAAAAATACTTCTTCCTAGTGAGTGTATCTAACACTTGATCTATGAATGGAAATGGAAAATGGTATTTATGTGTAGATTTGTTTATTTTATGATAATCAACACACACTCACATTTTTTTATTTTTATTTGGAATGATAACCAATGGAAAATGCCATCAACTATCATAAATAGGGTAGATGAGTCCCACTTCTAATAATTTCTCAACTTCATCTTTAACTATATCACATAAAGAAAAATTTAATATTATTTGTGGTTGTTGTACAAGTTTAATATCCTCTGTGTAAATACAATGAGTGCATATATTCGAATGAATTATTGTCATATCTTTATATTCCCATGCAAAAGCATTAGGATATTGGATCAATACATCAAAACAATTTATCTCATGGTCATTAGCGAACCAACTATTGATATTTAAAAACTTTTCACGTTGTATTTTTATTTGTTTTATACTAGGATGTATTGAATTGATTCCTTCAAAATTAATTATTAATGAATTGAGAGGGTAACGGTGTGGTAGAAGAGAATAAAAAAGTCATGTATCTTTATCAAAATCAATTCTTGATGGAATTAGATTTGATATAGGGCATTGAAAAAATGAGAGAAGATGACAATGTCATCCATGTGGCAATTTAAAGGAATTGTCTTGTACTAGAATAAATGGTAAATATTTAGATTCTTGTTCTTTATCATTCTATAGTAATTGACTAATAGTAATCGGTTCATATTCAAGCCATGAATCATACAAATTATTGATCAGTGTAGTCTCTTATTCAAAAATAACCCTTTTATATGGGTGCAACTCTTCTACATGATCCTTCACAACTATGGTGGCTAAATTTGAAATGTTCTCTTCATTTTTCTCATATGATTTAAGAAACCATAAGTTACTAGACACGTTGATTGAAGGTTTCTTAGGAGGATATAGAGACATTTTATTTGAGTCAATTCCATTAAAATTGGTCATATATCTTGATCTAAAATCATGAAAGTGGCTATCGTATCAAGCCAAGGCCTTCATAGAATTATTGGGTAACTATTCATAGTATTTGAAGGTTATAATACCAAAAACTTAACTGGACATTCCCATGATGAAACTACACAATAATATTTTCTATGATTCCTTCTGGTTTAACAACTGATCGATTAGCCATTTTCAATATTGTAGACATAGGATTTATATTTTTTAATTGTAACTTTTGCATCATATCCTTGATCATAACATTGATAGATATCCCTAGGTCAATCAGAACATTAGATATCTACATTGATCCTATGGTTACTATGACTATTGTATTTTCTAGATCATCATACTTAGATGGGATAAGATTTCCTATAAGTAGGTCTGCTTTCATCCACTTGTATGGTTTTAGGATATGATTTCTTCCTTCTCATTTTTTAATACCCAATTCCTGAATAGTATTGTTAATCATTGGTATATATTTAATAACTTGTAGCAAAGGAATCATAATATTTAAGCATTTTAATTCCTTTACCAAATCTGATTATGAATGTGTTATTGTTTTTAAAATTTTGAATCATTCAGGATATTGTACTGTAGACGCCTACAAAGATTCACATTTGCAATGGCTAATATTAATATTTAATAATGTGTGCAATTATTTTAATTAATGTATTGCAACCTTATAAATTATTAATGTTGACTATTCTAACCCCTTTGACCCACTTAAGCCCCTTCCTACGCTTAACCATGGTCATCATGAGACCACTTTGCTATTTTTTAACTCCAGTTCACATTAAATACAATTAGCACTCATTTCCCCTCTTCCCTCCACTTTCCAAGTGTAGTCAATGCATTTGGGTGAGGATTTCCTCCATCTAATAACATTTATGAGAAATTCCAATTTTGTGGGTGAGGAATCTCTCCACAAAGAGGGCATTAATGAGGCATGTCATAATGTGTCATGGAATTTCATATTGCATCACGACATATCATAGGCCAAACAAGGAAATTTGCACATTTATCCACCCAAGTGAGGATCCCTTAAGGTTCATCTCTTATGCACCCATGCCACTTGTCACTCCTCTTCCATCCTCATCACTCTCCACCCATGGGAGACTTTACAAATAGGTCCCCATTTTTATTTTCATGTGTGCACAAAAATATAATGAAACTTTGCTCAAATTTTATTTTATTTTGTTGTGTATGTGTTTGAAATTGTGGTTGTAGGTTTACCATTAAGAGAACTTGAAGGCATAAACCATGGAGGCTCTTGGAAATTTTAAATAACATTTTTTTTGTAGCCACACCTACAATCGATACCCAACTATGCATCGAATCTACATCAAATACCCCAAAACAAATCTAGGAAGTCTTATATTCAATACTATAACGTTTTGATAAATAATAGTCTCAATCACCCAAGTTTTTTAAATAGGATCACAACCCATAGGGTGGTAAACCTGAAGTACAACCACACAAGGTGGTTACCCAAAAGTAAAACTACATAGGGTGGGTACCTAGAGAGCCAACCACCCTAGGAAATTGAGATTCAAGGCAAATAACAACTCTAGATGATCCACAGACTACATAGAAAGGTAAATCAGGTACTTTTTCAGGGTTTTTAGACATTCCATGTAGTTTTGTAACCTTTTCATTCAATTTTGTGAAGTTTTATAATGTTTAAGTTGCTTTTGTAACCCCTTTTCATGGTTTTGGACCTCATATTGAAAGGCCTTGCATATGCTATTGATGTTGCCATTATAAGATTGTGTGTAAGTATTGGATACACATGGAAACTTTAGAGGTCAAGCAACATGCCTTCTAAACCCTCCCACAACCTATTGTGCACTTGAGGAGATAACTTGTGACACAATAGATCTTACTTGTAAAAGAAAATCCTCCATTTTAGGAGGTTGATTGTAAATAAAAAGGCTGATTTGTAAAATATAAATTTTATCAATATCAAATATATTGCAAATATATTTTTGTGTATTTTAATGGTGTATTTTCTCTTTCACACAAATGGAAATCACGATGGAACCTTTTTCCCACAACACATTTACCACTTGTCATTTTGCATGAGCTTTGGCACTTGCATTGGACATTACATATATTATGTGTATTGCTTAGGGTTATTTGTGATTGCATGTTTTTTTAGCTTAATTTTCTAACCTCCTACATTTTGTATCTATTATAGGCACCCAAGGGTAGGAAAGACATAGTCACACCTCTCATATCAGGGTTAGATATTGCAAGATCTACCCTCATAGGCTCAGGTACAACTACCCAGGGTGGTTCATAGGCTCAGACAACTACATAGGATGGTTTATAGGATTAGGCACAACCACCTAGGGTGGTTCATATCCTAAAACTCAACTTCATAGGGTGTTTATTAGGCTAAAAAACAACCACACAAGGTGGTTCCTAGGCTTAGGGACAATTGCCTAGGGTGTTTCTCAAGATTAGACACCACTACAGAGGCTCAAAATCATAGACACAATATGCTCAGTTTTATTTCCTTATATCATAGGCTCATATGTTATTTTCTCATATCCTTTAATGTTGTTCACAAATTTATAGCATATCTGATTTTATTTTATTAGATTTTGATGTAGTATGCAATGGGAGATGACATTCACAAGATGCATAATAATATGAAATAAAATAAATCTATGAGATGACTAAAAGATGCTATAAATATAAATTATAATAATGAATACAATGTAGCTATGGAGGAAATAAATACTCCATGAACAAAGCTACCAGACTACATCGCACCCATCACCAATATATAGTGATCTACACAACACTATGCTACTACCTATGAATATGATGTAAGCTTCTCTATATCCTACTTGTTATAATGAGGCCCTGTGTATATAGAATGATAAGTTCCTTGGCCAACACTCTACCTATATATGCAAGGGATAGCTTGCACATATACAACTTGTACATTGACACTTGTGCATTTATTACATTACATGAAGTAACTAGATAAGTTCCCCCTAAAGTAATCTAATGTCCTAAGTATGTACCTAGGAAGGTACATTTACATGACCCAAATGATTTAATATAATCTATTTATAACACCCCCTATATTGTATTATTTGGGTATTGAAGGCTTTAGTCTTAAATGTGGATCTCCTTCCATTGAATAATCTTTGGCTTGTTCATGTTCATCATCCTTATCTTCTAACCAACCATATTTATTGTTCTCTTTGTGAGTATCTTCATTTGGTTTTGATTGTTTATGACTGAGTAGAGCATGGTGAAATTGTCCTCTCTTTTTTGGATTTAATTTTTCTATGCTTGCCTCTGTTGTGTACTAGTTCTTCATTTTCTTCAACCTATTCCTTCGAAAATATGTTAGCATCATTTTTAAACACCACAATATCTTGTGATATTTCCATTGAGTCTAGGATATATGTATTTCCATGGATTTATTATGTTTCTTTATTTCACATTGATTCATGATGAGACATGTATTGATTCCATCCATATATCTAAAGTTGATAATATAGTTGTTTTCTACTAGCTTGCTTACTGAAATGAGATTGAATTTTAATCCAAGAACATACAATACTCTTTGTAGTAGAATATTTGGAAATGATTTGCTAGGTGTTACACATCCATATCCATGTATAGGATAAGTTTAGCTATTTTCAATTCTTAGTCTATAGCCTTTAGCAATTTCAAGGTAGTCAAACCGTTGTATATTTCTTGTCATATGATGATTGGCTCCTGAGTCAATGTACCACATGTTTTCACATTTTGCAGGTTGTTTTCTATTGGAGAAAATTTTACATTCATTGTATGACATTCCTTTTCCCATTTTAAGAAGTAGAATTAAAGAAATGAGATAGGATTTTCTTTGTAGTCTACCTTATGACTCCCTATATTGAAGTATATAAGCTTGAATTGATAAAATATTTATTAGTCCTTAGGTTAGTAGGCTTCCTTATGTATCCATAGCAATGAGATTATATACACCTAATGGAATTTTAGATTTTTTTAGAAAGCTTATATCTTCCCAATGGATTTGGAACTTGATAATATTTAGTAGATGTTGATATTATCAAGTTTTATAGAATTCCTTATGAATCCCTAGTGATTTTGGAGTATGATATAGTGCTCTTGTAAAAATTAGTTCAATTTTTCATTGATTTTGTAAATTTTTTGTAAATCCCAAAATCAACTTCTATTATCCCTTATTGCTCCTATTGAACTAAGCACTTTTCCCAAATTTGAAGAGGTTTTAATGTTGAGTTTCTTTTGTCCCTTTTGAGACAATAATATTATAAATTCCCAACCTTAGAAAAAACCTTAATAACCTCTTTTAATATCCCTTAGAATTTTATTATAATATTTTTAATTTTAAATAACCTAATTTGGTGTTGTAACCCTTATAGCTCCCAAATATAGAAAATTAGAACACAATAATATTTGCAAATATTTAAAAAATTAATTTCTAGTAGAAATCCTTATTTATCCTATGGTTAATATTGCAAATATTATATTAATTTTTTAAATTATTCCCTTTGATGATTTGCTTTCAATATGGTTAATTTACCCCATAAGGGGGGCGAAGGTCCAAGGTTCAAATCTCGGGCCTCATCGGACTGAATGCTTGTCCCTTTCCTAGTGCTTTTAGTGGCATAAAAGGTTTAAAATGATTGTGGCATGGTGGTTATAGGGGCAGACTGCATGAAGATCTGTGTGGCGGCTTCTGGGGCGAACAACACAGAATACTGTGGCGGCCATAAAAGTTGGACAGCCTACCCGGATTTGTGGCGCCTACCGATTCCACCATGTAAATTATAAAAAATAAAAATAAATAAATATGGTTAATTTATTCTAAGCTTAACATTGGTTTTTCAACCTTATAACTCCATTAAATGAAAGCACATTAAATTAGGGAATAAATATCACCTTGTCATATTAAAATACGTGTTGTTTTTAGATGTGAGATGGTTGCAATGTTAGTGTCTTTACCTTGACCTTTCCCTCCAATGGAAATCTTGGATTTAATATCCAACTATGGCACATTCTGCATTTGAATTCTTTTGACTAGAGCATTTAAGGATCTTCCTCCTTACTTCCATGATGCAACTCGACCCTATGCGCAAAGACTATGAAATGTTGAATGTCAATGCTTCTAAATTATTCTAAATGTTGTGTTATCCCTAGTCCAAGGCATATTTAATAGATGATCAATATTTTTATGAGTGACAAGTTATTACATTCAATGCTTCAAATATGTTCTTGGATGTCTATTAAAAGTGTAATATTTGAAGCATTTTACTCCTTGATAGTGTGTTGTCCATAAGGCTTCCTTATGTAATGCCTATGGCTGAATGTAACTCCTCTTCCACGTGGACTATGGGTGCCAAAGATATTTTGTAACACTTTTTATCACATGTGTGAAATTCCAACTTACCTTTTATGGTGTTTAGGATTTTGTTTGGAGAATGATAAGTGGCACTTGCATCCCCTAGTCTTATCAACGCCTTATTACAAGCTTTTCAACGTACTTTTCCCCCTTCTTAATTGTTGTATTTCAATGTTGCTGAGATGGTTCCAGCCAAGAAATACTTATGGTGGAGCTTTTGTGGAGATTTAGAGGAGATTTGGTGGAGCTTTGATGTCTCTTGAATGGAGTTCGAATGGTAGCGCTTTGGTGGAGACTTGTTGATGCTCCAATGGTAGTATTGAATGCTCCTTGATTGGATATGGTTCCATTTTTCTTGCTTTGATTTCCCTTGATTATGTGTTGTTGTATTTGTCTCCTTTAGTGAGTAATGTGACACCTTTCTTGTGCTTTTCAAGTTACCTGTTATGGTTTTCCAACCCATGCACGATGTAAGCCCTTTTTAGAGGCTTCTTTATGCTTGTATTTAGCTGCGCTCTTATTGAGAATGTTGTACCTTTATGTAACCTTAAAATATGCCATATTTCATGAATATAATGAATTATATAAGTGCACTACAATAAAATAATATTTATAAATAAGATGCCTTTATTTCACCCTTTTTTGTACTCCTAATTGTAGGTCTGATTTTCTGGTTTTGTGGTAAAAATTTTGAATGCAATGTAAGGGTTTTGATGTTGTATCTTTGATTAGATACCTTCACATTTTTTCTTAGATACTTTTATGAAAAATCCAAGATTTGATATAGGTAGATACAAACTCCTTGTTTGATGCAATATTCTGCACTTTTCTCCTTACAACTAACCTTGTAATACTTTGGATTTGAAACCTACCAAGTCTCAATATTTGAAGCTTCTATTTCTGATTTTGGTTAGTTGTGTTCTTATCCAAATTTTGGAGGATTCCAATATATTTTTGGTGGCTTCTCTTGGCCACTATGTGTTATATATTTTTGTGCATTAATAGTGTCTTTAGACACTTTGTCAATTTCTGATTTTGTACCCTTTTCAAGAATACAAACAATAATCTAATTGAGAGCAATAGAATAGTGTAAATGAATCTAATAATATTTTAATTTTAATGCTCTAAAATTTCACCTTGTCACTCCAATAAAATATCAAAATAATGCACTTAATCAATTTACTCCAACTTAATCAAGAATAATTTGAAATGAACCTTCAATAATTATTCTGCAATTTTACTACAATTAATATTGTAGGATTTAGTCTTCTTTTTCTTTTCCAAATTATATGATAGGTAGTTAATATATGTAGTTCTAAAATATAACAACTACTAACTAATGTGCAAATGAACCTTAAAAGGAACTTTTCTCTTTTTGCATTTTTGAAGACTGTAATCCAATTTTCCTTCTTGCAACTTTAATCCAAATAAGGTGCTCCAATGAATATGATAAGTAATCCAACTAATGAATCTACTTGCACCAATAGTTGCTTACCTTTTTTTGAAATCTTTTGTATCTCTTGTGCAGATTTTGTAGAGTATGTAGATATTATAGAGGATCTTGGTGTTTAAGATCACCAAGTTGCTGCCTTGAGTAAGATATTGTAGCTCTTTGTAGGTTGTCCTAAACAACTCTTTCTTCACCAAAATATGATATCAAACTTTCTTTCACAAGCTTATGATTTGGTGGCTTGTTCTCCTCTTGTAGAATCATTTTTTTGTTGTAGAAGTATTTTTCTCAGAAAATAATGCCTTCTTACTATGAGAGGTAATATTCAAATATTCTTGAATTTGGTAGGCTTCTCATGTCTTCAATTTTTCTTGTCGAATTATAACTTCAAGCAAGATCTTATTCTCAAGATTTTGAATGTCTTGAGGTCTTCTGATATTTGGCACTCCTTGCTAAATTATTCTTCTCTTGGGATTGTTTTCAGATGGCAATATTTTTTCCAAGTCCTTCACTATCAGGTGCTTCTCCTTGGTAGTGGATTTCTCCAATGAGTTATTCTTTGATGATTTCTTTAGTAAGGCTCTCCATGCCTTTTACTGGATGCTCGTTGAGACCTCCTAAATATCTTTGATCTTGTAGCTTCTCCTAGTATTTCTTGAGATATTTTATTCAAACTCCTACTCCTGTAAGTGTTGGTTGTGAGATATGTTTTTTGATATTTGATTCTATCGCTTATGGATTTGAGCAGGACTCTCCTAGTCCTTCTTCCAAGATTGGAAGTTATTCAATGATATATTCTCCATATATCTTTATGTTCAATTTTTCTTCAGGTACTGGATTTATTTTGAAGAAGATACTCTTCCTAACTTTCTTTTAGGAAGTTTCCCAACTCACTAAATATAATTTCCCTGTAACTATTAGTATTGAAATATTAATCTACTTTTGAATTAGATACTCTCTTCTAGAGTCTTTTTTAGGATCAAGGATTTTATGGCACTTTTTTTAGTATCAAGTATTCTATGGCCTTTTCTTCAATATCAAGGCTTTTGTGGCCTTTTCTTCAATATCAAGGCTTATGTGGCCTTTTTTTCTTTATCAAGGCCTCTAAGGCATTTTCTTCAATATCAAGGCTTATGAGGCCTTTTATTTTGAATCAAGGCTTCTATGACCTTTTCTTCTAGAGCAAGGATTTTGTGGCCTATTCTTCTTCTAGGCTATGTAGGTATCAATATTGAATGGATATAACCAATCTCCTATATCCTCCTATGACTCAACTTTTGGAGTCTCTTGTTCCTTGAGTCTGATATAGGGCTATTGCAACCTTTTTTTTACTTCTATAATTTGTAGGATTGCAACTCTTGTAATGATACCTTTCTCAAGGTATTTGAAAACTTTAGTATTCTATCTTGTTAGAGACTAGAGCGAAAGAAATTATAAATCTAGAGATAATAATCTTCACTATTTGATTTATCAAAACAGTGGCTTAAATGTTGAGTCCTAGTCTTCATGAGTTTTTCATAAAACTATGTAGAAATACTATAGCCAAATGTAATCTCAGTATTTTTGAAACTGAGATTTCTTTCAATCCTCACTTGTGGCTCTCCATAATTTTATCACCTAGACTCTTATGAGAGTTTTTAACAGTGACTGGTCTAGCAACATGTTAGGTTGACAAAAAATTAGGCCAAATTCTAATGGTGGTTTTCCTATCGATCTATTGTGGCTATATATACTATGTATTTGATACCATTGTTAGCTTTTGATGTACTATGCAATGGTAGATGACATTCACAAGATGTAGAATAATATGAAATAAAGTAAATCTATGAAATTTTTAAAATATGCTATAAATAGAATAACATAAATGATAAAAATGTAGCTATGGATAAAATAGACACTCCATGAACAAAGCCACTGGACTACATTGCACACATCACCAATATATAGTGATATACTGATATAGGGCTATAAACAACACACAACAAGAGTGCCGAGATCAACAATGCACAGGCCAAAATTCCAGCAAGTTTCATTAAACAGAGGTCTTAATTCGAATACACAAAGCAATTCCAAAATAAATGGCCAGGAGTCCCCCAATACAATGCATGCGCGGTCTTTTTATATCACCGGCCCCAACTTCTTTCCATCATTACATCAAGTGCGGGATTCCCTGTAACCCTTCGCACGAATGTCCTGTGACCGCCTGCAACATGCTGCCAGGTGCCCCGTATTATCATGGTCTGGGGTGGCGGAGTGCGCTGCGGCCGCCTGTCAATCCTTTCGCCAATTCATCATTCAAAGGGATGCGTCACAGCCGCTTGTAATTTGATGCCACGCGTCCCCTTGCCAGAGTCCCTGTAACCGCTCCATACTCTCGGGCCACCTGTAACTTCACGCCACGTGTCCCTCTCCACTGGTCTCTGCAATCGCCGGCTGGTCAACGTCGTGAGAGCTCTGGTCGCGATATCGCGACGTTTTTGCTCCAATACTTTCTCTCTCCTCTTTGGTCGCGATATCGCGACGTTTTTGGCGTTAGGCTTCTCTCTCCTCCTTGGGGCCGCGATTCCGTGACACGTCACGAAATCGTGACGTCTAGGCCTTTCTTACTCGCTTTCCTCCTTTGGGCCGCGAAACCGTGACATGTCACGATTTCGTGACATCTTTGCATTCCGTACTTGCTGCTTCGTTCTAGGCCGCGAAACCGTGACATGTCACGATTTCGTGACCATTTCACGCCCTTGAGTCTTCGGCTCGAAAGTGTCACGATTTCGTGACCACTTTGCGTTTAAGAACCTTTCTTTCGGAAGTGTCACGATTTCGCGACGTCTTTGAGCTCTGCCTTCGAAGGTGTTGCGATGTCTTTATGCTTTCAAGTCTTGCCTCCCAGAAGTGTCACGATTTCATGACGTCTTTTAAACTTTGTCTTCGAAGGTGTCACGATTTCGCGACGTCCTTTAAGCTTGCCTTCGAAGGTGTCACGATTTCGCGACCATTCTTGTGCCTTAGAATATTTTTCCGAAGATGTCCCTGTGCTTTCAAATCTTGCTTCCCGAAAGCGTCGCGATTTCATGACCATTTGGCGCTCAAGTGACTTTGCCTCGGAGCTGTCGCGATTTCGCGACCGTTGGGCACTGAAGCTGCTTTCCTCCAAAATTGTCGTGATTTCACGACCGTTTGGCACTGAAGCTGCATTCCTTTGAAAATGTCATGATTTCATGACCATTTTGCGTTGAAGCTGCTTTTCTTCAAAAATGTCACGATTTCATGACAGTTTCACGCCTTGGCCCTTTCCATGAAAAAGCGTCGCGATATCGCGACAGTTTGGCCTGCTGGCGACCTTCTTCAAAAAGCGTCGCGATATCGTGACAGTTTTAGTACTTAAGGAAAAAAATACATTTTGGGTGATGCAAGATTGCAGCTTCGCCACCGGATGCTCCTCGCATCAAACACCTGGGGTGAGTTTGAGAAGTGACCTCACTTCTGATCTTTTCGAGGTAGACCCAGGCGATCAACCTCTGCCTTTGATAACCAAGTCGCATCTTCCATGGGTCTGCCCTTCCATTTGACTAGATACTCATAGTAATTCTTGTTTCGAGTACTTCAGCCCTCGCGCGTATCTAGAACTTCTTCTATCTCGTCCGCAACTGGAATGACTACTGGAATGCTCCACAAATCTGGATTGGGTATCTCACTGCTTTCTCCTTCATGATACTCGGTCAAATCCGAGATGTTAAACATGGGGGAGATGTTAAGTTCGCTTGGTAACTCCACCTCGTAGGCATTACCCGAATCCCGTTTGCCAATGATCTTACATGGCCCAAATTTCTTCATTTTCAGTTTGTTGTAGGTCTTGGCAGGAAACCGTTCCTTCCTCAGATGGACCATGACAGAATCTCCTACTTGGAACTCCTTAGCTCTACGTTTTTGATCCGCCCTTGCCTTGTACTGAGCATTCATCTTGGCAATGTGTTTTGTCACTTCCTCATGCACTCCCTTCGAGTGTTCAGCAAAGTCTTCTGCTTCAAGCACCGCATTTCTCCCTCGGATCTATCCTTCTTAATTCTGAAGCATTTCTTGGGCTGCTCCCATAGATAATCTGGAATGGGGATTTATTTGTGCTCCTATTGACCGAGCTGTTATACGCGAATTCTGCTTGCGACAGAACTAGATCCCATCCCTTGGGCTTGTCCCCTACCAAACATCGTAGTAGGTTGCCCAAACTCCTATTAACCACCTCTCGTTTGGCCATCCGCTTGGGGGTGGTATGCAAAACCGAACTTTAACTCCGTCTTTCGCTTCTTCCATAGGGTCTTCCATAAATAACCTACAAACTTGGTATCCCCTGTCCGACACAATGCTTCTTGGCAGCCCATGAAGGCGTACCACTTCCTTAAAGAACAAACCAACTACATGGACCGCATCGCTAGTCTCCTGGCATGGGATAAAGTGTGCCATTTTTGAAAATCTGTCCACTACCACAAATATGGAATCGTGCCCCCTCTGCGTCCAGGGCAAACCAAGCACAAAATCCATACTAATATCTTCCCACGGTCTTTCAGGTATAGGTAGCGGTTGATACAAACCAATAGGCTGCCTCATACCCTTTGCCATCTGGAAAATCCTGCAACTCTGCACAAACTTTGCCACATCCCCGCCGCAATTGTGGCCGATAATAGTTTTCACTAACCAAAGTGAGATGGTCTTGTCACGACCGAAGTGTCCAGCTAAACCCCCACTGTGCTTTTCTTTAATGAGGTTCTCTCTCATTGAGCTCCTCGGAATGCACAACTGGTTCCCCCTAAACAACATTCCATCTTGAATCAGGTAATCCAACCATTTAGTCCTGTCCAACGCAACAGGCGCAGTGCAGGCTTTCCAAGCTCCTACGAAATCGGGGTCTGCAGGGTATAAGTTCTTGAGTTCAGCAAACCCAACAACCTCCACTTTCATTTCTAGCATCATACATTGCCTCCTACTCAGTGCATCTGCCACCCTATTGGATCTTCCACTCCGATGCTTCAGCACAAAGGTATAGCTCTGCAGGAACTCTACCCATTTTAGGTGCCTCTGATTCAATTTTCCTTGACTGTTAATATACTGCAGCGCTTGATGGTCGGTATAGAGAACAAACTCCTTGGGCAACAAATAATGCCTCCATTTCTTAAGCGCTTGGACTATGGCGTAGAACTCTTGATCATATACCGAATACTTTCTCCTGGCATCATTGAGCTTCTCGCTGAAATAAGCTACAGGCCTACCCTCTTGGCTCAATACGGCTCCTATCGCACTGCCACTCGCATCGCAGTCTACCTGAAACACCTTATTGAAATCTGGAAGTGCTAAGACGGGTTGTTCAGTGACCTTCTTCTTCAGCATAGCAAAGCTTTTATCTGCTCCAACCGTCCACTGGAATTCCTTCTTGTTCCCCTTCATTGTCTCTGTAAGAGATGCACAAATACTGCTGAAGTTTCTAATGAATTTTTCTGTAGAAACTGGCCAGACCATGAAATGATCTAACCTCGGTCACACTTCTTGGGACAGGCCATTCTAGGATAGCCTTCACCTTTTTGGGGTCCATTTTGAGACCATTAGCTGATATAACAAATCCCAGGTATACCAGCTCCTTCTTCACAAAGTTGCACTTCTTCAGATTGATCAGTAACTGCTCCTCCCGTAGTTTCTCAAAAACCTTCCTGATGTGCATCAGGTGCTCCTCTAAGGTTCTGCTAAAAATCAGTATATCATCCAAGTAAACAATAACAAATTTGCCCAGAAATTCCTTCAGAACCTCATTCATTAACCTCATAAAGGTACTAGGTGCATTGGTTAATCCAAATGGCATAACCAACCACTCATACAACCCCTCTCTGGTTTTAAAGGTTGTCTTCCACTCATCCCCTTCTCTAATGCGAATCTGATGGTACCCACTTTTCAAGTCAATTTTTGTGAAGTACTCAGCTCCACTCAAGCTACCCATGATATCATCCATCCTTGGCAAGGTGGGAACCCGTATTTAATGGTGATCTTGTTGATTGCCCGAGAGTCGGTGCACATCCTCCATTCTCCATCCTTCTTGGGTGCTAATACTGCTGGTACAACACATGGACTAAGACTCTCCCTAATCAGTCCCTTCTTCAACAGATCCTGAACTTGCCGATTTAGTTCCTCAGTCTCCACAGGCGTCATTCGATGTGCAGCCTTGTTTGGCAAGCTCGATCCAGGCACCAAATCTATGTGGTGACTGATCTTCCTAACAGGCGGTAAACCTTCGGGAACATTATCTGAAATGATATCCGGGAATTCTTCTAACAGTCCCATGACTTCCACTGGAATTTCCTTGCATCCTTCTTCCCTAACCCTGGGGATTATAGCATAGCACATATGATCCGGCTTCAGGCCTTCCAAGAATCTTCTGCCATCAACTAGACAGACTCGTGCACTGCTGCATACTTTCTCATCCGCCTCCTTCAGGGGTTTTAACTTGTGGCGAACTCCATTCTTTGACAGAGAATATGTGTTGGCTCGACCATCATGGACAACACTTCGGTCAAACTGCCATGGTCTCCCAAGCAGCAGGTGACATGCATCCATAGGCAAGATGTCACACAAAACCTCATCTTGGTAAGTTCCAATATTGAACTTCACCATGCATTGCTCACTGACCAGCACCCGATGGTCCTTTTGCAACCATGCAATCCGATAAGGGTGCGGGTGTTTTCTCCTCTCCAGCTGTAGCTTGGCAACCATTTCCTCATAAACCAAATTGTCAGTGCTTCCATTATCTATGATGATGTTACATACCTTGCCTGCGCACTTGCATCTTGTTCGAAACAGGTTGTTCCTTTGGTCTCCCCTTTTCTCTTCATTTAACAGACTCTTCCGATGATCATCGCTTCTCCTCTTTCTCGCCTCCTCCGAGTGCTCGGACTCTACACCTTCGTCTCGCTATAGCAGCTCGGGCCCGACCCTCGTGTCTTCGATTTGGCCTCTCTTGATGCCGCGGGCAGTTGTATGCCCCGTGTCCTTCTTCTCCATAGTTGAAGCGAGTTCCTCGAAAGACACCTCTCGCCAAACCCTCGCCCAGACCTACCTCTTCCTCTTGGGTAGTTGTTGTTCTGATTGCGTGGGCGTTGGTCATCCTCCTCTTTCACTTCTTTCTATTTTTGGCTACTGCTAGCTTCACCAGTTTTCCCAAAATCTTTGTATCTTCCACCACTGCCTCTTCCACCACTGCCTCTTCCACCCCCGTCCTTCCCTCTCTGCTTACCATCAAACCTCCTATTCAGTTTCTCCTCCACTTTTAATGCAAATTGATATGCATCCTCTACTGTGCTCATTCTAACCAGCCCTAGCTCTTCTTGAATACTGGTTCGCAATCCATTGATGTAACGTGCGACCTTCTCCTTATTCGCCTCCGAATGGCCGGTTTTGATTGAGATTTGATAGAACTCTTCAAGATATTCCTTGATAGTATTACTAGCTTGTCGAAGACTCTGCATTTTCTTTAACAAGTCCAGCTCATAATCTGCAGGGATGAACCGCCTCTTTAGTTTCTCTACCATCCTATCCCACCCGGTGATCCTTTCCTTTCCCCTCCTGTTCCTTTCCAACCGCACTCCTTTCCACCGGATGCTAGCATGTCCTTTCAGCTTGGTTTTCGTGAACCCGATCCGATTTGGATCTCGATATCTCTTCGTATTCAAAATACTCCTCCATGTCGTTGATCCAGTCTATCAACTCCTCAGGGTTGAGGTTCCCCGAGTAAGTGGAGACGTCAAATTTTGGCTTCTTCCCGATCTGGGAGATGGCCCTATACAGCCTAGCCTCTCGCTGGATCCAAAGCCTCTTCTTCGTCGGATGGAACCTCTTCTTCCCACACTTCATCTTCACTGGGTTCTTCCCTTCTCGGCTCGACTCCTCTTCGAATTTCCTCTTGCGGGGCCTCAACTTGCCTCTCGCAGGGCTCTTAGATCGACCTCCTCCCTTCTTGCTCGCCCTGTGCCTTATACCACCACGGTCTCTACGCGGAGGCATCCTGCTTCTTCTTCGCAACCCACAACCACAGTCCTGGCGCAAACTGCCTCTCTGTTCGGCGATCGGTTTGCACTCTCAGAACCAACCTGCTCTGATACCACTTGATATAGGGCTATAAACAACACACAACAAGAGTGCCGAGATCAACAATGCACAGGCCAAAATTCTAGCAAGTTTCATTAAACAGAGGTCTTAATTCGAATACACAACAATTCCAAAATAAATGGCCAGGAGTCCCCCAATACAATGCATGCGCGGTCTTTTTATATCACCGGCCCCAACTTCTTTCCATCATTACATCAAGTGCGGGATTCCCTGTAACCCTTCGCACGAATGTCCTATGACCGCCTGCAACATGCTGCCAAGTGCCCCGTATTATCATGGTCTGGGGTGGCGGAGTGCGCTGCGGCCGCCTGTCAATCCTTTCGCCAATTCATCATTCAAAGGGATGCGTCACAGCCGCTTGTAATTTGATGCCACGCGTCCCCTTGCTAGAGTCCCTGTAACCGCTCCATACTCTCGGGCCACCTGTAACTTCACGCCACGTGTCCCTCTGCACTGGTCTCTGCAATCGCCGGCTGGTCAACGTCGTGAGAGCTCTGGTCGCGATATCGTGACGTTTTTGCTCCAATACTTTCTCTCTCCTCTTTGGTCGCGATATCGCGACGTTTTTGGCGTTAGGCTTCTCTCTCCTCCTTGGGGCCGCGATTCCACGACACGTCGTGAAATCGTGACGTCTAGGCCTTTCTTACTCGCTTTCCTCCTTTGGGCCGTGAAACCGCGACATGTCACGATTTCGTGACATCTTTGCATTCCGTACTTGCTGCTTCGTTTCGGGTCGCGAAACCGTGACATGTCACGATTTCGTGACCATTTCACGCCCTTGAGTCTTCGGCTCGGAAGTGTCACGATTTCGCGACCACTTTGCGTTTAAGAACCTTTCTTTCGGAAGTGTCACGATTTCGTGACGTCTTTGAGCTCTGCCTTCGAAGGTGTTGCGATGTCTTTATGCTTTCAAGTCTTGCCTCCCAGAAGTGTCACGATTTCGCGACGTCTTTTAAACTTTGTCTTCGAAGGTGTCACGATTTCGCGACGTCCTTTAAGCTTGCCTTCGAAGGTGTCACGATTTCGTGACCATTCTTGTGCCTTAGAATATTTTGCCGAAGATGTCCCTGTGCTTTCAAATCTTGCTTCCCGAAAGCGTCGCGATTTCATGACCATTTGGCGCTCAAGTGACTTTGCCTCAGAGCTGTCGCGATTTCGCGACCGTTGGGCGCTGAAGCTGCTTTCCTCCGAAATTGTCACGATTTCGCGACCGTTTGGCACTGAAGCTGCATTCCTTTGAAAATGTCACGATTTCGCGACCGTTTTGCGCTGAAGCTGCTTTTCTTCAAAAATGTCACGATTTCGCGATAGTTTCACGCCTTGGCCCTTTCCATGAAAAAGCGTCGCGATATCGCGACAGTTTGGCCCGCTGGCGACCTTCTTCAAAAAGCGTCGCGATATCGCGACAGTTTTAGTACTTAAGAAAAAAAATACATTTTGGGTGATGCAAGATTGCAGCTTCACCACCGGATGCTCCCTGCATCATCTACACACCACTATTATACTACCTATGAATATGCTCTAAGCATATCTATATCTTACTTTTTACGATGAGGCCATTTTTATATAGGAATATAAGTTCCTTGGCCAACACTCTATCTAGTTGTGCAAGGGACAACTTGCACATATACAACTTGAATATTGACACTTGTGAATTTATTACATTGCATGAAGTAACTAGATAAATTCCCCCAAAAGTAATTTAATGTCATAATTATGTAACTATGAAGGTACATTTACATGATCCAAATAATGTTATATAATCTATTTCTAACACAATCATTTGTTTGAATCTCTTTTCTCTATTTTCCCTTTCAAATTTCCAAAATAAAAAAGGCACTAGCATAGTTTTTTCATGGTTTCTTCTTCAAAAATTCAAAGGCACATTAATTTAGTTGTTTCTTTCCATTGTTATTCAAAATTTCAAAGGCACAATAGCTTACTTATTTCTTTCTATTTTTTCTAAACACTCAAGGCACATTATATTAGCAGTCATTTATCTTCTAAAAATTCAAAGACTCAGATTAGTTGTCATTTTATTTTCAAAACTTAGTAGGCTAAGTTGTTATTTCTTTTTCAATATTAGTATATTAGTTTGTGCATTATTCCATAAGGTCATTTTTTATCTTTTTATGTAGCATGTAATGGGAGATAGCAATCACAAGAAGTAAAATAATATGAAATAAAGTAAATATATGAGATTACTAAAAAATACTATTAATAGAAATGATGAAGATGTTTACAAAAGTAGCTATGGAGTAAATGAACACTCCATGAATAAAGCTACTACTTAAGAATAGGTATTGAGCATATCACACTCTATCACATCATATCACACTGCCACATCACACCATACAGTTCTACACTACTTCCTACGGTTGTATGTTGCTCTATGCCTATGGCCCTTTGTATAGGAGATAGGTTCCTTGGCCAACACTCTATATATATGTGCAAGGGATAGCTTGCACATATACTTGTAAATTTACACTTGTGCATTTATTACAGTGCATGAAGTAACTAGATAACTTCCCCCCAAAGTAATCTAATATCCTAAGTATGTACCAAGAAAGGTACATTTACATGATCCAAATGATGTAATATAATCTATTTCTAACACCCCCTGTATTACATTATTTGGATATTGAAGACTTTAGTCTTTAATGTTGATATTCCTCCAGTGAATGATCTTCAACTTGTTCAGGTTCATCATCCTTGTCTTCTTTCTAGCCACTTTTATTATTTTCTTCATGAGTGTCTTCATTTGGTTTTGAATGTTGATGACTGAGTAGAGCATGGTGCACTTGTCCTCTCATATTATTAATTTTGATTCTTCTATGCTTACCTTTTTGATGTACTAGTTCTTCATTTTCTTGAACCCGTTCCTTTGAAAATATGTTAGCATCATTATGAAACATCACAATATTCCATGAGTTTTCCATTGAATCCAAGATATATGTATTTTCATGGATTGATCCTATTGCTTTTATTTCACCTTGTTTCATGATGAGACATGTATTGATTCCATCCATATATCCAAAGTTGATCATATAGTTATCTTCTACTAACTTGCTTACTGATATGAGATTGAATGTTAGTTTAGGAACATACAATACATTTTGTAGTAGAATATTTGGAAATGATCTGTTTGGTGTTACACATCCATATCCATGTATGGGATAAGTTTGACTACTGCAATCCTTAGTCTGTAGCCTTAAATATATCTTCAAGATATTTGAACCACTATATATTTCCTATCATATGATCACTTTCCCTTGAGTCAATGTACCACATGTTTTCATGTTTTGTAGAATTATTTCTATTTGAAGCAAATTACACATTCATTATAGGACATTCTTTTTTCCATTTGAAGAAGTAGAATAATTGATATAGAATTTTCTTTGTTGTCTACCTTATGACTCCCTATGTTAGGATATATGATTCTTGATTGAAGAATATAATATTGATTTGATAAAACCTTTATTAATCCTTATTTTATAGACTTCCTTATGTCTCCCAAGTAATGTGAGTATATACTCCTAAGGATTTTTAGATTTTGAGGAAAGCTTATATTTTGTAACTTGATAATATTTGATAGATGATGATATTACCAAGTTTTGTAGAATACCTTATGACTTCCTAGTTTGCTATGGATAAGATATAGTGCTTTTTGTAAATTATAGTTCAATATTTGATTGATTTTGTAAAGTTTTGTAAATACCAAAATCAACTCTTATCATCCCTTATTGCTCCTATTGAACTAAGCACTTTTCCCAAATTTTAAAGAGATTATAATGTTGGATTTTTTATCTCCTTTTGATAAGATTAAGACAATAATATTATTAGTACCCAACCTTTATAAAACTCTCTTTTTAAATAACCCTTTGGGAATTAGGTTAAGTGTATCTAATTTCCAATTAATTAATTTGATGTAGTAGCCCTTATGACTCCCTAATTTTTGGAAAAATTAGACCACAATAATATTTGCAAATATTCAAGATTTATTCTAGTAGAAACCCTTATTACTCCTAGGTTTTATATTGCAAATATTATATTTATTTGATAATATATTCCCTATGATGTATGGATTTTTATGTAATTAAATTCCTTCAATTTAAACCTTATAACTCCCAAGGAAAGAAAGCACATAAGAATGGGAATGAACTTTACCTTTCACCAAGCAATATTCGATGTTGTTTTTAGAGAAGATAGATATACAATATTGACATAGACATGTTGAATATTGTGATTGTACCCTCTAATAGAATTGCTTGGAGCTTAAAAAATTCCAAATCTGGAATCGTTTAGACTCTTCCTTGACCTTAGTTGCCTTGAGAGTCAAAGGCTCTATCACCTTCTTGACATGCTACAATTTGGCCCTGTATGTGTAGATGATGAGGTAATAAGTGCAAAGATGAAGATTTCTTACTGACCTTAATCGTTGACATCCTTAAAATGTAGAATGTTCTTATCTAAAGTTCCAAGTGTCACACCCATTTTTATTTGAGTGCTTGAGGAGAATAGATGCCAAATAAATGCTTTGGCTTCATTTTAAGTAACGTAAGAATGTTACATTATTTATTAAAAAAATTTATCTCCCAAATGACAAGTGTATTCCATACACTCAATGCACCAGCCTATTCATTTAACTCCTCTCTTGAATATGAGCACTCTCTTGACTTGAGTGTTAGGGGTTTTCTTTGGTGACAAGCGTCACTTTCTTCTCTGCATGGACATCATCTCTAACACTGGTTCAAATAGACCCTTTGGAGATACTTTTAGCTTAAAAAATCTACAACTCTCATGTAGTTCAATTGCACTATTTTTTGATGGGATATGGAGCAATAATCTGTAGGATTTGAGAACTGATTTCAGCCAGCATATATGGAGTAATTGACACTCCAATTTTGCTTCAATTTTCTCTTCCTTTCTTACTTGTTTACATCCTCATTTCATAGATGATGTTGCTCTTGAATGTTGCTTCTTCATTTGTATTTGCTCTTTGTATCTTGCAATTTCGGCCATTAGGATTTGAAGATAATGAGCCCTTTGAATGGCTCCTTGACCTAGGCTTGGATTACTACTATCATGCGACCACTTTTGGCTAGTTTTTCTAGTGATTGTAGTGCCTTTAAGGAAGATTTAAATCTGAATTTTCTCCCTATATAACCATATTAGGATAGTGCAATACAATTTAAAATATTTTTTATACAAAATTTCCCTATTGCACCTTCTTTTGCACTCCAATTTACAAATATGAATTTCTGGTTTTGAGGTAGAATCTTGAGTGCAATATAGGGGTTTTGAGGTTGTCTCTTTGATTAGACACATTCCGCTTTTTGCTTGGATATTTTATAAACTAATACAAGCTTATAACCACATGATAGAAGCTCTTTTTGTTGTATTTTTTGCACTATTTGTAGTTCTTTGAACTTGGGACTCACCAAGTCTCGTTTGAGGCTTCCTTTGATGCTCTTTGGTGGTTAATTTCTTCTCCAATGCTTGGAGGATTGAGCTGATTTTGTGGCAGGACACTCTAAATTGCAGATATTTATGCACTAATAGTGTCTTTAGACACTTTTAAAAATTCTATTTTTGTGCCCTTATAACGAACACAAACAATAATATTTTTGAGAGCAATATAATAGTGCAAATGAATCTAATAATATTTCATTTTTAATGCACTAAAAATTTCACCTTATAAATCCAATCAACTCTAAAAAATAATGCACTTAATCAATTTACTAAAACTAATCAAGAATAATCTAAGATGAATCTTCAAGAATTATTCTGTAATTTATTTATAAGCAAGGTAATAAGAGCTAGTGTTATTTTTATTTCCAAAGTAGATGGTATATAGTTGATATATATTTTGATGTTCTAAAATATAATAAAATCCTAAAGTGCAAATGAAACTTAAAAAATTCTTTCTTTTTGCACCTTTTTGAAGACTCTAAATCAACTCTCATTTTTGCAACCTGAATCCAATTAAGGTGCTTAAACAAATCTGATAAGTAATCCACTTAATGAATATACTTGCACCAATAGTTGCTTACCTTTTTTTGAAAGCCCTTTTCACCACTTCTATAGAGGACTTAGATCTTGGTGTCTAATATCACCAAGTTGCTACCTTGAGTAAGATCTTGCAACTCTTTGTAGGCTACTTTGCACAACTTTGTCTTCACCAAAAGATGGTTTCTGACTGTCTTTCACGAGCCTAGGATTTTGGTGGCTTGTTCTCCTCTTTTATTATCCTTCTTTTGCTATATATTTGAAGAGATATTTGGTTCTGAAGTGGTGCCTTCTTGCTATGAGAGGCAATCTCTAAATCTCCTAGATTTGGCAGGTTTATTCTATTTCAATCTTTCTTCAAGATTCTTGTCAAATTTTGACTTCAAATAGGATATTTTTCTCAATATAATGAGTGTCTTTATGTCTTCTAATATTTGGCACTCTTTTCCAAATTATTCTTCTTGGACTTGTTGGATGATGATAATTGTACCAAATATTTCACTATCACCAATAGTGAATTTATCCAATGAGTTCTCCTTGGAAATCCTTTGATGATTTCTTCAGCAAGGCTCTCCAACCCTTTTACTGAATTCTCGTAGAGGCCTCTCTAAGGCCTTTTATCTTGTAGCTTATTATAGTCTTCCTTGAAACTTTATTTTCAACCTTCTACTTTTGGAAGTGTTGGTGGTGAGATATCCTCCTGGATCTCATATTTTGCTACCTTTGTATTCGAGCAGGACTCTCCTACTCCTTATTCATCAATGATATCTTCTCCTGATCTCTTTTGCTTCAAGTTATGGATTTAATCTAAATAAGATACTCTTCCTAACATTTTTGTAGGAAGCTTTACAAACTCACTAAATCTCCCTATTCCTATAACAAAGTGTTAGTACTAAAATTTACTTTTAAATTAGATACTCTCTTCTGGATTCTTCTTCAATATCAAGGATTTTGTGGCCTTTTTAGTATAAAGGCTTCTATAGCCTTTTCATTATCAAGGCTTCTATGGCCTTTTCATATAGATCAAGGCTTCTATGGCCTTTTATTCTAGATCAAGGATTATATGGAATTTTCTTCTGGATCAAGGCTTCTCTGGCCTTTTATTTTGAATCAGGGATTCTATGGCCTCTTTATTTTTGTGAAGTTCTTAAATATAGCAATGGATATCTCTTATCTCCTGAATTCACCATGGTTATTTTCTAGATGTTTCTTCTAAAGTATTCTCCTCTCTGCAACAACTAGTTTCTATACTATTAAGGCACTTTGACCTTCAGGCAACAAAGTTGAGGTCTCCTAGCTTTCTGTTATAGGAGGTGTCCCAATCATCTGAGAATTAATTCCTTTTAATAAAAGAGAATTTAGGTAAATATTTCTAGATATCTTAGATGAGATTCACTAGTTGATTCATAAAACTAGTGGATCAAATGTTGAGTCCTAGTATTCACGAGTTTTGCCTTTGAAACTCTTGGGAAAGACTCTAGTCACATGCAATAACAATATTCCAAAAATTAAGATTTATTTTAGTCCTGACTTGTGGCTCTCCTTAATTCTAACACCTAGAATCTTCTGAGAATTTTGAAAGTAACTGATTTAATGGTACATCAGGTTGACAAAAACTTTTTTTTTTTGAACTTTCATGGATAAATTTAAAATTGATTGAAAAAGAGAGAAATTGATTAGATGTTTTTCGTAGGACTGCCCAAACTTCCGAACTTGTTTTGGCCATATCTCACTCATCCGAACTCGGATTGAGCTGAAATTTTGAGGGTAGATGCCTGAAAAACCCTAGAACGTCTCCACAAATTTTCATATCATTTGGAGCAACATAGATCCTAGCGCATCCCTATGTGTGAACGATATATTTGGCAAGCGGCTATGCGAGGGTTTCATCTGGGTTGAGTGCAAGCAGCTCCAGAGGTTGATTTTTAGGGCCTTCGGGCCCTAGAGGCCAATATTTTTGTGGTTTATGCTCAATATTTTAGAAGGAAATGTTGCAGGGGATACAATATGGGTTAGAAATTTGTCTTTCAACAGATCATACTGTGAACTTGAGTGACAACGGCTTCCAATTTGTTGCACAAAAGAAAAGTGAAAACCATACCTTTCCACGACATCTAGGGCAAGGATTAAAGAGATCACGAAACAAGTTTCAAGCAGTTGATCAAAAAATGGCTCATATCTCAAGTGAATCTGGTGCTAAGGTGCACCCACAAAATAATTCTATCGTGAAAACCCCTGTCAAGGGTAAGAATTTTGAAGACTCGATCCCAAAAATGAATTTTAGGGATGCCCTTCGTGGTGGACAACCTCAGCCCAATGCTAATATCAATATTAGGGCTTCCCATAAACCTCTAAGAATGCCTAAGATTGATCCCAGGAAAACGGAGTCGGGATGTCTTAAAGCAGCTGATGGAACTCCTATTGTTAAGCTTGATATGGGTAACATTCAGACTGGCATTGAAGATTTGGAAAAAAGAGGACTAATTTGTCGGTTCATGGGTTTTCGTCCGAGTCTATCTGCTTTCAAAGTCTGGGCTGCAAAAATCTGGAAAACTAAAGGTGAGTTACAAATCTCTATTTATCCAAATGGTTATTTTCTTGTTTTATTTGCTAATAATGAAGATAGAGAGAAAAATTTTCAAGGGGGTCCTTGGTTTTTGGAAGGGCAGGGCTTTTCATGAAGCCCTGGCATACTAAATTTAAAGTCGAAGAAGAGATGCCTTCTATAGCTCCCGTGTGGGTTAGACTCTTTGGCCTCCCTATTGAATTTTGGAATCCTACTATTTTTTCTTCAATTGGAAACTCTTTAGGAACTTTTATGATGACTATTGATTGTACTCAAAATTTTGAACATATTATTTATGCTCGGATTTGTGTTTTAATGGATTTTGACAAACCCCTACCTAAAAATATCACATTACAATTTGGGGAAGACACTTGGGAGCAAGTAGTGGACTATGAGAACATTCCTTTTCATTGTAGAATTTGCCATGAATATGGTCATTTGGCCAGTGCTTGCCCAAATAAAATTCCTGATCAAAAGAAAGAAGATATAAACTCAACAGGTTTCCAAATACCTAAGAAGAAGAACACTCAGAAAAAACCAGTTATGAAGGATCAATCAAAGTCATTTGCTAATATGTTTGAAATCCTTTCCACAAATGATGTCCCAAGTGAGGAAGAGGAAATAATGGAAACTAAAATCTTAGAAACACAATTTAAATATGAAGGGAAGAACTCGAGAGACAAACCAACAAATCAAAGGTTTTCAACATAAAAAAGAAAGGAGAAAATTTACACAAGAAAAACAATATTTCAAATGTCAAAACTTCAAATAATGCAGGTCCCAATATAGACTCCATTGAACCATCTAGTAAAATTTTGGCTGTGTATGAGCATTCTTCAAGGTTAGAAGCCATCTCAGATTCAATTGGAATAAGTCAAGAAACAGGGGAAAAAAAATTGAAGATGGATTCTAATCAAAAAGTAGGTCGCAAGACCAATCAATATCATATGGTAAAAGAAGGTGAAAATCTTGTAGAGGAAGGTAAGATTAATGCCCTTCCCAAATTTTTTAGCCCTGGTATTAATGAAGATCATCACTTGGAATATTAGAGGACTCAAAGGGAGTCTTTCAAAACAAAATGAAATTAGAAGAATGATTCGAATAAATCATCCACATCTTGTTTTCCTTCAAGAAACAAAGATGTCAATGGAGGATATGGACTTAATTGCCAGTAAAATTTGGCCAGCTAGAAAAGTGGTTTCCCTCGGTTCCCAAGGGACTTCGGGTGGCATTGCTTGTCTTTGGGACCCAAAAGAGGTAGTTATTCACCATATGGTTGGCAGTTGGGGTTTGTTGGCTATAGCTATTCAAAGTAGACATTCCAACCAGATTATGCTCTGCATTACTGTTTATGCCCCGACTTCTTTGGAGGAAAAAAGAAGACAGTGGAAGGATATTACTCATATTATCTCTCATTTTCCTAAATCTTGGATCTTGATCGGAGGAGATTTCAATACCATCCTCTCTCTAGATGAGAAAATAGGGGGGAAATAGAAATTTGGACAAAAGCACCAACCTCAGAGCGAATATATTGCAAACCTCCATCTTGTTGACATCCAACCAGATAATGGCCTTATGACTTGGTCTAACAGAAGGCAAGGCTTAGCTTGTATAATGGAGAGATTGGATAGGTTTTTGCTCTCTAAAAATTTCTTAATCCATGGTCACATTCCTAAAGTGAAGACTCTTAATAATGTTGGTTCGGATCATTGGCCAGTCATGGTGGAAATGTGGAAAACCAATGTGAGTTTCTCTCCTTTTCATTTTCAATTAATGTGGCTTAGAGACATTTCCTTCAGACCTCATGTGCAACAATGGTGGAAGGAAGGTAAACCTAGGCATGGGACTAAGATGTTCTGTTTTGCCAAAATACTGCAATACATTAAATCCAAAATCAAGACTTGGAACTGGAAAGAGTTTGGGGATGTTCATAAAAAAAAACATGAAGTTATTGCTCATCTTGAAAATTTGAATAAGAAAATCCATTTAGATGGCCTCATAGAGAAGAGAAGTGCAGATGAAATTAAACTCACAACTCAGTTAGAGGAATGGGAAAAAGAGAAGAAATCTTATGGAAGAAAAAATCTAGAATTCAATGGCTCAAAGAAGGAGATCGAAACACAAATTTCTTCCACAAATCTCTTCTAGCTCGAAGATCTCACAACTTTATTTCTTCCTTAAAATCAGATTCTGGAGATGTTGTTTATACTTGGGATGGCATGAACTCTATTGTTGTTGATTACTTTTCCAATATTTTTGCTGCTACTCCTCTTGACTCAGCTTCACAACAAAATGTTCTTCAAGCAATCCCTTCTCTTATCACTTCTGAGGAGAACTCTATTTTGATCTGCTCTTGTTACTATCAATGAGCTTCAACAAGTAGTTTTTAAAATGCAAAAAGGGAAAACCCTAGGTCCTGATGGTTTTCCTATTGAGTTCTACCAAGAGTTCTGGGATATCCTTCATGTTGATTTATTAGAGGTGGTGGAAGAAGCCAGGAAAGCCAAAGAAATTTTGAAGGTTATCAATAAAACTTATATTACTCTTGTTCCAAAAGCTCAAGAGGTTGATCATATCTCAGCTTTTAGACCTATTGCTTTATGTAATGTTCTTCTCAAAATCATTACTAAAATCATGGCAGAAAGGTTGAAGCCTCTTTTGCATAAGATTATTTCCCCAGGGGGATATGTGGAAGGACGTCAAATAGTAGATGAGATAGTTCTTGCTCAGGAAGCCATCCATTCCATGGATATGCAAAATTCTCCTTCCATGTTCATTCGGTTAGACTTATCCAAAGCTTATGACAGAGTGGATTGGCACTTCCTTATCAAAGTTTTGAGGCAATTTGGTTTCTCTAAGGATTGGATGGATTGGATTATGGGATGTATCTCTTCAGTTTCCTACTTAGTTCTTATCAATGGCAGGCCTTCTCAGTCTTTCCCAGCTTCCAGAGGTATTAGGCAAGGTGACCCGCTATCCCCTTATTTATTCATCATTCTTGTTGAATGCTTGGGTAGGACTATAACCAAAAAGAGGGAAAAAAAAAACCCTTGAGGGAGTTACCATTGCTCATGGAGCTAGACCTATCTCTCATCTTCAATTTGTGGATGACTCTACTCTTTTAGGTAAAGCTACAGTTAAGGAAGCTTCTAATATTAAGCAAATCATTAGCTATTTTTCTAAGGCTACTAGGCAGTTGATCAATGAAGACAAATCTAAAGTTATTTTCTTTCACTGCTCTGCTAGACAAGAATCCATGGTCTTGGATAAATTAAGATATAAGAAGACCTCTCTTCCAATCACTTATTTAGGTATTCCCATAAATATTCAAAGGCAAAAAAATAAATATTGGAATTGGTTGTTGGACAAAGTCAAGAAGAAAATTGGAAAGTGGACCAACAAGTGGCTTTCTTATGGGGGTAGAATCACCTTGGTAAAATCAGTCCTTCAAGCTATTCCTATTTATGTTTCTTCCGTTTTGAATATCCCAAAGGCTGTTCTTCGAGAATTGGATCAAATCAGTCATCATTTCCTTTGGAGTGGTACTAAGGAGAAAAGAAAATGGGCCTTGGTGAAATGGGATACTTTATGTCTTCCTAAGAGTGAAGGGGGGTTAGGATTCCGGTCTTCAATTAATAACAACAAAGCTTTAGCTGCTAAATTATATTGGAGGATGTTGCATAACCCCAATGCTCTTTGGGCCAATAATATCCTTGCTAAATATGTTGAGAACAAAAGTCCTGAAGACCTTGTTCGCTATCAACTTCCTACCAAAGGTTCTCCCATTTTAGCAGTTCTTAAGACTGGTGAGGATTTGATAAAGAAAAAATTATTTTGGATCATTCATAATGGTCAACATGCAAATTTTTGGATAGATTCTTGGGATGGTCACAAGCCTTTGATAACTCTGTTTCCCGATTGGAGGCCTTGGATGGAGGAGCTTCACCGAGCTAATTGGATAAAGGTGGCTAATTACTGTCGGTACCATACTGGTAATTCAAAGGTTGGTAGATATTGGATCCCTATTGAGGACTGGCCTATTCAAATCCCATAAAGGCAAAGACAAGATATCCAAGGCATCCTTCATATGAGATCCCTCTCTTGGTCCCATGAAAAATATTGTTTTGGATGGAACAACACTACTAAGGGTGAGTATTCAGTTGCTCAAGGTTATTTGACCTTATGCCATAATAATCCCAACCATTCTTCTGACATATTTTCTCGATTGTGGGCTCAAAAGCTCTGGCCTAAGGTGAGGTTCTTTAATTGGCTTTTATTGCATCGTAGGGTGCTTACTCGTGAGCAACTTATGAAGCATGGTTTTCATGGCCCTTTTAGATGTGAAATGTGTGAAGAGAATGTAGAAAATATCAACCATATTTTTATTGAGTGTACTTTAGCCTCTGAGCTATGGAGGAGAATGGCCACTTTACTTGGCTTACAGTGGTCCAATTTTTTTACTTTTGAACAACTTTGGAGGGATTGGCCTAATCAAGAGGGTGTTGATCATTTTATTAGGTAGTTAGTTTGGATGGGTTCTACCATTCTTCTTTGGAATATTTGGAATGAAAGGAACAACCAAATTTTTAATCAAGATAGGAAGGATATTCACTATATTTGGCAAAATACCATAGCCAACTTAGTTGAATCAGTCCATCAACTCCTTAATCACCCCCAAAACTCCCACCAAAGATGGGATCAAGTGATGCAAAGATTGAAGATTAAACCTTCTAAGGGCAACCAACTTAAAGGGAATGTGAGTATTAGTAAGATGGATAGGACTAGAAATTGGCAACCTCCTCCTAAGGATTTTGGAAAAGTCAATACTGATGGAGCCTCTAGAGGGAACCCTGGAAAAGCCAGTGTGGGAGGAATTGGTAGACTTTCGGATGGCTCCCTGGTTTTTACTTTTGCTTGAGAATTTGGGTATTCTTTCCAATAACCTTGCTGAGGGGTATGGTATCCTCAGAGGCCTTCGAGGAGGCTACTAAGGTTGGATGGGAAAAGGTGTTAGTTGAGTCTGACTCTCAACTTATGATTAATCTCTTGAAGACTCCTTCTAAGAATCATAAGGTGGATTGGAGAATAAAAAGAATTATTGAGAAGATTCAATTAATCCGGATGGGATTTTTGAAAGTTGATTACAATCATGTGGTCAGAGATCAAAACAAGAGTGTTGATGCTTTAGCTAATTGGGCTTTGGACAAAGGTGATCTTACTTGTTATGGCCACCCTCCTATATGGTGGGCTTCTCAAATTAGGGAAGCTCTTCTTTCTATCATTTCTTTGGATGGCTCCGATTCCGAAGGTACCTAGTTTCTTCTTGTTTTTTTTTTTTTTGCTTCTCTTTGGTTCATTCAGTTTTTTTTAGTTCCCTAGCTCATTCTATTCTTTATTTTGTTTCCTCTGTTGATTCTTGCCTTAATAGTCTTCTGGTCTAGATAGGTCATTGTTTTGTTCATTTTTTTTTCTTCTTTGTTTTTTTTTGTTTAGTTTTTTAAGGTGGGTGGGTTCTTTTGTTTTGTTTTGTTTTTGTGTTCTTTGTGTTGTTTTTTGTTGTTCTTGTGTTTTTGTTGTTTTGTTTTTTTTTTATGTTTTTTGTTATTGTTCTTGTGTTTTTTTCGTTCTTGTTCTTGGGTTTCTCTTTGTTTGTGTTATTTCATGTTTTTATGTGTGAGTGTTTTCTATGTTTTTTGTTTTTGTTTATTGTCTATTGTTGGTTGTTTTTTATTTTTATTTTTATTTTATTTATTTTATTTTTTAGGTTTTGGTTGTGTTTATTTTTCATGTTTTTTTTGGGTTATGTCTTTGTAGTGTTCTGTTGTTTTTGTCTTGTTTGTGTTTTGTTATGTGGTTCTTGTGTTTTTCTATGTGGTTTGTGTTGTGGTTTCTTTTATCTTATTGTGCGTGTTTGGTTGTGCTTTTGTTTTTGACACACTCAAGGAGCATGTTTTTTTATTTTATTTTATTATTTTTGTTGTTATTTACTTATTTTTAAATTGGTTTTGTGTGTTTGTTTGCTCCTTGAGTATGTCAAAGGTGGTAGGCCAGGTCCGAGTCCTGGGCATTTTTTGTGGAATGGATACCCCTGCCTCCTTGGGTCTTACCCGAAAGTGGCATCCCTTTTGGGATGTTTTCCACAAAAAAAAAAAAAAAGGTTGACAAAAACTTAGGGTCAATGATAATGGTGGTTTTCCTATTGACCTATTGTGGCTCTAATACCATTGTTAGATTTTTATGCAACATGTAATAGGAGATAGCAATCACAAGATGCAAAATAATATGAAATAAAGTAAATATGTGAGATGACTAAAAATATACTATAAATAGAAATGATGGAGATGTTTACAGAAGTAGCTATGGAGGAAATGAACACTCCATGAATAAATCTACTGCTCAATAATGGGCATTGAGCATATCACACTCCATCACATTACATCACACCACATGGTTCTACACTACTTCCTAATGCTAAATGTTACTCTATGTCTATGGCCCTTTATATAGGAAATAGGTTCCTTGGCCAACACTCTATCTAGCTATGCAAGGGATAAATTACACATATACAACTTGCACATTTACACTTGTGCATTTATTACATTGCATGAAGTAACTAGATAACTTCCCCCTAAAGTAATCTAATTTTATAATTATGTACCAAGAAAGGTACATTTACATGATCCAAATGAAGTTATTTCTAATATATTTAGATCAATATTTCTTTTAATAGCACATTAGATCATTGTTTTCACTACATATTTAGGGTTAGTTTTAAACTTGCATGGTAAATAGATATTAAAAAAACAAAATTCAAAATAAAATAAAAAATAAAAATAAAAATAAAAAATATACATTAAATCACAGACATTTTTATGTTACATTCCACAAACATTTTAAATAAAACTTCCCAATGATGTTGGATTTCACCACCAACCATCAATTGAGCCCTCTAAACACCATAACTAGATCACATAGTTTCCTATATTTCATCACCAGGAATCTGGTTATCTTTGGGTCTAGCTTAAGGTAATTTTGAGGTTAGATGCCCTTTTGTTCATAGGAATTAAAAATTTTTGGACTCACAACTATTATTTATATCTAACTGTAACTAAGGATGAAGTGAAATATCGATTAGGCAAGTAGCAGGATGTATATAGAACAACCTCTCTTGAGAGGATTATTTTATCCCCTTAGGATACCTATATCCAACCTATCATCCTAGGAAACATTTCTAGTAATTTTTGTCTCATTCCTCAATAGGGAGGTGGGTATAAACAAACATTTCTATATTTCATTCCATTACCCATTCATAGTTTCTATGTCTAGGGAACACTAACCACACAAAAAAAGAGAAACATTACAAAAATTAAAAAAGAATTATAACATTAAAAAAACTAAAACCTCAAAAGTAAAAACATAAAAATATCCATTTTTTGTTTGCTTTTCTATTTATATAGATTGTGTGTTATTTCTTAAAAGAAAAAATATATATAAAAGAGAGAATCCACGAACACCCATTTTATTTTGGATAGCCTATGGTAATGACCCATAATAAATCTAAGGCTCACTCCCAAACCCAATTTTCCATGGACCATTTAGGTCAATCCAACCATTATTCAATCATTCTCTCAATTCATCAGGGGGATGGGTCATAAATTGTCATGGTAGATTATTAGGTGAAGCCCACCATTACATATCTCCCCCAACCAAGACTCATCACATTGGGTCTAATCAAGGTGTCAATCACCATATCACTCATACTACCCCTTTTGAGTCCCCTTGTCCTGATACTCTCCTCTCTTCACCTAATCCAAACATCATATCTGTTGATCTCAATTTCACCTACCTTATTTTCACCAATATAATCTACCATGTCCAATTACCTCTTGCTCCCCAAAAACCTTCTTCATCACATCCCCCTAGCTCATTCCCCTCATATTTATCCCTTATATACATTCTTATCCATAATTACCCTGCACTCATTTAGCTGTAGGCTTATAAGTCCTATCATCTTCCATTAACTCATGCATATTCCTCTAGTTTTCACCACACCTAAAGTGTGCAAACTTTTGGAATACCACCAATATCCTCACTACCTAGGGGAACTAGTGCCACCCCTCCACAACACATTGTAGGCTCAATATCTATGGCCATTGACCTTAACCACCCATATTTATCTAATCATATCCACTCATCACAATGCCTACACATTTCTACATCACCATCCTACATCACACATACTTTTCACCCATATAATTCAGCCCAAGTTTGTGTTGGTTCCCATTTACACTCATCCAATCCATATTCTTCTTTCCAATTTTCTAACCTATCTTCCTAATCTATGTCTCTCTATATCGCTCATTCCACCACTTATCCTTCACCCCCTATATATTTATCATCAGCACCAAACTCAACAACTACTATCACACCCATAATAATTCTCATCAACACCATCAATATCCACCCTCAAGATCCTAGATACCACATGTGCTATATTCTAACCTTAACAACCACCATTACCATAACCTCTATTTACACTAATCATATCCCCCTATATAGACATCCTATACAACTCATCATGGCACCCACTACTTAGCTCCCCAGGCTACTCTAGACACATTCCAAAAGTTGGCCAACAATATCAATATCTTGGAATCACAAGTTACAGGTATAAGGTATCAAAAGCTAACCTAGAGTTAGCTTTAAAACTACCCCATCAATCCCTTGATACTAGATCTACCCTATCCTACCCTATTTGAAATACCCAAATTCAAAAACTTCAAGGAAAAATAGGATCCTCAAGATCACTTGAGCACATTCATCAACCCCTATTATCTCATCAATGAGATAGACCCCCTCATTCTTTGTACATTTTTTCTGTCCCTTGTAGGAGGAGCTTTGGATTGGTAAAACCATATACCCAGATATAGCTTATATAATTTCAAAAAATTGGCCATTATATTCCTAGATCCCTTTGATCTAAATATTAGAAAGAATACCACCTTGATGGATCTCACCAACCTTCATCAATTTGATGATAAGTCTATCCTCAATTATGGAAATTGATGGAGAGTTGTACTAATTGAGTTACCATTCTATATCCCCATAATTGAGCTAACTTTAATGTTCACTTATATTTAATCCAAATAAATATCACTCCTTCAAATCCAATAATATTAAACTCTTGAGGAATCCCTAACTCAAGCCAAAACTATTAAGGATTGTAGACACCTAAAAGTCGCACATTGCTATACCTACGTACTTGTAGATCCTTTTGGACACTTGTAGGTTTACATAGGCAATCCTAGATACCCCTAGGCTATCGTAGACCAATGTAGACTATTGTAGATCCTCCTAGACATGCGTAGACTACTGTAGATATGCGTAGACATGCGTAGACTAGCGTAGATCGCTCTAGATTATCGTAGCATTGCGTAGACTTCCACACACCACTTCACTAGTTTTTAGGTCCAAAACCCTAATAAACTACCTAAATCACATCATGAACACCTTCCATGCATCGAAAAACCATCCACCAGCCTCCTAAGGTGATACAAGACTCCTTTATACTTAATTGAGGCCCCCACGGGGCTATTAATTGGCAAAAGTATTAATTGAGTCAATTGTTAAATCTAATTTTAAAGTGACTTCACTTAAGTTCACTTTTAGGGCTAAAAAGGTTAATTAGGTCCTTAATCCCTAATTACCCCTAATTACTCCCTCCCACATGTGTGTGCACTAGGTTAGTTAGGATATTTCTTAGGAAACCCTAACCTAACCCCAGACCTAACCTAGAGTTGACTAATCCTAGTTAACCCTAATCTCTCCTCACACATGTGTGAGGATGAGATATTTCCTCAAGGGAATGTGAGGATGCCACCTCACAAACCCTAACTTAACCTTCATGGGATCTCACCCTAGGGCTTAGTTCTCCTAACTACCCCCCTACACCTTGGGTTTTCTTATAAATAGTGGGCCCAAACCTTCATTTATCTCTCTCTCCACTTATGTCCAAAGCACAGAAACTCTGCCAAAATATGTACAGAAGCACAACAAAGCAGATCTGAACCTGCACATCAGCAGTACAATAGCAAAGGAACCTCTCCACCGAAGGATTTTTGAAGAACAATAGTTATAGTTGAATTCACCCCTCGCCCTATGAATCCGGCACCAGTTCACCCCTAGGTGGTGAATTGGGTCTACAGGTCCCAAATCAACCCAAATATTGGAGGTAAGCTTCATTTGGTATTTTTATGAGGTTTTGCATCATTTATTTCAGTTTTTATCATGTTTTATGAGTCGATTTGTCTTTCTTACTATGGGGCCTGACTGAGGCAAGCCCCCCAACCCACTAACCCCTTTTTGTAGGTTTATCATAGAACCAAGGAGGGAAACAACAAACAACTACAACCCCATGGTGGTACGCAAGCCCATATACACTAAGGAACATGAAAAGAAGGCATCAAGCCTATTGTAACATTTGTGAAAAGAAAGGAAAAAGGGGAATTCTCCCTATTTGTAACCTATGCAAATCTTATCATGAATAAAATACATTTTCATGAATAGCATGTGTCTTTAATGTGTTATTAGATCAAATGTCATATTTTAGCCATTTCATTATGGCATGCCTGGTGGGACCCCCACAATGGATAGTGTTAGGTTAACTAGTTTTATGAATCTGATATTATCCTCTATTTTTGTGTCTTCTAGGTACTAGATCTGACTATTACAGAGACCTCCAAAGCCCTAGGAACCACCTCAGGCCTTCAAAAACTAGATCTAAAGTCTCCAAACCTGATTCACCCCCACCCCATGAACCAGATCTCAATTCACCCCCCGGGTGGTGAATTCAACTTGGTAGCCTCAAAAACCCCCAAAATTGTAGGGGTGAGCAGCAGAGGGGTCAACTAGACCACCTACAACATCAGAGTCCAGGTATTCTTATTTATATGCTCTATTTGCTAATTTTTGTATGTGTAAGATGTTTACTAGTTAAGGCACAATAGCTAGTAACAAATTTTCCCCTTCTTCACATCTCCATTTGGTTTAAATTTTGTTGTAATTACAAAACCTATCAAATTTCTAGCAACTTTAAATTTCAAAATTTCATGTAAATTTTAATTTTCTTTTCTTCTAATTTGCATGTATAAATTTCTTGTGATTGCTTGTCTATACTTGTATAAATATTCATTGCAATTACTACATGTTGTTACACATATTTAGGGTCACATAAACCCCTTTCTTCACACCCTCGTATTGCATGTTTCTATGCTTTGAAAAGTAGAGTCAATTTATTTTCCTAAAGGCATCTAGGATTAGATTATTTGTTCACAAAAAGCATTTCATTCTAGTCTTTTGCTTTCAAAAAATGCATATAAGGCTAGATTTTAATTTGAAAAGGCAATTAGTTAGATTTCCTATTTTACATAACATCGATAGCAAAACACAAACCCACACACACTCACATGGTATTTAAACAAGTGGTGAGATTGGACTTCATCCCCAATCCATCACTAGAGATTGGTGTGGTAGGTGTTTTACCCTCCACCAACTCACCTCCCTAGACACCTAGTATCCCCATAGGAGTGGTTTTCTGGGCCTCATCATCGAAAAACCCCCACTTTTGAGATTGGGCTTCTAGATTTCATCACCAGAAGTTACCTTCAGAGTGGGATAGGATTAGATGCCTTCGTTCACAAGGCTTACATAATTAGTGAACATGATAACTATCATTATTGACTAAGCCCACCCGAGGGTGAAGCGAAAGCATGGGTATGCTGGTAGCAGGTCTCAGATAGTACCACCTCTTCTCATGAGAGGATATAGTGAACTCACTTCAGCATAGTGGGTTCCCCTCCTTTTAGGATATCATTTTACTACACCTTCCATACAGGTCACCATTTATCACATTGTGATATTGTTCTATTATATGCATATTTGGGTGTTGTAGGAGGTTCAATACCGATGACATTCCTAATTTACTAGAGTATTCACTCCACTACCTATGATACTACCTAGGAGGTACCAACATCAAAACACACATAAATGAACAAAACACTTTTCTTTTTAGTATTTAGAACTGATTCCAGTTAGCATTGTTTGCATGATCACAAACTAGTTTCAACACATTACACCACTTATTGTTTAGCTATATACAACACATCATTGCTTTACTTATATATTAGATACAGTTGAGTCTACACCATATAGGGTTAATCCTAAACCCCTTCACACAACACACTTAGAACTACAGACTATAATTCCTACATAGTCCTAAACCTTCATAACATGGCACATGCTACCATACCTATTGTCACCCATAGTCGAGCATACGAGCAAGCACACCTTATAGAGGAAGCACCTGCCACCTCTTCTAGTCAGTCCCCTCCTACTCCTTCGATCATGAAGGGGAAGGCCATACACACATCTGATTTACTCATAGGGTCTGATGTACAGTATACACACATGATGCCTCAGGATGAGACATCCACTTTGAGTGAAGCCCTCACTACTTCACTTGTAGAATATTATCCACTTCTTTCATCCCCATCCTCACCTAATCCACCGACCACATTCTGTGACCACGTGATCTACACGGTGCCAGGACAACCTCATCCATTCTTTACCATAGATGAGGAGGTCACACCTACTTCCCCTACCTTTGCACACCCCTTTTTCTAGAGTCTATCTCAATCCCTTTTTGAGAATGACTCCTCCCTCTTGAACCGCACTCGCCCAGAGGTCACATCATTCACCCCTATAGTAGGAATGATTTTTGACCCTTCCTCTTCTACCATAGGTACCCAGAGGCCAGCATTCCAAACTATGCAACAACAACCTCCTCTACAGGAACAACAAACACCCCCTCAAACATCATACCCATACTCTTCTCAAGAGTCCCAACCATCATCATCTCAGTAGCCATTTTTCACAATGTTTGAGGACTTATCACAGAAACCTCTCCAAACCCAAGACACCAAATGTCAACAACAACAACCAACAACCCAAATTCATTCGAGAGTGGACACAAGCACCACCTCCTCTTCCCAAGCTCCTACTTTGGAAGCTTACCCATATTTTTCTACTGCATTCCCACCTATATCTCAGGTGCCTGGAGTGTACAATGCCCAATCCTTTACTATACCCTCACCTTCAATGACCTTTAGGATACCTCCTCCTCCTCCTTTCCAAGTGCCTACCACTAATCCTCCCCCTACCTATGGATCAAAACCCATAGCTTATACACCCACTTCCCTAGGCTATTCCACATAGTTTAGCTTCACCACCACCCATCCTTTAGGATAGAGATAGGTCCCAAATTTTGATACCTTACCTCGACCATCCCTAGCACCAATAGCATCGATACCCCCACTCTCACCTACTAGAGCTACATTTTTCACACCTCCTCCTTCATGGTCATCACCTCCTATGACCCAACCATTACAATAGGCTCCTACCCAGTAGGAACCCCTACCACAACAACACACATCCCAATCACAATATTACTACCCCCAACAAACATCTATTCCATAGCCTAGTATCCCACTAGCCCCTACATCATATGCCACTCAATACCCATCATACCAAGACCAACTAGAACAATTCCCTCCATAATATAAAGAAGAACAACAACAACCTCACTATCCACCACATTCCCAGGCTCAACCAACCCTAGCGCAATCCTCCATCACCTTAACACCTAAAATTCAACTCTTACGAGATGAAGTCAAGATGTTAAACCTATGCACACCGCAAGCTACGGGCCACAAAAACCATCCTACGATGAACTCTGCAATGAGCCGGTTCATCCATCCATCCCTATTCCACCTTACCCCTACCACTTTGAGATCCCAAAGTTTGATAAGTATAAAGGTAAGGAAGACCCCAGAGAGCATGTCAGTAACTATCACTCAGCTTGCTACCAACTTCATAGTAGCAATCCCCTTATGTTGTGTACCTTCTCCCTCTCCCTTGTAGGACAAGCCTTAGATTGGTATAACATGCTACCATGACATAGCCTTTATACCTTTGAGCAATTAGCAAACACATTTTTAGAACACTTCTCCATTAATATCAAGAAGAAGACTACCTTCTTAGATGTCTATGCCTTACGACAGGCTGATGATGAACCTATCACCGAGTTTGTATCTAGATGGAGAGCGATCATCCATGATCTCACCCATAGCCTCCCTACCATAGAGCTAGTGACACTCTTTTCCAAGAGTTGCCACAAACACATTTCTACCTCTCTACAACTTCACCAAAGCCGCACCTTCGAGGAAGCCATTTCATAAGCAAAGGTTATCGAAGACATTAAAGTCCAATCTAGAAAAATTAAGTTAAGATCAAAGCCTAACTATAGTTCAAACTTCCATTTTAATAGAAACACACCCAACCAACCTTATCCTCAGCCTCCACAAACCAACCAAGTGGTAGCTGCTACCCTAGCACCCGCACCAAGTCCACCACCTTACATTCCACAACAACAAGTATTTCAAACCAACGTGCCTTCCCCACCTAGGCCTCAATAGTCTCATAGCATGCATCCACAAGGTCCACAATGTAACCTTACACCACTATCTGAACCCTTACCAACCCTTTTCCATAGGTTACATGAGGGTGGACATCTCCTTCTACCCGAGATTCGACCATTAGATCCAAACATACCTAAGCCTCATGGATACAATGAGCAATCCTATTATCCATACCATAGATAGCGTGACCATGACATCGAGTCATGTCACTCTTTCCATGCTCAAGTGCAAGACCTAATCGATAGGGGTACCATTCAAGTATCGAACCCTTTGGCCCCACAAAACCAAAACCTAGGGATCTTCCAGAATCCTCTACCTGACCATAGAGGAACCAATCCCCAAAGACCTCCAACCAATCCTCCAGGACCACCTCACCAAGTGAATAGTGTCCAATATGACCCTCCATCACATGGTGTGGTAGGCATGATAAATCTTACCATGCAAAACCAATGATATCCATCATATCAGACCACACCTATTGTCTCCCCACCTACCCAATTCACATCACCATAGGTCTCCCAAACTCCTAGCACTATACCACCTCCACCCCAAAATGTGATCACAATCCATGGTAGCCTCACCCATCAATTACATAATACCCCCACATGATTATCCATTTTTGACCTCTTACAACAATCTCAACCCCATCATGAGGCATTGAATGACATTTTACATTCTATAGATTTAGAAATGCATGATACAAATACATTTGTAAACTTTGTAGGGAACATCCCATGATACCTCCAACCATCCATTAGTTTCCATGACCATGAGATAACAGAACTTGTAGGAGAAGGAGTGGATCCCCCTCTCCATATACAAGCCACTATCAATGACATCACCTACAAGTGGGTCCTCATTGATATGGGCTCATCCATTAGTATCATATCTATGATAGCCCTACATCATTTACATATTCCACTAGCCCACTTTGCCATACCTTCGCTTGACTTACACATGTTTGATGGCTCTATGAGACCTACGGTAGGATCCATAGTCCTCCCTATCCGAGTAGGTGTCCATACCATTTCCATCCTCTTCCATATAATCCAAGGGGAGATGCAGTACAACATCCTCCTTGGTCACCCATGGATCAGGGATATGCAATGTGTCCCTTCCATGCTACACCATTATCTCAAGTACATCCATAATGGACTTGTCCATTACATCCTAACCGATGGGGACCCATTTAAGTTCTACAACATCATAGATCTCCCACCTACACCTTCCTTCTCATCCATGCAACTCTTCCCTATTTCTTCCCATCAATTAGTCGAAGCATCAACATCCTCTCCTACATCCACCTCATTACCCCAATCCTCATCAAGGACACATGCTTCAGTGTCAGCACCTTTAGCACCATCATCTATAGTGCCTAACCCCACTACCATACCATTCTCACCTCCCATTTTATGGCCACCATGACCATCCCAACCTTCATCCTCTACAAACTCACCTCTGATGCCACAACCACCATCACCACCCACATCGCACCCTGTCACTCCACCTCAATCATCCTCCCCTATAGAAGCACCTATCCTCCCTACACCATGCACACCTCCACTTCCTTTTCATCCATGGCCTAGGTCATTCACTTCCCCATATAGTCCAATACCTACTCCTCCTTCACAATTCCCATAAGCCAATCATCCTATACCAGCTACCATAATCGAATGCCATGAGTGGGAGCAATGAGCATCTCACTTAGATGACCAACTACTACACCCTTCCACTACTACCATTAGAGACTCTTAGACTTCACCATCATCATCTGATTCAGATTCACCACCTCATTCACCAGAGCATGCAACACCACGCATATCTATTTTCATGACAAACTCAGGTCAAGGGATTACAATGTGCGTGATGCCCACATACGTCCACCTACCATCCAATCCACATGAGACTTTGGCCACCCTTCAGCCTCAGTTTTGACTATTGGAACCATCATACAACTAGGATCTCTCGATAATCATACCAACTTTGTCTACTATGAAGTTGATTCCTCGCTCCCACCTGTAGTATCTCCACCACCACAATCTAGCTTTTGTGGTACAATTGATCACCTGGCTAATCCTTATTTTACCTTATGCTACCTTCAATATTTCCATTGGCATGGGTTCGGACTAGGCCACTATGAGCAAGGGTTGCATACACCCATTAACCCTCATGTCCAATCCCCTACCAATAAATCTAGCTTAGGTTATCACCCAACCACCATCCATACATTAGAGGATGAACTTCAAGATCTTTCCCTACATCCTTCTCCTCTTCCAACACACACTTTGGAAGAATATATTGATATGGACATCCTAGAAGACACTCCATCACCCCAATCTACCATTACAATCCCATGTGATTTCTTCAAAGAATCACCCAATATCGACAACACATCTTCATGTTGTGTTGATGAATTGACAAGCCAATTTGTGGCCCTATCCTTGAATGCTCATTCCCCTAGATAGAACATGACATCCCCACCACCATCATCAACATATTTAGCTCTATTCCTACCTATACATCGACAACTTCAATGAGCTGCCACTCGACCATGATCTCCACCAGTCATCCTATGCCCTCCTTTAAGCCTTTTAGGATGCTCATAGGTTGTTGAGTCATCATCACTAGACTCTTCACCACCCACATCCCCCACAACATCAATTAATATGGTCGAAGTGGATCTTTTCTCTCCACTATGATACACACACCACCCAACATGAGATGATACACCAAACCCCAACTTCATCGATCTCATACACATCTCACCCATACCAACACCCCAATATTTCCTACTCTCACCACACATCTTGCACACTATGAATGCCCCTTCATCATCTACACCACCTCACATACCATAGGTCACCACACAACATTTACCAAAAATGACAAAAAAAAAATTTATCGAGGCCATCGATGACCTCCATATTATTCCAATTCTAGAACAATTGCATGATGGTTCCCACATGCTTATCGAGGAAACCATTGATGTTGACATAGGTGATGATCCTGAAACCCCTCACATAGTTAAATTAGCTACTAACCTCTCACCCGAGGAGCACATTTTATTCACAAATTTCCTTTACAAGTATATTCAAGTCTTCACATGGTCATACAAAGATATGCCAAGACTCGATCCTACCCTAGTAGTTCACAACCTCACACTAGATCAAAATGCCAAACCAGTAAGGCAAAAGTTATGATGCATGCACCCAACCATTGCATTACTAGTAAAAATCAAGCTCCAAAAGCTCTTAGATGTAGACTTCATAGTACCCATAGACTATCCTGAATGGGTCTCTAACATGGTCCCCATACCCAAGCCATCCGATGAAGTTCATATCTGCACAAACTTTCATGACTTAAACAAAGCTTATCCTAAAGACAACTTCCCCCTACCTAACATTGACTCACTCATCGATTCCATCATAGGCCATGAGATGATATCCCTCATGGATGGATTTTCAGGTTATAACCAAATCAGAATCAACCTTACCGATCAACACAAGATATCATTCACAACCCCCTGGGGGACCTTCTGCTACAAGGTCATGCCATTTGGCCTTAAAAATGTTGGGGCAACCTACCAGCATGCAATGACCTACATATTCCATGATTACATGCACAAAATCATGGAATATTATGTAGATGACCTCATTGCTAAATCCAAGAAATGCTTGGAACACCTTGAAGATCTCCATCAGATCTTTGACCGCTTGTTAGAACACAATGTCCACCTTAACCCAAAGAAGTGTGTCTTTGGTGTTACTTCAGGAAAAATTTTAGGATTCATTATCTCCCAATGAGGCATTGAAGTCGATCCTAGTAAAGTAAAAGCCATCACCGAGATGCCCCCACCTACTACCCTGAAACAATTGTGTAGCCTCCAGGGCAAAATCACTTCTATCCATTGATTCATAGCACAACTATTAGACAAGTGCAAACCATTCAATCACCTTTTACAAAAGGGAGTAAATTTCAAATGGGATGATAACTACCAACAAGATTTTGATGACATCAAAACTTACCTTACTTCACCACCAGTTATGTCACCCCCACACCCACAACTACCACTCATCCTATACATTTTTGCTATAGATTTCATGCTAGGTACACTTCTAGCCCAAAATAATATGCTCGACAAAGAGCAAGCCATCTACTACATAAGTCGCATGCTAGTTAGCTACGAAGCTAGATACGGGTACATGGAGAAACTATGCCTAGCTGTAGTATTCACCACCCAGAAACTATGCCATTATATGCTCAACCATACAACCTTTGTCATCACCCGAGACAATCCCCTCCATTACATGATGAACAAAAGCTATCACAATTCCTGCACAACTAAGTGGATCATGCTTCTAACAAAATTCGACCTCGAATTCATTTCACAAAATTCCATCAAAGGGTAGGTCATAGCAGACCAACTTGCAGAAGCTCCCTTGTTCGATGACCAACCTCTCCTCATTCAACTCCCTGATGACTCCATATTCCATGTAATAGAAGATGAAGAATATGTTGAACCAGAGATGATAGCCGACTTGACTCTATTCTTTGATGGCTCCTGATGCATGCATGTTAGGGGTGCAGGCATTGTATTCTTCACACCTGAAGGTGAACCACTCCCATTTTCATTCAAGTTGGACTTCCCTTGTATGAACAACAATGCAGAATATGAAGCCCTAATCCTTGGATTGAAATAGGCACATTCCATGCATATCAAATGCCTCCATATCATAGGTGATTCCATTTTAATAGTAAACCAAGTGCAAGAGATCTGGAAATGCAATTGCCTAGTCCTCCAACAATACAAGCACATTGCACAACAACTCCTCTACCGATTCGAATGGTATGACATCGAAGCCACTCCATGATCCTCAAACCATTTTGTAGATACAATGGCCTCCTTAGGATCATTAATCCTATAAAATCCAACATCAACAACCACATCCATGACCATTCATACACTCACTCAATCTACCATATCACCCACATCTCCTAAATATGATGGTGGCATTCATGTGGTCGATATCAAACCACATGACCCATGGTTTACGTAGATCAAATATTATATTAAATTAGGATTCCTACCATGTGACTTACCGCATGCTCAGGTCTGAGCATTTAAACAAAGAGCAATCTACTACACATTGTTGGGGGACATCCTCTATCACCATAGCTATGATGGCATGCTCTTGCATTGCTTAGAACCTCATGAATCTCAATGGGTTGTACAAGAAACCCATGATGGTACTTGTGGTGGCCACTTCAGTGGCATGGCAATCATGAAATGCATCCTTCACATGGGATACTATTGGCCAAAAATGGAACATGACTATTGTGAGTATGTGAGGCATTGTATCAAGTGCCAACAACATGCAAACCTCACACATCTTCCATCTCAAGCGCTCCAACCTATCCAATCCATGTGGCCTTTCTCCCAATGGGACCTAGATCTTATTGGAAAAATTACACCTACCTCCTCAAGTAATCATAAGTTCATCATCACTACTACAGAATACTTTACAAAGTGGGTCGAAGCCATCCCACTTGTCCAAACCACAAGAGCAAAGATAGCGATATTCATAACAGACCATATCATATGTCACTTCAGAATTCCTTCCCAAATCATCTCTAACAATGGGAAATCCTTCAAAAACAAAACCATCCGAGCTCTTTGCAACAAGTTCAACATTCAACATAGTTTCTCTACCCCATACTACCCATAGGGTAATGGCCAGGTAGAGGCCACAAAAAAAATATTTGCTCCATCCTACACAAAATAGTAGCAGAATCACATCATGACTGGCACAACCAAATACCCCTAGCCTTGTGGGCATACCATACAAGCATCCATACCCCCACTGGGGCAACCCCATTTTCACTTGTCTATAGGGCGAAGCTATCATGCCCCTTGAGCTTGAGATACCTTCCCTAAGGGTATCCATGAAAGAATTCATTGATGATGACACTGCTCACCAAGCCCACTTAGATCAGCTTACACTCCTCGATGAACATCACATCCATGCCATCGAGCACACATGAGTCTACCAAGATCACCTTCACCATGCCTACAATAGTAAGGTACATCAACATGAATTCCAAATTGGTGATTTGGTTCTCAAAGAAAACCAATAGATCACAAGTCAGCCTCACCAACAATGAGACAAGTTTACCCCAAACTGGTTGGGCCCATTCATCATCACACACAAATATGGTTTAGGTGCCTATCACTTGGCTAATATAGAAGGCCTTGATGAACCTGAGCCTATTAACATTTTGCACCTTCATGCATTCAATGCCTAACACACACAGGCATTCACTATCACAAGTAGTACACATTGCTATGCACAAACACATCACCCACTAGGCACATCATGATAAATGCATATCTTTTTACTTTAAATATTTTGCATGTACTTTCCCTTTTATATCATTTTTATGCTACTAGTATCTATTTTCCTTTTTGCAGGATTTACATCATCTACAGCCACACCATCAACAATGAGATATGACAACATCCACACACATCATCATGCAAGACCCTCCACCACCACCACCTATACCGATCACACTGGATGACCTAGCCCGACCACCAGTCACCCTTCATACTAGGTGGTCTTCACATTCCTCACATTCAGACCATTACACTCCACCTCGATGCCTTTCCCCTCACCATCGAGGTTCATCTTACTCACCCCATTCTGGAGACAGCCAGGTCTCCCTATCCTCTTTTGATGAAAAGGAGGAAACATCCCATCCCCAAACACAAGGGTCTCCCTCTCATCTCCCTGAAGATACCAAGAACCCTTATTCACCAACTGATTCCCCCACCACCCTCTAGGAGCTTACTGCCCTCCTAACAGAGGATACACTCCTCATCCAACCCATCCTTCATGCCTACCAACCCCACTCCCCAGTGGAGAGTCATCTTATACCCAAGCCTTGCAAGCCTGCACAGCTCAAGCTACCCAAGCCGCCCATGCACACATACCTCCATCCCACATGCACCACCATCCAGAGCCATCTCCTATGCCACCTATCCTCCAGACACCACCCTCACCACTACGAGGCTTACCCTTTCAGCAAGCCTCACAATCCCCAAGGTCATTCCACTCCTCCTCATCATCATGACCTCATCCATCTTCTCATGCATACCAGGCCACTCCATACACATTGGGGTCTCGATCACCACCTTCTCTGATACTATCACCTCCACACCATGATATACAACATCTCCTTTCCTATCTTGAGGCTCTTGAGCTACAGATGAGCCATTGTCATTGCCATATTCATCCACACCAGTCCCCCATGACCCATGCATCCTTACCTCCATTCTCCATACCTCAAATTTGACCCACATCAGACTCTCGACCTACACCTCCACCATTGGACCTCCCTTCATCCACCCCCATTCACCTCCAATAGAACCTTACATTTACCCCATGCCTATTCCATTCACTCCATTATCAAAAATATTTTATCACCTCATGCATCAAGGCCTTCTTGACTTACCTGAGATTCGGCCCATAGACCCCTCGCATCCTAAACCACATAATTACCATGAGAGCCAATATTGTATTTATCATCATCAACTAGGTCATGACATTGAAGAATATCGATCATTCAAGAACCTAGTGCACAACATGTTGCATGGTGATCGAACTCCATCACCTGAATGCTCCATCCCATTTAGCCAACTTTTGAGTCCTCCACATCGCATCATCCCTAGAACTTTACCACCATATGAAACCTTGATAGTGCCAACTCACTATATTCACAACATATCCAACTACACCAACCACTAAAGTCCCAACCATACCATCACTTCACCATCCCATTCCTGACCTGACCCATACCACTTTACCCATCAATAGTTCTCATATTCTTCCTTCTTTCTTCTTCTACTTCTTACTTCCTCACGTAGTTGTATGGTCACGCTTCGAGCGGCTACATACCTACGTTGATCTACTTCCTCTCTTCTATATTCATTAGCTTTTGGTAATCCCCTTATCTTGCTAGTTACCAAAGCCTATTTCTTCTTACTTCTTCCATCTATACATCCTACTCTCACATCCTCTTTCTTTTTGTGATTATTACATATATTTGTACAACTCATAGTTTATTCACCTACTATACACACACCCTACATGTTGGGGCAACCATTATCATAACATCACACTTTTTGTCATTATGATACACCATACTCATCTGTAGATAAGTTTTCCAAACTTCTCCATCTACACTTCATAAGCTTCCTCTTGTAGATATTGCATTCCCCCACTTGCATCATTTACATTACCTCCATTGCATATATCCATATGTTTTTCATGTTAATTTCTTTCAAGTTTGTATATTCTTCCTCCAAAATATGCCTTCAATAGGAGTAATACATGCACTTGTTAGCATCACCACCTAGATGTCCATTCCCCCTTTTCAGGATTAGGGTATACATAGGTGTCATGTTAAGCTTTGACTACTTACTAGTTCAGTCAATCAAATGTCACCCCTAGCTGATAGGTTTTACATACTCCTTATGGTTCTTTAGGCTGGTTCAACTTCTCTCATGGACCATTCACAATAGGTTACACATTAAACAAATTTTGAGTCTAGGAAATATGACACCTTGAGTAGATATCACCATCTAGAGAATGGTTTCCCCTACTCATCCTATCACTTGCATGGTCAACATACGACCTAGGGATAAACAAAGGGATAAGCATAAGCAAAAGTAAAACAATAGGGCAAAAACAAAAAGCCAATGCCCATACAAAAAAAAAAAAAAAAAAGAAAAAGAAAAAAAAAGAGAAAAGAAAAAGAGCACCACAATAAATAGGTAAACAATAGATGAGGGGAGAAAACAAAAGGAAAAGCCTCTAGATATCACCCATGTTATGCTTCATCGCCTTTGGTCCTTAGGTTCAACATAACACCATGGGATGATTTCCATCGCTAGCAATAGGCTCCAAGAGCCTGCCTACCAGTGGAATAGTCTTACAAGTGGTGATATATCTATCACATTAGCTACCCACTTTTGTATAGATCATTATTCACTTATGGATGAGCTAGCTAGTTTAGCCATGTCTACAATGGGTTAATCCTACCTCCCTCAAAATGGATAAATGAACCTCACTCATTTACACACATAGGTCCATGACAGATTTTGAACCAGTCCGATTAGTTATGAGTTGTCACATAAACTTGCACAGTTTTGGGTCCGAGATTTGATTGCCAAAACTACATTGGTCAAAGCCATTACATATACCTTATACCATCCTACATCTCTGAGATCATGGAATGGATCACATCCACATAGGTACATGTAATGATACAAGTGCTTCCTTGTGCATTTTAGTCCTTTCATACATGCATCTATGCATCTATGTTACACATACATATTCATACATTGCATCATCATTCTACTACATGCATTCACTACAAATTGCATTTCATATTACATCACATCACATTGCATTCAAAATACAATCATGCATATCTATTCTATAGTATATTCATACTACAGTACGATCATAGATCTACACCATACCACACATGTATATCCATTCATTATACATACCTACAAATTATGTTATGCTATCTACGCAAACATAAAGAGAACACATTCAAAACCATAACAACAACACATGTATATATAACAACCAAAACCAAAAGGTATATATATATATATATCATCCATCAAAAATACCCATAGGCTACAAATAGGACCATGCCCATCATCTATCATCCAAAATACCCATAGGCTACAATCATAAGCAACCCTAACTACCACTAGAAGTCTCCCCATGCCCCTCATAGCTCACTCAAACCTCTATAGCTCTACTAGACTCTACCTAGCCCCTGAAGCCTAAACCATAGTAGGTGTACCTCATACCTCAGCCCTAGCACCCATCTACTCCACCAAAGTAGCACTACATTGGCTATGATGTGAAGGTACCCATACTCATGATCATGACTCTAGACTAGGACACCACCCGATCATAATCTAGGAGTGTGATCCCATGCACCATCAGAGAAGCCTCACATAATGACTTCTTAGTAGACTCTACAACCAATAGCTCAGTCACCCTCTCAATAGCCTATGATGCCTCCTCTCATGCCTACTACTGCCTAGCCATATCTACCCTCATCTACTCCATATCTACCTCATATACTCCATCTCTACCTTGTGACTCTTCTCCTTCTCATGAAGCTCAATCTCTAACTGATGAACCCTATCACATAGCACTCAAGCCTCCTCATCTACATCCTACCTCTCTTAAACCTCAAATAAAATCTCCTCCATATCCACAAACAAACCAATATCAATGGTGTCATCCACACCACCCATCATAGTGGACCCACCTACCTCCTCTACTACCCCAACCACCTATCCCATGGCCATGCCCCCCTCCATAGGATCTATCTCAATGATCATAGGAACCTCCCCTACTCCTACTCCCTATGAACTCGAAGCACCATCCAATCATCATCAAGACCATCATAGAGGAACCTCCATCTCACTACTAGCTCCCTCCTCTAGCCTAGCTCGAGTCCCTCTACCTACTCTCCTCTCTGTCAGAGGCACCCCACCACTAGATGGTACCCATCGATCAATCATGCCCCTATCGGGCTCCCAAGTCTACATCGCACACAAGGCCTAAAACACTAGTGTCATCCCTACATTATCTATAGCCAGGATAACCATAGGTGGGTCACTCTCACCAACCCAAGGCATAACCACAAGATTCTCTCCCCTATCACCCCATCGTCTATAATACACAACAGGAGACCCTATAACATCCTGCTATAATCCAAACTATCATCTCACTCGATCAAACTAAAAATACTCAACCTACCGAGTATATCACCCCACTAGCCACCTCCCTTGATGAATGGCCCATAGCTACTCATCATCCTTCTCCTAGGTCACCCCACCCAACCAAGGCCTCCACTTAATATCAGGTGTCAACTCTCCAAACTTGACCCTCCACAACAAAGGATCACCCTCATGAGGCCTCTTAATGCCCTTCTCCTCATCTATCCTCCATCTCAAAGCATAGGGTAAATACTCCTTACCCTCAACATGGGTAGGGTGAGGCAATAATGATGACCTCTCAATGGATATGTGCTCCCATGCCCATACCTATAGTAGGGGAGTCCAACTCAAACCCTTCCATCCAACATGCACAACATCATGCAACTCTCTATATACCTAGGCTAATAGTGCAGGCACCCATGCAAACACAACCCTCCACTCTACCATGTCACTCACCACATCCAACATGTTCTAGGTAAACAATACCTCGAAAGTGTTAGGTAAAGCATAGGTAGATATCATCATCATCGCTACGCACTAGTGATTAGATATCTTCTTATTAAGCCATAACCACTCATAATCCATATTCCCAACATCTATATCCCTCCACCCCTCACCAAAGAAGCACTCCAATACAACCTCCTTAGAATCATCTAGTGCTGCTCTAACCGGAACACCCTCAATAGGTAACTTATAAATCTGATACACATCCTCTAGTGTAATCATCATTTCCCCTATAGGAAAATGAAAAGTATTATGATCTGCATCCCATCGCTCACATAAGGTAGATATATATGCCCTATTGGCATGAATACTCTTACACTCCCACACACCTCTAAACCATATGGCATCCAACCATTCCAGATCATCGACATTATTCATCAACTCATCAAAATCACTCTTCATATTACGTACACGATGATGAGGCTCGAGCATCTTCACCTATTCATCCACAAACAAGCACAACAAAATATACATTAGCCATCAACACAATGATGCAATCCAATAAAACTCAATCATCACAATATACAAATTAAACTATTTAATTTGACATGCACTTCGAGACATAAAATAGTGCACAATTCACATATCAAAACATATCAACAAAATAATCACATATTTGGATACCCATTTTGCCATTTCATGGTAAAAGTTCAAACAGATGTGAAAAATAGTACATATTTGGCTCCCAACAGTCAAATATAAAATTACCCACATACCCACTATGGCATGAAATTCAAAACTAAGTCAATCCATCAGACATACAAAAACAAAGTACATTTTTGAATACCCATTTGCCCATTTCATGGTGAAAATGTCGACAAAATTCAAAAATAGTATACAAATCAACACGGAGTTCAAGGTCAATCTTACCACAAATACATCCAAATGGTACATACACCAAAACACACAATATCAAAAACACAGTCACATTTTTGAACACCCATTTGCCCACTTCATGGTGAAAGTTCAAACAGATATTGAAAACAGTGCAAATCGGGCTCCCAACAACCAATTTCAAATTTAACACTACCTACATCTTGGCACGTAAATCAAACACATGCCAAATGAAATCATCTACAAAAACAAGTAACATTTTTAGATACCCATTTCACCCTTCTACGATGAAAGTATCATCGGTTTCTAAAAATAATGTATCTACGATGGAAAACTTAACAGTCAAAGTTTTCTAATTTACACCCTAAAACCACACATTCAGAAAACATACCAAACGAAGGCAAAAAAAATAATAGTCACACAAATGGATACCCATTTCCTACTTTTACAGATAAAATTCAACCACATTGCAAAAATAGTACACCATTGCTCCAAAAATAGATGGTCAAACTGTAAGCCTACTCTACCCATCACCCGATCAAACTGATGTGAAAACAAGTCAAACCTAAAAATAAATTACATTTTTGGGTACCCATTTGGCTAGTTTTACACTATGTGTTCCAATTTCAATTAAAATTTGTAAAAATTTTTAAAATAAGATGAAAACCTCCCCCTAATTCACATTTCTCTAGAAAATTAAAAAATGCAAAATGAGGCAAGTAGAAGCACTTACCGATGGATCCCCACACCTGCTTCCAACTCCAGGTCATCCTCTCATCATCCTCTCACCCAAAATCTCCAACCATAATGTCCACGCATCATCGAATGCTCCTTCCACACACTCTCCAAAGTTCATCACCATCAAAATGAGCCCTCCCAACTCAAAAATTGGCTTAAATATACCTAAAACCCTAATTCACCCCCCACCCCATGATTTAGGTCCAATTCACCCCACCCCATGAATCAGGATTCAATTCACCCCACCCCATGAATTGAGCTTATGACCCCCAAAATCAATCAAATTACTTCCAAAACCCTAGGAAATCATGCAAATTTCTTCCAAAACCCTAGGAAACCTCCCAAACTATCCTCTAATCTAATTTTTTATCATTTTCATCATGCATTGGTATTCTATCAATCGTTGCATCACCAAATCACCACATTCCATTCACCTCATTATTGATTCCTCATTTGAGGGGGTATTCATATCCAAAGTCAGCTTTGCATGCAACCAACCAACCAAACATCCAAAAGCATGGATATCACATCTATCTACAAAATTTTTTGCTGAATATTATCTTATGAAATAATCTCAATCCCAACCAGATATTTGTTATATCACGAGAGCTATGCATTTCAATGGAGAAGTCAATCTAGCATTCATGTATGTCAAATACAGAATGAATGATACGTTTGACATAATCCTAGTGCAACATTTGGAAAAGGATTTCTAGCATTCATGATGCATAATGAATGACACATTTGAATAATCCAAATGTCCCTTTAGCTCAAATGGTTTGACACTTGTCGCCATGTGCTCATCAATCAATCGACAACAAATATTTGAATAGGCATTTGTTCTATTCATACTTTTGGACCATGTTGAACTGGTCGTAAAAGCAAAGCAATCAAAAGTTGCCTCCCCAAGCAACTAGTATGACATCAAAAATGTCATACAAGCTCAACAAAACCACTGCATTGCATCCACAATCATCCATTTCCATTTACCGATATTGTTTTCTATTTCATTTTATTTCTTTCTTCTTCTCTTCTTTCCCTTCTCCTCCTTGGCTATCGATCAATGTTGTATGGTCACCTTCAGCTACATACCTTTGATTATATCCCATTCTTTTCCTTTCTCCTTTGGATTCCCAATCAATGTTGTATGGTCACGCTTCGAGTGGCTACATACCTTTGATTGGATTCCATTCTCCTTCTATCCCTTTTCCTCTACACAAACCCTTCACATTTTTGTATTAAACTGTATTTCACATAGTATAGTACAAAAAGGGGTAAAATGTAGACACCTAAAAGTCGCACATTGCTATACCTACGTACTTGTAGATCCTTTTGGACACTTGTAGGTTTACATAGGTGATCCTAGATACCCCTAGGCTATCGTAGACCAATGTAGACTATTGTAGATCCTCCTAGACATGCGTAGACTATTGTAGATATGCGTAGACATGCATAGACTACCGTAGACATGCGTAGACTAGCGTAGATCACCATAGATTATCGTAGCATTGCGTAGACTTCCACACACCACTTCACTAGTTTTTAGGTCCAAAACCCTAATAAACTACCTAAATCACATCATGAACACCTTCCATGCATCGAAAAACCATCCACCAGCCTCCTAAGGTGATACAAGACTCCTTTATACTTAATTGAGGCCCCCACGGGGCTATTAATTGGCAAAAGTATTAATTGAGTCAATTGTTAAATCTAATTTTAAAGTGACTTCACTTAAGTTCACTTTTAGGGCTAAAAAGGTTAATTAGGTCCTTAATCCCTAATTACCCCTAATTACTCCCTCCCACATGTGTGTGCACTAGGTTAGTTAGGATATTTCTTAGGAAACCCTAACCTAACCCCACACCTAACCTAGAGTTGACTAATCCTAGTTAACCCTAATCTCTCCTCACACATGTGTGAGGATGAGATATTTCCTCAAGGGAATGTGAGGATGCCACCTCACAAACCCTAACTTAACCTTCATGGGATCTCACCCTAGGGCTTAGTTCTCCTAACTACCCCCCTACACCTTGGGTTTTCTTATAAATAGTGGGCCCAAACCCTCATTTATCTCTCTCTCCACTTATGTCCAAAGCACAGAAACTCTACCAAAATACGTACAGAAGCATAAAAAAGCAGATCTGAACCTGCACATCAGTAGTACAATAGCAAAGGAACCTCTCCACCGAAGGATTTCTGAAGAACAACAGTTATAGTCGAATTCACCCCTCGCCCCATGAATCCGGCACCAGTTCACCCCCTGGGTGGCGAATTGGGTCTACAGGTCCCAAATCAACCCAAATATTGGAGGTAAGCTTCATTTGGTATTTTTATGAGGTTTTGCATCATTTATTTCAGTTTTTATTATGTTTTATGAGTCGATTTGTCTTTCTTACTATGGGGCCTGACTGAGGCAAGCCCCCAACCCACTAACCCCTTTTTGCAAGTTTATCATAGAACCAAGGAGGGAAACAACAAACAACTACAACCCCGTGGTGGTACGCAAGCCCATCTACACTGAGGAACATGAAAAGAAGGCATCAGGCCTATTGTAACATTTGTGAAAAGAAAGGAAAAAGGGGAATTCTCCCTATTTGTAACCTATGCAAATCTTATCATGAATAAAATACATTTTTCTGAATAGCATGTGTCTTTAATGTGTTATTAGATCAAATGCCATCTTTTGGCCATTTCAAAGATATTAAAATTTAAGAAGGAGAAATCAAGCTCTAGAAGAAATAATGGCTAGGTAAAAATGCTAAGGGTAACAACACAAATAATCAATCCAAGCCTACCCAAGTCAACTAGGTAGTGTTGAGTAGCTTGACCACTCAACATCTCCAAAAACAACCTCAACCTCCCCAAAAAAACCTCAACCTCAACCACAACAACCTTCTTATATTCCATAATAGTCGACATACAATAACATACCACCTTCTACCTAAATTCAAAATCCCCTTCAATCGACCTATTAGGTTGTACACCCTCAACAACCCCAACACAATTTCACACCTCTTAGAGCCCTTATCCAAAATATTTAAAAAATGTGTGCATGCACAATCAATCTCCTTACCCGAGGTGAGACAAGAAGATCCAAATAGACCTAGAGGAAGAGTGTATAGAGAATATAGGTATTGCATCTACCATCGATATAAGGATCATGATATCGATAGGTGCATCCAACTTAATCATAAAGTGAAGAATTTGATTGATAGGGAAAATATCAAAGTTGACAACCATATTTACCCCTTAATCAAAATCTAGATATCTATCAATCTCCATTGCCACAACATGGCATAGCACAACCAAAAATTAGAGACACTACATCTACTCCTCAACTAAATTAGGTTAATCATGTCAACAATACCCCCAATTATTAGGGTTCCATTGGCATGATTCATGTGGTAGCAAAATATTCATGATACCTAGATCCACCTACGCAAAAAACTAACCTCTCAAATATGTCATCCTCATCAATTTTACCACCTTTTCCAGTGCAAGTCATCACATCTCAACCCTAGCTAGTCATTCATCTCAAAATTAGGTTTACCCATAGCCTCAAAATAGCCTCAGCTAAGCTCTTAATTTATGATTTAATACAATTGCTTCCCCATTGAGAGGTGTTAATGGATATTATTAAAACCATAGAGTTGCAAACCCATGATCCTAACACTTTTGCTAATTTTGTGGGTAACATTTAAACTTGCACCACATTGACCATTAAATTTTATGACACTTAAATTAATACTATCTAGGTGGAAGGACCATATCCACCCTTGCACATCATGGCCTCTATTGATAATAAAATTTTCAAACTTGTCTTGATTGACACAGGCTCTTCCATCAACATCATCACCTCATCTACCCTCAAACATCTCAATATTTCACCCACTCATATCACTAATTCTACCTTCACTATATGAGAATTCAATAATACCCTATGATCAACACTAGAAATGGTCGTCCTTTCTATTCATGTAGGGGTCTAAATTATCCATACTCTAAGCCATGTATTGGATGGATAAATGTAATACAATATACTCCTTAGTAGATCATGGATACAGGATATGCGGTGTGTACCCTCAAATTTGTACCATTACCTCAAATACACACATAAGGTTCAAATTCATTGTATTTCAATGGACAATAAACTATTCAAGTATTATTACATGGTCCTCCTACCTTCAACACATTTGTTCTTAATCCATCTCCCACTCAACTCATCATAACATTTGACCACATCTCACACTCCCTCACTTGTATCACATATTTTCAATTCACAACCTACCCACTCAATCTCACATAATCCAATTCTTCCATCTTTATACTTGGGTACCAACCCCACCCCTCATCTTACCCCCCCAAAAATCATTCATATTATTCATATTCTTCATATCTTCCTCCTCAAAATTACCCATATTCCTCATATCCTTCTCCTAATGCTCAACCATTGCACCCTTCTTCTAACACACAAACCATTCAACCTTGTTTCCAACCTCTTCATCCTCTATATGCTCCTTATACCCCTCCTTCATTCTCAATGGATAGGCTTCCATCCTCAATACCATCCATCAAACCCATATTGCATCATCCACCTCTTTTGGACACTTTTATTAACCACCCCCCACAAAATCCATATAGATCACACCCTTCTACTCCTTCCACTAATCCCAACCACCATCTCAGTGCTCCTCCTTCCACTCCCATCACATCTTCCATCATATAGGATACTACCAATATTACTCTTACTAACATTTCCCCTTCTACCACCCCCATACCTACACCCACACATGCATTTCAAACCATGTCTTCTTCCATGGCATCTAATCCACCCCTACCTCCATATTCATTTGAGACAAATCCATCCATCCTAGATACTATTCAAGGGACACCCACTTCAAATTCACCATCCTTCGCATCCAAATCCACTTTTGTAGACTGTGTTGAGTCATCATATTCATCCTTCTCTTCAAAGCTCTCATCCCAAAACCCTAGTATTATTGCACATATGACCACTCATATCATAGAAGAGTACCTTGTACATAATATAGTATTTTTCCTTCTAGTCATATAATCGGTTAGGGATTTTGGTCACCCTAGTCATACCCATTTAACCATTGGTGTTGTCATCCTCATGGGATCTTCCTCTAACCACACAAACTTTGTGTATGGAGGAATAGATTCAACATCATAGAAACCTCCTAATAAAGGACTTGAAGCCTTATTTTTTAGCAACATTGATTTTTTGGATAATCCTCCATTCGCCATGAAATAATTCCATCATGTAAAATAGCAAGGATGTGGTCTTGGCTACTATGAGAAAGGAATTTGAACCATTTTGGAGCCTCATTCCTAGACTCCTAAGGATAAATCTAGTTTAGGATATGATCAACATTCTCCAATTGATCTCCTGAAATATGATATTCAATGCATTATATTTGACCTTGAGGAGGATAGTAAGGATGAATGCCTTGATCTTGGGCATGCTCTCACATCATCAAAAAATATTTTTTGAGTTACCACAATCCATGCCATATCATACAACACTTCATTTTATGAATTGGATGAGTCATTTGAGGCACTTTTAATTTTCTTTGATAGCTCTGAAGATGAATTATCTCTTGTTGTTCACATCATATATGTGGATGAATTTTATCTACATATGTTCCCCATATTTCGTCTACTCATTCCATTGGGGTATCTCAATGTACCCATCAATGCATCACCTCCACCATAGACATCTCCACCTGACCCTTTCCTACCTATTCTCAATAAAATCCTTCCTCAAGAGCATGTGCAAGGGAAACCAAACTCAAATCTATAACCCCTTTCATTTTTCCAAGTCAACACACCTTAATAATCCATATGATCTTGTGCATCCCATCATAATCCATATGATCCTATGCATCCCATAATCATAAAATCTAGCCTTATTTGTTTCAAGAAAATTTCATTATCTCTAACTATCTCCAATTTCTATGCCTTAGATTAATTTCTTAGAGACTCAAACGTCTACTTTCCTTCTTCACACCCTTATTTTACTTCTTTTTTTATAACATTGAATTCAATGAGGCTACACCACATTTCCAAGATAATGCCACATAAGACATTCATCTCATCCCCACCCCTCATCAATTTGAGCAAGGTTCCCACATGCTTATCAAAAAACCATTGACGTCAACATCAACAAAGATCCAAATAATCCCAAAATCATCAAGCTTGGGAAAATTCTCTCAATCAAAGAGCAACAAAGTTTTTCATGCTCCTAACTGAATACCAATAGGTCTTCACATGGTCCTATAAATATATACCTACTTTGTCATCCAAAAATATCATACTGAACCCTATTGCTAAGCCAATTAGACAAAAGTTGAAGAAACTTCATCCTACCATATCCCTCATGGTTAAATAAGAGTTTTAGAAACTCTTAGACATGGTATTTATTCAACCAATTGATTATCCAAATTGGATTTCAAACATGGTGCCCATTGGTCAACCTAATGGGGGATACACTTTTACACTAATTTTTGTGACCTCAATAAAGAGTGTCCTACGGATGATTTTCCTCTCCCTAACATTGATACACTCATGGATTCTATTATAGGCCATGAAAATATCTCCCTAATGGATGGTTTTTCATAGTATAACTAAATTTGAGTCAATCTTGATGACCAACACCAAATAAATTTTACATCTTCTTCGGGGAAATTTTACTACAAAGTCATACCATTTGGTCTTATGAATGTAGGAAGCACATACCAATGAGACATGAATTATATCTTCCATGATTAATGTAGACACTAAAATCTTGTAAATCATATAAGACTATCAAAGTACCACTTGCACCACTCTTATCGACATCATATTACCCCATTGGGAAAACCTCTAGGGTAATATAGAGCTCCATAGCACTTTTGGAAAGGTTCCTAGTAATTTTTGGAGGTTTTGGGGCATATCCTTGTGACCGTCCCACTAAGGTATGATCATAGATAGTAATTGTACCACCCAGGGATGACCATCCAAAAATATCCCTGGGTGATACAGTCCTTAAAAAGACACCCCAAAATTCAAAGGGACAGAGAAATGGCAATCAATTACTGCCATATTCTCTACCCAATTACCTAAAATTGATTGGTAGCCTATCATGGAGACCAAGAACTTCCAATTAGAGGCCCCAAATGGGTAACCTCTTCTACCAAATCGTGGTAAGATTTTTGACAAGTGGCGGCACTTGCCTCGCATGCCAATAATTTCCCCTTTGCCCTAGATGCCCTATTTGGGCTATAAAATGAGGTGTGTTCACCCAATTTCAAGGAGAAGAGTTGAAGCATTTTGACAACGAAGTGCTGCCCAATTCTACCCTCGCTTTTACCATTGATTTTACCCTCACATTTCCTTGAAACAAACTTCATTTGAAGGTTCTTTTAGGGGTATCCCAAATCCACTAAATCCATTCTAAAATTGGTCATATTGGAGAGTAATTTGACCCCATTTACCAATAACACCTTTAGAATAGTTTTAGACCAGATCCCATTGGAATTGGTGATAAATTCCAAGTAGATTTGTAACCGTCCCACCTGGGGACGGTTAGTATTAGGTGGTTGCACCTATTAGGTACAGATAGAAAAAATTAGGGAATTTTGTTTCAATTCTACCACAAGTCATTTAAGGATGTATATATTAGCCTTGTGGTCAGTTTTAATGAGATTTGAAGTTGTTTTGATGGTCCAATTAGAGGTTTCATTGTTGCAAGTCTAGTTGTCCCTATCAGGGATTGTCACAATTTCTGCTAATATTTTCCCTTCATTTTATGTTCATATCCTTCCAAAATTATCTAGATAACAACATTCTTGAATTATAGATCATTTTTAGTTGTTTTGGTTTATGATAGATAAGTTTTGTTATTTCTAAATTCATGCATTTCTATGTTTTCAAGGTTTTATATCTATAAATGCATATTCTATTAACCCAATTTCAATCCAATTACAATGCTATACCTGAGGGAGGAGTTAAGAAGCATAGAAGGATAGACCCGAGTGTGGGATATAGAATGAACATTAGAGCATGTCATTAAGACCTTTCAAGGAATTAGATCCCTTATACATTGTAATGTTGAAATGTATCAAGTTGAAAAGCCCTCAAATGGGGATGTATTGTAATCCTATTCGAATCCATGAGTTAATAAATACAAAGAGAAATCCACTTTTATTGCATATTACTATTCATTTCATTATATTACTGTAGACACCTAAAATGCATCATGTCGAGCCGACTACTCATATGGGACATGCTATAAGACCATATGGAAGACCTTTGGATAGATCCAAGGTATAGCAGTGGTTTTTACCACTCATTTGGTTATCTTTGCCTAGTCAGTGCTAGCCGCTACTGAAACCCATGGTTAGTAGTTCTCATCGTGCATGTCAACTGTGGTCAACACTCAGAATTAGTTAGCTTTCATCAGACTCAAAATTGGTTGCAATAGCTAATTGGTTGCAGATTGGAGTGGTTTGAGCGAGGAAGGTTCTATATCCTTCCATCCAACAAGCTCAACTACCCAATATTTATCTTGGCTTCATGAGGAAGCCACACCTAGCCCTGGGCAAATGCTATAAGATCCCCCTATGAATTGGGGATAAGTCTATAGAAGCTTTCAATTGAAGGTAGTGAAGCCCTGCCGAATCTGAGAGCCATACTAGAGAAAAATTTATCAATTGAGCAGCGAAGCCCTATCGAATTGCATAGCCAACTACATGCATTGAGAGGGATACTTTTTCTACCCAATTGGAGATCAAATTGCCATGGAAGCCCTAGGAGCCTAGGAGAGCCAAGAAACATCAATTCGTGTAATCCATGCACCATCATATCAATTCAACCACAAAAACTATCAGAGGACACAGAGGCGAACCTTGGACATAAATTTGACAAGGTGGATTGTAGAGAAAGCCCTGATTTGGAGGGCAAACTTACTTAGAGCTCCACCACGGCTTTCAGTCACAGTGAACAGTGCCACCCATACATTAGATCCACGATGAGCAAATCAGGGTAGATTCCCTTGTTTTTCCTTTTATATATTTTTTAGCTAGATTATATTAGTCACATTAATGGATTAATTAGCATTTTAGATACTCTGACCAGTATAATTAGGCTCTTTAGCCTTTTATTTCATTTCTACAATTATGCTACTAATGGATTATTTCATGCTTCCATGCTCTCAATTTCATAATTAGGCCATTAGGTAGATGCAATTGCTTTTCCTTTACATATTGTAGGATATTATTTCATGATTAATATAGGTTTAATATGTTTCTTGCACTTTCTTGATTATTGCTAATCATTACATCTTTTTGTGCAAGTATCTCCTAAAAGCCTCATCAATAGAGGCCTCCTTTGTTGCTAATTTTTTCTTTTTGTTTATTGCATGTAGTACTAATAGGGTTTTGGGATGCAAGGCAGCAAATACCTCCAATCATAGAGAAGAGGGTCATCGACACCCTAGAGCAGTTCATGTCACCCTAGAAGGCATTTGATTCACATCTACCCTTGAGAAGGATTAGACGCTATTGTAATTGATGTATCAAATGGGTTTCACTAAGAGGGATGACTCTATAATTTGACTCCATTGAAATTATTAAAGTATTCCTTGTATTCATTTCATTTATTATTGTTAATTTATGCATACCATTTTGTGTATCTTTTATCAATTACAATAGTTAGACTAGGTGTGCACCTTTTTGGTGGTTATAGAAGGCGATCACAATGGAACTCCACATTTTTTGCCATAATTTGTTGACTATTTTTGTTATTTTTATGGCAAGTGCTCCATGTGGTTGATAGCTATGGTAAAAAAGTTGGCCCACAGTTGACAGGTGTGGGCTACAGTGGCAGTCGCACATTAGATCCGTGGTTAGCAGCAAACATAGCAGACAATAGGAATTTAAAGCTCAATCAGATGAGGATCTTAGGTAGGCCCTTCTGACATCCTCTCTTATTTTTAAGTGAAAAACCCCTTGTGGGTCTGCCTTGTTCTAAGAGACCATAAACAAGGGGTTCTCACCATCAAAGTCACCCAGGAGTCGCACTCGACCCTACCCACACCAACATTATCAATTGGATTTTGGATACCCATTCATCTTTTTGGTAGGGTAGATATTTGAACCTGGGACCTCCCTTGGAGGATTTCCCTCTCCTCTCCAAATCACCTACAACACCTAGGTTTAAAACTAATTTATAGTGGAAAACACCCCTTTCGAGGTACCATTTTCAACAGGTTGGGCATATGAGGAATGGAGCCTTGTCGGCCTCTACCAGCACATAGGACATTCCTAAATATACCATATACATGCAGGATGAAGACAAGGGGAATGGAACCTGGGTCGGCCTCTACCAGCACCCAAGTCAATTACCACTACACCATAACAAGTATATTAAAAACTAATTTATAGTGGAAAACACCCCTTTCGAGGTTCCACTTTCATCAGGTTGGGCATAGGAGGAATGGAGCCTTGTCGGCCTCTACCAAAACATAGGACATTTCTAACTATACCATATATTTGTAGGATGGATACAATTGGAATGGAACCTGGGTCAGCCTCTACCAACACCCAGGGCATTTACCACTACACCACAACAAGTAGATCCTTCTAACATCCTCTCTTGTTGTCTTCTATCTCTGTGTTTTTCCAAAACTTGAAAAATGAAAGTTAAATAGGATAACCATAAAAGAAGGATAAAACAAATTATGTCCTTAGGGTTGTCATTTTTTTAATTTTTGCTAGGCACTGCTAGGAACAGTGGACGTTTGATTGTATTTTTCCCTATACTCCAGTGTGCTAGAATTATTTGTGTGTTAGTTTTGCATGCTTGAGGCCAAATCAAAGGCCATTTACATCATAATGTTGCATTGTCAAAAGGTCATGTAGGATGTAGCATATGCATATTTTATGAATATAAAATATTCTTTTTATGCATATCATGTAGGAAATGATCATAAGAGTGTTGTATTATGCATATTTCCTTTGTGAAAATTAAAAATAACACACACACACCACATTCCAAAGTAAACACTAGTGAGTTGGAAGTCACATCCAACAACTAGTAGTGTTTTGATTATGGTGGAGGTGATTTCCATCCGTTGGCCCAAATCCCATGTACCCTATGTTCTAGATCAATACGAGATCCAAGAACCTTTCATACCCTGGAAAATTTGCATATACTCCTCTTCGAAGGGTATGACGCTAACTGGGTGAAAATGGGTGAGGATCTGGGAGGACCTGTGCTCCCTACCTGGGTATGGAATTTCATTACCACACTTTGGAGGATTATGTGACATGGAGTTCATATCTAGGTTGTCGAGCTATGAGCATATAGGTGAAAGCCATTAAACAATTGAGAAAATCATCAACACTTTGCAAAACATGACAGGAGTTACTTTACTAATATAACAAATTGAAAATATATCAAAAAGTCTAGGACTCATTTTAAAACTATAAAATAGATAATCATCATTGTATTATTTGTGTGTTAATAAAAGTTAAATCTAGATAGAAGATACACAATGGTGCAAACATGAAGTGGTCAACCTAGAAATAGACCTGAGATCAAGGCTTAAGATCCGCACAGTGCATAGCATGATGTAGAATGCCCTCAATTACATAATCCTCCTGGACGTCGTTCAGTGAGTATTAGAGGGGATAATTCTACATGAGGGGATTTCATTGAGAACACCCCAATTAGAGGAAGTACTAGACGTCCCTCTAGGCACATATCAGAGCATGGGACTTCCCAGCATGGGGGTTCCACATACAAAAACATATACCATGACCACATTCCATGTGGATCCATGGGTTCTACAAAAGAATATGTCATCGAGGGATCTAGATTGGTACCCCTTAGACCTATAGCTAAGGGAGGTTCATAACCTTTGCCATCCGAGTACAAATAGGTTTGAGATCCATCCATTTAGGGGTAAGTAGAGAGGGCTGCTTCTGAGCATAGGCCCACACAGACTCCCTATAGGGGTGAACCTACCAATTTCACCATATACATTTCCAAAGTGGGAGAAAATGGTACACCACCTCATGATCCATGGTGTAGCAAACAATTGGATGGTCTAGACAAGGTCCTAGGAAATTTAGGATATAACCCTACGCCTGCACCCTCTCGATCGATGAGCGTGTGTAGTGAAATAATTATTAGGACCACCCAAGAACCTAGAGAGTGCTCCAAGCATTCTCAAGATATGCATGATCATGCATCACATGCAGTCACTGAGTATAGGAGACAACCTGACATGAATGCCATCTTTATAGACATAGGCAAGAGTGTGGTGAATCAGTCCATTGGAGGACATACTCATAAATTCACTCAAACATAGCACACCCCTCTGAGGCCTAAAATTGTGGATCATATTGATAGGGCTCATAGAATGATGTTGGAGCAGAGATGGAAGATTATCCAAGATCAATTGGAGGATGTTCGCATAGAGAAAGAGCACCTCAAAAATAATAATAATCAGAGGTAGAGGTTCATCAAGTAAAAACTATATGAATAACACATGCATGAGTAGTACATCCTTGACCATAGGGATCATGTAGATAGAGAGGATCGATTTGCTAGCACTATTTTACATCCTCACAATGATATCAGGGAATGTATCCATAGATGAGTGGCTTCACAACCCAAGTTACACCCATAGAACATAGACACACATACTCACCATGCAACTCAAAATAGAGATCGACATCCAAAATATGAACAACATGAGCATAGGTAGTATGAGAATGAAGTGGGAGAGGAATTAGAACAAGAATATTCATAAATCTTCCCATTCGAGGAGGAGGGTGAGCCTAGTCCCCCGCTTTGGTCGAGGAAGAACCTACCTTCGAAGCCACCTCCAAGACAATCTCAAGAGGATGAGTTTCTTTCCTCGCAAGCCTACAAGACCTTAGTAGAGAAGGTCCAAGCCATAGAGAAGCAAGGAATGGCTTATAATAAGCCTATAATTAAACTCTATGTATATTAGTGCCTATTACAGCATATCTTGAGCATTTCAAGTTGCCTAGATTGGAAAAGTTTCAAGGGGAGGAAGACTCATAGGAGCACATGACTAGTTTCCTAGATATGTGCTTTCAGATTAAGAGCAACGATGCTTTGCTCCTGTGCACCTTCATCATGACCTTCTCATGACCAGCTCAAGAGTGGTTCAACCAACTAAAGAGATATAATATTACTAGTTTCAAACAACTAGCTAATGCATTTCTTAAATGCTTATACTTCAGCATCAAGAAGAAGGAAAACATATCCTACTTAGCCACTCTAATGCATCATGATGATGAGCCAATGATGAATTATGGAAAGTGATGGAGGAAGATGATGGCAAAGTTGCCATTCTCCATACCATCCTCTAAATTAATGTGAATGTTCATGAAGAATTGTGTCAAACACATTTTGTTATTGCTATAGTTGCAGCAATACTAGAAATTCAAAGAGGCTTTGATGCAAGACAAGGTGATCGAGGACATCAAGTTATAGGAGAGTAAATTTAATTTGAGGAATAAGAAGGAAGGACATAAGAAAAGTACTGAGAGACATCAAGCCAAGCTGACCCATGTTAATCAGGTAGTGCTAAACCTTCAAAAGGGAGAAAAATGGTAGCAAAAGAAAAATTATCAGGCCCAACCTCTACCTACGCAATACAAACAATGCAACAACAATTACAAGGGTAAAAATAAGGAGCAATGCCCACCTTGTATATTCACTCAATTATAAAAGTCATTGACTTCAAATTTTCATCAGTTATGCAAGGCAAAGGATATTCACTTACCTGAAGTCAAGATGATGGATCCTAATCAACCTAAGCCTAAAGGCTATAAATATGATCAACATTACATATTCCATAGAATGAAGTGCCATGACATCGAGGTATGTTGATACTTCAAACATCTTGTACAAAATATGATCAATAGAGGTATGCTTCTCGTCAACAACCCACAAGCACCTGATAACCAAAATATAAGGATTTACAAAAATCCTTTACCTAATCATGAGACACCGAGGAATAATGTTGGGCAGGTCAACCAAGTGTGCATCGAACCACCAACCCATGGGTTCATTGGTATGTTCAACATTGTAATGAGGAACGTGAGGTATGAATGACTGAATTAGCCTCCAGTGCCTATTAGGGTTCAAGCTACACATCCTCTAAGGCCAGCCTAGTATGTGCCTAGCCCACTAACTAGACCGGTGGTGACCATCAGAAGTAGGTTGATTTAAAACCTACAGGTAACTCCAATGAAGTTGTTGATCTATGAGATTATTCAGTAGTCTTCTAAGAACAAGGAGATGCTTATGGACATTTTAAGGCCCATATAAGTGCATCCTCAAGATCCCAAAGTGTTTACACACTTCGTGGGGCATGTGCAATAGTTCTAGGAACTGATCATTCAATTCCATGACCACAAAATCAAGATAGCTTCCATTGTTATAGTATACCCACTACTGCATATTATCACTTGTGTGAATCACAAACCATTCAAGTGGGTTTTGATCGATACAATTTCATTGATCGATATCATAACTACCAAGGTGTTAACTCACTTGAAGTTACCCAAGATGCATATCATACCTTCCACCTTCATGTTGAGAGCATTCAATGATGCATTATGCTCAATGGTACGTACTATAGTTTTACCTATCTAGGTGGGATTGAAGACCATCCCAGTGATGTGTCACATAATAGAAGGTGCTATACAATATAATATACTTCTAGGTAGACCTTGTATTAGAAAAATGTGTTGCATCCCTTCTATTTTACATCAGTGTATCAAATACATTCATGAGGGATAGGTTCACGTGGTGCCTCCGGATGAAGAGTCCTTTAAATACATGAATCTAGTAGATTTTCTATGGGAATTTGTGCTCCCCTCAATGCAGCTAGATGTGCAACAAGTGTTGCCAATAAAATATCCAAGAGGAATAATCAAATAAGTGTGTGCTAGACCCGTAACACTTGTATCTCAAATATTGGAGCATACAATAGCTACTTCCATTAGATCGACATCATCCATGATATAGCATGATGATAGGAAGTTGAAAGAAAATGTGGGAAAAAAGAAGATAAAGCAAAAGCCCAAGTCAGTTATCATTGAAACCCCTACTCCCATGGAAGTAGAGGAAGTTCAAGGAAGAGTCGAAGAGGCACCTTAGCCTGCTTTGCCTACATCTTCAGTAGGGTCATCTGCACTGCAGGTGACCATCAATTTGGTTAATCCTAGGTTAGGGGAATACATTATATAGAATATGACATTTACACCTATTATTGAGACTGTACATGACATGGGCTGACTGTGAGCCCATCACCTTCCTATAAGGATGGTGGAACCATTGGGGGTACCACCTAACCAAACCAACTTCATCTATGGAGGGTTAGACCAAGTTGCATCTCCTGTGCCCATGGATGAAGATGATAATGAATTATTCATTGTAAATGTTCATTATATTTCTAACCCAAACTATGCCATGCAATACTTTGAGTGTTACCATTGGCATGATTATGGTCTCAGACTATTCGATCAGGGGCATAAGAGGCCTATAGAACCACACTATCAGTTACCTACTGATAGATTTGGGTTGGGATTCTATAATGGAGGAAATACTGAACTCCTCATGGTATCTCTATACCTCCGGTACATCAGTCTGGGGGGTGAAGTTAAAGTTGACTTCAATCCTTATCACCCTAATCCTTTTGCATTCTAGAGGGATAATCGGATAGTGTCATATGTCATTATAGGACACCCGAGACATATCACGAGGATATCTTGGTGGATGCTGCTCCAGTTCATATACCAATAGAAAAATTGGACCAAAAAATTCATGAGGTAGCTGGTGATACAAGCATGCAAGTTCACAGTGATAATCTAGTGATAAATTTTGAGTTGGAAGATTATTCTTACGAGGATACAATAGAATCCATCTATGAGATAGGTTGAGCAAGTTACATATATGAGAGTGATGATGACAATAAGTCCTCAAATAATGAGCTATATGAGGATGAGACTAAGGGGGCCTATCTAGGCCCTCATAACTTATGTCATATATTACTGGAAGAAACAATCATAGAAGATGATCAATCCTTCATAAGCGACAACAGTTATCAGGTGTGGGCATACATGGGACCCCATATTCCAAATATCCCAATTCTAGTTGGTAGTAGTGAAGGTCTCTATTATGACAATGATGATGAGGATGAGATAGAGAGAGCCTATTTAGGACCTCCATACTTACGCTATCGTAATGCACCTTACACTATGGAGGATTTGCATAGAGAGATCAATATCCATTCATGCCTTATAGGGATACCACAAAATCTTAATATGATTTATCATATGGTGTTTCCTGATCTGCCAATGTACATGGATCTCCTTAATCCCAATGATCCCATCCAACAATCTATTCATAGACTGGATCTAGAGATCCCCATACCCCCATAACCACATCTCGAGGATGGTATTTTTACTAATGTTGACTCACTTGCACATGGTCCTAAAGACATTATCCATTTTATCAACATGATCTCCATTGATTTGACCACTCCACTCCATAATATAGTTGATCTTTCCAAACTGTTCCATCTAAATATAGATGCTATTGATTGGGATCACGCTGATTCACCTCTAGAGCCTGAATATTTCTTCCCTAATGAATAAATACTGCAACCTTTTCATTTTGCGCTAAGTTGTGCACATGATGTCTATCATGCTAAGGATGCTTCCAATGCAGAACCTATAAACCCAACAAATGTCATCCACTTGATCCCTACGCCTCATCAGCTTGAGGAGGAATACCATATGTTAGTGGAGGAAACCTTTGAAGTGGATATCAGTAATGATCCCACCAATCCAAGGTTAAATTTAGAGAAAGTTTGACTCTTGATGAGCATGCCAACCTCATCCCTCTACTAAGAGAGAGACATACTCTCTTTTCTTAGACCTACAAGGATATGATGGGTTTAGATCTAAATCTGGTTACTCATAATATTTTTCTAGATCTATCAAAGAAGCAAGTCAAGCAAAAACTTAGGAAGATGCATAAAAAAGGAGCCTTAATGGTGAAGGACAAGTTGCAAAAGTTGTTGGATGTAGAGTTTGTTATCTCCATTGACTATCTAAAATGGGTATCCAATATGGTACCTATAGGAAAACCTGATGGAAGGATTCGTATTTGTATGGATTTTAGAGACTTGAATAAGGCAACACCAAAGGATTCATTTATGTTGCCAAATATCGATGCTCTTGTAGATGCAACTGCAAGTCATGAAATGCTCTCCTTAATGGATGGTTTTTTTGTTATAATAAAAATTGGATTAAGCCTGAAGACCAGCATAAAACTACGTTTATAATACCATGGGGAACATTTTGCTATAAAGTTATACCATTCAGTCTTAAAAATGCTTGTGCCACATATCAGCGGGCTATGACATATATCTTTCATGACTATATGAATAATATCATAGAAGATTATATTGATGACTTGTTGGAAAAGTCATTATTGCATTCTGAGCATGCGAAGGTCTTAAGGAAGGTCTTTGATCACTCGATAGAGCATAATGTTAGGTTGAATCCTAAGAAGTGCATATTTGGCGTAACTTCAATAAAGCTCTTAGGATTCATCATTTCAAAATGAGGCATCGAAGTTGACCTAGAAAAGGTCAAGACTATTTTGGAAATGCATCCCACCATGAACATAAAAAAATTAAGAAGCCTTCAGGGCAAAGTAACATCCATAAAGCAATTTATTGCTCAATTATCGAATAAATATCAACCCATGAATTGACTACTACACAAGGGGGTCACATTCAATTGGTACGAGGACTATCAAGAAACCTTTACTGAGATAAAGCAATACCTTGTGATGCCACCAGTGCTAGCTCCACCAAGGCCATATGTGCCATTTTTGCTATATATATCGACAAATGACTTTGCACTAGGAACCATGTTAGCCCAAAAGAACATGCAAGACAAATAATATGCCATATATTATATTAGTTGAACCTTGGTGAGCTACGAGCTTGGATATGTATATGTAGAAAAGTTGTGTTTAGCAGTAGTGTTCGCTACTAAGAAATTGTGACACTATATGTTGAGTCATACAACATATGTCATATCCAAACAAAATCCTTTACAATATATGATGAGCAAGACATATCATAACACACATACTACAAAGTGGATCATACTACTGACAAAATTCAATTTGAAATTCATAAGCCAAAAGGACATCAAGGGAAAATTCATAACAAATCAAATCGCTGAGGTGCCTCTTGAAAATAGTAGGCCCCTCACCATAGAGTTTCCTGATGACGTAGTATTTGCCTTATTAGAAGCACCCAAACCCGAAGAATCAGACAACAAAGACGATATGACCTTGTTATTTGATTATTTTAAGTGTGATCAAGGGTGTGGTGTAGTAATAGTATTGTTCATGCCACAAGAAGCTCCAATGCCCTTGTCATTCAAATTAGACTTTCCTTGCACTAAAAACAATGTTGAATACGAAGCCCTGATTTTGGGTATCCAAATAGCTATCACCATGAAGATAAAAAGGCTCAATAGCTATCTTCGAATATTTGCATTTCATTTGCATCATTGCATTGCATTTCATTTTGCATTTAATTGCATTGCATTAAGCATATTCATCCATCACACTTGCATTGTAACAAATTGTGTTTAAAATCTTACAAATGACACCATGTTTGTATCTCAATCATGCATCTATGCACTATATTTTTTATCTATTTATCACCCTTGTGAGTAATTGTGTTTTTCAACACAACCCATATTGTTGCTATTAAGAATATACTAGGGTTTTCTGGTCATTCAACCATACCTAGAGGTATTCTCAAGAGTTGATAGAAATATTGCTTTACTTTTGTAGTTGAGGTCTAGTTAGTATAGCCCTTAGCATATCAAAATCCTATCACTAATCAACAAATTAAAAAATCCTAATAAGGACTAGAGGAATATGAAAGCCATGAAGCAGGACCAAGTATCCTAAGGTGAACATATTTATTCTTGCTTATCCCCCTATGCATACGGTATGGTAAATATTGGTAATTTGCAAAATGACATGTTTGCTCCCTATCTAGAATCCCTTGCTTATGTTAAAATGAGAAATATCCCAGAGTGATATCCCAGATCAATCCTACAGATTGATACCCTAGATCGATATCATAGATCGACATCCCAAATTGATATCCCATATTGATATCATAAGATCGATATCCTAGATCGATATCCCAGAAATAGTTTACCAAAGTAAAATCCCTAGAGGAAGTTTCTAAAGCAAATTATAAAATGTAAATCCCAAAAAGTCAAATCAAATGAAGATCAAATTGTACGAAGAAGTTAGATCAAATGAAGATCAAATTGTATAAAGAAAGTAAAATCAGTATCAAATTCCTTGCTCAAAAATAAAGTACATAATAAACAATGATTTTTATCACTATAGTACAAAAATAAATAGTGATTTTTATCACTTTATGTGAGCAAGTATCCCAAAAAATGAAGAAAATAAGGGGGTGAGCTTGAATCCCTAGAATTGTTAGCACTACTGTACCTTATCCATGATGATATATTTAATACATTAGCATTTTTCTTATGTGTAGACCAATGTTTGAATGTGGAAGAGCTAGCTTCAAGTGTCTTGTATCACCTAGTGGTCTAGTCCAACTAAAATCTAAACCTAGGATTGGGTAAGACATATACAGATCCTCGATATTGGCAATGGGCTGAAATAATCCTGCCTGACATTGGGGTATGCTTGTGCCTTATCAAATATACTCACTTGCACACATAGGACTAATGAACAATTAGGACCTATCCTAGCGAAAACCTTATGTTTTAGAAGTCCAGTGTGGCTAGTATACAACTTTTGACCAGTCAACTAGGGTGTTTGAGTCTCATGGTAAAACCTCAAAAATTCCCAAATAGCATCAATTAAATTTTCAAATGCAATCATCAAAAATCAATTTATTTTATGAGATTTTGTTTATGAGAATTATTTGTACTATATAATTAGATATCGGATGGATGTTAGCAATGATATTTAGATGACCATTGATTATATTATACTTATTATTTTAATTCACAAAAGCTTATGAACATAAAACAATACATCATTACATCTCACATATGGGTGTACTATTTTTCACAAAGAGATAAAGCAACTACAATTCATGCTTGTTATACATTCTATGGTGTCATCCATTATATTTTTAAAACCTCATATCATATTGCATACATTGTGTTTTAAGTGATTAAAGCATACATGTCCATTTACAATATCATCAAAAATACATGCAATACAAACATGGCATGAATCATGTCATAAACAACATAAAGTAAATGCATACAAGTGAAGCATATCAAAACTGCATTAAATATCAAACATTGCATTTGTATATATCATTATAAAGTAGTCCATATACACATGTATATCACTACATCCACATCATATAGCTAGTGCATGCCATCCATACATCACATCATATAGCAATAAATAAAATATCTGCATTGTATCCATGTGCATAACATAAACATAAAATACCAAAAATAAAGTACACATATAATGATATGAATTATCATATCATATAAATATGTGTCAAGAGTACATAGTATCAGGGTATATCAAAATGCCCATAGGCTACAACTATGTAGGTCCTTGACCTTACACTCAAAAATAGTACAACAAAGTATCTTTGAGATCTGTACTACTCAAGGCCTATGCCCCCAGTCTATAAGGCACCTCTATCACCTTTGCCATCCCTATGAGTCCTATGCGAGCTAGCACCATGAGTGCTCGAAGACTTGTGAGTCCTCTTAGTCCTGTGTATCATGTGGCTTGAGCTATCAGAAGACTACCTAGTCTCCTTGGTTCTAGACCTGGTCCTATGAGTCCTTGTAGTCTAGGTATCCTTTGGAAACTCCCCACCTATTAGCCTGATATGACCCTCCAACTGGTTGATGCAGGCTATATGTGTTGTATGCCTGGTATTACCCTCCTCCATGAGGGTATGTAAATGCATGATCTATGCCATGGTATCATGACCTGTTCGTAGTAGATAATATGGTGCTACAGGAGGCACCATGATAGCTTATGTAGATGAGGGGTCCCCCATCACTACTCTTAGTAAGTACCTCTTAGTAGTCATGGCACTCTACTATGCCTGTGCTAGATCTCTCTTGCCTATGAGTTGTGTGATCCTAGTGTTTGTAGTGGTATCATATGCATGGAGAGCTATACTCTCTTCCTCATATCCCTGCTACTACCTCTCCCTGTGTGATAGCTTCACCTCTAGAGTGGTGATAGAAGTATCCCTATGAAGTAGATTGATCTATAGTCTCTCAACCTGGCTCTAGAGGTCGACAATCTGGGCTCTCAACTAACCAATATCACTATTCAAAGGTGCCTAAACCTCCTCTAATTCCTCCTCCTCTACCTCAACCTATGGGACCTCCTTTATAGTGGCCCCGAAACCCCATGCACCCTCTATCATCTGGTGGGTCCTACACCCATGAGGATCCACCTCTATGCCCTCTATACCCTCTACTATGAATCCATCAACTGGTCAGCCTAGAGGACCCTTTCCATGCCACTAGAAGTCTACCCACCATCCATCATGCCAACATATACCAGGCCTGAATCCTGATAGTAATCATCCTCATCCCCCATGGGAGTCACCTAGGGCCATGTCAGGTCCCTCTTGAGGACCAAGCGTCTATAAATAGTCAACATATCTAGGACATCCTGATGGATCTCAAACTACATTAGGATGTGAGAATAGAAGTGGTACTTGTGTATTTTAGCCTTCTAGATGAAGATCCATTTGTCTCTACAAACTCAGCATAGGTTCCTATTCGTATGTGTCCATGCCAAATAGTCCATGTACGGTCACCATAGTATGTACTCAGGACATATCTATGTAAATCTAGAAATATAATGCTCTAGGTCTCCTACATGAGACCTAATCCTAAATACCTCTCGCTACTAGGGCTAGCAAGCAGCGTAGCACTGACTCCCCTCATCAATATCAATGATCGAAAGAGGAAATTTTATAGGATGCTTAATCAAGATGTTCTACCAACCCCATACCTAGAGGAGGATGTTGTAGCTGATGCCAACTATGCTACAACATGTGATTTGATACAGCTTGTAGTAGAGCTATACTAGCAGGGCACTCCCCCATGATAGATTGAGAGGTTGCATAGTCGACCTCACTATAACCTATCTGGTCCAAGCTAGGAGGTTCCAAGGGAACCTCACACCTAAATAATCCAGGAGGACTATCTATATAATAAAGTGCATAAATGTAGCCTCTCACTATGATAATAATTGGGCCTTGAACCACTCCTCGACATGGATACCTCTATGGGCATTATGGTCCTGGGCCTTAGTACTTTGTATACCAAAGATATAATAAATACGACCTTCCTGGACATAGTTTGAGAAGATTTTATGGCCTCACCATCAATGGGTAGGCATAAGATACAATAGACATCCTCCAAAGTGACAGTCATTTCACCCATCAACAGGTGAAATGTGTTGGTCTGCACATCCTATCGATGGGCTAAAGTAGTCAAATATGCCTAGTCAATCTGGATGATGGGAAGGTTCAAGATGTAACTGAAATCCATAGTAGTGAACAAATCCCACTCCTTGGGAGTGATATCACTGTGAAGGTTGTGAAGGAGATCGATCTCCCTTGCTCTATTATTCAAAGTCTGAGTAACAAAAATAATAAACATAGAAAAGCAATGAAAAATAATTCTAACTATCAAAACTTATTTAAAAACACATAAAAACACAAAAACATGTCAACACATGATCACAAATTTCAAAAAATAAAAATAAAAACACTTCAATAGTGCAATAAATGGCATTAATTTCCTAGAAAAATAAAAAAATTTAAACAAATTGAAAAAACTTTCTAACTCATGCGCATCACGGATCCTAGCAACAGTTAGCACAATGGTCAAACAATTGACTGTTGGGATTTAAATCCTATTGTGGATGACAGCCATGGCCACCAATTTGCCAATTGGGAGCCACATCTACCACCAATGACTAAGGGGCATTACCTTTTTAGGGTCATGTAGCCCTCATAAATAACCCCAAAACCCTAAAAGACCATCTAAAAGACCATATGGAAGACCTTTGGATAGATCCAAGGTATAGTAGTGGTTTTTACCACTCATTTGGGCATCTTTGCCTAGTCAGTGCTAGCCGCTGCTGACACCCGTGGTTAGTAGTTCTAACTGCACATGTCATCCATGGTCAGCATTCAGAATCAGTTAGACTTCATCCGATCCAAAATTGGTTGCAATGAAAAATTGGTTGTATATTGGAGTGGTTTGGGCAAGGGAGGTTCTGGATCCTTCCATCCAACAAGATCAACTATCCAATATTGATCTTGGATTCATGAGTAAGCCACTCCTAGCCCTGGGCCAATGTTATAATATCTCCCTCTGAATTGGGGATAATTCTAGAGAAGATTTCAATTGAAGGTAGCGAAGCCCTGCTAAATTTGAGAGCCATACTAGAGAAACATTTATCAATTTAGCAACAAAGCCATGTTGAATTGCATAACCAACTACATGCATTGAGAGGGATACTTTTGCTACCCTGTTGAAGATCAAATTGCCATGGAAGCCCTAGGAGCCTAGGAGAGCCAAGAAATTTCAATTCATGCAATCTGTGCACCATCAGATCAATTCAACCACCAAACCTATTAGAGGACCCAAAGGTGACCCTTGGACATCAATTTGACAAGGTGGATCGAAGAGAAAGCCCTGATTTTGAGGGTAAAATTACTTAGAGCTCCTTCATAGCTTTTAGCCACGGTGAACAGTGCCACTCGTGCATCAGTCCTACGATGAAAAAATCAGGGTAGATTCCCTTGTTTTCCCTTTTGTATATTGTTTAGATAGGTTATATTAGCCGCATTAATGGATTAATTAGCATTTTAGAGACTTTGACCAGTATAATTAGGCTTTTTGGTCATTTTCTTTCATTTCTATAATTATGCTACTAATGGCTTATTTCATGCTTCCATGCTCTCAATTTCATAATTAGGCCATTAGGTAGATGCAATTGCTTTTCCTTTACATATTGTAGGATATTATTTCATTATTAATATAGGTTTAATATGTTTCTTGCACTTTCTTGATTATTGCTAATCATTACATCTTTTTGTGCAAGTATCTACTAAAAGCCTCATCAAGAGAGGCCTCCTTTGTTGCTAATTATTTCTTGTTGTTTGTTGCACACAGGACTAACAGGGTTTTGGGATGCAAGGCAGAAAATACCTCTAATCATGGAGAAGAGGGTCATTGACACCCTAGAGTAGTTCATGTCACCCTAGAAGGCATTTGATTCACATCTACCCTTAAGAGGGATTAGATGCTATTATAATTGATGTATCAAATGGGTATCCCTAAGAGGGACGAATCTATAATTTGACTCCATTGAAATTAATAAAGGATTCCTTGTATTCATTTCATTTATTGTTGTTAATTTATGCATACCTATTTGTGTATCTTTTATCAATTGTAATAGTTAGACTAGGTTTGCAAATTTTTGGTGGTTACAATTACTTATTATGCGCTTTCCCTTTGAATGCTTGCTTTAATATGCTTAACATTGCAATAAAGAACACTTAAAGGCATGTTATAAATTTTTCTTCTTCAGTGGTGATCACTGTGGGACATGTCTACTACTCTAAAACATGCAAAAGCATTTGCATAGTTCTCAACCTCCCCAACATGATGTCGGCTCTGACCTTTCTCATGTGACCTCTGCCATAGCACCCCATAACCAATCTCCCTATTCGGTAGCTCTACTCGAGTCCTCCATGGTAGTCCCCATGGTCGCTCTATAGATATATGCTTCCAATCCCAAACCTATAGCAGGAATATGTATCCCAATACCTTCTTCCCATGAGAGTGTATTTGATATAACTCCTCATATAAATGTGCTAACAAAGTAGGACCCCAATCCATAACTATAGGATCATCCTGTGTACACTCCACAAGAGTGAACACCAGCTCTATAAGGTTCCATGGGAACTTGGTACCTTAAGAGTCAGGAAGTAACATGTTTCTGATCAATGTCATCAATAAAGCATGCTTAATCATAAGCAAATAATCCTAAAACCATGATACCACTAATATCCCTCCATTGAGAAGATCAATCACTGCATCCTCCCAGCGCGCCCCAAAGTACCTCCATAGTATGGCATTCTATCACTCTGTAGGAGTAGATACTATAGGATACCCCTCCATTAGAATATTTAGTATCTGATATACATCCTCTAACATCACTATCATATCCCCCATAGCTAGATGGAAAGTATTAGTATGAGGGTCCCACAAATCTATTAGTGCAGCTAGATAGGCGCGGTCTCTCACTACGGGATCTAACCATGTAACATGCTTCATACCAATGGCATCGATACATCACTAGTATGCAGTAGTAAATAGGTATCTAGCAACATGAAATAGAATAGTAACCCTATACCGACTCTTCACTATCGGATAATGTCAAAAATACCATAAAAATGCATAAAAATACTTTTAAAATACAAAAAAATTGACTAAAAAAGGGCCCTTTTTGGCCCAATTTTTGGCCGTCCCACCTAGGTATGGCCCCAAATTTTGTAACTATCCCACCCAAGGATGGCCACTAGTGACCATTACCTACAGGGACGGTCCCAAAAAATGTCTAAAACAGGGTTTTTTTGACCCCTAAATTAGCCCTAAAAAATACAAAAAAATAGCATAAAACCTTAATTTTAAGAATCTAAATCACAAATGAAATATCAAATTCATATATTACACTATTATTAATATTTCTTAACCTTTATTTAGTGTCTAGTATGAAAATTGCAGCAGAATTTTCAATTTCACAATAAAATAAGGAAGAGAAGGAAATGTGTTCCATACCTATTTCGCACAGGCTCCACTGCCCGTTGCATCTGATGGCTGGCTCATGTTGTTGGTTAGATATTTTTGTAGTTCTCCAATTTATAAAATCATTCTCCTACCTCTATCCTCTCCAAACTTCTCCAAGAACAATGCACAAATTCATCATATTTTCCCCATTTTGGGCTTATATAGCTCCAAAAGAAGCCGACCGCCTCAAGGTGGGCTAAGAGCACAATTGGTTGGATGTTCCACCCTAGGATAGTTATAAAATATGTAACTATCCCCCTGGTACAATCACCACAAATATTTACAAAAACAACTCAAAAACCTCAAAAATAGGGTAAAAACCCACCAAAAATAAGATAAAATGGTCACCAAATTAGCAGGGATCAAGATTGAACTTACACAATTTATGGATGTATTAAAATTCTGCATTTAATTCCTTAAAAAGGCATCTATGGCTGGACCGCTCCCTGGGAATGAATTTTTTAGCCTTTTTCTTCCAGAAATGCTCATCAAAATGATCAAAAATCCCCTCAAAACAAGTCTATAGTACCATGGGAAAAATAGAGAGTTATCCCAATTCAGTCATATGTGTCAAGTGAATCATCACTTTATAATTGGTCATGCCCTCATTGATTCATCTCTTGAGGGGGTAGTCATAATAATTATTTCATAAATCAAATCAACACTAAAACACTCAAAAGTGTAAGTTTCATACATTCAAAAGAATCTTTGCAAAAGATAAATTTTCAAGCCCATGTTGGGGAAAATAATTAGCATAAGCAATAACAATAGGCTTGACCTCCTTGAAGCCTCAATAATCCACCCATGTAAAGGCTTACAAGAACACAAGGCACCAAGACCTAGTATACCTCAAGCCCTTAAAACTTTCATTACAGTGCGGCTAAAAGGTATACCCAAATGAATCCTTCAACTATGTCAAAAGTAAGGATTCCAAGAATGTATGCTCTTTCCACAATGGAGGTATCTAAATTTGGTTAAGTTAATGAATAAACTTAATCATTGATTATTTATTCATCTATTTTTGCTCAACGCTTTGTTGCACATAGCGCGCCCCAAAAAGGGGTATCTATAGACACTAAAATTACGTAAATCGAATAAGACTACCAAAGCACCACTTGTGCCACTCTTATCGACATCATATGGCCCCATTGGGAAACCCTCTAGGGTAATATAGAGCTCCATAGCACTTTTGGGAAGGTCCCCAATAGTTTTGGGAGGTTTTGGGGCATATCCTTATGACCGTCCCACCAAAGGATAGTCATAGATAGTGACCGTCCCACCCAGGGATGGCCATCAAAAACCATCCCTGGGGGGGATGGTCCCTAAATAGACACCCCAAAAGTCAAAGGGGTGAATAAATAGCAATAAATTACTACCATATTTTCTTCCCAATCACCTAAAGTTGATTGGGATCCTATCATGGAGACCAGGAACTCCCAATTAGAGGCCCCAAATGGGAAACCTCTTCTACCCAATCATGGCAAGGGTTTTGACAAGTGGCGACACTTGCCTCGCATGCCAATACTTTCCCCTTTGCCCTAGATGCCCTATTTGGGCTATAAAATGAGGTGTGTTCACCCAATTTCAAGGAGAAGAGTTGAAGCATTTTGACAATGAAGTGCTACCCAATTCTACCCTCGCTTTTGCCATTGCTTTTGCCCTCACATTTCCTTGAAACCCTCTTCATTCGAAGGTGCTTTTAGGGGCATCCAAAATCCACTAAATCCATTCCAAAACTAGTCATATTGGAGAGCAATTTGACCCCATTTGTCGAAAACACCTTTAGGATAGTTTCAGACCAGATCCCATTAGAATTGGTGATAAATTCCAAGTAGATTTGTAACCATCCCACCTGGGGACTGTTAGCAGTAGCTGGTTGCACCTGTTAGGTATGGTTAGAAAACAATAGGGAATTTTGGTTCAATTACACCACAAGTCATTTAAGGATGTCTAGATTAGCCATGTGGTCCATTTTGGTGATATTTGGAGCTGTTTTGATGGTCCAATTGGAGGTTTCATTATTGCAGGTCTAGTTGTCCCTGTCAGAGACAGTCACAATTTTTGCTAATATTTTCCCTTCATTTTATGCTCATATCCTTCTAAAATTATCTAGATAACATCATTCTTGAATTATAGATCATGTGTAGTTGTTTTGGTTTATGATAGATTAGTTTTTTTATTTCTAGATTCATGCATTTCTATGTTTTCAAGGTTTTATATCTATAAACGCATATGCTATTAACCCAATTTTAATACCTTGTGTATAGGTGCAGGTATGCTATATAGGAGGTAGGAGCTAAGAGGCACAGAAGGATAGGCCCAAGACTAGCTCTCGAGTGTGGGATACAAAATGAACATTAGAGCACACCATTAAGACCTTTCAAGGGATTAAATCCCTTATACATTGTAATGTTGAAATGTATCAAGTTGAAAATCCCTCAAAGGGGGATGTATTGTAATCCTATTTGAATCCATGAGTTAGTAAATACAAGGAGAAATCCAATTTTATTGCATATTACTCTTCATTTCAATATATTACTTATTATGCGCTTTCCCTTTGAATGCTTACTTTAATTTGCTTAACATTGCAATAAAGAACACTTAAAGGTATGCTGTAAATTTTGTTTCTTCAATTACATGCATAAAATTATTGAATATTACATCGATAATTTTTTGGCCAAATATAAAACTTACCATGAGCATATCGATGTGTTGCATAAATTTTTTGATAGCCTTCTTGAGTATGAAGTGTAACTTAATCCCAAAAAGTGCATCTTTGGCATAACTTCAAGGATACTTTTAGGGTTCATAGTCTCCAAGAGAGACATTTAAATGAACCCTAATAAGATCAAGATCATCCTTGAAATGCAACCCTCTACCACCCTTAAATAACTTCATAGATTGCAAGGTAAGATTCAAGTGATCTATCACTTTATATCTCAATTATCATATAAATGCAAGCTATTCAATTATTTGTTGTAAAAGGGGTCACATTTTAGTGGACCATAGAGTTTCAAGAGAATTTGGACACCATCAAGCATTACCTTGTTTCTCCTCTAGTTTTATCCTTTCCTAGACCAGGTATCCCATTCCATATATACATATTCACCACTGACTTCACTTTAGGAACTATGTTGTATTAAAAGAATTATGTCAATCGAGAGCAGACTACTTATTACATTAGTCATATCTTGGTGAGTCACAAGACAAGATATGCATACATGGAGAAGCTATATCTTTCTATGGTGTTTACAACCAAAAACCTTTGCCACTATATGCTCAATCATACAACGTAAGTCATTTCCAGAGAGAATCCTTTATGGTATATAATGAGTAAAACTTACACAAATACCCGCATGACAAAATATATAATGCTATTAATGGAATTTGATCTATAATTCATAAGCCAAAAATCCATAAAGGAGTATGTCATCACCAACCAACTTGTTGAAGCTCCTCTTCAAGATGATAAACCTCTTATCATAGAGCTTCTATATGACTCTATTTTTAGTATTATTGAGCTTGAAGAGCATGTCAAACCTAAATATGAAGTCGATATCACCATTTTATTTGATGTATCTAAGTGTGAACAAGGGGGAGCTATGGGAATTGTTTTCTTAACACCTCAAGGGGTTCCCATCCCTTCATCATTTAAGCTTGACTTTCCCTATACTAATAATAATTTAGAGTATGAGGTATTAATTCTAAGCCTTTAGACCACTATGGCCATGCACTTTAAATATATTCACATCATAGGTGACTCCATCCTCATTTTCAATCAAGTTAAGGGGGTCTACTAGTGCAAATTCCCAGTCCTAAAATCCTACAAGAAAATCATCAACAAGTTACTCGCTAATTTCAATTGGTATGACATAGAAGCTTTGTCATGATCATCTAATAATTTTGTAGACACCATAGCCTCTCTTGGGTCTCTTATCATATAGAACCCCATTGATAATGTTAGTCACATTTCACTCACCACGTTTTCCAAATCGACTATCTCCTGTGAGTCATCTCATGATGAATAAGATGTCCATCTAATTTAGGCCCAAACCTACCATGCTATTTTTGGACAAATAAAGGATTTTCTAAAACATGGTAGCCTTCCTTTTGACTTGTTACCTACTACTAAATGCACATTCAAGAAAAAATTGGCTTGATATACTCTCCTAGGGGATGTGATTTATCATTGTGGTTATGATGGTATCCTTCTTCATTATCACAAACCACAAGAAGCCAATTGGGTAGTGTACCAAGAACATGATGGTACATGTGATGGTCATTTTAGTGGGATGGCTATCGCAAAGCACATTTTATGTATGGGTTATTATTGGTCCATGATGGAACATGGTTGTTGCACATATGTCAAGAAATATTACAAATATCAGCATCATGCCAATTTGACCCATATTCCATCACAAGCCTTGCAACCCATTCAATCCTTGTGGTCGTTCTCACAATGGGGACTATGTTAGAAAAATATTATTACACTATTTAGTGATTTAAATAACCTATAGTTATCTATCTAGAAGCTCAAAAAAAATATAGAATATATTATTGTTAGTATTGTGAGCTATACTTAGGAGAATACAATCAAATTTGAATGTTATTCGAGGTTGGTAGTTAATAGCTAATCTTGGCATATACATTGTATAAAGCTATGATGAATATGAATACAATTTGAGTTGATTTCTCCAATATGGTATTAGAGTAGGTATCGTATCCTGCCTCTACCAGTTGATCATGAGCTCATCTTGGTGAGCCTACAGCTTGGCATAGGAGGTAGAAAGTGAGCTGAAGGAGACCTGCCAGATCTAATTTGCAATAATTATTTGTGATCAAGAATTTAAATTAGAAAAAAAAAATTGACCCTTGTTGTTCTATCCTATAATTCTTGTTTATTGTTTTACTAATTTAGAAAATCAAGAGTCTCGATACTTTGGTGATTTGGTTAAGAATTAGGTTCAGTCAATATAATGTAATAATATTATTTTACTATTTCTATATTTCTGATTAAAAAATAATAAAACAGGATCAAACCCATATTTTCTCTGTAATCAATATTGTGTATATTTCCATAGCGTAGCTCGATCAACAACTACTACACTTTGGTAATAGTAGCACAACCCGATGAGACCGCCACTCTTGAGATATAGTGGCATGGCCCAAAGAGGTCCTACAACACGTAGGACCTAGTGCTCAACCCCTGTGCTACGCACTAGATCAGCTCACAATTAACCTAATAACCTTCACTTGACCCTATAATTTAGATGTGGATCATGACCACACTTAACATATGAGCAACCATCATTCAGTCCTACAAAGAAATAAAACATCGCTCCACCCAATTGTAGAAAATTACACATGCACAATCGTATAGGTGTGAGAAGAAATTAAAAAATATATACGTGGTAGTAGTCATGACGATCGTGGAACTGAAGCAAATTATCAATCACAGGCTCTGTCACAACCAATGAATCCCATAGCATCATGGCCCATCTAGCATGCTACAATAGCACACAGGATGTAGTAGCACAGACCCTGCATAGGTTGTGATCCTAGTGTCAGATTAGGCACTACATGCCCTGATCAACCTGTTGTAGGTGTGCAAAAATGCCATATCAATACTACTATAGAATAAGACTACAACTAGGTCATGTAGGCACTAGAAAATAAAAAAATTGTAGGAGTTTTTTTTATGCTTTCTCTTGATCCATTATAACAACTCGAGGATCAAATCGAGTGTCAACGATGATGTGCAGGAGCATGCGTAGATGCTCTAAACCCTATATTGTAGTTGCAAAATGCACAGAGAAATTTTTATTTTATACATCTTGCTCCTAGATCGATCGAGGAGATAAATATGCAGAGCTATCATAGCTATAAAATCCCCATTATTTGATCATATTTTAGTTGGAATAATTTGATATTGTTGCAAGTGTTTGTGTGTGCAGGTGCAAGGTTCCATCCGTAGCAAGCAAGTTAGACGAGTTGAATACCTACCTCTGGTAGAAAGTGGTTGGAAGCACCAAGTAATGTGGTATATGATGTCATACCTTGCGCCCACCGTAAAATTTCATATAGGACATTCTACTTGAAGCTGCAATTAATGCATATGTCTACATATAAAGTTTTTCTGCTTCTATTTGTTGAATGAATATTGGTTTATTTTTATTATTTGATGTGTTTCCAAATAGTAAATAAAATATATAAATAATTATTTTATTTAGATTAATTTAATTAAGGCTATTTATATTAAAAAATCATTACTAATTAATTAAATAAAAAAACTAGAAAAAGAAAAGAGAAAATATAAATAAAATTAAAAAAATATCATACAAAAATAAATAACCCAATGAATAATAAAATTACAAATAATTAATAACATTTCCATTAGATTACCACCTGGTGATGCTATGAGATAAACTTTTGCATGTATGGCTATGCGGTGTCATTCTTGGATGTACATGAATTTTCTATAAAATGTTGGTTCACATTCAAAGTATGCATTCAGATTTCTAAGTCAAGTTTTGGAGCAACAAAGGAAGAGGGCAACACATGAATATCTCATTGAGATTCTAGAGAAATTGTTTTTAGATCTGCAAAATGTCTCAAATTGTTAAGGTCGACTCCTATTTTCCCTGTTATATGGTATGTATGCTGATAGTATGGCTTTTATGTTGCTAAAAAATATTTCTTTGGTTGTTTGCTATTTGGTTGAATGTTTTCATCAAAAAAACATTATTCGAAACATACAGTTGTTTTAGTACGTGTAATGAAATTAAATAGAGATAATGGTAAATATTTAAACATTTAAACCAGTGGCATGTGTTACCAGCTTAAGATAAAGGAATACAAAAAAATATCTAATTGAAAATAGATTGAAGATATTTGATGCATTTTGTTTTCATATAGCTGCATACATGAGCCATGTTGATCCCTGATTGCATTTAGTCTTCCACATCACTATAATTTTCTTAAAGCATACGACCATTAGAAACTTTTATTTAAGAAGAGCTACATGGGCTGAAATGATTTGATTAATGCTATTATTTGATGGTCTTATGCCTTCGTCATTCGGACAAAGAATAAATATGATCTGAGCGGATAACCAAATTACCCCCTCACTGAATATTATTTAAATGTAACCTTTGTAGAGTGAATTTATGCCTTGGATGGGCGTCGAATGGAGGAACATGAAATGTATGGATATATCTTACTTAAATTGTGTTGGATATATATAACATACATATTATTGTGGATGTGACATATTGATAGATTTAATTAGTTTCTTTTTTATTTTAAAATGAAGACATCTTACTTTAAGATTCAATTGATTTCTCAATCTGAGCGCCAGTTTGAGTATTATCAAATTTTATTCCTTGATATATAAGTTAAGGAAAAAAATGAAGCGGTTGGCATGTGTTTTGGTCGTAGATGAAAAAACAAATTTAATTCTTGTGTTGGAAATCCTAAACTATAAACCTCAAATAAATGGTAGCAAAGTTCTGTAATAGCGTAGGATAAACATTAGTTAAAGATAGAAACTTTGGGTCAAAGGTAAAAATTATAATTTTCTTTCGTGGTTTTGGCTAGTCTCCTATGTTTAAAATCTTTCCCAAGAGCCCAACAATGGCATATGAATCAGCCATAACTATGTTTAAAATCTTTCAAAAAAAAATGGGTGTCAATTGGACTACTGTAGCTACAGAATGAAAGCCTTAGTTTTGGATTCTATAAACACCATAATCCTAGCTTTAAAACAAAGTCCAAACAATATTTTTATTTACCATAAAATGAGATAAAATATGATTACCCAGCAGATGAGTGAAATAGAAGGTAATCAAAATATGATTTATTTTGACCTAAGGAGTCTTACGAAAATGGTCATCTGAAGTCATTTTTGTAGACACTGTCCGAGGGGGACTGTCGTGATCATATTATAAAATTAAATTAAATCGGTATGACATCTTTTATGTAAAGTTAGAACATGAATATAGATAAAATATTTTGTTAAGCACATTCTGGTTTAGTTAATCTTGAGGTAAAGGATGTGAACATGTATTGATATATTATTTAAGATTTTTATTTAAGTTCTAATTAGAGAGTGTATGAAACTATCTTAAAAAAAATATAGTTTAATTATACTTTGTTACTTTGATATTTGCATATATGAATTGCGTTATGACATCTAAACATTTTATTTATAAATCACATATACATGCCCTATTATGATTAAATATAGTATTGTTCAAAAAAGAGAAGTTCTCTTTTAGGAAACAAGATAAATTTTGTGTAATTATATGATATAGATAATAATATTAAATATTAGATACATGAATACTTTGTTTAATTTTAAACAATTTTATTAAAATGTATGCATGCACAATTGATCTCCTTACCCGAGGTGAGACTTGAAGATCCAAATATACCTAAAGGAAGAGGGTATAGAGAAGATAGGTATTGCATCTACCATCAATATAAGGGTCATGATATCGATAGTTACATCCAACTTAATCATAAAATGAAGAATTTTATTGATAGGAAAAATATCAAAATTGACAATCATATTCCCCCCTAATCAAAAGCTAGGTATCTATCAAACTCCATTGCCACAACATGGCACAACACAACCAAACATTGGAGATACCACATCTACTCCTCAACTAAATTAGGCTAATCATGTCAACAATACCCCCAATTATTAGGGTTTTGTTGGCATGACTCATGTGGTGACAAAAAATTGATGATACGTAGATCCATCTGCACAAACAACTAACCTCTCAAATGTGTCATCCTCATCAATTTTACCACATTTTCCAATGCAAGTAATAATATATCAACCTTGGCCAATAATTCATATCAAAATTAGGTTTACCCATAGCCTCAAAATAGCCTTAGCTAAGCTCTTAATTTATGAGTTAATACAAAAATTGCTTCCCCATAGAGAAGTATTAATGGATATTCTTAAATACATAGAGTTACAAACCCATGATCCTAACACTTTTGATAATTTTATGGGTAAAATTTAAACTTGCATCACATTGACCATTACATTTTATGAAATTGAGATTAATACTATCCAAGTGGAAGGACCAGAAACACCCTTGCACATTATGGCCTCTATTGACAATAAAATTTTCAAATATGTCTTGATTGACACAGGCTCTTCCATCAACATCATCACCTCATCTACCCTCAAACATCTCAATCTTTCACCCACTCATATCACTAATTCTACCTTAACTCTATGAGAATTCAATAATGCCCTATGCTCAATGCTAGAAAAGGTCATCTTTACTATTCATGTAGGGGTCTAAAGTATCCATACTCTATGCCATGTATTGTATGGAGAAATGTAATATAATATACTCCTTAGCAGACCATGGATACAGGATATGCGGTGTGTACCCTCAACTTTGTACCATTACCTCAAATACAAACATAAGATTTAAATTCATTGTATTTCAATGGACAATAAATTGTTCAAGTATTATTACATGGTCATGCACCCGTATGAGTCCCCATACCTTCAACACATTTGTCCTTAACCCATATCCCACTCAACTCATCATACCATTTGACCATGTCTCATACTCCCTCACTTGTATCACATATTTTCAATTCACAACCTACCCACTCAATTTCACCCAATATAATCCTTCCATATTTATCTTTGGGTACCAACCCCACCAATCATCTTACCCTAAAATAAAATCATCCATCTTATTCATATTATTCACATATTCCTCCTCAAAATTACCCATATTCCTCCTATCCTTCTCCTAATGCTCAACCATTACATCCTTCTTCTAACACACAAACAATTCAACCTTATTCCCAACCTCTTCATCCTCTATATGCTCCTTATACACCTCATTCATTATCAATGGATAGGCTTCCATCCTCAACCCCATCCATCAAACTCTTATTGCATCATCCTCTCCTTTTGGACCCTTTTATCAACCACCCCCACCAACTCCATCTATATCACACCCTTCTACTCCTTCCACTAATCCCAACCACCATATCAGTGCTCCTCCTTACACTCCCATCACATATTCCATTGGATAGGCTACTACCAATATCACTCTTACCAACATTTCCCCTTATACCATCCCCATACCTACACCCACACATGCATCCCAAACCATATCCTCTTCCATGGCATCTGATCCACCCCTACCTCCATATCCATTTGAGACACATCCATCCATCCTAGATACTATTCAAGGGACACACACTTCAACTTCACCATCCTTCACATCCCAATCCACTTATGTGGACTATGTGGAGTCATTATCTTCATCCTTCTCTCCAAATATCTCATACCAAACCCCTAGTAGTATTGCACATATGACCACTCCTAGCATAGGAGAGTACCTTATACATAATATAGCATTTTTACCTCTAGTAATATAATCGATTAGGGGTTTTGGTCACCCTATCCATACCCATTTAACCATTGGTATAGTCATCCTCATGGGATTTTCATCTAACCACACAAAATTTGTGTATGGAGGAATCGATTCAACATCATACAAACCTCCTAATAAAGGGCTTGAAGCCTTATTTTTTAGCAACATTAAATTTTTGGATAATCCTCCATTCACCATGAAATACTTCTGTCATTTCAATTAGAAAGGATGTGGTCTTGGCTACTATGAGCAATGAATGTGAAACATTTTGGAGCCTCATTCCTAGCCTCCTTAGGACAAATCTAGTTTAGGATATGATCAACATTCTACAATTGATCTCCTCAAAGATGATCTTCAATGCATTACATTTGACCCTGAGGAGGATAGTAAGGATGAATACCTTTATCCTGAGCATGCTCTCACATCACCAAAAAATATTTTCTAGGTTGCCACCATCCATGCCATATCATATGACACTTCATATGATGAATTGGATGAGTCATTTGAGGCACTTTTAATTTCCTTTGATAGATCTAAAGATGAATTATCTCTTGTTGTTCCCATCATGTATGTGGATGAATTTTATCTACATATGTTCCCCATTCCACTCTCCATCCTTCCTCTACTCATTCCATTGGGGTATCTCAATGTACCCATAAATCCTTCACCTCCACCATGGCCACCTCCACATACCCTTTCCTACATATTCTCAATCAAATCCTTCCTTGGGAGAATGTGCAAGGGAACCCAAACTCAAATCTGCAATTCCTTTCATTTTATCAAGTCAACACACCTTAATAATCCATATGATCTTGTGCATCCCATCATAATATATATAATCCTATGCATCCATCATCGTTGAATCTAGCCTTATTGATTTTAAGAAAATTTCATTACCTCTAACTATCTCCAATTTCTATGCCTTAAATCAATTGCTTAGAGACTCAAACGTCTACTTTCCTTCTTCACACCCTTATTTTCCTTTTTTTGTTTATAACATTGAATTCAATGAGGCTGCATCACCTCTCCTAGATAATTCCATATAAGACATCCATCTCATCCCCACCACTCATCAACTTGAGCAAGGTTCCCACATGCTTATCAAAAAACCATTAACGTCAATATCAACATAGATCCAAATAACCCCATAATCATCAAACTTGGGAAAATTCTCTCAATCAAAGAGAAACAAAGTTTTTAATGCTCCTAACTGAATATCAATAGGTCTTCACATGGTCCTATAAATATATACCTAGACTTAACCCAAACTTTGTCATCCACAACCTCATGCTGAACCCTAGTGCTAAGCCAATCAGACAAAAGTTGAAGAAACTTCATCCTACCTTATTCCTCATGGTTAAAGAAGAGTTTTAGAAACTCTTAGACATGGTCTTTTTTCAACCAATTTATTATCCAAAGTGGATTTCAAACATGGTGCCCATTGGAAAACCTAATTGGGGATAAACATTTGCACTAATTTTTGTGACCTCAAAAAAGAGTGTCCTACGGATGATTTTCCTCTCCCTAACGTTGATACGCTCATGGATTCTATCATAGGCCATGAAATGATCTTCCTAATGGATGGTGTAGACACTAAAATCTAGGTATTTTTATTTCATCACATAATTTTACATATTAAATTATATGCCTAGGTCTAAAATTAGGCATATAAATTACTGCACATTTCACCCACATTGCACATCACAATTTTGCATAATAATATATGCCTAAGTCTAAAATTAGGCTTATAATTCCTACACATCATTCATTCACATTGCACATTTTAGTTTTGCATAACATTATGTGCCTAAGTTTGACTTAGGCATAAAATCCTGCACATAATTATATTTTCTAGATTTTATTAAATCTAGGAAATATCCTCCTAGGATACCCTCTCTCCTCATTTGACATGTGTTCTAGCAACACCACCATTACTCATTTGCCACCTCTCGTACACCCTTGTCCCCTTTGTCCCTTCACATGGGGAAACCCTCCATACTTCACTCCACTTCCAACTACCCACTTGCCACATCTCACACCTCACTCCACACTTCACTCCACTTACCACATATCACACCTCACTTCACACTTCACTCCACTTAAACCTGTCCACTTGCCACCTCTCACACCTCACTCCACACTTAACTCCACTTTCGCCTACCCACTTGCCACATCTCACATCTCACTCCACACTTCACTCCACTTGCACCTATCCACTTGCCACATCTCACACCTCACTCCACACTTCACTCCACTTACACCTGTCCACTTGCCACCTCTCACACCTCACTCCACACTTCACTCCACTTGCACCTACCCACTTTCTAAATCTCCCTAGTTAAGTGAGACACTTCTAGTGACTTACTGCAACTCCCTAGGATAGGTGGCTATCCAGTCCTTGACACTTGGTAGTCTTGGATTACCACCTATCCTTTCTTCCAAAGCCCTCAAAGGCCTATAAAGGCACCATCACATGACCAAGGAAAAAGAGGAGAAAAGAGGGGAATGCTAATGTTATTCTGCTTGGATTGTGCTATGTAAGCCATATTCATTGTTCATCTTATTCTATATTTATTTTATATTAGTCATTTCATTTACATTTATCATTATCATTGTGACAGGTGCTACTAAACCCTTGTCCATTTTCATGTGTGTAGATTTCAGGTTCAAGATTCAACAAGCTCAAGGTCATCACGGTGGTCACGACAAACCCACCTCCCACATTTTTGTAGCATGAAGAGATGAAGACACCATATGTTTGATTTGTAAAAGGGATTTCCCCCTTTGGACATATTATTGTAAAATGCACCCTCAAAGGGTCAATTTGTATCCCAAGGGACCACTTTCCTAAATATAATACAATGTATCTTTTTTATTGTAATGGTGTTACTTTTTATGCATACAAATTGGTGATCATGGTCTTCTTACCTCTTTTCCCTCTTGTTTTTATTTTTTTAGAATACTAATTTTGTATATCTTTTCGTAATTGCAGGATTTTCCAATCCATAACACATCTTCATAAGGAGCAATATAAGGTCTAAATTTCGTACTAGAAGCCTCCTTAAGAGTAGGAAATTTAGGTAAGTCTTCTTTAATTTCTAGAAAATAAATAGAATAGTCTTTTTAATTATTTCTGGTTAAAAAATATATTGTATTATGTTTTTTATATTTTAATTTCATTGTGAAATAAAAAAAAAAAAAAACTTTCTACTTTTTTTTTAATTTTCAATTTATTTAAAAAAAAAAAAATGTTGAAAATTATTTAAAAAAAATTTATCATTATACTACGGCCATTAAACTTGCGCAGGCCTGCATCAGCCCTATGTAGGGCCTATGCAGGCCTACGTCAACCTTTTGTAGGCCTGCGTCAGACCTACGCAGGCCTACACAGGCTCTATGTAGACCTACATCAGCCCTACATAGGCCTGTGTAGGCTCTGTGTAGGGCCTTTATAATCAACCTTGCGTAGGCCTATGCAGGGCTTGCGCAGTCAGCCCTACAGGCTGTGCAGTTTGACCTGCGCATGCCAAGCTACATAGTTTGACCTGCACAAGTAAAACTGCGCAGTTTGGCCTACGTGGAAAAAACATAAAACAAAAAACAAAATTAACAAAAAACATTTAAAAAAAAAACTAGGATAAAATAAAAAAAAAACATTAACAAAAATTAAATTAAAAAAAAAAAAAACTACATAAAAATAAATATATAAATAAAACATAAAAATAAAAAACAAATAAAAAGCAAAAAAAAAAAAACATTAAATTAATTCAAAAATTTAAAACACAAAAAACATTAAAAAAATAAATAAATAAACAAAATTCAACAAAAACAAAATTTCAAATTAAATGAAAATTCAAAATAATAATAATAAAATCATTAAAATAATGCAAAAACTTAAAACAAAAAAAAAAAATTAAACAAAATTCAAAAATTCAACAAAAATAAAATTTCAAATTAGAAAATATTCAAAAATAAAAAAATTCAAAAATTTCAACTTAGAATATATATATGTAGACACTTAAAACGCGTCATGTCGAGGGTGACTACTCATATGGACATCTTACAAGACAATATGGAGGGTCTTGGACAGACTCCAAGATAGAGCAGTGGTTCTAACCACTCAATTTGGGCACCTTGGCCTAATCAGTCTGAACCGCAGTCTAGACCTATAGTTTACAGGCCAAACCATAGCTGAGACCTACGATTTATAGTCTAGACCGCAGCTGTGACCTGCGGTCTTAACTAGAGTTTAGTTGGCCTTAAATTCGAGCCAAATCGGTTAGAATGACCATTTGATCTAGAAGAAGGTGGTTAGAGGATGAAAGCTTCCAATCCAACTATCTTAACCACCCCTTCTTGATATTGGCTTCTCCATGAAGCCACCCCTAGCCCTTGGGTAGTCCTATAAGTACCCCTCAAAATTAGGACAAATTATCAGAGAGAGCATTGGAGATTTGAGTAGTGAAGCCCTGTTGAATTGTACACTCAATTGAGTATACTAAGAGAGAGCTATTGCACTTATCCCCTACCTACTTGCTAATATTCATAATGAATTGTATTATATATGACCTAGGAGCCTAGGAGATCCAAGAAACACATTTTTGGGTAAAAAAAGGCCCTTCACAATGAATCAACCACAAAATCAGTCTAAGTACACCAAAGGCGACCATTGAACATCAATTTGGACAAGGAGGTCAAGCCCACTACCCTTGGAATTGAGGATAAACCTATCAAATTACTAACCACAACTTTCAATCGTGGTTTACAGTGCAAACTGCTCACCAAATCTATGGTTTGTAGTAGAGGTATCACCACCTTACCCTTTTCATTTCAGTCCAGTTAATTAGCTTAGATTAGCTATTTTCATGGTTTAATTGTTTTTTAGCATACTTTTGACTAGTAGAATTAGGTTAGATTAGTTTATTTATGGTAATCATCACTTAGGACCTTAATGGATTCTTTATGCACTTTCATGCTTTATTTTACATAATTGATCCATGCATAGTGTAGCTGTTATTTTCCTTCATGCAAATATATGAATCTTGGTGCAATTAACATAGTTTAGAAGCACTTTTCATGTTTTCTTGATTATACATGCTTCATGGTGTCTTTATGCAATTTTTCTAAAAGGGCCTCATTATGAGAGGTTGTCTATATTTTTGACACCCTTATGTTGTTTCTTGACCATAGGGAATAGATTCAAAGGAGACTTAACCATCAACTTCCTTCCTCAACGTGAAGAAGAGGGTAACTCCACCCTAGAGCAGTTTGTGACCAAGTGAAAAGCAACATTAATGTGCCTACCCTATTGAGGGATTTGGCATTGTATTAATCGAATCATCATTTGGGTGACCCTAAGAGGGGCATAATTGTAATCAAGATTATTTACAAATATTAATACAAGAAAATCTATTTTGTTGAATCTATGCAATCTTGTCTATTTTATGCTTTGAATGAATGAATACGACATAGTACAATAGATGGGTGCACACTTTTTGGTTGGATCAAAAGGTGATCATGGTGAAACTTCACAATTATAGCATCTAACTATGATTTTTTGGTTTTTTTGACTTGCAGGTACAAACTACAGCTACCAGTTGCAGGCCAACAATTGAACCACAGGTTCAACCCATAGGACACAATCAAAACCATAGACCAGACCTGTGGTTTCCAATAGACATAGCAGACAACAGAGGGATAAAGCTCAATTGGATGAGGATTTGAGGTAGGAACTACTTCTCACTCTTTGTCATTTTATGTCTCTGTGTTTTTCTAGAAAGTTAAATTTCGAATGCAAGTAAGAAACTAAGAAATAAAAGGAAATGAATTAGGTTTTAGTTGCATTTATCTTTCGTGTCATTAGAAAGGCATTGCTAGGAATAGTGGATCTCTGATTTTAATCTGCCCTAGAATCCAGCATGCTTGATAGAATTTGTGTGAATGGTTTGCATGTGTGAGGCCCAATTAGTGGTCAATTATCATCATAATGTGCATAGTCTTAAAGAGCATCTATAATAGCTTGCATTTTCTGAATTTGAAACATTCTTTCATTTGCATAGCATTTATAAAATGAGCATGAATGCTATATGATGCATTTATTTTATGTACATTAAAAGAAACCACACACACCACTTGGCACTTAAACGCTAGTGATTTGGGCTTGACATCCAACCACTAGTAGGGTTCAATGACGGTGGGCGTAACTTCCATCCATTGGCACAAATCCCGCAAACCTTTTGGATACTAAACCAATACCAAATCCAAGAACCTTTCGTACCCTATAAAATTTGCATGTATTCTCCTCAGAGGGTATAACGTTGACTAGGGGAAAATGAGTGAGGATCTGGGAGGACCTGTGCTCCTTGATCATGTGTGGGCTTCATTACCACACATTATAGGTTGGATTACGCAACTTGGAGTTCATAGCCAAGTTGTCGAGCTACGAGTGTACAAGTGAAAGCCATTAAACTAAGAATAAAATCCAACAAGTTTTGCAAAACATGATAAGACTTTCTACACTGATACAACAAATCTTGAAAACACATAAAATAGTTTAGGACTCACTTTCAAAATTTAAAATGAGATAATCATTATTGTATACCTTATTTGCTTAATAATAATACATTTAGATGCTAGGTACACAATGGTGGATACACGGGGTGGTCGGCAAAGGTCCAAACCTAATGTCGATGACCAACCCCTAACCAATTCATAATAGCACGTGTCAATTCCTCAACCACATGAGTGAACTGAACGTCATTTAGCTAGCATTCAAGGAGATAACTCGACACAAGGGGAGCCTGTAGAGCATACCCCAAATAGAGGAGCTTCAATACACCCCTCTAGGCATAGGATAGAACATGAATCCTTCCAACATGAGGGTGTTCCACTGGAGAGCCATTACTTAGACCGTAATGCACATGTGTCCACGGGATTGACCGAAGATTTTGTTGTGTAGGGGACCAGGTTGGTGCCCCTACGTACTAAGTCCAATGGAGGATCCATGGCTCTACATTCTGAGTATATAAGGACTAGATATTCACCCATTCAGGGGTAGGCAGATAGGCTTGCTACCAAGCATAGATCCAACCATACTCCCATGCGTGCTCCACCATGCAATATCACCATTGATATATCAAAGGTGTGAGATAATGGCACACCATTACATGAGCGATGGTAGTCTAGGTAGCTAGAGGGTCTAGATAGTGTGTTAGAGTAGCTAGGCTGCAAGCCTTTTGCTCCACCAACTCGAGCCTCGAGTGAGAGTAGCATGAGTGTCATTAGGACTACTAGAGAGCATGGAGAGGTTTCAAAGTTCCCTCATGTCACACACCCACTATCTGCACATGGTGGTTCACATTATAGGACATAGCAGGAGGCCAATGTCATCTTCACAGATAGAGGCAAAGGCATAGCACATTAGTCCTATGGGAACAAAACCCACAAGGTCGCTCGTACAAAGTAGAGATACCAGAAGCTTCCCATGACCGATTAGATTGATAGGTCACATCAATTGGTATTAGAGCAGAAATGCCAACTCCTCCAAGATCAATTACAAGATGCTTGGCTAGAGAGGCAGCGCATTGAGGATGAAAATATTCAAGCATAGAGGCTCAGTAGACAGAGGCTATATGAGCAACACATGTGCAAAGAGTGTATCCTTGATCAGAAGGAATGCATGGAGCAGGAGGATAGGTTAGCTAGGGCTGGCCTATATCCTCATGATGATCATAGAGAGCATGTATATAGGAAGGCTTTATCTGAAGATGATATGCATCAAGAGCAAAGAGACGCTCGTACTCATACTAGTGCCAAACAGAGGGAGCAGACACCTCCACTCAATAATTAGAGGTAGAGGTAGCATGAAGAAGCAGCAGGAGATAGATATGAGCAAGAATATCTTGAGAGCTCCTGATCTGAGGAGGAGGAATAGCAACACCCTCCATCTCATGCAAGGAATACAATACCTCCTAAGCCACCTCCATGTCAACTTAGGGAGGAGGACTTTTTGTCTTTAGATGCCTATAAGGCCTTAGCCAAGAAGATCAAATCCATAAAGATATAAGGCATGACTATTCAAAAGCCAATATTAAGGAATCCCATAACGAGCCTTTGGATCCTTCGGTGGCTACTCTGTATTACCTTGAGCATTTTGATATGCCTAGGTTGGACAAGTTTAAGGGTGATGAAGATGCACAGGAATATGTCACAAGCTTCTTGGATGCTTAGCAAGCAATGATGCATTATTATTGCATACGTTCATCATGACACTTTATAGTGTAGCCCGAGAGTGGTTTAATCAACTAAAGAAATATAGCATAACCAGTTTTGAGCAATTAGTTGATGCCTTTCTTGAATTCTATTTCTTTAGCATCAAGAAATAGGCTAGTCTTTCTGATCTGGCTATTCTATCTCAGTGCGATGACAATCCAATAGAGCAATATAGAAAGATATGGAGGAGACTAATGGTAAAATTTCCATTCCCTATTCCTACCATAGAGTTAACCTGAATGTTTAAAAAGAGTTGTACCAAGCACATCTCGTTACTACTGTAGCTACAACAATATCCTACATTCGAAGAGTCTTTGGTGCAAGCCAAAGTTATTGAGGACATAAATTTGTAGAAAGGTAACTTGAAGCTCAAAAATAGGAGAGAGGGACAAAAGAAGAGTGCCATGAAACAATAGGGAAAGTAGGACCATGTGAATCTAGTGTTGTTGAATCTTCAAAGGGAGAACAAGGGGCAACAAAAGTAGAATTATCGGGCCCAACCTCCCCCTGTGCAATATGACAAGCACAAAAACAATTATAAGGGCAAGAATAGATACCAATGCCCACCTCACTAGTTCACACCATTGATGAAATCACTGACATCAATTTTCCATCAGTTATATGAGGCCAAGGCAATTAGATTGCCCGAAGTCAAGATAATAGACCCCAATCAACCCAAACCAAAAGGGTACCAAGAAGATCTGTTTTGCATTTTTTATCGAACGAAAGGCCATGACATCAAGGTGTGTTGGTATTTCAAACATATGGTTCAAAATATGATTGAAAAATGTGAGCTTGTAGTTTTTCACAACCCACACGCACCCGATACTTAGAAGATGGGGATTTACAAAACCCCTTGCCAAATCATAAGGCACCTCAGAAAAACATTGGCCAAGTCAACCAGGTGCAAGTCGAACCACCTACCTAGGGGTCTGTAGGCATGGTCAATGTTATCACTAGGCAAGGGATATATGAACAATAGAATTAACCTCATCCTCCCATTCAAATACAAGCCACACCGAATCAACATCCAGTGTAGAATATTCTAGGCCCACCAACAAGACCAATGGTGACCATAAGAAGCAAGTTGTTCCAAAACCTGCAGACAACTCCCGTAAAGTTGTCGATATATGAGCTAATACAGTAGTCCTCGAGGCATAGGGAGACTCTTATAGATATTTTGAGGTCCATTGAAGTACAATCCCAAGATGCATAGGCATTTACTAATTTCATGGGACATGTACAACAGTGTCAGGAACCAATGATCCAATTTTATGATCATGAGATAAGGACAATTTCTACAACTACGATCGACCCACCATTGCACATAATTGCATGTGTTAATAACATGCCATTTAAAAGGGTCTTGATTGATACTGGCTCATCGATCAACATAATAACGACCAAGGCATTGAGTCATTTGAAGCTACCTAAATCACACATTGTACCAACTACATTTACATTGAGAGCATTTAATGATGCACTATGTTTGATTGTTCGCACAATTATGCTACCCATACAAGTAGGTTTGAAGACTATTTCAGTAATGTGTCATATGATAGAAGGGGTCATGCAGTACAACATATTACTCAGTAGGCCTTGGATTCATGAAATGCATTGCATCCCATCGATATTTCATCAGTGTGTGAAATATATTCATGAGGGGTAGGTTCATGTAGTGGCAATGGACGAAGAGCCATTTAAGTTCATGAACCTAGCAAATTTTCCTAGGGGTTTCATACTCCCATAAATGCACCTGAATGTTCAGTCGTCATCACCAATAAAGAAACCAGGAGGTAAACCAGTAGTGCATGCTCAACCAATGCCATCTGTGTCACATAGATTGGAGCACACCACTACCACTTCCTTGAAATCGTCAACATTAGTAATGCATTAGGATGACAGGAAGTTGAAGGTGAAGATGGGTGAGAAAGAGAAGGAGCATGAGCAATATCCAATCATCAAGGAGGTTTCCATTCCTATGGAGGTTGAGAAACCCCAAGAAAAAGTTGAGGAGGCACCTCAGCCTACCTCACCTGCATATTCAGTAGGGTCATCCGCATCATGGGCGACAATACATCTTGCTAACACCAGATTAGGTGAGTACCTTGTGCAGAATGTGACCTTCAAATCAATTTTTAAGACTATGCAAGAGATGGGTCGACCATCTGCTCATCGTTACCCGGTTGGATCGGTGGTTCCATTAGGAGAGCCATCTAGCCAGACTAACTTCATCCATGTGGTACTAGATCAACTTCCAACATGAGAGCCCATGGATGAAGATGATGAGGAACCTTTCACTGTAAATATTCATTATCTTTCTAATATAGTGTATGCCATGTATATTTTTGAGTTGTATCATTGGCATGGATACAAACTTGGTCTCTTTGAACAAGGATAGAGGACTCTGCTAGAACCTCGTTATCAGTTAGTCACTGATAGGTTCAACTTAGGGTTACAGATACGAGGGCATGACAACTTGCTCGTAACATCCCTAGATTACCTATACCTTAGTATGGCGAATGATGTGGATTTTAATCCATATCATCTGAATCCTTACAAATTATGGAGGAATCACCCTATGATATATGTCGTCATTGTTGACCCACTCGAAGATCATCATGAAGGGCTCATTGAGAAAATTGAGACAGAAATGAACCCCAAAGATCACTTGGGACACCAAACTCATGATGCAGTCGATGACACAAACATGCAAGGGCATGACCCCATTACTGTATGTGATCTCGAGTTAGGAGATATTAAGAGGGAGGAGATTCCACCTTCGATATGAGTGGACCAGGCTATGATGCAGATGAAGAATCCTCAAATGATAATGAATCTGAGAATGAAGTCGAAGGTGCCTATGAGAGGCCCAGGCATGCACGTCATCTATTACCTATTGAGTCGTTATAGGTTACCAAAGAGATACTTCCCAACATTAATCATTTAGGGGAAGAATCAAAGCTATATTTCCTAGGTATGTCACACTTACGATATAATTATCCGGTTTATCCAGATAGTGATGACACCGATCAAGCAATCATATTTATGGGACCGCACTTGCCAAAATTCCCTCCAAGAGTAGGGGTGAATGAAGGATTCTATTATGACAGTGACGAATAAGATGAGCTAGAGAGGGCCTACCTTGGTCCTCCTTATTTGCATTACCATCATCAACCCATCAACATTGATAAGGTCTATCGACAGCTACATGTTGGTTCGCGTCTAAGAGCAAGATCGTTAAACTTGGATCAAATCCATCGGTTGGTTAATCCCCTTTCATCGACCAACATGGAGTTACGTGAGCCAAATAATATTATTTTGCATTTAGTGCATAAGGAGGATCCAGTTGTTCACAGTCCTCATAGGGAAGAACCCTTTGTGCCTGTGCCATTAGAGCCAGACCGTGTGTATGAGGACTATGTAGATTTTGTAGAAGTCGGTCTATGTGATCTTGGAGATCAATTGCATTTCATAAACATGGTCTCCATTGATTTGACCACTCCACTCCAAAATCTAGCAGATTCATCCAAACCATTTTATCTTAACAAAGATGCTATCGACTGGGATCGCACTAATTCACCGTTGAGCCTGAGGATTTCTTCCCCAATGAATAAATATTACAACCTTTCCATTTTGCACCAGGTTATGCATATGATGTTTATCTTGCTGAAAATGCTTCCAACGTGGAACCAATCAACCTAGCTGATGACATCCATCTGGTTCCTATGCCTCACTAGCTTGAGGAGGGATCACATATGTTAGTAGAGGAAACCTTTGAGGTGGATATTAGTAATGATCCTGCCAGTACAAAGAAGGTTAAATTTGGAGAGAGTCTCACTCCAGATGAGTGGGCCACCCTCATCCCTCTACTGAAAGAGAGACCAAATTTTTTTGCTTGGACGTATAAGGATATGCCAAGTCTAGACCTGAAATTGGTGACACATAACCTTTTTCTATATCTAATGAAGAAGTCGGTCAAGCAAAAGCTTAGGAAAATGCACCCAACAATAGCCTTAATGGTAAAATATGAGCTACAAAAGCTATTGGATGTGGAATTTGTGATCTCCATCGATTATCCAAAATGGGTGTCCAATATGGTACCCGTGGGAAAACCCAATGGAAGAATCTATATTTGCATGGATTTCAAAGACCTAAATAAGGCAACACCCAAGGATTCATTTTTGTTACCCAATACTTATGCTCTCGTAGATGCAACTGCAGGTCACGAAATGCTCTCCTTAATGGACGGTTTTTTTTATTACAATCAAATTTGGATTAAACCCGAAGACCAACATAAAACCGCATTTATAATGCCATGGGGGACGTTTTGCTATAAAGGTATGCCATTTTGTCTCAAAAATACTAGTGCCACATATCAACGGGCCATGAGATACATTTTTCATGACTATATGCACAAAATTTTAGAATATTATATCGATGACTTGTTAACCAAGTCATTGCTAGGAGAAGAGCATGCAAAAGTCTTAAGGAAAGTCTTTGATCGCCTAATAGAGCACAATGTTAGGCTAAATCATAAGAAGTGCGTATTTGGCATAACTTCTAAAAAATTATTAGGGTTCATCGTCTCTAATAGAGGCATCGAAGTAGACCCAACGAAGGTCAAGGCCATTTTGAAAATGCATCCTCCCACCAATATTAAGTAATTAAGGAGCATTTAGGGCAAGGTAGCCTCGATAAAGCTATTTATCATCCAACTATTAGATAAATGTCAACTCATGAATCAACTGCTACATAAGGGGGTCTCATTCAACTGGTATGAGGACTGCAAGGTAGCCTTCGCTAAGATAAAGCAATACCTAGCGACGTCGCCAATGCTATCTCCACCAAGGCTAGAGGTGCCTTTTCTACTATATATATTGGAAACCGACTTTGCACTGGGAACCATGTTAGCCCAAAAGAATGTGCAAGGCAAAGAATAGGCCATATATTATATTAGTCAAACCTTGGTGAGCTATGAGCTTGGGTATGCATATGTGGAAAAGTTGTTTTTAGCAGTAGTGTTTGCTACAAAGAAATTGTGACATTATATGCTAAGTCATACGACATATGTTATATCCAAATAAAATCCTTTGTAGTACATGATGAGTAAGACTTATGACAATACGCATACTACGAAGTGGATCATGTTATTGATGAAATTTGATATGGAATTCATAATCCAAAAGTCCATTAAGGGACAGGTCATAGTAGATCAATTAGCTGAGGCACCACTGTCAAACAGTAGGCCTCTAACAATTGAAATTTTGAATGATGCAGTCTTCATCATATCTAAAGCTCTTGAACCCAAAGAACCAGAGAACAATGCTGATATGACTCTGTTCTTTGACAGTTTGAAGTGTGAACAAGGGGGTGGTACCGGAATAGTGTTCTTCACACCATAAGGAGCTCCAATACCCTTGTCATTCAAGTTGAATTTTTAGTGTGCCAATAACAACGTTGAGGATGAAGCCTTCCTACTAGGCCACCACATAGCCATCACCATGAATATTAATAGATTGAACATCTTTTGTGACTCCTTGCTCCTAGTAAATCAAGTCAAAGGGCTTTTTCAGTGTCGATGTCCCATACTAAAATCCTATAAAGATCTAGTTGACACATATTTGGCAAAATTTGAATGGTATGATATTGAGGCAATCCCTCGATCGTCAAATAGGTTTGTAGACACCATGGCTTCTTTGGAATCTTTAATCTCTCAGAATCCATCTATTGATTTCACTACCATCCATGTCAATATGCTCTCACATCCAGTAGCAGAGTGTGCATCCTATGATAACAAAGAATCAGTCAACATGATCAGTGTAGAACCAAAAGTTGAATGGTTCTGCAAAGCTGAAGACTTGCTTAAGAAGGCACCCTAGGGGTCATTAACCTCTCATATTTCCATGGGGATTGGTACTACCACTCACCATAGGGTTGTTTCTGAGTCTGCATTTGCAAATGTAAATACGTAGGGGAGAAAGCCGTATTAGCAATTGAAGCTGAGATTTATCAAAATTGGATGTCACAAATTAAAGACTTCCTAAAGCTTAGTATAATCCCAGAGGGATTATCACATGCCACAAAGCACACATTTAATAGAAATCAGCCAAATATGTCTTAATAGGAGATATCTTGTACCGACAAGGCTACGATGGAGTTCTCATTCATTTCTTAGATCCCTAGGAGGCATCATGGGTGATTTTGCAAGTCCATGACGGTACGTGCGATGGCCATTTCAGTGGCATGGCCATCGTCAAGCGCATACTTCAAATGGACTACTATTTGCACACTATGGAGAAGAATTGCAATGTGTATGTCAAGAAATATGTTAAATTCCAGCATCATGCTAATCTTACGCACTTGCCATTGTAGGCCTTACAACCCATTCAAGCGGCTTGGCCATTTGCTCAATGGGGACTAGATATTATGGGCAAGAATTATCCTTCATCATCAGGCCAGTATACATTATAAATTAGGGAAAAATGGTGCACCAAATTATGTGGAAAAATAAGCGTATCTACCCCATCTCGCTAATGAGCATCAAAAAGGAAGCATGCATGTAAAAGGAAAGAATACCAAACAAAAGGAAATGAATCAAAGCAAGTATTTTCTCATTAATTTGTTGGATCCAATCCAAGGTTACAGAAGTCCCCTTGAGGGCTCAAAATGGTGATACAATTTTTACAATATTGGGTGCCCAAAGACCAAGTCTTTCACGGAATCCGGGTGCACATCCAATGTTTCTCCGCGTACCCACAATCGAGGTGGGTGAGCCAATGCCATCGCTGCTTGTATCTAGGTTATATGATGTCTGATATTGCTTCCCAAAGCCTTCTGAGGACCTGCACCTGCACACAAGGAAGCAAAAAGGGGTCAAATAGCAAGGGTGTATGGTGAAAACATGCAATCCCCATAGGGGCAAAATGGCATATGAATTAAAAGTGCATCAAATGATATCCAAATGACTTGAAAATTTGCAGAGATGTTAAAGAGGATGTTTTGGGAGGATATCACCAAAAACATATCAGAAATTGCACCCGTAGACCCCTCGATTTAGCGTCGCCCGCCTACAACCTACGAAAAGGAGGACAACAAAATCTTGAACCTGCACTCATCCAAAACTCATGAAATTTGGTCAGTATGCATAAATTGGCATTTCAAGACAACCCATATGATCATATTTTCCAATTGGATCCCGGATCCACCTGCATCAAACTAGGGTGCCCGGATGGGCCCTACGAGCCTATAGAAACTTAAAAATAGCATAACTAATTCATTTTAACTCCAAATGACCTGAAATTTGAACTGTAGAATCATGGCATAATTTAGAAAATAACCAATTAAAAATAGTAAAGAAATTTCTTAATAATTTACCCTCATCCCAGGGGGGGCGATGGTGACTACAACTATTTGGGGGGCACCCTAGGAGGGGATACCCACCAAATACGGCCACTTTTTGTTACCAAACCACTAGAAGATGTTCCTAAACAACCTAAGGTGTGTTTTCATCGAATTTGGTGAAGAAATTCACCCGGATGGAAAAGTTATGCTCGGATTACCTTCTTGAAGTCACCCGGTAACCTCCTTGGCAAAAGGGAGATTCCAAGGGCAAAAAGGTGCAATAAGGTGAGGGGAAATATCGGTAGCACTCCATTGCATATCCTAGAACTCCTCTCTATATGTGTGTCTAACTTTTGTGTGGAAATTGCATCCACTTTATAGCCCAAAGGGGCTCAAGTGCAAAAAGGCATGCAAGGGCATGCATGGCAGGAGGCGCCATTTGTCAAAAAGGAGGTATGCATTGGATGGGGAAGAGAATCTCCATTATTGGCCTCCATAATGATGTGTGTCATGAGGATTCAGTGTCCTCTACCCCGCATGCTCTATTTGGTAGGTTAAATGGCAGTTTCTGGGTGCCATTTGGCCCAAATTTGACTTTTTATGGGTCAAACTTGCTCACTGTCCCACCCTGGGACGATGGCTCACCACCATCCTAGGGTGGGATGGTGGGAATCTACCACCATCCCAGGGTGGGACGGTGGTGAATTTTGGGCCAAAACCTCCCAAAATTGGGTCGGTAGCCTCCAAAAACCTTTTCGGAGTGGCTAGAACCACTGTGAGCCTCCTGAGGGCTGCCCAAGGGGCCATATGATGTCAATTTGATCATTGTTTGTGGATGCTTAATCGGGTTTACCATATTTTAGTGTCTATAGATGCCCTTTTTTGAGATGCGTTGTGTGCAGCACAATGCTTGAGCAAAAATAGATGACCAAAATGTTGAATGATTAAGGTTACTCGATAACCTAACCAACTTTAGATGCCCCAATCATGGAAAGGGCATGTGTTCTTGAATCCTTGCTTCTGACTCAGTAAAGACATTGGTCTTGGTTTCTCTTTAGCTTCCAGGTATGCTCAAGGGACTTATAACCCTAGGCGTTAGAGAAAACCAAGTATTTTGGTAACTTTTGAGGTTACCAACAGGCAGGTTCATCTGCACTATTATGTGCTTAATTGAGATATTTGCTTGTTTTCTGCCCCAAGCAGGGGCATGATTGTCTTTGTCAAAGATTCGTTGGATGAACGCAACTTGCATGATTGAGTGTTTAATTGTTGATTTTTTATTATGAATTTTTTAAGCATGACTACCCCCTCAAGCGATGAGTCGATGAGGGAATGACCAGTGAGAAAAGCGACGAGTCGCTTGACCCAGATGACGTTTGTTAAGGTTGCCTTCAGTTGTTCTCATTGAAAAATGGCATAGTTTTGAAAGGATTTGGATGATGCTATGGAGATTTCATGGAAGAAAAGAGTTGAAAACCTCCTTCCCGTGGGGTGGTCTAGCCATAATGGCCTTCTTGGGGAGTGAAGTAGTAACTTGTCCATGCATCCATGAGAATTTTGCATTCCATCTTGACCCTGAATGAATTCCATCATATTTGACTTGTTTTGGTGGGTGTTGAACCCTTTTCATTGGCTTTTGTGTTGTTTTTTTGTTTTTGATTAATATATATGTATATGCATTTGACCCATGGGCTTATTGGATGCCATTGGGGCATTTTGAGTAACCAAAGGGTTTATGGATACCTTTGGGGCTTTTTGGGATTGACCAAAGGGTTTAGGGATACCTTTGGGGATTTTTGGGTTGACCAAAGGGTTTATGGATACCTTTGGGGCTTTTTGGGTTGACCAAAGGGTTTATGGATACCTTTGGGGATTTTTGGGATTGACCAAAGGGTTTATGGATACCTTTGGGATTTTTTGGGATTGACCAAAGGGTTTATGGATACCTTTGGGGCTTTTTGGGGTGACCAAAGGGTTTATGGATACCTTTGGGTTTTGGGTGACCAAAGGGTTTATGGATACCTTTGGGTTGACCAAAGGGTTTATGGATACCTTTGGGGCTTTTTGGGGTGACCAAAGGGTTTATGGATACCTTTGGGGCTTTTTGGGGTGACCAAAGGGTTGATGGATACCTTTGGGGATTTTTGAAATTGATTGCTTAACTGTTTGATCGATGATTAGGGGAGGTATGGTACCAATAATGCCCCAGTTGATGCTTGAAAACATTTGTGTGATGTGCAATTGTGTGATTGTGGACCATTAGGTGCATTAGGTGTTATGATGCATTAATGGATGCATGTGTTGTGCTATGATGTCATTTGATGATATGCAATATTTTTATTTGATCTATGATATGATGATGGATGTCTATCATGTATGCATATGTTTTAATGTGATTTGATTTGATTTTGTACATGTATGGATGTATGATGAGATGGATGACTATATGTCATATTATGCTAGTACCATAGATGATATAGAATGCATCAATTCATGTGTAATGTTGTCTTGAGACTATATAATGGATTTGTGAATAATGTAATTAAAATGAATGTGGTGAAGTGATATGATGTTTAGAAGATGTTCATGAGGTTTCCATGAAACTCAAACACTCTAGTAAATTGATCAAAAGTTGTATACTAACTGTGCAAGACTTTTTAACAAGGTATGAATCTGTTAGGATGACCAAGATACTCAATATCCCTATGTGTGCAAGTGAGTTCATTCCTACGAGATGCATAAAGATACCGCCATTGACAAGTAGGCTATCCACCAAACCTGTAATGAGGATCACTCTATGAATGCCACAATCCAAAGTTTTGTACTCAATTGGATTAGACCACTAGGTAGTATAGGTGACCAAAAGCTAGCTCATCCACATGCAAACATTGGTCTATACACACGCAAAGCTAATGTGATAGACATATCGTCATGCATTTAGGATACCACCATTGACAAGTAGGCTATCCACCAAACCTATAATGAGGATCACCTAAATGGTTTTTCAAATGCTGAGAATTCCAGGGATTCAAGCTCAGGTGTCTTTTGGTTATTCAATTGATTGGGATTACTTGCTCTCATATATAGTGATGAAAATCACTATTTATTTTTCTCTTTTTAGTGACTATAATCATTGTTTATTTTGAGTTTTTTCTTTTTTCTCTTGAGCAAGGGGTTTGAGTAGTGGTGATAACCACTATTATTTTTTATTGTTGCTTTTTGAGGATTTTGATTTCAAAGTTGAACTTGTGGGATTTTTGGCTTGTGGATGGCATTGATCCTTTAGGCCTTGGGGATGACTACCCATCCTTCTCAAGGGCATGTAGTACGAATCCTTATGACTTTAGGGATCAAAGGTGTTTGGAAATGTTGATGGGAAGCTTTTGGGATTTTGCTTTGGAATGGTGTTGATCTTTTAGGCCTTGGGGATGACTACCCATCCTTCACAGGGACATGTAGTACGAATCCTTATGACTTTAAGGATCCTTAATTTAGGGATCAAGGGTGTTTGGAAATTTTGATAGTGGTGAAAACCACTATTTATTTTGGGGAATTGGGTGGGGAAGAGCTTGTCCTTTTGCCAATTCTCAGCATTCTTGAACCATTCGCATAGGGGGATGAGCAGGATAAAATTTTCGCTCAAGGTACCCTAGACCACTTTGTGGGTTTCATATTTCCTTTCATAAACTTGGATTTATTAGTGTGAAATGTGTTGGGATTTGATGTATACGAGGCACGATCTCAGCAAGACTCTACCTCCTAAAAATCTCACTAGCCTTCTACAAAATCTGAGAAGAAACTAGATATGGCTAAGTGACCGAAAACCTTAATGACATTCTAAAAACAAATGACTAAGTGGAGGGAATGGACACGACCATGGAAATGTATGAAATGTAGATGGAAATGATAAGTAACTATGGAATGAGCTGAGTGATAACCTTGACACCATTGATTGTGCATTATACTTAGTGTACTATTTTAATGCTAGACATGTATGAGCCACTCTAAAAATGCAAAGTGCCAATGATGATTATGCCAAATGCAAATGATAATGCAATGGTATGCAACTTGATGGGAACGCAATATTTTTTTGAAATTTTGATGATGTTTTTTTCTTTTTGAAAATTTGATTGATATATATGTATGAAAGTGCAATGCGATGCAATGTTTTTGTATTTTGATGTTTTGATGATGTTTTTGAATTTTTGATTGATATGTATATACATGTGACCAACGGGCTTATTTGGGGGCCATTGGGGCATTTAGGTTTGACCTAGATGATCGTAGATAGTCTAGGAGCATTTTTACTTGACCTAGATGGTGAAAACCCGCTAGGAGCCTTTTAGGTGACCTAGGCGTTCAACGACACTTAAAAAGTGTCTACGACTACCTAGGGGTATTTGGTTATGACCAAAGGGCTTATGGATGCCTTTGGGGCTTTTAGGGTTGACCTAGATGATCGTAGATAGTCTAGGAGCATTTTTACTTGACCTAGATGGTGAAAACCCACTAGGAGCCTTTTGGGTGACCTAGACATTCAATGACACTTAAAAAGTGTCTACAACTACCTAGGGGCATTTGGCTATGACCAAAGGGCTTATGGATGCCTTTGGGGATTTTAGGGTTGACCTAGATGATCATAGATAGTCTAGGAGCATTTTTACTTGACCTAGATGGTGAGAACCCGCTAGGAGCCTTTTGGGTGACCTAGACGTGGTGCACTTAAAAAGTGTCTACGACTACCTAGGGGTATTTGGCTATGACCAAAGGGATTATGGATACCTTTGGGGCTTTTAGGGTTGACCTAGATGATCGTAGATAGTCTAGGAGCATTTTTACTTGACCTAGATGGTGAGAAACCACTAGGAGCCTTTTGGGGTCACCTAGACAATCATAGACCACCTAGGGATATTATGGGTTGACCAAGCGGTATGTAGATACCCTTGGAGCATTTTGGGGTCACCTAGATAGTTATAGACTACCTAGGGGTGTTATGGGTTGACCAAGCAGTATGTAGATACCCTTGGAGCCTTTTGTAACTTTGATTACTTTGTGTTCTTAGGAGGAAGGTGCAATACCTTGTATACCCCCAATATTTGTGGTGATCAAAGGAAGCGAGGAAGGTGTGATACCTTTAGAATCCCTAGTTTGCTTCATTGCTTGTGATGTAAATAGTGGGGAAGGTGTTACACCTTGGATACCCCTAGTATGTACTATGATTGGTGCAATGTTATTGTCTTGGCTAGAAGGAGCAATAGAAATTGACCCCCTCGATTGTGCTAGGGGATTTTGGGTAATGCCCATGTTTTGATGGGGTGAAATGAGTTCTCCACTCATGGATAAAGCTCCCTCATCAATGAGATCTTGGACTTGAGGATCATTCCTATCGATTATATCCTATACTAGGTGTTTGAACATGAAGCACCTATGGATGTCATGCCCATTTTGCCTATGGTACTTGCAATATAGGTCTTTGCGATATGTTTTGGGCTTTGGTGCATTTCGATTGATAGGTCGACACTCAGGTAGGTTGATCACATTAGCTACTAAGAGGCGCTCAAACAAAGAGTCCATGGACTCGACAATGGACGTAAATTGTCGCTTAGGGCGACGCTGCCGGTTTAGCCCTTGATTTGTTTGAGACTTAATATTGGATTGCATAGGAGTTGGTTGGTCCAGATACTCAGGGGGTTGAGATTTAAGATTACTCAACTGTACCTCAATGCTTGTGAGTTGACTCAAGATCTGTTGTAAATCATTGTGTTGTTGATTCATGTGTAACTCCACATTGGCTAGCCTATCCAAGATATGTTGTGGAACTAGCGGGGGCGATGACTGGATGACTATTGAAGAACCTGGATGGCAACTGATAGTTGGTGGAGGTGAACTAGGTGTGGGAGCTGGGAGATAGTTGATCGAGGGTGGATAAAAAGTCCCTAATGTCTGAGCAGATGTGGATGCTTCATGATGATTGGAGCTGGCGATTATATCCACATGTTCTTGTTCTTGATTTGGCTCATGCTCATGTTCCAACTCAGAGTTTTCAACTATGGTAGTTGGGTTACCCCCACTTTGGTCTAGGGGGTACATCGGCTCTTGATCTTGTGGAGATGTTGAGTGAGATGGAGTAGGTGTGACCGAATCCATCAATGGTATCTCCTATGGTGTGGATGGGATTTTGGGTGGAGTCACAAGTTGCATAGATGGATTCAGAGGACTTTGGTTCTCTGTCATCACATTGATCATTCCCACAAACTCATGAGAAGATGCATTTGCATTTGAACAAGTTATGGCTGCCTCATCAACTTGTCCAAGATGATCTGCTTGGCCTCCATGTTCGGAGGGTGCATCAAGAATGCTATCAATGGGTGGAAACTTGGTAGGGGGACTACCTAGATTTTTGATCGACTCGATGATAGGTGTGAATGCAACATTGGGTACTATGCACTCATCGAGTTCTAGGTAGGTCAATTGAATTGTGTCCTCAACTATGGTGGGTGAATATGGTACGATATGATTTGATTCATCCATATCAACAGGGGGTTCTTCCTCCTTTTTGGTAGGAGTGATAAGATCTTCTATAGGTGTATTGATGATAGCTATGGGAGCTTCTACAGTTGGCTCTTCTGATCCTTCCTTGCTTGAAAAGATAGAGGATGGTACTAGCGGTGGTGGTGAAGGTAACTTCATGACTAACCGTGGGGTTGCATCTAGACTTTGGATAAAGTCATTGGGTTTAATATCCAAATGCTTGGGTGACACTATAGGCCTTTGTGGATGATCCACCTGCTTATAATACTTGAAGGGGTCTGGGTCAGCATTGATCACATGTACCTTACCTTCATCAATGTATTTAATGCATTGATGCACTATAGATGGAACACATTCCATATCTCTTATCCATGGTCTTCCAAGCAGTATGTTGTACTGTCTTTCACCCTCCAAGATGTAGAACAACGTAGGCACAATATTTTGTCCAACTTCAACAAGTAGGATTATTGTACCCACAGTGGAGGATAAAGCATCATTAAATGCTTGTAATGTGAACTTGGAAGGTGCAATGCACGAGGATGGAAGGTTGAGATGCTTTAGTGAAGTTGTGGTAATAATGTTTATCGAGGAACCTGTGTCAACCAATACTCGCTTATAGGGGACCCTATTGATACTCGCGATGATATGCAAAGTAGGATCTGGTGAATTGGTAGGCACGGGTTTGACCTCATGATTTTGAAAGGATATAGCAGGCTTCTTGTACATTTGTATGTATTCCATAAAGTTGGTGAAAGCATCAGAGTCATGATGTTGTACCTCAATGGAATCCAAGACCCTCATGAAAGGTTCCCAATATTTGGAGGACTATAGTAGAAGCTCGCTCATGGTCACTTTTGTTGATGGTGCATGCGAAATTCGCACAGGCCTACTCTGGGTTGCTAACACTTGTTGGATGGGAGTTCTAGGTGGTGAAGACCACGATGTAGAGGGAGTGTAGACCTCCCTGCTAGGCCCTTTGGAAGGCTGATTATATCTGGTTTGTGATTGGAATCGGTGTTGGCTAACCGAATAATCCACTTGATCATGTGGGTAACCCATTGATGTTCTCTTGGTAGAGGTACTTTGGTGGTCGGGTCTTCTAAGTGAGGAGTGGACCTCACGATGACTTTCAGGGTGTCGTGCAGGAATGATGAGATCCTTAGGAGAATAGCGAAGGTGACTACTATCAGGGCTCCATGTAGGAGTGAGGAGATCCTCATACCTATAATGATGGTGCTCGAGGCCTCTCCTAAATTTTTCTACTTCACTAGCTCGTGATCGAGCTCGGCCATGCATAGTTGTCATAATGTGTTGACTAGGCAAACCTTGAAGGAAACCCACACTAAAGAAAATTTTGACTTCCAAAAAAGGCTATAAGTGTTATATATCAAAATGATCAGTGCGACGAGCTGATCATAATGGGCTAGGTCTCCAAAATTTGATTTTTGGGTCAAAATTTTGTATTTTTGGAATATTTGGCCAACCGGGGCCTGTGGGGAAATGCCCACTTTTAGGATTTTTGGGAAATTTTGAACCGTGAAGATTTAGGACTCAAAATTTCTAGGAGAGGTGCCCTAGGGGCTAACTAAGACAAAAAAACAAATTTGGCACTTTTCGGAGTTGTCTAGCCCACTCTATGATTGTTTTAGTGCAGTTTTTCGCTATTTTCGGGGTCAAAAATAGAGTAAAAATAAAACCAAAATAACTTTTTCGTTATAGCTCCATTTTGCATGATTCTTGAAGCATTGGATGCAGAATCAAAAAGTAGATTTTTTTTTAAACCCTATTTTTTGAAAAATTAGGGTTAGGGTTTTGTCCCAGATAACAAAGAAACACACAAAGTAGACAATATGATTATCTTTTTACTGATTAAATGTGTGTCCTAAACTGGTTTCAGTGTGTTTAGATTTGTTGTTGCTCTTTGCTCTTGTTGTGAAATTAGAATGAGGGAACTCAACCAAAGTGGTGACTAGGGACACTAGTGCCAAACATGATTTCTCAAAAGAGTCTAGGGTACACCGCTTAAATCCCAGTGGGGGGTTCGCCTAGCTCTTCCACTCTGAAACAATGTTTCCAATAGTGGGAGGCAGTTTGAACATTAGTGACCTATTCCATATTGAGAGAGTGCCCTATTATATCTAAGGAATATATAGGGCAAGCTGGTGGAAGGAGGTGAAATCCAACGTCACCAGTCTGAATTGGGGGTTGGTGATGAAATCCAACCTTACCAATGTTATAGTGGAACGTGCAAGTGTGTGTGGTTCCTTTTAATCCAAAGAAAGTAAGCAAAGAAGCATTCAATGATCATTCACTAAATGCATGCAATAGGTGTGTTTTAATTTCAAAAATCTAGGATAAAAGGAACCTACAAATGTCACTTATAGATGCAAGCCCTAAATGCTAACCTACCCATTGGGTAAGCCACAAGCAATCAAGCCACAAAGATGCATTGCTACTTCAAATTTCTTTTGATTTTTCTTCTTCCTTTTGCTATGTGATGTTATAAGAAAAGTAAAAATGTAACTTTTAACCTTTCTATGCAAGCAAATGAAGCAAGAAAACTGATTTTTGATAGTCTCTAAAAATGTAGCAGAAAAATAGAGGGTTTAGGCACTTACTTTGTCCATTTTGAGCTCTCCAAATTCTGAATTTTTGGGCAGAAATCTCTCTGTTTCACCACCGCTCCAGGGTGGGGTGAGTAGAAGCCTCACCACCATCCTAGGGTGGGATGGTGAAGCCACCATCCCAGGGTGTGCCAGATAAAGCCTCTGCCACCATTCCAGGGTGGGGAGGGGAGCACCTGCAACACAAAAAGGGCAAAAATGCAAGAATGAGGTCAAATTTTCACCCAAATCAAAAGGGAAAAGGGTCCCACCATGATCACCACTAAATTAGGGAAAAATGGTGCACCAAATTATGTAAAAAAATATGCGTATCTACCCCATATCACTAATGAGCATAAAAAAGGAAGCATGCATGCGAAAAGGAAAGAATACCAAACAAAAGGAAATGAATCAAAGCAAGTATTTTCTCATTAATTTGTTGGATCCAATCCAAGGTTACAAGAATTCCCCTTGAGGGCTCAAAATTGTGATACAATTTTTACAATATTGGGTGCCCAAAGACCAAGTCTTTCACGGAATTCAGGTGCACATCCAATGTTTCTCCGCGTACCCACAATCGAGGTGGGTGAGCCAATGCCACCGCTTCTTGTATATAGGTTCTATGATGTCTGATATTGCTTCCCAAAGCCTTCTGAGGACCTGCACCTGCACACAAGGAAGCAAAAAGGGGTCAAATAGCAAGGGTGTATGGTGAAAACATGCAATCCCCATAGGGGCAAAATGGCATATGAATTAAAAGTGCATAAAATGATATCCAAATGACTTGAAAATTTTCAGAGATGTTAAAGAGGATGTTTTGGGAGGATATCACCCAAAAAATATCAGAAATTGCACCCGTAGACCCCTCGATTTAGCGCCGCCCGCCTACAACCTACGAAAAGGAGGACAACAAAATATCGAACCTGCACTCATCCAAAACTCATGAAATTTTGTCAGTATGCATAAATTGGCATTTCAAGACAACCCATATGATCATATTTTCCAATTGGATCCCGGATCCACCTGCATCAAACTGGGGTGCCCGGATGGGCCCTACGAGCCTACGAAAACTTAAAAATAGCATAACTCCTTCATTTTAACTCCAAATGACCTGAAATTTGAACTGTAGCATAATGGAATAATTTAGAAAATAACCAATTAAAAATAGTAAAGAAATTGCTTAATAATTTACCCTCATCCCGGGGGAGGCGATGGTGACTACAACTATTTGGGGGCACCCTAGGAGGGGATACCCACCAAATCCGGTCAATTTTTGTTACCAAACCACTATAATATGTTCCTAAACAACCTAAGGTGTGTTTTCATCGAATTTTGTGAATAAATTCACCCGGATGGAAAAGTTATGCTCGGATTACCTTCTTGAAGTCACCCGGTAACCTCCTTGGCAAAAGGGAGATTTCGAGGGCAAAAAGGTGCAATAAGGTGAGGGGAAATCTCGGAAGCACTCTATTGCATATCCTAGAACTCCTATCTATATGTGTGTCTAAATTTTGTGTGGAAATTGCATCCACTTTATAGCCCAAAGGGGCTCATGTGCAAAAAGGCATGCAAGGGCATGCATGGCAGGAGGCGCCATTTGTCAAAAAGGAGGCATGCATTGGATGGGGAAGAGAATATCCATTATTGGCCTCCATAATTATGTGTGTCATGAGGATTCAGTGTCCTCTACCTCGCATGCTCTATTTGGCGGGTTAAATGGCAGTTTTTGGGTGCCATTTGGCCCAGATTTGACTTTTTATGGGTCAAACTTGCTCACCGTCCCACCCTGGGACGAGGGCTCACCACCATCCCAGGGTGGGATGGTGGGAATCTACCACCATCCTAGGGTGGGACGATGGTGAATTTTGGGCCAAAACCTCCCAAAATTGGGTCGGTAGCCTCCAAAAACCCTTTTGGAGTGGCTAGAACCACTGTGAGCCTCCTGAGGGCTGCCCAAGGGGCCATATGATGTCAATTTGATCATTGTTTATGGATGCTTAATTGGATTTACCATATTTTAGTGTCTACACATTCATAATCATGGCTACTGAGTATTTTACCAAGTGGGTGGAAGCAATACCCTTAACAATGACAACTGGAGCTCGTATAGCAGAGTTTATACTAGAGCATATCATAGGTCATTTTGGGATCCCATACAAAATAATATCGGATAATGGAACATCTTTCAAGAACAAAACTATGAGAGCTTTGACATCTAAATATAGAATCAAACATAGTTTTGTAACTTCATACTATCCGCAAACAAATGGGTAGGCTGAGGCTTCAAATAAGATAGTGATGGCCATCTTGAAAATGATGGTACAAGAAAACCACAAAGACTAGCATATCCAACCGCCCCTTGTGTTATGGGCTTATAGGACTAGTATTCGAATACCCACTAGGGAAATACCATTCTCACTAGTATATGGCATTGAGTCCATCATGCCCTTGGAATTAGAAATTCCAATGCTGCATGTGGCATTGAAAGAGTTCATCGATTATGACACTGCACGACAAGCTCAATTGTATCAACTGATGCTACTTGATGAATATCACGTGAATGCCCTGGAGCATCTCTGCATTTATCAAGAGTGACTAAAATGAGCTTACAATATCAAAATCCACTAGAAAGACTTTGAAGTTGGGGATCTTGTCTTGAAATAGAACCAACAAAACTCTAATTTGCCACCAGATATGCAAGACAAATTTGTAGCTAATTGGCTAGGACCCTACATCATATCTAAAAATATTGGTCTAGGTACCTATCACCTAATGTTGCTAGGGGGTGTTGAAGATCCTTAACCTCTCAACATCATCCATATTAAGGTATTTTATGCTTGAAGATCATAGTAAAAGACTCTGAGGGTTGCTTGTAACTACTCGATCATCCTAAAAAGCTCCAAACACTCTCATCAGTGGTTTGTTCAATCAAAAAGCTCCAAAGGCATCTATAAGCCCTTTGGTCAACCTATAAATCTTTGAGGATTTGGTCAAAACTTCTTGATCATCCCAAAGGGCTCCAAGGGTTCCTAAAACCGCTTGTTCGTGTCAGTCAAAAGCCTCGAGGGTCTGCTTATAACTGCTCTGTCATCCTAAAAAGCTCCAAAGGCATCTGTAATCCCTTTGGTCAAACCCAAAAGGCACCAAGAGCTTCTAAAAAACTACTTGGTAAACACAAAGGCTCCAAGGATTCTCAAAATCGCTTTGTCATCCCAAAATGCCCCAAAGATACCCATAATCCCTTTGGTCAATCCTAAAAGCTCCAAGGATTCTTAAAAATAACTTGGCCAATCTAAAGGCTCCAGAGGCATGTACTCATTGTTTGGTCAATTATGAGTCTCAAAACCCATAAAAATTATAAAATCAATAAAATCTAAAAAAATCGGTAAAGCATATAATCCAAAAACATTTGCAGTTTGCATTTCTCATTTTGCATTCACACATGCATTCATTGCATTACTGCATTGCATATAGGCATTCATCATCCATTGCATTCTATAGTAGGAGGGATTATGTTTCTCAGTATTACAAATGACACCACATTTGTGTTTAAATAATGCATCTATGCATTTATCATGATCAATCATTCATGTGAGTAATTGTATTTTTCAACACAACCTGTAATGTTGCTATAGAGATATACTAGAGTTTTTCGGTCAGTCAGCCATACCTAGTGGTCTTATAAAGAGTTGGTAGAAATCTTACTTTGCTTTTGTAGCTAAGGTTCAGCTAGTATAGCCCTTACCATATCAGAAGCCTATCACTAGTCAAAAAATTTAAACAATCCTAACAAGGACTAGGGGAAGATGAAAGTCACGAAGCAGGACCGGGTATCCTGAAGTGAAAAGAGTTATTCTTGCTTATCTCTCTATGTGGATGGTATGGGAAATATTGGTAGTTGGCAAAATGATAGGTTAGTTCCCTATTCAAAATCCTTTGCTTACGATAAAATGAGCAATATCCCAATGTGATATCCCACATCAATCTTCATGATTGATACCCTAGATCGATATCATAGATCAACTTCCCTGAGTGATATCCCATATTGATATCATAAGATCGATATTCTCAATCAATATACCAAAAATAGTTTTCCCAAGTAAATCCTCCCAAAGGAAAGTTTCTGAAGAAAATTATCAAATATAAATGTCGAAAAGTGAAGATCAAATGAAGATCATAAATCAAAGTTTGAGTGGAGATCAAATGAAGATCCAAAATCTAGTTCAAAGAGATATCAAATGAAGATCCAAAGATAGTTCAAAATGAAGATGGAATCGACTCCCTTGCTTCACTACATATGAGCAAGTATCCCAAAAATTGAAGGATAGAAAGGAATGAGCCTGAATCCCTAGAATTATTGGCACTACTATATCTTACGCATGATGATATGTCTAATGCATTAGCACCTCACTTATGAACAAGACCAATATTTGAATGTGGAAGATCTAGCTTCAGGTATCTTGCATTGCCTAATGGCTTAGTCCAACTAAAATCTAAACTTGTTATTGGATAAGACATTTGTGGAACCCCTATCTTAGAAATGGGCTGAAAAAATCTCATCTAACATCGGGGAATGCTCATGTCTTATCTTAAAATAATCATGCGCACACATAGGGATAGTGAATAGTTAGGGCCTATCCTAGCAAAAGCCTTTTATCTCAAAATTCTAGTGTGGTTAGTATGCAACTTTTGATAAGTCTATTAGGGTGTTTGAGTCTCATGGAAAACCTCAAAAATTTCTCTCATAGCAACCAAGTATCAAATATCGCAACCATATAAATCATAAACAAAGTATCGATTCCATGATACATCATTATATAAAGAACAATCAACATATAGGATAGATACTGAATGGATATTAGCAATAATATTTAGATGACCATTGACTATATCGTGTATATTTTTCAAATTTTGTAGAAGAAAATTGAATGACACATTATATCCTTCTCATCATAACATCGCATACCATTGCATTTCATATATGGGTGATTAATTGATTAAATTATTATCTTAATGATTTTCAATTATATTCATGATTTTTATACATTTTGTGGTGTCATCCATTAGATTGATAAACATATATTGCATTCATTCCTTATGTTTTAAGTGATTAAAGCATACAGGTTCATTTACATTAGAGTATTAACATGTAAATAAAGCATCTCAACAGAGTAATGCATACAATAAAGCAATATCAAATATGCGTTAAGAAAAACATTGCATCCACATGCATCTATCATCAAAAACACATCTAAGCATCTATATCATTGCATATTATCATCATAAATCAAATAGCTATCTAGTACATGATATCATACATCGCATCATATAGCATCAGAATAACATAAGCATTGCATCTATGTGCATCACATAAACATAAAATAAAAAATAAATGAGTACATAATAATGAGTCATAAAATGATTAGTCATATCATATATAAATATGTGTCTCAAGAATGCATCGGGAGTACAAAAATCCCCATAGGCTACAACTGTGTAGGTCCTCAAACTTACACTTAAAAATGGTACAATACATATATCAAAAAATGTGTACTAAGGAGGGCTTGTGCCTCCAGCTTGTGAATCATCCCTATGGCTCCTATGAGAGTTGGCTTTGTGTGTACTAGAAGATCGATGAGTCTGCTCGATCCTATGAGTCTGGTGGCTGGAACTCATTGAGGACTTCCCTATAGTACTTTGTGACCCCGTAGCCTACCTGTCCTCTATAACCTATAAACTCCTCATCTCGATAAATCCATCTAGCTGAGAGATGTGAGTTGCCCTCACATCAAATCGATTATTTCTCTCCTCTATGATAGAATTGAGCCACATAATCTCTACCATATTTATCCACACCTATGACTAGTGGAGCGGTTGGAGGTCCCATGACAACCTAAGAGGATGGAGGGTCTCCCCTCTATAGCCTAAATAGGTCCCTATCTGCAACTACCTCACCTCGTTGTGCCACTGCTACATCATGAGCACTAGTGAGCTCTTGGACCTGAGCCTCTACCGTTATAGCTCACTCTATGAGACTAGTGATCTCCTCATATGCCTTAGATAGCATTTTATCTTGGTCAACTTGCTTCACCTCTAGAGTGGCGATAGTGGTACCTCGCTCCTATTGCTAAATTTGATATCTGCTAAGCTAACTCTACAAGTCAACAACCTAAGCTAAGAGCAGCCCCTCTACACTGTCAAGAGGAACCTCACCCTCCTTTGGAGCCTCATCATCTGGATCATCCCTAGGAGCCTCCTCAAAATTTGCCTCTATGCCCCATCTACCCTCTATCTATTGGTGTACCCTACACCTATTAGGATCCACCACTACCTCTACCTCATCATGAAATCTACCTAGAGGTCCTGATCCATGCCACCGTAGCATCAAACACCATTCATCATATGCTGGAATGGTAGCAACCTTGTCAACTCTAGTCTCTTGGAAATCATCTAGCTCATCCCCTAGAGCCAAAGGTTGGATCCATGGTAGATGTGTCTCTAAAGCCAGGTGCTTGTATACAAAGGGGATCTTTGGAATGTCCTGCACCAGGTCAAACTTTCGTAGGACATGAGAATAAAATTGGTACTCTCTAATCTCGACCTTTCAATCGAGTAGCCATTTGTCCTGGTGAGCCTATCAAAGCCACTCATCAGTCTTAGTCTAGTCAGGGCACTCCACGTAAGGCCACCACTCAATATCATCAAGGCTGAGTCCTACAAACTATGTAATATAATGCTAGGTGTCACCAGCATGGGTCCTGCTCCTGAACCCCTCTTCCTCTCGAGGCCAACAGGTGGCATAACACTGGTGAATGTCATCTATCTCCATGATATGTAGTGGTATCTCCCAAGGATGCTCTATCCTGATATGTTACCATCCCCAAATCTAAAAAAGTAATCTATAGTTAATGTCCTAGTGGCTCCAATCTATAATCTAGTATAGCTCTCTGTACAACTGGTAGAGCAGGGTGCTCCCCCAGGCCAATCATAATGGTCGAGTTATGGAGCTCTGAACCACTCTATAGACAGTGACTAAGAGGTTCCAGGGAATCCTCATGCCCGAGGAGTTTGGAAGGACTACTTGCACCACCAAGTGCATAAATATGGCCTCACATACAAAGAAGACATTTTTCCCCTGCCAGTAGCCGATATGGACCCCTCCATGATCAATACCATGTTGAGCCTCCTCACTCCGGGCACCAAAGATAGCATAAAAAATGGACTCCTTAGCCCCAAAAGTAGAAGATATGATGGCCTCACCATCAATGGGGATCCTAAATATCCTATAGACATCGTCCAGGGTCACTGTCCTTTCACCTATAGGCATATGAAATGTGTTGGTCCGTGCATTCCAGCGTCAGGCCAACGCAATCAAGTAGGCTTGATCTACCTTGATAGTGGGCATATCTGCTATGTAGTCAAAGCCGATAGCTCCAAACCATTTCCACTCCCCAAGAGTGAGATATCTATGAATATTCTTAAGCATATCAGGATCTCGAGCTCTAAAGGTCAACCTCTAAAATAAAAATCATAATATAAGAAAAAATCTAACTAAAAACAAGTAAAAACATTTTAAAATGACCTAAAAATCATCAAAAACATCTAAAAATTGATAAAATTGCAAAACATGTCATCATGCAGGCCTAAAAATTAAAAATGTCACTCAGACAAGTCAAAAATGCATTAAAATACATTAATTGCCTATTAAACCTTAGAAAAATAAAAAATTTGATATTTTTTTTTAAGTTTGCGAACTATGGGTCAACCCTGCGGTCCACATGCGGTCAAAAATTGATCGTTGGGATTTTAAATGTTGACCACAGCTGGCATCTGTGGTCCCTAATTGATCAATTAGGAATCGTAGCTTGTACTTTACCGTGGCTAAAAAATGAAAAAAAATTAAAAAAAGTAAAGCCTAAGCTAACCTAGCCTAACATGTGGTTCATTGCCAACAATTTAATGTGATTGATTAACCAATTACTTAATTTGATTCATTTTATTGGTAATGGATGCAAGGTCTTGGCTTCAAATTACCCTATCCTCACCTTGTCCACCGTGGCTAGAAGAAGCTTGCCCGCACTCTACCATCTTGCGGTGGGTAGGAGTGTGTGTAAATTTTGGTAGGGTTTCAGGTGAGTTCTCAGCTATCACTATCAAAGTTCCAAATTTTAAGTCATTGTCAAGGAATAATGAAAGAAAATTGAAAATTGATTTTTTTATAAGCTTCTCATATTTCACACGGATCGTAGGCCCTAGCTGTGGTTCCCAAAATTGTAAATGGGAACTGTAGACCCTAGCCATGGTTTGCAACTGGCAAGCAATTTAATAAAATCCCACGATGGGAAGGTTTAAAATGATAAATCAATAAATCCCAGGGGATTAGAACTCAATAAAATCAATCAATTTGGAAATTTGGTGATACTAAAGCACCAAGATCTGATTAAAAATCAAATATCTAGCTGAGATTATAAAGTACATTCAATCGAGGTCATCGCTATGAAAATCCTTTCATGGAGTGACACACCTCCCAACAAAATAAATAAACTCAATTCATAATTCAAAACAACAAAAAAAAATCAAATAATTAAAAACACCAAATGTGCCTCGTATTCAGTAATTTACCCTATACACTTGGTGATTGTAGCGACTTGCACTCCATGCAATCCGATAATATGAGTAAATTACCATAAGTACATTTGGGGCAAAATTTTCATCATTAATCTGATATAATTATTTTCAATCCCTAAGAAGGCCTTCGCGGCTAGACTGCTCCACGGGAATGAGGTCTTTCATGTCATGTCTTATATGACATCTTTCATCAAATCATCGATAATTTGATACAACACAAATCTGATTGGATTTGTATCATTTTTATTCCCTAAGATGACTATGTTAGCCTAACTACTCCATGGGATAGGAATGTGCAATTACTATTAACAGTTAGAATCAAAAGCTAAACTAGGCCTAGCCAAGGCATTAATTTGCTCAAATATAAATTTTTTCAGATCATCTATGGTGGTCAAGCGACATCATCACTTTAATCATTGTCATTACCCTCATCGACTCATCACTTTAGGAGGTAGTCATAATATCAAATCATAATCAAAATCAATAGAAGATCCCTGAAATCATAGATCCCTTGATCTTGTAAAAATTGCATTTGTCCTTGTGAATCATTGTCAACGACTATCATAAGCTTACCCCTTTGCTTGGGGCAAATAGAAAATGTGACTTTACTTGTTGTTCTTCACCTTTCGAATCTATGGATCAGAAGATACCTATGGAATGCACAACTATGCTAAATGAGATGAGAAGAGCACAAGCTTTTCAAATGTATGCCTTTCACCTAGTTGGAAGCAATGATTCCAAGCTGTGCATCCTTTTACAGGACCTGGGGCATCTAATTTTGATCTGAATAATGATCATCATAGAACCTTCGATATCATTTTAGGAGGTCTATTTTTGCTCAGTGTTGTTTTATCTCACAACGCATCTCAAAAGGGGCATCTGGAGACACCTAAAATGCATCACGTTGAGGGCGACTACTCATATGGACATGCTACAAGACCATATGAAGGATCATGGATAGACTCCAAGATAGAGAAGTGGTTCTAACCACTCAATTTGGGTACCTTGGCCTAATAATTCTGAACCACAACCCAGACCTATGGTTTAAAAGCTAAACCGTGACTGAGACCTGTGGTTTATAGTCTAGACTACAGTTGTGACTTGCGGTCTTAACTGGAGTTCAATTGGCCTTCAATCCAAGCCAAATCGGTTGGAACTACCATTTGATCTAGAAGAAGGTGGTTAGAGGATGGAAGCTTCTAATCCAACTATCCTAACCACCCATTCTTGATCTTGGCTTATCCATGAAGCCACCCCTAGCCCTTGGGTAGTCCTATAAGTACCCCTCAAAATTAGAGCAAATTATCAAAGAGCATTGAAGATTTGAGCAGTGAAGCCCTACCGAATTGTACACTCAATTGAGTATACTAAGAGAGAGCTATTACAATTATCCCCTACCTACTTTCTAAGATTCATAATGAATTGCATTATGGATGCCCTAGGAGCCTAGGAGAGCCAAGAAATGCACATTCAAAAAAATGAAGGCCCTTCACAGTGAATCAACCACCAAATCAGTCTAAGTACACTAAAGGCGACCATTGAACATGAATTTGGACAAGGAGGTCAAGCCCATTTCCCGTGGAATTGAGGGCAAACCTATCAGATTTCTAACCATAGCTTTCAGTCATAGTTTATAGTGCAAACCACTCACTAGAGCTACGGTTTGCAATAGAGGTATCACCACCTTATCCTTTTCATTTCAGTCTGGTTAATTAGCTTAGATTAGCTATTTTTATGGTTTAATTGTAGTTTAGTAGACTTTTGACTGATAGAATTAGGTTAGATTAGTTTCTTAATGGTAATCATCAATTAGGACCTTAATGGATTCTTTATGCACTTTCATGCTTTATTTTAGATAACTGATCCATACATAGTGTAGATGTTATTTTCCTTCATGTAAATATATGAATCTTGGTGCAATTAACATAGTTTAGAAGAACTTTTCATGTTTTCTTGATTATACATTCTTCATGGTGTCTTCATGCAATTTTCCTAAAAGAGCCTCATCATGAGAGGCTGCCTATCTTTTTGACACCCTTATGTTGTTTCTTGACCGTAGGGAATAGATTCAAAGGAGACTTAACCATCAACTTCCTTCCTCAACGTGAAGAAAGCGCAACTCCACCCTAGAGCAGTTTATGACCAAGTGAAAAGCAACATTAGTGTGCCTACCCTATTGAGGGCTTTGGCATTGTATTAATCGTATCATCATTTGGGTGACCCTAAGAGGGTTATAATTGTAATAAATATTCTTTACAAATATTAATACAAGAAAGTATATTTTGTTGAATCTATGCAATCTTGTCAATTTTATGCTTTGAATGAATGAATACGACATAGTACAGTATATGGGTGCACGTTTTTTGGTTGGATCAATATATATATATACAAAACAACAAAAACTCAAAATAGCATAACGAACATTGCATTTTCATCTTACCAACTTTTAGACATAATACTTCTTTGCATTGCATTTTGCATCTCTTGCTCCCATTTTGCATTTTACAAAAGCATTTGAATTATACTAGGTAGTAAAAAAAAATCAAAATACACAAAATACAAAAAAACAAAAATAATAAAAAAATGTCAAAAAAAAATTATCAAAACAAAATTATCAAAAACTAAGTCAAATTTACATTTTTGTGTAATTTTATGTGTTAGGTGTGCTTTTGATTGCATGTTTAGGCATCTAAAATTGAATTGCATCATATATTGTATTGTATCTTGCTTTACAAAAACAATAATAAAAAAAACCTTCACACACTTGCGCATTTCATAATAACATTGGTAGGTTGGATTTAATCACCAACCTCCAATTCAGCCCGGTGACATTGGAATTCACGTCCTTCCACCAGCTTGCCCCCTAGATATCCTTAGACATAATAGGGAACTCTTTAAGTTGGTATAGGTCACTTGTGTTCAAGTTATCTCTCATTGTTGGAATGATTGTTGAATTAGAGTGGAAGAAACCCCCACTGGGATTTAAGTAGTGTAGCCTAGACTCTTTTGAGAAATCATAATTGACACTAGTGTTCTTAATCACCATCTTAATCGAGCTCCTTTATTCTAATCCAAAAAAAACTACATCAAAATTCCAATAACATCAAAACACCCTGAAACTCAAAACAAAAAAAATCAAAAACCTCAAAATTACAAAAAAAATCAAAAACTTCAAAAATCCAAAAACAATCAAAAAATCAAATATCAAAAACAAAATTTGGAAAAAACTTAGAAAATATTATTTGTTTATTTTATTTGTGTGTTATTCATTTGTATTTCCATCATATTTTCACACACATACCTTCACATTCACCACCTCATTTCACTTGAACCATATTCCACATGCATATCAAAATTCAAAATACAAAAAAAAAAAAATCAAATCAAAACACTCCAAAGGAATAAAACCCCCTTTGGTCAAATCAATCAAAAAGGTTCCAAAGGGGACACCCTTTGGTCAAATCAATCAAAAAGGCTCCAAAGGGGATACTCCTTTGGTCAAATCATATCAAAAGGCTCCAAAGGATAAAACCCCTTTGGTCAATTCAAATCGTAATGCTCTAAGGGGGACACCCCTTTGGTTTAATCAATTCAAAACACTCCAAAGGGGACACCCATTTGGTCATTCAATCAAAAATGCTACAAAATGGACACCCCTTTGGTCAAATCAATCAAAAAGGCTCTAAAGGGGACACCCTTTTGGTCAACTCAAATCAAAAGACTCCAAAGAGGACACTTCTTTGGTCAAATTAAATAAAAAAAGGCTCCAAAGGGGACACCCTTTTGGTCAACTCAAATCAAAAGGCTCCAAATAACAAAAAACCTTTGGTCAATTCAAATAAAAAGGCTTAAAAGGGGAAACCCCTTTGGTCAATTCAAATCAAGAGGCTCCAAAGGGGAAATTCTTTGGTCAAATCAATCAAAATAAAAAATCCAAAGGGAGTATCCCTTTGGTCAAATCAATTCAAAAGGCTCCAAGGGAACCAACACTCCTTTGGTCACATGCAATTCAAAGAGTCCAAAGGAACCAAACCCCTTTGGTCACATTTTCAACTCAAAAACACACACAAAAAAACAATAAATATAAAAAAAAAAAATCTCATACACATTACATTTTTAATAAATTGCCTTCACAATACAACTTCCATTGCATTCACACATTACAAATTTCAAGAATAATTAATAGTGCACTGTCTTGTCGCCTTAATTAGGGGAACCTCACATAAAACATCACCAAACCCATAAATCATAATAATACATTGCTTCCTAAGTATAATACTAATATTTTCAATCACTCAGCCATCTCTAGTGTCTTAAGTAACCTATGAAAAATATGTCAAATTCTTTTAGGACCATTGCACATATATACACTAAGCAAATCTTGAGTATTGAGAATTGATCTCAAAAACATTCTTGAACCAAACACAATTTCACATCTTAAAAACATATTGTGTCAAAAAGAGATAACACCATACTTGGTAGGAACATTGAGGTGAAAAGGGTCATCCTCACTTGTCCCATTATGCAACATAGTCCATGACAATAGTGGTTTTCACTACTATCATAGTTGCTTCAAATACAAAATATAGAGTAGTAAGGATAGGGTACAATTCTCATCGCACTTAGGTTGAGAATATGATTCCCCAAATCTCTAATTACTTTACATCACACACCACTGATTAATTGGGTTGTAAGGATCGTACTACATTTCCAGTTAGACGGTCAAGTAGTCATCCCCAAAATTCAAGAAAAATAAAAATAAAAATCATGGAATATGGAGTTAGCCTCTATTGGAGCTATAGGTGCTTGACTGGCAGTGGAGTACGCTCATGTGTGATGACATATCTCTTTTAAAAAGAGACCTCTGACTGCTCATATAGATAAGCTAGCTTCTAGGTTCAAACTATAATAGGTTTACCCAATTTACTCAAGATAAGTTAATGAACTCAATTGTACACAAACTGGTTCTTGATTGTCTTGGGTCATTACCATGCTCTTGATTCAGTAAATGAATTCACTGCACAAATATTTGGTCCTAGAAGAATTAGGTAGTTTTAGTGAGTTTATTTGAGATCACTAGGATGTTTGATTCTTTGCAAAACAACTCTAGATCCTTTTTATCCCTAAGGACAAGAAAATCATAAACAAGACTCCATTCCATATCACAATTGCATAGTCACAAATATCATTATCCATTTCATCCATGTGGTCATACCAGTAGTATCATATTGGTACCCCTGATTAAGCAATAAAGACAAAGTTTGCTAAATAATGGTTCAAAAACCTCTTTGAAAAACGATCAATAAAGCAACACTATTCATTCAAATGGTTCAAAACCTCTTTGAACAATGATTAATAAAAATACCATTCATTCAAATGGTTCAAAATCTCTTTGAACAACGATCAATAAAAATACCATTCATTCAAACAGTTAAAAATATCTTTGAACAATGATCAATAAAGAAACACCATTCATTCAAACGGTTCAAAATATCTTTGAAAAACAATCAATAAAGCAACACCATTCATTCAAATGGTTCAATATCTCTTTGAACAATGATTAATAAAGCAACACATTTCATTCATTTGCATTCATTCATAACATATTATTTTCATAACATGTACAAAAAATAATAATAATCTGAATAATCAATCATTACACATATACATAAACAATAACAAAATAACTTGGGGGGGTTCAAGGTCTCACACCTTTCCCATAAATCACGTAAAACAAGCAAACAATTTGGGGGTATTCAAGGTCTCACACCTACCCCAACAATCATATTAAACATTCACATTTCAAATAATCAAATTCAAAAAGCTCCAATGGAATCAACCCCTTTGGTCACATTCAATTCAAAAAAAAAAACTCCAAAGGTAACACAATTTCTTTGGTCAAATTCAATCTCAACAAATATTTCAAAAATTTAAATGCTATTATCTCAAATCCCTAAGAAAGTCATGCGTCTGGATTTCTCCAAGGGATAGATATGCGCATTTCCTTATTTCAATCAACCTTAAGTGATCTTGTATCTAGTGATTTACTCTAGCATCCTAGCGGTTGTAGCGACTGGTTATCCATACAATCCGGTAGGAGGATTATATCACCATAAGGACAATTATCATTAACACAATTCAAAAATCCCCAAAGGCATAAACCCCTTTGGTCAAATCAATCCAAAATGCTCTAAAAGTACTCAAATTCCTTTGGTAAAAAAAAAAAGAAGTCAATCATCAAAACATAAAAACACAAAAACAATATCTTGTGCTTTCTTTCCATTACAAAAACATCAAACACCAAAAACATTTCCATGCATATTTTTTTTATTACAAAACCATAAAACAACAAAAACATTGGCATGAATATTTTGTCATATAAAAAAAAATTCCATGAATCTTTTGTCATACAAAACCATAAAACAACAAAAACATTGCCATGAATATTTTTTCATATAAAATATAAAACACTAAAAACAAAACCATGCATCTTTTGTCATAAAAAAACAAAACAAAAACACAAAAAAATCATGCATTCTCCAAACTAAAAAAACAAACAAAAAAAAAATCCAAAGATATCTCAATTTCTTTGGTCAAAAATGAATTCAACAGGCTCTCGAAAGAATAGAAGTGTTCTCATCTCAACTCCCTAAGAAGGCCATGAGGCTGGACTGCTCCAAGGGATAGAGGTGTACCTTTCCTTCTTCCACTTAGCCTCAAGTGATCCTCATATACAATAATTTGTCCTATATACATGGCGGTTGCAGTGAAAACAATCCATACAATCTGGTAGGATGGATAAGTTACCATAAGGCCCTTGAAAAGTGATTCAACTCATGCAAGAAATGAATTTTTATCATCTCAATTCTCTAAGAAAGCCATACAACTGGACTTCTCCAAGGGATAAAAATGCACAATTATCAAAAATGGTCAAAATCATAGTTGAAACAAAAAAAAAAAACATTCATTTCATTTCAACCATTATCATCTATTTCAATGCTTTCATCATTTCATATCTTCTCCATCAACTCATTGCTTGAAGGGAAAGAAAAAATCAACAAATTTAGTTTTATAATCAAAGTCAACAATCAAAAAACTCAATCATGCAAATTACACTCACTAAAATGAGCATCTTTTCCATTATTGGGGCAACACAAATTGACTTTTATTTGTGACCATATTACACAACTCTCCTTCAAATGCAAATGGCTACAAAAATATTGTAAAACCCTCCAAATCATCATCTTGAGTGAATCTTGTACCTAGTGATTTACTATAGAAACCTAGCGATTGTAGGGATTGGTTGTCCATGCAATCTGGTAGGATGAATAAATTACCATATGGCACTTATTAAAAATCATTTCACATCATCACGTTTGAAATTAAATCATGTTGATCCTTCAATTTTTGAGTGACTTGCGTTCAAGAAAATTTATCCAAGGTTGTCATTAATGCCTATTCTGTGGGGTTACAAAATATGGAAAACTTATACTTCATCATTTTGCATTAAGGAATTGCTAACAGTCACTAGGACAAGCCCCTAGGGTGATTGTTTCCTTTACCTCATCATCTTGCATGTCAATCAAACCAAAATGCAAATTTACGACAACATAAGTCCACTCTAAACTTGGGGTATCCAACTTGATATTGATGTCCAAAATTTACATCAATCACATTATGAATTTTTACAAACATTATCATCATCATCATCACATATTTTAGTGAACCTTGTATCTAGTGGATTATCCTATACACCTGGCGGTTGCAGCGACTAGAAATCCATGCAATCTGGTTGGATGGGTAGATCACCATAAGGAAACTCATTCAAAAATTCAACATCAAATCACTATGAAATTAAATCAGCTAGGTACCTAAATATTTGAGCTTATATGTGTTCAAAATAGATTTGCACAAGGTTATCCTTCAACCCCTTTCATTGGGTCAAAAGCGAAAAACAACCAAAAACAATTTGGTAATAATCAAAAATCACTCAAGTATCAAATTCCGGAATGATTGGTTCCTTGAACCCATCATTTTGAAGAAATTGCTAAAGTCACAATGGAACAAGAAATCCAAATATGGTCAAAGATATTACCACACATTTTGTACATCAATGAAACCAAAGGTAAATTTGTAAGAACACAAATAATCCCAAACTTGGAGCATCAAGTTGGTCAAAATGACATACATTTGCATCAAATCCACATAATTCAATAAACCACATCCTTTAATCATCTACATTTGATCAATTGGCTTGTGGGTTTCATCCTTTACCCATTCACCAATTGAGGGGGTAAGCAAACAAATCAAAAAAAAAAAGTCATTCATTCTTTGCATCGAGAAGATTTGAGTCCATTCCTCCATCAAATAAAACCATGTGTCTTTTGTTTTTACACCATATTGTGTTTCACACAATACGATACAAAAAAGGGCATCTGTAGATAGTAAAATATAGGCATTTGTATTTCATCACATAATTTTACATATTAAATTATATGCCTAGGTCTAAACTTATACATATAAATTACTGCACATTTCACCCACATTGCACATCACAATTCTACATAATAATATATGCCTAAGTCTAAAATTAGGCTTATAATTCCTACACATCATTCATTCACATTACACATTTTAGTTATGTATAACATTATGTACCTAAGTTTGACTTAGGCATAAAATCCTGCACATAATCATATTTTTTAGATTTTATTAAATGGGAAATATCCTCCTAGGATACTCTCTCTCTTCACTTGACATATGTTCTGGACACATCACCATCACTCATTTGCTATCTCTCATACACCCTTTTCCCCTTTCTCCCTTCACATGGGGCAAACCTCCATACTTCACTCCACTTCCAACTACCCACTTGCTACATCTTACACCTCACTCCACACTTCACTCCACTTGCACCTGTCCACTTACCACATCTCACACCTCACTCCACACTTCACTCCACTTACACCTGTCCACTTGCCACCTCTCACACCTCACTCTACTTCCACCTATCCACTTGCTACATCTTACACCTCACTCCACTTGCATCTGTCCACTTGCCACATCTCACACCTTACTCCTCACTTCACTCCACTTACATTTGTCCACTTTCCACCTCTCACACCTCACTCCAAATTTCACTCCACTTGCACCTACCCACTTTACACATCTCCCCAATTAAGTGAGACACTTATAGTGAATTACTGCAACTACCTAGGATATGTGGCTACCCATTCCTTGACACTTGGTAGTCCTAGATTGCCACCTATCCTTCCCTCCAAAACCTTCAAAGGCCTATAAATGCACCATCACATGACCAAAGAAAAGGATGAGAAAAGAGGGGAATGCTAATGTTATGTTGCTCGAGTTGTGCTATGTAAGCCATATTCATTGTTCATATTCTTCTATATTCATTTTATATTAGTCATTTCATTTACATTTATCATTATCATTGTGACAGGTGCTACTAAACCCTTGTCCATTTTCATGTGTGTAGATTTCAGGTTCAAGATTCAACAAGCTCAAGGTCATCACGGTGGTCACGACAAACCCACCTCCCACATTGTTGTAGCATGAAGAGACGAAGACACCATATGTTTGATTTGTAAAAGGGATTTCCCCCTTTGGACATATTATTGTAAAATGCACCCTCAAAGGGTCAATTTTTATCCCAAGGGACCAATTTCCTGAATATAATACAATATCTCATTTTTATTGCAATGGTGTTAATTTTTATGCATACAGATGTTTTTTCATGATATAACCAAATTCAAGTCGATCCCGATGACCAGCACCAAACAAATTTTACATCTTCTTGGTGGATATTTTACTACAAATTCATACCATTTGGTCTTAAGAATGCAAGAACCACATACCAATGAGACATGACTTATATCTTCCATGATTACATGCATAAAATATTTGAATATTACATCAATAATTTGTTGGCCAAATATAAAAATTGCCATGAGCATATCGATGTGTTGCATAAAGTTTTTGATAGCCTTCTCAAGTATAAAGTGTAACTTAATCCCAAAAAGTGTATCTTTGGTGTAACATCAAGGAAACTTTTAGGGTTCATAGTCTCCAAGAGAGACATTGAAATTAACCCTAATAAGATCAAGACCATCCTTGAAATGCAACCCTCTACCACCCTTAAAGAACTTCATAGCTTGCAAGGTAAGATTCAAGTGATTTTTTTCTTTATCTCTCAATTATCATATATATGCAAGCCATTCAATTATTTGTTGTAAAAGGGGGCCACATTTCAATGGACCACATATTTTCAAGAGGATTTTAACACCATAAAGCATTACCTTGCTTATCCTCTAGTTTTATCCTCACCTAGACCAGGTATCCCATTCCATCTATACGTATTCACCACTGAATTTGCTTTAGGAACTATGTTGGATTAAAATAATTATGCCAATCGAGAGCAGGATACCTATTACATTAGTCATATCTTGGTGAGTTATAAGACAAGATATGCATACATGAAGAAGCTTATATATATATATATATATCAAAATAAAGCCATCAATGTGTTTTTTGGAAAGTTTAAACTATGTGTTCTTTATTGTAGGCTACTACTAAAAAAAGCAGCAACACTCAACCAAAGAAAAAAAAGGGGAACAAATACTTAGAAGAAATATTTACAAGAGGAAGAAAAGAAAATGTTATGAAACTAAGTGAAGGGAAGAGGGAAACAAATAGCCAATGTTGAAAAAATTAAAAAGCCATTGAAATACAGAAAAAGGGTCAAAGACTTTTGGACAGAATTGCAGGTTGGAAATGAGAGTTTGTGGAAGAAACTTCTCCTCCCAAGTTGCTATATTTGCATCAATTTCACCATTGGAAGCCATTGGAACATGGTATTCTGCACATGTATTTCATGTAAAAAATATTTCTTTTGGCAATATATTTAAAATTTTAGTGAGTTTTATGAATGTGAATGGTAAACTTAGCTATTGTTTTTAATATATTGTACCATTTTACCTTATAATTGCACCATATTAATGTTGGACTACATGATTCAAGTCAAAATAATGCTATTTTAATGCAGGATATTGATGTTTGTAGGGTCGGTGTGAAATTTTGAAAGTTACAATAACTTGCTTTATTTTATTTTCTCTAATCCTTTCCTTTTTCATTTTTTTTAACTTCATCAAAAAAATGAAAATATATAAAAAATTAAAACCCCAACAAGAGATACTTGAATTCCAATATTAAGCTTCAAATTCTCATGTTACACAATTTAACATTTTTTTAAAGGAAATTCAAAATTCCAAATTTCATACAAGTTCACATTTTTGAAGGAAATTTGCAATTTCAAGTTTCACACAAGTTTACATTTTTTCAAGGAATTCTAAATATCAAACTTTGCACATTTAAAAAAAAAAATCAAATTAATTTCATTTGATGTAAAAATAGAAATTTTAATAAATTTTAAAATTTCATTAAGTGAACATTTAAGGTGATGTTCCAAAGCTCCTACATTTTAAAGATAAATTTTAGTCATTTTCTTTCATGCTCAAACAAATCTTAAAAAAAGAAAGATAAAATTTGTTAAAATATGCTTAACAAAGGAAGATAAAATTTGTTAACAATTCAAGATAAAATTGGTTAACAATTCAAGATAAAATTTGTTAACAAAAGAAGATAAAATGGATTAAATCACCATTCAAGGATTGTCATTTCAAAGTAGATAGAGGATCAATAATGTAACATTTTTCACAAGTTTCATGAATAACAAATAATATTGTAAATCAAATCAATACCAAACCACATGCCCCTTGTTAACATTTACTTGCACCTCTAAGGTATTAAGCACATTTTCATATTTTCACAAAAAATCAAGCACATTTTAAGTAATTAAGCAAACAAGAACCTTGGAGAAGTTTTAAATTTCTTTGCAAGAGAGGGTTTTCTTATAATACCTTGACTATGATGGTGGTTTTGCAATTGGGTAAAATTATCACTCAACAAAATTGGTGCTAGAAGGAGGGTCTGATTTGAGGTATTTGCTTTGATTTATTTATTTAACTTGTTCAAATTTGATATTAATGCATGAGTTTCATCTACTTTCATGGATTGTTATGCTTTATTTTTATGTAGGTGTTCAACATAATGACGTTATATGATTAAAAAAAAAACTTTTGGAATCACAAGTCACAATTTTCTTTAAAAATGGTAATGTTTGCTCCAATGATGATAAGCAACCATTTAAACATACTTGGGCCTTCACATGATGTGCCTATGGATTTTACGTGTTATCTACCCTAGTTTAGGCATGATGGAATGAGGTTAGATGAAGCACACATTCATGCATTCAAATATAGTATGATTCATTTGCAAATAATGCATGAAGATGTTGCTTGTAAAATGTTCCTTTGCACTTTGGATAGGTTTACATATGACTGGTTTGCCAACCTACTTTCAGGTTCTATTACCTCTTGGGATCAATTAGAGGTAAAATTTATTAGTTATTTTAGAAAACCAATTAACTAAATGCTCATATACCATCAATTTGTCACTGCTTGTAGAGAACCAAATAAATATTTGAAATTATTCACTGAAAGGTTCCATAAGTTATATACTAAACTAGTGGTACATTTTGTTCCTATAGAGGGAGAGGCTATCAAAATATATTTCAACACTCTTGACCCATCAATTTCCATGATTTGTGAAGGATTCCTCAAATCACATCTTTGTTCAAGGCTTATAGTGAAGCAATAACATTCGAACAACAATTGACTTTTCATGGTTTTGGTGTAAGTCAAATATCATCACATGGACAACTTGGATCATGTTATCAATAACCATTTAATACCATACTTACCCACCCGACCATTTCTTCATATCAATATATAACTCAGAATCAACCATCATTTCCAAGTTCTATACAAGTTCATAATATCCAAATGCTTTTACATGATGCTACTACAACTCAGGTTAATAACACCAATATTCAAATAGATATTTTGCAAAGGTTAATTATTCAAAATTGTAGGAACTTGGTTCAATAACAAAAACAAGATGATCAAAATACACATCCAGATCATTCCATAGATCATGTTTAGGATATGGATTTCAATGATAATCAATATGATATTCTCTTAAATTATTGAAGAGTCTTGGATCTAACTAGCATTGAAACATATGATAATTTAGGACCTTCTATAGACTCAAATGAAGTTGCTAAAATTGATTGTCAAGAAATCCAACTTGTTCCAAATAATGACCAGAAAAAAATAAAAATTTTATAATCATTAATCATGAATGAGGATTGTGGTAATCAAGATGACAAAATGCGGAGATTGATTTAGTTTTAGAAACATATGAACCTATAGAAATGGAGGAATATGAATTTGAATAAAATTATAGCCTCATTGATATTGAACATGAAGAGGGCATGAAAGAAGGGATGGAATCTCACAATTTTTTTTAGAAATATAATGATTATACTATTCAAGACAAATAAGGATAATCACTCACTTTTCCCCACTTGATGTGCAAGAAATTGAAAGCCTTGTCCCACCTAATAATCCTATAATACCTATGTTATCTCAGATAGAGAAAAATATAGAACATGAATGGTTTGGATTTGATAGCATTGATGATCCAAAGGAAAATGTTGCTCTATTTGATACGACTTAGGTAGTTGATCACAAAGATTTGTTATTTAGCACATCTCTTGACCAACAAGATTTATGGTTTGAAAATGATGGGCATATTTTTAATTTTATGACCAATTTTGGTGTTTTTGAAAAATAGGTAATTGATTAATATGAAGGGCTACAATATGATGATGATGAAGATAATGAGGAGAAATATGGAATTACAAATGCTCCTCAAGTCCTAGTAAATGGAAATGTACAAAAGGTATAATCTCAGCCTTTTTTTTCAACCATTAAAATTCTAGGTAAAAGTTTACATAATTGTATGTTGGATTCAAATATTGTTGATATGGAAATACCAATTGTAGTTAACAAAGAATTTGTTGGTTCCTACTCACACCAATAATAAGGTTGCTATGTTGAACAAGACAAAAGTAGATGTTTTTGAGTTACTGAATCAAGTTCATCAATAATTGAAAATTGAATCTAGGATACAAAGTTATAATGATCCTCATCTGTTACATATCCCATATTCCTATAAATTGATGCATAGTTATGATTGGTTTAATACTATGAATGTTGATTTGGCAATAAAAATTTCAAAAATAGGGTCAAATTTGGAAAGGATCATGTCTAATCATAACAATGAAGATAGTATTTTGAGCACTAAATCAAAAATAGGAATTCACACCATGCTAGTTGAAACCATGATTGAAGATACAAATTCAATAATAAACATATCACATAGTAAACAACAATTAATTGAAGATCATTTATGGACCATTATTTTTGATGAAGCAAAATCTAAATTTGATGATGAAGATGGAATTAAATTGAACTGGTAGGGTGAGAGTAAAAATAAAGACTTTTGATCTTTCCAATTTAATGTTATTATGGGATGAGTCCTATTAAAATCAACATGTCTATCCTTATGATCATCTCTCAAATTATGGTTATCATGTTTGGGATCTTGGAAAACTTCATATATGAGAAATTCCAAGTCTTGCCTTGTAAATAGGTTTGTACATAGTTTTCTATTTTCATGTGTTTTCTTCTATAGTGTTTAGATTGAGTTTTCATTTTTTTTAGTTATTTTTTCATCTTTGATTTTGGAAATTTTTATTTTGTTTTGTTTACTAGGCTTTATGTTGATGCAAATTCATGTTAAGCTAGCTGTTTCTTTTTTCAAATCTTGTATCTTATATCTCATGACATGTTTTGGTTTGCTTCCATTTTGAATTTTTTTATTTTTGGGTATTTTCACACTTTTGGGTTTTTTCCTCTAATTGAGGTAGTGTTTGGTGATAGCTACTAACTTTTGGTCTCTTTGTTGATAGTTATTCCTTTGTCATGTAGGATGGATTGTCTAGTTTGGGAATCATGTGAAATTGAGGAAAATAAAATGAAACTATTTAGTAATCATTCTTAGATTTTGGACTAAGATAGTGGATTTTAGAATAATGAGACAATTTGTTGAAGCTCCACATATAACTCACTACATTAAAGGGTATTTTTTGAAATATTGAAGGATAAAGTCATCTTAGTTTGAAAATTAAGGTAAAAATCTAATACACTTCATATTTAGCCTTAAGTGGTCTCTAACCTAGTTGGCATACAAATTTTGCAAAGCAATTAAATTCTTAGTAAAAAAAATATGCAAAGTCAATCTTATGCCTAGGTGATTCAAATAATCTCTACCAGGGCTACGGATGCCCAAATGACCATATAGCAAGGTCTAGAAGAGATTAAGATCATCTCCACCAGGGCTATAGATGCTTGGCTAGCAGTGGAGTAATGCAGAGGCACATTTTTATGAGTGATATTTTATAACCTAAATGTAAAATAAATGATAGAATCTGAATCGTTTCAAGAATGCAAAATGAATCACAATTCACACACTAAGTAGAATCAAATGGTTCATATGTTTTCATTTGAATTTATTTACTTCACTATCTCTGGATATTGTTAGATGATGTTTATTTCTCTGATATTTGGTTTTATTGGTTTTAGACCAGGTTCTTCATTCGAAATGTTTAGGAGCGTTTCCCAGTAGAGTCACCATTTTTTGACTATAGCACAACACACCCCAATTTTAGGGACCCACTTGAAATTTTGATATTTATTTAGATTTTTGGTTTGCATTGAATAATTTCTAGAGTTTGCCATGGTCTTAGCAGTGGATATTTTTGTGCTTTATCTCATTGTTCTCATGTAACTTACTTCATGTTTTTACCATTGTAGTCATCCCATTTCAAATATCAAGATTAGTGTCACTCTTGCTTAACCATATTGTGCATTCTCCTAATATTTATCTAGAAGATTTGAATTTTTTTTAGGATTAATTTAATATTTTATATTAAATTATTCTTGAATCCAATCTATTCATTACCCATGCATTAATAAAAAATAAATAAAATAATAATAATGAAATTATTATATATATAACAAATAATATATATATATATATATATATATATATATATATAAATCAAAATAAATCCATCAACTTGTTTTTCAAAAATTTTAATTTTATTTTATTAATGATTTTTGGAAAGTTTAATTTATGTGTTCTTTATTGTAGGCTACTACTAAAAAAAAGTAGCAACACTCAACCAAAGAAAACAAAGGTGAACATACACTTAGAAGAAAGCTTTACAAGATGAAGAAAAGAAAACATTATGAAACTAAACAAAGGGAAGAGGTAAACAAATAGCCAATGTTGGAAAATTTAAAAAGCCATTGAAACACAGAAAATGTTGGGACTGAAACTAATGGGATTGATTTTATTGATACAAATAGTTACAATATATAGGCATAAGCCTATATTCAACACATGACACTTGTCAAGAGAAACTGACAAGTGTCAAGGTGAAGGCATAGTGCACTTTAACTCTAACATTCCCCCTTAAAGTGCACTATCCTAACTAAAGAAGAAACAAAACAAGTCAATATTAGGTAACATTCCCCCTTAATGTTGACTTCTCTAAAACAACCTATCATCCTCTCTTATTGCTGATTTGGTCTAGGCTCTGCTCTTTGCGCTTGGCTCTCCAACTGTGAATAATGCTAGATTCATTGTGTATACATCTCGATCTGTTGCCTCAGGGTCAGCCACTTCCATGGGTCTGTTGCCACTAGGTCAGCCGTCTAAGTGCCTCAGGGTCATCATGGGTGCCTCAGGGTCAGCCACTTCTGGGTCTGTTGCCTCTGTAGGTCATCCTCAGAGGATGTTGCCTCTCGTAGGTCACTGACTAGATCCACCATGAGTATGAAATCCCTCCTCATGGTGAACTCAATCTAGAAGGTGTCGGTCTTTGCCAAAAATGCACCTAATACAAAGGAAAAATGAGCCATATAAGAGTGTCGGTCTCTACCGAAAATGCACTCAATACAATAAATGAGCCATAGATCCAAATAGGAGGAGAGAAGAAGAAAATAAGAGAATATTCTGAAGTGTCTTCATCTGTAGTCTTCAGAAGTAGATCCAAAAAAAACCTTGGATAGAGTCTAGGGTGTCTTTGTCTGTAGTCCCTAGTATAAGTGTCCTTATGGTGACCATGTCATCCCATCGAAATGCATGGGTAACCAGCCACTGTATTCGCCAAGTTTATAGAAAAGATCACTAGGTACAAGGATCACATATAAAATTACCTTGGGAGTGTCGAGTTCAACCGAGAGTGCACTCCAAGGTAGAAAAACTTTGAGGTTAAAAAACTGAATTGAAATAACCTCAAAATTACAATATGACACCACCATTGTGTCTGTCATGGAAAATCGTTTCCAACGACTATAAATACCCCTATACTCCACCATCAAAGGGGCCTTCAACATGTGGAAAACAATACCATGCCTATCTAGGCAGCAAAATAAACCTCAGGAATATCATATTCCTGGCATCGCACTATGGCGGAATAAAAAACCAGACTCAATTTTCAATTTTCCCTCGCAGGGGAACTTAAGGCCATTTGTCGGCCAAAAAAAATAAAATTCTCACCTTGATTAAAAAATTTCCCCCACTTTGGAAAACCTCTAAGTTTGAAACATTGGGCCATATGGGCCTTTACAGCATGTGGGAAAAAGAAAATGCCCCACTATCATATTTAAATAAATATGCCCCATTATGTTTAAAAAATTACCCATACCATAAAGTGGTCCCCCATAACATTATAAATTGTTCCCTTCTAGTTAATAACTCCACCTGGCGCCGCCCCAGTCCATGCGCCTTAAAAAAGACCACGTCGGCACCACTAAACTTCTCGTATTCAACAAGTTATCAAACACTTCTGGCCCTCATGTGACCGTTCTCCGCAGTGGACTATGTTATCTACAACGTGGGAGGACATTGTGCAGACCTGTTGTCTTCTACCGCCTCTTATCCACACGATGCTAAAAAAATGCCAAATATTTCTTCTTCAGTGGCCACGTCTCCCTTTTCCAGTGTCGTTGCTCCCAGAAGTAGTGATGTCGCTCGCCTCGCTGACTCTGTCACCTATCGAAACCCGCAGGGCTTCTCTATCAAGTGCTGCTTCAAAACCGGTCTCGGGTACGACTCCCACGGAGCTGCGAAAATCCTCCAAGACTTCACCTTCTGCAATGTCTCCTTCCGTGGCTGGAAATTCCAAGCCTGCAAGATCTCTGTCTAAGTCAACATAAAATATTCGTCGTAGTAAACCCTCAGTTCCTGTAACTACTCTAAGTCCATCTGTTGCTGCAAAGAAGAAAACCCCTACTTCCTCTTTGATGGAATCCAGGTCGAGAACTTCGACTTCTTTGGACGGTGGAATTAATGGCCTGAGAAAATCGGCATCGTCTCTTTCTAGCGGCATAAAAAGTAGGTTTGCATCTCTTTCTAAAGGCATGAAAAAACACGTCTGCATCTCTTTCTAACGGTATGAAAAGCACGTCTGCATCTCTATCAACAGAGAAAATTTCTAGCCTTTCTAATCAGAGGAAGTCCCTAACTCCTGACAGTAAGGATGCAAGACTCATCACTCTTCCCCAAGTTGAAGTTAAGGCTAGGGATGACGCAAGGTTAGATCTCTGAGGCTAGAAAGTACGCAGCTTGTAATCGCTAAACTTATCGAAGTGGTGCTAGCCGTTACTATTTTCATGCTTGGAACTAATTTTTAATGAACTGAGAGTGATCTCTCATCCATGTGTGTAGAATGAACGAGGTCCAAGCTAGTGGCGAGAGTAGAAAAAAACTCAACGAGGTCTAGGCTGGTGGCAAGAGCAGAAAAACACACAACACAAAGTAAAAAAAAAAAAAAATAGTAGAGAAAAAAAATCTCCCCTTGGCGATTCGCTTCCGCTTCCACATCCAGAACAGCAGTAGCCACTGCAGATGCTTCCATTAAATGGAACTTCCCAATATGTGAGTAGATATTGAATTTACCCGTAATGTCCCAATGATGACTTGCTCCCCTCCCACTCTGACATCGACACGCTCATCTTCATCTCATTAAACAAAGTCAGAGGCAACTGGTGTCATGAAATCGATGCAGTAAGAATTAAAAATGGTAGATGGATTGTTTCTTCTGCTGCTTATTTCAGGTTTGGCCTTCATGGGAATTGAAGCTGGGTGCCCCTACGACTTCAGCGTGGCCTCCCGCATGATCCCGTCTGCGTGTTATGACAACAACACAAAAATAATGGTGGGAAAATAGGTCTGTTGCTGGTGTGCTTATGCCTCTTTCATATTCGCGATATCATAGTATGCGAACCAAATGTGTGCCATGTTCGAATCACTGCATAAATGATTTCATGTCGAAGACAGCACCTGTGCCACTACAAGGCCCACCAAAGCCACGAACACCAGAGCAAAACATCACGTTTATTGATAGCATCCTGTTTCTCGCCATAACAGAACCCTAAAAAAGCAAGATCGCTTCTATGAGAGCCGAGGGAGTCCATCCGTTAACCCTGGCCTGGGCATCGAGAGGGATGAATGGTCACCTGCGAATACGGTGGCTTCAAAAACTATCCCGCCAGGTTCTTAGAGGTGTGCACAGCAACCGTGTGATGTGGAATCCCATGGCATCCATCTTGTCCATAAGTGCACTTAAATATATATTTGTTGGATCTTTCTTCACATAGGTTGGTGAGAACCACTTGGTGTGCAATCTCCACAGAACTCTGTAGTTAAGCATTTGAGGCATATGAGAACTAGGATGGGTGACCATTCGGGAAGTCTCGGTGGTTGCACCCTCTCTTCAATTTTTTTTTTTTTTTTTTAAATGGAAACCCAGATTCTATGGACGGATACATATGGGGAAAAATGGATCACTAAAAAAAAAATTGGGAGCCATGATTTTTCAAAATTCTGGTTTCTGATCCATTGTAAACAATGGAGAGCATACTCCCTATTTTGAAAAAAAATGGGGGAAAATAAAAAAATGAAAAATGGGGGAAAGGATGAAGGGGGAGGGAGGATTTCCATGAGGGAAATCCCTCCTCAAGCTCACAAGGGCAGAGAAAGCCTGGAGCTCTGCTACCAAATGTTGGGACTGAAACTAATGGGATTGATTTTATTGATACAAATAGTTACAATATATAGGCATAAGCCTATATTCAACACATGACACTTGTCAAGAGAAACTGACAAGTGTCAAGGTGAAGGCATAGTACACTTTAACTCTAATAGAAAAAGGGTCAGAGACTTTTGGTCAGAATTGCAGGTTGGAAATGAGAATTTGTGGAAGAAACTTATCCTCCCAAGTTGCTATATTTGCATCAATTTCACCATTGGAAGCCATTGGACGATGGTATTTAACACATTTATTTCATATAAAAAACATTTCTTTTGGCAATATATTGAAAATTGTAGTGAGTTTTATGAATGCAAATGGTAAACTTAGATATATTTTTAATATATTGTACCCTTTTCCCTTAGAATATTGCACCATATTAATGTTGGACTACATGAGACAGGTCAAACTAATGCTGGTTTAATGCAGGATATTGATGTTTACAGGGTCAGTGTGAAATTTTAAAAGTTATGATAACTTGCTTTATTTTATTTTCTCTAACCCTTTCCTTTTTCACTTTTTTTTAACTTCATAAAAAAATAAAAATATATAAAAAAATTAAAACCCCAAAAAGAGATATGTGAATTCCAATATTAAGCTTCAAATTCTCATTTTACACAATTTCATATTTTTTAAAGGAAATTCAAAAATTCCAAATTTCACACAAGTTCACATTTTAAAGGAAATTTGCAATTTCAAGTTTCACACAAGTTCACATTTTTTAAAGGAATTCTAAATTTCAAACTTTGCACATTTTTTTTAAACAATCAAATTAATTTCATTTGATGTAAAAATAGAAATTTTAATAAATTTTAAAATTTCATTAAGTGAACATTTAAGGTGATGTTCCAAAGCTCCTACATTTCAAAGTTAAATTTTAGTCATTTTATTTCATGCTCAAACAAAGCTTAACAAAGGAAGATAAAATTTGTTAAAATCTGCTTAACAAAGGAAGATAAAATTTGTTAACAATTCAAGATAAAATTGGTTAACAATTCAAGATAAAATTTGTTAACAAAAGAAGATAAAATGGATTAAATCACCATTCAAGTATTGTCATTTAAAAGTAGATAGAGGATCAATAATGTTACATTTTTCACAAGTTTCATGAATAACAAAGAATATTGCAAATCAAATCAATACCAAACCATGTGCCCCTTGTTAACAGTTACTTGCACCTCTAAGGTATTCTGCACATTTTTATATTTTCACAAAAAATCAAGCACATTTTAAGTAATTAAGAAAACAAGAACCTTGGAGAAGTTTTAAATTTATTTGCAAGAGAGGGTTTTCTGATAATACCCTGACTATGATGGTGGTTTTGCAATTGGACAAAATTATCACTCAACATAATTGGTGCTAGAAGGAGGGCCTGATTTAAGGTATTTTCTTTGATTTATTTATTTAAGTTGTTCAAATTTTATATTAATGCATGAGTTTCATCTACTTTCACTGATTGTTATGCTTTATTTTGATGTAGGTGTTCAACATAATGATGTTATATGATTAAAAAAAAAAATCCTAGAACCACAAGTCATAATTTTCTTTAAAAATGGTAATGTTTGCTCCAATGATGATAGGCACCCCTTTAAACATACTTGGGCCTTCACATGATGTGCCTATGGATTTTACGTGTTATCTACCCTAGTTTAGGCATGATGGAATGAGGTTAACTGAAGCACACATTCATACATTCAAATATAGTATGATTCATTTGCAAATAATGCATGAAGATGTTGCTTGTAAAATGTTCCTTTGCACTTTGGATAGGTTTACATATGAATGGTTTACCAACCTACCTTCAGGTTCTATTACTTCTTGGGCTCAACTAGAGGTAACATTTCTTAGTTATTTTAGAAAACTAATTAACTAAATGCTCATAGACCATTAGTTTGTCACTGCCTGTAGAGAACCAAATAAATATTTGAAATTATTCACTGAAATGTTCCATAAGTTATATACTCAACTGGTGGTACCTTTTGTTCCTATAGAGGGAGAGGCTATCCAAATATATTTCAACACTCCTGACCCATAAATTTCAATGAATTTGTAAAGGATTCCTCAAATCACATATTTTTCCAAGGCTTATAGTGAAGCAATAACATTCGAACAAAAATTGACTTTTCATGGTTTTGGTGTAAGTCAAATATCATCACATGGACAACTTGGATCATGTTATCAATAAACATTTAATACCACACTTACCCACCCAAAATTTTCTTCATATCAATATATAACTCAGAATCAACCATCATTCCCAAGTTCTATACAAGTTTAGAATACCCAAATTCCTTTACATGATGCTACTACAACTCAGGTTAATAACACCAATATTCAAATAGACATTTTACAAAGGTTAATTATTCAAATTGGTAGAAACTTGGTTCAATCGTAAAAACAAGATGATCAAAATACACATACAGATCATTCTATATATCATTTTTAGGATATGTATTTCAATGATACTCAATATGATATTCTCTCAAATGATTGAAGAGTCCTGGATCTAACTAGCATTGAAACATATAATAATTTAGGACCTTCTATAGACTCAAATAAACTTGCTAAAATTGATTGTCAAGACATACAAATTGTTACAAATAATAACCAGAAAGAAAGGAAAATGTTATAGTCATTAATAATGAATAAGAATTGTGGTAATCAAGATTACAAAATGTAGAGATTGATTCAGGTTTAGAAACATACGAACCTTCAAAAATGGAGGAAGATGTTATCTCAAATAGAGAAAAATATAGAACATGAATGGTTTGGATTTGATATCATTGATGATCCAAAGGAAAATGTTTCTCTATTTGATATGACTTAGGTAGTTGATCACGAAGATTTGTTATTTAACACATCCCTTGACCAACAAGATTTATGGTTTGAAAATGATGGGCATATTTTTAATTTTATGACTAATGTTGGTGTTTTTGAAAAATAGGTAATTAATTAAGATGAAGGGCTACAATATGATGATGATGATGAAGATAATAAGGAGAAATATGGAATTACAAAGGCTCCTCAAGTCCTAGTAAATGGAAATGTACAAAAGGTAGAATCTTAGCCTTTTTGTTCAATCATTCGAATTCTAGGTAAAAGTTTGCATAATTGTATGTTAGATTCAAATATTGTTGACATGGAAATACCATTTGCAGTTAACAAATAATTTGAGTTGGTTCCTACTCACACCAATAATAAGGTTGCTATGTTGAACAAGACAAAAGTAGATGTTTTTGAGTTACTAAATCAATTTCATCAATAATTGACAATTGAATCTAGGATACAAAGTTATAATGATCCTCATATGTTAGATATCCTAGATGCATGTAAATTACTGCATAGTTATGATTGGTTTAAAACTATGAATGATGATTTGATAATCATTTTTTTAGAAATAGGGTCAAATTTGGAAATGATCATGTATATTCATAACAATAAAGATAGTATTTTGAGCACTAAATAGAAAATGAGAATTCACACCATGCTAGTTGAAACCATGATTGAAGATGCAAATTCAATAATAAACATATCACACAGTAAACAACAATTAATTGAAGATTAGTTATGGACCATTAATTTTTTTGAATAAAAATCTAATTTGATGATGAAGATGGAATTAAATTGAACTGGTGGGGTGAGAGAGGAAAAATAAAGGCTTTTGAGCTTTCAGATTTAATTTTATTATGGGATGAGTCCTATCAAAATCAACGTGTCTATCCTTATGATCATCTCTCAAATTATGGTTATCATGTTTTGGATCATGGAAAACTTCATATATGAGAAATTCCAAGTCCTGACTTGTAAATAGGTTTGTACATAGGTTTCTATTTTCATGTGTTTTCTTATATAGTGTTTAGATTCAGTTTTCATTTGTTTTAGTTGTTTTGTCATCTTTGATTTTGATTTTTTTTTTTGCTAGGCTTTATGTTGATGCAAATTCATGTTAAGATAGGTGTTTCGATTTTCAAACCTTGTTTCTTCTCTCTCATGACATGTTTTGGTTTGCTTCCATTTTGAATTTTTTTTATTTTTGGGTATTTTCACACTTTTGGGTTTTTTCCTCTAATTGAGGTAGTGTTTGGTGATAGCTACCAAATTTTGGTTTGTTTGTTGATAGTTATTTATTTTTCATATAGGATAGATTGTCTAGTTTGGGAATCATGTGAAATTGAGAAAAAGAAAATTAAATTATTTAGTAATCATTCTTAGATTTTGGACTAAGATGGCGGATTTTAGAATAATGAGACATTTTGTTGAATCTCCACATATAACTCACTACATTAAAGGTTATTATTTGAAATATTGAAGGATAAAGTCATTTAGTTTACAAATTAAGGTAAAAATCTAATACACTCCATATTTAGCCTTAAGTGGTCTCTAACCTAGTTGGCATACAAATTTTGCAAAGCAATTAAATGCTTAGTAAAAACCATGCAAAGTCAATCTTATGCCTGGGTGATTCAAATAATCTCTACCAAGGCTACGAATGCCCGACTAACAGTATAGCAAGGTCTAGAAGAGATTAAGGTCATCTCCACCAGGGCTATAGATGCTTGGCTGGTAGTGGAGTAATGCAGAGGCACATTTTTATGAGTGATAGTTTATAACCAAAATGCAAAATAAGTGATGGAATCTGAAACATTTCAAGAATGCAAAATGAATCACAATTCACACACTGAGCAAAAGCAAATGGTTCATATGTTTTCATTTGAATTTATTTACCCCACTTTCTTTGGATATTTCTAGATGATGTTTATTTCTTTGATATTTAGTTTTATTGGTTTTAGATCGGGTTCTTCATCCAAAATGCTCAAGAGAATTTCTCAACATAGTCATCATTTGTTGTGACTGTTGCACAACACACCCCAATTTTAGGGACCCACTTGAAATTTTGATATTTATTTGGAGTTTTGGTTTGCATTGAATAATTGCTAGAGTTTGCCATGGTCTTAGCAGTGGATATTTTTGTGCTTGATCTCATTGTTCTCATGTAATTGACCTCATGTTTTTACCACTGTAGTCATCCCATTTCGAATATCAAGATTAGTGTCACTCTTGCTTTACCATATTGTGCATTCTCCTAATATTTATCTAGTAGATTTAAATTTTGTTTAGGATTAATTTAATATTTTATATTAAATTATTCTTGAATCCAATTTATTCATTACCCATGCATTAATAAAAAAATAAAAATAAAATAATAATAATAATGAAATTATTATATATATAACAACTATATATATATATATAAATCAAAATAAAGCCATCAATTTGTTTTTCGAAAAGTTTAAAATTAATTTTATTAATGGTTTTTTGGAAAGTTTAATTTATGTGTTCTTTATTGTAGGCTACTACTAAAAAAAAAGCGGCAACACTCAACCAAAGAAAAAAAAGGTGAACATATGCTTAGAAGAAAGCGTTACAAAATGAAGAAAAAAAATGTTATGAAATTAAACGAAGGGAAGAGGGAAACAAATAGCCAATGTTGGAAATTTTAAATAGCCATTGAAACATAGAAAAAGGGTCGGAGACTTTTTGACATAATTGCAGGTTGGAAATGAGAGTTTGTGGAAGAAATTTCTCCTCCCAAGTTGTTGGATTTGCATCAATTTCACCATTGGAAGCCATTGGAACATGGTATTCTGCACATGTATTTCATTTAAAAAATCTTTCTTTTGGCAATATATTGGAAATTTTAGTGAGTTTTATGAATGTAGATGGTAAACTTACCTATTGTTTTTAATATATTACACCTTTTTCCCTTAGAATATTGCACCACATTAATGTTGGACTGCATGAAACAGGTCAAACTAATGCTGGTTTAATGTAGGATATTGATGTTTGCAGGTTCGGTGTGAAATTTTAAAAGTTACGACAACTTGCTTTTATTTTATTTTCTCTAACCCTTTCCTTTTTCACTTTTTTTTTAACTTCATCAAATAAAATAAAAATATAAAAAAAAATTAAAACCCCAAAAAGAGATACGTGAATTCCAAGATTAAGCTTCAAATTCTCATTTTACACAATTTCACATTTTTTAAAGGAAATTCAAAATTCTAAATTTCACACAAGTTCACATTTTTAAAGGAAATTTGCAATTTCAAGTTTCACACAAATTCACATTTTTAAAAGGAATTCTAAATTTCAAACTTTGCACATTTTTTCAAACAATCAAATTAATTTCATTTTATGTAAAAATGGAAATTTTAATAAATTCCAAATTTTCATTAAAATGAATAATTAAGGTGATATTCCAAAGCTCCTACATTGCAAAGTTAGATTTTAGTCATTTTCTTTTATGCTCAAACAAAGCTTAACAAAGGAAGATAAAATTTGTTAAAATTGCTTAACAAAGGAAGATAAAATTTGTTAACAATTCAAGATAAAATTGGTTAACAATTCAAGATAAAATTTGTTAACAAAAGAAGATAAAATGGATTAAATCACCATTCAAGGATTGTCATTTCAAAGTAGATAGATGATCAATAATGTTACATTTTTCACAAGTTTCATGAATAACAAAGAACATTGCAAATCAAATCAATACCAAACCATAGGCCCCTTGTTAACAGTTACTTGCACCTCTAAGGTATTCAACACATTTTCATATTTTCACAAGCAATCAAGCACATTTTAAGTAATTAAGCAAACAAGAACCTTGGAGAAGTTTTAAATTTCTTTGCAAGAGAGGGTTTTCTGATAATACCCTGATTGTGATGGTGGTTTTGCAATTGGGAAAAATTATCACTCAACAGAATTGGTGCTAGAAGGAGGGTCTGATTTGAGGTATTTACTTTGATTTATTTATTTAAGTTGTTCAAATTTGATATTAATGCATGATTTTCATCTAATTTCACTAATTGTTATGCTTTATTTTGATGTAGGTGTTCAACATAATGATGTTATATGATTAAAAAAAGAAATCCTGGAACCACAAGTCACAATTTTCTTTAAAAATGGTAATGTTTGCTCCAATGATGATAGGCAGCCCTTTAAACATACCTGGGCCTTCACATGATGTGCCTATAGATTTTACGTGTTATCTACCCTAGTTTAGGCATGATGGAATGAGGTCAGCTGAAGCACACATTCATGCATTCAAAGATAGTATGATTCATTTGCAAATAATGCATGAAGATGTTGCTTGTAAAATGTTCCTTTGCACTTTGGATAGGTTTACATATGACTGGTTTACCAACCTACCTTCAGGTTCTATCACCTATTGGGCTCAACTAGAGGTAATATTTCTTAGTCATTTTAATAAAAATTCATTTGATCAATTCTTATATACCATCAGTTTATCACTGCTTGTAAAGAACCTAATGAATCCTTATAGCTATTCACTGAGAGGTTCCATAAGTTATATACTCAATTGGTGGTACCTTTTGTTCCTACAGAGGGAGAGGCTATCCAAATATATTTCAACACTCTTGACCCATTAATTTCCATGAATTTGCGAAGGATTCCTCAAATCACATATTTGTCCAAGGCTTATAGTGAAGCAATAGCATTCAAACAACAATTGACTTTTCAAGGTTTTTGTGTGAGTCAAATATCATCACATGGACAACTTGGATCATGTTATCAACAACCATTTAATACCACCCTTACCCACCCAACCATTTCTTCATCTCAATATATCACTTAGAATCAACCATCATTCCCAAGTTCTACACAAGTTCAAAATACCCAAATGCCTTTACATGATGCTACTACAACTCAGGTTAATAACACCAATCTTCAAATAGACATTTTACAAAGGTTAATTGTTCAAATTGGTAGGAACTTGGTTCAATCACAAAAACAAGATGCTCAAAATACACATCCAAATCATTCCACAGATCATGTTTAAGATATGGATTTCAATGATACTCAATATGATATTCTCTCAAATTATGGAAGAGTCCTAGATCTAACTAGCATTGAAATATATGATAATTCAGGACCTTCTATAGACTTAGATGAACTTGGTAAAATTGATTGTAAAGAAATCCAACATGTTCCAAATAATGACCAAAAAGAAATGATAATATTTAGAGTCATTAGTCATGAATGAGGATTGTGGCAATCAACGTTAATCCAAATGCAGGGATTGATTTAGTTTTAGAAACATATGAACCATCAAAAGTGGTTGAAAATAAATTTGAAAAGGAATCAATAGATGAATTTGAAGAAGGTTATAGCCTCAATGACATTGAACCTGAAGAAGTGGCATGAAATAAGGGATGGAATCTCACCAAATTTTTAGAAAGATAATGATTATATTATTCAATACAAATAAGGGGAATCACTCACTTTTCCCCACTTGATGTGCAAGAAATTGAAAGCCTTGTCCCACCTAATAATCCTATAATACCTATGTTACCTCAGATAGAGAAAATATCAGAACATGAATGGTTTGGATTTGATATCATTGATGATCCAAAGGAAAATATTGCTCTATTTGAGACAACTTAGGTAGTTGATCAGGAAGATTTGTTATTTAACACATCCCTTGACCAACAAGATTTATGGTTTGAAAATGATGGGCATATTTTTAATTTTATGACTAATTTTGGTGTTTTTGAAAAATAGGTAATTGATGAAGATGAAGGGCTACAAGATGATGATGATGAAGATCATGAGGAAAAATAAGGAATTACAAAGGATCCTCAAGTCCTAGTAAATGGAAATATACAAAAGGTAGAATCTCAGCCTTTTGTTCAACCATTCAAATTCTAGGTAAAATTTTACATAATTGTATGTTGGATTCAAATATTGTTGATAATGAAATGCCATTTGTAGTTAACAAATAATTTGAGTTGATTCCTACTCACACCAATAATAAGGTTGCTATGTTGAACAAGACAAAAGTAGATGTTTTTGAGTTACTAGATCAAGTTCATCAACAATTGATAATTGAATCTAGGATACAAAGTTATAATGATCCTCATATGTTAGATATCCTAGATTCTTGTAAATTGATGCATAATTATGATTGGTTTGAAAATATGAATGATGGTTTGACAATCAAATTTTTAGAAATAGGGTCAAGTTTGGAAAGGATCATGTCTAATCATAACAATGAAGATAGTATTTTGAGCACTAAATCAAAAATGGGAATTCACACCATGCTAGTTGAAACTATGATTGAAGATAAAAATTCAATAATAAACATCTCACATAGTAAAAAGAAATTAATTGAAGATCAGTTATGGACCATTAAGTCCAATGAATCAAAAACTAAGTATGAGGGTACTGATGGAATTAAATTGAACTGGTGGGGTGAGAGAGGAAAAATAAAGGCTTTTGAGATTTCAAATTTAATGTTATTATGGGATGATACCCATCAAAATCAGCATGCCTATCATTATGGGCATCTCTCAAATTATGGTAATCGTGTTTGGGATCCTGGAAAATTTCATATATGAGAAATCCCAAGTCTTGCCTTGTAAATAGCTTTGTACATAGTTTTATATTTTCATGTGTTTTCTTTTATAGTGTTTAGATTTAGTTTTCATTTGTTTTAGTTGTTTTGTCATATTTGATTTTGAAATTTTTATTTTGTTTTGTTTGTTAGTCTTTATGTTGATGCAAATTCATGTTAAGATAGGTGTTTCAATTTTCAAATATTGTTTCTTCTCTCATGACATGTTTTGGTTTGCTTCTGTTTTGAATTTTTTTACTTTTGGATATTTCACATTTTTGGGTTTGTTACTCTGATTGAGGTAGTGTTTTGTGATAGCTACTAAATTTTGGTCTCTCTATTGATAGTTGTTCCTTTGTCATGTAGGATGGATTGCCTAGTTTGGAATCATGTGAAATTGAGGAAAAGGAAATGAAATTGTTTAGTAATCATTCTTAGATTTTGGACTAAGATGGTGGATTTTGGAACAATGAAACATTTTGTTGAAGCTCCACATATAACTCACTACATTAAAGGGTATTCTTTGAAATCTTGAAGGATAAAGTCATTTTGGTTTACAAATTAAGGCAAAAATCTAATACACTCCATATTTAGCCTTAAGTGGTCTCTAACCCAGTTGGCATACAAATTTTGCAAAGCAATTAAATGCTTAATAAAAAAAAAAACATGCAAAATCAATCTTATGCCTGGGTGATTCAGATAATCTCTACCGGGGCTATGGTCATCTAACTGGTAGTAGTAGCAAGGTCTAGAAGAGATCAAGGTCATATCCACCAGGGCTATAGATGCTTGGTTGGCATTGGAGCAATGCAGAGGCACATTTTTATGAGTGATATTTTATAGCCTAAATGTAAAATAAATGATGGAATCTGAATTGTTTCAAGAATGCAAAATGAATCACAATTCACACACTAAGAAGAAGAAAATGGTTCATCTGTTTTAATTTGAATTTATTTACCCCACTATCTCTGGATATTGCTAGATGATGTTTATTTCTCTGATATTTGGTTTTCTTGGTTTCAGATTGGGTTCTTCATTCAAAATGCTTAGGAGCATTTCCTAGCAGAGTCACCATTTGTTATGACTATTGCACAACACACCCCAATTTTGGGGACCCACTTTAAATTTTGTATATTTATTTAGAGTTTTGGTTTGCATTGAATAATTTTTGGAGTTTGCCATGGTCTTAGCAGTGGATATTTTGTGCTTGATCTCATTGTTCTCATTAATTGACCTCAAGTTTTTAACACTGTAGTCATCACATTTCAAATATCAAGATTAGTGTCACTCTTGCTTTACCATATTGTGCATTCTCCTAATATTTATCTAGTAGATTTGAATTTTATTTAGGATTAATTTAATATTTTATATTAAATTATTCCTGAATCCAATCTATTCATTACCCATGCATTAATAAAAAATAAAAATAAAAATAAAATAATAATAATGAAATTATTATATATATAAAAAATAATATATATATATATATATAGATATAATCAAAATAAAGCCATCAATGTGTTTTTTAGAAAGTTTAATTTAATTTTTTTTTGGTAAATAAAAGTCTTCATTAATTACCGGGTTTTGCAGGTTAACCCAAAACCTATTACAATATCCAGCATTCTGTTGAGATTGTAGATCCTAGTCATCCTTGAAACTTTCTTACCAAAAATTGTGTTGAATCCCCTACAACACCTTACTAACAAAGCAAACCCATACCTAAACATAATTGTAAACATTACTTACATTGATAGGAATTGAAGTTTGGAACTTTGCACTTGTGAAACTTGTTGCTTGCCCATTTCCTATTCTCTATCAAAATCTTCCAAGGCTTACACCCTGTTACCTTCATTTCCAATTTGGTATGATTTAGAGGGAAACCCCATAGTTATTACCAGCTCCATGGGGAAAGAACACCCATTCATATTTCTCCTTAAGGGGTAGGTTTCTTTTCATGAATAATAATGTTTTCCACTTCACATGGCACACCTTGTGTCCATGTCACCAAACTACCAACATCAACACCTATGTTGGCTAATTTGTCAGTTGAGCTGTTGGCCTCATGGTACATGTGATGAGCCCTCCTGTTCTATCTTGCCGCAAAAAGGATACTCACTTCATGGATGACTCCCTCGATTCTCCATGGAGGTTTTTTGCCATTGGTTAATAGGTTGATGATGTTCATAGAATCACCTTCAATCATCAAGTTACCTTGAGTTGCTTGGGCTACTTGCAACCCTCTCCAAAGGGCTCTAGCTTCTACTTCATTATTAGTTCTGATTCCCAATGGTTTAGTGAAGGCCTTGACCAGATTTCCTTGATGATCCCTGATTATTCCTCCAGCTCTAGCTCTTCCTAGGTTCTCCTTGGCTGCACCATCAAAATTTAGTTTAAACCAACCCTAGGGGGGTGGCTCCCAAAAAATCCCATTTCTAGGATTGGGCAAAGGAATGGAAGGTTTGTCCTCAATACCTAAGGCTCGAGCTAATTATTTTTTGTGGGGAATAATTGAGTGGTTCTCATCCACTAAGGTGCTAAGGTTTTCTTTTGCAAAGACAATAATCCTGTTGAGGATGGTTTTTGGGTTGTGAATGGTATCCTTAAAGGCTCTATGGTTCCTTTCTATCCAAATCTTCCAGATAAAATGATGCCAACAGATTTTCCATAGGTACTTAAGTTTTAGGATAACAAAGGGTTGAGTTCATTGATGGAACACTTCGGATATAAGAGCAGGCTTAACCCACGAGATCCTAAAGGCTTGGAAAAGTTCATCTAGGATGGACTCCGCTACCGGACACTCCAAAAACAAGTGTTGGGTAGTCTCCCATCCTACCCTGTACATGTAGCAACGGTTAGCAATAACCATACCTTTGGATAACATATTGTCCATAGTGAGGATTTTTCCTTGAATCACCAGCCATGAAAAAAAGGATATTTTAGGAATTAAGCCTTTGATCCAAACCAAAATCGGTTGAAATTATTGACCTTCCACATTGAGAAGCAAATTATAGGCAGACTTAACTATGAAGTCACCACTTTTAGTCTCAGCCCAAACAATGTGATCTTCATCCTCTCTAGAGGGAATAATTTGCTAAGTTAAAATGTTATAAAGCTCTTCAGACTCCGCTTCAAAACCCTGTACTCTGATGTGTTTCCACCTGTTGATATTTATGTCCTGGCACATATAATTTGCAACCTTCTTCCCAATATGCTGCTCCATATACTCTTGAATCCTAGAAAAATGAGGATTCTGGGATAACTCCTCAGCTCTCACCCACCAATCCTTCCAAAAGTCTATTGCTTACCCATTTCCTAGAATCCATCTAAGACATTTCTTGAAAAGATCCCTTCTCGTGAGAATTGCCTTCCAAAAAGCAGACCCCCTGCTTGCTAAGTTGTCATTAAGGAAGTTCACACCTTGGAGGTATTTCCTCCTAACTATGGTAGTCCATTCATTATCGACCTTAGTCAATAACCGCCATGCTTGTTTGGCTAACAGAACTGTATTGAGATGAGCAACTCTCCTCAATCCTAACCTCCCATCAGCTTTAGGATTGCAAACCTTGTTCCAACCTACTAAATGGATCCTTTTCTTATCCTCCGTCCCTGACCAAAGAAATTTTTTTTGAAGCTGCTCAATTTTGTGATACACCTTGCTGGGAGCTCTGAATACTGATAGGAAGTAAACGGGTATACTTTGAAGTGAAGCCATAGTTAAAAATGCTTTGCCTGCTTGAGATAACAAATGTCCTTTCCAACCTACTAGCTTTTTTTGGATCCTCTCCAGAACTATGCTCCACATTGATCCTTCAGGTTTCCCCATAAATAGGGGAAGACCTAAATAGGAGGTGGGAAGGGATGCAATCTAAAATTCCATGATCCTTGCTATGTTTTTTTGCCTAGGAATGGGGGTATTGATGAAATAAAGTTTTCTCTTATCAAAATTCACTTTCTATCCAACCGCTTCTTCATACATTATGAGAATTATTCTATAGTATTCCATGGGGATGTGTCCCCCCCTAGGGGACGTTTCCCCCCATTTCTCGCATCCCCCAGCATGGGGGGACGACATGGGGGACGTTTCCCCACATCCCCCTTTTTGGGGGATGGCTGGGAAACGTCCCTGGGATGGCTGAGGCCTGTGGCCTCCCATACCCAGGATGTCCCCCTTTTTGGGGCATCCCTGGGGATGCCCATCCATCCCCAGGGATGACTGGGCCCCATGGGGGACGCTCAGACCGTCCCCAAGGATGGTCTGAGTGTCCCCCATGGGGCCCAGCCGTCCCCCACGGCTGGGCATCCTCACCCAAGGGGAAAAAAAAAAATTAACTTAAAAAATGGTAAGGGTCTTTGGAATTATGCTATAATGCCATCATTACAAGACTAAAAGGAGGTTTATTTAAACAATACCAATTCTTTTGGTATAGTGACTAAAAATTTGAACAGTTAGTGACAGTTAGTGACTGAAATTTTTTAAAAATGACATTCTTTGTTTGAACATTGGTGGCTGAAAAAATGATGACTGTTATTACTTAAAATGATGAATGTTTGAACATTGTTTGCACTTGATATCCTTGGCTAAACCTTCAAGTTATAGTTTTTGAACTTGAAACAATTAAATGGTTGCATATTAGTAACTAATATGAATATGAAAATGTTAAATGACTCAATTATGGTTGCACTTATGTGTTAGTAACTAATATGAATATCAATGGCTGCACTTATGTGTTAGTAACTAATATGAATATGAATGGCTGCACTTACATAATTGATTAGTAATATGAAATATCATTTTTTTTGGGTGTAGAATTCTGAATGTGTAGATTATTCTAAATTTCTAAAAAAAATCAATTTTTATAGTATTATACTAGTCGTCCCCCCAACCGTCCCCGAGCCGTCCCCTAAAATCGGCCTGCCGTCCCCCACCATCCCCGAAAACCCGTCCCCTTGTCCCCCCATCCCCCAGGCTCATGGAAACTTGTGAGAATATTTTTAATCCTTCTTACCTCAACCACAGAAGCCAAAGTCAGTAGCAATATATCATCAACAAATTGTTGATGTGTCATCGACGTAGTTAGCGACGTGGCCTTGATACCTGAAATGAGTCCATCTACCACTGTTGCCTTAATGGTTCTTCCCAAGGCCTCAGCTACAATGATGAACAACATAGGACTTATGGGATATCCTTGTCTTAGACCACATTTTATTTGAAAAAAACCTACAGTAGACCCATTAACCAAAACTGAAAAACAAGGCTTAGAAATACACTCTCTTATTAACTTGACCCATTTCATGTTGAAGCCAAATTTTAATAAAACTGCCTCTAGGAATTCCCAATTTATCCTGTCATAAGCTTTGTTCATGTATAACTTTAAAGCCATGACTATTTTTTTGGTCTGAGCAGTTGTATGAAGAGCCTCATGAATAGTAATAACTCCATATAAGATTGATCTTCCTTGTACAGAACTTCCTTGACTTGGATCAATGATCACCGGTAGAACTTTATTCAAACGGTTGGCTAAAAATTTGGACATAATTTTATAGGATATATTACACAGGCTAATTGGCCTAAAGTCAGCCATAGTATTGGGGTTGGGGCCTTTAGGGATCAAAGTAATGAAATTTGAATTGAAACCCCTTGGAATATGATTTGAACTTTGGAACTCCTTGATTGTAGCAATAACTTTTGCTCCAACAATATCCCAACAAACTTGGAAAAACCATGGTGAAAACCCATCCGGCCTAGGAGCTTTGTCAGGATCCATGTTAAACAAAGCCTCCTTGATCTCTTCATCTGAAAAAGCTGCTATAAGAGACTTGTTAATCATTTCATCAATGAGTTGTGGAATGAATTGAAGGAGAGATTCCTTTGCTTGGGTATTACAGGCCCTTTCTTCACCCAATAATGAACTAAAAAAATTAACAGTCTCATCCCTGATCTCCTAAATGTTTTGAGTTGAGGATCCATCCACCTTAGTTAAATTTCTAATATTATTGTTGCTTCTATTGCTCAATGTGGTAACATTGAAATTTTTTGAATTAGAGTCCCCTTCCTTTAGCCATAATGCCCTTGATTTTTGCCTCCAATACATCTCTTCACAAGCTAAAATATTATAAAACTCACAAAGGGTTTCCTTCTCTTCAGTCCTTGTCACCTCATCATAGGTTCCATTTTGGATTTTGCTTTCTATTATTCTTATTTTTTCCCCCACTGCTCTCTTATTCTCAAAAATATTTCCAAAGACTTCTTTATTCCATATTCTAAGGTTGTTTTTCACCATCTTAAGTTTTTGAGATAGTTTGAAGGAAACACTTCCCTGGATAGGTTGTTGCCACCATTCCTCCATTCGTTTCTTGAAGTCTAGATGTTTAATCCACATAAATAGAAATATGAATGGCTTTTTAAAGGAGTTAGCCTGAAATGCCTCCCATAGAATAAGATTATGGTCTGAAGCACATTTAGGAAGGGATTGTAACGCTGAATCGCCAAACATTGTTGTAGCTTCCTTGGATAAAAAAACCTATCCAACCTTTCTTGAATTAGCTAACTTCCTATCCTCTTGTTACTCCATGTAAATTTTGCTCCTTTTAGTCTTACATCCATCAATTCATTTGTGTTAATGAATTCATTGAAGTCCTCCATGCTCCTTGAGGGTAACCCAGATCCTCACTTCTTATCATATGGGTAAAGGGGGGTATTGAAATCTCCCCCAATCACCCAAGGAATGTCTTTAAAATCTTGGCTCAAATGCCCCAAAAACTCCCACAGTTCATATTGTCCTTGGGCAGAGGTTGGGGCATAAACATTTGACATAATCCAATTCTTATTAGTACCAAAATCATGAAATAATACGCTTAAGACTCTTTCATTTGCCTTAATAATGCTTCCTTCTATTTTAATAGGATCCCATAAGATCATGAGGCCCCCAGATGCTCCTCTCGCTTGTTGAAATGCCACTTCCCCTTGCTTCCAAATCCTTCTAGCTATAAGTGCTGATTTTGCCGCATCTATTTTGGTTTCTTGAAGAAAAATTATAGTAGGATTCCAATCCTTCCTTATAGACTTCACCATCCTTTGTTTTGGTGGGTTGTTTAGCCTCTCACATTCCATGAGAGAACTTCAGTTAGACTGTTTGATATTTTTTCCCCACCCCCTTCCCTGATCCAAAGGGGGTTTGTCAATTTTGCTATTATCCTAGCCAGGAATAGCTTGTTGTAACAATGTTCTTTGCTTTCCGTTTGCAATTTATTCATTGATTCTCATTCTATAGTGCTCTGCTATAGATATTCTCCCTTTCTTTATTTCACTTCCATAATCTATCGAAGGCTTAGTAGTGCTTCTAGTCTATTTTTGACTGAAATGAGGGGGCATATATTGTGATAGTCTAGGGCTTGAACCTTCTTCCTCATTTTGGGGGTTTTTAATTCCCTCTTCATCCTCAACCTTGTTTTGGTTCACCTCTCCTATATGGTTCCTAAACAGGGGGCTTTCCTTCAAGGAACCTTTTACCATTGGGCTCGTCTGATAAGGGATAATTTTCTCCACTACCAGATTAGGAGCTACATTCTTGGCTCTTGTTTCCACAACTTTGACTCTTGACTCTATTTTTTCCATGTTTAAACTAAAATGACCTGGCAATTTTTCTTCATTTTGAGCATAGATTTTTGGGGCTTTTTGTCATAGTTGTGGATGGTCCCGATTTGGATGGGGAGTCTAGGGTTTTAGGAAACTTGACACTGATGGTATCATCCTTACTATTTTATTTTTCAACTTCTAGATTTTCTAGGATATCAAACATGTTCAAGCTGGGATCTTTATTACATACCTTATGATTTTTGCCTCCCTCATTATGTTGCTTTCCTTTCTCCTAGATTTTTTCCAGTTCTGTGTTGGCTTGGTTAGCCTGGTTATTCTTAACTTGTCTATATCCTTCCAAGTTAAGACGTGGTCCTTGAAACTTTGGGATCCCTCTCCCATTAGCTTTCCCTAGAAAACCTTCGCTTGTGGCTTCCTTGTTTGCAATTATTATCAAAAATTGGGCTTGAAGGTGGCCCTAGGTTTTGCACACACTACAAAATGCCAACTTGTTCTCATACTCCATAGGCTAAATCCTTAGAAACTCTCCATATGCTAGTTCCACCTGAGAAGGTAGATCATAATCCAAGTTTGCATTTACATAGATCCTGGCATGCATCAATCTAGTCCTTGCCTGGGTTGAATGGTCTATTGCCACGAGCTCTCCTATCGTCTTTGTTATACCACTAAGCCAGTACTCATTAACAAACTAGGCTGGGAGGTTTGGTAAGTAGACCCTAATGGGTGCTATATTAATCTTCTGCTTCTCAGGGTTGAAATCCTCCTCCCACTTCTTTAGAAAGAGGCTACGCCTTCCTAGAAACCAAGGTCCTCCTATCAAGATGCACTCTGCATCATCTTTGTTGTTGAGTCTTATCATAAAAAAACTCTTGACATGGCTACGATTTCTAAGCTTCCTAAATTTTTCCACTTTGTCACGGCCCATGAGCGAATAGTCTTAATGTCCGGCCTTCCTCCCAAAAACTTTCCAACTAAGGATGATGCCTCCATATCCAAGAATCTTTCCATAATCTCCATTGGCACAGTTAACTTGTTATTGTTTTGTATTAGGGGTGGCAGTTCACTGAATGGCTCCTTATTTTTCCCTTTCAGCATTTCCAAAAAGTTGGGCCCTTGTTGCCAACTCCCGAACCCCAGTGGGACCCTTTGTCTGAGGGTTTATCTGGAGGATCTGTACCTTTAGCCTTTTCAAACTGATATGACAGGAAATCCTTTTCCTTTCTAGCTACAACACTCTGCCCTGCCTCTGGATCTTCTCCTTCCATTGGTTCAAAATTCTTGCCTCCCATTTTTGCTCCTCCTTCGCTTCCTCCACCGCTCCTCATCTTCTGCCTTCAAAACCTGGTTTAATTTAATTTTATTAATGGTTTTTGGAAAATTTAATTTATGTGATTTTTATTGTACGCTACCACTAAAAAAAAGTGGCAACACTCAACCAAAGAAAACGGAGGTAAACGAATGCTTAGAAGAAAGAGTTACAAGATGAAGAAAATAAAATGTTATGAAACCAAATTAAGGGAAGAGGGAAACAAATAGCCAATGTTGGAAATTTTAAAAAGCCATTGAAACACAGAAAAAGGGTCATAGACTTTTGGGTAGAATTGCAGGTTGGAAATCAGAGGTTGTGGAAGAAACGTCTCCCAAGATGTTGGATTTGCATAAATTTCACCATTGGAAGCCATTGGAATACGATATTTTGCACATGTATTTCATGTAAAAGAAAACTTTCTTTTAGCAATATATTGGAAATTTTAGTGGGTTTTATGCATGTAGATGGTAAAATTAGCTATTTTTAAAATATATTGCACCCTTTTCCCTTATAATATTGCATCACATTAATGTTGGACTGCATGAAACGGGTCAAACTAATGTTGGTTTAATGTAGGATATTGATGTTTGTAGGGTTAGTGTGAAATTTTGAAAGTTACAACTTGTTTTTTTATTTTCTCTAACCCTTTCATTTTTCACTTTTTTTTTACTTCAATATATAAAATAAAAATATATAAAAAATTAAAACCCCAAAAAGAGATAAGTGAATTCCAAGATTAAGCTTCAAATTCTCATGTTACACAATTTCACATTTTTTAAAGGAAATTCAAAATACAAAATTTCATACAAGTTCACCTTTTTGAAGGAAATTTACAATTTCAAGTTTCACACAAGTTCACATTTTTTAGAGGAATTTTAAATTTCAAAATTTGCACAATTTTTTAAAACAATCAAATTAATTTCATTTGATGTAAAAATCAAAATTTTAATAAATTCCAAAAATTCATTAAATGATCATTTAATGTAATGTTCCAAAGCTCCTACATTTCAAAGTTAGGTTTTAGTATTTTTCTTTCATTCTCAAACAAATCTTAACAAAGGAAGATAAAAATTGTTAAAATATGCTTAACAAAGGAAGATAAAATTTGTTAACAATTCAAGATAATATCAGTTAACAATTCAAGATAATTTATTTTTTTTAAATAAGATAAAATGGATTAAATTACCTTTCAAGGATTATCTTTTCAAAGTAGATAGAGGATCAATAATGTCACATTTTTCACAAGTTTCATGAATAACAAAGAATATTGCAAATCAAATAAATACCAAACCATAGGTCCTTCAAGGATATAGATCTGGTTCGACAAAAGAGAATTATTAAAGAGGGTGTTGAATCCTCCATTAACATCAATGACCACTTTTGCATATGAAGGTGCACTAGGGGGATGGGGTCCTCCCCGTAGTTTCTATTGGTCCCACCTTTGAGCTTACCAGGATCCCACTCCTCCCATTCAAATGAAAAGGAGGGGTCACAAGAGTCAAATAGATCCACCTTCACGAAACTAGCTTCTTTAGAAATGGGGTCAAAGCTGCCCAACCAGACATCCACCTTCTCTACAATGCTCATCTGCATCCTCTATAATACTCCTATGAAACCTAAAAATCTACACTGATCTTCTTCACAACCTAGCTACTATAGTACAGAGATCTGCTTCACAACTTGGCCTCCACAACCCTAATACAAATATGAGTTGTAGAGAAAGGTTGTGGAATATCGTGGAAAAATTCCAAGGTAGGAGGCTGTATACTAATGCTTTGAGGAGATGGGCTTTGGCAAGATGGAGACCTATCAATTCTCTTGAAATTATGATCATCCCAAGAAATTTATTCCTTATTAGACTCAAATGTGAGGAGGATTCCACGCGGATCTTGGAAGGGGGCCCATGGTTTTTTTGCAAAAAAGGTTTATTTTTGTGTAAGTGGACCCTAGATTTTAATCCCCTAACATAGAGAATTAATCTTGTCCCACTATCGATCAAGATACCATACTTACCACTTCATCTCTCGCATGATAGCATCTTCCAATATATTGCTAAGATGATTGAGGATTTGATTTTCTTCGATCACACTACCAATTCCAAATATTGAATGCTCTATGCTCAAATGTGTGTGATGGTAGATATAAAGAAATATTTTCCAAGATCTGTTGAGCTCTTTTCTAATCTTGTCACCTTGGTTCAGAACATTTTTTTTTTAAGCAAAAAACCCCTTGTGGTGCCACCTTGGTCTAAGAGACCACGAACAGGGGGTTCTACACCGTCAAAGTCACCCGGGGGTCGCACCCAGCCTTGCCCGTACCAACATTATCAATTGGATTTTGGGTACCCAATTCAACTTTTTGGTAGGGTGGAGATTCGAACCTGGGACCTCCCTTGGAGGATTGCCCTCTCCTCTCCAACTCACCTAAAACACCTAGGTCCTTGGTTCAGAACATTGAATATGAAAACAAACACCAATTTTTCCAGGAGTGGTAAGGGTGGGCACCATAAGAGCTTATGCCCCCTACATCCTAAAGCTTTGAGTACTTTATATAAAGGATATATATCTAAAAACCTTTCAAATTTAAAAATTCAATTTATAATAACCTTAATTATAAATTGAATGCAAGCTTCTGTGGAATTTTAAAACAAATAAGGAACATATCAAACTATTTACTCAATTGAAATACCATCATCATGCTTATTTCAATAAAATGATTTGACATATCACTTTGGATCTTACAATAAGTATTCTCCAAAAGCTCCTATTCAATAGGCAAAATCTGATGCAACTTGTCCTTCACTTTTCTAGGCGTTCATTCTTTGATTTATCCTCTTCTACAAAAAATTCCAACCCTTTAAACCTACATTTGCATTTTTTTTTATAATTTTTCCAATTTCTTGTTATTCAAATCTATTAATTCAGTTTCAAATCTATTAATTCAGTTTCAAATTTAGTTTTCTCCATTAGCTTTTGGAAAACTACTTTCTTCTGCATCTTGTATTATGACATATTATAATAATATACCTCTCGTAATCCTATTTGATTTTCAATCTTGCATCCATATTAAGAATCTACTGGTGATGAGAGAGCCATGCTCCTTTGGAAACATTAATAAGAATTTGTTATTGATAATTTTGAAAGTACTCCATGAAGATACTACACCACTAATGTTGGCAATGATTTTATCCAAAGCAAGAAAACCTTACTTTGTAATTAATTTTCTATATTTTCATTTTCTAACTTTATATTTCATTTAAACCAAGGTTGTCATGTATTTATATCTTCTGGTTTGATTTTCTTTTTTTGTGTTTCATTTAACCAATGCTGCTTGCATTGTGTGATTATTATAAATGGATATTTCTCCATAAACATAAACGCCTATATGGTGTTATCCACCATCACACAAATGAGAATTTCAATGATAAATAATCATCTTCACATCCCGTGTTTATTTTATTTTGATGTACATGTTTTCTCTATGATGAACTTTGTTTGAGCCGACATATTCTCAAACTGATAAGAAAACAAACTTCTTTTAGTTTGGTCTTCAACAAACACAAGTTTAGCTTCTCATACGTTGCTTTCTTCTTTAATCACAACTAGTGTAATCCCCTATAAATTTTCCAGCTCCAAGCTTTTCTATCAATCCTTTGATAAGGATGACTATACTAACCTCTAAAGTTTCAAAATTTTGATCCTCATGTACATGATCAAATTCCTCAATGAACCTGTTATTTTCTCTGTGTGAATCAATACTGTTGAAAACTACAAATGCTACCCCTTTACATTTATGGTTAGCAATAACTATGAGGTCCCAAAATATTACTTTGTATTCACCAGGAGCTCACAATTTTCTTTATTTTTTTTGTTAGAGCTATGTTCAACCTGTGCAATCGTCTTCCCCAACCATATTGACATGATTTATGGCATGTAGTATGATAAAATTAGGTGACATTTTTCCTCACCCCAAGGACCATTATATGTAACAAAAAAAATTTGTAACAAGATCTTGAGGAATTCATTTGTAGTTCAAATTCACCATGTTTAAATTACTCCCATTCGTCACTTCAAAACTATCATGGATATCGTGTCCCATGTTAATATAAAATCATATTGCATCATGTGGTTATGTTTAGTGATTCCATTCATCAATGCCATGATGCCTGCCCCAAACCATGCCTTGTCATACAATAATCCTTATATAGCTATTCCACTTTTTATCCCATACACAATATGCCTGAAGATTTTTAATGTTTTATAATGAAGAAAGCTCCCCTTTAGATGTGGATCAGCCAAAGCCATGGGCTTCCTAAATTATGCCTCTTTAAACATTGAACACTTTAAAGAATGCCTTGTAGACCATGTCTTCCTTGAAAACCATGCCAAAAAACCTGCAAAAAAACATGAAAACAATTTTTACTAACACAAAAAAAATAACTTTAATTAAATTAAAATATATTAAATTATAAACTTTCACAATTATATAACTTAAAATATTTATATCGTTTAAACACTTTAAAAATTTTAAATTTTAAACATAAACTAACATTACAATTTTAAAAGAAATAATAAAATAAACAAATCAACCAAAACAAAACAAAACAAAATTAACAAAAATTTCAAAATCTCGAAAATAAAGGGTGGGTCCCCAAATTTGGGGTCATTGTGATAGTGGTAAAAAAAAATGGTGACTCTACTAGGAAATGTTCCTAAACATTTCAGATTTAAGAACCCAACTCTAAAAACAACATAACCCACAATATTAGAAAAAATAAGCATCAATAATATCTAAAGAATGTGAATAGACAAATTCAACATGAAATAATGGAATCATTCACATCTTCTCGGTGTGTGCAATGTGGTTTATTTTATATCCCTGAAACCATTCAGATTTCCATTATCAATTTTGTAGTTAGGCTTATAGAATTTTCCTCTTTGAAGTGTACCTCTGCATTACTCCACTACCATTCAAGCATCTATAGCTCTGGTGGAGGTAAAATTGCTCTCTTTGAGATAGTTCTCTACTCCCAACTAGGCATCTATAGCCCCGGTAGAGGTTATTTGAATTACCCAAATATTAGATGAATTTTGCTTTTGCTACTTTTTTTTTATTTTAGTCTAGACATAGCTCCACTACCAATCAGGCATCTATAGCCCCGATGAATATTATCAACACTAGGTGACTTATTTGACTTTACTTTTTATTGTACTTTCTTTTCTTGTGTTTTATTCAAGCTTAATGTTGCTTTGCAAAATTCACCTGCCACTTAGGTTAGAGATCAAGTAAGGCTAAAAATTGAGTATATTGAATTTTCACCTTAATCTGCAAAACCAATAAATTTCATTCTTCCATATTTCAAGGGATATTTCTTTAATGTATTACATTTTTTGTGGAGCTTTTGCAAAATGATTTCATTATTCCAAATTTCACTATCTTAGTCCAAATTCATAAATATATATACTAACTAACTCACTTTCCTTTTCTTCAAGTTTTATATATTTTCAAAACAGGTAATTTTTCCTTGAATGACACAGGAATAGATACCAAAACAATTCATCAAATTTTTAGTGCCCATATAATAACTACCTCAATCAAGGAAAAAACACCACAATATTTTACTAGACTCAAAAGCAAAATGTTAACATAAACTGAACTCCAAAATTTGACATAAGTTAATTTATTGCAAGATAAATAGACAACACATCCAAAAATTTAACAAAACTAAACAAAATGTAAACAAACATGCACAAAACAACCAAAAATATGATAAAAAATAAAATATATACAAGTAAACCAAAAAATATATGTACATGAAATGAATATATACAAATGACAAATGAATTACCTATTTTTAGGGCTGAAATTAATGCTTGAGAAATTGCCCATTAACAAGAAGTGACAAATCTTCACCACTCAAAGTTTTTAATTGAAATATGCTTTCACCCAAGATTTTAGATATTTTATAAGGCCATAACCATAGATTATCAAAATTTTTATGGCCTCCTTTCTTTTCATGGGTCTTATCCCATAATAGAACCAGGTCATAAATCCTAAATGCCTTAATTTTGGCTCTTTTATCAAACCACATTTTGATTATATATTTATGATTACTAAATGTAGTAAGGAATATTGTCTCTTTTCATCTAGTCCCATAAGGTGAACAAGATGGGATTCAAATTTATCATTAGTTTCCAAATGCTCTTTCATAAATTGCAAAGTTTGCAGTTTTAAATTGGAAGGAAATATAGGATCTTGGCCATACACTAGGTGATATGGAGAAGTCCCAATAGATTCCTTAGCTCTAATCCTATCTGCCCATAATGCAAATTTTAATTGATTATGCCAGTCACGAGAATTTAATTCTAACAATTTTTTTATTACTGACAACAAGTTTTTGTTTGTAGATTTGGTTAGCCCATTACCTTGCAAATAGTAGTTAGACAAAACATTTAAGCTCACCTTGTTGTCATATGCCCAATATATGAAATTAAGTGAGTAAAAAGTAGAACCATTATCACTAAATATAGCATTAGGTATTCCAAATCTAGTTATAATGTATTCTTCTAGAAATTTAATTACTACTTTAGTTGTGCAATTCTTTGTAGGTATTTATTTGGTCCACCTCGTACAATAATTTGTAGTTGTAAAAATGTACTTATGATTTACAAAATAATTTAGATTAATTACTCCTATAAAATCTAATCCCCATTGGGTGAATGGCCTTGATTCAATCACTGGCAGTAATGGCATAGAAGCATGCTTCTCCCTATTTGCAACAACTTGACAAACATGACAGATCCGAACATGAGCATGTGCATTTTTAAAAATATGAGGCCAATAATAACTAGATATTAAAATTTGATGAGCATTAGCATTAGAAGAACCATACCCTGTTCCATATTTTCCATGAAAATAATTTAAAACTTGAGAAGCTTCATTTTTATCTAGGCATCTAAGATAGATTCCTTCATGATTCCTCCTATATAAAAAACCTACTTTTATCATAAAGTTAGCACTTTTTAATCGTAGTGCTCTTCACTATGTTGCATTAAAATCAATAGGACATTTACCATTAAGCATAAAATATGTGATATTTTTATACCACTCATAATATGTGGTATATTTAATTGAATATTGGTGACAATGAATTTGTGGATCTATTTCAGCAAGAGTCCTTGTCAAACCTTACCCTCAAACCAGCTTCATAGGTTGAACTTCGATATCAAACTCCTATAAAATTGAAATCCACTTTCTTATTTTTTCTCCCAATTCACTCTACAATAAAATAGTTTTAATTGTAGGATGATGTACAATAGCAAATTTTATGTTGTGTAAAATGTAATGCCTAAAATTTTTAACCATTTTGAACAAGGCATACATTTGTTTATCTAAAATTGAAAATCTTACTTGTGCATCTTTTAAATGGTGAAATCATGAAAGCAATGGGATTTTCAACATTACCTTCATTCTTCTGAGTCAACACACTAGAAAACGAGTTCTCAGAAGCAAATGAATAGATATAGCAAGGCTTTTTATAATCTAGACTTACCAACATAGGAGCCTTTGAAATAACATCTTTGATATTTTGAAAAGTAGTTTTAGCCTCCAAAGTCCATTTAATATCAACATCATTTTTTAACATATCATTTAAAGGCTTAACTACTTCAACAAATCCATAAATAAACTTTCTAACAAAATTGATTTTTCCAAAGAAATACCTAAGTTCTTTCTTACTTCCTGGTGTAACAATTTTTTGGATTGCACTTATTCTTTCAGGGTCAATTGAAATCACATGACCTAACAAATTTATTTTAGTTAGACCAAACATACAGTTTTTAACGTTTAAAGACTTTCCATGTTCTCTATATTTCTGAAGTACTTTCCTTAAATATTTAGCATGATCAAATCTATATTTTGAAAATATAGGTATATCATCTACATAAACCACAATACACTTATTGATCAAATCTTAGAAAGCATAATCCATAGCTCGTTGGAATGTAGCTCCTACATTAAGTAGACCAAATAGCATTCTCCTATAGGTGAATGTTCCCCATTTAGTCATGAAAGTTTTCTTCATTCTATCTTTAGGATCAATGAGTATTTGATTATAACCTAAGTAACCATCAAGAAATGACATCATTTTTTATCCATTAACCATTCAAAAAATGTGATCAATAGAAAGTAAAGGATAATTGTATTTTTGTGATGCTTTATTTAAGTTTCTAAAATCAATGCACAATATGATCTCTCTAGTTTTATTTCTAACCGAAACTATATTTTCTACCTACATTGAATGCCTAATGGGAAAAATAATTTTAGCATCCAATAAATTTTTAACCTCTTTTTCAATGAAGGGTTCTAATAGTTAATTAATTGGTCTCTGCTTTTGCCTAAATGGTTTAACATATGGTTTTAGTGGAATGGTATGGGTTATAATATTTTGATTATATGTTTTGAGATCCTCATAAATTCATATAATTACATACTTATAATATTTTAAAGCATGCATGATATCTTCAATTTCCTTAGGTGTGCAAGATTTTCCTATAAGTATATTTTGTGGATTATTAGGACTACCAATAATAAAGGCATCATAAGCATCCTTAGGAAATGAAATCTTATCACATTTTTTAGTTTTGTAACCAATGTCAAAAAAATTCTCAAGTGAAATCATACCTTTAGGGATCGAATTTACTTTAGTGGTTACCTCTTTATCTTCATCAAGATCCTCTTGTAACCTTTGATCTTCATCGATCACCTATTTTTCAAATATACCAGAGTTAGTTACAAAACTATAAATATGTTTGTCACTCTCAAATACCTATAGGTTATTAACATTATTAGGTACTGAAGCACAAGGAATCAACTCAATCGAATTTTTTTTTAATTTTCTATTGTCAATTGGATTGAGTGTACCTGCTACAACCTCTAATGAATTTGCAATATGATTGTTTTTTCTAGATATTAAAAAAATATTAAAGGCCAAGAATTCATCAATTAAATCTCTTACTCTATTCCTGTAATGTATTAATATTTTATCATGGCAGGAATATTGACCTTTAATTTGATTTACAACTAACTGTGAATCTCCTAAAACTTTTAAACATTTGATTCCTTTATTCAAAGCTAATTGTAAACCAAAAACTAATGCCTCATATTTTTTTGTACTACATGTACAAGAAAATTGTATTCAAAAATAAAAAAATAAGGATTTACCTTTGGGGTTTATGAGTTCTACCCCAAAACCATTACCTTGTCTGGATTTGGATCCATCAAACTTCATCATCCAAACATTATTTTATTCAACAAGTGATTTACCAGATGAATCTTCTACTTTACTCTCACTTGCCATATCCTTTGTATCCAAAGAAAAAATCTAGTTAGCGCTTCATTATAAAGGATTTCATTTGATCCTTTATTATAATATGTGATCATATTTCTAAGTTTGGGCTTCCTTTCTACACAAATATAGTTAGCTACACCTTTCTAGGGAATCCACATATGTGAAAAGTCTATAGAAAGATACCCATTCAGGTTCCTATTCCAATCCCTACTCAATAATATACCATATTTGTCAGGAATATCAATGACATGAATATCTATATATTACTACACTCTAGGTTTAGATGATAATTGAATAATAACACCCCTAATCATGCCTACCACCTTCACTTCTATTTTATCTAATTGCACAACAATTTTTCTTGAAGGTACAGGCTTAAGACCTAACTTTTGGCAAACAACAAAAGGCATCACATTACTTGAAGCTCCAAAATCTACCAAAAAATTATGCAAATTCTTACCTATAATTCTAACTATCAAAAGAAAAGGAAGTGCCTCTTATTTCTCTTTTATGGTTACAAATTGTGCTTTAGTAGTTTTATTAACTTCTCTTTTACCTTGTTTACCAAATTATTCAATCAATAAATCTTGTTGATTAGATAATCGTGCAACATCAAACATAGTTATATTATCCTTAGTCTTATTAATATCTTCTACAATATTGTAATGCATTTTTTCACTAATGTAGACACTAAAATCATGTAAATCGGATAAGACTACCAATGCGCCACTTACGCCACTCTTATAGACATCATATGGCCCCATTGGGAAACCCTCTAGGGTAATATAGATATCCATAGAACTTTTGGGAAGGTCCCAAATAGTTTTAGGAGGTTTTGGGGCATATCCTTATGCCCATCCCACCAAGGGACAGTCACAAATGGTGACCGTCCCACCTAGGTATGGCCATCCAAAAACATCCCTAGGTGGGATGGTATTTAAATAGAAATCCAAAAGTCAAAGGGGTCGATAAATGGCAATCAATTACTGCCATATTATCCACCCAATCATCAAAAAATGATTGGGAGCCTGTCATGGAGACCAAGAACTCCCAATTAGAGGCTCCAAATGGGTAACCTCTTCTACCCAATCATGGCAAGGATTTTGACAAGTTGCAGCACTTGCCTCGCATGCCAATACCTACCCCTTTGCCCTAGATGCTCTATTTGGGCTATAAAATGAGGTGTATTCACCCAATTTCAAGGAGAGGAGTTGAAGCATTTTAACCATGAAGTGCTGCCTAATTCTACCCTCGCCTTTTGCCATCACATTTACCCTCAATTTTCCTTGAAACCCTCTTCATATGAAGGCACTTTTAGGGGTATACCAAATCCACTAAATCCATTCCAAAACTGGTCATATTGGAGAGCAATTTGACCATATTTTCTAACACAACCTCTAGGACAGTTTTAGACCAGATCCCATTAGAATTGGTGATAAATTCCAAGTAGATTTGTAACCATCCCACCTGGGGATGGTTAGCAGTATGCAGTTGCACCTATTAGGGATGGTTAGAAAATAGTAGGGAATTTTGGTTCAATTCTACCATAGGTCATTTAGGGATGTCTAAATTAGCCTTGTGGTGAAAGTTGGTGAGATTTGGAGTTGTTTTGATGGTCCAATTGGAGGTTTCATTGTTGCAAGTCTAGTTGTCCCTGTCAGGGATGGTCATAATTTTTTCTAACATTTTTCCTTCATTTTATGCTTAGATATTTCCAAAACCATCTATATATCATCATTATTAAATTATAGATCATTTGTAGTTGTTTTGATTTATGATAGATAAGTTTTGTTATTTCTAGATGCATGCTTTCTATGTTTTCAAGGTTTTAAATCTATAACGCATATGCTATTAACCAATTTCAATCCCTTGTGTGTAGGTGTAGGTATGCTATACAGGAGGGAGGAGCTAAGAGGCACATAAGGATAGGCCCAAGACTAGCTCTCGAGTGTGGGATGCAAAATGAACATTAGAGCACATCATTAGGACCTTTCAAGGGATTAGATCCCTTGTACATTGTAATGTTGAAATGTATCAAATTATGCCCTCAAAGGGTATGTATTGTAATATAATTTTAATCCATGAGTGAATGAATACAAGGAGAAATCCACCTCTTTTATTGCACATTACTCTTCATTTCAGTAGATTACTTATTGTGCACTTTCCCTTTGAATGCTTGCTTTAATCTGCTTAACATTGCAATAAAGAGCCCTTAAGGTGATGCCATAAATTTCACTTCTTCAATGGTGATCATGGTATTTGATATTATTTATATCTCCCCTTTGAATTTATCCATTTTTTACCTCTATTTTATGTTTTGAATGTTGTAGGTTTTCACTGTTCTGAGCATAAACGACCCCTTTTCTGCTAGGTGGCACAAGGTGGGATAGCTAGCTAGGTGACACAGCCAGGGATAGCCCCCAAATTGCTAACCATCCCCACATAGTACGGTTACAAAACCAAAGGTTTTCTACAAAAAATTGCAAAAACAACAAGTTTTAGGTCAGAAAAGACACCCCTCTGAACCTTCAATTTGCATTTATACTATTTCAAATAGCTGTAATTTCAAGTTTTCTTGTCTTTTGCATGCATTGAAAGGTTAGATATTATCTTTCCAAAATTTTGCATTAATCAGATTAATAAAAATAGGAAAAGGAACAATACTTTATATGCTTTTTGTCTGGTTTACCTGCTTGAAACTTACCAAAGAAGGTTAAGTTCATATAGGTTGTAAATTTACTAGTTTCCTTTTTATACATACTAATGATTTTGAAATAAAATGTACTTTCATGCATTTATTAAATCATCATTGAATTCTATATTGTTTTATTTTAATATTTTAAAAGTAACACACACACACACCATGAGCTTCTTAAACATTGGTGAGTTGGACTTCATTCCCAACCACTGATAGAATTCAATGACAGTGGTAGTCATTTCCATCCATTGAAGCAAATCCCACATACCCTATTTTATTGGCCAATACCAACTCCAAGATCTATCATAACCATGCAAAATATCATGCATCCCTCTTCAAAGGGGTGTATCATTGTGCATGAGGTACTGGGTGAGGATTGGAAGGACCTATGCTCCTTGATTGGGTATAGACTTCATCACCATACTTTGGTTGGTTTATGTGATTGGAATTTCATTGTCGATTGTCAAGTTGTGAGTGTATAGGTGAAAACCACTTAAAATTTTGAGTATTACATCAACAAAATCAAACATGCCAAGTATTTTCTTTACAAAGCAACACATATTGAAACAACAACAAATAGTTTAGGAATTCACATTTAAAATATTTAAAAGATAAAATCACTTCTATTCTTGTGTATTTCTATTTTTTATTTGTTTCAAATTCATAAAAATTATAAATGAGATAATCATATAGCAGTCTAGAGTACATAGCTATGGTACATACCCATATACAAGCCCATTTAAGGGTGGAAGTTGCAGGGAGTAGGGAAGAGGATGTACAATGTCTTCACCTAGATTCCAAGGACATGGTCATACCTCCATGGATACCACCTACTCTTCTTGGCCCTAGAGGGGCTGATAGGAGACCTAGCCAACAAGGGACCCCTACATGAGGCACTCCCATAGGTGATGGTCTCAACTTAGAAAGTCATATCCCTAATCATCGAGTGGTATATGAATGGATGGTTACTCCTAAAGTAGCACAAAATTGACCTAGCCAACAAGGGACTCCTACACAGGGTACCCCCATGGGCAAAAATCCCATTCTAGAGAATTATTTCCTTAATATAGATGTGTCTAATACCTTCTTTCAAGAAGAATCATCGCCTAGTGGAATGCTTCCCAATAAAGCAATCCTATGTATTCATGTGTCTACTCGATCTATCCCTCGTATTACTGCATAGGAGTATGACTTGTCACCTAAGGTAGGGTTGAATGATCATCTTATTATTTCAAATTGCCCTTTCCTACAGTGCTATAATAATGATGATTATGATACTCATCACAATAGGCAACTTCATTCCACCTTACCTTTACTTGTTTATGAGGGAAGACCTGAGGAGCATATCGATTATCCTCATTCAAATGTGTCAATGCAAGCATGTTGTGCCTCTGCACCAGTAGATTATCAAGAAAATATATTTAGGGGTGAGCCTCAAGTCAATGTAGCCTCCCTCAATCGAGGGAAATTTGTAATAGATCTAACGAACCCACTTGAACAAAGATATATATTAGGGTAACAGTGCTAATACACTTAGACATAACACAAATGATCAGATCAATCAGTTGGTAAAGAAGTATGCTAATCGCAAGGTCAATTTTAATCAACTTAGGTATTATAAACACCACTTAGATCTCTTAGAGAAATGAAAACAATTAGAGAAAGAAATAATTGAACACAAAATTCAAGAAACTTTACATAATGGAGCTTCTACTCCAAATGCACATAGATATGAGGCTCACCTGAGGCAACCAAACCTCCAAAAATATAGGTCTCCTGGGCCTAATACAATGTTACCTCCTAGACCTCATAGGCCTAAATAGAATGTATATGATAGACCAAGCATAGATCATCTTCAAGAGGCATCGTTCCTCCTTGTAGGCCCATACCTGATACACCTTATGGGGCTTATGATGAATTGGAATAAAATAAGTATTATGTAGAAGCACCATATGGAGGTGTGGATGATGTCAATCAAACACCCCAACCTATGCTTAATATTCCTCATCCACATCTACAAGTTAAAAATAAGGAAGAGGAAATAAAATCCTTAGATGTGTATCAAGATTTGCTTGCACGCTTAGAAACTTTATAAGGTAATATAGCTAGCAATGGGCTTCAAAAACCCACTTTGTTTCAGCTAAATAATAAACCATTACATTCATCCTTTCCTTCCCTGATATACCCTAAGCATTTAAAAATGCTGAAATTGGATATATTCAAGAGGGAAGAAGATTCTCAAGAGCATGTTACTAGATTTTTAAATCTATGCTTTAACATATAGGACAATGACGCATTACTCCTCAAAAATTTTCTAAGTACCCTCTTTGGCCTTGCCATTGAGTGGTTCATCCAACTTCCAAAACATAGAATCTATACATTTGAATAATTTGCTGACGCATTTTTGGAACTTTTTGCCTTTAACACCAAAAGGAAAGCGACATTAACAGAACTCACAGGGTTAAAAAAACTGATTATGAGTCGATTACTGATTATGGAAATAGGTGGCGAACACTTTTGGCTAAGCTACCTTATATGTTTCTAGTGACTGAGTTAACTCAGTTGTTTTCAAAGAGTTCCTTAAAACCCATCTCTTTAATATTGCAATTATAGAAATACCCTACCTTGGAAGAAGCTCTAGCATAGACTATAAATATAGAAGAAATAAAAATCTAAGAGGGAGAAATAGCTAAACCTCGCAAGGAGTGGAAAAAGAACCCCAAAAGTAGCTCAGCACTTACAAAGCCAAAAATTGTCAATCAATTTTCCATAAATGTCCCTGGGCCTACACAAGCGATGCCTCCTCAAAAGGTGAACTATCAGGCCTAACCTCCTCTTATGAGTTATAATAGTAATGGTCAAGCGAATTAGGGACAAAACCAACAACGTCGCCCTAAGCAAAAATTTACTACCTTCGCCGAATCCATGGATTCTCTATTCAATTGATTATGGGTTGCAAAAATAATTAATCAATCTAGAAACCAATAAACCCAAGCCTATGGAACATTAAGAGGATCAATATTGCAAATTTCATTGGTAAAGTGGCCATGATCTACCAACGTGCTATGGTTTTTTTGAAAATTTTGAAAAAAACTTGTATTAAGACATAGATCAATTACAATGTGGGAAGAGCCTCTTCCCAACCGAGGTTTGAGAGGACACAGTCATACAATAGTAAAGGAAGAACTACACCGAAGCCAATTTTTGTGAACCAAAAACTAGCTGCCATGGGGTCCCCCATTGTACTCTATTTTTTCGAAGGTCACTAGCTCAAGGACATTTCAAGACCCTGTCTAATCACCTCATCCTCAATATCCATGTCACTATGCAACTGAACTCCAACCTCCTTTTCCGCACCCATCTTAGCCAGAAAGTCAACCGCTTTGTTAAAATATCTACTCGCATAAACTGGGATCATGCCCTCCAATTCCTTCCATAATTCTTTAATTTTGGTAACAAGAGCCCTCAACCTCCAAGCTTTCAGATCAAAATTCCTAATGCAGTCTAGAGCTCTAACCATTATTTGCGAATCTGATTCAAGAATAATCCTGCGGTGGCCATGTTTCACTGCCCAAACAGAATCAGAATTGATGGCAATGGCTTTAGCTTCATTGTTAGTGGTTCTTCCCAGGCCTTGCAATTCTGAATAGAGCACAGTCCCAGCATGGTTCTGGCACACCACTCCAATTTTGGCTCTACCCAGATTGCCTTTTGCAGCTCCATCAGTATTGATTTTAATCCAACCTTCAAGGGGAAGTTTCCAATAATTTTTTTCCTGTCCCTCTTGCAGTTCAAAGCATTCTTCCATAGATCCAATGTCAATTTGAGCTTCCTGCTCAGCATGAACAGCCACAGTTTTGGTAATCTTACTCCAACTGGTCTGCCAAACCCCGTCTAGAGCATTAAAAGTTTCTCTAAAAATTTTGGCATTTCTTTCTAGCCATACTTGCCACCAGATAAAGCTTAAACCGAGCTCCTAGAAAATATGAAGAGCTTTATATTTGAATCTACCTTTCTGCCATTTTGCCCAAATATTCATCCGGTTCAGGTCACCACTTACTTGAATTTTAAAGTATGCAAACCAACGCAACCAAATTTTTTGGGTGAAAGGGCAACCAAATAGCAAATGGTCAGCAGTTTCCTCGCTGTTGTAGCATAGTACACATTGAGAAGGGCTGATGATACCTTTTGATCTGAGATTATCAAAAGTGAGGATTCCATTGTGCATGCACTGCCAGGCAAAAAAGTTAACTTTCGGCCAGCCTTTAGAATGCCAGATTTTCCTCCAATCCTCAACTTGAAAAGTATGAGGGGGGGGGGGCTCTAGGAGAATGCTGTCATATCCTTCCTTTACTGTATAGATGCAAAGACTCCCAAAGCCCCAAGCTAATTCATCCTCCATGTCTCCCCCTGTAAGAAATATTTCTATCAAAATTTTAGTCATGATGGGAGTCAAATCCGGAGGGATTGAAATGGGCCACTCATCCAACTTCTTGAACTCGCTTAAACTTACACTCCCCAACTGAGTAGTTGTGAAATAACTTTCAATATGGATCCATCCCTTGGCTTCAATGGCTAATTTTATTGGCTATAATTTTAGAAATTCAGCAATGATGGGTGGGAACTGATCCCAAGAATCTGTCCAAAAATGAGCCTTCTTCCCTCTTCCCACTTTCCAAAATAAGTTATCTTTAACAACCTGAGACCCTAACTTGAGATCCTGCAAAACTAGGGACCCAGTACCATCCAAGGGGATGTGAGCTACATCATTTGGGTTGGCCTATCCTAGGTATTTGCTAGTTAGGATTCTACTAAAAATGGAGGTGGGTTGGGAGATCCATCTCCAGTACAACTTTCCAGCCAAAGCTTTATTATTCAGCTTAGATTTTCTCAAACCCAGACCTCCTTTAACCTTGGGCTAGGTAACTTTGTCCCAGCCCACTAAGGCCCACTTTCTCTCTCCCTTTGCTCCTTCCCATAAAAACTTTCTAGCCATCCTATCCAACTCTTTCCATATTGTAATCGGGGCAGCCAAGATAGAGAATTTGTAAATTGGCATGGCTTGAATGACTGACTGTAAGAATGTTAATTTGCCACCATAACTTAACCACTTGTGCGACCAGTGATTAATTTTGTCCTTGATACCCTCCAGCAGTCAGCTTAGATTTTATCAAACCCAGACCTCCTTTAACCTTGGGTTGGGTAACTTTGTCCCAGCCCAATAAGGCCTAATTTCTCTCTCCCTTTACTCCTTCCCATAAAAAATTTCTAGCCATCCTGTCCAACTCTTTCCATAATGCAATCGGGGCAGCCAGGATAGAGAATTTGTAAATTGGCATGGCTTGGATAACTGACTGTAAGAATGTTAATCTTCCACCATAACTTAACCACTTGTGAGACCAGTGATTAATTTTGTCCTTGATACCCTCCAGCAGATTCCTCCATGTGTCTAATTTTAGCTTCTTAAAGTGCAAGGGGACCCCCAAGTAAACCACTGGGAGAGAAGTCCTTGTGAATCCTAGGATTTCTAAAATTTTGTTCTGAAGCCTTTGCTCCAGATTAAAAAAAACCACTTTGGATTTCTTGTCATTAATGACCTATTGAGTAGCCCTAAGATAGACATTAAGAGTATCCCTAATCATTCTTGCTTCCCTAAAGCTGGCCACTCCCACAAAACCAGTGTCATCCACAAACTGTAGGTGCATTAAAACTTTGTCACCCACCCTGATACCCAATAATCTACCTTGTCTTCTCCTCAAGAAAATTCTGCCAAGACCTTCAACAAAAATGAGAAAAAGATAAGGAGAACATGGATCCCCCTAGCGTAGTCCCTGAGTAGCTCCAAATAGTTGTGAAGGAAGGCCCTTGATTAGTGTAGACTAAGTCGGGGTAGAGACACAACTCGTGACCCACTCTATCTAATCCTGAGAGAAACCAAAGGCTGCCATAATTTTAGCCAGGAAACTCCATTCAACCCTATCATAAGACTTTGACATGTCCAGTTTTATGAACATCTCTTTATTACTAGAAGTGTGCATTGAATGGATTGCTTCTTGGGCCACAACCACCCCATCTAGAATTTGTCGTCCCTCAACAAAACCCCCTTGCTTAGAGGAGACAATGTTGTGAAGAAGAGGTTTTAGGCGCTCAACCATTACCTTTGTGATTATTTTGTATAGCACATTACATAAGGCAATAGGCCTATAATCTAAAATATGAACCCCCTCCTCCCCTTTTGGAATTAAGGTAATGAAAGTGTGGTTTATAGCTTTAAGCATTCTCTTATTTTCTCTGGACTCTTCTACAACAACCATTACATCTTCCTCTAAGTAGTCCCAGAAATCCTGAAAAAACTCAATTGGGAAGCCGTCTGGACCTAGAGTTTTACCAGTGCTCATTCCAAAGACCACAATTTTTAGTTTATCTCTATCAATGGGTTTGAGGAGGGCCTGATTTTCATCCTCATAAATAATAGCAGGAATGACAGAAATAACTTCATTTTGGGCCTCTACATCTTGTACCACTTTCCTTAAAAAGCTTAGAAAAATAATCCATAGCATGGGAATGCATACCTGGAAGTGTATCAAAGGAATGATTGTTCTCATCTTGAAGGGCCTCCATCTTGTTCATATGTCTTCGAGCACAAGCAGTTCGATGAAAGAATTTTGTATTTATGTCCCCTTCTAATAACCAGGTGGTTCTTGCTCTCTGCTTCCAATAGGTCTCCTCCTGGTTGTCAATGTCCTCAATCGTTGTATGCAGGGCATCATCCTCAGCTTTAATCTGGTCTGTAATTACTCCTTCTCTGAACTATTTTTGGACCTCATCCCATCTGGCCACCAATGGAGCTCTTTGGCCCTAGAATTCTATTTTATTAGCACGCCTCCAATACTTCAACTGAGTTTTGACATATTGTAGTTGTTTGTGGATTCTGAACATTGCTCTCACATAAGCTGGGCGGCCTTATTCCCACCACTATGGAATTTTCTCCTGAAGTTCTTCTCTCTGAAGCCAAAAATTCTCAAATCTGAAAGGTTTGTGATGCTGCCCCATCCTAGTCCCACCTTCTAATAGAATGGGACAGTGATCCGAAATTGGACCTTCTAAAATTTGAAAATTTATATTCCATTTTACAAACGCCTCCTCTAAAATTAGAAAATTATCTAGCTTAACCTTCTTGCTATGTGGCTCTTGCATTTTATTAGTCCAAGTGTAGTTAATGCCAGGACATTTAATGTCCACTAAGTGCAAATCCTGGACTTGGGCAATCATGAAATGGTCCCCTGGGTCCAAAAATGGTGTTCCCCCTTCCTGATCTCTAGAATATAATTTAGCGTTAAAGTCCCCAGCTATAATCCAGTCTAGATCTTCCCTTGAGGTTCACATGTTATTCACAGCCTTCCATTGCTGCCTCTGACCATCTAGGTTTTGAGACCCATAAAAGTTTATGATTAGAACGTGTTCCGCAATGACATTATTCCTAAAAAGAGAAGTGAGAACACCCCTCCAGGCAAGATGTTCTATTGTAGACAATTCAAGAGAGTTCCACAGAGTAACAATCCCCCTTGAGGCACCTTGGGCAGCCACATCCATATGACCAGCACCCCTCCAAATTTTGTTGACTATTTTGGACATAAGATCTAATGACATCTTAGTCTCCTGTAAAAGCAAAAAATCAGTATTACGATTCTCTAAAAGTCTTCGAACAATAGATTGATGGGTTTTGCTATTTAAACCCCTCACATTCCATGATTGTATAATCATTGGTTACCCTAGGAGAAATAAGATTCTATTGGCCTCAACGATCATCTCGTGATCAGTTTGTCTCCTTGGACTGCTAGCAACTCATTGGATCTTCTACCTACTCCTTGAGAATTGCTATTTTTTTATCTTTTTTCTACCTGGGTTATCCCCAAAGTTGGCCTTTCCTTGTTCTTCTCTGTTATTCCCATGCTGACATCCTGAGATACTATATGCTCCTGGTTATGCACTACTAAAGCCCCTGAACACACTGGCTATGATACCTCATAGATTTCAACTACTTGCTGTATGACAGGAGGAGATGAGAGGGGGAGTTGCATGGGAATATTAGAATTTTCCTTATTATCCTCCATGCCCTCCATAAATTGTTCCTCTTCATCAACCAGTGACTTAAATATATCATACCTATTGGCAGGTCTGAGATGGTATTACTCCTTTCCCTCTTTTTTCTTTGTCCATATTTTTCTCCTGGGCTGTTCAAAACCCTCTCTCTGAGCTTCCTGGCCCTAAATGGTGCTATTAGAATCTTTATTAAGTGTTGATTTATCCTCTTTAGGAAGGTTTGGTATTCCTAAATGGGCCTCCATTTTAGCATTCATATTATTAGGGTAGAAATGGGCCAAATGTCCATGTTTGTGACAAACCCTACATCTAAAGGGTAGGGCCTCATAGTCCAGTTGTTGAATCTAGGAGAGTCATGCCAATTCAATTTCCATATCTATAGGCAAATGTTGGCTGAGATCCATCTCCACACATATTCTTGCATACACCACCATGCTCCCTTCAATTGTGTTTCTGGAAACACCCAGATGTCTTCCAATAGAATTGTCAATCCTTACCAACACCTGCTCACTCCAGAATTCCATTGGAAGAGCATATAGTCGGATCCATACTGGGACAGCAGTAGGTTCAACTCGGGGATCGAATCCCACTCTCCATGGTTGAACAAATAGCCCTACCAGGCCATGATTTTTCTTCTCTAACTCAAAATCCCTATTTCTATCAGCCAAAGACGAAAAGCTAACAATAAAATATCCATTTCTAATAAACCACAATGAATACTCATCATGAGGCTCCCAGTTTTGGTGGATCCAAGAGTGCAAAAAATTTAAGGAAGGATGTATACCCATGAACTTGTAGATTAAATCATTATTAGCTCTGTAAATGACTGATTCTTCAACCATACTTGGCTCGATGACAATTTTTGGCCTGGTTTTGGCCTGCGACAAACATCCATTCACACGATGTGTTGTTGACCTATTCCTAGTAGCCGTGAAGAGCATTTTATATGCCATTTTTTGAGCTTCGTCATTCTTTGGAGGAGAATTTTCTTTAAACAAATTTGTGTATGAGCTGCTACTCCCTGGAAAAGGAGCCAAAGAAGTCCCCATTGGACCCTCCTGGGGCACCAATCTAGCCTTCAGATCCACCGTACCCCGAAAGCACTTTTGCAATCCAGCTAATGCCCTAATGTGCTATAGTTTTAAACACCTAGTAAAATACATTATTGAGAGGAATGAGCTTCAAGTAGATGCTCCATTAGCCCCTACCAATCATCATATGGATATATACAAAGACCCATTACCAACTCATGAGGTACAGGTATCGCCTACTAAATAGATGAATGAGGTGAAGACAACACCCCCTATCCAAGGGTATGTTGGGATGGTGAGTATTGTGACTAGGAATCAAATATATCCAAGTCAAGTTGCACCAACTACAGCTTCAATTTATGTTCCATCTATTTCATAAAATACACCACCTATAGTATAGGGCCTTCCATATAGGCCAACATTAACAATAAAAAACAAGCTTGCACAAAGCTTGAGAACAACATCAGCATGATTGTCCATCTATGATCTAATCCAACAATCACCTCCACATCAGGATGCTTTTATGGAAATTCTAAAGTCAATAGAGTTGTAACCATAGGATTCTAACTCCTTCATTGATTTTATGGGTTATGTGCAACAGTGCAAGGAACCAGTAATAACATTTTATGAGCATGAGCTTAAGGAAATAGCAAGTGATGTGGTATATCCTCCTTTACACATCATTGCATGTGTAAACGATGTACCATACAAGAGAGTGATCATAAAATTTGGTTACTTGAGTAATATAATCACAACCAAAGTATTAAAACACCTAAAATTACCAATATCTCATGTTGTTGTGTCAACTTACACTCTTCATGCATTTAATGACACGATATGCTCTACCATCGATACCATAGTATTACCCATTCAAGTGGGACACAAGACTATATTGAAATTGTGTCATGTGTTAGAAGGTGATATGGCCTATAACATTTTGCTAGGTAGACCTTGGATACGAGATATGAAGTGTGTCCCATCCATTGTGCATCAATGTCTCAAATACACTCATGAAGGGCAAGTGCATGTAGTCTCTGTAGATCTAGAGCCCTTCAAATACTACAATATGGTGCATCAGATGCCAGAGTCGATATTACCTTTGACTCATGTAGAATTCTGACTGAATACACCTATTCAGATTCTACCCATTCCACCATAACCTTCCATTTCACCATCAACATATTCATCCATCCCATCCTCATCATTGACAACTTTAGAGATGCCTTCAACATCGTAAGATCCTCCATCGAGGAACCTATCAAAAAGGCCCATTTATGAGATCCCACCTCTAGTTTCCACCATATCCATGGAGGATATTCCTTGTGTGGTAAATGAGGAATCACTTCTAGAGGTTCACATTGAGTCACCTCAAACCTCACTTTCATCTCATCCACCTTCATCATACCAAGTCACAGTGTATATGTCTAGTATAGGGATAGGAGAATATCTGGTAAGAAATGTCACAATGGTTCCATATATAGAGACTATGCAAGATATGGGGTGACATCATATTCCCATAGGTAGAATCGTGCCTCGTGGTCTACCTCCCAACCAAACTAATTTTATATATGGTGTTTAGATTATGGATCTCTACCAATTCCTTCAAAATAAGAAGATGATGAACCCTTTTCGGAGGATTTCAACTATTTTTCAAATATATATTATGCTTTGCAGTACTTAGATCACTAAAATTGGCATGGTTTTGGTTTAGGCCTATATGAGTAGGGTACTCGTGTTCCATGTCAGCCCAAATATCAGTTACCTTATGATAAATTTGGGTTGGGATACAATAAGCCAATATCGTTGGATGTTCTCATAGATAGTCTAGAACATCTAATTCTAGGTTATCAAGATAAGCTTACACACAATCCATATGCCAATCCAAATCACATTCATTCCTTGGGAGATTATTTTCCCATAGATATGGCAAATCAAGGACTATCTAGTGATGTTGCCCAACCCCATGAAGTGGGAGAAAGCTCACATACCTTGAAATCTGATAGCGAGGAAGAGGATCAAGGTCCTCCTCATGAATGGATGAGTGATGATGAATATGACTATGGCATCACACTAATAAACTATCCTAACTCATATGATGAACATGAGTGAGTATTCCCCTTGGATGATGAGGATGAATATTATATTTGCATGTTATTCCCCATCTAATGCCTCATCTGATGCCATATTTTGTTGTAAGAAGAGTAGGCTCGTATTCTTCCATATAGGTCACCACCAGTTATTCCACTTCCACCAGAGCCACCCTTGTGAGTTATGAGAGAACATTAGGTCTCTAAACCTACTTGCCCTAGAATGGGAGATCAAGTATCCATCAACATTATTTCCATAGATTTAACCACACCATTGATAGATCTGAATAACCCATAAAAGCCGTTGCATATTGATATTGAGGCAATTAACTTTGATCATGGAGATTCTACCCCATTTCCATCGGAGTATGGGCCTTGCAAGGAAACGTTACAATCGTTTCAATTTTCTCCAAGAACTACTCAGGATGTTTTTCAAGCCAAGTTTGATCCTAAATTTCCTATGGATGAATTAAACCTAACTGATGACATTTACTTGATCCCACTCCACATAAGTTGGAATATGGGTCTCATATGTCAATTGAGCCAATAATTGACAAGGATATCGATACAGATCTCGATAATCCCCATATTATCAAACTAGGGGAAGGTCTGTCCCTAGTTGAACAATATGATTTCACAAGAGCATTGAAAGAAAGGATGAATACTTTTGCTTGGTATTATAAATACATGCCAGGACTGGACCCAAATCTAGTCACGTATAATCTTACATTGGACCCAAAGATCAAACTAGTCAAGAAAAAGTTGTGTAAGATGCACCCAACAGTAGCCTTAATGGTGAAATATGAATTGCAAAAGCTGTTGGAATCTGATTTCATCATCTCAGTAGACTATCTGCCATGGGTTTCAAACATGGTTCCCATAAAAAATCTTGATGGGAGGATTCAAATTTTCATCGACTTTAGAGATCTCAACAAAGTGAGTCCTAAGGATGAATTTTCCTTACCAAACATTGATGCATTGGTAGACACTACAACAGGACATGAAATGCTATCCCTTATGGATGGTTTCTTTGAATTTAATAAAATTTGTATTAATCTAGAAAACCAAATCAAAATAGTGTTCACAATGCCTTGGGGGACATTCTGTTATAAGGTCATGCCTTTTGGCCTTAAGAACATTGTTGCCACCTATCAATGAGCCATGACGTATATCTTCCATGACTACATGCATAAGATTTTGGAAGATTACATGGATGACTTATTGGAGAAATACCTATTGTACCATGAGCATATCGATGTATTATATAAGTTTCTAGATCACCTCATTAAGCATAATGTTAAGCTTAATACCAAGAAGTGTGTCTTTGATGTTACATCTGGTAAACTTTTGCTATTCATAGTCTCCAAGTGAGGCATAGAGGTAGATCCAAACAAGGTAAAGGTAATATTAGAAATACCTCCCTCCACAACCATTAAGTAGCTACGTGACTTGCAAGGAAATGTCACATCCATAAAATGCTTCATAGCAAAGTTATCGGATAAGTGTCAACCCATGAATAGATTTCTACACAAGGAGGTCTCATTTCATTGGGATGAAGAATGTCAAAATGCCTTTGATGAAATTAAGAAATACCTAGCTTTGTCACCCGTATTGGATCCTTCACGACCAGGTGTGATGTTCTATTTATACATATCAGCTACTGAGTTGGCATTGGGCACCATGTTGCCCCAAAAGAATGAATTTCATAAAGAATAGGCTATATATTATATTAGTCACACACTAGTCAGCTATGAAATCAAGTATGCATACGTTGAGAAGCTATGCTTAGCAGTGGTCTTTGCCACTAAAAAGCTACACCATTACATGCTCAATCATACCACATATGTCATATCTAAGGAAAATCCATTGCAATATATGATGAGTCGAACATATCACAATAGTCGCATGGCAAAATGGATAATGTTGTTGATGGAATTTAACCTAGTGTTCATTGAACATAAATCAATAAAAGGATAGGTCATAGCCAATCAACTTGCAGAGGCTCCTCTCTAGGATGACCAACCTCTAAATATATAACTTCTCGATGATAGAGTGTTTCATATCTCAGAATCACCTAATTCTATAGAACCTAAGTCACAGGCGAACATAACTCTATTCTTCGATGGTTCTAAATGCAAGCAAGGGGGTGGCACAAGTATCATGTTTTTCACACTGCAAGGGGTTCTAATACCTATTTCATTTAAACTCGACTTCTCATGTACCAATAGTAATGTCGAGTATGAAGCCTTCATCATAGGCCTTCAAACAAAAATCACCATGAAAATAACTAAGCTAAACATTTTTGATGATTCCTTGCTCATAGTTAATTAGGTTAAAGGGATATTCCATTGTAGGTGTCCCATATTGCAATCCTATAAAGCCCTAGTGGATAAAAGTTTGGTATAATTTGAATGGTATGATATTGAGGCACTCCCTCTATCATCTAATCATTTTGTAGACACAATGGCTTCCTTAGGGTCGCTAATCCCAAAAAATCCTTCAGATGATATTACTACTATTCAAGTAAAAATGCTAGCACAATCTGTGAATGAGCATGATGAACATAATGCCATACCAGCTATTCACAAGATTTATATTGAGCATTCACATGAACGGTTATCTCAACTACATAATTATTTGGATAATTCGCAATGGGAGACTCTGTTCCCTCATAATTATTTTGATACTAGCACAATGCTATATCTTCAAGTTCATTCTCAATCAGCATTTGCATGAGACAAATGTTAAAAGAATTGCATGATTCGTAATATTAAGGCTTCTTCAAATAAATATTGGGCCATAGAGATAAAAAATTACTTAAAATTGGGTAATATTCTACCTATATTGTCGCATGCTGCAAAGAGAGCATTTAAGCAAAAAGTGGTAAAATATGTCTTATAAGCTTAAAGAGGGTATTGAGCTAATTTCATTAATTAGCTAATTGTTTTCAGCAGTGTATACTCAAAGACAAAAGTTTAAGTTATCAATTTTTAGACTCTATTCAACTAAATTGAACCAAAATTAATTTAATCCTCTTCAAATAATTTCAAATATTTATCGAAGGAAACCTTTCTTATAATTATTCATCTATAACATTATTGAGCTAGAATATCTTTGCTACATAGAGATTTAATGAATTTTAGTTGATAGCTCAATGCATAAATCATTTGTTATAAACCCTAAGTTGATTTTATTTCCTATTAAAATATAGCAAGAAATTACCACATCTACTTATTGCAATTATAAAATGTTTGGTTAATATTTCAAGTTTTACAAGGGTGCAGAATAAATTTGGATATTTATAGCAGCCGCAAGAGACACTCACATCAAATAATACCAACACAAAATTATTAAAAAACTATCCTCATGCATAAAAATAAAACATCAGAATCATTGGAATACACACTATGCACATTTTCACAATAGACAGTTACAACACTCAATTTTTACATTGCACAGTAGTGAAAAATAACAAATAGAATATATATTTTTTAATATTTACAAAGACATAACACAAATCCCATTCATGGATCAAAAATATAATTGATCGAAGAAACTTGTAGAGGGGTAAAATAAAATTAAATAACGGGTATAGTCATTCTTGTTCTACTCAACAGATACAAAATTATGTTGTTCAACCGAATTACTTCAATGGAAAAACTATAAACCCTAGTCTTTGAAGGTACATTTGTGATTTAGATCAAAGACTCATATTTTTTTTGATAGGTTACGAAATTTTATTAATATTTGGGTTTTAGAGGAGGACCCCAAAATCTATTTACAAAAATATAAATAAATTGCTAAAATATGTCAAAAAAGAGGATCCAACGGGGGACGCAGCCCCTAGCAAAGAGACACTAAAACAAAAAAGGGGATGTAGCCCCAATCACAGTCAAGACGACCTAGAAACAAAAGGAGGGATACAACCCCATCAATAATCTAACAAACAAAGGGTAAACTAGGCTCCATGAAGGGTACCCTAAGAAATATAAGTGAACATACATGAAGCTAATCCTTAGTGGCATCCTCATTGTCCTTCTTGTCCTCATATTTCATCTCTTCCTTGGCCTCATCCTTGGAATTGGCCTCATCCTCCTTGGAGTCATCTTGACCTATAAATTGCTCATTGTAGAACAAAAAATATAGGGCTTCCCTGAGTTCAGTAATGAAATTCATCATTATTGTGGTCGTTGAAATGATGAACCTCTTCAAGTTGTTGGTAAAAACATCATATTCCTTGTCATCATCATTTATGACAATAATATTCTATTTGCCTTGGGTGAGTTGTTCCTTCAAACGAGATGATTTCCTGGTAGGACCTTCAAATTTTTCAAATTTGATATTCTTCTTTAGCCTCAGCTTACAGATTGCCTCTATAACCTTTCTTTTCTTGGCACCCAAGTATGAGGATCAAGAAAAAGAGCACTCAATTTTCCAAGAGGGATGGGTTTGCTTTTATAAGTGGTGGTATTACCTTGAGGGATATGAATTAGGATATGGTTATATATGATCTTGTAAAGCCCTTGATGAGATGGTAGGTCGATGTTTTTTTCTTTCTACAGGACCTTATCGTATAACTAATGGAATTAAAAAGGAAATGGAGAATGCTAATGGGGTTAATATACTTGAAGTGATTGATAAAAACAAAATGAAAGTTGTAGAGTACCTTCCCTAGATCATCCATGGTAATAAATTCTATCATAGGCTTCATTACATTTTTCTAGGGGTGGGAAGGTTTTTTTGGTGCAGTCCCTATTTCACCTCCTTGAATATTTTGTCACTGTCCTTAAAATCCTTTAATTCCACCTTCTAATTGTGCTTTTCTCCGTGGATCAACCTCCCTTTCACCAATTGCCTAGTAATAGTGGAGAGGATATGTATGTCAATTATAAATTCTCTCCCTTGAATAGTGAATTTGCTATTCTCCCAAATATTTGGGACAACCATGGTGATATCGAGCTCATCACCAAAGAATTTTATAAAAAATGGGATAAACCCCCTTTCTTTCAGAATACGATCAGCAAGCGGATCCCAATATGCATGGATTGACTCCATAAAGCTTATCTTGGGCAAGAATTCTAAGCTAAGAGTAACAAAAAAAATTAGGAAATAGGCAGAGGAAAATATACTTGTGGCCATTAATAAGGTTAGGACACTCGAGAGGTTCACCTATTTGAATTGGAGCCCAACTCTTCTGGAAGTTTTTTTGAATGTTTCCCTTATTAATTTTGGGCTCCTTGCCTTTATTCAGATTTACCGTAGGGAAGTTTTGATTTTAAAGGCACCGCCATTCAAAAAAACCTTGCAAAATGCCTACATAAAGATACAAAAGCCTACATAAAGCAAGATAGGTCTTGGATTTGAATAAGATCAAAAGAAATGGGAAGAGAAGTCAACCTCAAGTTCTAAAGCAGAAGAAAATTTAGTAGAAGAAACTTCAGAAGAAGACAATGTAAGAGAAAGTGAGACATCTGAGGATGAGTTGGACAATAGAAATTTCAACAAAAATAGGAACAATGCACAAAGGAGAAATAGATGGAAAAACAATTATAATAGGTCAAGACAAGGAAATTTCAATGGAAGGTGTTTCTGACGTCACATGTTTGGACACATGGCTTCATAGTGCAAGACACATGAAATACAAGAATATGGGAACATATAAATTTTCCATGGGTATTACTACTCATGTAATAAATTTGATCACAAGGAAATGAATTGCAGGGTTCATAATAGAAAAGGATATGGCCTCACTAGGAGAAATTATAATACATTTGCACCTCCAAGGAATAATAAGTATTATAAGTGCAATAATGATGGACACACAACAAAGTGGTGAAGAGCAGACATTCCAAAATCAAGTATGAACAGGAACAAGAACAGGAATAGGAAAAGGGATATGGATATGAATAGGAATAGGAATAGGAACATGGATATGAACATGAACAAGAATAAATAGGAATAGGAACAAGAAAATGGACATGGAAAGAAACAGTCAGAGGAATGAGAAGGATCAGATAAGAAGAAAAGAGGATAAATATAAAGACCAGTGCTTTCTGGGAGTAGAAATGCTCCCACCCTAGAATTAACCACCTCAAGAGGAGGTGGAGGAGGGGCTAAGATAAGAAAATAATTCTTAGCCCCAAGCCCCAAAGGTGACCCTTTGCCATTGATTTCAAAGGGGGAGAGATTTGACTAAGAGGGAGAGATTTTGTACTTGAGTAAAGAGGGGAGATTTGAAGAGAGCATTGATCTAGGGGGAGCAGAACAAATAAAAGGTTAATTTTTTGGTAAAAATAATTTGGGTTACCATCAATGACAAAGGGGGATATTGTTGGACATTTTGTGTCAAAGTTGTCATTGATGTCAAGGAACGAAGTTATCATTGATGTCAAGGAATAAGTTATAGTTGATGTCAAAATATCAAAAGGAATAATGTGAGATTTTGATTGAAAATATGTCATAATATCATTTTTTATATTATGTGACACAAAAATAAAGGATTTTTGTTAAAACCATGGTGGTAAAAATAAAGTGTTTTTATTAAAACCTTGGTGGCAAAATGATTTTTTATTAAATCATTATGAGCAACAAAAAGTTTTTATTTAACCCCCAAGGAGGCTTTAATTTTTATAAAGCCAAAGGTTACAAAGTTAATTTATAAAATTTAAATTCTAAATAGAATTTAAATGATTTATAAATTAACTATGCATATTATAAATGCATCGATGTCCAAGTTTAATACACCGTCAACATGCAATATTTGGAATGCAAAACGTATTTAAACCTTTTACTAAGTTCAAAACCGAGAATTTGAATCCCCTCTGATTAATTCCACACCAAAAATCATGCTAAGATTCATGGAGAAAGTGCCAAGGAGCAGCAAAAAAAAAAGCTCGTGCATTCAGTAAGAAGGGAGCACATCAAATATGCTACGTGGCAAGAGGAAAAGGAAGCTAAGGGCTATAAAGGATTAAGTGAAATGTTAAAGTACCTTCTATGATTTTAGTGGGCACGTGATCACTTGGCTCACATGGCTAGAAAGACACAGCCAAGGCGCTAGTAAGGGAGAGAGTGCAAGATCGAATCCCACAAAATGCAGAGTAGGAGATATAAAAGGTTTTTATATTTTTTATTTAATTTTTGATTAAGTTGCTAAGGTTGTGGAGAGATAAGGGTTGTTAATAGAAATAAAAATTATTGTTTTCTTTGCTAAGGCTAGGGAGAGATAAGAGTTAAATTGGTTATGATATTTACCTTAGTGGTAAATGGAAATTTACTAGGGTAATATTGTTTTTACCTTAGGGAATTAAAAATTGATTTATTGCATATATTTGGTAAAGTGACTTAATCAATTATTGCAATATTGAGAAGAGTAAGGTGTGTTTGGTCAATTATTTTTGATGGATGATTTATTTAAGATGGAGTAATAAGGTGTATGTAAGTTTTGATATTTACATTGTATCTTTGAGAGAGTTTATCATCTTATAACTTCTTTGAGCTTGGCAAAGAAGTGTTTTTGGTTGTAGTAGATTTTTGAGGTTCCTTCATCATCAAGAAAAAGGTATGGGTATATTCTTCCATAGTTGATTTGATTGGTTTATTTTCTAGAAAACAAGTTTGGAGTGAAAAGGACTTAAGTAGGTCTCCTTATTGAATGTGTTGAGCTAATGCTTCAAGGTTTTCTAGAATAAAGAGTTGTTAAAACCTTGTTTTATAAGCATTGTTGTTGAAGCCATTGGTTGAGTGAAGAACTTGAACTAGGGTTTGAAAATAACATGAGTATCATTGTTATGTGAGATTGTTTTATAAGCATTGTTGTTGAATCCATTGGTTGAGTGAAGAACTTGAAATAGAATTTGAAAAGAACATGAGTATCATTGTTATGTGATATTGGTTGATAAGCATTGTTGGAAACATTTTGAGTGAAGGTTCATATGCTTGGACTAGGGTTTGTAATCAAGGATTGTTTCATTGAATTATTGGTTAAGTAGAGTTGGTTGAGCCTAGTCAAGTGGATGTGTGAAGTGATTGTTCAAGTTATATAAAAAAACCTATTCTATATTATGAATTTATTTGAGAAAGTGATTGAACATTGAGGTGATTGTGAAGCATATTTAGTCTCTAAAATTTTTTTGTATGTTTCTGAAAGAGTGATTGAAAGTGATTGAGCATTGAGGTGATTGTGAAGCATATTGAGTCTCTAAAAATCCTATGTATGTTTCTAAAAGAGTGGTTGAAAGTAATTGAGAATTGTGATGAGTATAGAGCATATTGAGTCTCTAGCAATTCTCTTTATATTTTTATGAGATTAGAAAATTTCTAGTGTGGACTTGTTGAGCAAATTTGATGCAAGTCTTTGAGAAGACTTATGGACAGATTTGGGTAAGCTTTTGTGGAAGCTTACAATACATATTGAGAATAAATTTGGATAAGTTCTTCTGAGAACTTATTGAGCATATTAGACAAGTTCTATAGAGGACTTGAGGATATATTGGTGTGAGATTTTGTGGAATCTTACAAGGCAGATTTGAGACAAGTCTTTGAGAAGACTTGAGAGTAGAGTTGATTGATTGATTTGTTCAAACCTTGAGTTAAGGTTTGGGAAAAATCTAGTAGATTTGAATTGATTGATTTGTTCAAACCTTGAGGTAAGGTTTGGGGTAGATCCAGTAGAGTTGATTTGAGATTGAGTCAAGCTTTGAGTTAAGGCTTGATTATAGAGATTGAGGATATATTTATGCTAGAATGAAGGATTGTGTTTAGTATAGATTTGAGGACAGAGTTTGGTGTATATTTGAGGATAGGTTTGTGCCAGACTAGACATAAATATTGAGGAGAGATTTTTGCTAGACCGAAGGACTGTGTTTAGTATAGATTTGAGATAGAGCTTTGCAGGTGACAAAGTTGAGGACAAATATCTCTATCCAAAGTAGGGAAGACAGGTGTCTTCTATGGATAGATTTCCATTTTCTAAGAGAAGTGGAGGTATAGGTATGCTACAGGATCACCATCTAGAGTAGAGTTAGGAGATTGGTGTCTCTTGTGGATAGAGATCGACAAACTTTGATTAGGGGATTGGTGTCTCCTTTAGATAGAGATCCATAAACATTGTAATAGGGAAAGGATTCCTAAGAGATTGATTGAGAAAAATTTAGTGAAAATTTTTCTTTTGTGGAGTTGCCCACATTGGGTGAACCACGTAAATTTTGGTGTCTCTATTGTGTGTGGTTATTTATGCATTGCTTTCATTTCTACTATTGATATTTCTATCTATACATTACATAATATTGATTGGAAAAGAAAATTAAAAAATGGTCTTATATTGTTCACCCCCCTCTCAGTATAAGCTTGTGTTCTTCAATTGGTATTAGAGCAGGTTACTTCGAAAGAGTTTAATAGCTTGAAGGAAAAGCTAACAAGAACACAATGGATTCTAAGAATGGATTATCAGATAATTCAACACCAGTATTTGATAGATGTGACTACATATATTGGATTATGAGAATGAAGATTTACCTGATGGCACTTGGTAATGAGATTTGGGATGTAGTTGAAAATGGATACGACCCCTCAATAGATCCATCTACATATAAGGAAGTTAAACTTATACAACATTGAAATTCAAAAGCAATAAATGCACTTTTGAGAGGTTTGCATAGAACATAGTCAATAAAAGTTATGCATTGTCAAGATGCAAAAGGAATGTGGGATAAATTGTAAAGTATATATGAAGGAGATAAAGGTGTCAAGAAAGCAAATATACAAAATATCAAGGATAATTTGAATAATTAAGAATTAAGTATGAGAAAAACATTAGTACTTATCTACTTCGAGTGGATGAGGTTATTAATGTTATGCAAGGACTTGGAATTAAGGTTCAAGAATCAAATGTTTGTGATAAGGTCTTAAGATCTCTTCCAAAAATATTTAGTGAAAATATTTTTTCTATATAAGAATTAAATTATGGTGATTCTTTGACAAGAGATATGTTTCTTGGTATTCTTACAGGTTTTGAGTTGATAACAAAAGAACCTAATCACCAAAAGGAAGTAACCTTCAAATCAATCAAGAAAACAAAGGGTAAGAAGTCAGAATCAAGAAATGAGTCATCTAATGATGAAGAAGCTAATTATAGCAGAAGGAATAAGGATTAAAGAATATCTAGAGATGTAAAATCTATTATATGTTTCAATTATGGAAAGTATGGTCATTATGCAACTGATTTTCAAGAAGCTAAGAATAACAATGATGAAGAAAAATAGGATCACAAAAATATGGAATCAAAAAGATACAAGCATAAAAATAAAAGCAAGGATGGAAAAAGTAGACAAGGAAAGAAGTTCTTCCAAAGGCAAAAGAGGAGCTACTATGCAGAAAAGGCAAGTAAGTACCCAAGTGATAGTGATAATAGTTTTTTAGACAATGATAATGATGAAGTCATATTTATGATTGAAGAAAAAGAAGTCAAGAAAATATCACCAATAATTCTCAAGTGTTTTAGATGTGGTAAATTTTGACATATTGAATATAGTTTTACAAGAAATGGTTTTAGTTTTAGTGGTGATGAATATGAATATACACTTGAAGTACCAGAAGAGAATATTCTAATGGCTCTAGAGAAATGAGAAAGTGATCCTATAGAAGACAAGTTAAAAAAAATGAATTTGTGGAAAAAGGAAAACAAATAGAGGAAGAATCAGATAAAGAAGGATATGATCTCAAGAAAGAACTTACTTATGCTCTTGACACAGTAAATAAGGTAAGAAATTAAAACTCTAAACTTGAGTTTCAGGTTCAAGAATGTGATGAACAGAGAAAAATGCTTATAGAGGATCTGGACAAATCAAAGGCTAAGACAAAGAAGTTTAAGGATAAGTTAGAATCAAAGGTTTTATAATGTGAAAGGCTAGAACAAGAGGTAGCTTCATTCAATATGGAAGTAAAAAACTCCAAAATCAAGATACAAGGGTTTAAAAATAGCTCAAAGAACTTAGATAAGTTCATCAAGATACAAAAACCTACATCAAGCAAGATAGGTCTTGGATTTGAACAGGAACAAAATAAATGGGAAGAGAAGTCAAACTCAAGTTCTGAAGGAGAAGAAACTTCAAGAGAAGAAACTTTAGAAGAATACAATGTAAGAGAAAGTGAGACATCTAAGGATGAGTTGGACAACAGAAAGTTCAACAAGAACATGAACAATGCACAAAGAATAAATAGATGGAACACCAATTAGAATAGGTCAAGAGAGTAAGTTTCAATAGAAGGCATTTCTCATATCACAAGTTTGGACACATGGATTCATAGTGCAGGACACATGAAAGACAAGAATATGGGAATAGAAAACTTTTCCATGGGTATTGCTACTCATGTAATCAATTTGGTCACAAGGCAATGAATTATAGGGTTCATGACAGAAAAGAATATGGCCTCACTAGGATAAATCCTAAGACATTTGCACCTCCAAGGAATAATAACATTAAGTGTTATAAGTGCAATAATGATGGACACACAACAAAGTGGTGTAAAACAAACATTCTAGAATCAATTATGAATAGGAAAAAGAATAGGAATAGGAAAAGAGATATGGATATGAATAGGAAAAGGAATAGGAACAAGGATATTAACATGAACAAGAATAGAAATAGGAACAGGAACAGGAACATGAAAAAGAAAATGGATATGGATAGGAATATGGACATGGAAAGGAACAGTCAGAGAAATCAAAAGGATCATATAAGAAAAAAAGAGGATAAAGGTAAAGATCGGTGCTTTACGGGATTTTAACAAAAGCCTACATAAAGTAAGATAGGTCTTGGATTTTAACAAGAACAAAATAAATGGGAAGAGAAGTCAACCTCAAGTTCCGAAGGAGAAGAAACTTTAGAATAAGACAACGTAAGAGAAAGTGAGACATCTGAGGATGAGTTGGATAATAGAAAGTTCAACAAGAATAGGAACAATGCACAAAGGAGAAATATATGGAACACCAATTATAATAGGTCAAGAGAGACTAAGAGACCAATGAGGTCAATACAAGGAAATTTCAATGGAAGGTGTTTCTCATGTCACATGTTTGGACACATGGCTTCACAGTGTAGGACACATGAAATAAAATATTATGGGAACATATAACATTTCCATGGGTATTGCTACTCATGTAATCAATTTTGTCACAAGGCAATGAATTGCATGGTTCATAATAGAAAAGGATATGGTCTTGTAGCACCCTAAAATTGGTGCAGTAAAACCTTAAATAATTACAATTACTCTAGTAAATATTCAAATTCAAATTTTAACCCCCAAAACCACTTCCAAACCACCGTTTAACCCATTTCCTCCTTTCCCATGCCATTTTTAGAGTTTGTTTTGACCGTTTGATGATATTGTCGTCGATCAGACGATATCACCTTAGATCGGACGATTTCATCTGGACTAGGATGTCCAGACAATATTTTCCCAAAACTAATTTTTCACAATTAGCCTCTGTTCCAACAACGTCTCTAATCTGGGTAGAAGCGTGTCTGCACCATTAGAGACCCTCCCTCATTGGAGATCTCCCAAATTGGGATGATATCCAACCTCCTAACCTCCCTCCTAAGCCTATTTAAACTTAGGACTCCCCCTTGGCATCCCCATGGCTGAAATTTCCTGTAACACAAGTTCTACGTGCATTAGACCATCTTAAATTGTTATTTGCCTCCATATTTGTTCAAATTTATTTGCAGGAACCTTAGTATTCTTCAGCCGGAGCAAGCTCAGTTCATCGTGGACGATCTTGTTCAATTCGAGATGATTTCACACCAATTCGAGATGATCTCGACTACAGTCTGCATTTGGGGCAATCAATGCCCAGAGTTTGCATTTCCTCATTACTTTCTACTGCATTATTTTGTATTTACTTAATCTTATGATTATTATTTATTATTTTGCATTTTGGAGTTCACCCATGTAGTTTAATTTCATAATAAGGTCATGATTAACTATTAAAGTGTTGCAACTTACTTGCATTTCTATTCGAGATTATCTGTTAACATCCTTATTGTCATTTTACATCATTATCCTCTATTAGCATTGTTGCATTTTTTGTATTTTGTGTATATTTCTCTGTTTGCAGGTCTCTGATGAATTCTTCTGACAAATTCTTCAGATCTTAGATGATCCTATAGGTCAAATATGATCCCGTAAAATTCCATATGATCCTATCTGCTTCAAGAATCAGAACCTCCATCAGACATCCGGATCAGGTATGGCTTTGTAATTTAGCTTTTCTCTCTGTTTTCTGTTCAAATCTATTTGTTGTATTTCATTTAGTTTGCATTTTCATAATAGAACAACTTAGATTAATTTGGCCAAACCTAGGACTCGAATGTTTAAAGATAAAACTAAACACATTAAACACATTCCCAACCTAGGCGTGGAAACTGCCATTCAAACGTTTCCTGGTGAACCCACCATCCGTCAAAAAATCACCATAATACACCTCCCCGAGAGGCGGGACCTTCGCAAGGCCTCTCAGTTCGAGGTACCATGCCATCCTTTTCCCATCCTCCTTTCGGGCATGGATCCTATAGCCTGAAGGTAAGGATGTGAAAAATTTGGAGCGATACATTTTGGTGAACCCGACATGAATGCATTTAAAACCTTTTGAAAAAAAAAAAAAACATAGATGCATTTAAAATCATTAGAAAATACTAAGTTGCATATCATGTCTAGATGGTAGCTCCTAAGAAAATATTAGCAGTTACTATAAACGTTGAAAACCAATTAGCAGCCATAGAAGTTAATTTTGTGCTTAGTGTGCCTGAAATAGATAGAAACTAACTTCTGTGGAAAGAACTTGATAGGAGGCTAGGTGTCATTTCATATAGGTCAAAAAAACTTAAAAAAATCAAGAGGTTTGCCCTAAATAGAATCTTGAATCCTTATCAACTCATTTTTTATCATGAACTTCAAAGAGCCTGCCATAGATGGTTAGCTTATAGGAGAGCTCTTGTGTCTTCAGAATTGTTCACCTTCGAGGAATACCTCGAGAACACAGCCACTATACACTAGTTCCTAGGTCGTGTAGAAGACCAAGAGGTTGTTCTTATAGATAGGGAAATATGGAATAGAGTTCCTCGAGCTGTGTTATATCGAGAGTATTGCCATGAGCTTTACTTCTATCAACTAGAATCTGAGACAGATAATATCACTATAGCCCTTTTCATTAAATTCTTGAAAGAAAATTTTCAATTTGAAGAAGAACACTTCATGACTCCTGAATAACTTGAGCCCATTAATGATATTTATAAATTGTTTATAGAAAACTAGATCATTGCTTTTGTTATTATTATTTCTCGCGTTTTGTGTGTTGTTTGTTATCTTTATAATATTGTTATTAAAACAAAAAAAAAACAAGAAAAACTAAAAAACATAACAAAAACCAAAACATTTCATTTTAAATATTGTAGTAGGTATATAATTAATATATACCTCTTAAGCTTGTTGCATATATATATATATATATATATATATATATATATATATATATATTTGCTGAAATCTAAGTTAAGCATAATGCCTAAACTTAGGAATGGTAAACAAACTAAAGGAGAAGAAGAAGATTGGTTAGGAGACAAAACAAGAAACCCAAATGTCCTTCCTGAGGATCCAATCTCGGAAGAAGAAACTCTAGACCAGCAAGACGATGAGCTTGTTGTAGATGAACAAGAAGAAAATGTTAAAGAGGATGGATCCTCATCCCCTAGAATAACTCCATATGGAACTATTGCTTTTGATAACTTAGATCATATCTAGAAATTTTTCAATAATAACATTGGCGCTCTTAATATGACAGTTCGTATTGATAAAGGGCAAATTAGTGACACTCAAGTAGCCCTGGAAGATGTGTTTAACATACACACTAATCCCTTGTCCTTTGTTGATCAAGAAAGTGATAAGGCTGGACCATCCAATAGGGATATGGTCACTATGATTCAGAACATGCAAAAACAACAGGTTACCCAACCCCCTAAAGAACCTGTTATTGAGCCTAAAATTATTCCCACACAAAAGAAACTTTCCTTCACTACTTTACTTCACCAAACTATTGATAAATATGCTTCAAATCAACAAAAACCTAAAATGAAGCCAAACACCAATTTTCAACAATCGGGCATACAACATAATACAACTTCAAAATTTCTTCATAACACCCTTCCTACCAACAATTTACACAATAGCAATACAACATCTAATCTTCATGTCCCTCCATATGTTCACAAATCTAATATTAATGCCCTATCAAACCAATATGGTGGGAAAACTAGTAATCTGGAAGCTATGGTGAAACAGTTAGCTTCACGTATGGACCAGATAGATCCCTACCGTCCCTCATACAATTATCGAGAGATATGTAGCCAACCTCTGGATCCCATAGTTTTAGCACAACCGTACCCTAAGCACTTTCCCATGCCCATCCTGCCTATATATAAAGGAACTGAAGATCCCATAGAGCATCTTCGCATGTTTAGGATAGCATGTCATGATATATCACATGATGATTTGCTATTACTAAAAATGTTCCCAAAAAGTTTAGGAGGAATGGCATTAGAGTGGTACTATCAATTGCCCACTCATTCTTTGAGAAATTTTGAAGAAACAATTGAATCTTTTGTCCATCAATTTAGTGCCTACATTGAGAGGCATGTCACCATTAAATATTTGTACAACTTAAAACAAGACAAAGATGAATGTTTTGCTGATTTCTTAGCTAGATGGAGGCAGTTGATAGGAAAACTGCACTTTGTGCTACCTTATAGGGAAATGTTGGACATTTTTATTAATAATTTGCAAGAACAAATATCTTATGAGTTATCAACTTCTACTTTAACTACCTTTGATCAAGCTATAGATTTAGCTCGAAGAGTAGAAGATGCCCTCATTAGGAGAGGCCAACTTAGGAAGAAAGATGATGAGAAAACCTCTAGAAATCAATATAAAAACAAACAAGTCGTAGGTGACGGAGTCACTGACAGTAGAAATGTTGCTAATATCAATGCAATGAAGACAACAGAAAAATTTATTTTGAAACCTCTTGATAAACCTCCTTGAGAATTTACTAGATTGAATCAACCATTATCAACTATTTTACCTCAATTACTCGAAAGAGGTTTGATTCAATTACCAGCTATCCAAGAACCTGATCCAACCATACCCGGATACGAGAGCTGACTTACACTGTGATTTCCATAGAGGACCTGGACACTCTACCAATGCTTGTAAAAGGTTAAAGCATAAAATACAAGATCTGATTGATAATAATGAAATGGAGGTGCAAGATTTCCAACCTAAACAAAATGCTCCTAATAATGCTCAAAAGAACATTCCCCAAAAACAAAATCAAAATGTTAATCAATCATTAGACATATTTCAACATACTTTACCAAGACATGGTAAAGAGGTGGCCAACCAAATTGAACATCATAATGTTCCTCCTCCTACCCGATATGTAGGAACTATTAGTGGACATTTACCTAATCATGATTTACAACAATTTGACACAAATTTATCCATGGTCACAACCAGGCCCCTACATAATACTCAAACTCCAGATCCTAGTGATATAGAATCAGATACTAAAAGTGACATGGAAATCACTTCAAACCAATCGAATAGTTCTGAAAATGAATCATACCCTATTCAACCTATCACAGATGCTATGGTTACAGAAGAACCATTTCCTAGAAGAGTTACTACTCGACCCTCTTCTAATCAATTATCCCTAATGAATAAGCCATAAACGCTCAACCAAGACCAGTTCAGCATCTTCAATATAACATTGTAGGTACCATCGGAGTCGTTACCCAACAACAAGCTCAAAATTCTCAACAAGAACCAAATCAGAATGATGGATCAACTCCATTTGTTTTGAAAAATCTCAATAAAGGTAATCATGCTTCCAATGTTCAACCTAAACTACCTTACAATATTAATGAGCAATTATCCAATACTACAGCCAAAATTTCTCTCTTGGAGTTATTAAGATCTTCTCCTACCCATAGGGATGAGTTAATGCTTACATTAAGCCAAATGATGGTACCTCAAAATATTCAACCTGAATCCATGGCCAATACTATCATCACTAGAGAAGTTGATTGTATTGACTTCCGAGATAAAGATATCCCACAACACAGTTTACATAAGGATAATCCCTTATATATTACTACTCTAATTGGAGATGTAGCTGTTAAAAGAGTCCTGATTTATAATCGTTCATCTCTAAATATTTGCACTTTTTATTTCTACCAACGATTTGGGTTTAGAAGTGATGAAATGAAGAAAACTGACATGATTATTAAAGCTTTCAATGAAAAAACACAAGAAACATGTGGAGTTATTACCATCCCATTGCAAGTTGGTCCTAGAACCTTAGATACGACCATGTTTATTGTACATTGCCCCGCATCGTATAATATACTTTTGGATCGTCCTTGGATCAATGCAATGTGGAATGTCCCATCAACTTTACACCAATGTGTTAAATTCAAATTTAAAAATCAGTTGGTCACTATCCATGGTGATCCTAGACCCTTTGATATGTGTGCTTTGGCAAAACCTGTTGGAGTTCAATTTTGCCCTGCTCTATCATCCACACATCCTAATTCTTATTTTTCATCTAAAACTATGAAACACACACCCATAGCTTCACCTATTTTTCCTCCATTCATTTCATCCTCATATATAGATCAACAATCTTCTAAACAAACCACTCTAGAACCTCAAAAATATCTTCAATCCATAAACAATCCTTCATGTTCCATCCCTATAATTTCAAAACCTATAGACCCATCTATTAACCCCTCCACTTTATCTACATCTATCATACCTTCCACATCTAAAGATATAGGGAATGATCCTTATACATCTTATGCTCTTTCTGATGAACTTTTATCAGATTTATCCACAATCTTAATATCAGAAAAAACAAATCCTTTTATGCAAGATTCAATTCTTTTAAATAACTTGCCACCATCTCCTCGTACTTTGGGCCTCCCACAACCTATGGGAAGTACTTACCAAGTCGGGATTTGTGCCTTCATTTATAAAGGATATGACTAGGGAAGAATACCCCGGAATATCAAAACTCATCATGATGGATATGCTCGGTGTTATTTTACTAATGAGTATATTAAAGCTAAACCTATAATGCTTAAAATGGGATATAAAGGGAAAGGCTTGGGACCTTTCCAAAATGGCATGAAAGAACCTATCGAGGTAGAACCATGGCCCGCCCGATGTGGTGTGGGCCTATTTCCTAGTAAGGGTCAACCCTTCCCTTTTGAAGATGATAATCAACTCATATGTTATCAAGATTATTTGGATAGGCATGATGATTTGCCTCTAAAAAATTAGCCATTTACATGTAACATGCTATCCATAGCTTACCCTGAAATGATTGTTGAATCCGATGATGAGTTGGAAGGAGATCTTCCACGATGTCTCCATTGAAGAAATGTTACACAATGGATTTTATTTTGATGGTTCTATACCAACTATAGCCCAGCTTGAGGCCACTAATCCTCAAGATGAATTATCCAACTTAACCTTAAAAGAATTACAAGAATTGGGCATTTCACCCGCCCCACCTAATTTTGAAAGAGATCTACACATGGAAGTAGAAAACGTCATTAAAGTTAACATTGGAACTGAGGATAATCCTCACATAATCAATATTGGGTCAGAATTAAGTCAAGAAAAACAAGAGCAATACATTGCCTTTCTTAAAGAATATGAAGATGTCTTCGCTTGGACATATGAAGATATGCCAGGTCTGGACCCTTCCGTAGTCATGCATCATCTAGTAGTCCATCCGGATGCTAAACCTGTTAAACAAAAACTTAGAAAAATGCATCCCAAAGTGGCCCCGCTAGTCAAAGGGGAGTTAGAAAAACTCCTGAATGTTGTTTTTATACAAGCTATTGATTATGCTGAATGGATCTCAAATGTAGTTCCAGTAACCAAGAAAGAAGCTACCAAAGTTAGGGTTTGCACATATTTTAGAGATATTAACGTTGCATGCCCTAAAGATGATTTTCCTCTTACAAAAATGGACCAAATCATTGATTTTACTACTGGGAGTGGGATGATGTCCTTAATGGATGGATTCTCCGATTATAATCAGATCAGGATAGCTCCTGAAGATCAAGCTAAAATAGCCTTTATTACCCCTTGGGGTACCTTTTGTTGGAAAGTGATGCCATTCAGCTTAAAGAACGTAGGTGCAACCTATCAACGAGCTATGACTTATATTTTTCATGATATGATGCATGATATCCTACATGATTATGTATATGATATTATAGCTCACTCTATTAATGAAGATAATCATTTAGATGATTTGAGAAATTTTTTTAATTGATTAAGAGAATATCTTATTCGATTAAATCCAGCCAAATGCATATTTGGAGTTAAGTTCGGTAAACTATTAGGGGTTATAGTTTCTTTATGTGGCATCAAATTTGACCCTCTTAAGATTGCGGCTATCACTGATATGCCCGCACCTACCAATATATCTAAATTACGAAGTTTACAAGGTAAACTTCAAGCTATCTGTCGCTTCATCGATAAGTTGGCGGACAAAACCGGTCCCTTTCTTAAGATCCTTAAGAAGGATGTCCCTTTTAATTGGGACGATGAATGTAAAGAAGCTTTTAAAATTCTCAAACAATACCTCCTTAACCCACCTGTGCTTTCACCGCCTAGACCTGATCGCCCATTTCTCCTATATATTTCAGCTTCATATTCTGCCTTAGGAGCTATGTTAGCTCAGCTTGATGATGAGAAGAAAGAACGTGCTAATTATTACATTAGCCAAACCCTCATAAGTTATGAAACCCGCTACACAACATTAGAAAAACTATGTCTAGCAGTCGTATTTTCTATGCAAAAATTATGCCATTATATGCTCAGTTAGAAAACCTATGTCATTGTTAAATATGATCCCTTGAGGTATCTCATGAGTCGACCTTATTTATTGGGTTGTATAGCCAAGTGGGTTCTTGCTCTAAGCGAGTTTGAACTCACGTTCATAGGACATAAGTCTGTTAAGGGTCAAATCATAGCAGATCAATTAGTTGCTGCACCCTTAGAGTCTACCCATCCCCTCATCATTGAGTTTCCTGATGAATGCCTTCAATTAGAGGTAGACAATATTGAACAATGGTCCTTATACTTTAATGGAGCCCGATGCATGAGTGGGGCTGGTGCGGGTATTATTTTAATATCCCCACAAAAACATCTTATTCCTCTGTCCTTCAAATTAACATTTGCTTGCACCAACAATACTACTGAATATGAAGCTCTAATCCTCGGATTACGAGCTGCCTTGGCACTAAAAATTAAACATCTATTAGTTTTTGGTGATTCTCAACTTGTTATAAACCAAATTAATGAATTTTATCAGACCAGAGATGATAAATTGTGCCCATATAAAGCATATGTTTTGCAATTGTTATCTCTATTTGATCAAGTTACCTTGGAAGCTATTCCTTGAAATAGCAATCGTGCAGCTGATGCTATGGTCATAGCTGTATCTCTTCTGCCCTTGGAGTTATATGACGAATATGCCACCATCATTATTCATCGACTCCAGGAACTTGCTTCAAATAAGTCATGCTTAGAACCTTTGGATGTGTTTATAATCAATGAAACTACTCCTGAACCTTGGTATACGGATATATTTATTTTTCTCCAAAATGGGACTTTCCTTGCCAATCCTAATAGAAACCAGCGTCAGTTATTACGTAGATGAACAAGTCGATTTGTAATAATTGGCAATATTTTATATAGGAGATCTTTTGAAGGTATCCTATTGAGATGTTTGAATCTAGAAGAATCCAAATCAGCTTTAAGTGAAGTCCACGATGGATCTTGTGGAGGACACTTCAGTGGTAGTGTCATTGCTAAAAAGCTCCTTAGGATAGGATACTTTTGGCCTACCATGGAGAATGATGCACATGAGTATGTGCGCCATTGTGACAAGTGCCAGAAACATGCTAACCTTGTCCATGCGCCTGCACAAGAACTGCAAGCTATTTCATCTCCTTGGCCCTTTTCAAAATGGGGCTTAGACATTATTGGCAAAATTAATCCTGTGTCATCTGATGGACACAAATTCATCATAACCACCACCGAGTATTTCACGAAGTGGGTTGAAGTTATGCCTTTAGCTTCCTGCACTGGAACTCAAGTCTCTAAATTTATTTTTAATCAAATCATTTGTAGGTTCAGAATTCCTACAAATCTCATCTCAGACAATGGAACTTGTTTCAAAAATAAATATGTTAAGAAATTATACCAAAAATATAAGATTCAACATCGTTGGTCCACTCCCTATTATCCTCAGGGTAATGGTCAAGCAGAAGCATCTAACAAAACCTTAATCAAAATTCTCAAAATATTGGTCAATAAATCTAGCCGTGATTGGCACATTCAATTATATCCGACCTTGTGGGCCTATCGAACTAGTGTTCGAACCCCCACTGGAACTTCACCTTTTGTTTTGGTTTATGGTGCTAAAGTCATTTTTCCCTTTGAATTAGAAGTTCCTTCTTTGGCTCTACTACTTCAAGATACCGAAGTAGGAGATGAATATCGAGCTGGCAGACTCAGTCAGCTGGAACTCCTAGATGAAAAGCGCATCAATGCTTTGGAACATCTCTATGCCTACCAAAACAAGCTTAAAAGATCATATGCTAAAAAATTTCATCATCGATCCTTTGAGATCGACGACCTTGTTTTAAAAGAAAATAAAAAAAATACTAATGCAACTAAAGACCTTAAAGGTAAATTTGAGCCCAATTGGCTTGGACCATACATTATCACTGCTAAATTTGAATTGGGAGCATACAAATTAGCTACCTTAGATGGTAAAGATTTAAAAGAACCTATGAATATTATGCATCTTAGGCGATATTACGCATAAAATTTGGTCATTTCATCATTTGTACATATTTTGCATGTTGTCTTATTTTAAAAAGATATCAAACTGTTTACACAAAAACAAAAACAAACAAAAATAATAAAAATAAAAACAACAATATTCTTGAATCCTTCGAAACCAAAACAAAATAAAGAAGAAAGAGAGAGTCAACATTCTCAAACTTCCCAAAAAGTATTTGTATATATTTCTTCTTACAAATGTTGCAATTATATATTTCAAATTATTTTGAATAAATTAGCATTTATTTGAAATCCTTCACTTTCACAAACACAAAATACATATCTTGATTTTTATCTGGCATGATTACTAATCTCTCTTATATCAAAGTTCACAACATTCAATTAAATAAAGTTTGAGCATAGAGAATTGATCTTGTTATTTACTTAAACCAAGCACATCCTTTCACAATAAAATGATTATATTTGTAATGTCCATGCTATGCTACATAGTAGAAGTGGTTTCTTGAGCGAAAAGTTTCCCCTACTATCCTATCATGCACATGGTATAGAATATTTGAGAATTGGAAAAAGGACAAGCTCACCCCTACCCAGAATAAAAATACCTTGCTCTACAGCTAATCCGAGCAAGTATCCCTAGCATAGGAAGAAAAGCAAAGTTCAAGAAAAAGAGAAAAAGAAAATTGTTTTTTTATATCATTACAGCAATGTTTCAAGCATTATCTCAAAAATCAAGCAAAAATACAAAAGAAAAGCAAAAGAAAGCAAAAGAAAAAGCAATAAAATCCCTCTCCCTACCCATTGAAAATAAAAGAAGGGTTGATGAGCTTGAATCCTTGGAATTCTCAATTATTCGAAAACTGTGAGGTAAGCCCCATAATAGGTGGTTTGTGCCCAACCCGCTTGGCCTTGGGTAACTCCTAGCATGGCGATATGTCTGTCACATTAGCAACCTTCTTTTGTACAGACCTATGTTTGCTTATGGATTAGCTAGCTCTTGATAATATGACTTACATAGTAGTCTGGTATGGTTATATGCATTTAAATCATGGTTAATGAACACTTATTTGGTTCATTCAAATCACTTGTATCAAATTATCTTGCTCAAAACTGGTAAACGAACATAGCAATTGCACACACATTTGTATTTGAGATATTTTGTGTATCATTATGATAAATCAATATTGGAAATGAACTCACATACACACATGGGATTCCTTATAAATCTAACTTTTTTCTTTAAGATACTTTGAAATATTTTTACAAATCATTTGGAATAAATTCATTTTCTTCTTTGAAGAACAGTTGTTTAGTATAAATACAACTATATGCATTATCAAAAATCAAAATCATTTTCACAACATACAATCAAGTTACATCTATATATAACTTTTGACTTTCGCGATGATGGTATAGTTCCAAAACTAAAATTGGAATTTTATGACTAGCGCAAGTCCTCATCTTCATATTTTTTGACTATTTTCAAAAATTAAAAATCAACCATGCAATAAAACAATCTATTTTCTTCTTTGGATTTCACGATGATGGTATAAGTCTATACCTACATATTCTATGCCTAGCGCAAACCATTGTACCAATTTTATTCCCCATTTATTTAAAATCATAAAAACATATGACTTAAATCATTATGTTATACAATTATGCTTTAAAACAAACAAACACCTATTTTATTTCATGTCATTATGTCAAACTTCAATTTTGAAATGATGGTATAATTCCTAGGGAATTATCCAAAAATTTTATCACTTAGGAATTTATGCCCAGCAAAAGTCATTTTAAAATATTTCATGCATAATATTTTCATGGAAATTTGAAAAACAAATCATCATCATCATCATCATTTGCATCATCACAACAAAGTCTTAAGACAGTCTCTTAAGCACCCTTTTACTTTTAGCAATATTTCTATACTAGGATTAGCTTGACGACCGAGTGAGCGGCGACTCCATGAAATGGTCTATAATAGTGACAATGTCCTTTGAAATTATTGTTAAAAGTCCCTTTTATTTTTATCAAATTATCACATCACAAACAACCAAATTGTTTACATCAGATTATTTCATTTAAAATCTTACAGCATGACATCAAAATTATAATATTTCCAACGACACCAAATCAATCACACTTCAAACATTAAAAGCATCATACAAATGCATAAGACAAGTCATATGATCAAAAAAAATATCTCATTTATATATATGTCAAATGTATATACATCATCTCAAAACTAGATTGGTATGCCACAATCTACATCTTGGCATACTCAATCCTCTCAATCATATATCCTCTGTGTAGTGTCTTGAGAACCCCTCGAGCTCTTAGCCTCATCTCCTCCCCCGCCCTGAGGTGGACGAGGTGGCCCCATCGTAGTATGTGTGGTACTGCAAGTCCTAGTTGTCGATTGATATGAAGTCCTCAATGATCCAATCCTGATCGAGTCAGCAATGTCGACTGGTAGCAGTACCCTCTGACCCTCTGGCACCATCTAGAAGTAGATACCCTGGTAGAACATGGTATGAGCAATTGATCATGCCAGCTCCTGAGTGCTCTCTCCTTCGCTCCATGCTCTGAGGCGTGTAACCTCATCTCTGAGCTGTGTAGCCTCTGCTCAGTGTCATGCAGCCTCCTTCTGCAAAGTCTGCACTTGTGCCTGGAGACAGACAGTATTTTCTTGGAGAGTAGTGATATCACTACTCTCTCCTGTGTCCACACCCTTTCCCTTATCAGGCGATGGTGGTCTCTCTCTTTGTGGAGAAGGGGGTCTCTCCTCCCTCCTCTCCCACTACCATGGCCTCTACTGAGCCTGTGGTCTCCTCTGCTCTCTCCTGTCATGACTCTATGCTACCTCAATGGCTGCCTGGTGCGACCTCCCCATCCGACACACAATTGCATGAATCGTACCCTGAGCCCTCATCATTCGAGGAGGGTGGATGCTTGTGTACCAGGCATCATAGCCATTGGATACCCCAATGTCATCCCCATCCACTGGATGAATGGGGGCATCATCTATGTCCTAAATCCAGAATCGATGCATATCTAGAGCCCCGCTAACTGTAGTTTTATCCTATACAATTCGAGAAAACTCGTAGTCTCTCAAATATGGGATCCCTTGCTATAGATCGAACTACCTCAAAACTTGGTCATATCGGTGGAGCTCCACCTCTCTCCTCTCCATCCTCAGCCAGCAAACTCACCTGATGCGAGCCAGTTCTTGTCCATCCTCAGCCCACCTTGGATGATCTCTCCAAGGCCTCTAGGTGATCTGGTCAGATACAAGGTCGTCAAATAGTCTCTGAAACACTGGAAAATCTATCCATCACTGTGCCCCTCTCTGGAGCCACCAGTAGAAAACTCGGGGCCTCTCCCCATCAATCCTTGTCAATGGGAGCCCTACCGGCCTCTGCACCATAATGTGCTCCCAGAACCAAACCTGTAGTAGTGATGTCATAACCAGACATCGATCGCCCTTGTATATGACCCCATGAAAGATCCTATACAATCGACAGAGTACAAAACTCCCCCAAGAAAACCTATATTCGTGGTCTCTCATGTCGCAGACCACATCTATTAGTACCCATGGTACCCTACATCCACTTTGATGGCATAGCAGCAGACCACCTACAACCCCAGCCAACACCTATGTTAGCCTAGATGCCCCAGGTATCTGGCATAGAGATTCGATGTTCACTTCACCCTTCTCTAGGGTGAAGCTCGGATCTCCGCATAGTCTCATCATCGCGTGGCCTTGATTGGCCGTGAGAGTGATCAACCATCCTTGTATGGGGATCCTCAAAATCCTCCATACATCCTCTAGTGTGGGAGTCATCTCCCTTGTCGGTAACTAGAAACATGAGGAACCTGGATACCACCTCTCTGCTAGGGTTGTCAATAGCCCCATATCTGTAGAAACCTGTGGCATCTCTACCACATGCTATAATCCGACCTGAGCCAGTTGATCTCGCTCTGCTTGAGATAGAGTGGCCAAGTCATCCCTCAACCCATCATATTTTCATTCTCTGCTCTTTAGTAATCCTCTCTGCAACATAAACAACAAAATAATCAAAAATCATCAATAACAATCATTAATCAAACAGTGATTAAAAACTGCAAGTAATACAAGTTCAATTTGAGCAATTTCATCTCCGATTTCGCATGAGCTGAAATCATCCCTTATTTTGACGAAATCGAGACGATTTCAACAAAATCAAGACGATTTCGTCTTAACGACGTCAACGGCCCAAAAACGGCCGCGATGCTCAAAAATCAATCAAATCTAATCTAAAAAGCATGAAATTCTAAATTAAAGCATTCTAAATTCAGTTTAGACCCTTACCCGTAGCCCGCGCCGGACCTTTGTCGATCTGTGCGCTGTCTCAACCATCTTGTCTCCAGAGCTCTAAAAACTAGGAAAATGAATAGTAACAATGAATTAGGGTTTTACCCTATTTTTCTTAATTTTATTCAAAAACACTTAACTTTTTTAAAATTTTGCTTTTCCACATTTTTATCTCAAACGTTCGATTTGGGTAAAAACATGGAGAGGGCACCATAGTAAGCTGTCGTACGATTCGACCTAGAATCATCACCTAAAAATGGGAATAATTTTTGCTTTCTCATAGATCTATAAGAACTCATCTTTAACGCATTTTATTCAAAAAATTTGCTAAAGAGGGGGCAAAATGTAGCACCCTAAAATTGACGCAGTAAAACCTTAAATAATTACAATTACTCTAGTAAATATTCAAATTCAAATTTTAACCCCCAAAACCACTTCCAAACCGCTGTTTAACCCGTTTCCTCCTTTATCGCACCATTTTTAGAGTTTTTTTTTACTGTTTGACAATATCGTCACCGATCAGACGATATCACCTCAGATCGGATGATTTCTTCTGGACTAGGATGTCTAGACGATCTTGTCCTAAAACTAATTTTTCATAATTAGCATCTGTTCCAACGACATCTCTAATCTGGGCAGAAGCGTGTCTGTGCCATTAGAGACCCTCCCCCATTGGAGATCTCCAAAATTGGGATGATCTCCAACCTCCTAACCTCCCTCCTAAGCCTATTTAAACTTAGGACTCCCCCTTGGCATCCCCCTGGCTGAAATTTCCTGTAACACAAGTTCTACGTGCATTAGACTGTCTTAAATTATTATTTTCCTCCATATTTGTCCAAATTTATTTGCAGGAACCTTAGTATTCTTCAGACAAAGCAAGCTCAGTTCGTTGTGGACGATCCTGTTCAATTCGAGATGATTTCACACCAATTCGAGACAATCTCGACTGTAGTCTGCATTGGGAGAAATCAGTGCCCAGAGTTTGCATTTTCTCATTACTTTCTGCTACATTATTTTGTATTTAGTTAATCTTATTATTATTCTTTATTATTTTGCATTTTGGAGTTCACCCATGTAGTTTAATTGCATAATAAGGTCATGATTAGCTATTAAAGTGTTGCAACTTACTTGCATTTCTATTCGGGATTATTTGTTAACATCCTTATTGTCATTTTACATCATTATCCTCTATTAGCATTGTTGCATTTTTTGTATTTTGTGTCTATTTCTCTGTTTGCAGGTCTCTGATGAATTCGTCAGATCTCAGATGATCCTACAGGTCGGAGATGATCCCGTCAAATTCTAGATGATCCTGTCTGCTTCAAGAATTAGAACCTCCATCAGACATCCGGATCAGGTATGGCTCTGTAATTTAGCTTTTCTCTCTATTTTCTGTTCAAATCTGTTTGTTGTATTTCATTTAGTCTACATTTTCATAATAGAACAACTTAGATTCATTTGGCCAAACCTAGGACTCGAATGTTTAAAGATAAAACTAAACACATTAAACACATTCCCAACCTAGGCGTGGAAACTGCCATTCAAACGTTTCCTGGTGAACCCACCATCCATCAAAAAATCACCATAATACACCTCCCTCGAGATGCGGGACCTTCGCAAGGCCTCTCAGTCCGAGGTACCACGCCATCCTTTTCCCATCCTCCTTTCGGGCACGGATCCTATAGCTTGAAGGTAAGGATGCAAAAAATTTGGAGCGATATAGGTCTCACTAGGAGAAATCCTAAGAAATTTGCACCTTCAAGAAATAATAAGTGTTATAAGTGCAATAATGATGGACACACATCAAAGTGGTGTAGATCAAAAATTCCATAATCAAGTATGAACAGGTTCAATAATAGGAATAGGAAAAGGGATATGGATATGAGTAGGCACAAGAATAGAAACAAGGATATGAACATGAACAAGAACAAATAGGAATAAGAATAAGAAAATGGACATGGACGGGAAAATGGACATGGAAAGAAATAGTCAGAGGAATTAGAAGGATCATTTAAGAAGAAAAGAGGATAAAGGTAAATACCAGTGCTTGCTAGGAGTAGAAATTCTCCCACCCTAGAATTAACCACCTCAAGAGGAGGTGGAGGAGGGGCTAAGCTAAGAAACTCATTCTTAGCCCCGAGCCCCAAAGGTGACCTTTTGTCATTGATGTCAAAGGGGGAGAGATTTGAATAAGAGGGAGAGATTTGGTATTTGAGTAAAGAGGGGAGAATTGAAGAGAGCATTGAGTTAGTGGGAGCAGAACAAAGAAAATGCTAAGTTTTTGGTAAAAATAATTTGGATTACCATCAATGACAAAGGGGGATATTATTGGATATTTTGAGTCAAAGTTGTCATTGATGTCAAGGAATGAACTTATCATTGATGTCAAATAATAAGCTACAGTTGATGTGAAAAGGTCAAAAGTAACAATGCGAGAGGTTGATTGAAAATATGTCATGATATTATTTTTATATTATGTGAGGCAAAAATAAAGGGTTTTTGTTAAAACCATGGTGGTCAAAATAAAGTGTTTTTATTAAAACCATGGTGGCAAAATGATTTTTTTTTAAATCATTATGAGCAACAAAAAGTTTTTATTTAACCCCCAAGGAGGCTTTAATTTTTATAAAGCCAAAGGTTACAAAGATAATTTATAAAATTTAAATTCTAAATATAATTTAAATGATTTATAAATTAATTATGCATATTATAAAGGCACCGACGTCCAAGTTTAATACACCATTGACATGCAATATTTGGAATGCAAAACATATTTAAACCTTTGCCTAAGTTCAAAACCAAGAATTTCAATTCCCTCTGATTAATTTCGCACCAAAAATCATGCTAAGATTCATGGAGAAAGTGCCAAGGAGCAGCAAAAAAAAACCTCGTGCATTCAATAGGAAGGGAGCACATCAAATACGCTACGTGGCAAGAGGAAAAGGGAGCTAAGGGCTATAAAGGATTAAGTGAAATGTTAAAGTACCTTCTATGCTTTTAGTGGGCACATGAGTGCTTGGATCACACGACTAGAAAGACATAGCCAAGACACTAGCAAGGGAGATAGTGCAAGATCAAATCCATAAAATAAGAAGTAGGAGATATAAAATTTTTTTATATTTTTGATTAAATTGCTAAGGTTATGGAGAGATAAGGGTTGTTAATAGAAATAAAAATTATTCTTTTCTTCACTAAGGCTAGGCAGAGATAAGGGGTAAATTGGTTATGATATTTACCTAAGTGGTAAATGGAAATTTACTAGGGTAATATTGTTTTTACCTTAGGGAATTAAAAATTGATTTATTGCATATATTTGCTAAAGTGACAATCAATTATTGCAATATAGAGAAGAGTAAGGTATGTTTGGTCAATTAATTTTTATGGATTATTTCTTTAATATGGAGTAATAAGGTGTATGTAAGTTTTGATATTTACATTGTATCTTTGAGAGAGTTTATCTTCTTATAACTTATTTGAGATTGGAAAATAAGCGTTTGTGGTTGTGGTAGATTTTTGAGGTTCCTTCATCATCAAGAAAAAGGTATGGGCATATTCTTCCATAGTTGAGTTGATTGGTTGGTTTTCTAGAAAACATGTTTGAAGTGAAAAGGACTTAAGTAGGTCTCCTTATTGAGTGTGTTGAGCTAATGCTTCAAGGTATTCTGGAATAAAGAGTTTTTAAAACCTTGTTTTATAAGCATTGTTATTGAAGCCATTGCTTGAGTGAAGAACTTGAACTAGGGTTTGAAAATAACATGAGTATCATTGTTATGCGAGATTATTTTATAAGCATTGTTTTTGAAGCCATTGGTTGAGTGAAGAACTTGAAATAGGATTTGAAAAGAACATGAGTATCATTGTTATGTGAGATTGGTTGATAAGCATTGCTGGAAACATTTTGAGTGAAGGTTCATATGCTTGGACTAGGGTTTGTAAGCAAGTATTGTTTCATTGAGTGATTGGTTGAGTAGAGTTGGTTGAGCCTAGTCAAGTGGATGTGTGAAATGATTTTTCAAGTTCTATAAAAAAAGCTATTATATATTATGAATTGATTTGAGAAAGTGATTGAACATTGAGGTGATTGTGAAGCATATTTAGTCTCTAACAATTCTCTGTATGTTTCTGAAAGAGTTATTAAAAGTGATTGAGCATTGAGGTGATTGTGAAGCATATTGAGTCTCTAAAAATCCTCTGTATTTTTCTAAAAGAGTGGTTGAAAGTAATTGAGAATTGTGATGAGTATAGAGCATATTGAATCTCTAGAAATTCTCTTTATGTTTTTACGAGATTGGACAAGTTCTAGTGTGGACTTGTTGAGTAGATTTGATGCAAGTCTTTGAGAAGACTTATGGATAGATTTGGGTAAGCTTTTGTGGAAGCTTAGAATACATATTGAGAACAGATTTGGATAAGTTCTTGTGAGAACTTATTGAGCATATTATACAATTTATATAGAGGACTTGAGGATATATTAGTGTGAGCTTTTGTGGAAGCTTACAAGGAAGATTTGAGACAAGTCTTTAAGAATACTTGAGAGTAGATTTGATTGATTGATTTGTTCAAACCTTGAGTTAAGGTTTATGGAAAATCTAGTAGAGTTGAATTCATTTATTTGTTCAAAATTTGAGTTAAAGTTTGGGGTAGATCCAACAGAGTTAATTTGAGATTGAGTCAAGCTTTGAGTTAAGGCTTGAAGATAGAGATTGAGGATATATTTATGCTAGAATGAAGGACTATGTTTATTACATATTTGAGGATAGATTTTGGTGCATATTTGATGGTAGGTTTGTGCCAGACTAGAGATAAATATTGAGGACAAATTTGTGCTAGACCAAAGGACTATGTTTAGTACAAATTTGAGATAGAGCTTTGGAGGTGACAAAGTTGAGGACAAAGATCTCCAGCCAGAGCAGGGAAGACAGGTGTCTTCTATGGATATATTTCCATTTTATAAGGGTAGTGGAGGCATAGGTCTTCTATATGATCACCATCTAGAGTAGAGTTAGGATATTGGTGTCTCTTATGGATAGAGATCGATAAAATTTGATTGGGGGATTGGTGTCTCCTTTAGATAGAGATCCATAAACATTGTAATAGGGAAAGAATTCCAAATAGATTATTTTAAGAAAAGTTTAGTGAAATATTTTCTCCCTGGAGTATCCCACATTGGGTGAACCACATAAATTTTGGTGTCTCTATTGTGTGTGGTTATTTATGCATTGCTTTGATTTCTACTATTGATATTTCTATCTATACATTACATAATATTGATTGGAAAAGAAAAGTAAAAAGCGGTCTTATACTGTTCAACCCCCCTCTCAGTATAATATTATGTTATTCAATTTTTATTAGAGCGGGTTCCTTCAAAATAGTTTAATATCTTGAAGGAAAAGCTAACAAGAACACAATGGATTCTAAGAATGGATTATCAGATAATTCAGGACCAGTATTGGAAAAGAAAAGTAAAAAGCGGTCTTATATTGTTCAACCCCCCTCTCAGTATAATCTTATGTTCTTCAATTTGTATTAGAGCGGGTTCCTTCGAAATAGTTTAATAGCTTGAAGGAAAAGCTAACAAGAAAACAATGGATTCTAAAAATGGATTATCAGATAATTCAGGACCAGTATTTGATGGATGTGACTACATATATTGGAGTATGAGAATGAATATTTACCTAATGGCACTTGGTAATGAGATTTGGGATGTAGTTGAAAATAGATATGACCCCTCAATAGATCCACCTATAGATAAGGAAGGTAAGCTTCTAAAGCATTGTAATTCAAAAGCAATGAATGCACTTTTGAGAGGTTTGCATAGAACAGAGTCCATAAAATTTATGCATTGTCAAGATGCAAAAGGAATGTGGGATAAATTGGAAAGTATATATGAAGGAGATAAAGGTGTCAAGAAAGAAAATATACAAAATATCAAAGGACAATTTGAAGAATTAAGAATGAAGGATGAGGAAAACATTAGTACTTATCTACTTTGAGTCTATGAGGTTATTAATGCTATGCAAGAACTTGGAATTAAGGTTAAAGAATCAAATTTTTGTGATAAGGTCTTAATATCTCTTCCAAAAAGATTTAGTGAAAATATTTTTGCTATAGAAGAATTAAATGATGGTGATTCTTTGACAAGGGATATGTTTATTTCTATTATTACAGGTTTTGAGTTGATAACAAAAGAACCTAATCCCCAGAATGAAGCAACCTTCAAATCAATCAATAAGACAAAGGGTAAGAAGTTAGAATCAAGCAATGAATCATCCAATGATGAAGAAGCTAATTATAGAAGTAATAAGGATTCAAGAATATCTAGAGATGTAAAATTTGTTAGTTGTTTCAATTATGGAAAGTATGGTCATTATGCAACTGATTGTCTAGAAGCTAAGAATAATAATGATGAAGAAAATCAGGATCACAAAAATGGGGAATCAAAAATATACAAGCATCAAAAGAAAAGCAAGGATGGACAAAGTAGACAAGAAAATAAGTTATTCCAAATTCAAAAGAGGAGCTACTATGTAGACAAGGCAAGTAAGTACGCAAGTGATAGTGATAACAATTTTTTATACAATGATAATGATGAAGTCATATTTATGATTGAAGAAAAAGAAGTCAAGAAAATTTCACCAATAATTCTCAAGTGTTTTAGATGTGGTAACTTTGGACATGTTGAAGATAGTTGTACAAGAAATGGTTTCAGTTTTAGTGATTATGAATATGAAGATACACTTGAAGGACCAGAAGAGAATATTCTAATGGCTCTAGAGAAAGAAGAAAGTGATCCTATAGAAGACAAGTCAAAAGAAAATGAATATGTGGAAAAAGGTAAACAAATAGAGGAAGAATCAGATAAAGAAGGATATGATCTCAAGGGAGAACTTATTTATGCTCTTGACACAGTAAATAAGGTAAGAAAGCAAAACTCTAAACTTGAGTTTTAGGTTCAATAATGTGATGGAAAGAGAAAAATGCTTATAGAGGATCTGGACAAATCAAAGGCTAAGACAAAGAAGTTCAAGGATAAGTTAGAAGCAAAGGTCTTATAATGTGATAGGCTAGAACAAGAGGTAGTTTCATTAAATATGGAAGTCAAAAAATCCAAAATCAAGCTACAAGAGTTCAAAAATAGCTCAAAGAACTTAGATAAGTTCATCAAGATACAAAATCCTACATCAAACAAGATAGGTCTTGGATTTGAATAGGAACAAAAGAAATGGGAAGAGAAGTCAACCTCAAGTTCTAAAGGAGAAGAAAATTTAGAAGAAGAAACTTTAGAAGAAGATAGTGTAAGAGAAAGTGAGACATCTGAGGATGAGTTGGACAATAGAAAGTTCAACAAGAACATGAACAATGCACAAAGGATAAATATATGGAACAAAAATTAGAATAGGTCAAGAGCACTAAGAGACCAATGAGGTCAAGACAAGGAAATTTCAATGGAAGGTGTTTCTCATGTCATAGGTTTGGACACATGGCTTCACAGTGTAGGACACATGAAAGACATAAAAAAAATATGGCCTCGCTAGGAGAAATCCTAAGATATTTGCACCTCTAAGTGTAATAATGATGGACACACAACAAAGTGGTGTACAACAGTCTTTCTAGAATCAAGTATGAATAGGAACAAGAATAGGAATAGGAAAAGGGATATGGATATGAACAGGAATAGGAAAAGGAACAAGGATATTAACATGAACAAGAATAGGAATAGGAAAAGGGATATGGATATGAACAGGAATAGGAAAAGGAACAAGGATATTAACATGAACAAGAATAGGAATAGGAAAAGGGATATGGATATGAACAGGAATAGGAAAAGGAACAAGGATATTAACATGAACAAGAATAGGAATAGGAACAAGAACAAGAAAATGGATATGGATAGGAAGATGGACATGGAAATGAACAGTCAGAGAAATCAAAAGGATCAGATAAGAAGAAAAAAGGATAAAGATAAATACTGATACTTTATAGGAGTAGAAGTACTCCCACTCCATAATTAACCACCTCAATAGGAGGTGGGTAAGGGGCTAATATAAGAAACTCATTCTTAGCCCCAAGCCCCAAAGTGTCAAAGGGAGAGATATTTGAGTAAGTGAGAGAGATTTGGTATTTGAGTAAAGAGGAGAGATTTGAAGAGAGCATTGAGCCAAGGGGAGCAATGTCCTAGGGGGAGTAGAATAAAGAAAAGGTTAAGTTTTTGGTGAAAATAATTTGGGTTACCATCAATGACAAAGGGGGATATTTTTGGACATTTTGATTCAAAGTTGTCATTGATGTCAAGGAACGAAGTTATCATTGATGTCAAGGAATAAGCTACAATTGATGTGAAAATGTCAAAGGAATAATGCAAGAGGTTGATTGAAAATATGTCATAATATTATTTTTATATTATGTGAGGTAAAAATAAAGGGTTTTTGTTAAAACCATGGTGGCAAAAATAAAGTGTTTTTATTAAAACCATGGTGGCAAAATGATTTTTTATTAAATCATTATGAGCAACAAAAAGTTTTTATTTAACCCCCCGATGAGGCCCTGGAAATGCCTCCATCATAGCATGTTTTGAACAACTAAAACTTGCCTAAAACTCTATGATTTACTTTATATACTAGTTAAGTTGATATAATATGTTGTGTATTAATTATTTACATGATTGATGTGTTTGGAATATTATATGCCGATTTTCATAGTTTTTGTGTAGTTTTATGTCACTTTGCCATGACCTGTTACATAAGGGATATGGTTAGGCTGATAGCAACACTTTACTATTATTATTTTGATGTTTCTCAAGAATTAATTTATTTGAATTTAGTAAATAGTGCAAATAACTGTTATTGTGCAATAGAAACTAGTTTTCCTGTGTAAATTCTAGCCAACTACCAATGAATGACAAGGCATGGAATTCACACATGAAGATGAATGAAGGCTATTGCAATATGATCCTGAGGACTAATACACCTGAGAAATGCATCTAAAATAAATTGAAGAGTACATAGTTGGTCATTTCTAAGATCTTCATATTGAGAAATACAGTCTCTTTGGATTGAGCGAATATCTTCGGATTGAGCCACTTAGCTCCGGATTGAGAACAAAAAGCACTTTTTGACTTGTTGACTAATTTTTGATGATGGAAAAAGAGAAAGAAGTCTGATGAGGTTAAAGGAAAATATCTCCCATATAAATTTGTTGTCCTTGCCATCCAAAGCCACAATTTATGGAAAAGATCCTCTTCTAGGATAAACCTAGGGAATACTGTAGAATAACAGGAATTAATTTGCAGAGTATATTTTTTGTTGTAATTAAATTTGAGGCATCTATAAAAGATAGTTCCCGTCTAGGTTGAGATGAAAAGAAGAATAATAATAATATTAGAAATGGTAGTAGATAAAATATAGATAGATAATAAGTGAGAAAACTGAGACTGTTACAGTTTTGTAATAGGTTTTAGCAACAGATTTGTAATCATGTTATGAATCAATAAAGTACAAGTTTTTCTATTCATTATATTATGTTTGAGTGTGAGTAATATTTAGAGAGAGAGGAACTCATACCTTATTATGGAAAAATAGGCTGGCCACTTCCAGACCTAGGAGGAGGACTAATAGACAGGTTTTGTTCTAATTTTGCTACAGTAGAATAAGCTATGAAACTTGTCAATTTCATTATTTTGTAGTAGTTAACATCCATTTCAGTCCTAATAATTTATTTTCTATTCAATATAATTTTGTGATGTTATTAGTAGTAGATCTGATTAGTCTTTTTTCTTTCCAACAACTTTCCAATTTACTACAATTTCCATTTCCAGCAATTTATAGTTTTCTGCAATTTTCCACCAATAAGACTTGCTACTCCTAATTGACCTTAAATTATAGCCCTGTTCACTCCTTTCATAGATAGCCTTGTACACTGCCCTGGATTGACAAATTCATTGAGAATTAATGATGTGCTTAACAACAACCCATCATTTTGGCACTGTTTTTGGGGAGAGTGTTGTTAGAAGGTGTCAACAGTTCAATAGTTGTTAATTAGACTGAGTTGTGAAAATTTAGAGTAAAATTTGAATATAACAGCTAATTAAGTAACAATTATAGACTTATAATTTATTTCATTAAGGAGTAGGCATGAATGATTAGGCCTAGGGATGAAGAAGGCAAAATTATCCAAAGATATCCTTGGCGTATTCCATTAAGAAGATATTCACGCCTAAGGGGTGAATCACCTATGTTTGAACTACCAGAAAAACTAAAACAAAAACCACTAGCTTCATCATCATCAAAATCTCCTGAGCAAGAAAAGTTACCAGACTCATTATCAACAGAAGGTTTTTGACCTCTTGAGAAAGAAATTTGGATAGGTTTAACTGAATCTGAAGAACAAGAAATTATGGTAGAAAGAGGCAATCTACATGGGGATGACCAGTATGGTCATGTCCATAATGAAAATGATCAAGATGATCAAGATGTTCTCCAACCTCCTATAACATTTGAATATCCTATTATTTTGAATCCCACACAGAACTCTCCCATGAAAACAATCTCACCTTTAGTGCTTCCAACCTTCCAGGGTGTTGCATCTGAAGATCTTGATTAGTTATTTTTTAAGTTCAAAGTAGTGTGTCAAAACTATGACTATATAAATGATAATAAAAAACTTAAGGTTTTTCCTTCAACACTCAAGGAATCAAAATTACACTAGTTCATGAGCTTACAACCAGATTCCATCCAAACCTGGGATCAAATGGAGACTGTGTTTTTAGACAAGTATCAAGAGTATTGTCGAGTAAGGAATAGGAAATATGAGTTGTTCAAAATTAAACAAGAATACGATGAAACATTAGAAGATTACCTTGATAGATTTGTGTTTATTCAAAGAAGGTGTGGACTAGGAGAACCAAAATTATGCAAAACCATTTTTATAAGAGGATTACAAGATGAATCCAGAGAGGTATTAGATTTTATGAGAAATGGGGATGTAAGTACTCGTAATATGGATGAGATTGTGGATATTTGTAGAAATTACTCTCACACCAGGTAGAAAAGAAAGAAAAAGAGTACAAATGGCACTGATGTGAAGGACCTAATAGAGGAACTTGCAAATTTTAATACTGATATCCCGGTACAGTTAAACATAGCTTTGGGAGAAATGTTTGCTAAAGAAAAAATGTTAAGATCCTCAATCCTAACATTATTAGTTAGTATTATTAATCATTTAATTATTATATTATTAACTTATAAAGTGAACCATCACAACCCTTCATAACGTGAACCATCGGGTCTCTTCATACGTGAACCATCATGTCTCTTCACCAACGTAGCTTTAGGGTAGATATATATATTAGGTTGGCCATCCATATCAAATCATCCAATAAGAAGAATAATAAGCATAGATTCCAAGGAGGGAGCCCCCTATCGTGGCAAAGCGATTACAACTATAAATTGAGCCAATAATTGACAAGGATATCGGTACAGATATCGATAATCCCCATATTATCAAACTAGGGGAAGGTCTATCCCCAATTGAACAATATGATTTCACAAGAGCATTGAAATAAACGATGAATAATTTTGCTTGGTCTTATAAATACATGCCAGGACTGGACCCAAATCTAGTCACGTATAATCTTACATTGGACCCAAAGATCAAACCAGTCAAGCAAAAGTTGTGTAAGATGCACCCAACAGTAGCCTTAATGGTGAAATATGAATTAGAAAAGCTATTGGAATCTGATTTCATCATCTCAGTAGACTATCTGCCATGGGTTTCAAACATGGTTCCCATAAAAAATCTTGATGGGAGGATTCAAATTTTCACTGACTTTAGAGATCTCAACAAAGTGAGTCCTAAGGATGAATTTTCCTTACCAAACATTGATGCATTGGTAGACACTACAACAGGACATGAAATGCTATCCCTTATGGATGGTTTCTTTGGATTTAATCAAATTTGTATTAATCTAGAAGACCAAATCAAAATAGTGTTCACAACGCCTTGGGGGACATTCTATTATAATGTCATCCCTTTTGGCCTTAAGAACGTTGGTGCCACCTGTCAACGAGCCATGATGTATATCTTCCATGACTACATGCATAAGATTTTGGAAGATTTCATGGATGACTTATTGGGGAAATACCTATTGTACCATGATCATATCGATGTATTATATAAGTTTCTAGATCACCTCATTGAGCATAATTTTAAGCTTAATACCAAGAAGTGTGTCTTTGATGTTACATCTTGTAAGCTTTTGCTATTCATAGTCTACAAGTGAGGCATAGAGGTATATCCAAACAAGGTAAAGGTAATATTAGAAATACCTCCCTCCACAACCATTAAGTAGCTATGTGACTTGCAAGGAAAGGTCACATCCATAAAATGCTTCATAGCAAAGTTATCGGATAAGTGTCAACCCATGAATAGATTTCTACACAAGGAGGTCTCATTTCATTGGGATGAAGAATGTCAAAATGCCTTTGATGAAATTAAGCAATACCTAGCTTTTGAAGAACACAAGCTTATACTGAGAGGGGGGTGAACAGTATAAGACCTCTTTTTATTTTTTCCTTTATACTTCAAAATAGTAAAGCAATATACCCAAAGCAATATCAAAGCAATGCACAATATCATCCACAAAGTGACACCAATTTTAATGTGGTTCACCCAAAATGGCTGGGCTACGTCCACAAAAAATTTCTCTAAAAGTTGTCTCAAAGTTCTTTGGGAATCCTTCCCAATTACAATGTTTATGAGCCTCGGCCCAAAGGAGATATCTTCCCCTAATCAAAATTTATGAGCCTCTGCTCAAAGGAGATACCTTCCCCTCTGCTATAGAAATGATCCCTCAGAATATCAACTGCCTCTACCTCTTGCCAGCACGTGGAACTCGTTTCCACCGAAGACCTCCTGTCCTCAATGCTTAGCCTAAGAGACCTCTACCTTCTATGATCATATCCACAACAGATCAGCAACCTGTACCAAACACAGTCAGTCGGTCTAGTACAAGTATTCCTCTGTCTATCAGATCTGTCCAACGCTTAAGCTTGAACAAATCAATCCTCTGCACACAAGCCTTCTCAAAGACTTGCCAAATCTGTCCTCAGGTTCTTCTCAAAGAACCAGTGCACCTCTATCCTCAAGTTCTCTAATAGAAATATCAAACTCAGCTCACAAGTCCTCTGCTAGGACCTATCCAAATCTGCTCACAAGTCCCCACCGAAACCTGTCCAAAATTGCTCACAAGTCCCCACCGAAACCTGTCCAAAACTCAGTAAGCTCACCAAGAAAAAAAACTTTCTTAGTAGGAAATCACAAGGTGAATTTTTAGAGACCCAATGTGATTTTTCAAACTCATAGAAGCATAAAGAGAATTTTTAGAGACTCAATATGTTCTATACTCAACTCCCAATCTCAAAACTCAACTCAAAACAACTCAGCTCAAACTCAATCTCAAATATAAAAACTCAACTCAATATATGAAATGGATAGGATAGAATGCTTCCTTTCAAGAACATGAAACCCCAACAATTTCCAACTATGCAAAGAATCACATAACAATGATACTCATGTTCTTTTCACCATCAATTAGGGCTTCAACAACAATGCTCATCAAACAAGGTTTAATGAACACCATTCAGCTCAAAACACAACCTTGAAGCATTTCACAATCAACATTAGAAAAGGAAACAAGTAGAACTCCTTTTCTCTTCAATATTGTTTGAACAAAAAGCATCCACCAACTCAAATAACAATAGCACAAAACAAATTTTCAAATCATCAACAAGGGAGTAATCCCAACACTTTAACCAAGTAAAGAATAGCTTTATTATTACCAATTTAATGAAAGAAAATGTCAATCTCAAAGCTGCCCACTTAAGGTTTCACAACTTCAAACAAGAAGCAATTTTAACCTTAAAACATCATTCTTTCATTTCCATAATCAACCAAAAGCACTCTCAACATTACAAGAAAAATTTATCCCTTATACACCTTATTTCTCCCTTATAGTCTTATCAAAAATAAAATTTATCTCTCATAAGAATGCAATAAGATATTTCAAACAACACCTTCAAAAGAATATTTTATCAAAATAAAAGAAGCTTTAAACTCCTTATAACTCCTAAGCTGTTTTTCCCTCTAATAAACTTCCTCCATCTACAAAATACACTTAGCAAAAATTAATTTCGAAAATACCTTGGCCAACATCAAAAATCGTGCTATGGAGAAATTGCGCACAAATTATAACACCACCCATTGCGTCCACTTCACGATGAAAAACCCTTTCATGTTATTTGAATGCGGAACCTCCTGTTCGGGTAGCGTGCCAACAGCCTAGCCACTACCGGTGCGCCAAAGGTGCCCGATGAGGTTTAAACCTCACGTTTTTAGCCTTGTTCCTTCTACACCAGGGATTAAATAAAACAATAGTGCCTCCATTTCTTCTGACAAGAACACAAAGACAAAAACCTTACGGCAGATTTACTACAAACGACGAGTACAAAAAAAATGAACAGCAGATTCACGAAAACGACGAAGACACAGTCGAATAGTAGATCACGAATTCATAGCGAGCAACTCTTTTCAAAATGCGGATGGGATAATTCTTGATTTTCATAAAGGGAGATTTATATGCATTTTTACCATAAGCTCTTGACATCGACGAGGAGTTTAACATGTCGGCGGAGGTCTTGGCTAGCGCCCACAATCTTAAAACATAGCACCCACATAGTTAAGACATTTGCGCCATGGGTTAGGAGAACCCATTGCAAACAATAATTTAATATTTATTTAAAAATAATTAAAGGGAACCTTAACAAGGTTTTTAATTATTTAAATAAATACTTCCTCCTAGACCCAAATGCATTAAACTAATGCATCGACCCGTAATCTTTAAACCTGCCAACTTGGGGTTTACAAAAGACCTTTGAAACTGTCATGTTGTAACCTTCATCAAAACAAATTATTTGACATCAAATCAAATTCCTTCAAGAGCTTCTTGACATCAATGACAACTTATATACTTGAGTAAAGGCAATGTACCCAAAGTACCCAAAATTTCTGACAATCGCCCCCTTTGTCATCGATGGCAAACCTTTACTGAAAACACTTCTCAAGAGCCAAAACTAAAACCAACTGACCAACTTTGCCCACAACTGATAATATTCCTTTGAATTTTTTCTCCCTATGACTTGAAGCTCTCCTCTTCACTTTGAAGCTCTCCCCCTTACTAATATCTCTCCCCCTTTGTCATCAATGGCAAAGAGTCACCTTTGGGGCTTGGGACTGAGAATGAGCCTCTTAGCTTAGTCCCTCCCCCACCTCCCCGATGAGGTGATTAATTCTGGGGTGGGAGTAAAACTCCCATTAGGCACTGATCATCATCAGCGTCTATAACTTCCTTTCTGGGCCTTCTTTTGAACTCTTTGTCCATATTCTTGTTCTTGTCATTGTTCTTGTTATTGTTCTCATCCTTGTTCTTGTCCATGCCTTGATACTTGGACCTGATCATGCCACTGTTCTTGTTCCTATATTCTAGAATTTCAGCTCTACACTGTCTGATTATGTGACCTTCATTGTTGCACTTGAAACACTTGATGATGTTGTTTCTCTGAGGTAAACCTGATCTTTGAATCCACCTGTTTTGACCAAACCTGTTCTGACTAAACCTGTTCTAGCCAAACCTGTTTTGACCAAACCTGTTCTGACCAAACCTATTTTGACCAAACCTGTTCTGGCCAAACCTGTTCTGACCAAACCTGTTCTGACCAAACCTGTTTTGATCAAACCTATTCTTGTTATTTACCTTGCAATAGACTGCCTTGTGCCCAAACTATTTACAAGAGTAGCAATACCCTTGAAAGTAACTAGCACTTCTGAAACTGTCATTTACCTTCTTCACTTGAGCCATGCAATGTGAAGCCATGTGACCAAACCTATGAAAAGAAAAACATCTGCCTTGAAACTTTCCTTTATTTGACCTCTTGGGTCCTGAATACTTCTTATTCTCATTCTAAATTCTATTTTCTATTTCTGTGCATCTATCATTCAAGGACTCTTTTTTTGAAATACTTTCCTCATTAGAACTCTCTTTCTTTTGGAGTCTCTTACTAGACTCTCCAACTTGTTCCTTGTGTGGCTTAACAAAACCAAGGCATGTTTTATCTGTTGTCTTTCTTTGACCTTTGATGAGTGACTTAACATTTTTGGAGCTATCTTGAAACCTATAAAGCTTATCCTTGTACTCTTTAGTTTCCTCTTTCAAAGAAGCCATTTTCTGTTCTAACTCACTATACTCAAGAACCTTAGACTCTAACTCATCCTTGAGTTCTTGTGTCTTAGCTATAGAGAAGTCAAGACTTTCTATAAGATCATATCTCTTCATACAACATTCATATAACTTATCCTTGAGTCTAGCATTCTTCTTTCTTTCATTTTTCAAAGAACTAAGAGAACTAATAAGTTCACCTTCAAGATGTACTTCACCTTCCTCTATATCTTCCTCTATTTGTTTGCTTTTTGAATCATCAAAGCCTTTTTTAGATTTCTTATCACTAGAGGTGCTACCCTTTTCAAAAACCATACATGCATCTTCCTTATAGTTTTTTGAAGCATCCTCATACATACTAGAAACCAAATCATTATTTGTGCAATCATCCTCAAGGTGACCAAAATTTCCACATCTAAGACATTTCATGTTAATGAATCTATGTTTCGGTTCTTCCTCTTTCTGATATGAACAAAATCTCATTTTCATTATCACTTGAAGAACTTTCACTATCACTACTAGAACACTTACTTGTTTTTTCTAGGTAGAAACTCTTATTGTGCTTGTGAGAATACCTCTTTCCTTGATTGTTGTGCTCATCTTTGTTCTTCATGTGATGCTTGTGCTTTTCAAAATCCTTGCTCTTAGAATCTTGTTTATCTTCATCACTTTCATTCTTGGGAACAGTACAATCAGTAGCATAATGACCAAACTTTCCACAATTGAAACATCTTATATTTTTCATACTTTTGTGCTTTCTAGAGAACTTGCCTTTCTTGTTGTAATATGCCTCTTCATCACTAGAAGACTCATCACTATCTTGAAGCTGTTTACTCTTGGATTTCTTGGTAGCCTTGAAAGCTGCCTCTTTCTTGACATCAACCTTCACTTGAGTTCTCAACTCAAATGCTGCAAGTATACTATGGAGCTCATCCTTTTTCAACTTATCCAAATATTTAGCTTCCTCAATAGCAGAAATATTTTCACTAAATCTATTAGGAAGAGATATTAAAATCTTATCACAAACATCATTTTTAGCAAGCTCAAGACCTAAGTCTTTCATGGAGTTAACAACCTCATCCATACGAAGCATTTAGTCACTAATATTTTCATCATTATTCATCTTGAGTTGTTCAAATATACCTTTGAAGTGTCTCAACTTGGCCTTTCTGACATTTGTGTCACCTGTATGAACCACCTTCAACCATTTCCACATTTCACTAGCTGTCTTGCAGTGAATCACTTTGGTGAGATCTGCTTTCTTTAAGCCTTTCGGGATTGCATTCATTGCTTTTGAATTGCTATGATGTAGGAGCCTTTCTTCTTTAGTATTAGGACCATGTTCAGGAATAGTGTACTCATCTTCAATCACTTCCCAAACCTCATTCCCAAGTGCCATTAGATAAACCTTCATCCTTGCACTCCAAATACCAAAGTCTGACCCATAAAGAATAGGTGCTGCATTGCCACTTGAATGATCCATTGTGTTCTTTACTAGATTTTCCTTCAAGCTGTTAAACTTTCTGAAGGCACCTGCTCTGATACCAATTGAAGAACACAAACTTATACTGAGAGGGGGGGTGAATAGTATAAGACCTCTTTTTATTTTTTCCTTTATACTTCAAAATAGTAAAGAAATATACCCAAAGCAATATCAAAGCAATGCACAATATCATCCACAAAGTGACACCAATTTTAACGTGGTTCACCCAAAATGGTTGGGCTACGTCCACAAAACTTTTCTCTAAAAGTTATCTCAAAGTTATTTGGGAATCCTTCCCAATTACAATGTTTATGAGCCTCGGCCCAAAGGAGATACCTTCCCCTAATTAGAATTTATGAGCCTATACTCAAAGGAGATACCTTCCCCTCTGCTCTGGAAATGATCCCTCAGAAGATCAACTGCCTCTACCTCTTGCCAGCATGTGGAACTCATTTCCACCGAAGACCTCGTGTCCTTAATGCTTAGCCTAAGAGACCTCTGCCTTCTATGATCACGTCCATAGCAGCTCAACAACCTATACCAAACATAGTCAGTCAGTCTAGTACAAGTCTTCCTCTATTTGTCAGATCTGTCCAATGCTTAAGCTTGAACAAATCAATCCTCTGCACACAAGCCTTCTCAAAGACTTGCCAAATCTGTCCTCAGGTTCTTCTCAAAGAACCAGTGCACCTCTATCCTCAAGTTCTCTAATAGAACTATCAAACTCAGCTCACAAGTCCTCTACTAGGACCTGTCCAAATCTACTCACAAGTCCCCACCGGAACCTGTCCAAAACTACTCACAAGTCCCCACCGAAACCTGTCCAAAACTCAGCAAGCTCACCAAGAAAAAAAAATTTCTTAGTAGGAAATCACAAGGTGAATTTTTAGAGACCCAATGTGATTTTTCAAACTCATAGAAGCATAAAGAGAATTTTTAGAGACTCAATATGTTCTATACTCAACTCCCAATCTCAAAACTCAACTCAAATCAACTCAGCTCAAAATCAATCTCAAATCTGAAAACTCAACTCAATATCTAAAATGGATAGGATAGAATGCTTTCTTTCAAGAACATGAAACCCCAAAAATTGCCAACTATGCAAAGAATCACATAACAATGATACTCATGTTATTTTCACCATCAATTAGGGCTTCAACAACAATGCTCATCAAACAAGGTTTAATCAACACCATTCAGCTCAAAACACAACCTTGAAGCATTTCACAATCAACATTAGAAAAGGAAATAAGTAGAACTCATTTTCTCTCCAATATTGTTTGAACAAAAAGCATCCACCAACTAAAATCACAATAGCACAAAACAACTTTTCAAATCATCAACAAGGGAGTAAGACCAACACTTTAACCAAGTAAAGAATAGCTTGATTATTACCAATTTAATGAAAGCAAATGTCAATCTCAAATCTGCCCACTTAAGGTTTCACAACTTCACACAAGAAGCAATTTTAACCTTAAAAAATCATGCTTTCATTTCCATAATCAACCAAAAGCACTCTCAACATTACAAGAAAAATTTATCCCTTATACACCTTATTTCTCCCTTATAGTCTTATCAAAAATAAAATTTATCTCTCATAAGAATGCAATAAGATATTTCAAACAACACCTTCAAAAGAATATTTTATCAAAATAAAAGAAGCTTTAAACTCCTTATAACTCCTAAGCTGTTTTTCCCTCTAATAAACTTCCTCCATCCGCAAAATACACTTAGAAAAAATTAATTTCGAAAATACCTTGGCCAACATCAAAAATCGTGCTATGGAGAAATTGTGCACAAATTCTAACACCACCCGCTGTGTCCACTTCACGATGAAAAACCCTTTCACGTTATTCGAATGCGAAACCTCTTGTTCGGGTAGTGTGCCAATAGCCTAGCTGCTACCAGTGCACCAAAGGCGCTCGATGAGGTTTAAACCTCACGCTGTTATCCTTGTTCCTTCTGTGCCAGGGATTAAATAAAACAATAGTGCCTCCTTTTCTTCTGACGCTAACACAAAGACAAAAACCTTACGGTGGATTTACGACAAACGACGAGTACAAAAACAATGAACAACAGATTCAAAAAAACGACGAAGACACAGTCGAACAGTAGATCACAAATTCACAATGAGCAACTCTTTTCAAAATGCGGATGGGATAATTCTTGATTTTCATCGAGGGAGATTTATATGCATTTTTACCATAAGCTCTTGATGTCGACAAGGAGTTTAACACATTGGTGGAGGTCTTGGCTAGCACCCACAATATTAAAACATAGCGCCCACATAGTTAAGACATTTGTGCCATGGGTTAGATGAACCCATTGCAAACAATAATTTAAGGGAACCGTAACAAGGTTTTTAATTATTTAAATAAATACTTCCTCTTAGACCCAAATGCATTAAACTAATGCATCCACCTGTAATCTTTAAACCTGCCAACTTGGGGTTTACAAAAGACCTTTGAAACTATCATGTCAGTAACCTTCATCAAAACAAATTATTTGACATCAAATCAAATTCCTTCAAGAGCTTCTTGACATCAGTGACAACTTATACACTTGAGCAAAGGCAATGTACCCAAAGTACCAAAAATTACCAATAGCTTTGTCACCCATATTAGATCCTTCGTGACCAGGAGTGACGTTCTATTTATACATATCAGCTACTGAGTTGGCATTGGGCACCATGTTGTCCCAAAAGAATGAATTTCATAAAGAACAGGCTATATATTATATTAGTCACACACTAGTCAACTATGAAATCAAGTATGCATACGTTGAGAAGCTATGCTTAGTAGTGGTCTTTGCCACTAAAAAGCTACACCATTACATGCTCAATCATACCACATATGTCATATCTAAGGAAAATCCATTGCGATATATGATGAGTCGAACATATCACAATAGTCGCATGGCAAAATGGATAATGTTGTTGATGGAATTTGACCTAGAGTTCATTGAACATAAATCAATAAAAGGATAGGTCATAGCCAATCAACTTGTAGAGGCTCCTCTCTATTATGACCAACCTCTCAATATAGAACTTCTCGATGATAGAGTGTTTCATATCTCAGAATCACCTAATTCTATAGAACCTAAGTCACAGGCGGACATAACTCTATTCTTCGATGGTTCTAAAAGCAAGCAAGGGGGTGGCACAAGTATCATGTTTTTCACACTGCAAGGGGTTCTAATACCTCTTTCATTTAAACTCAACTTCTCATGTACCAATAATAATTTTGAGTATGAAGCCTTCATCATAGGCCTTCAGACAACAATCACGATGAAAATAACTAAGCTAAACATTTTCGATGATTCCTTGCTCATAGTTAATTAGGTTAAAGGGATATTCCCATATAGGTGTCCCATATTGCAATCCTATAAAGCCCTAGTGGATAAAATTTTGGTACAATTTGAATGGTATGATATTGAGGCACTCCCTCGATCCTCTAATCATTTTGCAGACACAATAGCTTCCTTAGGGTTGCTAATCCCAAAAAACCCTTCATATGATATTACTACTATTCAAGTAAAAATGCTAGCACAATCTGTGAATGAGCATGATGAACATAATGCCATACCAGCTATTCACAAGATTTATATTGAGCATTCACATGAACGGTTATCTCAACTACACAATTATTTGGATAATTCGTGATGGGAGACTCTATTCCCTCATAATTATTTTGATACTAGCACAATGCTATATCTTCAAGTTCATTCTCAATCAGCATTTGCATGAGACAAATGTTAAAATAATTGCATGATTCATAATATTAAGGCTTCTTCAAAGAAATATTGGGCCATACAGATAAAAAATTACTTAAAATTGGGTAATATTCTGCCTAGATTGTCACATGCTGCAAAGAGAGCATTTAAGAAAAAAGTGGTAAAATATGTCTTATAAGCTTAAAGAGGGTATTGAGCTAATTTCATTAATTAGCTAATTGTTTTCAGCAGTGTATACTCAAAGACAAAAGTTTAAGTTGTCAATTTTTAGACTCTATTCAACTAAATTGAACCAAAATTAATTTAATCCTCTTCAAATAATTTGAAATATTTATCGAAGGAAACCTTTCTTATAATTATTCATCTATAACATTATTGAGCTAGAATATCTTTGCTACATAGAGATTTAATGAATTTCAGTTGATAGTTCAATGCATAAATCATTTGTTATAAACCCTAAGTTGATTTTATTTCCTATTAAAATATAGCAATCTTTAAAAGTTTTACAATACTGAATATGCTACCAGACAAAAATTCAGCCAAAGAAATTACCACATCTACTTATTGCAATTATAAAATGTTTGGTTAATATTTCAAGTTTTACAAGGGTGCAGAATAAATTTGGATATTTATAGCAACTGCAAGAGACACTCACATCAAATAATACCAACACTAAATTATTAAACAACTATCCTCATGCATAAAAATAAAACATCTGAATCATTGGAATACACACTATGCACATTTTCACAATAGATAGTTACAACACTCAATTTTTACATTGCACAGTAGTGAAAAATAACAAATTGAATATATTTTTTAATATTTACAAAGACATAACACAAATCCCATTCATGGATCAAAAATATAATTGATCGAAGAAACTTGTAGAGGGGTAAAAGAAAATTAAATAATGGGTATAGTCATTCTTGTTCTACTCAACAGATACAAAATTATGTTGTTCGACCGAATTACTTCAATGGAAAAACTATAAACCCTAGTCTTTGAAGGTACATTTGTGATTTAGATCAAAGACTCGTATTTTTTTTGATAGGTTAGGAAATTTTATTAATATTTGGGTTTTAGAGGAGGACCCCAAAATCTATTTACAAAAATAGCAAGAAACTGCTGAAATATGTCAAAAAAGAGGATCTAACGGGGGACGCAGCCCCTAGCAAAGAGACACTAAAACAAAAAAGGGGATGCAGCCCCAATCATAGTCAAGACAACCTAGAAACAAAAGGGGGGATACAACCCCATCAAGAATCTAACAAACAAAGGGTAAACCAGGCTCCATGAAGGGTAGCCTAAGAAATATAAATGAACATACAAGGAAGCTAATACTTAGTGGCGTCCTCATCATCCTTCTTGTCCTCATATTTCATCTCTTCCTTGGCCTCATCCTTGGAATTTGCCTCATCCTCCTTGGCCTCATCTTGACCTAGAAATTTCTCATTGTAGAACAAAAAATATAGGGATTACCTGAGTTCAGTAATGAAATTCATCATTATTGTGGTCATTGAAATGATGAACCTCTTCAAGTTGTTGGTAACAACATCATCTTCCTTGTCATCATCCTTTATGACAATAATATTCTATTTGCCTTGGGTGAGTTGTTTCTTCAGACGAGATGATTTTTTGGTAGGACCTTCAAATTTTTCAAATTTGATATTCTTCTTTAGCCTCAGCTTACGGATTGCCTCTATAACCTTTCTTTTCTTGGCACCCAAGTATGAGGATCAAGAAAAAGAGCACTCAATTTTCCAAGAGGGATGGGTTTGCTTTTATAAGTGGTGGTATTGCCTTGAGGGCTATGAATTAGGATATGGTTATATATGATCTTGTAAAGCCCTTGGTGATATGGTAGGTCAATGTTTTTTTCTTTCTACAGGACCTTATCGTATAACTAATGGAATTAAAAAGGAAATGGAGAATGCTAATGGGGTTAATATACTTGAAGTGATTGATAAAAATAAAATAAAAGTTGTAGAGTACCTTCTCTAGATCATCCATGGTAATAAAATCTATCATAGGCTTCATTACATTTTTCCAGGGGGTGGGAAGGTTTTTGGTGCAGTCCCTATTTCACCTCCTTGAATATTTTGTCACTGTCCTTAAAATACTTTAATTCCACCTTCTAATTGTGCTTTTCTCTGTGGATCAACCTCCCTTTCACCAATTACCTAGTAATAGTGGAGAGGATATGTATGTCAATTAGAAATTCTCTCCCTTGAATAGTGAATTTGCTATTCTCCCAAATATTTGGGACAACCATGGTGATATCGAGCTCATCACCAAAGAATTTTATAAAAAATTGGATAAACCCCCTTTCTTTCAGAATACGATCCACAAGCGGATCCCAATATGCATGGATTGACTCCATAAAGCTCATATTGGGAAAGAATTCTAAGCTAAGAGTAACAAAAAAAATTAGGAAATAGGCAGAGGAAAATATACTTATGTGGCCATAAGGTTAGGACACTCGGGAGGTTCACCTATTTGAACTGGAGCCCAACTCTTCTAGAAGTTTTTTTGAATGTTTTCCTTATTAATTTTGGGCTCCTTGCCTTTATTCAGATTTACCATAGGGAAGTTTTGATTTTCAGGCATCGCCACTCAAAAAAACCCTGCAAAATGCCTACATAAAGATACAAAAGCCTACATAAAGCAAGATAGGTCTTGGATTTGAATAAGATCAAAAGAAATGGGAAGAGAAGTCAACATCAAGTTCTGAAGGAGAAGAAACTTTAGGAGAAGAAACTTCAGAAGAAGACAGTGTAAGAGAAAGTGAGACATCTGAGGATGAGTTGGACAATAGAAAGTTCAACAAGAATAGGAAAAATGCACAAAGGAGAAATAGATGGTAAAGCAATTATAATAGGTCAAGACAAGGAAATTTCAATGGAAGGTATTTCTCATGTCACATGTTTGGACACATGGCTTCATAGTGTAGGACACATGAAAGACAAGAATATGGGAACTTATAACTTTTCCATGGGTATTGCTACTCATGTAATAAATTTAGTCACAAGGAAATGAATTGCAGGGTTCATAATAGAAAAAGATATGGCCTCACTAGGAGAAATTATAAGACATTTGCACTTCCAAGGAATAATAAGTTTTATAAGTGCAATAATGATGGACACACAACAAAGTGGTGAAGAGCAGACATTCCAAAATCAAGTATGAACAGGAACAAGAATAGAAATAGGAAAAGGGATATGGATATGAATAGGAATAGGAATAGGAATAGGAAAAAGGATATGAACATGAACAAGAATAAATAGGAATAGCAACAAGAAAATTGACATGGAAAGAAAAAGTCAGAGGAATGAGAAGGATCAGATAAGAAGAAAAGAGGATAAATATAAAGACCAGTGCTTTCTGGGAGTAGAAATGCTCCCACCCTAGAATTAACCACCTCAAGAGGAGGTGGAGGATGGGCTAAGATAAGAAAATAATTCTTAGCCTCAAGCCCCAAATGTGACCCTTTGCCATTGATTTCAAAGGGGGAGAGATTTGACTAAGAGGGAGAGATTTTGTACTTGAGTAAAGAGGGGAGTGATGAGCACCAAAAATGCTCATATTTTGTACATATTTCTTTGATCAATATGCGGTTGTATAATAAGGATTGCGTACTTTTATAAATGATTATATAGATATTTGATATAATTATGTGTGTTATCTAATTTGTGTGTTTTTAGTATGTTTTGTGGAATTGCAGTTGATTTAGTTAGATTTGGAATGGTCGAGGTCCTTTTGATGGACCTGGCACTTTATTTCATCGGGGGTCAATGTAGAGAACATAGGCACCTCCCTACAACTAGAAGGCACCAAGGGAACAAGCACCTCCCTGCAATCGGAAGGTGCCAAACCAAAGACGAGCGCCTCCCTGCAGTCAGAAGGAACCAACTGAATACGAGCACCTCCCTATAGTTGAAAGGTGCTAACTAAATGCAAGTGCCTCCCTGTAGTCAAAAGGCATCAACTGAATGTGAGTGCCTCCCTATAATTGGAATGCACCAACCAAAGACAAGTGCCTCCCCACAGTCAAAATGCGCCAACAGAATGCAAGCGCCTCCCCATAGCTAGAAGGTGCTAATAGAAGGCAAGTGCCTCCCCACAACCGGAAGGCACTAATAGAAGGCAAGCACCTCCCCACAGCCGAAAGGCACTAATAGAAGGCAAGCACCTCCCTACAAATAGAAGGCACCATGATAACAAGGTACCTTCCTCATAAGGAAGGCACCATTGATTCTTTGCTCGTTGACCAGATTTGAACGACGTGGACAGTAGCGGCTAGTGTAGTTCTAGCTCTACATCATGTAAAGCTAAATTGGAGATAGCAACAACGTATCAAAACATCTTATTAATGCTAGGTAAAGCACAAACCGAAACGAACACGCCACCATCAAAATAGAATGTCAGACATTGATTGCATTTTCCAAACTATTCTAATTTAGTCTGGGAAGAATCAACTGTTGTAACCACTTTTGTAACAAAATTTCTACGGGTGTGTTATATAAACACACGCAGATCGTTCTAAGAGATATATAGAAATAATTAATAAAGATCCATTTAGAGTTGCAGAAGATAGATTGTAATACGTTGATAAATATATTACAGTTCCAAAAGTTCTAAAGCGTGTGTTCGATCGGGAAGAAGTTTCTGGAGCCTGGCCCCACTCCAAGCCAGTATTTCTTCCCCATTTCCTTTTTGTTTATTTATTTTAATTAGTTTATTGCTTTCATAGGAATGTTCATTGGTTTTCTAGTTCCAGTATTTTGCAGTAGATTTATTTTTAGGAATGTGTACATGATTTATTTATGTAGATTTAATTATGTTCTTCTTACGTAATTTATTGAGGAGTGCGAGAATGATTGACAACCATTTAAATAACACCCCCCAAAACGTAGTATTAGAAAATTCACCTCCAGTGGTATTGTAGTAACCTAATTTTGACTCTTCACAAGTTTACAAAGCTCCCTGGGTTGATAATTAAATGCACGGGCATGTGACAAAAATAGGAAACCATTCACCTTGTTTGGCCCACAACATTTTTGTGCCATTGCCAGGGAAGAGTCTTAATTAGATTACTTACAATACCCTGAAACCTTCCATATGACATTGTATGAGTTCTTAGAGAAGAAGAGGACCTGATGGTCACTTTATAAGAACTAATCCATCAGGACTTGAGTCAGTCGAGCATTTTGGATTTGAGTTAGACTTGCCCGACCTACCAACAGTCCATTGGAGTGAGGAACCACACTTTGTGCAAAGTGCCGCCTCATCCCATCAACAATGGGATAAATGAATCATCATAAATCCCCTGTTTAATAGGAATCCTCTAGAGGAAGCCCTATTGTGGAAGGCTATGGAGGATCAGATGATCTTGCCAGACAACCTTAGAGCATTGACTCAAAAAGTTTTAAATGACTAGAAGGCCATAAACACTGCATTAGAAACCACATTTCCCAAAAAAATGGTAGATAACAATGAAGTCTCATCTGGTTTTAGTTTCCCAATAGAGGAGGGAGTAGGAGATACCAAAATGAAAAACATATCCCCTGCTCACCTTTCGTCCTTCAGAGGACACCCGACTGAGGACCCTGGCCTATTTTTATTCAAGTTTGATGTTTTGTGCAGGTCTGTGTATTACAAATAAAACACGTAGAAGTTGAAATTATTTCCTTCTACATTAGATGATGTAGCTCTGCGATGGTTCATCGGTCTAGGAGACAAACACATCACCAGCTGGGACCAGATGAAGAAGCTCTTTCTAGAGCAATATCAAGATTTTGGGAGAGCAAGAGACTCCAGGGAGGAGGTCCTAAGCATGACACAAAGAGAAGATGAGTCTCTCAAGGAGTATTGGGAGAGATTCAACTTTAATCTTCAACGGTCCCCTCACTCGAAGCTATATAATAAGTCCCTCAAAAGCATCTTCTTGAGGGGACTTACCAATGAGTCACTGGAGGCTCTCAACATGATCTCTAGAGGTGATGTCTATCAGCATGCTATGGACGACATCCAATAATTATGTCAGAACTACTCGAGAAGGTGAGGCAAAATCACCACCAGGACCATGAAGGCGACTACTTTAGTCACCAAAATAGAAATAGGCAACATGCTAGAGGATTTGAAGAGCGAAATGCTCTCATATCTAGCACTGTAGATGGATACACTACTGTTAGAAAAGAAGAAACAATAAAATGACATATCATTAGCCTATTTTTGCCCAAAATGTAGAGGAAGGCACGTAAAGAATGCATGTCCAGAAAACAAGGTCAAAGTATGTGCAGTTTTTAGGCTGAATCATAAAACTCGATTGTGCCCACAACTGCCTAGTAACCAGGAAGCGACTAAGAGCATGGAGGCCTACTTCATAGGCAATAGGAAGAGTTGGCCATAGCCCCTCGTAGGGAATATACCAACCAAAATGCCATCATATGGGGGAGGGCCATAAATGCACCAAGGACCCCCTCAACCACCTAATATGGGGTGGTGGGGACCATCACCCTGGACTAACGCACCCCCAGTAGCATTTCCAAATCAGCAGAAATGGATGCCATATCCATACCCTGGGTAGTAGTGGAGAGGCCAAAATGCATGGAATCAGACTCCACAGAGTGCAGCGCCTACTCACATCCAATAGAACTTACCAGCATTTCTAGTAGCAAGACCTACACAGCTACCAGCACAACTGACATCAAACCCGAACAACAGAGTAAATCAATCGGCATACAACATAGAAGGTGAGATGTACCATATGTACAATATTCATCTTAGATCAGGTAAGCAGCTAGGAGTAGAGACACCACCTCTGGTAGAAGAGGAGGAAGAAATAGTAGAGACACCTCCACTGGTAGAAGAGGAGGAAGAAATAGAGGAGACACCTCTGGTAGAAGAGGGAAAAACACTTGAGAGAGTAGAGGCTCCATTTCCTAGCCGACTGTAAGAACAAAGAAAAACAACACAGCCAGAATTTGACATCTTGTCGAGCTTAAAGAATCTCATGGTGACAATCCCATTATTTCAAGCAATTTGAGATGTCCCCATTTACACCAAGGCAATCATAGAAGTGTTTCTAAGGATACTGGGATGAAAAGCTACCCAGACTATCAACGTCATGGGTAAACTAGCAGATCTAATTATGGGTAGAACACGTCATCCAAAGTATGTAGATCCAGGAAACCCAGTGCTGATCGTAAAAATTGGAGGACATTCCCTGTCCAACACATTGGTTGATCTCAAGGTAGCCATCAACGTGATGCCTCAAGAGACCATGCAGAGGCTATAGCTCACGAACCTGAAGCCAACCATGACAGTGATGTAGTTAGCCGATTGATCAACCGTATCATCGAAAGGGGTGCTAGAAGATGTGATCGTAACAGTCAGTGCATGGGAATATCTAGCTGATTTTTTAGTTTTGCAAACCAAGACCAGGATGGGCGGTTACCCGCTCATTTTGGGAAGACCATGGCTGGCAACAGCTGATGCTTACATCAGCTGCCGATATGGGCTAATGACCATATCCAATGGGCAAAATATCAAAAGGCTGACCATTTCACTGACAGCTCAGTCTATGGACTTGGCAGAAGAACCCAGGATCACCGAGCATGGAACTACGGAGTTGTCCATAATCCAACCGATGATGACCTTGGATGAGGTGGTAGAAGAGGATGAGGATGGTGCTATCATGGAGTTTCTCCATGGATAATAATCCACCCCCACACTTGGATCACCGTTGACTGGTGCCCAAGATCAGCACATCTGACAAATACACGTTGGACCAGGGAGGATATTAAACGTCAACAACAGGTTGACGCCCACATAGTTAAAAAAATTGGAAGAGCTTCTGGTAAAACACCAGCAAGATTTTGCATGGGACTATGTAGATATGCACGACATCAACTTGAAAATATGTATCCATCGAATTTATTTAGATGACCAGGCAACTCCTAGTCGACAGCCACAAAGAAGGATGAACCCAATAATGAAATACATTGTCAGAGAAGAACTGCACAAACTTTTGTCTGTCGAATTCATATATCTGATTTTTGACAATGAATGGGTATCACCATTAGTGGTGGTCCCCAAGAAGAATGGGAAATGGTGGATCTACGTGGACTACCGGGTGTTGAACAAGGCGACTAAGAAAGACCACTTCCCACTCCCATTCATCGATCAGGTCTTGGACACACTCTCAGGAAGAAAATACTTCTCCTTTCTAGACGGTTTTAGTGGTTACAACTAGATCCAGATAGGGGAAGAAGATCAAGATAAAACAACGTTCACCTGTCCATGGGGAGCTTTTGCCTATAAGATATTGCCTTTTGGACTGTGCAATGCATCGAACACCTTTCAAAGTGCGGTGCTTAGCATATTATCTAATATGATAGGAGACGGGGTGGAAGTATACATGGACGACTTCACCACCTATGGAGAAACCTTTGAGGAGGCAATGACAAATCTAGAAAGAGTGCTTGATAGGAGCAAGGAAAATCATTTGTCCCTAAGTAATGAAAAATGTTTTATGATGATGCAGGAAGGCATCATGTTGGGACACCACCTCTCTACGGAAGGAATAAAAGTAGACAAGAGGAAGATCAAGGTCATCAAAGACCTACCTAGCCCCAGAACGCAGGAGGTAAGAAGTTTCCTTGGATCAGTCGGGTACTACCGGTGATTTATCACCGAATTTAGTAAGATTGCCAAACCACTGCACACCCTACTTTCTAAGGACGTAGAGTTCAATTGGATGGGAGATTGTGAAGAAGCATTCCAATTGCTAAAAGAAAAATTGATATCTGCATCGGTCTTGAGAGGACCGAATTGGGCCATATCGTTTCATATTTACTGCGATGCATCTAACAGTACGATCGGAGCAGTCCTCAGGCAGAAAGATGACGAAGAATTTTACGCCATCTATTATGTCAGTAAAAACTTGGTGGGAGTAGAGGTCAACTATACAGTGACAAAAAAAGAATTCCTCGCAGTTGTCCATGCAATAAACAAATTTTGCCACTATATAACGAGATACAAGGTCTTCATCCATACGGACCACGCGGCTATCAGGTATATGATGAGCAAGCCAGCCATTGGTGGCAGAATTATCAGATGGCTATTGCTATTGCAAGAATTCGACATCATTATAGTCGATAAACCAGGCAAGGACAACGTCATGGTGGATTTTTTGTCCAGATTGATACCAGCAGATCATCAAGCAGTGGAAGATCAGTTTTTGGATGAACATATGTTCGCTATTAGTGAAAAAACTCCGTGGTATGCAGACATAGCCAATTACTTGGCCATCGAAAGGACCTCACCTGCTCTCTCCTACCAAGAAAAGTAGGTGGTCATAGAGAAGAGTGCATCATTCCTTTGGATGGATGGTCTCCTATTTAAAATAGGATGGGACCAAATTATAAGAAGATGTGTAGCAGAACAGGAGTTTTCAGAAGTGCTCAAGGCATGTCATGATGAGCCATGCAGAGGACACTTTGTAGGGAAACGAACTACCTACAAAATCCTGTAGGCTGGGTATTTTTGGCCCACTTTGTTCAAGGACGTGGTAGTGTATACCAGCAAGTGTGATGAGTGCCAGAGGATGGGTAGACCAACCCATCGAGATGAAATTCCCTTGTAGCCCCAGGTACACCTAGAACCTTTCGATAAATGAGGCATGGACTTCGTGGGACCATTTAATCCACCTTCGATGGGAAGGAGGTTTATTCTGGTCTACATAGATTACGTCACCAAATGGGTGGAAGTGTAGGCATTAAGGGACTCAAAGGAAAGAACGATCGCCGATTTCTTATTTGCCCATATTTTCACATGATTTGGGGTTCCTCGGGAGATAAAAACATACCAAGGACGCCAATTCACCTCCAAATTGATTGAGGAGCTGATGGAGTAGTATAGAGTTCGGCACAATAAAACCATGCCCTACCATCCGTAGGCAAACGAGCAAGTAGAAGTGACAAATAGGGAGATAGAAAACATCCTAACCAAAATTGTGCAACAACACAAGAAAGATTGGGCCACATGGTTGTCGGAGGTAGTTTGGGCATACAACACCACATGGAAATCCACCACAGGATGCACACCTTTCCAACTGGTCTATGGGAAAAATGTGATGATGCCCATCGAGTTCGAAATCAAAACTCTGAGGATGGATTCATAATTAAATTTGAGCTGGGACGAAGCTCAAACACAGAGGATTCGCTAGCTATATCATCTGGATGAAATCCGACTAGATGCTTTGTAGAGGACAGAGATTATATAGAAGCAGAGAAAGAAGTGGCATGATAACCACATCAAGCTAAAGAAGTTCCAGGTAGGGGAATGGGTACTATTGTACAATTCTCGATTCTAGGAAAGGAAGGGCAAACTTATGCAGAGGTGGATGGGGCCGTATGAGGTGGTAGAGCTCATTAGGGACAGGGTGGTGTGTGTTAAGACAATTGACGATAGCAACACCATGTTCACAGTCAATGGCCACCGACTATGCCCCTATAATACATCCAAAACATTATAGGTGGAATCCAGAGTAGGCATGGGGGAGACCCCATCTTGCTAGATCTAGACCAAAATCTCATAGGTGAAATGGTGGGCATGAAAGTGCTCACCCAAATTTTTTAGTTAATATAGTTTTTTTGTAATGCGTGTTTTTGCAGGGATGACGCCCACATGCAAGCTACGGGCATCCTAATCCAGGGCCTAACAGGCACGAAACACATCTAACTACCTTTATTTTTCTTTATTTTTAAGTTTCTTTTTACAGGTGGAGGACCTGATAGCACGAGAGATAGGTATCTGGGAAACCAGGCCTGATTTGGCTCAGAATTTCGACACTGGCTCGTAGGTAACCAGGCCAAGTCCACAAGAAGGTGCCTTACTGCATCCAGAAGAAGGTGCCAAGACCAAAAGAAGGAACCTTACTGCATCCGTTCGGAAGGCACCAAGTCCACAAGAAGGCGCCTTACTACACCCAAAAGGTGCCCATCCAGAAGAAGGCACCTTACTGCATCCGAAAGGCACCAAATCGGAAGACAATGCCTTCCATCCATTCAGAAGTTCTATTTAAAAAAAAAATAAAAAAATACATATGTAGGCACCTTCCGTGGCAGGAAGGCACCAAATCAAAAAAAAAAAATCCAGCCGAATACGCCTTCCAACATCAGGAAGGTGCATTCATCTAGCCGAGATGCCTTCCAACATCAGGAAGGTGCATTCATCCAGCCAAATACGCCTTCCAACATCAGGAAGGCACATTCATCAAGACGAACGCCTTCCAACATCGAGAAGGTGCAAACCAAAAGGAGGAACCTCCCACATTGGGAAGATGCTTGCAGACAAAAGTGCCCTCCACCACCAGACGATAGCCAATCAGAGGCACTTCCTACAGCCGGAAGGTGCATTCGTTCGATGAAAAGCACCGAAAACATTGGAAAGGCGCTACAAGGGCACCATCCACATGGGGAAGGTACCAAAGAATGTCTTTCGCATACAAAATTTGTATCTACTGGATGCCTCGAGCGGAACGAAGCATTGCACGAATGAGTGACATCAAACGAACATACCCCTCCCTCGTGTCACAAGTCAGCAAATTAGTGGCTACCATGATGACAAGAATGCTGAATCAGGTACACGCATATTAAATCAAATCATTTATATAATTATTTATAAATACGTAGTACCAAAAAAGATACCGCCATCATAGAGATCGTATCCCTCCAAAGCCAAAAACATGTGCCAATGATAGGGCGTCTTCCATAACTGCTAGGGTTAGGCATCTTTTCTATAAGAAGGTGCCTTATTGAAGAAGGAAGGATAGAAAAAATACAGTAGCAGAAGGCGCCATGGGAGGAAGGTCCAAGAACCATGCGGTAAATAGGAATGAACCCAGTGATACTGATGGGATTAGAGGGGCAGTGAAGACCCAATTCGAAGTCGAGGGGTGGCTCGAATATTGCACCCTGGTCAGTCAGGGCCAAGATGTGGAGGAAGCTAGAGAATTTTCTACCTCTTTGAGGGGCAATGCGGCCCAAGTACAAGGGATGGAAATTCTAGTCACCCCTGAGTTCATCTCACAGGAAACTGGATTGCCTCTCACGAGGGAATGTACATACAAGGGAGGAGTGTTAAAACTATATGTCAAAATACTATTTTCGGGAGAAAATGTGCAGATAGAGAAGGAGGGGTTACTCAAAAATAGTCTCCCCATGAATGTACGAAAGATGTTCAAGTAGATTGCTTGATTCTTCACATGCACAGGGAAGTATGCCCATCTACACCTTAATCATGTGCACTTCCTCAATCACCTAGTGCATGGGAGGAAATTAAATATACCTTTCTACTTGTCGAATGCTCTAAAAGATGAAGCGGCTCAATACCAGAAGGGGGAACTGTATGCCTTAGCCCACCATGGGCTGATATCGGCATTGGTCCACCACATAGAAACACAAGGATAGAACCATGACACAGAAGGAGATGGCGGCCAAATAGAGCAACACAATGTAGTTGCCGAATTAGGGCAAGATGAAGCATCCCCTGCAGAGGAGATAACAAACATCGGGCAATTAGAATTGCCCTATTTTCTAGGAGGAGCAGAGCAGTCATCGGTACCCGAAGATATAGAGGACAGAGGGCATTCCCCAATGCCCGAGTATGAGGAGGAAGGAGCACCACTCGCTGGTGGTGAGGATGAACCAATCCCAAGGAGGAAATGTCTACGGTGATTCCTCTCGATAGAGGAAGGACAGAGTGACCTAGAGATAGACGTTGCCACCCAAACCCTTTGAGAATTAACAAATTGAAGCCCACGAAATGAACTTTTAGAAGTAACGACCAGATCGATGCGGCCTTGGAGGAGGTGCTCAAATGGCAAACCGATTGCTGGATGGCACAGTAGACTCTGGAAGATTTCCAGAACCAGCATAAAATGGAATTGGAGGAAAGGGATAGATGAATCGCTCAGCTCGAGCAATTGGTCTGGCAGTTGCAGGAGGAAAATCAAATACTTCAGGATAAAGGAACAGCAAGACAGGAGGCATCCATTCTAAATGATTGGGTAGAAGAAGTGCCGATGAACTCTCCCACATCCATCGAATGAGTATTCTCTTCAGGTGAGATTCGATCGAACGCCCGACAGAGTAGCTCGAAGGCAGGGGAGGATTCCTCTATTTTTAGGGGTGAAAAGGAAATAAGTCCTACGATGCCCCCTATCATTGTCCTGAGTGACACAGAGTAGGATGAAGGTCTCTAGCAATAGATAATACCAAAGGATAAGGAGGACCTCCCTAGGCTTGAAGAAGGAGAAGAGCCTGAGGGGTTGACACCAAGTATATGGGAGAACGAAGGATCACCCCCAAAGATAGTAGCATAGTCAATCCTTCAGAGTAAAGAGAAGTCCCCAAAGGAGAAATAAGAGACCCCGATCTGAGCCACCAAATTTTCTATAGAGGCCAAGGCAAAGAGGCCTAGGACGGCTCGACAGAAAGTGAAAGTGACCTTCGTCGAGTCATAGGAGGACGAATGGGACATGCAGCTGTTCGTCGAAAGGAAAAAATATTTTGAGAAGCTGCACAACAAAATGAAAGTAGCCAAGGAGGCTAGGAAGGTATCCTCGAGGGTAAAAGGCATCTATGTCAATCTGACACAAGACAACCAGTTTTGGGACATCTATGGTTCATCCCGAGGGTGGCCTTCCATGATGAGGAGGTACTTGGAACGGTGGGGAGTATATGGCCCACAATTGGAGGTTGCGATGATTGCAAAGGAGAATACAGGGCTTACCCCTAAAGTGAGCGGATTATACAAGGCCCAAGTAGTGCCTTCCAGAGGGGATAACTTGGATATCCCTCTGGTAGTGGTCAAACCTCCAGACGTCGACCTCTGGCAATCTGTCGAAGCTGCATTTCAATCGACAAGAAAAATGCTAGCTAGACCACCACCAGTAGCGGCCAGAACAAGAAGAGGACAATTGACAGCCATAGTTTCCCATAGGCAAAGGCAAACCACACCTTCAAATGCCGGCATGAAAAGATAGACTTGGGCTGCAGGGGCAGCAGAATCCTCCAAGAGATGGCGATGATGAAAATTCAGAGGGCTACCTGTAGCTTGGATGCCATGAGGGCGTGGCATATGTTAGGCATGGGGGGATGATAAGCACCAAAAATGCTCATATTTTATACATATTTCTTTGATCAATATGCAACTGTATAATAAGGATTGCATAATTTTATAAATTATTATATAGATATTTGATATAATTATGCGTGTTATCTAATTTGTGCATTTTTAGTATGTTTTGTGGAATTGCAGTTGATTTAGTTAGATTTGAAACGGTTGAGGTCCTTTTGATGGACCTGGAACTTTATGTCATCAGGGGTCAATGTAGAGAACATATGCGCCTCCCTACAATCAAAAGGCGCCAAGGGAATGAGTGCCTCCCTGCAGTCAGAAGGTGCCAAACCAAAGATGAGCACCTCCCTGTAGATTGAAGGCACCAACTAAATACGAGCACCTCCTTGCAGTCGAAAGGTGCCAACTGAATGTGAGCACCTCCCTGTAGTTGGAAGGTGCCAACTGAATGCAAGCACCTCCCTACAAATGGAAGGCACCAACCAAAGACAAGCGCCTCCCCATAGTCGGAAGGTGCCAATAGAAGGTAAGTGCCTCCCCATAGTTGAAAGGTGCTAATAGAAGGCAAGCGCCTCCCCATAGCTGAAAGGCGCTAATAGAAGACAAGCGCCTCCCCACATCTGAAAGGTGCTAATAGAAGGCAAGTGCCTCCCTACAACCAGAAGGTGCTGTGATAACAAGGTACCTTCCTCATAAGGAAAGCACCGCTGATTCTTTGCTCGTTGACCAGACTTGAATGATGTGGATGGCAACAGCTGGTGTAGTTCCAGCTCTATGTCATGCAAAGCTAAATTGGAGATAGCACCAACATATCAAAACGTCTTACTGATGCCAGGTAAAGCATGAACTGAAATGAACACGTCGCCATCAAAACAGAATGCCAAACGTCGATTGCCAGATTGTTCTAATTTAGTCTGGGAAGAATCGACTGTTGTAACCACTTATGTAATAGAAGTTCTACGGGTGTGTTATATAAACACACACATATCATTCTGAGAGATATATAGAAATAATTAATAAAAATCCATTGAGTTGCAGAAGATAGATTGTAATACGTTGATAAATATATTACAGTTCTAGAAGTTCTAAAGCGCGTGTTCGATCGGGAAGAAGCTGTTGGAGCCTGGGCCCACTCCAAGCCATTATTTCTTCCCCATTTCCTTTTTGTTTATTTATTTTAATTAGTTTATTGCTTTCATAGGAATGTTCATTGGTTTGCTAGTTCCAGTATTTTGCAGTAGATTTATTTTCAGGAATGTGTACATGATTTATTTATGTAGATTTAATTATGTTCATATTACGTAATTTATTGAGGAGTGCAGAATTATTGACAACCATTTCAAGAACACCCCCCAAAATGTAGGATTAGTAGATTCACCTCCAGTGGTATTGTAGTAACCTAATTCTGACTCTTTGCAAGTTTACAAAGCTCCCTGGGTTGATAATTAAATGCACGGGCATGTGAAAAAAATAGGAAACCATTCACCTTGTTTGGCCCGCAACAGGGAGATTTGAAGAGAGCATTGATCTAGGGGGAGCAGAACAAAGAAAAGGTTAATTTTTTGGTTAAAATAATTTGGGTTACCATCAATAACAAAGGGGGATATTGTTGGACATTTTGTGTCAAAGTTGTCATTTATGTCAAGGAACGAAGTTATCATTGATGTCAAGGAATAAGTTATAGTTGATGTCAAAATATCAAAAGGAATAATGCAAGAGTTTGATTGAAGATATGTCATAATATCAATTTTTATATTATGTGACGCAAAAATAAAGGATTTTTGTTAAAACCATGGTGGTAAAAATAAAGTGTTTTTATTAAAACCTTGGTGGCAAAATGATTTTTTATTAAATCATTATGAGCAACAAAAAGTTTTTATTTAACCCCCAAGGAGGCTTTAATTTTTATAAATCCAAAGGTTACAAAGTTAATTTATAAAATTTAAATTCTAAATAGAATTTAAATGATTTATAAATTAACTATGCATATTATAAATGCACTGATGTCCAAGTTTAATACACCATCGACATGCAATATTTGGAATGCAAAACATATTTAAACCTTTTCCTAAGTTCAAAACCAAGAATTTGAATTCCCTCTGATTAATTCCACACCAAAAATCATGCTAATATTCATGGAGAAAGTGCCAAGGAGCAATAAAAAAAAATCTCGTGCATTCAGTAAGAAGGGAGCACATCAAATACGCTACATGGCAAGAGGAAAAGGAAGCTAAGGGCTATAAAGGATTAAGTGAAATATTAAAGTACCTTCTATGATTTTAGTGGGCACGTGAGCACTTGGATCACATGGCTATAAATACACAGCCAAGGCACTAGTAAGGGAGAGAGTGCAAGATCGAATCCCACAAAATGCGGACTAGGAGATATAAAAGGTTTTTATATTTTTTATTTAATTTTTGATTAAGTTGCTAAGGTTGTGGAGAGATAAGGGTTGTTAATAGAAATAAAAATTATTGTTTTCTTTGCTAAGGCTAGGGAGAGATAAAAGGTAAATTGGTTATGATATTTACCTTAGTGGTAAATGGAAATTTACTAGGGTAATATTGTTTTTACCTTAGGGAATTAAAAATTGATTTATTGCATATATTTGGTAAAGTGACTTAATCAATTATTGCAATATTGAGAAGATTAAGGTGTGCTTGGTCAATTATTTTTGATGGATGATTTATTTAAGATGGAGTAATAATGTGTATGTAAGTTTTGATATTTACATTTTATCTTTGAGAGAGTTTATCTTCTTATAACTTCTCTGATCTTGGCAAAGAAGTGTTTTTGGTTGTGGTAGATTTTTGAGGTTCATCATCGAGAAAAATGTATGGGTATATTCTTCCATAGTTGATTTGATTGGTTTATTTTCTAGAAAACAAGTTTGGACTGAAAAGGACTTAAGTAGGTCTCCTTGTTGAGTGTGTTGAGCTAATGCTTCAAGGTTTTCTGGAATAAAGAGTTGTTAAAACCTTGTTTTATAAGCATTGTTGTTGAAGCCATTGCTTGAGTGAAGAACTTGAACTAGGGTTTGAAAAGAACATGAGTATCATTGTTATGCAAGATTGTTTTATAAGCATTGTTGTTGAAGACATTGGTTAAGTGAAGAACTTGAAATCGAATTTGAAAAGAACATGAGTATCATTGTTATGTGAGATTGGTTGATAAGTATTGTTGGAAACATTTTGAGTGAAGGTTCATATGCTTGGACTAGGGTTTGTAATCTCGGATTTTTTCATTGAGTTATTGGTTAAGTAGAGTTGGTTGAGCCTAGTCAAGTGGATGTGTGAAGTGATTGTTCAAGTTCTATAAAAAAAACTATTCTATATTATGAATTGATTTGAGAAAGTGATTGAACATTGAGGTGATTGTGAAGCATATTGAGTCTCTAACAATTTTTTGTATGTTTCTGAAAGAGTGATTGAAAGTGATTGAGCATTGAGGTGATTGTGAAGCATATTGAGTCTCTAACAATCCTATGTATGTTTCTAAAAGAGTGGTTGAAAGTAATTGAGAATTGTGATGAGTATAGAACATATTGAGTCTCTAGCAATTCTCTTTATATTTTTACGAGATTAGACAAGTTCTAGTGTGGACTTGTTGAGCAAATTTGATGCAAGTCTTTGAGAAGACTTATGGACGGATTTTGGTAAGCTTTTGTGGAAGCTTACAATACATATTGAGAATAAATTTGGATAAGTTCTTGTGAGAACTTATTGAGCATATTAGACAAGTTCTATAGAGGACTTGACGATATATTGGTGTGAGCTTTTGTGGAAGCTTACAAGGCAGATTTGAGACAATTCTTTGAGAAGACTTGAGAGTAGAGTTGATTTATTGATTTGTTCAAACCTTGAGTTAAGGTTTGGGAAAAGTCTAGTAGAGTTGAATTGATTGATTTTTTCGAACCTTGATGTAAGGTTTGGGGTAGATCCAGCAGAGTTGATTTGAGATTGAGTCAAGATTTGAGTTAAGGCTTGAAGATAGAGATTGAGGATATATTTATGCTAGAATGAAGGATTGTGTTTAGTATAGATTTGAGGATAGAGTTTGGTGTATATTTGAGGATAGGTTTGTGCCAGACTAGACATAAATATTGAGGAGAGATTTTTGCTAGACCGAAGGACTGTGTTTAGTATAGATTTGAGATAGAGCTTTGCAGGTGACAAAGTTGAGGAAAAATATCTCTAGCCAGAGTAGGGAAGACATGTGTCTTCTATGGATAGATTTCCATTTTCTAAGGGAAGTGGAGGTATAGGTATGCTACAGGATCACCATCTAGAGTAGAGTTAGGAGATTGGTGTCTCTTGTGGATAGAGATCGACAAACTTTGATTAGGGGATTGGTGTCTCCTTTAGATAGAGATCCATAAACATTTTAATAGGGAAAGAATTCCCAAGAGATTGATTGAGAAAAATTTAGTGAAATTTTTTCTTTTGTGGAGTAGCCCACATTGGGTGAACCACATAAATTTTGGTGTCTCTATTGTGTGTGGCGATTTATGCATTGCTTTCATTTCTACTATTTATATTTCTATCTATACATTACATAATAATGATTGGAAAAGAAAATTAAAAAATGGTCTTATATTGTTCACCCCCCTCTCAGTATAATCTTGTGTTATTCAATTGGTATTAGAGCGGGTTACTTCGAAAGAGTTTAATAGCTTTAAGGAAAATCTAACAAGAACACAATGGATTCTAAGAATGGATTATCAGATAATTCAACACCAGTATTTGATAGATGTGACTACATATATTGGATTAAGAGAATGAAGATTTACTTGATGGCACTTGGTAATGAGATTTGGGATGTAGTTGAAAATGGATACGACCCCTCAATAGATCCATCTATAGATAAGGAATGTAAGCTTCTACAACATTGAAATTCAAAAGCAATAAATGCACTTTTGAGAGGTTTGCATAGAATATAGTCTATAAAAATTATGCATTGTCAAGATGCAAAAGGAATGTAGGATAAATTGGAAAGTATATATGAAGGAGATAAAGGTGTCAAGAAAGCAAAGATACAAAATATCAAGGACAATTTGAATAATTAAGAATGAAGTATGAGGAAAACATTAGTACTTATCTACTTTGAGTGGATGAGGTTATTAATGTTATGCAAGGACTTGGAATTAAGGTTCAAGAATCAAATGTTTGTGATAAGGTCTTAATATCTCTTCCAAAAATATTTAGTGAAAATATTTTTGCTATATAAGAATTAAATGATGGTGATTATTTGACAAGATATATGTTTCTTGGTATTCTTACAGGTTTTGAGTTGATAACAAAAGAACCTAATCTCCAAAAGGAAGCAACCTTCAAATCAATCAAGAAGACAAAGGGTAAGAAGTCAGAATCAAGAAATGAGTCATCCAATGATGAAGAAGCTAATTATAGCAGAAGGAATAAGGATTAAAGAATATCTAGAGATGTAAAATATGTTATATGTTTCAATTATGGAAAGTATGGTCATTATGCAACTGATTGTCAAGAATCTACGAATAACAATGATGAAGAAAATCAGGATCACAAAAATATGTAATCAAAAAGATACAAGCATAAAAATAAAAACAAGGATGGAAAAAGTAGACAAGGAAAGAAGTTATTCCAAATGCAAAAGAGGAGCTACTATGCATATAAGGCAAGTAAGTACTCAAGTGATAGTGATAATAGTTTTTTAGACAATGATAATGATGAAGTCATATTTATGATTGAAGAAAAAGAAGTCAAGAAAATATCACCAATAATTCTCAAGTGTTTTAGATGTGGTAAATTTTGACATATTGAATATAGTTGTACAAGAAATGGTTTTAGTTTTAGTGGTGATGAATATGAATATACACTTGAAGTACCATAAGAGAATATTCTAATGGCTCTAGAGAAATAAGAAAGTGATCCTATAGAAGACAAGTTAAAAAAAAATGAATTTGTGGACAAAGGTAAACAAATAGAGGAAGAATAAGATAAAGAAGGATATGATCTCAAGCAAGAACTTATTTATGATCTTGACACAATAAATAAGGTAAGAAATTAAAACTCTAAACTTGAGTTTCAGGTTCAAGAATGTGATGAACAGAGAAAAATGCTTATAGAGGATCTAGACAAATCAAAGGCTAAGACAAAGAAGTTTAAAGATAAGTTAGAATCAAAGGTCTTATAATGTGAAAGGCTAGAACAAGAGGTAGCTTCATTCAATATGGAAGTAAAAAAATTCAAAATCAAGATACAAGGGTTTAAAAATAGCTCAAAGAACTTAGATAAGTTCATCAAGATACAAAACCTACATCAAGCAAGATAGGTCTTGGATTTGAATAGGAACAAAATAAATGGGAAGAGAAGTCAACCTCAAGTTTTGAAGGAGAAGAAACTTCAAGAGAAGAAACTTTAGAAGAAGACAATGTAAGAGAAAGTGAGACATCTAAGGATGATTTGGACAACAGAAAGTTCAACAAGAACATGAACAATGCACAAAGAATAAATAGATGGAACACCAATTAGAATAGGTCAAGAGAGTAAGTTTCAATGGAATGCGTTTCTCATATCACAAGTTTGGAAACATGGCTTCACAGTGCAGGACACATGAAAGACAAGAATATGGGAATAGAAAACTTTTCCATGGGTATTGCTACTCATGTAATCAATTTGGTCACAAGGCAATGAATTGTAGGGTTCATGACAGAAAAGAATATGGCCTCGCTAGGAGAAATCCTAAGACATTTGCACCTCCAAGGAATAATAACATTAAGTGTTATAAGTGCAATAATGATGGACACACAACAAAGTGGTGTAGAGCAGACATTCTAGAATCAAGTATGAATAGGAACAAGAATAGGAACATGAAAAGGGATATGGATATGAACAGGAAAAGGAATAGGAACAAGGATATTAACATGAACAAGAATAGGAATAGGAATAGGAACAGGAACAAGAAAATGGATATGGATAGGAATATGGACATGGAAAGGAATAGTCAGAAATCAAAAGGATCATATAAGAAAAAAAGAGGATAAAGGTAAAGATCGGTGCTTTACGATATTTTAACAAAAGCCTACATAAAGTAAGATATGTCTTGGATTTTAATAGGAACAAAAGAAATGGGAAGAGAAGTCAACGTCAAGTTCTTTAGGAGAAGAAACTTTAGAATAAGACAACGTAAGAGAAAGTGAGACATCTAAGGATGAGTTGGATAATAGAAAGTTCAACAAGAATAGGAACAATGCACAAAGGAGAAATATATGGAACAACAATTATAATAGGTCAAGAGAGACTAAGAGACCAATGAGGTCAATACAAGGAAATTTCAATGGAAGGTGTTTCTCATGTCACATGTTTGGACACATGGCTTCACAGTGTAGGACACATGAAAGACAAGAATATGGGAACATATAACATTTCCATGTGTATTGCTACTCATGTAATCAATTTTGTCACAAGGCAATGAATTGCATGGTTCATAATAGAAAAGGATATGGTCTCACTAGGAGAAATCCTAAGAAATTTGCACCTTCAAGAAATAATAAGTGTTATAAGTGCAATAATTATGGACACACATCAAAGTGGTGTAGAGCAGACATTCCAAAACCAAGTATGAACAGGTTCAATAATAGGAATAGGGAAAAGGATATGGATATGAATAGGCACAAGAATAGAAACAAGGATATGAACATGAACAAGAACAAATAGGAATAGGAATAAGAAAATGGACATGGAAATGAAAATGGACATGGAAAGAAATAGTCAAAGGAATCAGAAGGATCATATAAGAAGAAAAGAGGATAAAGGTAAAGACTAGTGCTTGTTGGGAGTAGAAATGCTCCCACCCTAGAATTAACCACCTCAAGAGGAGGTGGAGGAAGGGCTAAGCTAAGAAACTCATTCTTCGCCCCGAGCCCCAAAGGTGAACTTTTGTCATTGATGTCAAAGGGGGAGAGATTTGAATAAGAGGGAGAGATTTGGTATTTGAGTAAAGAGGGGAGATTTGAAAAGAGCATTGAGTCAATGGGAGCAGAACAAAGAAAATGTTAAGTTTTTGGTAAAAATAATTTGGGTTACCATCAATGACAAAGGGGGATATTATTGGATATTTTGAGTCAAAGTTGTCATTGATGTCAAGGAATGAACTTATCATTGATGTCAAATAATAAGCTATAGTTGATGTGAAAAGGTCAAAGGGAACAATGCGAGAGGTTGATTGAAAAGATGTCATGATATTATTTTTATATTATGTGAGGCAAAAATAAAGGGTTTTTGTTAAAACCATGGTGGTCAAAATAAAGTGTTTTTATTAAAACCATGGTGGCAAAATGATTTTTTTTAAAATCATTATGAGCAAACAAAAGTTTTTATTTAACCCCCAAGGAGGCTTTAATTTTTATAAAGCCAAAGGTTACAAAGTTAATTTATAAAATTTAAATTCTAAATAGAATTTAAATGATTTATAAATTAATTATGCATATTATAAAGGCACCAACGTCCATGTTTAATACACCATTGACATGCAATATTTGGAATGCAAAACGTATTTAAACCTTTGCCTAATTTCAAAACCAAGAATTTGAATTCTCTCTGATTAATTCCACACCAAAAATCATGCTAAGATTCATGGAGAAAGTGCCAAGGAGCAGCAAAAAAAAAGCTCGTGCATTCAGTAAGAAGGGAGCACATCAAATACGCTACGTGGCAAGAGGAAAATGGAGCTAAGGGCTATAAAGGATTAAGTGAAATGTTAAAGTACCTTATATGCTTTTAGTGGGCACATGAGTGCTTGGATCACATGGCTAGAAAGACAGCCAAGACGCTAGCAAGGGAGAGAGTGCAAGATCAAATCCGTAAAATACGAAGTAGGAGATATAAAATGTTTTTATATTTTTGATTAAGTTGCTAAGGTTATGGAGAGATAAGGGTTGTTAATAAAAATAAAAATTATTCTTTTCTTCGCTAAGGCTAGGGAGAGATAAGGGGTAAATTGGTTATGATATTCACCTAAGTGGTAAATGGAAATTTACTAGGGTAATATTGTTTTTACCTTAGGGAATTAAAAATTGATTTATTGCATATATTTGCTAAAGTGACAATCAATTATTGCAATATAGAGAAGAGTAAGGTATGTTTGGTCAATTATTTTTTATGGATTATTTCTTTAAGATGGAGTAATAAGGTGTATGTAAGTTTTGATATTTACATTGTATCTTTGAGAGAGTTTATCTTCTTATAACTTCTTTGAGATTGGAAAAGAAGTGTTTATGGTTGTGGTAGATTTTTGAGGTTCCTTCATCATCAAGAAAAAGGTATGGGCATATTCTTCCATAGTTGAGTTGATTGGTTGGTTTTCTAGAAAACAAGTTTGGAGTGAAAATGACTTAAGTAGGTCTCCTTATTGAGTGTGTTGAGCTAATGCTTCAAGGTATTCTAGAATAAAGAGTTGTTGTTAAAACCTTGTTTTATAAGCATTGTTATTTAATCCATTTCTTGAGTGAAGAACTTGAACTAGGGTTTGAAAACAACATGAGTATCATTGTTATGCGAGATTGTTTTATAAGCATTGTTTTTGAAGCCATTGGTTGAGTGAAGAACTTGAAATAGGATTTGAAAAGAACATGAGTATCATTTTTATGTGAGATTGGTTGATAAGCATTGTTGGAAACATTTTGAGTGAAGGTTCATATGCTTGGACTAGGGTTTGTAAGCAAGTATTATTTCATTGAGTTATTGGTTGAGTAGAGTTGGTTGAGCCTAGTCAAGTGCATGTGTGAAGTGATTGTTCAAGTTCTATAAAAAAAGCTATTCTATATTATGAATTGATTTGAGAAAGTGATTGAACATTGAGGTGATTGTGAAGAATATTTAGTCTCTAACAATTCACTGTATGTTTCTGAAAGAGTTATTAAAAGTGATTGAGAATTGAGGTGATTGTGAAGCATATTGAGTCTCTAACAATCCTCTGTATTTTTCTAAAAGAGTGGTTGAAAGTAATTGAGAATTGTGATGAGTATAGAGCATATTGAATCTCTAGAAATTCTCTTTATGTTTTTACGAGATTGGACAAGTTCTAGTGTGTACTTGTTGAGTAGATTTGATGCAAGTCTTTGAAAAGACTTATGGATAGATTTGGGTAAGCTTTTGTGGAAGCTTAGAATACATATTGAGAACAGATTTGGATAAGTTCTTGTGAGAACTTATTGAGCATATTAGACAATTTATATAGAGGACTTGAGGATATATTAGTGTGAGCTTTTGTGGAAGCTTACATGGAAGATTTGAGACAAGTCTTTAAGAAGACTTGAGAGTAGATTTGATTGATTGATTTGTTCAAACCTTGAGTTAAGGTTTGTGGAGAATCTAGTAGATTTGAATTCATTTATTTGTTCAAAATTTGAGTTAAAGTTTGGGGTATATCCAACAGAGTTAATTTGAGATTGAGTCAAGCTTTGAGTTAAGGCTTGAAGATAGAGATTGAGGATATATTTATGCTAGAATGAAGGACTATGTTTATTATAGATTTGAGAATAGATTTTGGTGCATATTTGATGGTAGGTTTCTGCCAGACTAGAGATAAATATTGAGGATAAATTTGTGCTAGACCGAAAGACTATGTTTAGTATAGATTTGAGATAGAGCTTTGGAGGTGACAAAGTTGAGGACAAAGATCTCCAGCTAGAGCAGGTAAGACAGGTGTCTTCTCTATATAGATTTCCATTTTCTAAGGGTAGTGGAGGCATAGGTCTTCTAGATGATCACCATCTAGAGTAGAGTTAGGATATTGGTGTCTCCTATGGATAGATATCGATAAAATTTGATTAGGGGATTGGTGTCTCCTTTAGATAGAGATCCATAAACATTGTAATAGGGAAAGAATTCCCAATATATTTTTTTGAGAAAAGTTTAGTGAAATATTTTCTCCCTAGAGTAGCCCACATTGGGTGAACCACGTAAATTTTGATGTCTCTATTGTGTGTGGTTATTTATGCATTGCTTTGATTTCTATTATTGATATTTCTATCTATACATTACATAATATTGATTGGAAAAGAAAAGTAAAAAGTGGTCTTATACTGTTCAACGCCCCTCTCAGTATAAGCTTATGTTGTTCAATTCGTATTAGAGCAGGTTCCTTAAAAATAGTTTAATAGATTGAAGGAAAAGCTAACGAGAACACAATGGATTCTAAGAATGGATTATCAGATAATTCAACACCAGTATTTGATGGATGTGACTACATATATTGGAGTATGAGAATGAATATTTACCTAATGGCACTTGGTAATGAGATTTGGGATGTAGTTGAAAATGGATATGACCCCTCAATAGATCCACCTATAGATAAGGAAGGTAAGCTTCTAAAGCATTGTAATTCAAAAGCAATGAATGCACTTTTGAGAGGTTTGCATAGAACAAAGTCCATAAAAGTTATGCATTGTCAAGATGCAAAAGGAATGTGGGATAAATTGGAAAGTATATATGAAGGAGATAAAGGTGTCAAGAAAGAAAAGATACAAAATCTCAAAGGACAATTTGAAGAATTAAGAATGAAGTATGAGGAAAACATTAGTACTTATCTACTTTGAGTCGATGAGGTTATTAATGCTATGCAAGGACTTGGAATTAAGGTTCAAGAATCAAATTTTTGTGATAAGGTCTTAATATCTCTTCCAAAAAGATTTAGTGAAAATATTTTTTCTATAGAAGAATTAAATGATGGTGATTCTTTGACAAGGGATATGTTTCTTTCTATTATTACAGCTTTTGAGTTGATAAAAAAAGAACCTAATCCCCAGAAGGAAGCAACCTTCAAATCAATCAAGAAGACAAAGGGTAAGAAGTCAGAATCAAGCAATGAATCATCCAATGATGAAGAAGCTAATTATAGAAGAAGTAATAAGGATTCAAGAATATCTAGAGATGTAAAATTTGTTAGATGTTTCAATTATAGAAAGTATGGTAATTATGCAACTGATTGTCTAGAAGCTAAGAATAACAATGATGACGAAAATTAGGATCACAAAAATAGGGAATCAAAAATATACAAGCATCAAAAGAAAAGAAAGGATGGACAAAGTAGACAAGAAAATAAGTTATTCCAAATTCAAAAGAGGAGCTACTATGTAGACAAGGCAAGTAAGTATGCAAGTGATAGTGATAACAATTTTTTAGACAATGATAATGATGAAGTCATATTTATGATTGAAGAAAAAGAAGTCAAGAAAATTTCACCAATAATTCTCAAGTGTTTTAGATGTGGTAACTTTGGACATGTTGAAGATAGTTTTACAAGAAATGGTTTCAGTTTTAGTGATGATGAATATGAAGATACACTTGAAGGACCAGAAGAGAATATTCTAATGGCTCTAGAGAAAGAAGAAAGTGATCCTATAGGAGACAAGTCAAAAGAAAATGAATATGTGGAAAAAGGTAAACAAATAGAGGAAGAATCAGATAAAGAAGGATATGATCTCAAGTGAGAACTTATTTATGCTCTTGACACAGTAAATAAGGTAAGAAAGAAAAACTCTAAAATTGAGTTTTAGGTTCAATAATGTGATGGAAAGAGAAAAATGCTTATAGAGGATCTGGACAAATCAAATGCTAAGACAAAGAAGTTCAAGGATAAGTTAGAAGCAAATGTCTTATAATGTGATAGGCTAGAACAAGAGGTAGCTTCATTAAATATGGAAGTCAAAAAATCCAAAATCAAGCTACAAGGGTTCAAAAATAGCTCAAAGAACTTAGATAAATTCATCAAGATACAAAATCCTACATCAAACAAGATAGGTCTTGGATTTGAATAGGAACAAAAGAAATGGGAAGAGAAGTCAAAGTCAAGTTCTAAAGGAGAAGAAACTTTAGAAGAAGATAGTATAAGAGAAAGTGAGACATCTTAGGATGAGTTGGACAATAGAAAGTTCAACAAGAACATGAACAATGCACAAAGAATAAATATATGGAACAAAAATTAGAATAGGTCAAGAGAGACTAAGAGACCAATGAGGTCAAGACAAGGAAATTTCAATGGAAGGTGTTTCTCATGTCACAATTTTGGACACATGGCTTCACAGTGCAGGACACATGAAAGACATGAAAAAAATATGGCCTCGCTAGGAGAAATCCTAAGATATTTGCACCTCTAAGTGTAATAATGATGGACACACAACAAAGTGGTGTACAACAGACTTTCTAGAATCAAGTATGAACAGGAACAAGAAAAGGAACAGGAAAAGGGATATGGATATAAACAGGAATAGGAATAGGAACAAGGATATTAACATGAACAAGAATAGGAATAGGAACAATAAAATGGATATGGATAGGAAGATGGACATGGAAATGAACAGTCAGAGAAATCAGAAGGATCAGATAAGAAGAAAAGAGGATAAATATAAATACTGATACTTTCTAGGAGTAGAAATACTCCCACTCCATAATTAACCACCTCAATAAGAGGTGGGGGAGGGGCTAATATAAGAAACTCATTCTTAGCCCCGAGCCACAAAGGTGACCCTTTGTCATTGATGTCATAGGGAGAGATATTTGAGTAAGTGAGAGAGATTTGGTATTTGAGTAAAGAGGAGAGATTTGAAGAGAGCATTGAGCCAAGGGGAGCAATGTCCTAGGGGGAGCAAAACAAAGAAAATGTTAAGTTTTTGGTGAAAATAATTTGGGTTACCATCAATGACAAAGGGGGATATTGTTGGACATTTTGATTCAAAGTTGTCATTGATGTCAAGGAACGAAGTTATCATTGATGTCAAGGAATAAGCTACAATTGATGTGAAAATGTCAAAGGAATAATGCAAGAGGTTGATTGAAAATATTTCATTATATTATTTTTATATTATGTGAGGTAAAAATAAAGGGTTTTTATTAAAACCATGGTGGCAAAAATAAAGGGTTTTTATTAAAACCATGGTGGCAAAATGATTTTTTATTAAATCATTATGAGCAACAAAAAGTTTTTATTTAACCCCCTGATGAGGCCTAGAAATGCCTCCATCATAGCATGTTTTGAACAACTAAAACTTGCCTAAAACTCTATGATTTACTTTATATACTAGTTAAGTTGATCTAATATGTTGTGTATTAATTATTTACATGATTGATGTGTTTGGAATATTATATGTTGATTTTCATAGTTTTTGTGTAGTTTTATATCACTTTGCCATGACCTGTTACATAAGGGATATGGTTAGGCTGATAGCAACACTTTATTATTCTTATTTTTATGTTTCTCAAGAATTAATTTATTTTAATTTAGCAAATAGTGCAAATAAATGTTACTGTGCAACAGAAACTGTTTTTCCTATTTAAATTCCAGCCAACTACCAATGAATGACAAGGCATGGAATTCACACATGAAGATGAATGAAGGCTATTGCAATATGATCTTGAGGACTAATACACCTGAGAAATGCATCTGAAATAAATTGAAGAGTACATAGTTGGTCATTTCTAAGATCTTTAGATTGAGAAATACAGTCTCTTTGGATTGAGTGAATATCTTCGGATTGAGCCACTTAGCTCCGGATTGAGAACAGAAAGCACTTTTTGACTTGTTGACTAATTTTTGATGATGGAAAAAGATAAATAAGGCTGAGGAGGTTAAAGGAAAATATCTCCCATATAAATTTGTCATATTTGCCATCCAAAGCCACAATTTATGGAAAAGATCCTCTTCTAGGTTAAACCTAGGGAATATTGTAGAATAACAAGAATTAATTTGTAGAGTATATTTTTTGTTGTAATTAAATTTGAGGTATCTATAAAAGATAGTTCCTGTCTAGGTTGTGCTGAGAAGAATAATAATAATAATAATAGAAATGGTAGTAGATAAAATATAGATAGATAATAAGTGATAAAATTGAGACTGTTACAGTTTTGTAACAGGTTTTAGCTGCAGATTTGTAATCATGTTATGAATCAATAAAGTACAAGTTTTTCTTTAATTATATTATGTTTGAGTGTGAGTAATATTTATATAGAGAGTAATTCATACCTTCTTCTAGAAAAGGAGGTTGGCCACTTCTAGACCTAGGAGGAGGATTAACAGACAGGTTTTGTTCTGATTTTGCTGCAGCAAAATAAGCTGTGAAACTTGTCAATTTCATTCTTTTGTAGTAGTTAACATCCATTTCAGTCCTAATAATTTATTTTCTATTCATTATAATTTTGTGATGTTATTAGTAGTAGATCTGATTAGTCTTTTTGCTTTCCAAAAACTTTCCAATTTACTACAATTTCCATTTCCAGCAATTTATAGTTTTTTGCAATTTTCCTACATTATTGTTTTTGTTGTCAACCCCTACATAGAAGATTGACAACCTTCTATTACAGAGTATTGATAGGAATTAATTTTAGTTTTCATTATTGCAAGAGTAAATAGACTTTCATTTTGCAACTGTAATTAGGTTTCCAATTTTGCAACTGTAATTAGGGTTTTAATTCTATAATTTAATCATATTTCATTCTTGCAATTGTAACTAAGGTTTCATTTCTATAATAAACAATTAGTATTCATTCTTGAAATTATATTAAATTTAAATTTATGTAATTTAGAGGTAGAAGATACCTAAAAACCCCCACACAATCAGTTCCACCAATAAGACTTGCTACTCCTAATTGACCTTAAATTATAGCCCTGTTCACTCCTTTCGTAGATAGCCTTGTACACTACCTTGGATTGACAAATTCATTGAGAATTAATTATGTGCTTAACAACAACCCGTCATTTTGGCACTATTTTTGGGGAGAGTGTTGTTAGAAGGTGTCAACAGTTTAATAGCTGTTAATTAGACTAAGTTGTGAAAATTTAGAGTAAAATTTGAATATAACAACTGATTAAGTAACAATTATTGACTTATAATTTATGTCATTAAGGAGTAGGCATGAATGAGTAGGCCTAGAGATGAAGAAGGCAAAATTATCTAAAGATATCCCTAGCTTATTCCATTAAGTAGGTATTCACGCCTAAGGGGTGAATCACCTATGTTTGAACTACCAGAAAAACTAAAACAAAAACCACTAGCTTCATCATCATCAAAATCTCTTGAGCAAGAAAAGTTACTAGACTCATCATCAACAAAAGGTTTTTGACCTCTTGAGAAAGAAATTTGGATAGGTTTAACTGAATATGAAGAATAGGAAATTATGGCAGAAAGAGGCAATCTAGATGGGGATGACTAGTATGGTCATGTCCATAATGAAAATGATCAAGATGATCAAGATGTGCTCCAACCTCCTAGAACATTTGAATATCCTATTATTTTGAATCCCACACAGAACTCTCCCATGAAAACAATCTCACCTTCAGTGCTTCCAACCTTCTAGGGTGTTGCATCTGAAGATCCTGATTAGTTCTTGTTTAAGTTCAAAGTAGTTTGTCAAACCTATGACTATATAAATGATAATAAAAAACTTAAGGTTTTTCCTTCAACACTCAAGGACTCAAAATTACACTGGTTCATGAGCTTACAACCAGATTCCATCCAAACCTGGGATCAAATGGAGACTGTGTTTTTAGACAAGTATCAAGAGTATTGTCGAGTAAGGAACAGGAAATATGAGTTGTTCAAAATTAAACAAGAAGATGATGAAACATTAGAAGATTACCTTGATATATTTGTGTTTATTCAAAGAAGGTGTGGACTAGGAGAACCAAAATTGTGCAAAACCATTTTTCTAAGAGGATTACAAGATGAATCCAGAGAGGTATTAGATTTGATGGGAAATGGGGATGTAAGTACTCATAATATGGATGATATTGTGGATATTTGTAGAAATTACTCTCGCACTAGGCAAAAAAGAAAGAAAAAGAGTACAAATGGCACTCATGTGAAGGACCTAATAGAGGAACTTGCAAATTTTAAGACTGACATCCTGGTACAATTAAACATAGCTTTGGGAGAAATGTCTGCTAAAGAAAAAATGTTAGGATCCTCAATCCTAACATTATTAGTTAGTATTAGTTAGTATTATTAATCATTTAATTATTATATTATTAACTTATAAAGTGAACCATCACAACCCTTCATAACGTGAACCATCACGTCTCTTCATATGTGAACCATCATGTCTCTTCACCAATGTAGCTTTAGGGTAGATATATATATTAGGTTGACCATCCATATCAAATCATCCAAGAAGAAGAATAATAAGAATAGATTCCAAGGAGGGAGCCCCCTATAGTGGCAAAGCGATTACAAGGGAGCCCCCTTTGAGTGGCCTACGATTACATTTACATTAATTTGTTAATAATTTTATAGTAAGACCTTGGGGTCTTACCATTTGGTATTAGAGCCATGTGGGACCCAGTCATGTGGGAATTGCTCAAATATCTTCATCAAATCACTTCTGTGCATGACTATAGAACTCGATTTGAGGATATCACCAAACACAACTCAATATTGGATGAATCAATTCTCATCAATGGATTCATTAGGGGATTAAAAGAGGAAATTAGAATGGAGGTGACAAGGTTCAATCCCTATACCATGATGCAAACCTATGGATTGTCAAAATTAATTGAAGATAAAATCAATGTACAACAATGATTAGGGAAACCACTTATGGAAAAATCGTCGACCACTTACATCGCTCCCAAACCTATGCATAATGGAAGGGCACAAAGCACTTACACAACCCCCAAATCTAATCAAACTTTACAAATTAAACATCTTAGATTTTAGGAGATGAAGGAACGACGAGCAAAAGGACTCTGTGATAATTGTGATGAAAAATTTGTACCCCACCATAAATGTGTTACACTAACAATGTATTTATTGAAGGAAGTTGATCCTTGTCTCTCCCTAAAGCAAGCAAATGAGGTAGTTGTGTCCGAAGCAACCAGTGCACCTACTCACCGCAATGAAGACAATGAGGTCGATGTGCAAGAAGTGATTGATGTACCAAGCAAGGATGAAGTAGACATACCCAAAGTGATCAATGCTAGCCAAACATGCACTCTACAAGACCTACACATACCTTACTCACCAATAGTGATTTCTTGCCATATGACCAAACCTATTCAGAACCAACGTAGAGTGACTACACACTCCTCCGTTGGCTCTACCAAGGAACCAAAAAAGGATATGAAATCATTATCATCACTTTTGATGCATCATTCTAAAGTATTTGAGGAACCCCAAGGGTTGCCCTCCCATCGTCATCATGATTTTCCTAAGGGAGATTCTACCATTGTTCTTGGCAACCCCCCGATAATACTTCATCCTTCTTGATATCCCTACCTACGAAAGGATGCCATTAAAATAGTCCAAGAAATTACACAAATCCTTATTGGAAAACAAAGGACAAAGCTTCTCACTTTGAGCTTTGAGGAAAAAGCTCTTTTTAAGGAGGGTGGCATGTTAGGATCCTCAATCCTAAAATTATTAGTTAGTATTAGTTAGTATTATTAATCATTTAATTATTATATTATTAACTTATTAACTTATAAAGTGAACCATCACAACCCTTCATAACGTGAACCATCACGTCTCTTCATACGTGAACCATCATGTCTCTTCACCAACGTAGCTTTAGGGTAGATATATATATTAGGTTGGCCATCCATATCAAATCATCCAAGAAGAAGAATAATAAGCATAGATTCTAAGGATGGAACCCCCTATAGTGGCAAAGCGATTACAAGGGAGCCACCTATAGTGGCAAAGCGATTACAAGGGAGCCCCCTATAGTGGCAAAGCGATTACAAGGGAGCCCCATTTGAGTGGCCTGCAATTACATTTACATTAATTTGTTAATAATTTTATAGTAATACATTAGGGTCTTACCAAAAAACCATAGAAAATTTAGCAATTTATTTCCAAATATGCAGGAATAAACATGCCTTATAGGAATGTCCTCTAAAAAAAACATCCATTTTAGCTATTTGTAGTATTTTCTCAAAAGGACATTTGACTGACAAATATCATCTGCTACCACAAATAAAAACTATCCTAGAAACTCAAACAGAAGAACTCAATTATGGGACCAAGACAAGGGGGAAACTTTCAACAGTATCAAAATACCCCTAATTTTCCTATAAATTGGGAAAACAACCATGGAAACATGTATTGGGGATAGTCAGAACCACCCCAACGTCCTTGGAATTATTCTCAATGGATAAATTCTCAAGAATGGCCACATACAGGTTGTAATAATTCATCCTAGAATAAAAAACAGAATAACCCACCATGGAATCAGAATCAAAGTAATCCATCTTGGATGCAAAATCAATAGCAATGGGGTCAACAATACCAGTCCTATCCAAGGCAACAAAGAAATCAAGGTCAAACTCAGAATTTGCTGCCTGCACCAAATCAAAATTTTCAAGGAAAACCAAATCAACAAATGCAATAGGTGAAACAACCTCAATTACCAGCTCAACCTATAATAAATCCAAATAACATAAGGCAGGCAACTCCTGCCTATATGGCTGATTCTGAAGGAAATTTAGATATGCAAATTCTGGATTGTAGCAACATACAACTACATTCAGGGAAAGTTTTACCTGAACCTATTATAATTGAAGTGAAAGAAGATGAAATTCAAGAACCTATTGAACCAAGCAAATTCAAACCAACAACAAAAAAAGAAGAAGAACCACAGGCAGAACAGTTACCTTCATCAGGGATAATTCCATACCCTAAGAGACTTAACACTACAGCAAAAAATTATGAATCAGAGTTAGTGAAAGAACTCAAAAAATTAACCATATCACTGCCCTTATTGCAAGCCATTAAGGATATACCTATGATTAAAATAACTATTTGATATTTGTGCAACAGAAGAGCAGGAAGAAAAAGAAAGCATTTCCTAAAACTGTTCATGTTGAAGGAAAGATAGTTGATCTCTTGTCAGGAAAACTAGTACCTCCAAAGTATAGTGACCCAGGAAGTCTAGTTATCACAGTGATCATAAGCTCAGTACCAATATCAAACATCTTAGTTGATCTAGGAGCTGCAATAAATATCATGACCAAGGATACAATGGAACAATTACAGCTCAAACATCTCAGCCCCACATTCATAGTTTTAGAAATGGTTGATAGGTCAGTTGCAAAACCTGAAGGTATCATTGAAGATGTCCCTATAGAAGTTTCTTCTTGGGAATACCCTATAGATTTTTTGGTTTTACAGCCAAGAAACTCAGCACATGGCTATCCCATTATCCTAGGAAGACCTTGGCTTGCAACTGCAACAACCTTTATAGACTGCAGATCTGGAAAAATGACAATTTCAAATGGTATTGACCTAAAACAGATTTCTCTATATCCTCCTGCAAGACCTTTAAGCAATTTCATAGGTCAGTTATGGTTTCCTGACTCATATGAAGAACCAGAAGAGGTTATTTCCACACTAGCCACCTTGGTAGTAAGGGAACACATAGAAGACCTCCATGACACAAAAATTTTAGAAAATGAAACAGTCCTAATGAATGTTCTGCATGAACAAGGGTTAGAAGAGGAAGCAACCAATATCAATCAATTGCTAGTGAGAGAAGAAGGTCAAAGTTCTGAAGAAAGGCCATCTATACCATCATAGGAAACATCTGTTTCACTACCACATGGGTGGCACCATCACTTGATCTTCCCTTCTCATTGTTCCATACAGGATATGCTTCCATCAAAAATCAATGAGACAGAAACTTCTTATGTCCTCCCATCTCATCATTGTCCTCTTAATTCCCTAGTCAACAATTGTGAAGAAGTAAATTCAGTCCTTCCAAATACAAAACAAATAGAAGTCCAGCCAAGCAAATTTTTGAACATAAATAGCCAACTTACTAGGGAAGAGGAAGAAAAATTGATAGCTATTTTGTAGAAGCATATCCATGCTTTTGCTTGGGATTACAAAGATATGTCAGGGATTCACCCTGATGTATGTACTCATAGAATTTATACTGAAGATGTCAAGCCTGTAAGATAGCCTCAGAGAAGACTGAATCCTGCCTTGAGGGATATTGTGAAAGAAGAAATTGAAAAACTTCTGGAAGTAGGATTCATTTACCCAATTTTTGATAGTCGGTGGGTCTCTCCATTGGTTATAGTGCCTAAGAAAAATGGAAAAATGAGAGTATGTATAGACTATAGAGAACTGAACAAAGTGACATACAAAGATCATTTTCCATTGCCATTCATAGATCAGGTGTTAGATACTCTTTCTGGAAAGAAATATTTTTGTTTTCTTGATGGATTTAGTGGATATAATCAAATTCAGGTTGCACCTGAAGATCAAGAGAAAACAACCTTTACCTGTCCATGGGGAACATTTGCCTATAGGGTCTTACCTTTTGGTTTGTGTAATGCCCCAACAACATTTCAGCGAGCAGTGTTAGCCATATTTTTTGATCTGACTACCAACAGTGTTGAAATATACATGGATGATTTCACAGTCTGTGGACAGACTTTTGACTTTACATTGGAACACCTTGATAAAGTTTTAACTCACTGTGAAACCTACCAGTTATCCTTAAATCCAGACAAATGTTTTATGATGATGGAGGAAGGAATAGTTCTTGGTCATCACATCTCTCCTCAAGGGATCCAGGTTGATCCAAAGAAGGTGGAAATTATCAAGAACCTTCTCCCTCCTAAAACTCAGACTGATGTCAGAAGCTTCCTAGGACACATTGGTTTTTACCGCAGGTTTATTCCTAGCTTTAGCACAATAGGCCATCCCATGTTTGCCCTATTGACTAAAGATTCTGAATTCTCCTAGACTGCAAAGTGTCAGGAATCATTTGAAGCTCTGAAAGAAAAATTAGTAACTCCACCTATGTTAAGAGGACCTAACTAGACATTACCATTCCACATACATACTGATGCTTCCAATACTGCAATTGGAGCAGCATTGGGACAAATCGACAATGGTGAACACTATGCTATCTACTACATTAGCAAGAACTTGACAGGAGCTAAAAAAATTATACCACAACTGAGAAAGAATTCTTGGCAGTAATCTATGCCATCAATAAATTTAGGCATTACATCACAGGTTATCAAATATTCATTCACACAGATCACACAACCATTAAATATTTGATGAATAAGCCTATGGTGAGTGCAAGGATTATCCGTTGGTTATTGTTGCTACAGGAATTTGATATCACAATAATCAATAAACCAGGAAAAGCTAATGTTGTAGCAGATTTTTTGTCCAGGTTGCAGAACACAGAGGAAGGGGAATTAGTGGAGGACACTTTTCCTGATGAAAAATTATTTGCTATATCTGTCCAATCACCTTGGTTTGTAGATATAGCCAACTATTTGGTCACAAGGAAAGTTCCCCCACATTTTACTTCCAAACAAAGAAAACAATTGATCAAACAGAGCTCTTCTTTTGAATGGATTCAAGGTATGCTTTTCAAGAGTAGTCCTGACCATGTGTTACGTAGGTGCATCCGAAAGGATGAGGTATATGATATCCTTAGGGCTTGTCATGATGAACCCTCCGATGGACACTATTCTGTAAAAAGCACAATTAGGAAAATTTTAGGAACAAGATATTATTGGCCATCTCTTCACAAGGATGTGAAAAAGTACATCAGGCATTGTGATGCATGCCAAAGAATGGGGAAACCCACTCACACAAATGAAATGCCACTACAGCCTCAAGTGGTTTTAGAACCATTTGAGAGGTGGGGGCTTGATTTTGTGGGACCTATTGATCCACCTTCTCAAGGAAAGGTGCATATTCTGGTATGCACTGATTACCTGACAAAGTGGGTAGAGGTGCATGCTTTCAAACATGCTCATGAAGAGAAGGTCATTGATTTCTTGTATAACCAAATTTTTTAGAGATTTGGAGCTCCACGGTCTATCACCACAGACCAAGGACCCCAATTTGCATCTAAAGTTATTGAGGCTTTTACAGAGTTGTATGAAATCAAACATAGGAAATCATCACCTTACCACCCACAAGCAAATGGCCAAGTTGAGGTAACAAACAGAGAATTGGAATGGATCTTGACGAAAATAGTAGCTGTTCATAGGAGAAACTGGCTAGATAAATTACCTGAAGCAGTTTGGGCTTACAATACTACTTGGAAATCCACTACTGGATTCACACCTTATGAACTAGTTTTTGGTAAAAAGCCCCTCCTACCTATTGAATTTGAGCTACTAACATTGCGCACAACATTGGAAATTGGAATTGAATTGTCATAGGCACAGGCGGACAGGATTCTACAGCTGAATGCATTGGATGAACTTCGGTTGGATGCTCTGCACCAAACTGAAGTAATTCAGGAGCAGAGGAAGTTGTGGCATGATGGCCACCTACAATAGAGAAAATTTTAGCAAGGAGATTGGGCTTTGCTATTTGATTCTCGCTATGTGGACTTCCCTAGAAAACTAAGGACTAGATGGCTTGGACCATACCATATTGAAGAAGTATTTGACAATGGAGCAGCTCGCCTCTCTCCCATTGATGATTCATGGAGAAAGTTGGTAGTGAATGGACATCGCCTTCGAGTGTACCATACACCTCTGACTAAGGAGGAGTTCTTGCAACAACTTGATAGCTTGGATGCACAACAGGTAGAAGAGATTCCCTCTTCCACCACAATTGCCACAGATTGAGCATAATCATGGATTTCAAGAAAATAAAAATATAAAAAAAAAATTAGAAAAATTAGAAAACAAAAAGATGAATAAATTCTGGTTGTGAATTCCTTCATGGGCATAATCATAATAAAAAAAAAAGAGAAAAATGAATAACTTAGTAGTGAAAACCTTTTTCTAAGGCACTACTGAGTTGGTATGCATGAAAACCAGTTTTCTAGCATGCATAACCTTGAAAAATTTTGAGTCACCATTGTACAAATTCACCAACTACATTTGTTTTTGAAGTATTGCAGTAAGCCTCAATAGAGCATCAACAAAAGCAGTCATCTTTCAAAAACTTGCATTAACTTGTTTTAACCAGGTATATGTTTCTTGCACTTTTCTCATTGTAAATATTTGATATATAGTATATGACAATTAACCATTAGTATAAAAGTGTTCATAAGAGTTGGCATAAGCAAAACATGTTTTAAAAGAAGAATGTTGGTTTCTGTTGTATCTTCGGAATGACTGTTGCATTGTATCTACGGAATGACTATTGCATTGTATCTTCGGAATGAAGCTTTGTCTTCGGATTAAAAATTGTCTTTGGAATGACAAGTCCAGCCTTGTCTTCGGATTGAAAATTGTCTTCGGAATGACAAGTCCAGCCTTGTCTTCGGATTGAAAATTGTCTTCGAAATGACAAGTCCAGCCTTGTCTTTGGATTGAAAACTGTCTTTGGAATGACAAGTCCTGCTTTGTCTTCGGAGTGAACCTTTATCTTTGGAATGAAATTTAATCTTTGGAATGAGCACTTAATGTTATGTTTCCACGTGGCATCCAAGGAGGGAGAAAAGACACGATCAACAAAATTTTTGACTCCATGTGATCATTGACACATGTCAACTGGTTCACGGTGAGATTTATCTCATCTCGAGGAAGTATGAAATCATGGGGAAAATAACTAATAACGTGCCACCACCATTCATTGCTGATAACCATGCATGTGGGAAAATCATGCATAGATCGGATGAGCTAAGGAGATTTGATGGCAAGGACGTATGTCCAATGATTGATGGATAGGTGTCCAAGTCAAAAATAGGGAAGCATGCCACTCTTCATTCCAAAGAAGTAATCACTGATGCAACATGATTACAAGAATTTATTTTCGAAGAAGAATAGAACATTGCAAATCCAAAGAGAAAACCCTGTAATTCTGCAGAAACCAGAAACTAGTGACCTAGCGGACGACTGTAGCAGCAGAGGTGAGCAGTATTTTCAGCATAACAAGAACAAAAAAATGGGATGAAAGATAAAAATGGAACCAACAGATACTACCATCCTTCGAGAGATTCCAGAAGTGTTGCAAATTTTTGAAGATGGAGGGTTTATGCCATTTTTAGACAAATTCGATGGAAGCTCTGAATATTTGGCTATCGAATTTGCCCGCACATTCAGAAACAATAGGGTGCACATCAACGACATGAGAATTGAGGTAACCCCTGAAGTTCTTAGTCAAATTACTGAACTTCCATTAGAGGGTCTTCAAATTTCTAGAACTGGCAAGAATACACTAGCAAACATAGTTAGTCAATTTCTGGAAGAAGATGATAAAGAACCAGAATACTTGATAAATAACATGTGTAAGGGTGTAAAGAGGACCAGCTTGCAAAAACCCTGGGATGAAGTAGCCACATGGGTAATCAAGTTTTTAACCTGTGAAGGGCAGTATGTAGTTTTATCAGGGCATCATTTTAAAATTTTGAACCACCTTAGACATGGTAGGCAACAACCTGAGGTTAGGGTAAATCTTCCCCTATATCTACACCAGGAGCTGCAAAACATGGCAAAATGCTATCAAGAGGGAAAAGGGAGCCCTCGCCACCATGGTCTTATCAAATTGGTCTGCAAGCATCATTTCAGAGGAAACCTAAGAAGCTTTGATAGGTTTTACTCTGCTCTGACTGATGTAGTCTTCAAAAAAGAGGATGAGGAGGAAGAAGACATAGATGTTGCTATAGAGGAGGAAACAGATGCTGCTATAGAGGAGGAAATAGATGTTGCTATAGATATTGCTACAAAAGCAACAGAGTACCTTTCCCTAGAACCTTCAACCTCACAAACTAAGAGAGGGTCTAGAACTAGCAATAGAAAAGGAAAATAGAAGAGGGTCCATTTTTTTGAGAATATTGTTGATCTGACAGAACAGGGGAGTGAAGTTCCCAAAAAAACTGGAGAAGAGACAGAAGTGGAAGTAGAGGAAATTCCACCAGAACCTGATACAATTCCTACAGCCCCTATTGACACAAGAAAACAGAGTAAGAAGAGAAAGTATACACCAGGAACCAGGAGGTCTACAAGACTCCACCTAAAAGAAACAAAAAAATAGATGATTGAAGAGGAAAACAACCAAGGCAGTCCTGATGTCATAGAAATACAACCAACCACTATAAATACCACCTTGGAGGATTTTTTAGAATTTCTTGAACAGTTGGTTGAGGAAGAGTCTAGACAAGACAATTTTGAAATTGATGCAAACTTGGATGCAATCATAGATAACCTTATGGAACCTTCTAAACAGGACCGAACAGTTGAAACAGAAAGTGAGATAATGGTTGAGCAACAAACTACAGATAATTTATCTACATCAGATTCTGAATTAGAAGAAGAGGAGGTGGACATTGCAGAACAATTGAGAGCAGCCAAGAGTGTGATTAAAACACAAACTAGATGGGTTGAGGAGAAGGAAAATATCATTGAAAAACATGAAAAAATAATTGTAGAGTTGCAGCAGGAAGTGGAGGAACTAAAGAGCAGACTATTACAATTTGAAAAATAGTCAACTACAACAGATAATGAGGAAGAGTTGGCTCAATTACTACTTGGATTATCTAGGGCAGATAATTCTTCCCCCTTGATAGAGGCATCTTTGGATGAAAACACAAGAGCTCATTCCGAAGTAGTGCCCTTCCATTTCGAAGCAACACCTTCTCAATCCGGAGATGCTCCAGAATCGATCAAGAGCCCAGAAAAGAATATCTATGGAGAGTCACAATAGTTATGTCTACAAGAAACACCAACATAGGAGCATTTTGAACAAAAAAATGTAAATAATCAAGTAAGTGCTCCTCTGAATAATATTTTTGTAGAAGTAGGGATACAAGTAGAATTGTTGTCAGATGTCCAACCAGTGGAAGTAGTAGAAAAAGGGATACAAGTAGAATTGCTATCAGATGTCCAACCAGTAGAAGTGGTAGAAAAAGGGGTACAGGTGGAACTATTGCCTAAGTTTCAACCTATAATTAGACCACCCAATATTGTATCCCTAGAGCAGTATAATACAGACATTGCTAACTGGATGATCAAATATGAAAAGCTTGCCACACAGGTTGAGAAATTGAAACTGGTAGGAAAATAGCTGGAGACAAAGGACACAGAAATCAGTGCATTGAATGAAAAAGTAACTGACCTGTGTCAAATTGCTGAATTTTTGGTTCAATTTAGAAGACCTGCCAGGTTTTACAGTCTCATTCTGAAGGAGAGATATCTGAGATGGCAGGTTATGAGAATTAGCTCAAGTCTCCCCTATAAACTGGAAAAAGCTGAAGAGTTTTTGGAAGCTTACTTCAATAGTCCTACAGAGCAGAAAAACTTGCTATGTGAGTTATTTTTGCATAACTTTTTCATTCCAGAGGATGTAGATTTCCACCCCCAGATTTGCATAGGAGATGTGCAATTGAGAGCTTTTATGTCTACCTTACAAAATCAGTTTTACTGGGACCAAGAAAAAAGGTAAAATAAGGAAATTGAATTAAGAGCTGAATTGTTAGTCAGAGCAATTCAGCCAAATCATCCGATTATCACCAGACAACATTTTCTCATGATGAACAGGGACGATATCAAAAGGATGTATTTGAGAAATTTGAGGGACTATGTAACTAAATTCCAGAATTTTTGTAATGACAATTTTGTTCTAGCATTATCACATTGCAGAAATAGATGGGCAGAACTTTCCATGTCTTTATAGAAAAGGGAGCCTATCTCCCCCATTAATCTGGAATGGTCCAGAAGAAGAGCAGAAGGGGTGATACAACTTATTGAAATTATGCAACATAACTGGGTAGGTCTCAGATTTAGGCCTCCAACCATCATTACTCCAGTTCCCTACTATTTTGAAGAGGATCCTCAACCAGATGAGCAGTTTGAAAATTGGCTCAGAAACCTTCAGGAGAACAGAGGATACTATATAGGCAAAAAGTTGTTCTACAGATCATGGAACTTGAATATGGATATCTGTGATTCTATAGCCCAACAGAATGCATGAGGACATGCATTAATATAAGTTGGGGGAAAATGATGAGGCCTAGAAATGCCTCCATCATAGCATGTTTTGAACAACTAAAACTTGCCTAAAACTCTGTGATTTACTTTATATACTAGTTAAGTTGATCTAATATGTTGTGTATTAATTGTTTGCATGATTGATGTGTTTGGAATATTATATGCTGATTTTTATAGTTTTTGTGTAGTTTTATGTCACTTTGCCATGACCTGTTACATAAGGGATATGCTTAGGCTGATAGCAACACTTTACTATTCTTATTTTGATGTTTCTCAAGCATTAATTTCTTTGAATTTAGCAAATAGTGCAAAGAACTATTACTGTGCAACAGAAACTGGTTTTCCTGTGTAAATTCTAGCCAACTACCAATGAATGGCAAGGCATGGAATTCACACATGAAGAGGAATGAAGGCTATTGCAATATGATCCTGAGGACTAATCCACCTGAGAAATGCAGCTGAAATCAATTGAAGAGTACATAGTTGGTCATTCCGAAGATCTTCGGATTGAGAAATACAGTCTCTTCGGATTGAGCGAATATCTTTGGATTGAGCCACTTAGCTTCGGATTGAGAACAGAAAGCACTTTTTGACCTGTTGACTGATTTTTGATGGTGGAAAAAGGGAAAGAAGGCTGAGGAGGTTAAAGGAAAATATCTCCCATATAAATTTGCCATCCTTGCCATCCAAAGCCATAATTTATGGAAAAGATCCTCTTCTAGGATAAACCTAGGGAATACTACAGAATAACAGGAATTGATTTGCAGAGTATATTTTTTGTTGTAATTAGATTTTAGGCATCTATAAAAGATAGCTCCCATCCAGGTTGAGCTAAGAAGAATAATAATAATAATAGTAGAAATAGTAGTAGAGAAAATATAGATAGAGAATAAGTGAGAAAACTGAGACTATTACAGTTCTGTAACAGGTTTTAGCAGCAGATTTGTAATCATGTTCTGAATCAATAAAGTACAAGTTTTTCTATTCATTCTATTATGTTTGAGTGTGAGTAAGATTTAGAGAGAGAGGAACTCATACCTTCTTCTAGAAAAGGAGGTTGGCCACTTCCAGACCTAGGAGGAGGACTAACAGACAGGTTTTGTTCTGATTTTGCTATAGTAGAATAAGTTGTGAAACTTGTCAATTTCATTCTTTTGTAGTAGTTAACATCCATTTCAGTCCTAATAATTTATTTTCTATTCAAGATACTTTTGTGATGTGATTAGTAGTAGATCTGATTAGTCTTTTTGCTTTCCAACAACTTTCCAATTTATTGCAATTTCCATTTCCAACAATTTATAGTTTTCTGCAATTTTCCTGCATTATTGTTTTTGTTGTCAACCCCTGCACAAAAGATTGACAACCTTCTATTACAGAGTATTGACAGGACTTAATTTTAGTTTTCATTATTGCAAGAGTAAATAGACTTTCATTTTGCAACTGTAATTAGGTTTCCAATTCTGCAACCGTAACTAGGGTTTTAATTCTGCAATTTAATCAGATTTCATTCTTGCAACTGTAACTAAGGTTTCATTTCTGTAATCAGCAATTAGTTTTCATTCTTGCAATTATATTAAAGTTCAATTTATGCAATTTAGAGGTAGAAGAGACCTAAAAACCCCCACACAATCAGTTCCACCAATAAGACTTGTTGCTCCCAATTGACCTTAAATTATAGCCCTGTTCACTCCTTTCGTAGATAGCCTTGTACACTGCCCTGGATTGACAAATTCATTGAGAATTAATGATGTGCTTAACGACATACCATCACCTCCAATGAGGCTTTAATTTTTATAAATCCAAATGTTAAAAATTTAATTTATAAAATTTAAATTCTAAATAGAATTTAAATGATTTATAAATTAAGTATGCATATTATAAAGGCACCGAAGTCTAAGTTTAATACACAACCAACGTGCAATATTTGGAATGCAAAAGGTATTTAAACCTTTGCCTAAGTTCAAAACCAAGAATTTTAATTCCCTCTAATTAATTCCTATGACTACCAAAATGGCCTCACACCTATACTTCCTATCGCGTAAACGAAATAAGAGATACAAAAGAATGCATTGCAAAATTGACAACAAATGGGAAATAAAAACATTTTTATTCCATTAAAGCAGCCAATTTTGGTTACAAATATGTCCCTCTTAGGGATACCATTTTGATACTCTTATTACCGTAGGAAAAGCATATGAAATCCCTCTCAAGGGTGAATGTGAGTTTCAATCCATTTGGGGTGACACGAACTGCTCTAGGATGGAGTTGACCCTATTCTTCACATTGAGTAAGGAATTAGATGATTGAATATTCTTTGAATCTATTTTCCTATGATCAATAAACAACACAAAAGCATTAATAGCATAGAAAACCTCTCATTATGAGGCCCTTTAAAGGATATAAACATGAAAATGCCATAACACTAATGAAATCAAGAAAATGAACAAATCATGTTAAACTTATACAAAACTCATAAAGATTGCTTAAAACATATAAACAGTAAGTACAACTATCAATCTAGTGGATTAATTGCATGAAATGAAGCATTATATCATGAAATTAAGCTAATTATGTCCTACTTGCCATAATGAAGTAAACCTAATGAAATATGTAATTCGGTTAGTCAGAGTCTCTAAAATACTAAAAAAACTACTAAAATGCTTAATCTAGTCTAATGAAACATACTGCAAAAGAAACAGTAAGGAGATCTATCATCATTTTCAAACTATAGCTTGAGTGAGTGGTCTACACTATACACCATGGTTGTTAGCCATGACGAGCAACTAAATAGCTTTGCCCTCCAAATCTAAAGTTGTGGCCTTGATCCTCCTTGTCCAATTAATGATCAAGGTTCGCCTTTATGTCCTTTGATTGGTTTGGCTATTGAATTACACAATTGGGCCTCCATTTGCCCTAATTAGTGTTTCTTGGCATTCTAGCTCCTTAGGGCATCCATGGCACAAATTGACATGATGCTTGATGAATTGGCAAGTAAAATGGCAACAAAGCTCTCTCAATGCACTCTAGTGAGTCTACAATTTGACAGGGCTTCACTGCTCTAATATCCAATGCTCACTTGATTGTTTGCCCTAATTCTAAGGGGGTACTTATAGGATTACCCAATGGCTAGGGGTGGCTTCATGAAGAAGCCAAGATCAAGAAGAGGTGGTTGGGACAATTGTCTAGAATATTTCATCTTTAAACTACCCTCTTCTAGAATAAATGGTTGTTCAAACCAATTTGGCTTGGATGAAGGTCAACTAAAATTCATTTCTAGACTACGAGTGATAGTTGTGGCCTAGATAGTAGACCACAAGTCTCAATTGCGATTCATACTATAGACCATAGGTATCAACTATGGTTTAGAATTATTAGGCCAAGGAGCCCAAATTGAGTGGTTAAAACCACTGCTCTATCTTGGAGTTTGTCCAAGATATTCCATATGGTCTTGTAGCATATCCCATATGAGTAGTTGCCATAAACATGACGTATTTTAGGTGTCTACAGATGCCTCTTTTGAGATGTGTTGTGAGATCAAAAAACATTGAGAAAAAATAGACCTCCTAAAATGATGTTGAAGGTTTCATGATGATCATTGATCTGATCAACATTAGATGCCCTAGGTCTTGTAAAAGGATGCGCATCCTAGAATAATTGCTTCCAACTCATTGAAAGGCTTAAATTTGAAAGAGCTTGCACTCATTGTCGGGAATTCAGGTAGCTTTTGATGCTACAATAGGAGTTAGACTTATATAACCGAAAGAATGAGAGCTACAAACTAACTATCATATATGCTATTTTACCTTAGAAAAGGGGTAAGCTTATGATAGCTATTAGGAATGATTCGCAAGGATGAACACAATTTTGACAAGATCAAGGGATCTACGATTTTAGGGATCTTCTATTGATTTTGATTATGATTATGAAAGCATGAATACCCCCTCAAGCGATGAGTCGATGAGGGTAATGACAATTAAAATAAGCGATGAGGTCGCTTGACCACTATGAATGATCTAAATAAACTTAGAATTTAGCATTTAATTACTTGGCTAGGCCTATTTCAACTTATGATTGCAATTGTTAATAGTATTTACACATTCCTATCCCATGGAATAGTCAGGCTGTAATAGCCTTATTAGGAAATAAAAATGATACAAGTCCAATTAGATTTATGTTGAATCAATTTGTCGATGATCTGCTGAAAAGGTGTCATAGGAGAAATTACATGAAATGCCTCATTCCCATGGAGTGGTCCAGCCTTGAAGGCCTTCTTTGGGATTGAAAAGAAGCATATCAAATCAATGATGACAATTTTACCCCAAATGTCCTTATGGTTATTTACTCATCTTTTCGGATTGCATGGAGTGTTAGTCACTGCAACCGTTGAGTGTCTAGGGTAAATAACTGAATACAAGGTGCATTTGGCTTTTGAATTGTTTTATAATAATTTTTTGTTGACTTTTTAATTTTTAATTGATCATGGTGCTTGAAAATCACCAAATTTGATAAATTGATTTCTCTTATTGAGATTCTAATCTATTAGGAATAATTAATTTATCAGTTAAAACCTTCCCATGGTGGTATTTTTATGCATTTAATGCCAATTGCAAACCACACTCATGGGCTGCATTTAATGCCAATTGCAAACCCTAATTTTGGGACCGTGATTGTCAGCTGCGATCCAAAAAAATTAGGAAAAGTATATAAATTTTTCCCATTTGAAAATTTCATTACTATTCCTTGAAAGCGACTGCAACTAGAGAGCTCTGAGAGGTGAGGAAGTAAAATTGACATGAAGCACTACCAAAAATACTACGTACAACCTCCTACACATCTCGATGGTAGACCCTACGTAGCCTTCATCCAGCCGAGGCATAGATTTGGGAAAGGTAACTTGAAACCGGGTCCTCAGACTTCTTACCAGTTTAAAATGAACCACATTAAGTAATGGGTTAATTAACTTCACTAAATTGCTGGTAAAGAATATTATAGTGGTTTTAGGCTAGATTACGATTTAATTTTTGGGTTCCAGGCTAGGAAGTGACCCATTTAGGGTTAAATTCCTAGACTGTACCTAGTAGACATGGCAACTAATTTTCATATTGGGAACCGTGAATGTCAATCGTGGTGGGATTCAAATCCCAACAGTAAAAAATTTGACCATTACGCAGACCGCAAATTTGACCCGTAGTTTCACAGTTTTTAATTTTTTTTCAAATTTATTTGATTTTTTTTATTTTTCTTGGCAATTAATGCCATTTATTGCACTTTTGAGATGCATTTTTGGAATTTTTGATTACTTTTTACATGTTTTTGTATTTTTAGCAATTTTTAGATTTGTTTGTCTTTTTAGGTCATTTTTTATCTATTTTTAGTTGTTTTTAGTTATTTTTTTCCCTTATGCACTGCTTCTATTCAGAAATTGACTTTTAGAGCATGAGAGCTAGATCTCCTCCGCACCCTCCATGGATAGATTACTAACCTAGAGTGGAAGTGGTTCGGTGTGGTTTTATTTAGTTATGTGCTTGATCTACCTACGATCAAGGTAGATTTGTCGTACATGACTACATTGGCCCAGCGCTAGGATGCACAAACCAACACATTTCACCTACTCATAGGTGAAATGATTTTGACCTTCGAATATGTCTACTGGATCTTTAGGATCCCAATTTATGGTGAGCTCATCACCTCCTCTCCTTTTCGGATCAAGGAGGATGTCTTTGACTCCATATTTGGTGACCACAGTGAGGATGCCCAGGGTAGGATTGACCATGAAGGCATCCATATCGGTTATTGTTAGGGGAAGGGCATCTTCGTAGTCTAAGAGGTAGTCTTCATGCACTTAGTTGTTCAGATTGTGCTTCCAGACCCCTCAGGCACGAGGATCCCTTAGAACCTCCTAGCCATTTTTAGGAGAGTTACGTAGAGCTCCATGTAGCAACCATTGCTCTAGCTTGGAGGAGCACTCTATTATGTTAGTTGTACTGGGAGTTGTACCAAGCTATGTGCAGGAGTCAAGTTGGTATCAACTATAGCTTATTACTTCAGATCTAGGGTTGGTAGCATATTAGGATCGAGCAACCAACTGACTTGCTGCTCACTATTACCACTATTTTTGCCACACATCGGTGCTATATGGTATGCTAGCCTCATGAGGAGAAGAGGTTCCAAAGCAGGTCCCATGCTAGGAACATGGACCATTATATTGCTAGATTTGCACAGCTCTAGGAAAATTACATAGAGTGGCATCCGTACATGGATTGTCTTGCATGGCCAAAGGCTGGCAAGCAGCTATGCCAGGCTAGGAGGGATAGGTAGTTACTCAACCGCAAGGTCAAGATACATGAGTATCAGTACCACTCATAGGCACTATGGTAGTTTGGACTTGTATAGGATATTTCGATGTTGCCTACTATCTATCGGTGCTTGGTACTATAGAGATATTTACCTTGGATTTAGCTAACATCGCTTGGATATGAGGTCGATGACTTCCAAGAGTTGGGTGTGGCTAGGGATAGGACCACCCTTATGTATGATACTTGGTGATCTCTACTACATTGGTAGGGATCAGGGTCCCTTGGATGAATAGACAATGGGGCAGAGGTTGATCTAGAGGGATGCATTGTGCACCAGTGGATCAAGGGCATATGGGGTGTAGAGGCCACCACAAAGGAGGCTCCATAGGTTGAGGCTAAGGAGGAGGTACCAGAGGAGGGTGATATGCCTCTTGATAGTGAGGTAGGGTAGCTACTAGCTCAGGTTACTAATCTTCAAAGTCAGGTTGGGAGGTTACAGATCTAGTTGTTACATATGGACACTTCTATCACTGTATTGGAGGTGAAGCTATCTCATAGCGATAGGTAGCTATAACAAAACCAAGAGGAGAGGACAACCCTTAGAAGATAGGCTATAGTGGCAGAGGGATATGTCTAGGAGCTCACCAGTGAGCATGATCTGGCATAGGTGTAACTGAGTGCAGATACTACAGAGAGGGATTTTCTTCTAGTACATAGGGGGTATCCTTCATCCTCCTAGGCCATCATGGGACCTCCAGCCACACCACCTTCATTGCTACCAGGTGGTCGAGACCCCATGGTAGAGATCCAATGCTTATAGACCCTCTTGGAGGAGGTCGATGAGAGGCACATAGGTAGGGTAGCCCACATAGACCAGCTAGAGGACTACATGATTTTTATTGGTGGGAAGGTCCCAGAGGATCCACATGCTTTTAGTACTTAGTAGAGCTGATCTAGGACCAGGTCAATAGGGTAGTCCTATGTGATTTTGAGCCATAGGACCCAAAGGATCGAGAGGACACACAGGTCCTCTAGCACACATGGAGCTAGCTCACACAGGAACCACATGGATGCTAGGGGTAATATGATGAATCATAGGCTAGGGGTGTAGGACCTTTGTAGTACATATCTATTGATATTTTGTAGTACTATTTTAGGTGTAAGGTCAAGGACCTACACAGATGTAGCCTGCAGGTATCTGATGTACCACTATGTACTCATTGATACATATATTTATATGATATTGATAATTTTGGCTCATTATATGTACTTGTCATATATTTTATGTTTATGTTTATGCACATGGATGCAGATGTTCATATTGATGCTATGTTTATATTATGTGATGTATGGATGACATGCACTAGATAGCTATTTAATTTGTGATTATGATGATAGGTTATGATCAAAGGGATTATGAGCACATTTGGAGATTTTAGGGATGACCAAGTGGTTCTTAGGAATCCTTGGAGCCTTTTGGGATTGACCGAGTGGTTTTAAGCAAACCCTCGGAGCCTTTTGGGGTTGATCGAGCGGTTTTAAGCAAACCCTCAGAGCCTTTTGGGGTTAATCAAGTGGTTTTAAGCGAACCCTCCGAGTCTTTAACTGACATGACCAAGCAGTTTTAGGAACCCTTGGTGCCTTTTTCTATGCTCTCAAGCATAGAACGCCTTAATATGGATGATATTTAGAGGTTTAATCTCTTCCACACCCCCTAGCGATGTTAGGTGATAGGTACCCTGACCAATATTTTTAGATATGATATAGGGTCCTAGCCAATTAACCATGAATTTGTCTCACATATTAGGCAAAAAATTAGAGTTTTGTTGGTTCTCTTTCAAGATAATATCCCCAACTTCAAAGTCTCTCTAATGGACTTTGTTATTATAAGCTCATTTTAATCACTCCTAATAAATGTAGATATGCTCAAGGGAATTCAAGCGACGTTCATCAAGAAATTTCAATTGATCTAGTCGAGCTTGCCATGCAGTATCGTCATCAATGAACTCTTTCAATGCAACATGCAGCATTGGAATTTCCAAATATAAGGGTATAATAGCCTCAGTGCCATATACTAGTGAAAATGGTGTTGCCCCAATGGGCATCTAAATGCTAGTCTTGTAAGCTCATAATGCAAGGGGCAGCTGGATATGCCAATATTTGTGGTTTTATTGGACCATATTTTTCAAGATAGCCACCACTATCTTGTTTGAGACCTCAGCTTGCCTGTTTACCTACATATAATAAGGAGTCACAAAATTGTGTTTGATTCTATACTTAGATGTCAAAGCTCTAACAATTTTGTTCTTAAATGATGTTCCATTATCTAAAATTATCTTGGATGGAATTCCAAAATGACATATGATATGCTTGAGTATAAACTATGCTATGCGACTTCTAGTTGTCATTGTTAAGGGTATTTCTTCCACCCATTTGGTAAAGTACTCAGTAGCCGTAATAATAAAAGTATTCTAGACCAATGATGAAGGAGATATCTTATCAATAATATATAATCCCCACTAAGAAAATGGCCAAAACACTTGAATGGGTTGTAAGGCCTACAATGGCAAGTATGTAAGATTAGCATGATGCTAACATTTGATGCATTTATTGACATACACATTGCACTCCTCCATAGTGGGCCAATTGTAACCCATTAAAAGGATGCGCTTGACAATGGCCATGCCACTGAAATAGCCACCACACATACCATCATGAGCTTGTGAAATCACCCAAGATGCCTCTTGTGGCTCTAGACAATGAAGGAGAACTCCATCGTAGCCTCATCGGTACAAAATATCTCCTAGCAAGACATATTTAGTCACTTTTTGCTTGAATGTGCATTTTGCGACACATGACAATCTCTTTGGGATCAAACCCAATTTTAAGAAGTCTTGGATTTGTAACATCCAGCTCTGGTAAGTCTTCACTTTGACTGCTAATATGACTTGCTTCCCTTGCATATCTACATATGCAAATGCATATTGGGAAACAACATTATGGTGAATGGTAATACCACTCCTAGTCAGACTCTAAGAGGTTAATGACTCCTAGGGTGCCTTCTTTAGAAAGTATTTAGCTCTATAGAACCATTCAACTTTTTGCTCCATGCTAATCATGTTGATTGACTCTTTATTATCAAAGGCATCACGCTCCGTTGTAGGATGTGAGAGCATTTTAACAAGGATGGTAGTAAAATTGGCAGATAGATTTTGAGGGATTAAGGATCCCAAAGATGCCATGGTTTCTGTAAACCTATTTGATGAATGAGGGATTGAATTTATGTCATACCATTTCAAATTAGCCATTTATGTGAAAGCATGCAAAAAAATGGCGTACCGATATGATGCAAACAAAAATAGATATAGATGCTAAGTCCTACGAATGCGATGAGCAATGCATGAAGGAAATGACGCAGAAACGAGATGTGAGCAAACAAAGCGGGGCCTCCTTTATTGATATTGCTTTTAATATGATTACAATACATCCCCCCTCTAGGGCTCAGAACATTTGATACAATTTGTTACATTAATGGATGCCCGAAAGAAGCCACGCTTCCAAGATCGGACGGTACGCTTCCAGCGTCTTCCGCGTGCCCACATTCGAAGTGGGCGGGCTAAAAGTTGTCACCGCTTGTGTCCATGTGTTCATCATTCCTTGCTGCCCCTCTAGTATTCCTGGTGGTGAGATCCTATGCATAGAAAGACAACAAATCATTAATAGCATATGCGTATCTAGAAAAACATGCAATCCCCAAGGCCTCCAGTGGGCGCTTGTGGGATATCAGTGATAAGATTGATAAATTGATTACAGAATGATATATAAATGTAAAGGACAACTTCTAGAATTGGTATCACCTAATTTTGCATCGAAGCGGCGTCGGACGGCCCCGTTATGCTCGTTTGCCCGTCGAGGGCCTCTCCAAAGTGAGCGCTCCAATGTCCCACCTATGCTTATCCAAATCACCTAAAACTCATGGGTTAGGCATTATATGTAATTCTAAGACTACCCAGATGCTCAGAATTTGCATATCCTACCCAGATTCTCCTGTATGTGACAGGGGCGCCCTACGAGCTAGTTAATACATAAAATAATAAAATGATAGTCAAATCATGTCAGAATGAGTTCAAAATTTAACAGAGGCATTAGGATATCATCTGGGACATATTGCAAAAATAATAGTAAGGAAATCATGCACATATTTCTAATCGCTCTAGGGTGGGACGTTGGGGACTGTCGTAAAACCTGCAAAAAGTGACCTTGCAAATGTCCTGCCCAGAGGCCTCCAAAACTCCTACAAACTTGTGGTTAGACTAAAAACAACATTTTGAGATGACCCAGAAGGTCAGATTTGGCATATTCTACCCAGGTTATCCTATATCCGAAGGCGCTCCCTGTAGGTTAGTAGACGCATAAAATGACAGAAACCAGGTCAAATCATGTTAGAAAGCAATGAAATTTGGACAACAACATAAGTACATTAGATATAAAAGAATGCAAAAAGAATAGTAGCAAAACCATGCACAGATTTCTAATCGCTTTGGGGTGGGGCGATTAGGACTACAGTAGTTTGGGGGGCGCCCGGGGGTGGGACGCCCACCGTTTAGGGCCTAGTTTTGACACCAATCCAAGTGGGATGGGTCCAAAACTTCCTAGGGGGTTGTGTCGATGAGTTTGGGGTGGGATTGTGGCTGATTTCTTGGGTTTTTGGATCTAGATTGCATTCCTAGTGTTCACCCGATAACCTCTCTTCCAAAAGAGAGAGATTAGGGATGTAGGAAGCACAAAGAGGAATGGGGGTATAGTTTGGCAGCACTTCATTGCTCCAAATGCTCCAGCTCTATTCTTTTTGGGGTGAGGAGGCTCACCTTTTTATAGACCTAAGGGTCTCCTTTGAATGCGCATGCGAGGGCGCCACTTGGCTCATTATGCCTTTTTGGGGAGAGAAGATTCCTCCCTGATTAGGGCCTCCTTGATTGAGGCCTCCATGATTTGAAACGTTCCCTCGCAATCCCATGCCTTGAAGGTGGAGTTAGGTGGTGGATTTGGGCTGCCATTTGTCAAGGTTTGACTTTTTTCTAGTCAAACCTGCTAATCGTCCCACCCTAGAGCGATTGCTGCTAATCATCCTGGGGTGGGACGAATAGGATTCTAATCGTCCCAGGGTGGGACGAATAGGGAGCAAAGTGCTTAAAAGGTGCAAAACTGACCTCTGACCTTCCAAAACTGATTTGGGAGTGGTTAGGACCACTTTTTAACCTCTGGAGGCTGCCCTAGGGGGTATGTATGCCAATTCGATCAGTGCTTGTAGTCACATAATCGGATTGGTGTTGTTTTGGTGTCTACAGATGCCCCTTTTTGGGATGCGCTATGTGTGGTGCAGTGTTGAGCAAAAATAGATGACCAAAGCACTTAATGATTAGGGTTTCTCAGTAACCTAACCAAATTTTGATGCCCCAAGTATGGAAAGGGCACGCATTCTTGAATCCTTGCTTCTAACGAGCTAAGGAGCTTAACTCAAGTGTAACCTTTTTCAATGAGGTGTACTTGATCTTGGACATTGTTCGATCATGAATAGGCAAAGGGCACAACCTTTTGTCCGAGGAACCTTTTCTTCATGCTTCCAGAATGCCAAGTGTTTGTTTAGCCTATGATTATTGCTTGTTTGCTGCCCCAAGGAGGAGCGTGATTGTCTTTGTCAATGATTCTTTGAATGCATGCCATTTCCTTGATTGGGTGTGTATTTGTTGATTGGTGACTAAGTGTGACTACCCCCTCAAGCGACGAATCGATGAGGGAATGACCAAAAATGAGAAAAGCGATGAGTCGCTTGACCCAAGATGATATTTGTAAGGGTGCCTTCGAGTTGTTTTCGTTGAACGCTTATTGCAGTTTTCCAACCATCGGACCTATTTTTGGTGGGTTTTGACCCTTTTTTATGCCTATTGGGGTAGAAATTATCAAAAATCCTCCTTCCCGTGGAGTGGTCCGGCTATGCTAGCCTTATTAGGGAGTAGGATAGTGAGTATTTGTGACCCCGACGATGGTTTTTCATGCCATGAATGTCAGGTGCAAAGGCACCTTTGTTCGGCAGATTTATTGCTATTTTTGGTGCATTTTTTGGATGCAATTTTTGTTGCTTTATTTCTTGCTCTGTAATCGTCCCAGGGTGGGATGAATACCAATTTTGTAATCATCCCAGGGTGGGATGAGCGCTAACTAGAGTGCTCATCCCAGGGTGGAACGATTACAGGCCTAACAACCTATATAAGGACCAAAACTAGGTTTTGGGCTCATTTGCAATATTTTTTCTTGGCAATTTGGAGCAGTGAGGAGGAGTGCGAGTGTGCATAGCGGAGCACTACTAAAATTTCATGGACATCATGAGTGCGAGAACCAGATATTCGAGTGGAGGAGCCGAGGTGAGACCGGTATGATGTTCCTTCTCTCTACTTATTCATGCATGTTTTATATGAAGTTTAAAACTCACATATAAAATGTTTGTTCGCTTTATTTTGTTTTTAAGGTTTTAAAAACCTATAATTTTTTTGTGTGTTGGTTTTATTTTATTCATATATCAAGTTGAAAACATAATATAGGAACTTTATTTGCTTTTTTTTTTTTTTTTTTTTTTTTTTTTTTAGAACCCCCTTTTTTTTTTTTTTTTTTTTTTTTATTTAGGTTTAAAACCCAAAACGTTTTCATTTTTTTATTTTGTTTTTTTGTTCATATTAAGGTTGAAACCCTAATATGTTTTATTTTATTTTTTTTTTGCCATATTAAGGTTGAAACCCTAATATTTTTTTTTTTTTTTTTTGCATTCACATTAAGGTTGAAACCCTAATATGATTTTTTTTTTTTTTTTATTGTACAGTTATTTTCATGTATGATGTCATTGTTGTATAGTTTTATTTTAATTTTTTTGTTTATATTAAGTATGTACTTAATATCTTTTTTCATTTTATTTTGTTGTTTTCAGGTTGTGAAGAGTCGGTACCACCAGTCGACTATTTTCTCTGATGCCCGGGATGCCATGACAGTTGTGGATTGGGAGTGGCTTGATGCCCTTGGGCTCAAGCACGTGATGCATCTGGAGCCTATGGTGGGGGATCGAGCATATTTGACTACCCTGATCAATCTGTGGGATCCCCGCACCAACACTTTTCATCTCCCAATAGGGGAGATGACTATTACTCTAGAGGATGTGTATCGGATTCTATGGATTTCGATAGATGGACTGCCTATCCGGATGACCCACCGTGACCAGCGGACAGTGGTATTGACATGATGTTTTGGTCCGATGATGGAGAGGGGGGTGGAGAGGGCTGTGGAGAGGGCAGAGGCTGACTGCCAGATAGGCGGTATTCTGGTGCGGTGGTGGCTGGAGAAGGGCGTATTAGGGGTGAGGCATGCTTTGATCATGACCCTCATCTCCAATATGCTACTTCCTGACTCCTCAAGTGCGAGGTTCCCTTGGAACCTGCTTGAGTTGGTTTTCACATTGGTGGAGTGTCCTACATCAGCTCCACTTATTATGAGATGGGGTCAGACGTTATTGGCATAGTTGTACGATGAGTTGTACGAGGTCCACTGTCGAAAGTGAAGGGGATCGGGTGTAGCTATCTCTTGCAGTGTTGGGGGTGGCAGCACATAGTTGTGGAGTGGCTACAGGGTTTGCCTTGGACCACCCGAGGTGAGATGGTGGATCGAGAAATTGGATATGCCAATTTATGGTGGAGGTCAGAGGAGCATGGACAGAGTCGATGATGGGCAGGTGACGTAGGTCACTATACTGATGCCTTCTCTCATCTAGTGCCAGGGTAGGTGTTTTGGTGGCTATACCAGGACTATCCAGCCTGGCCTGAGGCTGGAGAGTGGCTTCGATGTGTGCATAGGGGTAGATGGTTGATTGGGTGGCATGGGATAGAGAGGAGTACTTCCCATATGTCCGGGTGATGTGATAGTTTGGGGTGCACCAAGGATTTCCTAGTGATCCCTTGATCTATCGACATCATGGTGATGAGAAGACTCTAGTCTGGCCTACCATTGAGCAGTTGGGTGAGGGGTTCGATGTAGTTATTGATGTACCCAATGTGGACGATGTCGGGGTGACTACAGAGTATGATCGATGGTGGATTATGCGGTGATGGTGGAGTGAGGGGCCTCTAGGAGGCATGGATACTACAGTAGTAGGAGGTGGGGGTGCAGAGGCACCGATGGAGGGTTGGGGGGCTCCGCTTGATGATGTTGACATGGTGGAGGTCGATGACTTCATCGATGATGGAGATGATTTGGGGGTTCCAGAGCAGCCGAATGTATAGGATGTCCCAGAGTAGTGGGTGCCAGAGCAACAGGCCATCCCAGAGGTGCCCATGCCTCAGGCTATCTCAGGGGATGTGGAGGTTGGGCTTCATGTTGAGATAGCATGATTGGAGGGTCTCCTACGGAGATGGGAGGAGGAGCATAGAGATGCTTTGGTGGAGGTAACGCAGGAGAGGGATCTCCTATGGACTCAGTTGGCATAATGGGATAGTGCATTGGTTGTGTATCACCAATGAGATATGGAGTGGGGTCGATACCGGATAGAGTTAGAGATAGAGGTTGTCCACCTCGATGGATAGTTGCCTATGCTTGATGGAGGTGGTTCATCATGTCGTACGAGAGGCAGTGAGACTGAGCAGTCTGCATCATCTCATCGTAGGTGGCTAGGTGAGGGTAGTGTTGGTGGGCAGGGTGCGAGGGCTGGCAGCAACCACCTTGAGAGGTCCCATAGGACCCATACTACTAGGGGTAGTTCCAATCGCACCGATCCTACGTGATCATGGTGGCCGACTCCCTAGGCTTTGGGGATTTTGAGTTTTTGGTTTTTGTGAGGTCAGAGGACCTTCTTATTGTAGCCTGAGGGCATTTTGACTTGATATATATACATGACTCTTTTTGGTTTGATTATATACTTGTCATGGTTTATTGTTCTTTATGCACATTTATTTATGTTGATGTATGCATATGCTATTATGACTATGGATGATTTTAACTATATGATATAGATGTATGCATATGGAATGGATGGAATGATTTGTTGGTATACAAGTGGTGGCACCATAGACTATACAGGATTTATTGGCTTTTTGTACTATGTGATTGCTTTATGGAATAACTTTTGCATTTGTAATATTTGTTTTGTATTTTCTGATGGTGATGTAAGTAATGAAATATACAACAATTGTTTTAGAATGTAGTTAAGGTTTTTATGAGACTCAGATGCTTTAACTAACTAGTCAAGACTATACATTATCTTACAAGACTTTCGAACAAGGTACGAATCAGACTTGAGTTTGACCAAGTTATTTCACATCCCTGTGTGTGCGATTGAGTTCGTTTATGTGGTATTCATAAGGATACCGTCAGTGCCAAGTAGGCTGTCCACCAAACCTATACTGAGGATCACCTAATTAGCTCCACTAACTCCTTTGTTGTATTTAGTAGGATTAATCTACGATGCAATCTAGGATACCATAAGCTAGCTCGTCCACATGCAAACATTGGTCTACACACACGCAAAGCTAATGTGATAGACATATCATCATGCATTTAGGATACCGCCATTGCCAGGTAGGCTATCCACCAAACCCGTAATGAGGATCACCTAAATGGTTTTTCAAATGCTGAGAATTCCAGGGATTCAAGCTCAGGCATCTTTCGGTTGTTCAATTTGTTGGGATACTTGCTCTCACATATAGTGATGAAAATCACTATTTATTTTGAGTTTTTTTTTTTCTTGAGCAAGGGGTTTGAGTAGTGGTGATAACCACTGTTATTTTTTATTGTTGCTTTTTGAGGATTTAGATTTTGAATTTTGATTTCAAAGTTGAGCTTGTGGGATTTTTGGCTTGTGAATGGCATTGATCCTTTAGGCCTTGGGGATGACTACCCATCCTTCTCAGGGGCATGTAGTACGAATCCTTATGACTTTGGGGATCAAAGGTGTTTGGGAATTTTGATGGTGAACTTTTGGGATTTTTCTTTGGAATGGTATTGATCCTTTAGTTGCTACCCATCCTTCTCGGGGGGGTTTTAAGGGGATTTAGGGAATTGGGATTTCTTTGGAATGGTATTGATCCTTTAGGCCTTGGGGATGACTACCCATCCTTCTCAGGGACGTGTAGTACGAATCCTTACGAATTTAGGGATCAAGGGTGTTTGGGATTTTTGATAGTGGTGAAAACCACTATTTATTTTGGGGAATTGGATGGGGAAGAGCTTGTCCTTTTGTCAATTCTCAGCATTCTTGAACCATTCGCACAGGGGGATGAGCAGGATAAAATTTTTGCTCAAGGTACCCTAGACCACTTTGTAGGTTTCATCTTTCATTCACACAACTTGGGAATTTTTATGTGTTTTAAGCTTGTGTTGGGATGCTATGTAACAAGGCGTGATCCAAGTAAAACTCTACCTTGTAAAAATCGGTCTGAATTTGTACAACATTTGACTAGAAATCTAAAGACAACTGAATGACAAAAACCCTAAAGACATTAGAAGACAACTGACTATGATATGGCAAAAATGTGAATGGCGTTATTCTTGTTGGATCATTTACAAAATGGAAAAATGTGGAAAATGATGGAATTGCCGAGTAATTACAGTCTATGGTGCGTTTGACATGTATGACCAGCAAATATGCAATGTATGTATGCGATGCCTAATGCAATTTTTTTGTGTTTTGATTTTTAAGATTATGCATGAAAGTGAGATGCAATTTTTTTGTTATTTTTGATTATCTATTGTTTTTGAATATTCGTTATGGTGGTTTAACCCGAATGGGTGTGGACCAAGTGATTCTTATGGATCCTTGGAGGTTTTGACCAAAGGGATTATAGATACCTTTGGGGCATTTTGGGTGACCAAGCGATGGCGAGAACCCTTGGAGCTTTTGGTTTGACCAAAGGGATTATAGATACCTTTGGGGCATTTTTGGTTGACCAAGCGATTGTGGGAACCCTTGGAGCTTTTGGTTTGACCAAAGGGATTATAGATACCTTTGGGGCATTTTGGTTGACCAAGCGATTGTGGGAACCCTTGGAGCTTTTGGTTTGACCAAAGGGATTATAGATACCTTTGGGGCATTTTAGGTTGACCAAGCGATTGTGAGAACCCTTGGAGCTTTTGGTTTGACCAAAGGGATTATAGATACCTTTGGGGCATTTTGGTTGACCAAGCGATGACGAGAACCCTTGAGCTTTTGGTTTGACCAAAGGATTATAGATACCTTTGGGGCATTTTGGTTGACCAAGCGATTGCGAGAACCCTTGGAGCTTTTGGTTTGACCAAAGGGATTATAGATACCTTTGGGGCATTTTGGTTGACCAAGCGATTTGAGAACCCTTGGAGCTTTTGGTTTGACCAAAGGGATTATAGATACCTTTGGGGCATTTTGGTTGACCAAGCGATTGTGAGAACCCTTGGGGCTTTTGGAGTGGGCCATGGCTCTCTAAATGTTGAATGGCCTCAAATGACTGATGTTCAAGGGTTCTAGTTCCTTGATTCCTTCAAGAGAGGTGAGCCGGTATGTTCCAGGTCCTATTTTACTATCGATTACATAAGGACCTAACCAATTTGCCATGAACTTGTCCCTTAAATGGGGTGGCAAGTTAGAATTTTGTTGGTTCTCTTTTAAGACCAAGTCACCGACCTGAAAGTCCCTCAGGTGAACTTTCATGTTGTATGCTTTCTTAAGTCGCTCTTGATAGATACGTAAATGCTCGAGAGCATTGACGCATCATTCATCGAGTAACGTAAGCTGGTCTAACCGGGCCTACCATGTAGTGTCATCATCGATGAACTCTTGCATTGATATGCATAGGGAGGGTATTTCCAACTCGAGAGGCATGACTGCCTCGGAGCCATACACTAGCAAAAATGGAGTTGCCCCAGTGGGCATCCGAATGCTAGTGTGATAAGCCCATAGGGCAAGTGGTATTTGGATGTGCCAATCCTTATGACTATCTGTGACCATATTTTTAAGGATGGCAACTAGCATTTTGTTTGACGCCTCTGCTTGCCCATTTGCCTACGGATAATAAGGTGTCAAAAAACTATGCTGAATTTTGTACTTTGTTGTCAAAGCACGCACATATTTGTTCTTAAATGATGTCCCATTATCCGAGATGATCTTGGATGGAATACCAAAATGACATATGATGTTATGTAAAATGAACTCCGCAATGTGGGGCCAGTCGTAGAGGTAAGCGGAATTGCTTCCACCCACTTAGTGAAGTACTCTGTGGCCATTATGATAAACGTGTGATGACTTGACGATGCAGGGGAGATCTTTTCGATGAGATCTAAGCCCCACTATGAAAATGGCCAAGCCGATTGGATCGGCTGCAAGGCCTGAGAAGGTACGTGTGTCAAGTTAGCATGGTGTTGACACTTCATGCACTTCCACACATATGCACAACAATCTCGCTCTAAATATGGCCAATAATAGCCCATGCAAAGAATGCACTTTGCGATGGCCATACCACTGAAGTGGCCACCGCATGTACCATCATGCACTTGGGTGATCACCCAAGTGGACTCCTATTGGTCCAAGCAACGGAGGAGGATTCCTTCGTAGCTTCGACGGTATAAAATGTCTCCTAGCAAGACATGTTTTGCCGCTTTCTATTTGAATGATCTTTTCATGGCGTGTGACAATCCAAGTGGGAGGCTACCTAACTTGAGATAGTCTCTTATGGGTGTGTACCAATCCTGTTGATCAGAAACCTCGATGGTATGAATGGTCGATCCCTCTTGAAGTTCATCCCTAGCAAAAGTTGAGTGGGAAAGAACTTGTAAAAATAGTATTGTGTTGCTATTAAGAGGGGTTGGAGAGAACAAAGACCCCTAGTTGGCATGATTCAGACTATCATGGATTCGAGAGAACCTATCCTGAGATGGTTCAATCTGGATCAGGTGGATTCCTGGCATTATGTCAGAGCTTGCACGCTCCATCATGGATTGTGATAACATTTTGACTTGAATGGTTGTCATCTCACCAGAAATGTCTTGTGGGATTAGTGACCCCAAGGAGGCCATAGTGTCCACAAAATGATTCGATGATCGAGGGAGTGCCTCGATGTCATACCATTCAAGATTTGCTAAGAATTTATCCACAAGGGCTTTGTAGGCCTACAGAACTGGGCATTTGCATTGGAATACCCCTTTCACTTGGTTGACAATTAACAGTGAATCACCAAAGATATTCAAGCATTTGATGTTCATGGTGATGGTTGTCTGAAGACCTATGAGCAAGGCTTCATATTCAGCATTGTTATTGGTGCATGGGAAATCAAGTTTAAATGATAAAGGCATTGGAGCCCCTTGCGGTGTGAAAAACATGATTCCCATGCCACCCCCTTGCTCACATTTAGAACCATCAAAAAATAAGGTTATGTCGGCCTGTGACTCAGGCTCATCAGAATCTGGCGATTCTGAGACATGGAAGACCCCATCATCGGGCAGCTCTATGGTCAGAGGCTGATCATCTTCGAGAGGAGCCTCTGCTAGTTGATCGGCGATGACTTGACCTTTGATGGACTTTTGTCCAATGAATTCGATGTCAAACTCCGTCAACAACATGATCCATTTTGTCGTGCGACTACTGTGATAAGTATGACTCATCATGTACCACAATGGATTCTCCTTAGACACAACATACGTCGTATTGCTCAGCATGTAATGGCATAGCTTTTTGGTGGCAAATACCACCGCCAAGCATAGCTTCTCAACGTATGCATAGTTAAGTTCATAACTGACCAAGGTGCGGCTAAGATAATAATTAGCCTGTTCTTTATGTAATTCATTTTTTTGGGCTAGCATGGCGCCCAGTGCCACCTCAGTAGCTGAGATGTATAAATAGAATGGCACTCCTGGTCTAGGTGGTGCCAATACTGGTGGTGAAGCCAAGTATTGTTTGATGTCGTCGAAGGCTGATTGGCACTCGTCATCCCAATGAAATGCTACCCCCTTGTGTAATAATTTATTCATGGGTCGGCACTTGTCAGATAACTATGCTATGAAGCGCTTGATCGACGTGACCTTACCCTGCAAGCTTCTGAGCTGCCTGATGGTGGTTGGGGGAAGCATTTCAAGGATTGCCTTGACTTTATTTGGATCTACCTCGATGCCTCATTTTGAGACTATGAAACCCAAGAGTTTTCTAGATGTGACGCCAAATACGCACTTCTTGGGGTTTAGCCTAACCTTGTGTTCGATGAGGCGATCAAGGATCTTGCGTAAGTCATCGAGATGATTTTGGCGCAAAAGAGATTTGGCCAACAAATCATCCATATAATCTTCCAAATTTTTATGCATGTGATCATGGAAGATGTATGTCATAGCGCGTTGGTAGGTGGCGCCAGCATTTTTAAGGCCAAAGGGCATGACCTTATAACAAAATGTCCCCCAAGGCATCGTGAACGCCATTTTTAGTTGATCATCGAGATTGATACGAATCTGGTTGTATCCCGAGAAACCATCCATGAGGGAAAGCATTTCATGGCCTATTGTAGCATCTACCAATGCATCGATGCTAGGCAAGGGGAAATCATCCTTGGGACTCGCTTTGTTTAAATCTCAAAAATTGGTGCATATGCGAATCCTCCCATCAAGATTTTTGATGGGTACCATGTTGGACAGCCATGGTGGGTAATCTACGCAGATGACAAACTATGCATCCAACAACTTTTGTAGCTCATATTTGACCATTAAGGCCACTGTTGGGTGCATCTTACATAGCTTTTGCTTGATTGGCTTGACTGTCGGATCAAGTGTTAGATTATGCATGACTAGCTATGGGTCTAGCCCCGACATGTCTTTGTAGGACCATGCAAAAACCTCCTTCTTCTCTTTGAGAAGGGCAATGTAATCGGCTTGCTCTTTGAGGGATAAACTTACCCCCAACTTGATGATTTGTGGATTCATTGGATCAGAACCGATGTCTACGTCAATCATCTCTTCGATTGACATGTGGGATCCATCCTCCAACTGGTGTGGAGTTGGGATCAGGTGGATATCATTTGCTAAATTTAGATCTACGTTGGGAATGTCGGGTTCCTCTTCAGCATGGAAGATATCCTGAGTCTGTCCTAGGGTGAAATGAAACATCTCACCGCAAGGCCAGTACTCTGATGGGGATGGTGGTGAGTCAGCATGATCCCAGTCTATGGCATCTAGGTCTAGATACAATGGTCATGTTGGATCGGCTGGATTGTGGATGGGGGTGGTTAAATCAATGGAGATCATGTTGATGGAATGAATTTGGTCTCCATTATTGCATGGGTGTTGATTCAGACATCCTTGGTGATCCTTGTACCCTGGATCTGGCTCTATGGGTACTGGCACAAAAGGATCGGCCCTATGTGTAGATAGAAGGATAGGGTCTACCCTTGGCACTGATGGCCCTATAGGGTCTCTAGGTGGGAGGTGCTCCCTATATGCCCGAAGTGGTGGATGAAGCACTTGGTTTAACTGTACTTGGTTTAAATGCCACCTATGCCTTGGTCCCATATTTAGATGTTCAAACATATCATCGATGTCTATGGGGTATTCCTGTTGCCTCATATGGTTGAGATATGCCATCTTAGTCTCATCCTCATAGTCGCTATCGGAGATCCATAGGCCTTCATTGGCTCTGACAACTATGTGCCCCTCTAGCTGGTATAGCCTCCCACTAGGCATTTCTTGATCACTATCCTCACTCTCTATGAAAACTAAAAATCTGGCATGTAGGTAGTCGATGTTGAAGAAGATATTTGGATCTTCTTCCTCTAGTGGATCACTTGGCCTTATGGCCGGCATGGGAGGCTCATTTTGTTCGAGCAAGTTGATTTGGTCCCTTCTGGGTTGTTTCGCTCTCTACGGGAGGGCTGGATTCTCTAGAGGTAGCAATTGCCCGATCAAAACATTAAAGGGGAACATTGCCATGAAGTTCTCCTGATAGTCGTCAATGGGTGTCACCTACGAGTGATTGCTATCGGACTCAAAAGGGTCCCAAGGTGCTACCTCATAATCTGACTCATCTTTAGAAGACCCCCCTTGATCTTGTTCATATCCCTCTTGGAGGTTACTTCTTGAAATTTCCCCTTCCTCGATCAAAGGGGAGGGGTTGTTGAGGTCAACAAGGTTTGTTGTTAACAATGGGAGATAATCCCCCAATGTGTATGTTGTGTTGGGATTGGCATATGGATCTTGTGCCAACCCATCCCTATTGCCTAGACCTAGGCCTTGCATGGTTTCTACCAAGATGTCGAGGGGCAAAGGGTGGTTGAACCCTACTCCTGATTTATCATATTGCATCTGGTATCTCGGTTGACAAAGAATGTGCATTCCTTGTTCGTATCTGCCCAATCCATATCCATGCCAATTACATTGGTCTAGGTATTTCAAGGTGAAGTTTGGGTTGGATAGATAGTCAACATTCTCAACAAATGGCTCTTCATCCTCTTCCTCTTGTAGGTAGGGTTCAATGTCGTTCTCGAGGCCCCCATATACAAAATTGGTCTGATTTGGTGGGTAGCCTAAAGGGACGATAGTGTCGATGGGGAGGCGAGGTCTCCCCATGTCTTGCATGGATTCGAGCATGGGTGTTGCCACAATATTCCACACTAGGTACTCCCCGAGGCCCGTATTGGCCATCTCAATGGTAATCATCGATGGTTGAGGGGGAGGGAATGGGAGTTCTCCCTGAGTCCACTCCATGTTGGGTGAACCAGGTGTCTCGACTTCCATTCGGCTGGGCACCTCTTCGGTAGAGATGGTTGAGACTAATGGTGGTACCTCCTCTAGGGGCTTCTTCCCATTGTCCTTCGGTGTGGCCACCATAGGTGGCATCATTGGTGAAGGAACAGACGATGAAGATGGGCCAGGTTGGTGAGTTGAGGGACTCAACAGTGAGGATGTAGGCAGAATCGGACCCTGTGTGGATGGATTCAATTGAAAGTCCAAATGTGTCGATGGGAGGGTCGATTGTGGCATCAGTTGCACCGCATTGCAAAACTTAAAGGGCTCTAAGTCCGTTGGGACTACATGTACTTGCCCTTCGTATGTGTATTTGAGGCATTGATGGGCTATCGAAGGGACACACTTCATGTCCCTGATCCAAGGCCGGCCTAGCAAGATATTGTAGGCCATCTCACCCTCAAGGATGTGACACAATGTAGGAATGGTCTTTTGTCCTACTTGGATGGGCAGGACAATTGTGCCAACCATCGAGCATAACGCGTCGTTGAATGCTCGAAGAGTGTAAGTGGATGCCACAATGTGGGATGTTGGTAGCTTAAGGTGTTTTAATGTCACTGTCATGATTATGTTGTTGGATGAGCCAGTGTCCAACAACACCCTCTTGAATGGAATCCCATTGACCCATGCAATGACGTGCAGGGGTGGATCCACCATATCACTAGTCACCAATTTTAGTTCATCTTCCCTGAAGGTTATGACTGGTTCTATGCATTGTCTCACATGTCCCATGAAATTGTTGAAAGAATTGGCTTCATGGGGTTGTAGCTCAATGGCTTTGAGTATCTCCATCAGAGCCTCCCGATGGGGCGGTGATTGTTGGATGAGCTCATAAATGGAGAGCCTAGCCGACGTGGTCCTTAAAATTTGAGTAAGTTTAGTCCGAATCATGGCCACTGGTCTAGGTGGGGGAGGTTGCGTAGGGTGTTGTGGAGGTTGTGACATTGATGAAACATCTCCTGTAGCTATAGCGGGTGCAGCCATGTTTGGGTATCTTTTGTTTCATGTCACGATGCTTATCATCCCTACGTATCCTTGCATGGGGCAGTTTTGTGTTACCTCATTCACTTGTAAAGTCTTTTCCTGTGCATCATGGGCAGGCAGGGGGTCTTTGAAGACCTCCATCTATTGGTTGCTCAGCGCTACGGGACTATCTACCATGAGCATTTTGTTGTCTATCAAGTCCTGCACTAAGTGTTTGAATTTCCAACAAGTGGAGATTTCATGTCCTTTCTATCGATGAAATCTACAATATAAGTCTTCCCTATAGCCCTTGGGTTTTGGCATGTTGGGGTCTATGGGTCGACTTTTCGGCAAGTTTATCAGGTTTGCCATGAACAAGCGGTCAAACAAGGAGTCTCTAGACTCCGTGAATTGTGTGAATTGTCGCCTAGGGTGACGCTGCTGATTTTGCTCTTGTTTATGATTTTCCTTTTCATAGTTATCAAGAGGAACTGCCTGATAATTAGCCTTTGGGGGCTGTGTCATTTGTGTAGGCTTTGGTATAGTTATGGCAACCTGATTGACCATGATGGGTTTCGGTTGCATGGGCCCAGTTTTAGCATTTTTGGGCCACTCTTTCTTGCATGGCTTGGCAATCTCGTCATCTTGTATTTTGATCTCCTCAATTATCCTGGCTTGCGCCAGGGCTTCTTCGAGGGTGGCATATTGTTGCAGCTGCAATAGCATGGAGATCGACCTTAAGCAACTCTTTGAAAACATTTGAGTCATGTCGGCCATGGGAGGGAGGTAAGGTAGCTTTGAAAGCAATGTCCTCCATCGATTCCCATAAGCAGCTATGGTCTCATCATCATACTACTTAAGGCTAGCTAGGTCACTTAAGGATGCCTTCTTCTTGGTGTTGAAGGCAAAACATTCAAGGAACGCATCCACTAGCTGGTCTAGATTATTGATGCTATGCTTTAGCAACTGGGTAAACCAATCCGAGGTAGGGCCTACGAACGTGGTTATAAACGTTCTCAGAAGCAATGCATCATTGTCCTGAATGCCAAAGCATTGACTCAGGAACCTTGTTACGTGCTCTTGGGCATCCTCATCCCCTCTAAAAATTGCCAATTGAGGCACTTTGAAGTGGTCGGGGTATGGGGGTGCCAGAACTGAAGGATGCACAGGGTGACTATGGAGTTGGCGTAAGGTGGGCTTTTGGGGCCCTGAAGTCTTAGTCTCCATAGACTCTAAGTGCTCTAGCAGTGCTTTGTATGCATCAGAGGATTTGATTTCCTCTTCTTTGGTTTGTTCCCATTGTGAATTGTGAGGAACTTGAGGCCTATGGAGGGGTAGCCGGATAGCGCCCCCTGCCTTGGTAGGGCATTTCAGCCCGCTCTTCTTCTCACTCAAATTCCTCATAGGCCTCTTGAGGAGTTTTTGGGCATGACCTATAAACATGGATGGGTGCCCGAGGAAGGCGCCCATCATTGGTTCTAGGAGTGGCCTCCCGCTCAGGTCTAGGAGGTCTTGGAGGCAATGCTTGATAAGGTCATGGAGACCTGTCTCGTACTAAGGGGTTGTGCCTCTCATAAATTTTTGTCCTATGCATGTGAGGGGTTGGAATCCTCTCATGCATAGTGTTCTAGAACAACTCATCTGTCTGGCGTTGAATGCGCTCTTTGTTAAGATGATACAGTTGTTCTAACTATTGTTGATCTTGCCTAAGCTACGTGATTTGTGCTTGGTGGGTGGCATGTTTGGCAAATGCCAAGTCGATTTGTTCCATCGTCCTAGGTCTAGGAGGCCTAGATGCCTCCCCTACATATCTATCTCGGTCATGGTGATCCGAGATCTCTATGGGTCACTTTCCTCTATCGAGGTTAGCAGCATTCACCCGAGGCTCTGGCCTCAATAGGTGATCTTGATAATCAGCAGGTGCGGAGGTGCATTGCTCCCATGCGGTGTATTGCTCTTGAGGAATATACTAGTTTTCCTCATGCTCCCTTTCATACATGTGAAAGGGACGGGCGGAGTTGGCTCGCCCTATCTGAAGAGCCTTGCGCTCTAGATTTGGCCTATTAGTTCTAACAGTAATGAGGGGTGGAGGAGGAATGATATAATCATGTGGGCCCTCCTTATGAACCCTATGCTGCTCTAGCACTTCATCGTGCAGTGGCCACTCATAATGAGTGTCTAAGGGGGCCTTCCCATGTGTGTACTCCTCCTGAGAGGGTCTGTGTTGAACGGGAGTGCCCCTCAAAGGGGTGCCTCTATAGTCCTATTCTGTAGTGGTATGGTGTGGACTATGTTGTGGGTCAGGCTGCCAAGGTGGTATAACCAAGTCCTTGGGGCTATAATGGAGGTGACTTGTGCCTCCTTGCATACTTTTCATAGCTTCTGCCCGTGATTGGGCTTGGCTACGGGTATACACCATGGTGGTGGTTTTTCTAAAAAGATATGTATATTTTTATCTCCTTTACAATTTTTATGCTATACCAAACAAAAGGGGACCACACAAACAAAGAAATGATTATCTTGTTTATAGATTAAATGTGTGTCCTAGATCTGGTTCAATGTGTTTGATTTTTGTTATGTAAATCTTGTAAAGAAAACTTTGTTATACATGCATAATGAGGGCTCTTGTATCTCCAAAATGGTCACCCCTTCAATATACCATTGCCAGGCCATTATACCGAACCTCTCAATATACCCACCCTTACATGAGGGAAACTATTGGTACGCGAGAGCAGAACAGTAAGTGGAACATAGGCGGTACGAAAGGGGGATCGCTCTATTTTTGACACCTACCTTAGAAGACTTATCCTCATGCACGAGGAATCACCCCCGCTACACTTGGTCAGCTTTCATCAGGATTTACGTCTAGCAATAGTCACGATCAGGGTATATGTATGCAAAATCCAAGCCAAGGTGGTGATGAAACCCACCGTTGGTCTTGATCAAGTGTTGGGGTATTAAGACCAACTCCTTGATGTTAATTTTATTAGGTGGTGTGTGTGGTTCCTTTTAATTGTGTAAAGAAAGAAAACATACAACAAAAGATGATTTTCACTAATGCAATGCTTTAAAGTACGTTTTATCTTTCAGAGACAATTAGTAGCAAAAAGGAAATCACAAAACCTAACTAGAACTGAAACCTATAATGAGGACTTGCCATTTGTGCAAGTATCATGCAAGCAAACCAGAGAAAAATGCATTCCTAATCAAGTTCCTTCCATTTAATTTACTCTATGTTTTTATTTTTATTTTCTTTATTGCAAGAAAGGAAAACAAACTACTTAACCTTTCTATGCAAGTGTCTGAAAATAAAGCAAAGAAAACAGAAAATTGCAGAAACAGAAAGTAGAAAAACACAGAGGATGTTCAGAAGGCCTACCTCTTCTCTGTCTAAACCAGATGCCTCTGAGTTTCTGCTCAAAAAATGCATAGAGCTCTAATCATCCCAGGGTGGGATGAATAGCAGGTCTACATTCATCACAGGGTGGGATGAATACGTATTCATCCTGGGGTGGCACGAGTAGCAGTCCAGTGCCCGAATGAGTAACACCTGCAAAGAAAAACCATAAAATTTGGATCAAAAACTTGATCCTAATAGTAGGGGATAGGGTCCCACCATGATCACCACTGAAATCATGTAGAAAAATGGTGTACCGATATGATGCAAACAAAAATAGATATAGATGCTAAGTCCTACGAATGCATGAAGGAAATGACGCAGAAACGAGATGTGAGCAAACAAAGTGGGGCCTCATTTATTGATATTGCTTTTAATATTATTACAATACATCCCCCTCTAGGGCTCAGAACATTTGATACAATTTGTTACATTAATGGATGCCCGAAAGAAGCCACGCTTCCAAGATCGGACGGTACGCTTCCAGCGTCTTCCGCGTGCCCACATTCAAAGTGGGTGGGCTAAAAGTTACCACTACTTGTGTCCATGTGTTCATCATTCCTTCTTCCCCTCTAGTATTCCTTGCAGTGAGATCCTATGCACATAAAGACAACAAATCATTAATAGCATATGCGTATCTAGAAAAACATGCAATCCCCAAGGCCTCCAGTGGGCGCTTGTGGGATATCAGTGATAATATTGATAAATTAATTATAGAATGATATATAAATGTAAAGGACAACTTCTAGAATTGGTATCACCTAATTTTGCATCGAAGCGGCGTCGGACGGCCCCGTTATGCTCGTTTGCCCGTCGAGGGCCTCTCCAAAGTGAGCGCTCCAATGTCCCACCTATGCTTATCCAAATCACCTAAAACTCATGAGTTAGGAATTATATGTAATTCTAAGACTACCCAGATGCTCAGAATTTGCATATCCTACCCAGATTCTCCTGTATGTGACAGGGGCGCCCTACGAGCTAGTTAATACATAAAATAATAAAATGATAGTCAAATCATGTCAGAATGAGTTCAAAATTTAATAGAGGCATTAGGATATCATCTGGGACATATTGCAAAAATAATAGTAAGGAAATCATGCACATATTTCTAATCGCTTCGGGGTGGGACGTTAGGGACTATCGCAAAACTTGCAAAAAGTGACCTTGCAAATGTCCTACCCAGAGGCCTCCAAAACTCTTACAAACTTGTGGTTAGACTAAAAACAGCATTTTGAGATGACCCAGAAGGTCATATTTTGCAGATTCTTCCCAGGTTATCTTATATCCGAAGGCGCTCCCTGTAGGTTAGTAGACGCATAAAATGACAGAAACTAGGTCAAATCATGTCAGAAAGCAATGAAATTTGGACAACAGCATAAGTACATTAGATATAAAAGAATGCAAAAATAATAGTAGCAAAACCATGCATAGATTTCTAATCACTTTGGGGTGGGGCGATTAGGACTGCAGTAGTTTGGGGGCGCCCGGGGGTGGGACGCCCACCGTTTAGGGCCTAGTTTTGACACCAATCCAAGTGGGATGGGTCCAAAACTTCCTAGGGGGTTGTGTCGATGAGTTTGGGGTGGGATTGTGGCTGATTTCTTGGGTTTTTGGATCTGGATTGCGTTCCTAGTGTTCACCCGATAACCTCTCTTCCAGAAGAGAGAGATTAGGGATGTAGGAAGCACAAAGAGGAATGGGGGTATAGTTTGGCAGCACTTCATTGCTCCAAATGCTCCAGCTCTCTTTCTTTTTTGGGGTGAGGAGGCTCACATTTTTATAGACCTAAGGGTCTCCTTTGAATGCGCATGCGAGGGCGCCACTTGGCTCATTATGCCTTTTGGGGGAGAGAAGATTCCTCCCTGATTAGGGCCTCCTTGATTGAGGCCTCCATGATTTGAAACGTTCCCTCGCAATCCCATGCCTTGAAGGTGGAGTTAGGTGGCGGATTTGGGCTGCCATTTGTCAAGGTTTGACTTTTTCCAGTCAAACCTGCTAATCGTCCCACCCTGGAGCGATTGCTGCTAATCATCCCGGGGTGGGACGAATAGGATTCTAATCATCCCAGGGTGGGACGAATAGGGAGCAAAGTGCTTAAAAGGTGCAAAACTGACCTCTGACCTTCCAAAACTGATTTGGGAGTGGTTAGGACCACTTTTTAACCTCTGGAGGCTGCCCTAGGGGGTATGTATGCCAATTCGGTCAGTGCTTGTAGTCACATAATCGGATTGGTGTTGTTTTGGTGTCTACATTATGTAACAACAAGATCTTTATAAGCCTTTAACATGGGATATCAACATTGAAAGAGCCCCTTAACTTGGTTGACTATGAGCAAGGAGTCACCAAAGATGTTTAATATTTTAATTTTTATGGTGACAATTGTATGGAGGCCCAGTAGTAGGTCTTTATATTCAACATTTTTGTTGGTGCAAGGAAAGTCTAATTTGAATGACAAGGGTATTGGAGTTCCTTTTGGTGTGACAAACACTATTCCTGCACCACCCCCTTGCTCGCACTTTGAACCGTTGAATAATAGGGTCATATCAACATTATTTTCTAGTTCTTGAGGTTTGAGAGCCTCAGATATGATGAATATTGCATCATATGGAAGCTCAATGGTCATATGCCTACTGTTTGATAGTGGTGCCTCAACCAGCTGATCAACTGACTTGTCCCTTAATGGAATTTTAGCTTATGAATTTTATATCAAATTATGTTAGTAGCATGATCCAATTTGCAGTTTGTGCATTATGCTATGTCTTTCTCATCATATACTACAAAGGATTTTATTTGGATATAACATATGTTATATGACTCAACACATAGTATCGCAATTTCCTTGTAGCAAACAATACTACTAAACACAACTTTTCTACATATGCATATATGAGCTCATAGCTCACCAAGGTTTGACTAATATAATATATGGCCTGTTCTTTACCTTGCACATTATTTTGGGCTAACATGGTCCCTAATGCAAAGTTGATTACCGATATATATAGTATAAATGGCACATCTGGCCTTGGTGGAGCTACTACTGGTGGCATCACCAGGTATTGATTTATTTCAGTAAAGGCTGCTTGATATTCCTTGTCCCAGTTGAATGGGATCCCCTTGTGTAGCAGTCGATTCATGGGTCAATATTTATTTGATAATTGAGTGATAAATTGCTTTATGGATGCTACTTTTCCCTGTAGACTTCTTAATTCTTTGATGTTTGATGGAGGACGCATCTCTAGAATAGCCTTGACCTTTGTTGGGTCGACTTTGATGCCTCACTTTGAAATGATGAACCCTAAGAGCTTTCCTGAAGTTATGCCAAACACACACTTATTCGGGTTTAACCTAAAATTGTTCTCTATCAAGAGATTAAAGACCTTCCTTAACACCTCTGCATGCTTAGAATGTAGTAATGAATTTACCAACAAGTCATCAATATAATATTTTAATATTTTATGCATATAATCATGAAAGATATATGTCATGGCACGTTGATATGTGGCACCAACATTTTTAAGGCCAAATGGCATAACTTTATAGCAGAATTTCCCCCATGGCATTATAAATGTGGTTTTATGTTGGTCTTTGGGCTTAATCCAAATTTGATTATATCTAGAAAAATCGTCCATTAGGGAGAGCATCTCATGACCTGCAGTTGCATCTACAAGAGCATCAATATTCAGAAATGAAAATGAATCCTTCGGTGTTACCTTATTCAGGTCTCTGAAATCCATATAAATACAGATCCTTCCATCAGGTTTTCCTATAGGCACCATATTGGATACCCATTTTGGATAGTTAATGGAGATTACAAACTCTACGTCCAACAACTTTTACAATTTGTCCTTCACCATTAAGGATACTTTTGGATGCATATTTCTAAGCTTTTTCTTGATTGTCTTCTTTGACAGGTCTAGCAAAAGGTTATGGGTAACCAATTTTGGGTCTAGACCTGGCATATATTTGTAAGTCCAAGAAAAAATATTAGGTCTCTCTTTTAGTAGAGGGATGAGGGTGGCACACTCATCGAGAGTGAGACTCTCTCCAAATTTAACCTTCCTTAGATTGGTGGGATCATTATTGATATCCACATCAAAGGTTTCCTCTACTGATATGTGTGATCCCTCCTCAAGCTGATGAGGTGTAGGTATCAAGTGGATGTTATCCACTAGGTTTATAGGTTCCACATTGGAAGCATCCTTAGCATGATAGAAATCATAAGCACAGCTTGGTGCAAAGTGAAATGGTTGCAACATTTAATCATTAGGAAAAAAATATTCAGGATCAAAGGTGAGTCAGTGCAATCCTAATCGATAACATCTATATTTAAATGCAATGGTTTGGATGGATCGGCTAGATTTTAGAGTGGGATGGTCAAATCAATGGAGACCATATTGATAGAATGAAATTGATCTCCAGGACCATACTGAAAAACATCTACATCACCGATGCAACTCCCATACCAAATATCTTGCTCTATTAGCATAGGCATAAATGGGTCCTCTCTATGCTAGCTATGGATAATTGGGTCCTATCTATGCACTTATTGCAATATTGGATCATTTGGTTTAATGAGCTCCATGTACCTAAGTGGTTCAGGAAACACCATGTGATAGATCACATTGAATTTTAGTGGTCTTCCCCTAATGCGAGGATTGAGATTGATCTCTCTACGCATGTCCTCAGTCATATATAGTGCATTGTGATATCATAAGTAGGGAGGTCCTAGGTAGGCTCTCTCTGTCTCACCTTATTCATCACTATTATAATATAAGCCCTCATTTTCCCCCACTGGAATGGGATGTTCTAGCAAATGTGGTCTCATATAGGCTATTTCCTGATTGCTATTATCACTATCTAGTAAAATTAGATACAAGTGTTGTAAATATAATATTGCCTCATAAATCGGCTCAGCCTCATCCCCCGATTAATTTTTGGGTGAAGACTTAATGTCCACCAAGATATTCTTATGATATGACTCAGGTGGTGCTATGGTGATGTAAGAAACCATTTGGTTATCCCTCTAGAACATAGAAGGATTAGGGTGATATGGGTTGAAATTCATAGTGTCCCCCATACTAAGGTACAGGTGATCTAAATATGTCATAATCAAATCAACCTATCCTCGTATTTGCAACCCTAGCCTGAACCTATCAGTTGTCAAATGATAATATGACTCAAGTGAAATCCTATGTCCTTACTAAAAAATATAAGGCCATATCCATGCCAATGATATAATTCAAAAATGCACATGGAATATTTAGGGTTGGATAGGTAACAAACATTCACTATGAACTATTCGCCATCATCTTCATCCATGGGTGTTCGAGTAGGAAGCTAACCTAGCCCAGTGTAGATGAAGTTCATTTGATTGGGTGGCTCACCCAATGTTACTATTGATCCAACCAAAAAATGATGAGCATGTGCCCAATCCATCTCTTGTGTAGTCTCTAGAATTGGTCCAAAGGTGACATTTTAAACAATATATTCACCTAACCCTGTGTTGGCCAAATGAATAGTCACCCATGGTGTGGATGACCCTATTGATGATGTAGACAAGGCAGGCTGAAGTACCTCCTCGACTCTATCTTGGGCTTATTACACTTCCATGGGAGTGGGAATATTTTTGGTGACTAGTTCGAGGACCTGCTTCTTTTCCTTTTCACCCATTTTTACCTCTAACTTCCTTTCATCCTGAAGCATCGTTGACGCAATCGATTTCAAATACATTGTTGTAGTGTGCTCGGATCTTAGTGATATAGATGTCGATGGTTGAGCACACACTTTTTGTTTACCTCCTATATTCTTAATCAGTGACATTGGTCAGACATCCATGTGCATTTATGGGAGTATGAAACCTCCTAGCAAATCAGCTAGGCTCACAAATTTGAAGGGCTCCTCATCTGATAAAACCACGTGAACCTGTCCCTCATGAATGTATTTTACACATTGATGTAGTATGGAGGGAATGCAATGCATTTCTTGAATTTAAGGCCTTCCAAGAAGGATGTTATATTGCATGGCACCTTCAATCATGTGACACATCATGGGGATGGTATTTAGGCCCACATAAATAGGTAGGATGATTGTGCCAACCATCGAGCATAGCGCATCGTTAAATGCTCTTAATGTGAATGCGGTGGGCACAATATGTGACTTGGGAAGCTTTAAACGACTCAATGCCTTGGTAATTATAATATTGATCGATGAACTAGTGTCAATCAATACCCTCTTGAATGGCATGTGATAAACACATGTGATGATATGTAATGTTGGGTTAGTCGTATCTGTAGGAACCATCCTAATTTCATGATCATAGAATTGGATCATATGTTCTTGGAATTATTGTACATGTCCCAAAAAATTAGTGAATGCTTGAGCATCCTGGGACTGCACCTCGATAGACCTCAAAATATCCATGAGAGTCTCCCTATTCTTAGGGGACTTCTGTATTAGCTCATAAATAGACAACTTCATAGGCATTGTCTGCAGGCTTTGAACCAACCTACTTCGTATGGTGACCATCAGTCTAGTTGGTGGGCCTAGAATATTTTGAACTAATCATTGATTCGGCATAGCTTGTATCTTTATTGGAGCATGAGGTTTATTTGGATGCTCATACATCTCATGTTTGGTAAAAAAATTAACCATACCTATGAACCCCTAGGTAGGTGGTTCGATGTGCACTTGGTTGACATGGCCAGTGTTGTTGCATGGTGCCTCATGGCTTAGTAATGGATTTTTATAAATTCCCATGTTTTGGTTTTCGAGTGTTAGTGTATTATTCGACACTATAATCTTGCCTTTATAGATTATATTATATACTATATGTTTGAAGGACTAACACACTTTGATGTCATGGCCGTTCGTACGATGGAAGATACAAAATAGATCATCCTGATACCCCTTTGGATTGGGCTGGTTACGATCGACTAGCTTAATCTCAGGAAACCTGATTGCCTTAGCCTCACACAACTGATGGAATATCAAGGTCAATGATTCTATCAAAGGCATGATTGGGTGAAGCATGCATTGTTCTTTATTTTTTCCCCTATAATTATTCATGCACTACTCATATTGCACAGGAGGAGGTTGGATCTGATAGTTTTGCTTTTGTTGCCCATTATCCTCTCCTTGGAGGTTTAACCTCACCTAATTTACATGGGCCTACTTGCCCTGATATTTTGTGGAGCTCTTCTTGTGTCCCTCCTTCCTATTCTTGAGATTCAAGTTTCCCTCTTGCAACGTGATATCCTCTATTACTTTGGCTTACACCAAATCTTCCTTAAATTTCTAGTACTATTGTAGTTGCAACAATAACGAGATGTGCTTGGCACAACTCTTCATGAACATTAGGGTTAGTTCTGTAGTAGGAATAGGGAATGACAACTTTACCATTAATCTCCTCCATATATTTTTGTATTATAGTACTGGCTCATCATCGCACTGAGTGAACATAGCCATATCAGAAAGGTTATCTTGCTTCATGATGTTGAATGAAAAGCATTCTAGAAAGGTGTCAACCAGTTGCTCAAAATTGGTGATATTGTGCTTCTTCAGCTGATTAAACCACTCTTGAGATGGGCCTGAGAGGATTGGGATGAATGTATGCAAAAGAAAGTTATTTTTGCTTGTAATATGAAAGCATATGTCCAAAAATATTGTGACATGATCTTGCGCATCTTTGTCACCTTTGAATTTATCTAGCCTGGGCATGTCAAAATGCTCAGGATATGCTGGAGTAGGCACCGAGGGGTCCAAAGGCTCATTATGAATCTTGCTCAATATTGGCTTTTGAAAATTTATGCCTTGCCTCTCGATTGTTTTCACTTTCTAAGCTAAGGCCTTATAGGCCTATGAGGATAGAAATTCCTCCTCCCTAAGCTAATGTGAGGGTGGTCTCGAAGGTACATTCTTCCTCTATCAAGGTGGAGGATGTTGATCTTCCTCCTCCTCAATGTGGGAGCTTTTAGGATGTCCATGATCGGCTCTGTCTCCCTCTTCTTCCTCATATTGTATTTACCTCTGATATTCAAATGGTGGTTGTCATTCTATTTGTTGGGTACTAACATGAGTGTGAGCATCTCTACACTCCTAATGCACATCAGCTTGTGAAAAATCCCTCCTATGAATGCGCTCTCCATGCTTAGTATGAGTGAAAAAACTAGCCCTGGCTAGCCTATCCTCTTGTTCCACATGCTCCTTTTGGGTAAGGATGCATTCCTCATGCATATTTTTCTCATATAATATTTGTCTAATGAGCCTTTGCGACTAAATATTCTCATATTCAATACTCTACCTCTTTGCATGGGCATCCTCCAATTGATCTTGAAGGAGTTGTCATCTCTGCTCGGATACCAATATATGCGATATATCAATGTGATCGATAGTAAGAGGCCTTTGGTATCTATTTTCTATGTCAGTGACCTTATGGGTTATGTACCCATCTGGTGGATTTTCTATGCTTTTGTCTCTATCCATGAATATGGCATTGGCATCATGTTGAGTCCTATGTTGTGTGTCACCATGTGTGGATGGTGGATGCAAACCATGAGGGCACTTGGAAGCCTCCCCATATTCTTTGTTGGTCCTAATAATGCTCCCACTATGCTCACTCAAAGCATGAGTGGGTGAAGCTGAAGTCTTGTGTTGGCAATTTTGGGTTTGAGATCCTAGCTTCTTGTCTATGAGTTGTCATTGATGTCAAAAGGAAATGACATTAATGTTAAGAGGATGTGTTGGCTTCAAAGGTGGAAGATTCCAAGAGAATATTTTTAAGAGAATCTAGAGAGATTCCATTGGCAATGGTTTTTATTAAAACCAATGGAGGTTCTCTTTATTATTTATTTAATTATTATTTAAAACCCTTCAAGGTTTTAATTAATTAATTATTTAATTAATTAAGGGAGAAATTATTTTTAATTTATTAAAAATACTTTAAGGGTTTTTAAACCCTTTAGAAAGCAAATTTCAATTAAATTCAAAATTACTTTTCTTTGCAGCCGGCGTGTTCTAAAGTCCACGTATGGACTATAAATATGAGAAGGTTCCTAAGGTTAAAATCTTTGGGAAAATCGAAGGCAATTAATTGGTTTGGCTGCGATCGAATGTTCTGTGTACGCTGTGAAAGAGGAGAGCTTGTGGTTTGAAAAGCTTTCGGAAAGCTTGACCGTTTATGTGGAAGGAAGTCCGTCTTGGACTTCATAAGCCCCTTGTGGGCTAGTGGCAGCGAAGGCTGTGTTTGGGCCTTGCGTAGGTGGAGGTCTACGTTTCGATCCCCACAAAGGGAGCTGTGCATGGATTAGTCATGTTTTTATTAAAACGTGTTTTGTGCCACGAATTTCGGATTCTTCAAGGGCAGCCAATATAAGGTGTGATTATTTTCTTGATATGATTTTTGGCATTGTGTAGCATTGTTTAGAAGACATAGGAGAAATAAGGGGATATTTCTTTGGTTGTATTTTTGAGATTAGTCTTTTGCTATGCTAAATTTAAAAATGGAGATATAAGATGTAAGTTTTGGTTGTGTTTTTGGCTTCTTTGGTGGTTTTTTTTAAAGAAGAGAAGCTAAAAGGTATATTAAGGAAAGTTTTTATATATGCTCATTTATCTTGGTTCTAACCCTAACTTGGTTGGAAGTTTGAGGGTTGTGTGTGGTGACAACTTTAAGGATCAATTTTCTTCTACTCCAAAAAGGTATGAGCACATTTTCCTTATGAGTATGATTGGTGTATGTTTTTCAGAAATAAGGTTGGAGTGAAAAGGTTTTCAACTAGGTTTCCTTTGGTTGGGTGTAAATCCTATTTTCTGGTTTGTTGAAGACTTCTTATGCATTGTTATCCTTGATGAGAGTTTTGGTGAATGCATAATTATGGTTTGAGGTAGTGGAAGCATTGTGCACTAGGATTTATGTTTGTGAGTCTTGCTACTTGCATTGAGTTGGTGGAACCCTTGGTTGGCTATTTTGAGTTTGATGGTTGAGTTGCTTTCATAGAGGTTGTTTGATCAAGTTATTGCTTTACTTGATTCATGATATTGGGCTTACTCCATTGAGTTGATTTGAGAAAGTTATTCTTTACATTTTGTGATATTGTGTTGGTGGCTATTTTGTTCAAATATCTTTGGAGGGAAAAAGATTTCTACTTGTTTCCTTTTCTTGTGATGATTGGTTGAATGCTTCAAGGTTGATGTTGAGTTGAGTGGTGTTGGTTGACTAAACCTTGTTTGATGAGCATTGTTGTTGAAACCCTAATTGATGATGAAAAGAATATGAGTATCATTGTTATGTGATTCTTTGCATAGTTGGCAATTGTTGGGGTTTCATGTTCTTGAAAGAAAACATTCTATCCTATCCATTTTAGATATTGAGTTGAGTTTTCAGATTTGAGATTGAGATTGAGTTGAGTTGATTTGAGCTGAGTTTTGAGATTGGGATTTGAGTATAGAACATATTGAGTCTCTAACAATTCTCTTTATGCTTCTATGAGTTTGACAAATCACATTGGGTCTCTAACAATTCACTTTGTGATTTCCTACTAAGAAAGTTTTTCTTGGTGAGCTTGCTGAGTTTTTGGACAGGTTCCGATGGGGACTTGTGAGCAGTTTTGGATAGGTTTCGGTGGGGACTTGTGAGTAGTTTTTGGACAGGTTTTGGTGGGGACTTGTGAGAAGATTTGGATAGGTCCTAGCAGAGGACTTGTGAGCTGAGTTTGATAGTTCTATCAGATAACTTGAGGACAGAGGTGCATTGGTTCTATGAGAAGAACCTGAGGACATTTGGAAAGTCTTTAAGAAGGCTTGTATGCAGAGGATTGATTTGTTTAAGAGTTGGACAGATCTGACAGAAAGAGGAAGACTTGTACTAGACCGACTGATTGTGTTTGGTACAGGTTGCTGAGCTGCTATGGATGTGATCATAGAAGGTAGAGGTCTCTTAGGCTAAGCATTGAGGATAGAAGGTCTTTGGTGGAAAGGAGTTCCACGTGCTGAAAAGAGGTAGAGGTAGTCGATCTTCTGAGGGATCATTTCCAGAGTAGAGGGGAAGGTATCTCCTTTGAGCAGAGGCTCATAAATTTTGATTGGGGGAAGGTATCTCCTTTGGGCCAAGGCTCATAAACATTGTAATTGGGAAGGATTCTCAAATAACTTTGAGATAATTTTTAGAGAAAAATTTTGTGGATGTAGCCTAGCCATTCTGGGTGAACCACATTAAAATTGGTGTCACTTTGTGGATGATATTGTGCATTGCTTTGATATTGCTTTGGGTATATTGCTTTACTATTTTGAAGTATAAAGGAAAAAGTAAAAAGAGGTATTATACTTGTTCACCCCCCCCCTCAGTATAATCTTGTGTTCTTCAATTGGTATCAGAGCAGGTGCCTTCGAAAAGTTTAACAGCTTGAAGGAAAAGCTAGTAAAGAACACAATGGATTATTCAAGTGGCAATGCAACACCTATTTGTGATGAGTCTTCTAGTGATGAAGAGGCATATTACAGCAAGAAAGGCAAGTTCTCTAGAAAGCACAAAAGTATGAAAAATATAAGATGTTTCAATTGTGGAAAGTTTGGTCATTATGCTACTTGATCGTACTTGTTCCCAAGAATGAAAGTGATGAAGATAAACAGGATTCTAAGAGCAAGGATTCTAAAAAGCACAAGCATCACAGGAAAAAAAAATATGAGCACAACAATCAAGGAAAGAGGTATTCTCACAAGCCTAAGAAGAGTTTCTACCTAGACAAAGCAAGTAAGTGTTCTAGTAGTGATAGTGAAATTTCTTCAAGTGATAATGAAAATGAGATGTTGTTCATATTAGAAAAAGAGGAAGAACTGAAACATAGATTCATTATCATGAAATGTCTTAGATGTGGAAATTTTGGTCACCTTGAGGATGATTGCACAAATAATGATTTGGTTTCTAGTATGTATGAGGATGCTTTAGAAAACTATAAGGAAGATGCATGTATGGTTTTTGAAAAGGGTAGCACCTCTAGTGATAAGAAATCTGAAAAAGGCTTTGATGATTCAAAAGGAAATCAAATAAAGGATCTTGAAAGTGAACTTATTAGTGCTCTTAGTGTTTTGGAAAAGGAAAGAAAGAAGAATGCTAGACTCAAGGATAAGTTAGATGAATGTTGTATGGAGAGAGATGATATTATAGAAAGTCTTGACTTATCTATAGCTAAGACACAAGAACTCAAGGATGAGTTAGAGTCTAAGGTTCTTGAGTATAGTGAGTTAGAACAGAAAATGGCTTCTTTGAAAGAGGAAACTAAATAGTACAAGGATAAGTTTTACAGGTTTCAAGATAGCTCCAAAAAGGTTAAGTCGCTCATCAAAGGTCAAATAAAGACAACAGATAAAACAGGCCTTGGTTTTGTTAAGCCACACAAGGAACAAGTTGGAGAGTCTAGTAAGAGACTCCAAAAGGAAGAGAGTTTTGATAAGGAAAGTATTTCAGATCATGAGTCCTTGAATGATAGATGCACATAAACGAAAACAGAATTCAGAATGAGAAGAAGAAGTTTTCAGGACCCAAAAGGTCAAATAAAGGAAAGTTTCAAGGCAGATGTTTGCTTGTCACAGGTTTGGTCACATGGCTTCACATTGCATGACTCAAGTAAGGAAGGTAAATGACAGTTTCAGAGGTGGTAATTTCTTTCAAGGGTATTGCTACTCTTGTAAACATTTTGGGCATAAGGCAATTTTCTGCAAGGCTAATAACAAGAACAGGGTTAGTCATAACAGGTGGATTCAAAGAATAGGTATGCCTAAAAGAAATAACATTGTTACTTGTTATAAGTGCAACAATGAAGGTCACACAGCTAGACAGTGTAGAGCTGAACTTCCAAGGTATAGGAATAGGAACAGTGGTATGAACAGGTCCAAGGATCAAGGCATGGATAAGAATAGGAATGATAATAGGAACAAGAACAGTGACAGGAATAGGAATAGGAATATGGACAAGGAGAACAAGAGAAGACATGGTAAGGCAGCTATAGACACTGATGATGATCAGTGCCTGTTGGGAGTTTTACTCCCACCCCAAAATTAAACACCTTAACAGGAGGTGGGGGAGGGACTAAGCTAAGAGGCTCATTATTAGTCCCAAGCACCAAAGGTGACCCTTTTCTATTGATGACAAAGGGGGAGAGATATGAGTAAGGGGGAGAGCCTCAAGACAGGGGGAGTTGTTTATGTTGAGTTTTTGTGTTGTTGAGAAGCATGGTTTGCCATCAATGACAAAGGAGGAGATTGTTGGAAATTTTGGGTTTGAGATCCTAGCTTCTTGTGTATGAGTTTTCATTGATGTCAAAAGGAAATGACATTAATGTTAAGAGGATGTGTTGGCTTCAAAGGTGGAAGATTCCAAGAGAATATTTTTAAGAGAATCCGGAGAGATTCCATTGGTAATGGTTTTTATTAAAACCAATGGAGGTTCTCTTTATTATTTATTTAATTATTATTTAAAACCCTTCAAGGTTTTAATTAATTAATTATTTAATTAATTAAGGGATAAATTATTTTTAATTTATTAAAAATACTTTAAGGGTTTTTAAACCCTTTAGAAAGCAAATTTCAATTATATTCGAAATTACTTTTCTTTGCAGCCGACGTGTTCTAAAGTCCACGTATGGACTATAAATATGAGAAGGTTCCTAAGGTTAAACTCTCTGGGAAAATCGAAGGCAATTAATTGGTTTGGTTGTGATCGAATGTTCTATTTACGTTGCGAAAGAGGAGAGCTCATGGTTTGAAAAGCTTTCGGAAAGCTTGATCGTTTATGTGGAAGGAAGTCCGTCTTGGACTTCATAAGCCCCTTGTGGGCTAGTGGTAGCGAAGGCTGCATTTGGGCCTTGCGTAGGCGGAGGTCTACATTTTGATCCCCGTGGAGGGAGCTATGCATGGATTAGTCATGTTTTTATTAAAACGTGTTTTGTGCCGCGAATTTCGGATTCTTCAAGGGCAGCCAATATAAGGTGTGATTATTTTCTTGATATGATTTTTGGCATTGTTTAGCATTGTTTAAAATACATAGGAGAAATAAGGGGATATTTATTTGGTTGTATTTTTGAGATTAGTATTTTGTTATGCTAAATTTAAAAATGGAGATATAAGGTGTAAGTTTTGGTTGTGTTTTTGGATTCTTTGGTGGTTGTTTTTAAAGAAGAGAAGCTAAAAGGTGTATTAAGGAAAGTTTTTATATATGCTCATTTATCTTGGTTCTAACCCTAACTTGGTTGGAAGTTTAAGGGTTGTGTGTGGTGACAGCCTTAAGGATCAATTTTCTTCTACTCCAAAAAGGTATGGGCACATTTTCCTTATGAGTATGATTGGTGTATGTTTTTCTGAAATAAGGTTGGAGTGTAAAGGTTTTCAACTAGGTTTCCTTTGGTTGGGTGTAAATCCTATTTTTTGGTTTGTTGAAGACTTCTTATGCATTGTTATCCTTGATGAGAGTTTTGGTGAATGCATAATTCTGGTTTGAGGTAGTGGAAGCATTGTGCACTAGGGTTTATGTTTGTGAGTCTTGCTACTTGCATTGAGTTGGTGGAACCCTTGGTTGGCTATTTTGAGTTTGATGGTTGAGTTTCTTCCATAGAGGTTGTTTGATCAAGTTATTGCTTTACTTGATTCATGATATTGGGCTTACTCCATTGAGTTGATTTGATCAAGTTATTCTTTACATTTGGTGATATTGTGTTGGTGGTTGTTTTGTTCAAATATCTTTGGAGGGAAAAGGATTTCTACTTGTTTCCTTTTCTTGTGATGATTGGTTGAATGCTTCAAGGTTGATGTTGAGTTGAGTGGTGTTGGTTGACTAAACCTTGTTTGATGAGCATTGTTGTTGAAACCCTAATTGATGATGAAAAGAATATGAGTATCATTGTTATGCGATTCTTTGCATAGTTGGCAATTGTTGGGGTTTCATGTTCTTGAAAGAAAACATTCTATCCTATCCATTTCAGATATTGAGTTCAGTTTTCATATTTGAGATTGAGATTGAGCTGAGTTGATTTGAGTTGAGTTTTGAGATTGAGATTTGAGTATAGAACATATTGAGTCTCTAACAATTCTCTTTATGCTTCTATGAGTTTCATTGGGTTTCTAACAATTCACTTTGTGATTTCCTACTAAGAAAATTTTTCTTGGTGAGCTTGCTGAGTTTTTGGATAGGTTTCGATGGGGACTTGTGAGCAGTTTTGGACAGGTTTCGATGGGAACTTGTGAGCAATTTTTGGACAGGTTTCGGTGGGGACTTGTGAGCAGATTTGGACAGGTCCTAGCAGAGGACTTGTGAGCTGAGTTTGATAGTTCTATCAGAGAACTTGAGGACATAGGTGCATTGGTTCTATGAGAAGAACCTAAGGACAGTTGGCAAGTATTTGAGAAGGCTTGATTGCAGAGGATTGATTTGTTCAAGAGTTGGATAGATCTGACAGATAGAGGAAGACTTGTACTAGACCGACTGACTATGTTTGGTACAGGTTGCTGAGCTACCGTGGATGTGATCATAGAAGGCAGAGGTCTCTTAGGCTAAGCATTGAGGACAAGAGGTCTTCGGTGGAAAGGAGTTCCATGTGTTGGCAAGAGGTAGAGGCGATTGATCTTCTGAGGGATCATTTCTAGAGCAGAGGGGAAGGTATCTCCTTTGAGCAGAGGCTCATAAATTCTGATTGGGGGAAGGTATCTCCTTTTGGCCGAGGCTCATAAACATTGTAATTGGGAAGGATTCCCAAAGAACTTTGAGATAACTTTTAGAGAAAAGTTTTGTGGACGTAGCCCAGCAATTTTGGGTGAACCACGTTAAAATTGGTGTCACTTTGTGGATGATATTGTGCATTGCTTTGATATTGTTTTGGGTATATTGCTTTACTATTTTGAAGTATAAAGGAAAAAGTAAAAAGAGGTCTTATACTGTTCACCCCCCCTCTCAGTATAAGCTTGTGTTCTTCATATTGTAGACTAACTACTCAAGGATGCTACCTAAACCATCCAACTATTTGGATTGCCATGGCTCATGTGGTGGTGTATCATTGGCTCCCACCTTAGATATGTCGATAGTGATCTTGTGAGGTTCACTACGTGTGGGAGTGTGAACAAACCTATGCTCAAAAATGGGCCCATCAGCATGCCCCTAAATGGTGGATCTTGATCTCTTCTATACTTTGTATTTGGAGGTATGGAACCTCTTGTAGACTTAGTATGTAGGGGTACCAACTTGGACCCGTGTATGACATACTCATCGGCCGATACCATGGATGCACATGAACTACAATATCTATAATGGCCTCTGAGTGGATCACCCTCATGTTGAAAGATTCCATGCTCTATCCTACATCTAGAAGAGTGTATAGAAGCTCCTCTATCATGGGTACGCTCAATGGTGTCCCCTTGTTTTGAATTGTCTCCTCTGATGCTTGCCGAATGATATTCATGAAGCGCATGTGGGCAAGGTTTCAATACATTTTGTTGTGATTTTTGTAGGGCTTGGTCATTAGCATCATAATTAAGCCTTTTCTGACCTCCTCGTGTCTCCACCATGGTGCACCTAGTGTCTAGATTTATCTTTTATTATGCAAAAAATGTATACAATGGTGATTATCTCGTATTAACTTTTAAATGTGAGACCTAAACTATTTGATGTTATTTTATGATTTTTTTTATCAATATTAGAAACTATTATCATGTTTGAAAGCTTGTTGGATGATAATCTCAATTTAATTTGCTTTCACTTGTATACTCGTAGCTCAAAAACTTGGCTATGAACTCAAAGTCAGGTAATCCAACATATAATGTGTGGTAATGAAGCCCACACATGGTCAGGGAGCACAGGTCCTCCCAGATCCTCACCTATTTTCCCCTAGTCAGTGTTATACCCTTCAAAGAGAATATATGCAAATTTTATAGGGTACAAAAGGTTCTTGGATCCGATATTGGTCTAGAACATAGGGTACGTGGGCCTTTGAATTACATAATTTGGCGTTTGAATTACATAATTGGGCCTTTGTTTACCCAAATTAGTGTTTCTTGGCATTCTAGATCCTTAGGGTATCCATGGAATAAATTGACATGATGCTTGATTGCTACTTTAATATCCAATGCTCACTTGATTGTTTTCCCTAATTCTAAGATGGTACTTATAGGATTACTCAAGGGCTAGGGGTGGCTTCATGGAGAAGCAAAGATCAAGAAGAGTTGGTTGGGAAAGTTGGATTGGAAGCCTCTGGAATACTTCATCCTTAAACTACCCTCTTCTAGAACAAATGGCTGTTCAAACTAATTTGTCTCGGATGAAGGCCAACTAAACTTCAGTTATAGACTGTGAGTGACAGTTGTAGCCTAGACTGTAGATCACAGGTCTCAACTATGGTTTAGACTATAGATAATAGTCTCAACTATGGTTCAGACTGATTAGGCCAAGGAGACCAAATTGAGTGGTTAAAACCATTGCTCTATCTTGGAGTTTGTCCAAGATCTTCCATATGGTCTTGTAGCATGTCCCATATGAGTAGTCGCCATCGATATGACACATTTTAGGTTTCTATAAGTCAATGCCAAAAATTGTGCTAAGATTCATGGAGAAAGTGCCAAGGAGCAGTAAACAAAAATCTTGTGCATTTAGTAAGAAGGGAGCGCATCGAACATGCTACATGGCAAGAGGAGAAGGAAGCCAAGGGCTATAAAGGATTTGGTAAAATATTAAAGTGCCTTCTATGCTTTTAGTGGTCTTATGAGTGCTTCGCTCATACGGCTAGAAATCCATGGCCAAGGTGCTAACAAGGGAGAGAGTGCAAGATTGAATCTTGCAAAACACAAAGTGGAAGATATAAAAGGTTTTTATATTTTTGATTTAATTTTTGATTAAGTTGCTAAGGTTGTGGAGACATAAGGGTTGTTGATAGAAATAAAAATTATTCTTTGCTTTTCTAAGGCTAGGGAGAGGTAAGGGGTAAATTGGTTATGATATTTACCTAAGTGGTAAATGGAAATTTACTAGGGTAATATTGTTTTTACCTTAGGGAATTACAAACTTATTTATTGCATATATTTGGTAAAGTGACTTAATCAATTATTGTAATATTGAGAAGAGTAAGGTGTGTTTGGTCAATTATTGTTGATGGATTATTTCTTTAAGATGGAGTAATAAGGTGTATGTAAGTTTTGATATTTATATTGTATCTTTGAGAGAGTTTATCATATTATAACTTCTTTGATATTGACAAAGAAGTGTTTGTGGTTGTGGTAGATTTTTGAGGTTCCTTCATCATCAAGAAAAATGTATGGGCATATTTTTCCATAGTTGAGTTGATTGTTTGGTTTTCTGGAAAACAAGTTTGGAGTAAAAAGGAGTTAAGTAGGTCTCCTTATTGAGTGTGTTGAGCTAATGCTTCAAGGTTTTCTGGAATAAAGAGTTGTTGTTAAAACCTTGTTTTATAAGCATTGTTGTTGAAGCCATTGGTTGAGTGAAGAACTTGAACTAGGGTTTGAAAATAACATGAGTATCATTGTTATGTGAGATTTTTTTATAAGCATTGTTTTTGAAGCCATTGGTTGAGTGAAGAACTTGAACTAGGGTTTGAAAAGAACATGAGTATCATTGTTATGTGATATTGGTTGATAAGCATTGTTGGAAATATTTTGAGTGAAGGTTCATATGCTTGGAACAAGGTTTGTAAGCAAGGATTGTTTTATTTAGTGATTGGTTGAGTAGAGTTGGTTGAGCCTAGTAAAGTGGATGTGTGAAGTGATTGTTTAAGTTATATAAAAAAAACTATTTTATATTCTGAATTGATTTGAGAAAGTGATTGAACATTGAGGTGATTATGAAGCATATTAAGTCTCTAACAATTCTCTGTATGTTTCTAAAAGAGTGATTGAAAATTATTGAGCATTGAGGTGATTGTGAAGCATATTGAGTCTCTAACAATTCTCTGTATGTTTCTAAAAGAGTGGTTGAAAGTAATTGAGAATTGTGATGAGTATAGAGCATATTGAGTCTCTAACAATTCTGTTTATGTTTCTATGAGATTGGACAAGTTCTATTGTGGACTTGTTGAGCATATTTGAGGTAAGTATTTGAGAAGACTTGTGGATAGATTTGGGTAAGCTTTTGTGGAAGCTTACAATACAGATTGAGAACATATTTGGATAAGTTCTTGTGAGAACTTATTGAGTATATTGGAAAAGTTCTAGAGAGGACTTGAGGATAGATTGGTGTGAGGTTTTGTGGAATATTAAAAGGTAGATTTGAGACAAGTCTTTGAGAAGACTTGAGAGTATATTTGATTGATTTATTTATTCAAATATTGAGTTAAGGTTTGGGGAAAATCCAATAGAGTTGAATTGATTGATTTGTTCAAACCTTGAGTTAAGGTTTGGGGTAGATCCAGTAGAGTTGATTTGATATTGATTCAATATTTGAGTTAAGGCTTGAAGATAGAGATTGAGAATAGATTTATGCTAGACTGAAGGACTATGTTTAGTACATATTTGAGGACAACATTTGGTGTATATTTGAGGATATGTTTGTGCTAGACCAGAGACAAATATTGAGGACAAATTTTTGCCATATCGAAGGACTGTGTTTAGTACAGATTTGAGATAGATATTTGGAGATGAGAGAGTTGAGGAAAGATATCTCCAGAAAGAGCAGGGAAGATAGGTATCTTCTATAGATAGAGTTCAATTTGCTAAGGGTAGTGGAGGCAAAGGTCTTCTATAAGATCACTAGCTAGAGCAGAGTTAGGATATTAGTGTCTTCTATGGATAGATATCCACAAACTTTGATTAGGGTATTGGTGTCTCATTTGGATAGAGATCCATAAGCATTGTAATAGAGAAAGGATTCCAAGAGATTCATTGAGAAAATTTTAGTGAAATATTTTCTTCGTGGAGTAGCCCACATTGGGTGAACCACATAAATTTTGGTGTCTCTATTGTGTGTGGTGATTTGTGCATTGCTTTAATTACTTCTATTGATATTTTTATCTATACATTGCATAATATTTATTGGGAAAGAAAAGTTAAAAGTGGTCTTATACTATTCACCCCCCTCTCAGTATAATCTTGTGTTCTTCACAATTTCTATTTAACTGCAATATGGCTGTTAATTATCAAACTATTAATTCATTCATATATGAGAAAATATTCTTTTATCACAATAGACATGCCAATTTCTAGGTTACTCATTCACACACAAAAAAAAAGAAGTATGGCCGACCTGTTGAAAATGCTTCCAACCCACTAGTCGCTATCAAGAAGTTCCACACCGTACCAATCACCAAATGAATCCAACCTTTTTTGTCTTTGTTAAATAGAAGAACAAATCAAAAATTTAATTGACATGTGTACTTGTTCATGCAATTCTTCATTGTTTGCAATATGGTAATTTTTTTGAGTGGTAATTGTATTTTAAATTTGTATATAAATTCTGATAGTAAGTAGTAGTCCCTATTATTTTAGATTTTAATTTTATTTTATTTCTAGTTTTAATTTTAATTTATGTTTATTTTTATTTTAAGTTTTAATTTTAATTTTTAGGTTTTAATTTAATTTTAATTCAATAAATTCCAAAATAAATATTAATATAATTATAATATATAGATCACAAGGAGGCACAAAACCCTAATTTTATTTTATTTCTAGTTTTAATTTTAATTTATATTTATTTTAATTTATTAGTTTTAATTTTAATTTAAATTTATTTAAATTTTTAGGTTTTAATTTAATTTTAATTCAATAAATTCCAAAATAAATATTAATATAATTATAATATATATATCACATGGACCAATGGGTGTATTGCTAATAGGGTATTTTCACCCTATAACTGCAAATACCTCATCACTCATCATATCCCCCATCTTATCTTTTCATTGTTGCTATTCATCTATCATCTGGAGGAGGTGTCCGACTCTCTTGATCTATTGCTCTTAAAAAAATACCTGCTCCTGCAACCATAGATTGATCATCAGTATCTTGTCCATGCAGATGAAACAAGCAAACATGTAGCTAAATTTGGAGGGATGTTACATTCTCACCCACTTGAATTAAACACAATCTCTATGTTTGCAATTCTTATTCAAATAGTTTACATATCATAGTAAAATATTTAATAATCAACTTGATATGTCAAAAAAATTCACATTCATACATTAGCTTAAATATAATATATTATTATTCTTTAAAAAAATGGAGACTATTTTTGAATGACATTCTTTTCAGAATGGTGGTCCTATTGGACCTAACAATTATCTATTTGTTTTTTCCTTAGCTAGTTGGTTTAGATCCAAAGAATTGATTGGATGGTATTTAACACGATGAATATTGGGCATATGCAACTAGAAAAAATCCTAAACATATCAAGGATTAGTAATATATTTCTTAAAGAGGGACACATTGAAGGTTTCATGAATTTTTGAATAGATTCGGTGATAGGACCAAATTTATAGAACTTATTTTATCAGTATCTCAAAATATCTGGATTGAGCTTGGAAGATAAGGTTTCACCCCCAAGAAAAATATTTCTCCCATAGAAAATTCTCTTAGTGTCCCTTGAGGATTAACATAACTCTTTTGCTAATGCTCTTTCATTTGATTGATAGTAACCAATTAGCTCGCTTCTTGACCATATTTGGCCATCCACCCAATAGCCTAAAATCTTGGTCTTTCTAGTATATCCCTCATAATACTAGAAGGATATTATAACATATGATTTAATAAATAATGGAAATATCTTATTACCTATAGCAGCATAAATCTTATGCACGGGCTCCTTAGGTTATTTTCTTCTCTTTGCTCTCTCAAGGTATTTTTCAGCATAATGTGTGCCTTGAAAAATATAACATCCATCATGTGGAGCTCTTTCTCTTATGTTATCTTCATTTTGTTCTTGAGCATCTATCTCTTGTACAAAATTTCTTTTATCATGTCTTCCTTTTGAATTCCTCTTATCTTGATTGCTTTTGTTGCCTTGAGATCTGTCTTGGTTGCTCCTATTGCCCTGGTATCTATTATCATAGTTGGGTCTATCCTCATATTTACCTTTCTTGCCTAGGTATTTTTCACACCTTTTTGAACCAATTTTTTTCTTTTTTTTTATATTCTTCTCTTTCATATGTTTTTTTGATAATAGGCCTTCCTAGCCTTTTGGTTATTCTCCTCTTGATGAGCCAAATCACATGCTTCAGTGAGATATTTTGGTTTTAACAAAGTGATCAGAGATCCAACACTTGGATGCATTTCTAAGAGGAATTTTTGCACCTTGATCTTTTTTCTCTTGTCATATTAAAGAACATATTTTAAAAAATACACAAATATCCAGTGATATTCATTAACCATCAATTTTATTGACTCAATGTCGAGAACTCTACAATTTTTTTGACATAAAATTGTGGAGTCAAGAATTTGTCCTTGAATTCTTTCAAGAATGTATCTGTGATACATTGGTGGATTTAATGTGATTTGTATTCCTATAAGTATTATACCAATCGACATCTAGATCAATTAGATGAAAAACTACCCAAGAAGTCTTTGATTCAAATGAGAGAGGTTTAACGACAAAGTAGGCATCAACTTTATTCACACTAGGTACCTTAATGGAAAGTTCCCTCAATGCTCAGAAGGAGGTTCAGGTTTCATGACTGGTGGTCTACGTCAGATACATAAAAAACCCCTAAATAGCCTAAAGGGTATACTCAAATGGGATAGGCCCCATGGAACGAAAATTCCTAACCCACATTAGATATGGGGAATGGTTTTCCTTAACATAAGGTTTAGTGCAAGGGTTTCATCTAGTTTAAGCATTAGTGGATGTGATGGTGAGTGAATGAGTAGTTTTAGATGATTGGATAACTTCAAGGGAGTGAGGGGAAGGTGGGAATATAAATTTTCAAATATCTATAGGTGGATCTGCCCTTCAGAACTCATGAGAGATAGGTGATGCATGCGACGATGATAAATCAAGCCCTGATTCAGATTCAGATGGTATGATGTTTTTGGGAATGTAGGATCTCTTCAAGGAAAGACCGTCTGGATAAATAGAGTAATTCACCCAAAGATATTGTTTCCTCCTTGCTCACCTTTACTAAAAATTTGAAAGGGCAAGAAAAATATATTTTCAAAAAACCAATATCAACACCTTACCTCCCAACGGTGAATATATGGTTATCCCTGATGAGACCATGATTGAATATCTTTTTCTTGAGTCCCACACTTTGGTTGGGAAATTTATTTAAGGTAAACCTGGCATGGAGTCCATAAAGTAGTGGGCCTTTTCTAAGTGGAGAACCCTACGTAACATGGAGCTAGTTGCCCTATCTTGGGATTATTTTTTATCTACCTTAATAACCAAGATGTTGCCTCCTAAATTATCATAGACGGGCCCTAGTTTTATGGTCCAAAAAGTATTTTCTATGGAAGTGGGGTGAATATTTCAATCGAAAAACTCAAAGTATTAACTATGCTCCTATATGGGTTCATCTTCCAGATTTACCTATTCAGTTCTAGCATGAAGACATCTTGCATAGTATTGCTAAATCCCTTAGAGAATTAGTAGCTATCGATCCTATCAGTAAAGCTTGAACTCGCATGATTCATGCAAGAATTTACATTAATGCAAATTTGGATTCTTAATTGTTGACCTATATTAATTTGGTCTATGACTCATCATAGATGCCAAGCTATTGAATATGAGAATAAACCCACTTTTTGTATTGAGTACCAAACTCAAGGTCACCTCAAAGCTTAGTTTCCATCTCTCAAACCCTCTAAAGAAATGGCTAGCTCTAGGTCCATGTTGGGCATCCAGGTGACAAGTTCCAAAGAAAGTAGAACCACACTAGCCCTTACCAAAAAAATAATTTGAGTTCGGCTATGTATAAAGGGAAGCAAGTTGCAATTTCAGATCTGGCAGATGACCAAGATAAGTTTAGCTCTCCCTTTGCTTACCCTAACAAATTTGGTGTATTAGCTAAATTTTTTATTTTTGAGCCCTTTTATGAAATCCTATTGTACGAGTCTGTTCCCCTTGGACCCGTAACTGCTTTCCAATAGGAAACCCACTCCCTTTCTAGATATGGACCTAACCATATTCCTTCTAAACCTTTGCCTACCCTTGAAGGACATATTGAAATTTGTAGTCCTACTCCTATCATTACTGGCTCTAAAAGTTGTAACCCTAACTCAGCCAAACCTGAGTTCAGCACTATCAACACTAGAAGTTATAATAAAGCCTTTGTGGATATTAGTAGTAAGAAAAAAATGGAAGACCTTCTATAAATGACCAAAAAAATAAAAAAATAGATAATGAAATTGCCAATGGCATTCAAAAGACTATTTTCTAGGACCTTTTTAGTCATGAGAAAGATGAATAAAAAAGATCCAAACCTCCCTAACAGTAATCAAAGGGAGGTAAAAAATTTCTAAAATTTCTAAATGAGGACCCTCTCATGGAATGTGAGAGGCCTTAATAGTCCTGTAAAGCAGAGACTTACATGCACTTTGAGGAAGAAATACAGACCCACTATCATGATTATGCAAGAAATAAATATTGACCAAAAAAAAATCCAAAAAATTGCTAAATATATTTGGAAGAATAATGATTTAAATTTTAGCCCTACTCAAGGCACTTTCAGGGGGATTAATTTGTCTATGGGATTTCATCATATAGAGTTCTAAATATTATGTTCCACTGTAAATATAACAATTATTCATGGGTTTTATCCAATGTTTACATCCCCAACAATCCAACCAATAGAAATATCTTATGGGATAACTTGAGACACATGAGGAATGTGAAGTAGGGAAAAATGGTGCACCAAATTATGTAAAACAATATGTGTATCTACCCTATCTCGCTCATGAGCATAAAAAAAGGAAGCATGCATGTGAAAAGGAAAGAATACCAAACAAAAGTAAATGAATTAAAGTAAGTCTCTTATCATTAATTTGGTGTATCATATCCAAGGTTACACAGCAGTCCCATTGAGGTCTCAAAATGTGATACAATTGTTACAATATCATGTTCCCAAAGACCAAGTCGTTCACGGAATCAAGGTGCACATCCAATGTTTCTTCGTGTACCCACAATAGAGGTGGGTGAGCCAATTCCACCACTACTTGTATGTATGATATCACTTCCCAAAGCCTTATTATTACATGCACCTACACACAAGGAAACAAACGAGGTAAAATAGCAAGGGTGTATGGTGAAAACATGCAATCCCCATAGGGGCAAAATGGCATATGAATTAAAAGTGCATCAAATGATATCCAAATGACTTGAAAATTTTCATAGATGTTAAAGAGGATGTTTTGGTAGTATATCACCCAAAAAAAATCTGAAATTACATCCGTAGACCCCTCGATTTAGCACCGCCCGCCTGCAACCTATGAAAAGGAAGACAACAAAATATTGAACCTGAACTCATCCAAAACTCATGAAATTTGGTCAGTATTCATAAATTGTAATTTCAAGACAACCCATATGATCATACTTTCAAATTGGAGCTTGGATCTACCTGCATCAAACTGGGGTGCTCGGATGGGCCCTACGAGCCTGCAAAAACTTAAAAATAGCATAACTCATTAATTTTAACTCTAAATGACCTGAAATTTGAACTTTAGAATCATAGAATAATTTAGAAAATAACTAATTAAAAAAATAAATAAATTTCTTAATAATTTACCCTCATATTGGGGGGCGATGGTGACTACAACTATTTTGGGGGCACCCTAGGAGGGGATTCGCACCAAATCCAGCCACTTTTTGTTACCAAACCACTAGAAAATGTTACTAAACAACCTAAGGTGTGTTTTCATCGAATTTGGTGAAAAAATTCACCCATATGGAAAATTTACGCTCAGATTACCTTCTTGAAATCACCTGGTAACCTCCTTGGCAAAAGGGAGATTCCGAGGGCAAAAAGGTGCAATAAGATGAGGGGAAATATTGGCAGCACTCCATTTCATATCCTAGAACTCATAAATATTATTTTGTGTGGGTATTGAACTCATTTTATGGTCCAAAGGGGCTCATGTGCAAAAAGGCATGCAAGGGCATGCATGGCAGGAGGTGCCACTTGTCAAATGGGAGGCATGCACAGGGTGTGGAAGAGAATATCCCAATTTGGCCCTCATAAAGATGGATGTCATAAGGATTCCCTATCCTCTACTTTGCATGCTCTGTTTGGGTGGTCAAATGGTAGTTTATGGGTGCCATTTGGCCAAATTTTGACTTTTTTTGGGTCAAACTTCACCATCGTCCCACCCTGGGATGAGGGCTCACCACCATCCCAAGGTGGGATTATGGGAATATACCATCATCCCAGGGTGGTACGATGGTGAATTTTGGTCCAAAACCTCCCAAAATTGTGCTGGTAGCCTCCAAAACCCTTTTTGAAGTGGTTAGAACCACAGTGAGCCTCTTGAGGGCTACCCAAGGGGCCATGTGATGTCAATTTGATCATTTCTTGTGGATGCTTAATCGGGTTTACCACATTTTAGTGTCTAAAAATGCCCCTTTTTTATATGCATTATGTGTATCATAGTAATGAGCAAAAATAGATGATCAAAAGGTAGAATGATTAAGGTTACTCGATAACCTAACCAAATTTAGATGCCCTAATCATGAAAAGGGTGTATGTTCTTGAATCCTTGCTTCTGACTCATTGAATGAGCGTGATTATGCTTGAAAATTATTTTTCATGAAGGTACAAGGCCTATGAATTCATGATGATAGTAATGTCAAGCATTATAATGTGATATTGTGTGCTTGTTTTCTGCCCCAAGAAGGAACATGATTGTCTTTATCGAAGATTCGTTGAACAAACGTCATTCGCATAATTGAGTGTGTTCTTGCTGATTTGTACTGAGTATGACTACCCCCTCAAGTGATGAATCAATGATGGAATTACCAGTGAGAAAAGTAATGAGTCACTTGACCCAATTGACTTGTGTTATGCTTACCTCCAATTTTATCCCTTGAAAAATAGGGCAATTTAGAGAGGATTTTGGTGACTTTGTTGAGCTTTTTTGGAGGAAAGGAGCTTGAAACTGTATGTTTGGGGGGGTATGGCCACAATGGCCTTCTTAGGGAATTAAGAAACAACTTTTCCATCCCTCCTAGGATCCTCAAGGTTGCATTTTTATCTATGTGAAATTTGGACCCAATTTGAGCTATTTTGGTGCAATTTTGGACCTATTTTGGGTCATTTTGGGCTATTTTGGCCTATTTTTGCTACCACCATCCCAGGATGGTACAAGGGCATGTTAACCACCATCCCAGGGTGGCACAATTAGCCAAATGTGTGCTCGTCCCACCCTGGGATGGTGGTGACCCCTGCATCTTTATATAAACCCAAAATATGAACGTTAGGCTCATTTTTGCATGCTTTCTTTGGCAGTTTGAGAGGTGAGGAGTAGGAGAGTGATTATGAGTAGTGGAGCACTATCAAATTCATCCCATAGTCACCATGATTCAGTGGGTAGACTCAGCCATTAGAGGAGCCGGTGTGAGATAGGTATGCCAAGTCTCTCTTATTGCATTTTCCTAGTGTTAGGAGTTGATTTTCTTGCTTTTATGGTATGTTTTTGGCTTGGAAACATATCACACTAAATTTTAGATAATTAAACCTAATTTATGAGATATGTACCAAATTTTGTGTTTTACCCATGTTTTTGTGCAATTAGATTGCATTTTATAGGTCCAATTTTGCATTGTTTTTGCTATTTTTGATGGCCTGAAAGGCCTTTTTGATCCCAATTTTTTGGAGTCATCCCTAGGTGGGATGGCTAGTGTGGGATGGTCATAGTACATCCATTTACGGGTTGGCCATAGGGTTAGGGGACATTCCTAGGGGAAATTGCCACAAATTGGCCTCAAATAGGGGCCATTTTGAATATTTTCTTTTGAATGTTTTTGGGGCCATGCGAGGCCATTTTGGTGGTGTATTATTGAGTTGCTGATCCATGTCAGGTGGTGAGGAGTCAGTATCGAGTACCTGCTCTCTTTGATTCCATTATGGATGCCTTGACCATAGAGGACTGGTAGTGGCTAGATGCCATCGGCCTCAAGTATGTGACCTTATTAGAGGTTGTCATAGGAGACCGTGCATATCTGACTACCTTGATTGATCTATGGGATCCGCACACCAATACCTTCCACCTACCCATTGGGGAGATGACGGTGATGCTAGAGGATGTCTATAAGATTATTTGTATTCTAATAGAAGGGTGGCCAATTTACACAACACCACAAGACAAAAGGCAGGTAGTGCACGATAGTTACTTTAGTTATGATCTAGATATGACAGAGTTGGATTGCTTGAAGGGTTGTATGTTGGTAGGATTATGGCACGAGGTGAAGGTATTGGGGGTGAGGCATACACTACTTATGATGCTCATATTCAATATGCTACTATCATATTATTCTAGAGTGAGGTTCCCATGGAACCTAGTGGAGATAGTGTTTGTGTTGGTGAGGTCTACTATGGCGGAGCCACTAGTGATGGCATGGGGTACTACACTATTGGCACAAATTTATGATGAGTTGTATGAGATTCACTGCCATCGACAGAAGGGTATTGGGTGTAGCTTTTTGATGTAGAGCTAGGTATGGTAGCACATATTTGTGGGGCAACCATAGGGGCTACCCTAGATGACTCAGGCATAACTAGTAGATAGGGAGATAGGATACGATATCCTATGGCAAAGGTTTCAGGAGAGGGGACAGAGTAAAAAATTTGTAGGTGAGGTGGCCTACTATGTAGATCTGTTTGCCCGACTTGGGCTAGGTAAGGTATTATGGAGGCCATACAGAGGTTGTCCAGAGTGGGCATATGCTACTGTACATCTCCATAGGGTGCAGTAAGGTAGATGGTTGGTTGGATAACATGGCATGGAGCAAAAGTACTTCTCTTTTTCTTGATTTATGCAATAGTTTGGGCTACACCAGGGGGTTCCTAGTGAGCTAGTGCCTTATCAACATTGTGGTGATGATAGGACATTAGCATGGCTGATGGTAGAGGTAGTGGCATGGGATGTAGATCCTATAGTGGAAATTATGGACGTGGATGATGTCGAGACTATAGTGGAGTATGACGCTTGGTGGGTGATAGGCTAGGGGCATAGAGAGGGGCCACTAAGGAGGGGTGCAGCTAGGGAGGCAAATCAGGATGCTTCTAGTGAGGACCAGGGTGAGGTAGGTGATTGGCAAGAACACGGGGTAGGGGAGCATGTGGATCTCCTAGAATTAGGATATTGAAGTGACTTGGAGGATGATGATGTTGGGGATGAGGAGGTGTAGGTAGCATCGATGGCACCAGGGGATACAGAGGTAGAGCTATGAGAGGATATACTTAGGGTGAGTCAAGATAGAGATATCCTATGGATACAAGTGCATAATGTATAGGTAAATCTAGCAGCACAGTGAGTCGATGTATAGGTGGCTCATGCTAAGATAGCATCTCTTTAGGCACAACTGTGATCTTGAATCCCTACATGGGAGGATCCTAATAGTGGGGGAGGTGATGAGGCTATAGGAAGAGGTGACACAACTCCATTCTATGGTGGAGACTTCCCAAGAATTGTGCCAATGGGGGTAGGCTTATGTGGATGAGCTAGAGACTGAGGTAGTATGCCTTGGTGGGCATCTACGGGATGATGTAGATACCAATGGGTCATACCAAAGTCGCCACAATAGGACAAGGTAGTCCTCCTCTAGGTAGGAGGCATCAAGTTCTAGGTGAAGATATGACAGGGTAGGTGGTAGCAGATATGTGAGTTCATAGAGGACTCCTACTGCAGGTGGGAGTGAGAGTCATAGTACCGATCCTGCATAACCATGGTAGTGGCTCATGTGACTCTTTATGTGTTTTTGGATGTTTTAATAGTGTGAAGTCTAAGGACTCAATTTATTATAGCTAATAGGCAACATGATGTATCTTTTTGTCCCATACATATACATATATATATATATATATATATATATATATATATATATATATATATCGAGCTTTTTATGTGGTTTATTATCATGTGTTTATTGTTTTATGAAATGTATGCGATTTGATTTATTTTGTACATGCATGGATGTATATTGAGATGGATGTATATTGAGATGGATGATTTCATGGCTTTGTGAATAATGTAATTGAAATGAATGTGGTGAAGTGATATGAATGACATGCTTTTTAGGAAATGCCCATTAGGTTTTCATGAGACTCAAACACTCTAGTCAACTTATCAAAATTTGTATACTAACCGTGCAAGATTTTTTGACAAGGTATGAATCTGCTAGGACGACCAAGGTACTTCATATCCCTATGTGTGCAAGTGAATTCATTCCTATGAGATGCATAAGGATACCGCCAGTGCCAAGTACACTCTCAACCAAACCTGTACTGAGGATCACCAAATGAATGCCACCATCGTAGGTTTTGTACTAAGTATGACTATACCACTAGGCAATCTAGGTTACCAAAGCTAGCTCATCCACATGCAAACATTGGTCTACACATATGCTCCAAAGCTAGTGTGATAGACATATCGTCATGTGTGAGGCTACTACCATTGACGAATAGGCTATCCACCAAATCCGTAATAAGGATCACCTGATGGTTTTCCTAATGTTGAAATTTCTAGGGATTCAAGCTTAGGTGTCGTTTGGTTATTCAGTTGATTGGGTTTACTTGCTCTCATATATAGTGATGAAAATCATTGTTTATTTTTCTCTTTTTAGTGATGATAATCACTATTTATTTTGAGTTTTTCCATTTTTCTCTTGAGCAAGCAGTTTGAATAGTGGTGATAACCACTGTTATTTTTTATTATTGCTTCTTGAGTATTTTGGTTTCAAATTTTAACTTGTTGGATTTTTGGATTGTGGATAGCATTGATACTTTAGGCCTTGGGAATTACTACCCATCCTTCATGGGGACATGTAGTACGAATCCTTACAACTTTAGGGATCAAAGGTGTTTGGAAATGTTGATGGGAAGCTTTTGGGATTTTTTTGTGGGATGGTGTTGATCTTTTAGGCCTTGGGGATGACTACCCATCCTTCGCAAGGACATGTAGTATGAATCCTTACGAATTTAGGGATCAAAGGTGTTTAGAAATTTGGATAGTGGTGAAAAACTGTTGTTGATTTTTGGGAATTGGGTGGGGAAGAGATTGTCCTTTTGCCAACTCTTAGCGTTCTTGAACCATTCGCATAGGGGGATGAGTAGGATGACCTTTTTGCTTAAGGTAACCTAGACCACTTCATGGATTTCATTTTTCTTTGTGCAAAAATTAGATTGTTGATGATTAATTGTGTTTGGGATATGGTGTATGCAAGGCATAATCAATGCAAGACTCTACCTCCTAAAAATCAAGCTAGCCTGCTACAAAATATGAGTAGATATTAGATATGTTTGAGTAACCAAAAACCCTACTAACATTATTTTAAAACAAATGGCTAAGTGAAGGGAATAGACATGATTGTGAAAAATATGAGTGAAAATGCTACTTGCAATTTTTGAACTATGAGTACTTTCATGACATTGATTTTGAGCGGTAAGTAATGTACCATCATGGTGCTAGACATGTATGTGCAACTCTAAAATGTAAAGTGCTAATGATGAATATGCCTAAATGCAAGCGATGATAAAATGCAATGGGATGCAATGTTTTTGAATTTTTGAAATTTTTATGGATATGTATGTATGAAAGTGCAATGCAATTCAATGTTTTTGTATTTTAATTTTTTGATGATTTTTTTGAATTTTTTATTGATATGTATATACATGTGACCAACAGTCTTATTTGGGGGCAATTGGGGCATTGAGGGGGACCAAAGGGCTTATGGATCCCTTTGGGGATTTTAGGTTTGACCTAGATGATTGTAGATAGTCCAAGAGCATTTTTACTTGACCTAGACAGTGAAAACCTGCTAGGAGCCTTATGGGTGACCTAGATGTGCAGCGGCACTAAAAACATGTCTACGACTACCTAGGGGTATTTTTCTATGACCAAAGGATTTAGGGATACCTTTGGGGATTTTAGGATTGACCTAGACAATCGTAGATAGTCTAGGAGCATTTTTACTTAACCTAGACGATGAGAACCCGCTAGGAGCCTTTTGGGTTACCTAGACGTGTAGTGACACTTAAAAAGCGTTTACAATTGCCTAGGGGAATTTGGCTATGACCAAAGAGCTTAGGGATGACTTTGGGGATTTTAGGGTTGACCTATATGATCGTAGATAGTCTAGGAGCATTTTTACTTGACCTAGATGGTGAGAATTTGCTAGGAGCCTTTTGGGTGACCTAGACATGTAGTGACACTTAAAAAGTATCTACGACTACCTACGCGCATTTGGTTATGACCAAAGAGCTTAGGGATGCCTTTGGGGATTTTAGGGTTGACCTAGATGATCATAGATAGTCTAGGAGTGTTTTCACTTGACCTAGATGGTGAGAACCCACTAGGAGATTTTTGGGTGACCTAGATGTACAACGACACTTAAAAAGTTTCTACAACTACCTAGGGGCATTTGGCTGTGACCAAAAGGCTTAGGGATGCCTTTGGGGATTTTAGGGTTGACATAGATGATCGTAGATAGTCTAGGAGCATTTTTATTTGACCTAGATGGTGAGAACCTACTAGGAGCCTTTTATGTGCTCTCTAAGCACGAAATGGCTAAAAGTGAAGGATTTTCAAGGGTTCAAGATCCTCCACACCTTCAAATGAAGCTAGGCAATAAGTTCCAGGTCCTATTTGACTAGTGATGACAAAGGGACTTAACTAGTTTGCCATAAATTTGTCTCGTAGGTGGGGTGGCAAGCTAGAATTTTGTTGGTTCTCTTTTAGGACGAGATCACCAACTTAAAAGTATCTGAGATGGACTTTCATATTGTAGGATCTTTTGAGCCGCTCTTGATACACACGTAGATGTTCAAGTACATTAATGCAACACTCATCCAACAACATAAGTTTATCCAGGAAATCTTGTCGCATAGTATCATCATAAATAAACTCATGCATGGATATGTGCAATAATGGGATTTCCAACTCTAGAGGCATGAATGCCTCAGCACCATACACTAGTGAAAATGGATTTGCCCCAGTGGGTGTCTGAATGCTAGTGCGGTAAGCCCAAAGGGCAAGTGAAATTTGTGTATGCCAATCGGTATGATTCTTTCTGATTTTTTTCTTTAATATGGAAATTAATATCTTGTTTGATGCTTCTACTTGCCCATTTTCTTGTGGATAATAGGGTGTCGAAAAGTTGTGCTGGATATTAGATTTTGCTATCAAAGAATGCACATATTTATTCTTGAATGATATCCCATTATCTAAAATGATCTTGGATGGAATACCAAAATGACAAATGATATTATGTAATATGAACTCCTCTATGTGGGGTCCTTTTGTAGTGGTAAGGGGAATTGCTTCCACCCACTTTGTAAAATACTCGATAGCTATGATGATAAATGTGTGGTAGCCCGAGGATGTAGGGGAGATTTTCTCAATTAAATTCGACCCCCATTGTGAAAATAGCCAAGCTGATTGGATCAGTTGTAAGTCCTGGGAAGGTACATGTGTCAAGTTATCATGGTGTTGACATTTCACCCACTTCCTCACATATGCACAACAATATCGCTCTAAAGTTGGCCAATAATAGCCCATGTGAAGAATGCACTTTGCGATGGCCATGCCACTAAAATGGCCACCACAAGTATCGTCGTGTTCTTGGACCAATGCCCAAGGAGGAGGATTCCTTCATAGCTCCGATGGTATAGGATGTCTTCTAACAAGACAAAATTTGTTGCCTTCCATTTAAATGTCCTTTTGGCAACGTGCAATAATGTAGGAGGGAGGTTACCAAGCTTTAGGTACTCTCTAATTGGTGTGGACCAGTCCTACTATTTGGAAGCCTTGATTACATGAATCACCTGTCCCTTATGAAATTCATCCCGAGCAAATGTAGATTGGGATAGAACTTGTAAGAATAGCATTGTGCTGCTATCAAAATGGGTTTGGGGGAATAGAGTCCCCCAAGTGGTATGATTAAAGCGCTCATGAATGTGTGAGAATCTCTCTTGATGATGTTCTATTTGAATCAAGTGGACTTATGGCATGGATTGAGGGCTCTCACGCTCAACCCCTTATTGTGATAACATCTTAACATGAATGGTTGTCATCTCCCCTATGGGGTCTTGTGGAATCAAGGATCCTAAAGAGGCCATTGTATCCAAAAAATGATTAGACGATTGAGGGAGTGCCTCGATGTCATACCATTCAAAATTTTCTAGGGATTTGTCCACAAGGGCTTTGTAGGCTTGCAAAACTAGGCACTTGCACTAGAAGATTCCCTTGACCTGGTTGACAATGAGCAAGGAGTCATCGAAAATATTGAGCTTGGTGATTTTCATGGCGATAGCCATTTTAAGCCCTATGAGTAAGGCTTCATACTCGACATTATTATTGGTGTAGGGGAAATCAAGTTTAAATAACAAGGGTATGGGAGCCCCATGCGATGTGAAAAATATGATCCTCGCACCACCCCCTTGCTCGCATTTGGAGCCATCAAAGAAGAGAGTCATATCCACCTGTGACTCAAGCTCATCAGAATCAAGTGATTCTAATATTTGGAAGACTCCATCATCGGGAAGCTCCATTCTAAGAGGTTGGTCCTCCTAGAGAGGAGCCTCTGCAAGTTGATCAGCAATGACTTGTCCTTTGATTGATTTTTTTCCTATGAAATACAGGTCAAATTATGTAAACAACATGATCCATTTTGCCGTGTGATTACTATGATAAGTATGACTCATCATGTATCACAATGGATTCTATTTAGATACAACATATGTAGTGTGGTTGAGCATATAGTGTCATAGCTTTTTGGTAGCAAAAATCATTGCTAGACATAACTTTTAGATGTATGCGTACTTTATCGCATAGCTCACCAGGGTGCGACTGAGATAATATGTGGTTTGTTACTTATGAAATTCATTGTTTTTGGCTAACATGGCACCCAATGCAACCTCATTAGCTAAGATATATAATCAAAATGGCACCCCTGGTCTGGGTGGAGCTAACACTGGAAGCGAAGCCAAGTATTATATAATTGTGTCAAATGCATCCTGAAATTCATCGTCCTAGTGGAATGTGACCCCTTTGTGCAAAAGTTTGTTCATGGGTCTACACTTGTTCGACAGTTGTGCTATAAAGCATTTGATGGATGCAATCCTCCCCTACAAGCTACAAAGCTGCTTGATGGTAGTCGGGGGAGGCATTTCAAGGATTGCCTTGAATTTATTAGGGTCCACTTCGATACCTCATTTGGAAACTATAAATCCCAAGAGCTTTCCAGATGTGATGCAAAAAACACACTTCTTGGGATTCAGTCTCACATTATGTTCAATAAGGTGATCGAGGACTTTGTGCAAGAAATCTTGGTGCTCATGATGTAATAAAGATTTCGCCAATAAGTCATCTATGTAATCTTCCAAAATTTTATGCATGTAGTCATGGAATATATATGTCATGGCACGCTAGTAGGTGGCACCAACATTCTTAAGACCAAATGGCATGACCTTGTAACAAAATGTTCCCCAAGGCATTGTGAATGCCATTTTTAACTGGTCTTTAGAGTTGATACAAATATGATTATACCCAGAGAAGTCATCCATAAGGGAGAGCATTTCATGTCCTGTAGTGGCATCTACCAAGGCATCTATTCTTGGAAAAGGAAAATCATCCTTAGGACTCGCTTTGTTTAGGTCTCGAAAATCGGTGCAAATGTGAATCCTCCCATCAGGCTTCTTGATGGGGACCATGTTGGAAAACCATGGTGGATAGTCTACAAAAATGACAAAATTGACATCCAATAATTTTTGTAGCTCATATTTGACCATCAAGGACATTGTTGGGTGCATATTTTTTAGCTTTTTCTTGACATGTTTAACTATGGGGTCAAGCATGAGATTATGGGTAACCAGATTTGGATCTAGTCTCGACATGTCTTTGTAAGACCATGCAAAAGCTGCCTTATTTTCTATGAGAAGGGCTATATACTCAGCTTGCTCTTCGATGGATAGGATTTCCCCTAGCTTGATATATTATGGGTTTTCTAGATCTAAGCCGATATCTTTGTCAACCATAGGCTCGATTGACATATGAGACCCCTCCTCCAACTTATGGGGAGTAGGTATCAAATGGATGTCATTAGCTAAATTTAAATCTTTAATGGGAACCTCAGGATCATCATGGAAGACATCATGAGTTGGTCCTATGGATAAGTGAAACAATCCACCACAAGCCCAATACTCAGAGGGTGATAGGGGTGAATCAACGTGATCCCAATCAATCACATCTAGGTCTAGATGGAGTGGTTTGGAAGGATCGACTAGGTTGTGGAGTGGTGTGGTAAAATAAATGGATATCATATTGATGAAATGTGTTTGCTATATATGACCATGTGCATGTGACTATGTATTGGTGTTATCTCACCTCATGATGAATTTGGCCTATATTGATAAGCCTCACCCTTAAGCATGGGCCAACATCTAACTGATGATAGACTTCATCTATTTCAATATTCTCATGATGATATTGTAAATCATGAGGACCCAGGTATGCCCTCTTTGTGTCATCGTCATAGTCACTATCATATATGGGAACCTTGTTGTTGCCCATTGGGATCAGATAGGTGTGGTCCTATATATGCTAATTCCTCATAATAATCATCATGGATGAGGATTCCTTCATTCTCATCTCATATAACCTTAAGCTCTCGAGGATCCAACTGCTCAAGTAAATTAACTGCTTCCCCCCAAGAGGTCTATCTTCCTACGGGTGACATAAATCTTCAAGAGGAAGGAGCTAACACCAGACAGGATCAGTGAAATAGAACATATGTATGAGGCTTTCTTTTTTATCATTAATGGGGTCAATTTGTGAATGATCACTATCCAACTCAAAAGGGTCATATGGTGCTACCTCATAACCTGAATCATCCTCTGAGGTCCATTCATATGAGGTTCCTGGATTTGACTCATCATAGACATGGGGACAACTCTGTGAACCTTCCCCTCTCTTAAAATGTGGAGGAATGTCATTGGATATCACGGGGTTCCCATCTAGCTATGGAAAGTAATCTCCCAAGAAGTATACTGTATTGGGATTGGCATAAGGGTTTTGGGCCAACCCACCCTTGTAGCCTCAAGCAATTTAGGTTGTCTAAGAGGACATCTAGAGGCAATGGATTGTTGCATCCCACTCTCGACTTGTCATAAGGCATTTGATATTATGGTTGACAAGGGATTCTAGTGCCCTGCTCATACAGGCCTAACCCATAACTGTACCAATTGCATAGATCAAGGTACTTTAGGGCAAATTTAGGGTTAGAAAAGTAGTTAATATCATATCCAAAAGGTTCCTCATCTTCCTCCTGCTATTGGTAAGATTTTATGCCATAGTCAAGGCCCCCATAGATAAAATTAATTTGATTAGGTGGAATACCAAGAGGTACGATAGTGCCTATGGTAAGATGGGGTCTACCCATGTCTTGCATCGACTCTAAAGTAGGAGTAGTGGTAACATTCCTAACCGTGTACTCTACCAATCCGGTAGAAGCCAGGTGTACTATAACCTGGGGCTACGGATAGAAGAGAGATGAGAGTGAGACTTGATCCAGCTCATTGTTTGCCTCATGTGGTGTCTCCTCATCATCTAGGCTAAGTATCTCCTCTGTAGAGATAGTGGATATGATCAGTTGGTCCTCCTAAATGGGCCACTTATTTGGGTTCCTAGGCAAAGGATCCACTAATGTATGAGGTGTCTAGGGTGGAGCCAATGATGAGGAATGTATGGTATGCTATAGAGGTGGGGTCAAACCTTAGCTAGATTTATTTGGTTGAAAATCCAGATGTATCAATGGCAAGGTTGACTTGGGTAACTACTACACCATGTTACAATACTTGATGGGCTCTAGGTCCACGATGATGACATGAACTTGCCCTTTATGAGTGTACTTGAGACATTGGTGAGCAATGGAAGGGATGCACTTCATGTCCATGATCCATGGTCTTCCTAACAAAATTTTGTGTGCCATCTCACCCTCCAGGATGTGGCACATCATCGAGATGATATTTTCCCCTACTTGAATAGGTAGGACGATTGTACCAACCATTGAGCATATGGCATCATTGAATGCTTAGAGGGTGTAGGTAGATGTGACAATATGAGATGCTGGAAGATTCAGGTGCTTTAGAGCTATTGTAGTTATGATGTTTCTCGAAGACCTAGTATCTATCAAGACTCTTTTGTATGGTGTTCCATTCACACATGTGACAATGTGTAAAGGGGAATCCACCATATCATGTGTAATCGATTTAAGTTCATCTTCTCAAAAATTAATTACCAGTTCCATGCATTGCTGCACATGCCCCAAAAAGTTGTTGAAGGAGTTAGACTCCTAGGGCTGAAGCTCAATTGCCTTAAGGATCTCCATCAAGGATTATCTATTTGTGATTGTTGGATGAGCTCATATATGGAGAACTAGTAGATGTTGTTCTTAAAATCTAAGCGAGCTTGATCTTAATGGTTACTACAGGCCTAGGTGGGAGGCTCGGTATAGGAGGTGGTATAGGCTATGATGTCAAAGGGACATCACTCTAAGACACATGTGGTGTGGTTGGACTTGGATACCACTTGTTTCTTGTCACAATACTGACCATGCCAACATATTCTTTCTTAGGAGGGGCATGGTGAACCTTGTTCACCTGGGGTACTAGTTTGTCTTGCTCGATGTGGGTAGGCAAGGGTTCTTTAAAGACCTCCATATATTGGTTGTTTGGTGTGATAGGGTTATCTAATAGGAGGTCATTCCTATCAATCAGGTCTTGCACCAAGTGTTTGAATTTATAGCACATTTGTACATCATGACCGTTTTGCCTATGAAATTTGCAATATAGGTCTTATCTGTATCCTTTGGGCTTAGGTGTATTAGGGTCGATAGGTTGACTATCATGTATATGGATTGCATTGGCCACCAAGAGGCGATCAAACACTGAATCCATAGACTCTGCAATGGGCATGAATTTTTTTCTTGGGGTGACATTGTTGATTTTTCCCTTGACTGTTCTGGTTATCCTTGGCATAGTTCCCAGTGATGGCCTGATAATTAGGCTTTTGAGGTGGCACGACTGGCATTGGCCCCGAGACACTAATGAAAACTTGATTTACTACTGCTGACTTAGGTTGCACTGGGGTGTTCTTTGTTTTCTTGCTCCACTCCTTGAAAGGCTTCATAATATCACCCTATTGAATCTTGATCTCTTAGATGATCCTCGCCTGTGCTAAGGCATCTTCAAGAGTGGGGTATTTTTGCAACTATAGCAACAAAGATATTGGCTTTAAGAAAATTTTGGAGAAAATATGAGTCAACTCCGACATGGGGAGAAGATAAGGTAGTTTGGCAAGCAAGGTTCACCATCTATTACCATAATTTGTTATTGACTCATCATCATATTGTTTTAACCTAGCTACATCGGCCAACGTTGCCTTCCTCTTGGTATTGAAGGCAAAGCACTCCAGGAATGCATCCGCAAGTTGGTCAAAATTATGGATGCTATGCTTAGGGAGTTGGTAAAACCACTTAGAGGTAGGGCCAGCGAGGGTAGTCACAACTATCATCAAAAGCAAAGCATTGTCATCATGAATGTCGAAGCATTGGCCTAAGAACCTAGTGACATGTTCTTGCACATCCTCTTCTTCCTTAAATGTAGCCAACTAAGGCAACTTAAATTGTTCTAGATAGGGAGGCACAAGTAATAATGGATGGATAGGTTGACTACGTAAGTAACACATAGTGGGCTTTTGAGATCCTGACCTAGAGGTCTTGTTCTCTATTAAATCTAGGTATTCTAACAATGCTTTGTAAGGACTTGAGGACTTGATCTCCTCATCTTTGTTCACATATTGTGGTGGAGTTCTAGGCTCCTCCAACCTAGGACGAGGTGGTGGTAAGTTGCCCCCATACCTCGGTAAGACGTATCAACATATTCTACTTCTAGCTCGTGCTCGGTATAAGCCCTATAAGGCATCTCTTGAGCTGACCTATGAATGGGGGTATCTACCCATGGTGGGAACCCTATGTTTGGCCTAGGAGGCATTTCCCAATATGGCCTAGGAGGTCATGGAAGCAATATTTGATAAGTTCTCAGGGACCTCTCTTAAATGAGTGTGGGTTGCCTCAAATGGAATTCCTGCCTATGTGTCTTAGGGGTAGGGACCCTCTCTCTCAAAGTTTTCTAGAACAACTCATTTTTCTATTGTTTGATCATTTTTTTCTCAAGTTGGTGCAAGCGATCTAGTTGCTCTTTATCTCACCGAAGCTTCTTGAACTGAGCTTGGCATTCTGTATATCTTGCAACCGATTACCTAATTTGAAATGCAGTGCAAGGCCTAGGATTCCTAGGAGTCTCACTCTGGGGTTGACCTTGTCTAAGGTACTCTGTGTTCTCAATAGGGTGCTTGCCTCTCTCGAGGTTCACCACATTGACTTGAGGCTTAGGCTGTAACATGTGTTCATTACACTCAGTTGGCACATAGGCACATTAGGTATGCACAAAATATTTCTCCTAAGGAAAATTTGGGATCTCCTCATGTCTTCCCTCCTGAAAAAGGAAAGGTAGGGCTGAATTGGCTCACCCAGACCAATGAGTGTCATTTTCATCAGGCTACAAGAGTTGTTGTATCCTATCGAGGCAGTGCGAAGGTAGAGTCATATCAACTTGATCTGGATAGGGTGTGAAGTCATACTCTTGCCTTTGCTTAGGCATGTTAGCCCTAGCAGGTATGCGGATACATGGTACCACTTTATCTATTAGTGCCTCAGTGTGCAGTTTCCTTTCACCAAGGAAGGCTTGTGAAATATCTACATATCGAGAACACTCTCCCAAGTAATGCTCATCATCCCTTGGGGTGTCCTAGAGAGGATCCCTTTGGATATGAGGCTCATACCTTACTATCTTGGGGCTAGGTGGAGTGGAAGCTCACCAGGGAGGTATAACCAAGTCCCTAGGGCTATATAGAATATGATTCATGTCTCCTAATCCACCCTCCATAGCTTCTACCCATGATTGGGCTTGGCTGTGGGTGCACATCATTGCGCTCCTCTATTAGTACCCCAAGTGATTATCTTCTTTACAAATTCTTAATGAAATAGTATACAAGAAAGAAACACTCAATAAGATATATGATTATCTCTTTTAAGTTTTAAGTGTGAATCCCTAAACTATTTTGTGTGTTTTAGATGTGTTTTTTTGTAAAGAATGACCTTGTGTCACATGTTTGAAATATTGTTGGATTATAATCTCATGTTCAAATGGATTTCACCTATATAATCATAGCTCGACAACCCCGCTATGAACTCCAGGTTGCATTATCCTACCTATAATGTGTGGTTATGAGGTCCACACATGGCCAGGGAGCACAGGTCCTACCAGTTCCTCACCCAGTTCACCCATAGTTTGTGATACACCTCCCCAAAGGGTGATGTGTGCTATAACCCATGGGCTATGATGGATCTTGGAACCAACCTTGGCAATATGGATTGGGTTCATGGGATTTGAGCCAAGTGGATGGAGATGAAACCCACCATCACTTGAACTCTACTAGTGGATGGTAATGAAGTCCACCTCACTAGCGTTTACATGAATCGTGGTGTCTGCGGTTCATTATTATCCAAGAAAGTAAGTAAAGAAGCAATCAATGACCATTCACTAAATGCATGCAATATGTGTGTTTTAATTTGAGAAGAATAATATAAGGAACCTACAAATTGACTTTGTGAATGCAAATCCTACATGCCAACTTACCCAAAGGGTAAGCCACAAGAAATCAAACCAAATAGATGCATTGCTACTACAAGTTATTTTTTATTTTTCTTCTACCTTTTGCTATGTGATGTTATAAGAAAATAAAAAATGAAAATTTTAACCTTTCTATGCAAGCAAGTGAAGAAAGAAAACTGATTTTTGATAGTCTCTGAAAATGTAGCAGAAAAATAGAGGGTTTAGGCACTTACCTTGTCCATTTTGAAGCCTCCAAATTCTGAAATTTTGAGCAAAAATCTCTCTGTTTCACCACCACTCCAGGATGGGGTGAGTAGCAGCTCCACCACCATCCCAAGTTGAGATGGTGAAGCCACCATCCCATGGTGTGCCAAATAAAGCCTCTACCACCGTTCCAGGGTGGGAAGGGGAACACCTACAACACAAAAAGGGAAAAAATACAAGAAAGAAGCCACATTTTCACCCAAATAAAAAGGTAAAAGGGTACTACCATGATCGCCACTAAATTAGGGAAAAATGGTGCACCAAATTATGTAAAAAAATATGTGTATCTACACCATCTCACTCATAAGCATAAAAAAGAAGCATGCATGTGAAAAGGAAAGAATACCAAACAAAAGTAAATGAATTAAAGCAAGTATCTTATATTTAATTTTTTGTATCAGATCCAAGGTTACATAGCAGTCCCCTTGAGGTCTCAAAATTTGATACAATTGTTACAATATCGGGTGCCCAAAGACCAAGTCTTTCATGGAATCAAGGTGCACATCCAATGTTTCTCCATGTACCCACAATCGAGGTGGGTGAGCCAATGCTGATTCTTCTTGTATGTCTGATCTCGGTTCCCAAAGCCTTATAAGGACCTAAACTTGCACACAAGGAAACAAAAGAGGTCAAATAGCAAGGGTGTATGGTGAATACATGCAATCCCCACAGGGGCAAAATGACATATGAATTAAAGGTGCATAAAATTATATCCAAATGACTTTAAAATTTTCAAATATGTTAAATAGGATGTTTTGGGAGGATATAACTAAAAAAATATCAGAAATTACATCCGTAGACCCCTCGATTTAGCATTGCCTTCCTGTAAACTATGAAAATGAAGACAACAAAATATTGAACCTTCACTCATCCAAAACTCATGAAATTTGGTCAGTATGTAAAAACTGGCATTTCAATACAACCCATATGATCATATTTTCAAATTGGAGCCCAGATCCACCTGCATCAAACTGGGGTACCCGGATGGGCTTTACGAGCCTACGAAAACTTAAAAATAGCATGTCTCATTAATTTTAATTCCAAATTACCTGAAATTTTAATTGTAGCATAATGGAATAATGTAGAAAATAAATAATTAAAATAGTAAAGGAATTTCTTTAGAATTTACCCTCGTCCTGGGGGGTGATGGTGACTACAACTATTTTGGGGGCACCCTAGGAGGGGATACCCATAAAATCTAGACACTTTTTGTTACAAAACCACTAGAAGATGTTCATAAACAAACTAAGGTGTGTTTTCATTGAATTTGGTGAAAAAATTCACCCGGATGGAAAATTTACACTCAAATTACCTTCTTGAAGTCACCTAGTAACCTCCTTGGCAAAAGGGAGATTCTGAGGGCAAAAATGTGCAATAAGGTGATGTGAAATATTAGAAGCACTCCGTTTCATAGCCTATAGATCCTCTATATGATTTTGTATGGGTATTGAACCCATTTTATAGCCCAAAGGGGCTCATGTGCTAAAAGGCATGCAAGGGCATGCATGGAAGGAGGTGCCACTTGTCAAATGGGAGGCATGCATAGGGTGTGGAAGAGAATCTCCCAATTTGGTCCTCATAAAGATGGATGTCATAAGGATTCCATATCCTTTGCCTCACAAGCTCTTTTTGGGTGGTCAAATGGCATTTTTTGGGTGCCATTTGGCCAAATTTTGACTTTTTCTAGGTCAAACTTCAACACCATCCTAGGGTGGGATGATGGGAATCTACCATCATTCCAGGGTGGGATGGTGGTGAATTTTGGGCCAAAACCTCCCAAAATTGAGTCGGTAGCCTCCAAAAACCTTTTTGGAGTGGTTAGAACCACTGTGAGCCTCTTGAGGGCTACCCAAGGGGCCATGTGATGTCAATTTGATCATTGCTTGTGGATGCTTAATCGGGTTTACCACATTTTAGTGTATACAGAATGCTTTAAAAAATACTTCATTGATCCTTTTTGGATATTTAACTCCCTTATTTTACCATCAGATAAGCAAGGGGGAATATCACTCCATATAGAAGCATTAAATATTTTTATAATTTTGTAATTGAGAGTGAATTAATGGAAATTCAAATTAAAAGAGCAAAATACACATGGAGCAGAATGAGAGTTGGGGATCAACATATCCAAGTTAAGCTTGATATATTTTTTCTTTCTCAAGAAGCTATTACTATTATGGGTGTTTCTAATCTCATTTGTATCTCAAGAGTTGGCTTTGATCACTGTCCCCTTTTGTTTGAAGTTGCCAAAGTCCCTAATTTCAATATTCCTTTCAGATTTGAAGCCATGTGGACGCAACACCTTGATATTTGTAACCAAATCTCTGATTGGTCGTAGTAGGATTTTTTTGGGTCTTTCATTATTCAATTTTCTCACAAACTCAAGTTTGTTAAGGAAAACCTCAAAATTTAGAACAGGGAAGTTTTTGGCAATATTTTTGAAAGTAAAAAGCGGATTATGGATAAACTAAAATTCATTGAAAAACAAATATAGAATGGCTAGCTGAGTGACCAAATTAGAGTTGAGGAGAAACAACTTTTAATAGAGTATCATAACATTTTGGGTAAAGAAGAGATATTCTGGAGGTAGAAATCCAAAGCCCTTTAGCTCAAGGAGGGTGATTCCACTACAAAACTTTTTCACACTTCCACCCTCAAGCATAGAATTTCAAACAAAATCAAGGAATTGAATAGAGGTGACGAATCCATTAACAGGGATATTTTTGAAATTCAAGATGAAACCTCTTATTTTTTTGAAGATCTCTTGCGTACCTAGCCCCAAAATTCTGACTGGACCAAGAATTAGTTACTTAATCACATTCCTACCCTGGTCACTCCAAAAATGAATCCCTTGCTCATAAAGCCTCTTTCTTCAGATGATATCAAGAAAGGTTTATTCACTATGCACCCTGATAAAGCCCTTGGACTTGGTGGTTTATTCCATCAGTTTTTCAAACCTTTTGGAACATTATTGGACAATATGTGTGTAAGGAAATCACTGAACTCCAACATGTAAAATCCATCCCGAGAGGTATTAATTCTATATTCATATATCTTGTTCCTAAAGGGACTATGGGAAAATCTATGGTGGATTTTAGACCCATCAGTTTGTGTAATATGATTTATAAAATCCTAACCAAAGCTATGGCATACAAAGTGAAATAATTTCTTCCCCAAATCATAGATCCCTACCAAGGCAGTTTGGAAAAGGAAGATCTATAATTTATGGTATCATAAATTTACTTGAAGTCCTCCATTTTGTCTCCAGAAATAAAAAAGATACCCTGGTCCTTAAAATTGACATGAATAAATATTTTGACAGGTTCAATCAAGAGTTCCTACTTGCTGTCCTTATCAAGTTTGATTTCCATAGATATTGGGTTAAACTTATTCAAGGCTACATTTCTAGCCCCTAGTTGTCAGTGTTAGTCAATTGGTCTACAGTAGGTTACTTCCCAAGCAACATAGGGTTTAGGTAGAAAGATCTCCTATCACCTATTCTCTTCAATATTCTTGTTGAATCTCTTGGAAGAGCTCTCAAATTTTCTTGCTCATATGGCACGATATCTAGTATTCAAGATACTTCCAACATGATATCCCTTTCTCATCAGTAGTTTGTAGATGATACTATCTTAGCCACCCATGCTTTAGTTTGGGAAGCAAATTCAATTAAAGGTATTTTAGATATCTACAAAGAGGCTACAGGGCAAAATATATACTATGCCAAGAGTAAAGTTTTCTTTATCAATACCCCATATCTAGATAGGTCAATATTACTCGTATTCTTTAGTGTGTCATATTTGAGCTTCCCATTATCTATTTATGGCTTTCCCTATTCACCAATTGCCCCAAAGAGTCTATGTGGAGCAATGTTATTGAAAGAATCAATAAAATATTGCATGTTGGAAAGGAGCCCTCCTATCCTAAGTAGCCAATGCCACTTTCACTATGGCCTATATTCAAAGTATTCATGTTTATTTTATGTCAGTATTCAAAGCCCTAGTTTTTTTCTATAACAAAATTGAATAGATTCAGAAGAGATTCCTTTGGGCATGTTCAATAAAAATGTTTTATATGGTCAGCTGGGAAAAGGTTTGCTTACCAATATTGGCCAATAAATATTGGAATGTCTTTGCCAATTACAATATTGAATGGGTTTCCATCATCAATAAAAATACACTCACATCTATAATTTTATGGATTAAATTTTCCTAAATTTGGGTCCACCTTCTGGAAATCAATCCTCCAAACTAGACCTCTTATTCAAAGGGGAATCAGATGGAATATTAGAATAGGAAATAGGATACATATTTGGTTAGATATATGGATCTCCAATCAAACACTTAGTGAGAACAACATAGTCTTAGTGGTGCAACCTTTGCTGGATACTCTCATAGGTAGCAAGGTGGATGATTTCATAAACTCTTTAGTCCAATCCAAAATATGGAAAGAGCTCCACATTGCAAATTTTTATGCCCAAGTTTCAAATGTTTTTATAGAATTATAAAAATTGTTGAGGGCAACTATAATTCCATCTGGCATGTCTCATGATACCCTATTCTAGAAAGAAACTAACTCTAGTATTTTTTATGTCAAATCTGCTCATATGTTGACTTTCACTCCCCAAAATTCTCTCATTCATTTCAATATGGTTTGGCTTAAACACCTCATACCTAAATTTGCTATATTTTCTTGGTTGGCCATACAAAACAATATCCTCACTACTGATAATATCATGAAGAGAGGGATGGTTGTTCCTAATAGATGCCATCTTTGCTTGGCGGTTTGGGAATATGTCAACCATATATTTATAGAATGTTCTTTCTTCCACTCTACCATGGATCAGTTCATGTCAACATTTCACATCTCTTGGGCCTATCCCAACTCCCTAACTCTTTTTTCTCCTAGTGGCCCATACTTTTTAGAAATTTTAGGTGGTCTTCCTTGTGGAAATTTTATCTCCATCATATCATGTGGTAGATCTAGCCCAAAAGAAACAATAGAATATTTTAAAACACCCTTAGGGACTCTATCTTTGTTGCCAAAAAATACATCACATTTCCTATTAAAAATTCTAATATTTTCCCTTGAAACAAACCACCTGAGTCTACCCTTGAGTCCACTCTTTTCTATTCCCTTAGTATTCCCCACATTCCTAGCTCTACTCAAGCTAATCCTCATCCCAAAATTGGTGTTCATTGGACTCCTCTTCCTGTAGTATGGCTTAAACTTAACTATGATGGTGATTATAAAGGAAATTCGAGTGCAGTAGATGTCGAAGGTCTGATCAGGGATCACAATGGATGACTCATAGTGGCCTATGATGAGTTTCTAGGCATCCAAACTAACCACTATGCTGAATATCATGCATTGTGGAGAGGGCTAGAAGTTCTTAAAGATTACATAAGAAATTTACACAATACTACTTTTTAGGAAGCTAAGGTCTTGATGTAGAATTTTCACAACACTACAGTCTACCATGTGTATCGAGAAGCTAACAAGTCTACTGATTTTCTCACCAATGTTGGGGTTAGTCACAAGAATATATCCATATGGCACCAAAATTTCCATCAAAATATTCTTAATATTGTTGTTGTCAACTTAGAAATGCACAACTGACCCTGAGAGGTATGCTCGCCTCAAAAATTTTGATGATGGGAGTGATAGAACTACTTCTTCAATGGGCATATTCAACTTTGTCTACAATACCATCCTTAGTAGCATCATTAGCAATGTGGATAGCATCAATGCCTCCCTAAAATTACTAGTCAAAAAACATGGCCAAAAGAGCTCTGTAGCTAAAGAGATTGTTGATGATTAGATTTGGGTTGTTTTGTCCTTCAAGCTCTGTTCCCCTGCATGGGAATTTTGGTACTAATATTTTAACCCCTATGTGGGCACTGGATTGAATTTACTTTATGTTCTCCTTAGCTACTACATGGGCTCTTTCTTTTGATCTTTGTTTTTTTGTTAAACAACCCCTATGTGGGTTTTTTTTCTCTGGTCTAGTTCATGGAACAGCTAGGGTGTAGACACCCTCTTTTGTGCTTCTCTACATACTTTTATTCATATTATTATTTTTATGGTTTTGGGCACCAGTAAAAACCCATATAATATAATTTGTACCACCTACCAAAAAATTAAGCATTAGCTTCATTTAACCATCTCTATACTGCCTCTCCATATTCCTCACAATCAAATTTTGAAATATCAAATGTTCTCATATATGTATTTAATTTAGCACCCACTTTCTTCCTTTCAACTTCCATAGATGTTCCTTCCTCTCCAATATTAGGCTCTTTTCATTTTTTTAAATTTCTATTATCTTCTGTTGTTGTGTTATAAATTCTTGTTGTTGAGCTAACTAGGCCCTTTTCTAGTCCATATGTTCCATTATTTGATCTTTTTTTTGCTCCATATGTTCTATTATTTGGGAATTTTGTTGTTCTATATGTTCCTTTTGCTGACTTATTTGATATTGTAACAATTGAATCATTTTGATTAGCTTGTCATCTTTTTGGATAGGTTCTTTTTCTTTCCTGATTATTATGTGAGGTTCCCCAACCTCATTCTTAGTTCCTATCCTCACAATCCTTTGGAGGAATATTTTTGGATTTTTAGCCAACCCTTCCCACTAGACTATTGTAGGTCTTTTTGAGGAGCCTGCTTTCATTCTAGATGCCATTTACCTAAAAGAAAAGAGCTATATTAATTATTTGTGTTAGACCTTTCAAGTTTCTATAGTCAAGAAATTTTTTCTAAAGTTTCATAGCCTAGGAGTTTGCAACCTAGGACTTTGATACCAAATATAACAACCCAAGTCCTACCCACCTATTTGTCCAATTCAATCCTTACTACTAGAGTCATAACTTGAAAATTTTGACCAAACTCAAGCTTTAAAGTATATCAACAAGAAAATATTTTATTATTACCCAACATATAATTAGTATGAGGCATGTAAAACTTCCCATATTTGGGTACTTAGATCACTATAAATGATCACCCAAGTGGTTGAGACTAGCCAAGTCTTGAAGAATGGTGCCTATTAGTGAACCTATCCTCTCATTCTAATATCCCAAGTTCACGATAGGGGTTTCTACTCTAGGGGCCATTTCACCTAGAGGTTAGACACATAACTTACCCACCCCTTAGAATGGTGGAATCAAATTCCTTGGTCCTAATTTCTTATTCTGTGTTTAAATTATCATGCAAGGGTGTAGTGTAAACATGCCTTGTTCCTAGTTGATATCCCACCTTCCCTAGAATTCAACTAGGGCCCACCAATTCCTTGGATTAGGACCAGCTATCACTTGTCTTGGTGTGATTGATGATGATACATCCCATTCCATCTCGTCACTAAGTAAACTCCAAATCATCCATTGATCAAGAGACCCCCCATAGTACTACTTATTTTATAGCCTAAGAGCAACTTCCTATACCACCCTCCTTTACCTTCCCATATTGAACCTTCCCATCAGGAGTGCAACTACCTCTAAATCGTAGTAATTATCCTACCCACAATTATTGGTATTGGGTGTAATTATAGTAAATGCCCTTCCTGCAATCACTTAACACAAGTAGTTTATTAAATTTATAGGTTTCAAAAGACTTCAGTGAAAAGGTTTAAGAGGGAAGTTAAACCCAAGTTTTTCCAAATTTAAGATCCTTTGTTTGTAACTTTATTCAAGCATCTATAAAACTTAATTTATTTGAAGTTGGAATTTAATAAACTATCTCTTTTAAAAGTGATTAAGTCTCAATAGGTTATTTAAGCATTAATGTATTCATTAAATTATCACATACTCAAAATATATTCCACTCTTCTAGAATAATATATAAAATTATGACTTGTTTACATTTAAAATGTTAGCTTATCATTTGTTTATTCTATTGTTACACATTGTTTAGTAATCTATTGTTCAAAATTATTTAGTAAATAAAAATATCTATTCAAACATTAATTTAAACTTTAATAAATCACCCTAAAACAAATGTAATCATTAACATTATTTCATAGTGATTTTTTTTTTTTTTTTGTATTTACATGGTGGAATCGGTAGCCGCCACGAAACCGGGTAGGCTATCTAGCTTTTATGGCCACCATAGTATTCTACATTGTTCGCCTCGAAAGCCACCACACATATCTTTGCGCAGTCCGCACCTATAACCACCATGCCACAATCATTTTAAACCTTTTACGCCGCTGAAATCACTAGGAAAGGGACAAGCGTTCAGTCCGGCGAGGCCTGAGATTTGAACCTTGGACCTCCACCCCCTTATGGGGTTTGGATGAACCAATTGGTCTACACCTCGGACCTGTTTCATAGTGAAATTTAAAAACATTTTTTTGTAATTCCTATCATATGTTAATATTCAATTATACACAATCCATTTAAGGATTTATTTTAAAACTATTCTCGAATCTAGATATATAAATGTAAATGTGTTCAATAATTTAACACAATTTTAAGATAATTAATTCTAACACTCTACCCTAGACATTATATATAAAAATATTCAATTTAAAAACAAAACATTCAAGTATTCATTTTTACCTATTATAGACAATAAAAGATATTCACTATTCGATACATTCATATAAATTTAGCCTATATATATTCATTAATTTTTTTTTTTAATTTAGCAAAAATCCCCTTGTAGGGCTGCATTAGTTTGAGAAATAATGACCAAGGGATTATACACCATCAAAATCACCCAAGAGTCACGTGCGACCCTGACCACACCAACATAGTCAACTGGATTTTTGGTACCCGATGTGCATTTGGTAGGGTGGATATTTAAAACAAGGACCTACTTTGGAGGATTTCTCTACCCTCTACAACTCACCTACAACACATGCATTATATATTCATTACATTATAATATATATATTTTTTACAGATTTATACACATGATCCTATATAATTTATTATCTATAAAGAAAAGTCAAGTTCTCTTTATAGATTTCTTCCCCAATATTATTTCTCTTTGAAAAAATGTAGTTTGATTTAAATTTTTGTCACAAGTAGAATAATTATTATTTTTATATTTAAACTATATTTATTACAAAATACATTAAACAATTAAAGTTTAACTTTTAAATGTAAAACAAAATCCCCTTTGTAAGTCAAGTCAGCTATAAACTATACTTAGGATTTAAATTATATGAAGTGAAAATATCCTCATGTCAGCCAAGAAACAATTATACAGTTTTCTAATATGGTAATATAACATACGAGCAAGCTTAAATTCGGGATTGAGCTAATTTCATTAATTAGCTAATTGTTTTTAGCAAAATATACTCAAAGAAAAGAATTTAAGTTGTCAATTTTAAGACTCTATTCAATTAAAAAGAACCTAAATTAATTGAATCCTCTTCAAATAATTTGAAATATTTATCGAAGAAAACCTTTCTTATAATACTTCATCTATAACAATATTGAGCTATAATGTCTTTGTCGCATACAAATTTATTGACTTTCAGTTGATAGCTTAATGCCTAAATCAATTGTCATAAACCCTAAGTTGATTTTATTTCCTATTAAAATTTAGCAATCTTTAAAAATTTTACACTATTGAATATGCTACTAGATAAAAATTTAGACAAAGAAATTACCACATCTACTTATCGCAATTATAAAATGTTTGGTTAAGGTTTCAGGTTTTACAAGGGTGTGGAATAAATTTGGATAAACGACTGCAAGAGACACTCACATCAAATAATACCAAAACTAAACTATAAAACAACTATCCTCATGCATCAAAATAAAACATTAGAATCATTGGAATACACACTACGCACATTTTTCACAATAGATAGTTACAACACTCAATTTTTACATTGAATAGTAGCAGAAAATAACAAATTGAATATTTTTTTTACTATTTACAAAGATATAACACAACTCCCATTCATGGGTCAAAATATAATGAATCAAAGAAACTTGCAGAGGGGTAAAATAAAATTAAATAATGGGTATAGTCATTCTTGTTCTACTCAACAGATACAAAATTACTTTGTTCGATCAAATTACCTTAACAATAAAACTATAAACCCTAGTATTTGAAGGTACATTTGTGATTTTGATCAAAGAATCATATTTAGGGCTATAAAGAGTACCACATATTTCATTGACTATTGTTTCTACACATAAAAAAAGTATGATAAAATTTTGCTTCACAATCCAGGAACAGTTACTCTACTATTACGACTAGACATAGAACTTACTTCACATGCATCCAGATTTGCCAACCAAGTTTACAACATTCGTCCAATGTAGCACTCAAGGGTGTTTTCAGCATGGTCAATCTATCTTGGATACATTCTAACCTACTGATGCATACATTTCTAATGCACTTCTTCAAGCAAAATAGAATATGAAAATATAAATTTGTTTTCGGTTATCACCAACATACATAGACATATCATAAATTAAATCCACTACCCATTAATTAATTTTGTCAATGTTCGAACCGGTTTTATTTATCATGAATTCTTACAATGTTCTTTCAGAATTTTTCCATAATAATATCAACCACAGGCATGATTATTCCAATAATATTGAACCAATTTTTATTTTAACTGTAATCTGGCTGTTAATTATCAAACTATTAATTCATTCATCGAAGATAAAACATTATTTTATCACAATAATCATACAAATTTCTAGGTTTCTCATTCACACACAAACAAAAAGAAGTATGGCCATCATCTTGAAGTTTCACACCATACCAATCATCGAATGAATCCAACCATTTCTTTGTCTTTGTTAAATAGAAGAACAAATCAAGAATTTAAGTGATAAGTGTACTTGTTCATGCAATGCTTAGTTGTTTGTTAGATGGTAATTTCACTGGGTGGTAATTGTATTTTAAATTTGTATATAATTTTTGATAGTAAGTAGTAGTCCCTATTATTTTAGATTTTAATTTTATTTTAATTTTATTGTAATTCTAGTTTTAATTTTAATTTACATTTATTTTAATTTTAAGTTTTAATCTTAATTTTAATTTATTTTAATTTTTAGGTTCTAATTTAATTTTAATTTTAATTCAATAAATTCCAAAATAAATATTCATATAATTTTAATATATGGATCACAATGAGGTGCAAAACCCTAAATGTGACTATATGGATGCAACTACATGGACCGCTTGATGGGTGTATTGCTAATAGGGTCTTTTCACCCTATAATTGCAAATGCCCCATCACTCATCATATCCCCTATCTTACCTTTTCATTGCTTCTCTTCATCTACCATCTGGAGGAGGTGTTCGACTCTCCCGATATGCTCCTCTTACAAAAATACCTGCTCCTACAACCACAAATTGATCAACAATATCTTGTCCTTGTAGATGAAATAATCAAACAAACAACTAAATTTGGAGGTATGTTAAAAAAAAAATGAAATTGATACCCCTGCCTCCTTGGGTCTTACTCGAAAGTGGCATCCCTTTTGGGATGTTTTCCACAAATTAAAAAAAAATTGAAATTGAAAGGAATATGATTGAAAGTGATAAAATTAAGCCATATTCATTAGAATTAAATAATAAAGACAAGAAACAATCATGGAGGATGGGCCTCCTGTAGGTTCTGCATTTTGGAACTCAATTGCAAAAACCAAAGATATCATCTCCAAGGGCATCAGATGGCAGTTCAATAATGGGTATACCATTGAACTTTGGCACAACCCCTAGATTCATGACCAACCCCTCATCATCGATCCCACCCTTACCCACTTAATCCAATCATCAACTCCCTTTTTGACTGCAAGTTTGCCAAATTCATATGTTTCTTCTTAGACAGACAATCCTGGAAAGCCATCTCCACCTCATACTTACCTCTTAACCTCTACAATTCCGCTTCCAACCTAACCTCCATCCTCCATTATTTCATCATTACTATCCCTGTTGATTCCCATGACACTCCCATTTGGAAATAATGCGACGATGATCAATTTACTATTAAATTTTCTTACCTCTTGATTGACCAACTCATTGATTGTAACATCCCTGTTAAGTCTATTTGGCTAAGAAACCTTATTCCCAAAATTGTGTTATTTTCTTGGTTAGCTACCCAAAATAAAATTCTAATATTGGACAATATCATAATCCAAGGGCTTTAGTTACCTAGCCGATGCTACCTCTATATGTCTGAGTTGGAGTCAATGAGTCACATTTTTCTTGATTGTTCCTTTTTTGACTCAGATCTGAGCTCAATATTTACCAATTTTAGCATTTTTGGGACCTATCCTCACACTTTGGTTGACATATTTAACCAATGGCCCAACCCCCTTAGGAACCCCAGAGTCAAATCTCCCTGGTCAATGTACCTCCATAATTTATTATGGTAAATATGGCTCAAGCATAATAATCATGCTTTCTCCAATACCTCTAGGGATCCTTCCTTAGTTGTCAATAGGATCCTTAGCTTTGCCATTGAAAATGCATCCTTGTACCCATGCTCCAAACCCTCAAGCCTTGGGATTGAAGCCTCAATTACCTTCTATCTCCATATTTCCATGGACCCCATCATCCTGCTTATGCATCCCAATACCAAATCTAATTCAAAATGGACCCCACCCTTGAAAGGTTAGCTAAAAAAAAACTTTGATGGTTCTTCTAGAGGAAATATTGGGTCAGTTGATGGAGGAGGAATTATTAAAAATCATAAAGGAAGCATAATTTTATCCTATGCTAAGAATCATGGTATCGTCACCAATCATGCTGTAAAAGCCTAAGCCATCCACAAGGGATTATCAATCACAAGTGATCTTCAATGTAAGTTGGTAGTCAAAGTAGATTCGCTAAACATCATCAACTACTCCAAAACTAACAAGAAACCCAGTTGGAGGGTCAAGAATATTATTTTTGAAGTTAGGTGGCTCCTTCGTAGTCATCTAGAGATAGTTATGCAACACATGTTTAGATAAGCTAATGGAGAAATGAAATCCCTTGCTAATTTAGGCCACTCTCAGAGGTCCCTCAATGTTTGGTATGATGCTTTCCCCATAGACCTTGTCAAAATTGTCTCTTGGGATCATCCTAGACCATCATGATCCTTGATACTTGCCCCGAGTATTGGACCCTTGGTTGGTCCCTGAAATTTGTTTTTCATGTGTTATCCTTACTGGTTTACCACTTTTAACCCATTGAACTCCCATCCACTCACCCTCAATTGGTCCCACTTGCACTCTTTCCCCCTCCCCCTATATCGTATTGTTGTTTCCCTCCACTAATTTCTCCACGTGTAACCTATCCACATCCACCCCCCTTGATTACCATCGATAATCCATCATTAGCTCCCTTTGCTCATTGTGCTTGGTTCCAAAATCCTTTTTGTCCCAAGTTCCAGCTTCATTATGTTTTTTTATACCTTGGTCACATGAATCAACCCTCATGATGTTGATCTATGGGGTTTGCCCAATAAACACCATGTGAACCTCAGAACCATGTTGCTTCACATACATATTACCAATATCAATCTTGATTTACACAACATGCATATCTACACCATCTCCAAAAGTCATAGCAAAGATATCACCCCAAGTGTTTCAACTTTCCATGCTATGGTTGTTCACCGTGCTGATGAAAATCACCACTTCATCGATGCTCCTCCTATACGTAGCTCTCAAGTTTTGTTGACTGGCATGCATCCCATAAGACATTACCTCTTGTACCTCACATGGTTCTAGTGCACCTCATATCCCACCCTCTTTAGCATGTGTGCTAGTTGGCTTGTTAAATTTGGTCTTTGCTCAAACATTATCCATTTCTACCATCATCATCCATATCTTATTTATCCCAATTCCAAATCCCCCTATCCTCGTTACCCAATGGCAATTCTTGAACCCTTAATCTTGAAGCTTGATCCTGTGGTCGAGGATATCAAAAAAATTCACATTTGCCTCTCATTTTTTAAAAATTTTACTGGTAATGAGGAGGATACCACCAATTCCATGATTAGAACTTGGGAGGAGGTCATGTCTCCGTCTAGGGCCTCAAATTCACCATTGATATGCAACTATAGGTTAACATGATTGTTCTTCCTAATGACAAGAGGAGTGTTCATCAAAACAAGTATCCAATGGCAACAAAGCTTAAAATTTTCCTAGAGAAAGTTAGGGACCTTCTCACCATCGATAGGGGCATTGAGAGAACCAAACTCCTTGGTACCTAGGATCGAGTAATGATCCTTGTCCTCCAGTATTTTACAGTTGATAAAATAGACTCAACCTTACGTAGTTTCCATATTGTATTTTTGAACCATCTAAGAGGCAATATAAAAATAAATATTTTAGATTATCTGTATAGGTCTATTTAACTACCAGTCACTAATATTAGAATTAGGAAGGCCCACTACACCATCCATCATGACCTACATTAAATTATATACAAACATGCCCTTGATTCTTTTTCTAGAACAAAATTTGTTTCCATTGCCCCCACCCCTCCCCATCCTGCCCTTGACCCTCCCATTCCCTCCCACCATTCCTCCCCTAGTCCCTCTTATCCCACCCTTTCCAACCCCCCTCAACCCTCCCCTTCACCTTCTACCACCAATCCCCCCACCTATCCTACCCCTGCTAAATCCACTGATAGTTCCAATAGTGTAACCCACATCCAAGAGGTCCCCAATGATGACTTGGACCCTAATTTCTCCTCCTCTACCACTCCCAATATTAAAAATGAAGCTCATGATTATTTTGATCATAAATCAAGAGTTGTTAAATAATCTACATACAAGTTTCTTCAAAAACCCAACCCTTCCCATACGCAGTTCTCCCCACATCTGAAGAAGCTCAAAACGGACTCAACATCCCCTACTAAAATTAGTGATCTAGCTAAGAAACCTGGATCCTCCCCATCTAAGTCCAGTGAAGTGTCTACAGATATTGTCCATGAGGAGGTGAAGGTGGATGAAAAAAGAGTTCAAGGACTAAAAAAAGATGTTGGTAATGAGGATACACTATGCAACACGGTGCTCACTCACCTGGCTAGTTCGATGGCTACCCTCTCCATGCCTATTGAAACTATCAAATCCCAGTGGATAATTTTCTAGAAGGTGGTCAAAGATCTTGAAGTTGCCCATGCATAGCTCAACATTATTTTTAGGTATGCAGAGGAGCCTCGTACCACCCCATATGGCAACTGATTTCTTTGTATCGATTAAGGATTTTCCCTCAAGAATGGGCCCAGGATCCAAGATGGGACCACCCCATCTATTCATCTTACTTTATATTTTTTTTTCCATGGGTTGCCCATTAATTTTGTTAGATTTCCCATATGGGTTGCTTACTAATTTGGATGTAAAGCCTATTTTACTTTAGTTTAATTTTGGATGTACTAATTTTTTGGGGTCCCTTACAAAACCCTTATATTAATTAAATTTTACTTTACCGATAAAAAAAAACTAGACAAAAAATCCAAAAAGGTAGGATTCAATCTCTTAAGAAAAATTGTGCAAGATCTAATGAAAAATTTGGTAAATCATATGACTAGAATGTTTAATACAATGAATCAAAAATTAGCAAGAATAAAGAGAGGTAAAGAGAATAATGATGAATCTTCAAACTCTTAGGGAGAAAAATATAAGGTAGATAACAAATCTCCATTCATTAGAAATTTCAATAGAAATTGGAGTAACAATAATAATTTAGAGAGAAACAAAAATAGAAATGATGGAAATAACTAGAGAAAGAGAGAAATAGAAAAATATCAAGATGCTTTCCAAACCCCATTTCTTCTATTTATTTTTGTAGGGGATTTTCCTTTTTACTTCTTTTCTTGTGATGCTCCTCACAATTTAGCTGACTATAGAATTTACTTGATTATGCATCATAGTGTGAATCTTGAGGATGGATCTAATGATTTGATGAAGATATAAATATTAATGTTTATTGGAATCAATATGGTGATTCAAGAGAATTTTTTTTTGAAGAAGATATGGATTTATATGCTTCAAACCATCACGCCAAATTTTTAGTCACTGATAATGTTAAAATTTTGTAGAGGTCACAAGATAATAGATATGAAAGGATGAAACAAGAAAAATTAATCCCAATAATAGAAGAAATAGAGAAACTGGAAAGGATTCATGCCATCAACCTAAGAAATAGTATAGTGCCAAATAAGGTAAAACATGCATTCACTAGTGAAACTAGAGGACAAACTGCTACAAATAAATAAAAATAAATAAATAAATAACATAAAAGAGTTATTCTTGAAGAAGTAGAAGATGAATATTTGCAAAAAAAATAGAAAGAAGAATATATAAGAACATTGGATGTTAGAAAATTTGATTTTGATGTTGGTTCAGAGTTAACCAGATAAAAGGTTAACATTAGATTTGGATAATTAATGGCAGCCTCAAAATATAGAGATCATGTTTGCAAAGCTTTTGGTTTGATAAAATAAAATAAGAAATCAGTCATGTAATGCTACTAGACCAGAAAATCATGAGACCAAAACTCCTTCATCAGTCAAACCCTTTTATGTGTCCATTAGATATAACTCAATTTAGAAGAACAATATGTTATTCATAAATGTATGCTTGATAGTGGCGCTTCTCATAATATTATGCCTAAATAGATAGAATATTAGTTAGAAATTATTTGCACGAGAGACTCTCCTCTTGTTTAAATAATGGACAATAGATAGAAACCATGTTTTGGAATAATTATTGGGTTTTTGGTAATCTTATACCAATATCTAAAGAAAGGCATTGTGATGGATGTAGCAATTTTAGATGTATACCCTTTCTTCTCCTTGATTTTGAGTAGACATTGGGATGAACAGTTTGGTGGTTCAATTCAATTAGATTGGTCCTACTCTACTATTCCCATATCAAGAAAAAAATGTTACCCTCAGAAGATAACCATTCAACAAGTATTCAGTAGAACTAAGAAAATTTGATGATACAATGATAAATATAGTTAATTATATTGAAGAGAAATAAATGGGGTTATATTTAGTCTCACATTCACCATTATTAATGTAATTTTCTGATGAAAAATATATGGACCCAAAAACAAGAGCTATAGTTGACGAAAAATCCACTAGAATATTGACCAATGAAATGTTTACCATGACTTTTGATGGAGCAAAATCATAATCTAGGGCAGGTGCATGAATTAATCTAACCTATATTAAGGGTAACTACCTAGGTATTCCATACAAACTAGATTTCTTGTGCACAAATAATGTATATTACTATGAGGTATTGCTATTGGGACTAAGAAAAGCAAAATAACTAGGCATTAACTACTTGAGTGCTAGTGGAGATGTAGAGTTAATAATTTAGTGGGTAAAAGGTAAATATCAAGCTAAGAATCCAAGGTTGAAATGATACAAACAAGCAGTCTTAAAAGAGATAGATAAATTCCTAGCATTCAATTTATCATACATTTCCAAAGAACAAAATCACATTGTAAATTTGTTGGCAAGAAATGCATCTAGTGCTGACTATCTAGATATAGATATTGAATACATGGACAGGTTTTCTAAAATTTCTATTTATAAACCTTCTATACCAGATAATGTAGTCTACCTTCAAGTATTTCAGGATGACATAGATATAAAATATTTCATGACTCTTCAAAATCAGTATATAAATGTAATATGTGAGGAAGAGGATGAAGAAAAATTAAAAGATATCATTGAGGAACCAGTTGAAGTTATTCAACTAAGAACAAATAGAATTTCTAAAGGGTTTGTTTCTCTAGAGAGCTTGTTTGATGAATTTGATAAAGCTTACAAGACACTCTTCCAATAATCTAAAGCATATGATATCAACATTAGAACAAAGGAGGAGCCTAGGCTAGTCAAGATAAACAAAGCTTTGTTGGGGAAGGAAAAAAAACAATATATCCATTTTTTAAAAAAGAACAAATAAATATTTACATAGACTTATGAAGATCTGAGGACATTCAAAAATGAAATTATGATTCACATTATACCTCTACAGGGTGATGCAAAGACTTTCAAATAGAATTAGAGAAAATTTAACCCCACATTATATCTAGTCATGCAAAAAGAGGTACAAAAATTACTGGATGCCAAAATGATCAAATAAGTTAGATTTTCTTCCTAGATAGCAAATATAGTACTAATAAGGAATAAAATGGAGATATAATATTGTGTGTTTATTTCAAAAATTTAAATAAGAGCTCACTAAAAGATAACTATTCACTCCTAAATATGGAACAATGTTACAAGCAGTGGTGGGATTTGTTGGAAATTTGAGGTATTTTATGTTGTCATTGATGTCACATGGATCACATTGAGTTTTGGAGAGCATGGATATATACATGGTTTTTGTAAAAACCAATGTAGGAAAAATAAAAGGTTTTATTTAAAACCATATATGGTATATTTGAAATGGGTTTTTCTTAAAACCCATTTTGGCCTTTTGTTTCGTCGAAAAAGGTGCCCCGGTGATGGAGATATTTAGTTTTAAATATTTAGTTTAAATTTTAAAATTAAAATTAAAGTCATCGTCAAAATCATAAAAACCATGCACCATCAAAAGGAAATTAATAATTAAAGGTGTCGACGTATGTGAAATTAAAGTAAAGTTGCATATATATATATATATATATGCAAAGGCTTTTGATTCAAAATTCTAAGCATCAAACAAAGAGAACAAAAAGTGGAAGCCCCGAAATCCTTCGATGTGATAGCGTCGTCCAACAATGAGCTTGGGAAGTGTAGAGTTTTCGGTTGTGACAGGGCATGCGTTCGATTCCCACCAGGTTCAATTTTTTTAGAGTGTGGAAGAAGAGCATTTGGCACACATTTTTGGCATGATCAAGGGCAATGAAATATAGGGAGAATTTTTGCTCTTTGTCCTATGTGAGCAAATAGCTCACGTGGTCTTTGGTAATGCGGTTGTGGTGTTGAGTGGGCAATGATGAGGGTTCGATTCCCTCTAAGAGGTAAGTAAATATTTTATTGAATATTTTTTATTATTTCTTAATGTTGGAGGAATAAGGTGATGCTAAGGGAATAATGTTTGATTAAATTTTGTATTTACTTGGAAGGCAAGATATAAGGGTTGAAATGCACTTTTAGAAAAAGAGAAATTTTTGGTGTTTTCCTCTTTTAGAAGTATACCATATTATATATCATTGGAAATATTATTTCGAGGGCTATTTGATTAACTTGATTAGATGGAGAAATAAGGTGTATGTAAAGAGATATTTCTATTTTTGTAAAGGGGTTCAAAGTGAAGGTTATTTTGTTCTTTTTCAAAGTGTGTTGAGTGTGGCAGATTTCCAAAGGGATTTCTTCATATTCATAAAAGGTATGGGCACATTATCCTATTGATTTATTATGGTGGTTGATTTATAAAATATCATTGGAGAGAAAAGGATTGATTGTGGTTTCCTTTTCTAAAGTGGTTGGTTGAATGCTTCAAGGTTTTCTAGTTTAAGATTTGTGGTTAAACCTTGTTTTATAAGCATAGTTTTTAAAGCCCATTGGTTATGCAAAGAACTTGAGAAGAACATGAGTATCATTGTTATGTGATATTTGTGGTTGAGCATTGTTGGAAATATTTGAGTTGGTTGATACATGCTTGGACTAGGGTTTGTAATAAAGAGTTGTTCCTTGTGGTAGTTGGTTGATAAGAGTTGTTTGAGCCTAGTCAAGTGATTGTGTGAAGTGGTTGTTCAAGTTCCATGAAAAAAACTATTATATATTTTGTATTTGAGTTGAGATTGAGATTTGAGGATAGAACATATTGAGTCTCTAACAATTATATTTATGCTTCTATGAGATTACCTTGAGTTGAGAAAGATATTGGATTTGAGTATAGAACATATTGAGTCTCTAAAAATTCTCTTTATGCTTCTATGAGATTGACTTGAGTTGAGATCGTTGAGGATCATAGTTGTCATCCATTGTAGAGTGCATTGCTACTCATTATTGAGTTCATCATTGAGCCTTGCCTTGATAGTTTTGTGGATGAGATTTGAGTACTACTTGAGCATGATTGATTGAGCCTTTGAGAAGGCCTTTGGGATAGATTTCTAGATAGATTTGTGGACAGTTTTGGGACATATTTGTGAGCAATTTTGGACAAGTTATGTGTGAGCTTGTTGAGCAGATTTGAGCAAGTTCTATGTGAGCTTGTTGAGAATTTTTGAACAAGTTCTGTGTGAGCTTGTTGAGCAGATTTGGACAAGTTCTGTGTGAGATTGTTAAGCAAATTTGGACAAGTTTTGTGTGAACTTGTTGAGAATATTTGGACAAGTTTTGTATGAGCTTGTTGAGAAAATTTGGACAAGTTCTATGTGAACTTGTTGAGTAGGTTTGGACAAGTTCTATGTGATCTTGTTGAGAATATTTGGACAAGTTTTGTGTGAGCTTGTTGAGCAGATTTGGAAAAGATCTATGTGAGTTTGTTGAGAAAATTTTGAAAAGTTATGTGTGAGCTTGTTGAGCAAATCAGTGGAGTGCCTAATTGAGTAGATAAGTGGATTACCTACCTAAGCAAATTAGTGGATTACCTACCTGAGTAGATAAATGTGTTTCCTAGCTGAGCATATTAGTGGATTGCCTACCTGAGAAGATTAGTGTGTTGCCTAGCTAAGCAGATCAGTGGATTGCCTACTTAAGCAGATCAGTGTGTTTCCCAATTGAGTAGATTAATGGATTACCTACCTGAGCAAATTAGTGTGTTGCCTAGCTAAGCATATTAGTGGATTGCCTACCTTATAATATTAGTGTGTTGCCTACTTGAGTAGATCAGTGGATTGCTTACCTGAGTAGATCAGTGTATTACCTAGCTTTGAGCATATCAAAGTAATCATTGTATTGGATAAGGATCCATATTTTGTGTGAAATATTATAAGGATATTATCTTGTGGAGTACCTCACATTGGGGGAACCACGTTAAATATTATGTCTCAATTATGTGAGGTGACTTGTGCTCTTGCTTACTTTTGCTTCTAAGTTATTAATGCACACTGCTATATTTGGTTATTGCAATTAAGGACATTAATTGATATTGGTTTGAAAGAAAGTAAAAAGTGGGCACTATACTGTTCACCCCTCTCTCAGTATAATCTTGTGTTCTTCAATTGGTATTAGAATAGGTTCCTTCGAAAAGGCTAACAGCTTGAGGGCAGATTCTACAAGAACATAGATGGCTTCACAAAATGGATCATATACAAATAAGGCACCACTATTTAACGATAACAATTATGCTTTCTAGAGCATGAGAATGAATAAATACTTGATATCACAAGGATATGAGGTATGGAAGATGGTTTAAAAAGAGTATAAGGTTGAAGGTGTTCTCGACGCAGATAAGACTATCAAGAAATTGGTTGAGATAAATTCAAGGGCAATAAATTGTATTTTGAGTGGGCTACATGAGATAAATTTTACAAAGGTTATGGTATGTAATTCATCTAATGAAATGTGGACCAAGTTACGAAATACTTATGAAGGATATTCCAAGGTAAAGTTGTCAAAACTACAAACTCATAGAAAAATATTTGAGGAATTGAAAATGGAATATTTTGAAGATATTGCAAAGTTTTTACTTCGATTTGATGAGATTACTAACACCATGAGAGGCCTAGGATTTGAGATGAAAGAATCAAAAGTTACTCAAAATTTTTTGAGATCACTTCCCATGAAGTATGATGCAAAGGTTTCAAAAATAGAAAAAACAATGGATATCAACAAGCTAACAATGGAATAACTACAAGGAACTCTCATAGCTTATGATATGAGGGTGAGTAAGCATCAAGTTCCAATAAAAGAGATTGCATTCAAGTCTTTAGAGAAAGATAAAGGGAAGGTTCCAAAGATAGATAGATATCTAGTTAATGATGAGGAAGCTAACTTCATCAAAAGGAATAAGGACTCAAGGAATTTTAGGGATATGAGGAAAGTCATATGCTACAAGTGTGGTGATCTTGGTCACTATGCACACAAGTGTCCACATGAAGAAAACATTGATGATGAAAAATATGGTCACAAAAGAAAATAAGATGGAAAGCATAAGCATGACAAAGATGATAGATACAAGAAAAATAGGTATGAGAAGAAGAAATTTTTTTGTAAGATAAAGAAATATTACTACATTGTAGAAGCAAGTGATAGCTTAGATCATAGTGATAAAGACAAGTCAGATGATGAAAATGAATAAAATATATTCCTTGGAATAGAAGGTGAAAGAGAACAGTCCTTTTTATGTGGTCAAAGAGATCATAGATCAGGATATTGCAATGGATTCAGTGATAGTGAAAATGATATGACACATCAAGGAAACATGCATGGTCAAAGAAATCATGAGAGTTTGTTTGCTATAGAAGATGATAATGATCTCAATAACAATGAAGATAAATAATTCTTGTTGGGACTTAAAATGTAATGAACAATATGAGATAATATTATACATGAAATGAGTTACATATATAGGTAGAATGCCTATATGATAAACTGACAAGTGTCAATATAAACTGACAAATGTCAAAAAAGAGGCATAATGCACTTTAATTCTAACATTCCCCCTTAAAGTGCACTATCCTAACTAAAGAAAAACACAAGTCAAAATTAGGTAACATGCCCCCTTAATGTTGACTTCACTAAAAAGCAACATATCATCCTCTTCTATTGTTGATTTGGTCTAGGCTCGTGGTCTCTGCGCTTGGCTCTCCAACTATGAATAATGCTAGATTCACTGTGTATACATATCGGTCTGTTGCCTCAGGGTCAGCCACTTCCATGGGTCTGTTGCCATTGGGTCAACCGTCTAAGTGCCTTAGGGTCATCATGGGTGCCTCAGGGTCAGCCACTTCTGGGTCTATTGCCTCTACAGGTCATCCTCAGAGGATGTTGCCTCTCGTAGGTAACTGACTAGATCCACCATGAATATCAAGTCCCTTCTCATGGTGAACTCAATCTAGAAGGTGTCGGTCTCTGCCAAAAATGCACCTTAATACAAAAGAAATATGAGCCATGAAATACAATAAATTGAGCCTTAGAATTTAAGTGGGGAGGAGAAGAAAGAAGAATAGAAGAGAATCTTCTGAAGTGTCTTCGTTTGTAGTCTTCAGAAGTAGATCCAGAAAAAATGTCAGATAGAGTCTAGGGTGTCTATGTCTGTAGTCCCTAGAGTAAATGTCCTTATGGTAGTCACCTCATCTTACCGGAATGCATGGGTAACCAGCCACTGCATCCGCCAAGTAGAAAGAGGAGAATACTTGTTACTAGGTTCACATACAAGTGCCTTGGGAGTGTCGAGTTCAACCGATAGTGCACTCCAAGGTAGAAAACTTTGAGGCTAAAAGAACTCAAATGAAATAGCCTCAAAATTACAATATGACACCACCATTGTGTTCGTCGTGGAAAAAAAATTCCAATGACTATAAATACCCCTATACTTGTATGTGAATGGGTCCTTCAACATGTGGAAAAACAATACCATGCCTATCTAGGCAGTAAATAGACAACATCGCTCAATGGCGGCATCGCTCTCAGGCAAAAAAATAGCATCAATTTCCCTCGCAGGGGAATTACAGGGACCATGTAGGTCGTCACTTTTGAAATAGACAGGTCATGTGGGCCTTTCAGTGCCACTTCCTTATGAAAAAAATGGCCAAGGACCATACTATCGGGCAGTAAAAATCTTCACCATGAAAAATTTTCCCTCCAAAGAAAAATTACAATGTTGAAAAATTTGGCCATGTGGGCCTCTTCACTTCCACTACCCATGTGGAAAATATATTTAAAGATGGCCAATGATGTCAGCCATAAACACTGAAAGTGGTTTCCTCCACTTTAATAAAGGCTAAAGATAGCCCTGCCATAAATGTCCCCCCATCATTTTGAAATAAATAACCCTCATTTTAATATGAATCATGGGCCTTTCCACCTCCATGTGGGAAAAAAATGGCCAAAGTGGCCATATTGACAACCAAGTTCCCCATTCAAATTATAATATAAAGTGCCCCTTGATTTAAAAACAAACATTTCACATGCCCATACAATATAAGTGGTCCCCTTCCCATGATATTAAAATAAAAATATTTGGGCCCTTATAATTTTGCCTTAAAGCAAAGCCTCAAAAAAAAAATATGAACCTCGCCACGAGGTGGACACGCATCGCCACCTCTTCGTCGCTGGCGATAGCTCCGATGGCAACATCATCCACCACGTCACCCGACGTGCTGGAGAGAACTTGATACCCTTGGGTGGAAATATCCTTTTGCACCGGATGGTCTGCTACTTCACCCACATATTCTAAATATTGCGCTACTGTTGTTGATTTTCGTTGATCAACGATGGCCTGCTCCATGATTATCATATAAAACATGTGGAGACCACCAATTTATGGTCAATTTTTGTTAATGGCCCATACCCCAAATATCCCACCACGATGAAACACCATCACGGGGTCATTGTCATGCATAGCTCCATGACGTCGAGCTTCTCACGGTCTCCATCAATGCCTCGACTCTGCTACTAAATTCCATCTTCGTCGTCGTAAATATGAGGGGGAAATGGGGGAGGGAGGATTTCCATTTTAGCAGTTGGGGGTTTGTAATTGTCAGGCCTCTTCTTTCGATCAGGATTAGAAACCATATTAGAACTAGCCGGAGCAGCAGTATCGTTAGAGAGGCATTGCTGCTTTGGAACATTAGCCAAATGCACATGTGGGTTGGATTCTTATAGGCATTTCGTCATAGCTATGCGCAACTTGTGAGGAACTGGTGTTGGATCAATGGGACTCAAATATTCTCTAGGATTTCCATGGAGCTTCAGCATCTAGTGGTGCCTCAGAACTGTTGTTGGAGGCAGGTCATCATCATCCTTAGACCTACCCATTTCAATGTTATCATCACTATTGTCATCCATGTCATTAACAGAACTAGATTGATGGTTCTGGGGCTCCTGCAAGCCGAGATGCTTCCTCTTGCTGTGAGATATGTCTTTGTCTCTATATCTTTCTCTATCTAGGTCTTTACAAGAATAATCTGATGCCTCCTGCAATGAGGGCAAAGACATTTGTCCCACTTGGTGTTTCCTCGACCTCTTTTTATTATTACCATTATTATTATCCTGCAATCTTGGATTGGGACTGGGGATCTTCTCCACAATTTTGTCTCCATATTCATTACTGACGCCTGAACAATACTTAAATCCACTGGATGCCCTCGATCTTTGGGTTGTAGAAACATGCCGCTTCCCAACGAAGACTCAACGCCTCACTTCACGACTGTTCTTCCCCATGATTTTTCATAGACATGCCACAAAACTTATCAAAATCCTCTGAACCTCCATAGGAAAAAATATATATATCGATATCCACAACAATATATTGTAAAGCTATCCAAAACTACTACAAGAAATCCATCCATCACACTTTTTATTTCCAAAACCCTTGTTGAAGGCCAACAGATCGCCGTCTCCCCAGATCTTCCCCGTCGTGACCCAAAACTCTAGCCATGACAACGGGAACAATTGATTTCATGATGAGCTCAGGCCTCATCATGCCCATCGACGCTACACCCACACCACTATTTGCTATTCCATATGCGGCTCTCTAACATCATAATGCGAGTTCCGCAATTGCCCCTAGGAAGCCGAAGAAGGGAGCTATCTCATTGCCGCTAAATGCCACTATTTTTCACATAGATCGATCGAACTACCTATCAAAAAACATAGAAAGCACCCTTTACTTTCTCGTTCGAGTGTTTGGGGATCTGCAAACCATTGGAGTATGCTATGCTAATGCTATCGCTTCAGTATATCTATATGAAGTGCTCTACTGATCTGTAATATAAAAGGGAAGCATTTTTCCAGCTCCTCTAGTTATGCATCCTCCACCGCAAGTGCTACTTTGTATGCTCAACTTCCACAAAAATAGTCTTCTCCACAACGATTCTAAAAAAATACAGCCATTAATTTTTCAAAATTTTGGTTTCTGATTCATCCATCAAAGGATGAAGAGCATACTTCCTATTTTGAAAAAAAAAAAAAATTGGAGAAAATTGAGGAAAAATTTTTGAGAGGGGGAAAAAATGAGGGGAGAGGGAGGATTTCCATAAGGGAAATTCCCCCTCAAGGGTTTCATAGGGTAGGGAAAGCCTACTCTGATACCAAATTTTGGGACTTAAAATGTAATGAACAAGATGAGATAATATTATACATGAAATGAGTTACATATATAAGCAGAAGGCCTATATGATAAACTGACAGGTGTCAATATAAATTGAAAAGTGTCAAAATAGAGGCATAGTGCACTTTAATTCTAACAATTCTCACTTTTGGTAATAAAAAAGGAAGAGGATGAGCTAAGAAAATAAAAATTAGAAGTCAAAAGGCTAAAATAAGAATACAAAAATCTTGAAAATAAGATTCGAACAGATATCAAAATCAGAGAACTACTTTAGACAATCAGTAATCTAAGAGAAGAGCTTCAAAATGCAAAAATAATAAAATAAATGATGAATGAAGAACTAAGGGTAATAATGGCAAGACATCACATGTTAGATGAAAAGGTTCAAAAACGAGTGGAAACTTATTTTAAGGTCGTATCTTACTTCCAAAAAGAATCACACTCAAAAGGAAAGGAAGTTCTTAAAGATGAAAGCAAGGAAGCACCTAAGTTTTATAAAGAAATTTCCAAAGTTCCTATGGCTCCAAATATCCAATTTGGATCTTGTTTTGAGATAGATGAATCAAGTTCAAAAGGAAAAGAAATACTTGAAGAGGAAATCAAGGAATAAATTAACAAAAATTATTTAGATACTACAAAGAAGGTTCAAGGATGCAATGCACAAGTTGAAAATGATCATAGGGAAAATGGTCAAGAAAGGTATGAGGAACTAAGGCATGAACAAAGGGCTTTTCACGGACATTGTTTTTATTGTAATGGATTTGGACACATGGCTATACACTGCAGGGTCCATGGATCAAATAATTTTGATTTTTCTAGAAGAAAATTCAAAGGAAGAAGGTATGGTTTTCAGGGACATTGCTTCTTATGCAACAGGATTGGTCATAGAGCTTCTCAGTGCAAAGAAAATGAGCAAAATGGTTTTTGTTCTAGAGCTACACAATTCAGAAGTCATGGTCATAATGGTCATGAAAATAGAGCTTCACAATACAGGGTTCAAGAAATGAATGGATATGGAAATTATTTCAAGAAAGAATTCAAGATTTGGGCACCATCCAAAGGCTACAATATCAAGTGTTTTAATTGCAATAAATTTGGACATATTGCAAAATGGTGTAGGACTCAATTCCAAATAGGTTCAAGGCAAGAAGGTCAAACATGTTCTAGACAAGAAGATCAAGTAATTCATCAAGAGAAGGATAAAACATGGAAGGAAGTTGATATGGGAAATAAACAATGTAAGATGGGGGTAAAAGTACTCCCACCCCAAAATTAATCACCTCAAGAGAGAAGGTGGTGAGGGGGCTAAGCTTAAGAGTCATATATTTTAGCCCCATAGGTGTCCCTTTTGCCATTGATGTCAAAGGGGGAGAGATTTGAGTAAGGGGGAGATATTTGAGTTAGGGGGAGCAGCCTCCAAAGAGAGTATTGAGTCAGGGGGAGCAGCTTTGATTCTCAGAAATGGTTTTTGCAAGTGACTGTGGTGATTTGCATTAGAGGTGTTGCCATCAATGACAAAGGGGGATATTGTTGGAAATTTGAGGTATTTTATGTTGTCATTGATGTCACATGGATCACATTGAATTTTGGAGAGCATGGATATATACAATATTTTTGTGAAAACTAAGGTAGGAAAAATAAAATGTTTTATTTAAAACCATGGATGGCAGATTTGAAATGGATTTTTCTTGAAAACTATGTTGGCATTTTGTTTCATCGAAAAAGATGCCCCGTTGATGGCGATAATTAATTTTAAATATTTAGTTTAAATTTTAATTATTTAAAATTTAAATTTTAATTTTAAAATTAAAATTAAAGTCATCACCGAGTCATAAAAACCATGCGCCATCAAAAGGAAATTAATAATTAAATATTCCCACGTATGTGAAATTAAAGGAATGTTGCATATATATATGCAAAGGCTTTAGATTCAAAATTCTAAGCATTGAACGAAGAGAAAAAAAAGTGGAAGCCCCAAAATCCTTCGATGTGATAGTGTGGTCCAACGGTGAGCTTGGGAAGCATGGATTTTTTGGTTGTGACAGGGCATGCATTTGATTCCCACCGGGTTTGATTTTTGTAGAGTGTGGAAGAAGAGCATTTGGTGCACGTTTTTGGCATGAGCAAGGGCAGCGAAATATAGGGAGCATTTTTGCCCTTTGTCCTATGTGAGAAGATAGCTCACATGGTCTTTGGCTCTGCGGTTGTGGTGTTGAGTGGGCAGTGACAAGGGTTCGATTCCCTCTAAGAAGAAAGTAAACATTTTAATGAATATTTTTTATTATTTCCTAATGTTGTAGGAATAAGGTGATGCTAAGGGAATAATGTTTGATTAAATTTTTTATTTACTTGGAAGGCAATATATAAGGATTGAAATGCACTTTTAGAAAAAGAGAAATTTCTGGTGTTTTCCTCTTTTAGAAGTATACCATATTATATATCGTTGGAAATATTATTTCGAGGGCTATTTGATTAACTTGATTATATGGAGAAATAAGGTGTATGTAAAGAGATATTTCTATTTTTGTAAAGGGGTTCAAAGTGAAGGTTGTTTTTTTTTTTTCAAAGTGTGTTGAGTGTGGTAGATTTCCAAAGGGGTTTCTTCATCTTCATAAAAGGTATGGGCACATTATCCTATTGATTGATTATGGTGGTTGATTTTTAAAATATCATTGGAGAGAAAAGGATTGATTGTGGTTTCCTTTTCAAAAGTGGTTGGTTGAATGCTTCAAGGTTTTTTAGTTTGAGAGTTGTGGTTATACCTTGTTTTATAAGCATAGTTTTTAAAGCCCATTGGTTATGCAAAGAACTTGAGAAGAACATGATTATCATTGTTATGTGATATTTGTGGTTGAGCATTGTTGGAAACATTTGAGTTGGTTGATGCATGCTTAGGCTAGGTTTTTTAATAAAGAGTTGTTCCTTGTGGTAGTTGGTTGAGAAGATTTTTTTGAACCTAGTCAAGTGATTGTGTGAAGTGGTTGTTCAAGTTCCATGAAACAAACTATTCTATATTCTATATTTGAGTTGATATTGAGATTTGAGGATAGAACATATTGAGTCTCTAACAATTTTCTTTATGCTTCTATGATATTTCCTTGAGTTGAGAAAGATATTGGATTTGAGTATAAAACATATTAAGTCTCTAAAAATTCTCCTTATGCTTCTATGAGATTGATTTGAGTTGAGATAATTGTGGATCATAGTTGTCATCCATTGTAGAGTGCATTGCAATTCATTATTGAGCTCATCATTGAGACTTGCCTTGATAATTTTGTGGATGAGATTTGAGTACTACTTGAGGATGATTGATTGATCCTTTGAGAAGGCCTTTGGGATATATTTATGGATAGATTTGTGGACAATTTTAGGACATATTTATGAGTAGTATTGGACAAGTTCTATGTGAGCTTGTTGAGAATATTTGAGCAAGTTCTGTGTGAGCTTGGTGAGCAGTTTTGAACAAGTTTTGTGTGATCTTGTTGAGCAGATTTGGACAAGTTATGAGTGATCTTGTTAAGTAGGTTTGGACAAGTTCTGTGTGAACTTGTTGAGCATATTTGGACAAGTTTTGTATGAGCTTGTTGAGAATATTTGGACAAGTTCTATGTAACTTGTTGAGTAGGTTTGGACAAGTTCTATGTGAGATTGTTGAGCAGATTTAGACAAGTTCTATGTGAGCTTGTTGAGCAGATTTGGAAAAGATCTGTATGATCTTATTGAGTATATTTGGACAAGTTTTGTGTGAGATTATTGAGAAGATCAATAGAGTACTTAGCTGAGTAGATCAATGGATTGCATAGCTGAGCAGATCAATGGATTTCCTACCTAAGTAGATCAATGTGTTGCCTAGCTGAGCATATCAGTGGATTACCTACTTGAGTAGATCAGTGTGTTGCCTAGCTAAGTAGATTAGTGGATTGTCTACCTAAGTAGATCAGTATGTTTCCTAGTTGATTAGATCAGTGAATTGCCTACCTGATCAAATCATTATGTTGCCTAGCTAAGCAGATCAATGGATTACCTACCTAAGAATATGAGTGTGTTGCCTAGCTAAGTAGATCAGTGGATTTTCTACCTGAGTAGATCAATGTATTGCCTAGCTTTGAGCAGATAAAATTAATTATTGTATTGAATAAGGATCCTTATTTTTGTGTGAAATATTATAAGGGTATTATCTTGTGGAGTACCACACATTGGGGGAACCACATTAAATATTGTGTCTCAATTGTGTGTGGTGACTTTTGCTCTTGTTTACTATTGCTTATGATTTATTAATGCACACTGCTATATTTGGTTATCGCAATTAAGGACATTAATTGATATTGGTTTGAAAGAAAGTAAAAAGTGAGTGCTATATTGTTCACCCCCCCTATCAGTATAAGCTTGTGTTCTTCAAGATTAGCCAAAATGTCTCTACTAGATGGATTTTTGGGATATAATCAGATATTGGTGAATCCAAAGGATAGATACAAGACTTCTTTTACAACTCTTTGGGGAACCTTTGAATACCTTAGAATACCCTTTGGTTTAATGAATACAAGTGCAACCTTTTAAAGGGCCATGTATTTTGCATTTAAAGGTCTCATGTTTGAAATTATTGTTGTTTATCTTGATGATATCATTGTATTTTCAAAGAATCTATAAGATCATTTTGAGTACTTAACTACTATTTTTTCTAGATGTATGAAATATGGAATATCTCTTAATCCAAAAAGTGTATTTTTGGGGAAACTCAAGGAAAATTATTAGGGCATGTGGTATCAAAAGAAGGAATTAGCATTGATCCTTAGAGAATTGAAACAATAGCTAAAATTTGACCTCCAAAAATTTTTAAAGGAGTTAGATCTTTCTTTGGAAATATTAACTTCGTAAGGAGGTTTGTCCCCAATTTTTCTAAAATTGGAAAGCCCATTAATGATATGATTAAGAAATATAGGGACATAAGGTGGGTTGAAGAGAATACTAGAGTATTCCAAAATATCAAAGACACCATCACTAAAACCCTTGTATTAAATTGCCCTAATTACTCTAAATATTTTAACATATATTCTTTTACTTCAGAGCACACTATTGTTGCAACTTTGTCTCAAAAAGATAATAAAAATAATGAAAGACCCATAGCGTTTATGAGTACAAGGATAAAATGAGATCAAATAAAATATTCCATGATAAAGAAATATGCTTACACTTTAATAATATCATTGTATTATTTTAAAAGAATATTCAGGTCAATCAAAGTGATAGTATGTATTCCTTACATAGTTGTAAAATATATCCTTACTTAGCCCAAACCAACAAGTAGTCTTGTAACGTGGATGATGAAACTACTATAGTATGATGTAGATTTCAAATCAGTCTAGATTATTGGAGGATAGGGTTTAGCAAAATACTTGGCTGACAGAGAAGAGGAAGATATAAATAACACTATCATAGTTGATGAAATGCATGAAATCAGAAGAATTGACAATTATGAGTGTAAATGGTGTCGCGGGCCAAACAAGGTGAATGGTTTCCTATTTTTGTCACATGCCCATGCATTTAATTATCAACCCAGGGAACTTCGTAAACTTGCGAAGAATTGGAATTAGGTTACTACAATACTACTGGAGGTAAATCTACTAATCCTACATTTGGGGGGTGTTCTTGAAATGGTTTTCAATCATTCCCGCACTCCTCAATAAATTACATAAGAAGAACATAATTAAATCTACAAAAATAAATCATGTACACATTCTTGAAAATAAACCTACTGCAAATACTAGAACTAGCAAACTGATGAACATTCTTATGAAAGCAATAAACTAATTAAAATAAATAAACGAAAAGAAAATGGGGAAGAAATACTGGCTTGGAGTGGGCCCAGGCTCCAGCATCTTCTTCCTGATCGAACATGCGCTTTAGAACTTCTGGAACTGTAATAGATTTATCAACGTATTACAATATATCATCTGTAACTCTAAATGGATCTTTATTAATTATTTCTATATATGTTTCAGAATGATCTGCGTGTGTTTATATAACACACCCATAGAAATTTTGTTACAGAAGTGGTTACAACAGTCAATTCTTCCCAAACTAAATTAGAACAGTTTGGTGAATACAATCGACATTTGGCATTCTATTTTGATGGCGGCATGTTCATTTCAGTTTGTTCTTTGTCTGGCATCAGTAAGACATTTTGATACGTTGGTGCTATCTCCAATTTAGATCTGCATGATGCAGAGCTGGAACTACACCAGTCACTGCCATCCACATCATTCAAATCTGGTCAACGGGCAAAGAATCAGTGGCACATTCCTTATGAAGAAGGTATGTTGTTATCACGACACCTTCTGGCTGTAGGGAGGCACTTGCCTTCTATTAGCGCCTTTCGGTTGTGGGGAGGCACTTGCCTTCTATTAGCGCCTTTCGGTTGTGGGGAGGTGCTTGCCTTCTGTTGGTGCCTTTCGGTTGCAGGGAGGTGCTTATATTTGGTTGGTGCCTTCTGGTTGCAGGGAGGTGCTCACATTCAGTTGGCACCTTTCGACTATAGGGAGGCACTCGCATTCAGTTGGTGCCTTTCGACTGCAGGGAGGCACTTGCATTTAGTTGGCACCTTTCAACTACAGGGAGGCACTCATATTTGGTTTGGCGCCTTTCGATTGTAGAGAGGCGCTTGTTTCGTTGGCACCTTTCGATTGTAGGGAGGTGCCTATGTTCTCTACATTGACCCTCGATGAAATAAAGTGTCAGGTCCATCAAAAGGACCTAAACTGTTCCAAATCTAACTAAATCAACTGCAATTCCACAAAACATACTAAAAATACACAAATTAGATAACATGCATAATTATATCAAATATCTATATAATCATTCATAAAATTATGCAATCCTTATTATATAGCCGCATATTGATCAAAGAAATATGTACAAAATATGAGCATTTCTGGTGCTCATCATCCCCCCACACCTAACATATGCCACGCCCTCGTGGCATCCAAGCTACAGGTAGCCCTCTGAATTTTCATTGTCGCCATCTCTTAGAGGATTCTACTACCCCTGCGGCCTAAGTGTATCTTTTTGTCCTGGCATTTCAAGGTGTGGTTCACCTTTGCCTATGGAAAACTGTGATTGTCAATTGTCCTCTTCTTGTTCTGGCCGCTACTGGTGGTGGTCTAGCCAGCATTGCTCTTGTCAATTGAAATGTAGCTTTGGCAGCTTGCCAGAGGTTGATGTCTAGAGTTTTGACCATGACCAGAGGGATATCCAAGTTATCCCCTCTGGAAGGCACTACTTGGGCCTTATATAATTCGATCGCTTCAGGGGTAAGCCTTGCATTCTCCTTTGCAATCATAGTGGCCTCCAATTGTGGGCCATATACTCCCTACCATTCCAAGTACCTCCTCATCATGGAAGGCTACCCTCGGGATGAAGCATAGATGTCCCAAAGCCGGTCGTCTTCGTCGGATTGATGCAGATGCCAGAATCTCCTTTTACTCTCGAGGATGCCTTCCTGGCCTCCTTGGATGCTTTCATTTCATTGCGTAGCTACTCAAAATATTTTTGCCTTTCGACAAACAGTTGTATGTCCCATTCGTCCTCCTATGACTTAGCGAAGGTCACTTTCACCTTCTGTCGAGCCGTCCTGGGCCTCTTTGCCTTGGCCTCTACAGGAAATGTGGTGGCTCAGACTGGGATCTCTTATTTCTCCTTTGGGGACTTCTCTTTACTCTGAAGGATCGGTTGTGCTACTATTTTTGAGGGTGATCCTTCATTCTCCTATCTAGCTGGTGTCGACCCCTCAGGATCTTCTCCTTCTTCAGGCCTGGGGAGGTCCTCCTTATCCTCTGGTCTTATCTATTGCTGGAGACCTTCGTCCTACTTTGTGTCACTCAGGACAATGACAGGGTGAATCATAGGACTTCTTTCCTTTTCACCCCTAAAAACAAAGGAATCCTCCCCTGCCTCCGGGATACTCTATCGGGCATCCGATCGAATATCCCCTGAAGAGAATACTCATTCTATGGATGTGGGAGAGTTCATCTTCACTTCTTCTGCCCAATCAGTCTGAGTGGATGCCTCATGTCTTGCTGTTCCTCTATCCTAAAGTATTTGATTTTCCTCCTGCAACTGCCGGACCAGCTGCTCAAGCTAAGAAATTCGTCTATCCCTTTCCTCCAATTCTCTTTTATGTTGGTTCTGGCAATCTTCCAGAATCTACTGTGTCATCCAACAATCGGTTTGCCATTCGAGCGCCTCCTCCAAGACAACATCAATCTGGTCATTACTCCTGAAAGTTCCTTCATTCTATGGGCTCCGATTTGTTAATTCTCGGAGGGTTTGGGTGGCAACGTCTATCTCCTGGTCACTTTGTCCTTCCTCTATCGAGAAGAATCACCATAGATGTTTCCTCCTAGGGATTGGCTTGTCCTCACCACCAACGAGTGGCGCTCCTTCCTCATCATATTCGGGCACTGGGGAATGTCCTCTGTCCTCTATGTCTTTGGGAACCAGTGACTGCTCTGCTCCTCCTAGAAAATAGGGCAACACCAATTGCCCGATGTTTGTTATCTCCTCTGTAGGGGATGCTTTGTCTTGCCCTAATTCGGCAACTGCATTGTGTTGCTCTGTTTGGCCACCATCTCCCTCTACATCATGGTTCTGTCCTTGTGCTTCTGCGTGGCAGACCAATGTCGATATCAGCCCATGGTGGGCTAATGCGGATGATGCCTTTTGCTACTGTATATTTTTTTTTGTCCTTCCTTCTTCAGGAAGGCACCTTTTTATAGAAAAGATACCTAACCCTAGCAGTTATGGAAGGTGCCCTATCATTGGCACGCAATTTTGGCTATGGGGGGATATGATCTCTATGACGACGGTATTTTTTTGGTATTGCATATTTAAAAATAATTATATAAACGATTTGATTTAGTATGCGCGTACCTAATTCGTCATTCCAGTCATCGTGGTAGCTGCTAATTTGCTGACTTGTGACATGATGGAGGGGTATGGTCCTTTGATGCTGCTCATTCGTGCGATGCTTTGTTTTGCTCGAGGCGTCTAGTAGATGCAAATGTTGCATGCAAGAGGCATTCTTTGGTACATTTTCCATGTGGATGGTGTCCTTGTAGCACCTTCTCAATATTTTCGATGCTCTGATTGGTGGGAGGTGCTTTTGCCTGTATGCGTCTTCCCAATGTGGGAGGTGCCTCCTTCTGGTTCGTGCCTTCTCGATGTTGGAAGGCGTTCGTCTTGATGAATGTGCCTTCTTGATGTTGGAAGGAATATTTGGCTACATGAATGTGCCTTCCTGATGTTGGAAGGCATATCGATTGGATGAATGTGCCTTCTTGATGTTGGAAGGCGTATTCGGCTAGATTTTTTTTTTTTTACGTCTTGGTGCCTTCTTGCCATGGAAGGCACCTACATATGTATTTTTTTTTTTTTAGAACTTTTGAATGGATGGAAGGTGTTTTCTTTTGATTTGGAACCTTCCAGATGCAGTAAGGTGCCTTCTTCTGGATGGGTGCCTTTCAGGTGCAGCAAGGCACCTTCTTCTAGACTTAGCACCTTCTAGAAGCAGTAAGGTGCCTTTTGGATGGGCGCCTTTCGGGTGTAGTAAGGCACCTTCTTCTGGACTTGGCACCTTCTGGAAGTAGTAAGGCACATTTTTCTGGACTTGGCACCTTCTAGAAGCAGTAAGGCACCTTCTTCTGGACTTGGAACCTTCTAAAAGTAATAAGGCACCTTCTTCTGGATGGCGATTTGACTGGAAAAAGGGTGATCAAGCCTCCCCAATTTTTTTCACACTGCCCAGATTCTACCTACGAACCACTATCGAAATGCTAAGAAAAATCAGGCCTGGTTTCCCAGATACCTATCCCTCATGTTGTCAGGTCCTCCACCTACAAAAAGCAACCAAAAAAGAAAGGAAAATAAAGGCAGTTAGACGCGTTCCATGCCTGTTAGGCCCTAGATTAGGATGCCTGCAGCTTGCATGCGAGAGTCGTCCCTGCAAGAACACACATTACAAAAAAAACTATATTAACTATAAAATTTTGGGTGAGCACTTTCATGCCCACCATTTCACCTGTGAGAGTTCAGTCCAGAGCTAGCAAGATGGGGTCTCCCCCATGCCTACTCTAAATTCCACCTGTAACATTTCGAACGTATTATAGGGGTGTAGTCGGTGGCCATTGACTGTGAACATGGTGTTGCTGTCATCAATTGTCTTCTACTATATTTTTGTTGTCCTTCCTTCTTTAGGAAGGCACCTTATTATAGAAAATATGCCTAACACTAGCAGTTATGGAAGACACCCTATCATTGGCACATGTTTTTGGCTTTGGAGGGATACGATCTCTATGACGACGGTATATTTTTTGGTACTGCGTATTTATAAATAATTATATAAAAAATTTGATTTAATATGCATGTACCTAATTTAGGGTTCCTGTCATCATGGTAGCCGCTGATTTGCTGACTTGTGACATGAGGGAGGGGTATGGTCATTTGATGTCACTCATTCATGTGATGCTTCATTTCGCTCAAGGCGTCTGGTAGATGTAAATGTTGTATGCAAAAGGCGTTCTTTGGTACCTTCCCCATGTGGATGGTGCCCTTGTAGCACCTTTCCAAAGTTGTCGATGCTTTTCATCGAACGAATGCACCTTCTGGCTATAGGAAGTGCCTCTGATTGGCTATCGTCTGGCGATGGAGGGTGCTTTTGTCTGCAAGCATCTTCCCAATGTGGGAGGTGCCTCCTTCTGGTTCGTGCCTTCTCGATGTTGGAAGACGTTTGTCTTGATGAATGTGCCTTCCTGATGTTGGAAGGTGTATTCAGCTGGATGAATGCGCATTCCTGATGTTGGAAGGTGTCTCGATTGGATGAATGTGCCTTCCTGATGTTGGAAGGCATATTTGGCTGGCTTTTTTTTTTTTTTTGATTTGGTGCCTTCCTACCACGGAAGGCGCCTACATATGTATTTTTTTCATTTTTTTTCATTTTTTTTTAAAATAGAACTTCTAAATGGATGGAAGGCATTGTCTTTCGATTTGGCACCTTCCGGATGCAGTAAGGCACCTTCTTCTAGATGGGCACCTTTCAGGTGCAGTAAGGCACCTTCTTGTGGACTTGGTGCCTTTAGACCAGATGCAATAAGGCGCCTTCTTCTATATGGGTGCATTTCGAATGCAGTAAGGCACCTTCTTCTGGTCTTGGTGCCTTCTTCTGGATGTAGTAAGGTGCATTCTTCTGGACTTGGCACCTTCTAGATGTAGTAAGGTGCCTTCTTCTGGACTTGGCACCTTCTGGATGTAGTAAGATGCCTTCTTCTAGATGGCGATTTGACTAGAAAAAGGGTGATCAAACCTTCCCATTTTTTCATGCTGCCCAAATTCTACCTACGAGTCAGTGTCGAAATGCTGAGCCAAATCAGGCCTGGTTTCCCAGATACCTATCCGTCATGCTGTCAGGTCCTCCACCTACAAAAAGCAACTAAAAAAGAAATAAAAATAAATGTAGTTAGATGTGTTCCGTGCCTGTTAGGCCCTGGATTAGGATGCTATAGCTTGCATGCAGGCATCGTCCCTGCAAAAACACACATTACAAAAAAAACTATATTAACTACAAAATTTGGGTGAGCACTTTCGTGCCCACCATTTCACCTGTGAGAGTTCGGTCTAGATCTAGCAAGATGGGGTCTCTCCCATGCCTACTTTGGATTCCACCTGTAACATTTTGGACGTATTATAGGGGCGTAGTCGGTGGCCATTGACTGTGAACATGGTGTTGTTGTCATCAATTGTCTTAACACACACCGCCCTATTCCTAATGAGCTCTGCCACCTCATACGGCCCCATCCACCTCTACATAAGTTTACCCTTCCTTTCTTGGAATCGAGAATCATACAACAGTACCCATTCCCCTACCTGGAACTTCTTCAGCTTGATGTGGTTATCATGCCACTTCTTTCTCTACTTTTGTATAATCTCTGTCCTCTGCAAAGCATCCAGTCAGATTTTGTCCAGCTGATCAAGCTGGCGAATCCTCTATTTTTGAGCTTTGTCCAATCTCAAATTTAATTCTGAAGCCGTCCTCAGAGTTTTGATTTCAAATTTGATGGGAATCATTGCATTTTTTCCATAGACCAGTTGGAAAGGTGTGCATCGTATGGTGGATTTCCACGTGGTGTTGTATGCCCAAACTGCCTCCAGCAACCGTGTGGCCCAATCTTTCTTGTGTTGCTGCATGGTTTTGATTAGGATGTTTTCTATCTCCCTGTTTGTCACTTCTACTTGCTCGTTCGCCTGTAGATGGTAGGGCATGGTTTTATTATGCCGAACTCTATACTGCTCCATCAGCTCCTCAATCAATTTGGAGGTGAATTGGGGCCCTTGGTCTATTGTTATCTCCCGAGGAACCCCAAATCATGTGAAAATATGGGCAAATAAGAAATCAATGACTGTTCTTTCCTTTGAGTCCCTTAATGCCTACACTTCCACCCATTTGGTGACATAATCCATGCAGGCCAGAATAAACCTTCTTCCCATCAAAAGTGGATTAAATGGTCCCATGAAGTCCATGCCCCATTTATCGAAAGGTTCCAAGTGTACCTAGGGCTACAGGGGTATTTCATCTTGGTGGGTTGGTCTACCCATCCTTTGGCACTCGTCACACTTACTAGTATATGTTGCTGCATCCTTGAACAAAGTGGGCCAAAAATACCTAGCCTATAGGATTTTGTAGGCAGTTTGTTTCCCTACAAAGTGTCCTCTACATGGCTCATCGTGACATGCCTTGAGAACTTCTGAAAACTCCTGTTCTACTACGCATCTTCTTATAATTTGGTCCCATCCTATTTTAAATAGGAGACCATCCATCCAAAGGAATGATGCACTCTTCTCTATGACCACCTACTTTTCTCGGTAGGAGAGAGTAGGTGAGGTCCTTCCGGTGGCCAAGTAATTGGCTATGTCTGCATACCACGGGGTTTGTTCACTAATAGCGAACAAATATTCATCTGGAAACTGATCTTCCACTGCTTGATGATCTGTCGATATCAATCTGGATAGAAAATCCACCATGACATTGTCCTTGCTTGGTTTATCGACTATAGTTATGTCGAATTCCTGCAATAGCAACAGCCATCTGATAATTCTGCCACCAATGGCTAGCTTGCTCATTAGATACCTGATAGCCGCATGGTCTGTATGGACGAAGACCTTGTATCCCATTATATAGTGGCAGAATTTGTTTATTGCATGGACAACTGTGAGGAATTCTTTTTCTGTCATCGTATAGTTGAGCTCTGCTCCCGCCAAGTTTTTACTGACATAATAGATGGCATAAAATTCTTCACCATCTTTTTTCCCGAGGACTGCTCCGATCGCATCGTTAGATGCATCGCAGTAAATATGGAACGATATGGCCCAATTCGGTCCTCTCAAGATCGGTGCAGATATCAATTTTTCATTCAACAATTGGAATGCTTCTTCGCAATCTCCCATCCAATTGAACTCTACGTCCTTAGAAAGTAGGGTGTGTAGTGGTTTGGCAATCTTACTAAATTTGACGATAAATTATCGGTAGTACCCGACTGATACAAGGAAACTTCTTACCTCCTTCTACGTTCTAGGGCTAGGTAGGTCTTTGATGACCTCAATTTTCCTCTTGTCTACTTGTATTCCTTCTGCAGAGAGGTGGTGTCCCAACACGATGCCTTCCTGCATCATCATAAAACATTTTTCATTACTTAAGGACAAATGATTTTCCTTGCTCCTGTCGAGCACTCTTTCCAAATTTGTCATTGCCTCCTCAAAGGTTTCTACATAGGTGGTGAAGTCATCCATGTATACTTCCACCCCGTCTCCTATCATATCAGAGAATATTCTAAGCATCGCCCTTTGAAATGTGGTCGGTGTGTTGCATAGTCCAAAAGGCAATACCTTATAGGCAAACGTTCCCTATTGACAGGTGAACGTTGTTTTATCTTGATCTTCTTCCCCTATATGAATCTGGTTGTAACCACTAAAATCATCCAAAAAGGAGAAGTATTTTCTTCCTGAGAGTGTGTCCAAGACTTGATCAATGAATGAAAGCATGAAGTGGTCTTTCTTAGTCATCTTGTTCAACGCCAAGTAGTCCACGCAGATCCACCATTTCCTATTATTTTTGGGGACCACCACTAATGGTGATACCCATTCACTATCAAAAATTGCATATATGAGTTCGACAGCCAGAAGTTTGTGCAGTTCTTCTCTGAAAATGTCTTTCATTACTGGGTTCATCCTTCTTTGTGGCTGTCGACTAGGAGTTTCCTGGTCATCTAAATAAATTCGATGGGTACATATTTTTGGGCTGATGCCGTGCATATCTGCGTAGTCCCATGCAAATGCTTGCTGGTGTTTTACCAAAAGCTCTTCCAATTTTTCTAGTTGTGTGGGCATCAACCTATTGTTGACGTTTAATATCCTCCCTGGCCCAATGTGTATTTGTCGGATGTGCTGATCTTGGGCACCAGTCAACGGCGATCCAGGTGTGGGGGTGGACGATTCTCCATGGAGAAACTCCATGATAGCACCATCCTCATCCTCTTCTACCACCTCCTCCAAGGTCATCACCGGTTGGATTATGGACAACTCCGTAGTTCCATGCTCGGTGATCCTGGGTTCTTCTACCGAGTCCATAGACTGAGCTGGCGATGAAATGGTCAGCCTTTTGACATTTTTCCCATTAGAGATGGTCATTAGCCCATCCCAACAGTTGATGTAAGCATTAGCTATTGCCAGCCATGGCCTCCCCAAAATGAGCGGGTAATCGCCAGCCTGGTCTTGGTTTGCAAAACTAAAAAATTGGCTAGATATTCCCATGCACTAACTGTTACGATCACATCTTCCAGCATCCCTTTCGGCAACACAGTTTATCAATCGACTAACTGCAGCACTGTCGTGGTTGGCTTCAGGTTCATGAGCTATGGCCTCTGCATGGTCTCTTGAGGCATCACATTGATGGCTACCCCGATGTCAACCAATGTGTTGGACAGGGAATGTCCTCCAATTTTTATGATCAGCATTGGGCTGCCTGGATCTGTATACTTCAGATGACGTGTTCTACCCATCATTAGATCTGCCAGTTTACCCATGACGTTGATAGTCTAGGTAGCTTTTTGTCTTGGTATCCTTAGACACATTTCTCTGATTGCTTTGGTGTAAATGGGGAAATCTCGAATTGCTTGAAATAATGGGATTGTCACCATGAGATTCTTCAAGCTCGAAAAGATGTTGAATTTTGGCTGTGTTTTTTTTCTTTGTTCCTACAGTCGGCTAGGAAATGGAGCCTCCGCTCTCTCAAGTGATTTTCCCTCTTCTACCAGAGGTGTCTCCTCTATTTATTCCTCCTCCTCTACTAGTGGAGGTGTCTCTACTATCTCTTCCTCCTCTTCTACCAGAGGGGGTGTCTCTAATCCTAGATGCCTACCTGATCTAAGCTAAATATTGTACATATGATACATCTCACCTTCTACATTGTATGTCGACTGATTTACTCTGTTTTTTGGGTTTGCTATCGATTATGTTGGTAGCTATGCAGGTCTTGCTGCTGGCAATGCTTGTAAGTTTTTTTGGATGTGAGCATGTGCTGCACTCTGTGGAGTCTGATTCCATGCATTGTGGCATCTCGACTACTGCATAGGATATGGATATGGCATCCATGGCTGTTGATTCAAAAATGTTGCTGGGGGTGTGTTAGTCCAGGGTGATGGTCCCCACCACCCCATATTAGGTGGTTAAGGGGGTCCTTGGTGCATGTATGGCCCTCCCCCATATGATGGAATTTTGGTTGGTATATTCCCCGTGGGGGGCTATGGCCAACTCTTCCTATTGCCTATGAAGTAGGCCTTCGTGATCTCAGCCACTTCTTGGTTACTGGGCAGTTGTGGGCACAATCGAGTTTTATGATTCAGCCTACAAACTATGCATACTCTGACCTTGTTTTTTGGACATGCATTCTTTGCGTGCCTTCCTCTGCATTTTGGGTAGAAATAGGCTAATGCTGCGTCATTTTATTGTTTCTTATTTTCTAACAGCAGCGTATCCATTTGCAATGCTAGATATGAGAGCATTTCGCTCTTCAAATCCTCCAGCATGTTGCCTATTTCTATTTTGGTGATTGAAGCAGTCACCTTCATGGTTTTGGCAGTGATTTTTCCTCACCTTCTTGAGTGGTTCTGACATAATTTTTGGATGTCATCCATAGCATGCTGATAGACATCACCTCCAGAGATCATGTTGAGAGCCTCTAGTGACTCATTGGTAAGTCCCTTCAAGAAGATGCTTTTGAGGAACTTATCAGATAGCTTCGAGTGAGGGGACCATTGAAGATTAAAGTTGAATCTCTCCCAATACTCCTCGAGAGACTCATCTTCTCTTTGTGTCATGCTCAGGACCTCCTCCCTGGAGTCTCTTGATCTCCCAAAATTTTGATATTACTCTAGAAAGATCTTCTTCATCTAGTCCCAGCTGGTGATGTGTTTGTCTCCCAGACTGATGAACCATCGTAGAGCTGCATCGTCTAATGTAGAAGGAAATAATTTCAACTTTTGCATGTTTTATTTGTAATCCATAGACCTGCACAAACATCAAACTTGAATAAAAACAGGTCAAGGTCCTCAGTCGGGTGTCCTCTAAAGGACGAAAGGTGAGTAGGGGATATGTTTTTCATCTTGGTATCTCCTACTCCCTCCTCTATTGGGAAACTAAATCCAGATGAGACTTCATCGTTATATGCCATTTATTTGGGAAATGTAGTTTCTAATGCAGCGTTTATGGCCTTTCAGACATTTAAAAGTTTTTGAGTCAATGCTCTAAGGTTGTCTGGCGAGATCGTCTGATCCTCCACAGCCTTCCACAATAGGGATTCCTCTAGAGGATTCCTATTAAACAGGGGATTTATGATGATTCGTTCATCCCCTTGTTGATGGGATGAGGTGACACTTTGCACAAAGTGTTGTTCCTCACTCCAATGGACTACTGATAGGTCGGGCGAGTCTAACTCAAATCCAAAATGCTTGACTGACTCAGGTCCTGATGGATTAGTTCTTATAAAGTGACATTCAGGTCCTCTTCTTCTTGAAGAACTCATACAAGGTCATATGGAAGGTTTCAGGGTATTGTAAGTAATCTAATTAAGACTCTTCCTCGAAAATAGTGCCAAAATGTTATAGGCCAAACAAGGTGAATAGTTTCCTATTTTTGTCACATGCCTATGCATTTAATTATCAACCCAGGGAGCTTCGTAAACTTGCAAAGAGTTAGAATTAGGTTACTACAATACTACTGGAGGTAAATATGCTAATCTTACATTTGGGGGGTGTTCTTGAAATGGTTGTCAATCATTCTCGCACTCCTCAATAAATTACGTAATAAGAACATAATTAAATCTACAAAAATAAATCATGTACACATTCCTAAAAATAAACCTACTACAAATACTGGAACTAGCAAATTGATGAAAATTCTTATGAAAGCAATAAACTAATTAAAATAAATAAACAAAAAGGAAATGGAGAAGAAATACTGGCTTGGAGTGGGCCCAGGCTCTAGCATCTTCTTCCCGATTGAACACGCACTTTAGAACTTTTGGAACTATAATAGATTTATCAACGTATTACAATCTATCCTCTGTAACTCTAAATGGATCTTTATTAATTATTTCTATATATTTTTCAAAATGATCTGCATGTGTTTATATAACACACCCATAGAAGTTCTGTTATAGAAGTGGTTACAATAGTCGATTCTTCCCAGACTAAATTAGAACAGTTTGGCAAATGCAATCGACGTCTGGCATTCTGTTTTGATGGTGGCATGTTCATTTTGGTTCATGCTTTTCTTGGCATCAGTAAGACATTTTGATACATTGGTGCTATCTAAAATTTAGCTCTACATGATGCGGAGCTAGAACTGCACCAGCCACTGCCATCCACATCATTCAAATATGGTCAACGGGCAAAGAATCAATGGCACCTTCCTTATGAGGAAGGTACCTTATTATCGTGGTGCCTTCTAGTTGTAGGGAGGTGCTTGCCTTCTATTAGCGCATTTTGGATGTGGGGAGGCACTTGCCTTCTATTAGCACCTTTCAGCTATGGGGAGGTGCTTACCTTCTGTTGGCACCTTCTGGTTGCAGGGAGGCACTTGTCTTTGGTTGGTGCCTTCTAGTTGCAGGGAGGCACTCGCATTTAGTTGGTGCCTTTCGACTGCAAGGAGGCGCTCGCATTCAATTGGCACCTTTCGACTGCAGGGAGGCACTCACATTCAGTTGGCACCTTTCGACTATAGGGAGGCGCTCATATTTGGTTTGGCACCTTTCGATTGTAGGGAGGTGCTTGTTCCCTTGGTGCCTTCTGGTTGCAGGGAGGCGCCTATGTTCTCTACATTGACCCCCGATGAAATAAAGTGCCAGGTCCATCAAAAGGACCTCGATCATTCCAAATATAACTAAATCAACTACAATTCCACAAAACATACTAAAAACACACAAATTAGATAACACGCATAATTATATCAAATATCTATATAATCATTCATAAAAGTACGCAATCCTTATTATACAGTCGCATATTGATCAAAGAAATATGTACAAAATATGAGCATTTCTGGTGCTCATCAAATGGTATGATGACATCTTGATGTATCTTCAAACACTATCTTTACCAAGAGGTATGTCATAGAATAAGATGATATTTAAAAAAAAAAATCTCAAAAATATTATGTGCAAGAAGATAAGATCTATTGGAGACACCCGAATGGCATACTGCTCTTTCTGTTTGAAAAAAGAAATAAAATAGGTATTAAAAGAATATCACTCAGGATTTTGTGGTGGTAATTTTGCACCAAATGCTACTGCTAATAAAATAATGAGATATGGTTATTATTGGCCCACACTCTTTAAGGATATTCATCAATTGGTTAGAAGTTGTTACAACTACCAGGTTTTTGTAGGAAAAAAACATTTGGAAACCATGCCTTTTTTTAGGATTCAATATCTTAACCCCTAATCACTTATTTAATTAACTAATCACTCATGTTTATTTCTAATTGAACCATTGTGTCCTTTCACAATAAACCTAGATAGATATAAAATAGGAATAGCTATTTTGTAATAAGGCATCAATTCAAGAAAATAATATATATCTAATTAATATCCATTGGAGGGTTCTTCTTGACAAATGCAATTTTTGATGCATATTTTCATTTATTCATTGCAATTAATAAGATAAGATTTAGAATCCTAACATTTGGTATCAAAACGATCATTATGGGGAATCTATTATGTGTCTTTATTCCAATATTATCAAGTAGTCACTCCATCACCATTCACCTTTCACCTGCACCTATTTCATTCACCTTTTACCTTGCACCTATTTCTTCTAGTGAACATTATCTATTCAAATCAAACACATGCAATCTCACATCAAACAAATCATACACCACTACATTGTCAATGTTAACATCAACCATCCATTATACACCTGCAATAGTCATCGATCTTGTGAATTCCTATAAAAAACTCATGCTTCCTCCTTATTTATTATAATACGATGAAACATCACCAATCAAAGGAATTTTTCATGGAGATATTGAGTAAAAAATACACCCTGACGTGCTACAAACCCCAAACGATGCAAACAAATTACATAGAAAATTCACATAAATCGGGTGAATAAGGAAACTTCGTCATTCCTCAAAAAAGAGAAGAAAATATGAGAAGAAAAATTAAAAATAACCTAAGGTTTAAAAATATTTTCCAACCACCATTAAAAATTTTCATCATCAAAAAAAATTTCGTGATCACCGTTAAACCCGACATCGCATTTATTCTTTTTTTAGAAAATATACAAGGAAATTATCTTACATTCTTCCCATGAAGGGAAGAAGGGGGATATATAAGGTGCACTCAAAACTATTAATATTATAACCACCTAGTGGTGGTCACATAGCCTCCTCTTCCACTTACATCCATGTGCCCACTGTACTCCACCCACTGACACCACCCACCTTGTACTTGATACTGCTAATTTCCTCTACCCTTTGATGAAGACAACCACCTTGTGCTTACCATCCCCTCACCCATTTATGCCGCCTACCTCATGCTCTATTCCCATACCTCACTATACTTATTATGTTTCCTACCCCACTACACTATCTCCTACCACTATCTCCTATCATTGTACCATACCCACGTGCTTACCGCCACCCTATAACTATCTCGTACTCCTTAATGCCCTATCACTATCACTTCCTCACACCTCATAATCCACCTTGTACCACCCATGTAACCCACCTATCCCATGCACCCACATGTCACCTTGTACTTTGTGCCCACTCTCGCAGTCTATGCCTCACTTCTCTTGTCACCTAGTGCTTACCGCTTGTTTCATTGGTCAACTATCCAAATTCATGGTTCCTGCTGATCAATGCTCTCCCACATGTTATAAAATTAAAAATTTGAAATTCATGACCATTAAGGGGTGCCAATATCAAGTTGCTTAAAACCAATTTTTGGAAGAAAATTGATTTCAAAAGTTGCAAAAATAAAATATTATCACAAAAGTGAAAACAACAAAATTTTGTAACAAGTTTTTGCATTTTTTTGCAATATTTTGCACCTTTGGTGGATATTCTATTCCATTGAGTCTAAGAATGCTCATTGTTGACCATTTCACAACTTCTAGATTCTCACCATGGATGATGAAGGAAGATCTCATGACCCCAACATGCTTTCACCAATTAATATCACCACCCTTCATCAAATCACTTCCATGCGTGAGTATCAAACTCAGTTCTAGGATCTCGTCAATCACATATCTGGGTTAGATGAATCATTTCTCATAAGTCACTTTGTCACGGTATTAAAGGAAGAAATTAAGAAAGAGGTGGTAATATTCAACCCTCACACCCTAATGCAAACCTTTGGATTAGCTTTATTAGCCAAAGATAAACTCAATGTTCAACATCGATTAGGAAAACCACCTATGGGGAAATCACAAACCACTTACACCACCCCCAAACCTAACCAAACTTTACCAATTAAACATCTCAGCTTTGAGGAGATGAAGGAATGATGAGTGAAAGACCTCTATGACACTTATGATGAGCAATTTGGACCCCACCATAAATGCACTACACAAATGTTGTATTTATTGAAGGTAGTTGATCCTTGTCAATCCATAAAGGGTGAATATGAGGAAGATGAGCAAGAAGTGACCCAAGAACTTGATCACAACAATAAAGGCAATAAGGTCGATGTACAAGAAGTGATTGATGCCCTAGGAAAAGATAAGGTAGACATACAAGAAGTGACCAATGAAGGCCAAATGTACACTCTAAAAATACTACCCACAATTTCCTCACAAATAATGAGTTCTCACCACATGGTAAAACCTATCCAAAAATAAGGTAGAAAGGTGACTACACACTCATTTTCCATTGACTCTCCTAGGTAACACCAGAGATATGTAGAAGTGTTACCACCACTTTTGATATATCATTCTAAAGTTGTTTAGGAACCCCACGGGTTGCCCCCCTACCGCCATCACAATCCTTCTATTCTTCCTGGAAACCCCCCACTAACTCTTTGACCTTCAAGATATCCTTACCTCCAAAAAAGTGACATTAAAATTATGCAATAACTTGTGCAAATACTACTTGGAAAGTGCCTTATCAATTTAAACCAACAATTTACTTAATTCCAAATTTGAGGACAAATCTCCTTTTAAGGAGGGTGGCATCTTAGGATTCAATATCCTTACCCCTAATCACTTAATAAATTAACTAATCATTCATATTTATTTCCAATTGGACCATTGTGTCCTTCCACAATAACCCTAGATAGATATAAAATAGGAATATATATTTTGTAATAAGTAATCCATTGAAGAAAAGAATATATATCTAATTAATATCCATTGGAGGGTTCTTCCTGACCAATGCAAAAGTGATTCTATTAAAATAGTGATTCTTTGTACTTCTACAATTTCTAATGCATATTTTCATTTATTCATTGCAATTAATAAGATAGAATTTAGAATCCTAACACCTTTAAAGCCAATTATCATAGAAGCACCCTTCAGATAGTGGAGGATTGATATTATTGGTGAAATAAATCCAAATTCTTCTATAGGACATACATGGATCATAACAACAACCGATTATTTTACAAAGTAGGTACAAGTAGCTTCCCTCAAGAAGTCCACCACAGAGGTTGTAATTAAATTTTTAGAAGAAAACATATTAAAATATTTGGGATCCCCAATATGATAATCATAGACAATGACAACTACTTCACCTCATTTGAAATGATAGAATTTTATGCCAAATATAGTATAGAGCTTTCACATGCTACAAGCTATTATCTTCAGGGGAATGGTCTGGCAAAGTCTTCAAATAAAAATATGATTACCAATATCAAGAGGTCATTAGGTAAAAAAAGAAGTTGGAAAACTGAGATAAAATTTGCTTTATGGGTAGATAGGTTGTCTTTCAAGAGGAACATAGGAAAATATCCATATGAGATAGTTTTTTGTGAAAAGGCTCTATTGCCTCCTTAGACAAAGAGAAATGCTTTATCTCTACTTCTTCAAGACTATGTCAATCCTATCAATGAACAATAATATTTGATTTATATGCAACAAATTATATAGGTTACATTAGGCTAACATTAGCCCTTGAATAGCGGATCTTGCCAACAACAAAGCACCTAATTAAAAAAATATTCTAACAATAACCAAACGCCCTTAAAAATATTATATTCCATTAAAAATAATATAATAAATAATATATATGCTAACATCTCCCCCTTATTACAATATTTTAAAATACAAAGAGTTGCGAAACAACTCAAATTTGACACGTTCAAGTGCCTTAGTAAATATGTCCGCAACTTGAGCATTGGTGGGAACGTATTGAAGCTGAATTTTATGCCTTGGAACTTCGTATTGAATGAAGTGACATTGTGTATCAATGTGTTTGGTTTGTTTATTATGCACTGGATTCTTAAAAAAATTTAAAACACCTTGGTTTTTTCAAAACAAGTGAATTGGATATTTGGATGGAAGACCCATACTTGTCAAGATGTGATACAACCATATCACCTCACACATGGCTTCATGTGTGACACAATAATCTGCCTTTGTCGATGAAATACCAACCACCTATTGCTTCTTGTTGTACCAAGAGATAGGACTAGATCCAATATGAAAAATATATCTTGAATTTGACTTTTGATCATCATATGATTCTACATAATCAGAGTTCATGTATCCTTGCAAGAGCAATTGATCATTCTTCTTGTACTCTAGGCCATACTCAATAGTACCATAAACATAGTGAAGAACAAATTTTACTACTTTCCAATGAATAACCTTAGGCTCCTACATGAACCTTGAAATATAGTTGACAACAAACATGATATTTGGCCTAATGTTTGTTAGATATATGAGACTCCCGATCAACTATCGATAGAGAGTACCATCTACCTGAGGTGAATCATCATACCATGATAACTGAAGTATTGATTCCATCAAAGTTGTCATTGGCTTACAATTAGTCATGTGATACTTGTCTAAAATATATTGGCATACTTTTTTTGTGACACCTTGATGTGGTGCTTCTTCTGGTTCACTTCCAAGCCAAGATAATAGTGGAGAATTTTGAGATATGTCATCTCAAAATATTTGCACAAGTCACTTTTGATGGTAGTTATCAAAGTTTCTAAGCTACCTGTGATAATCAGATAGTCCACATAGAGTACAAGTAACACTATTTCAGAAGATTTTTTCTTAAAATAGAGGTTTACATATAATGAAATTCTCTTAAATCCATGTTGTAGTAGGTGATCATCCATCTTAATATACCAATCTCGAGGAGCTTGTTTCAAACCGTACAAGGACTTGACCAATTTGCACACTTTTTGCTCTTGGTCTTCCACTTCAAATCCTTTAGGTTGTGTCATATAGAATTCTTCTTGGAGATAACCATTCAATAAGGTACTCTTGACATCCATATGATGTACTTTCCACCCGTACTATGCTGCCATAACACAAAGAACTCGAATGGTAGTCATCCGAGTAGTAGGTGCAAAATTTTCCTCATAGTCGATACCTTCCTTTTGTGTATAGCCCTTTTCAACAAGATGGAACTTATGCTTATCAATTGTTCCATATACCTTGTAATTTACTTTGTACACCTATTTTTAGTCAATGGGCTTCTTTCCATGCGGTAGATCAACAAGCTTCCAAGTCTTTTTTTTTATTCAGAAACATGTACTCTCCATCCATAACAACCTTCCATTGTGGCTCACTAAGGGCATCTTGTAATATTGTGGGTTCATGCTCATAAATTTAAGTAAAAAAAACCCTATCATAAACCACTTCCATATCCTCTATTTCTCTCTCTAGATCTACTGAAAGCTCCTTGAAATATTGACAAAGATCATCAACCTTAGTAGTCTCTACTACTGCTCTATATTGTCAAGCAATACTGCAAGTACAAGGTCTATTAAAATTCAAATATTATGGTGTGGATATATTTGAGTCTCTTATAGTACTTGTATACCACTTAATAATCTTCTTCTATAGTGAATAATAAGAAGAAGAAGAAGGTCCTCCCGATTATGGTGAAGAAGGAGACTTCTCAATTTTAGATTCCGCAAAATCTAGGTATACATCATATGTGTTTTATGATGTGAAAGCTTCATAAAAAAAAACATCTATACTGATAATAATCTTCTTGGTCAAAGGATCAATCAATAAATAACCCTTAGAGTGCTCATCATAACCAATAATAACTCTCATCTAGCTTCTTCATCTTCTCTTTGGGTATGTGCATAAAATCCTTACATCCAAAAAATGCATAGATGAGAGATGGAGGGTTTGCAACCACTCCATGCTTCATGTGGAGTTATTCCCTTTAGGGCATTTGTGGGTGCCCTATTCAATAGGTACACTATTGTGGTGATATCTTCTACCCAAAATTGTTGCTCTAGATGAGCTCCTGTGAGCATACAATGAACCATTTCCATGATGGAATGGTTCCTCTGTTTAAAAAATCCATTTTGTTGAGGAGTATAAGTAGTAGTGAGCTGTCTCTTGATCTCGTGTATAGTCAAATATGCAGAAAATTCCTTAGAGGTAAACTCCCCCTCTCGATTTGAGTGGAGGGTCTTTATAGAAGTCCCTAACTCCTCAATAGATTTCTTGAATTGCTAGAAGTAACTGAAAGCTTCTGATTTTAGATGAAGAAAGAAAACCCATATATTTCATGAGTAGTCATCTACAAACAACTGAAAGTACCTCTTCCCCATAACTATTTGGTGTGAAAGGAAAGAACAAATCAGTGTGAATTAATTCCAAAGGTTTTTTTTTCTCATGAAGAGCTCTTTTCAAATGGTAATCTATGCTACTTTCTTGCCAAGCAATCAGAACACACAAGAAATGTAGAGGAAAGGTAAGGAAGAACCTTTACCATATCATATTTACTTAGCTCAAGTATAATCTAGAACTTAGATGCCCATATCTCTTATGCCAAAGTGAGGTTACCTTCTTTGTAAAGACTATCATGGAAATATGAGGGGTGGATATAGCATCTAATGCAAACAAGCTATGCTTGTATGAATATTTTGTGATGTGTTTACCCATCTTGGTGATAAAGCAACACTTATTTCCATCCTCAACATGAAAATCAACAACCATATCCTTATCCAGAATTTGAGTGACTAACAACAAATTGTTCGCCAATCCTGGAACATAGAGGACTCTATCAATCTAACATTTTCCATCTGGAAGGTTTTATCATAAACAATAGTGATGGGTTTGCCTTCCTTAGATTCATATTAGGGTTATGCATAGCAATTATTTATCGCCAAATCGGTTAAAATTAGAATTTTTGAAATTTGGAATTGGCTAATATTTGGGACTCTTGACTAGGGTCCATTAGCCAAAAATTTTTGGGTGCAAAAATTTGTTTGGGTTGATTCACACAAATTTTATAATAATTTGACCATTTTAAGTTTAAATCTCCAACATTACCCCTAATAATAGTGAAATTTCTACATGCATTTGGACACTATTCACCTAGATTTTGAAACTTATTCACCAAATTTTTATAAATACATTTTGAGGTCTATCCCTTATGCATAACCCTACTTCATATATCTCAAACCATGACTTGTTACAAGTCATGTGCTTATTGGTGCTAGAATCAACATACCATATAGGATCCTTAGAATTGGAGGTTGTGTTAGTCATAAGCACCTTGTATGCCCACTCTAAATTACAGTTAGATTCTTCAACAACAACATTCACCTTGGGTTGCTTGTTTTTGTTCTATGGTTTGTTATGGCCCTTATTTTTAGGTTGTTTGTTTTTGTGCCAACACCAATTGGTTTCATGGGTATATTCTCACAAATTTTGCAATATATATTCAACTGTTGAGGTTGTTTTCCCTTGGAATCCTTGGAATAATTTCCTCCCTTCTAAAAATTACCTTTCTTATTTGAACCATTCTTGTTGGAATAAAGGGTTGTATGAGAAGCTTCATCTCTTTGAATTTGGCGAGCCGCCTCTTATTGAAGTATATTGACCATCTCAACAAAGGTAAATTTTCTTTATGACACTTGAAGGTAAGTTATCAACATTCTGTATGAATCAGGTAAAGCTCTCATAACTACTAAAGTAAGGAGCTTATTGTCTATAGTCTCTCCTAGAGAATTCAACTTTGACTTCAACTCAGCCACTCTGCAAATAAATAGTTCAATTGTCTCTCCATGCTTCATACTCAAACTATGAAGTTGATATTGAAGGTGAAGAATGGTGGACTCATTATTACCCTCATAGATGGTTTTAAGGGCATCCCATGCCTCTTTACCATGTTCTATGTTAGCTATGTGAGGTTGAACTTCATCTAAAATAACAAGCAATATTAGAACTCTTGCCTTACTATCTTTCTTTACAAATACAATCTAATCTACAATTAGTTCTACTAAGATAGATAGTGGAGAAGGTCTTGTTGTCATGCCAGAAAAAAACATCCCACCAATCTTCCATTTGTAGAATAACCTTAATTTTTGTTTTCCATGGTGTGTAATTGGAACCTTTGAGTAACTGATAATCTGTGAGATACTTGTTGATAATGTCCATAATGAGGGTTCCTTATAATAGCAAATGACACCCCTTTCTTTATACCTTTGCCAAGCCTTTATACCAAACCTCTCAATATACCCGCCCTTACATGAGGGAGACTATAAGTACATAAGAGCAAAATAGTAAGTGGTACATAGGTGGTACTGAAAGGAAATCATGTTTTTTATGACACCTACCATAGAAGGTATTTCCTCATGCATGGGGCATAACTTCCCATAAACACTTTGGAAAGCCCTTCGTCAGGATTTATGTCTAACAACAATAATGATTAAGGTAGTGGAATGGAGTGAAAAAATAACAAAATGGCAAACTTATATCTCCTTGATGATTTATGGAGAATAATCTGAGACATAATTGTTGCAGCTATGTTAGGAAATAGATACATAACCCAAAGCATGATAGCTTTACATATAAGTGTGGGCCATAGGCATTGTTTATACCAAACACTGCTGTGCAAAATAATTGCACGGATGGATTCAATTTTTGGGGACTTAATTTTGCTTGATTTTACTTAATGATGTAGTGCAAAACAATATTGAAAATGTAAATGCAACATACAACATAAAGTGCCCACAAAAAATTAAAAATTTAGGTGTCGATCACTGCCAAAAATGCACCTAATTACAATGCCAAATTGCTTTTCAAACTTGAAAATTCACTCACTATTCCCCCCTTTCATCCTGTTTGAATAATTTTGCAATAAATGGACATGAAAAAAAATGCCCCTCCCCAATTGTGTTGCAAAAACAAAATGTGGATGAAGTTTTGTGTTTGGAGGTTTTTTTTGCAAAGGTATGTAAAAATATTATTTTGAAAGTAAAAAATCTTAATTTTAATGAAAAACTTTTGAATTTAATTATAACAATTTCTTTTTAAAATTTATAAAAATAAATTTAAGAAATTGAAATTTTAATTAAAAACAAAATTTAATCATAAAAAATAAAATTAAATACTAAAAAAAATAAAATTTTAAAAACAATATTACCTTTGATTCAGGTTGAGGGGGTTTGAACCCCTGACCTGGTGTTCGGTAGTGACTTAGCTACTGGCCACTGACCACCTCAACTACCATTGTCGATGAAGATCTAAGAGAAATATCTTCTATTAGAAGAACGACCATGCCCGAGCAACCTCCAATGGGTGGTGTTGCCTTCGGGTGGCACTTATCCTACAATGCCTTTGGGTGGATGTGCTTCCTCTAAGTGTATTTGCTTCTTCTAAGCAGTGATCAGTGGTGGCTCTCCTACAAGTAGCTAAATGTTGATGCTTACCTTCGAAATCATCTCCAGTTAGCTCTTCCTCCACTCTCAGCATGGTGGCCACGATGTCGATAGTATGCCCAGATATATTCTTCGGTGGTGATCTAGCTATATCTATGCCCAAACAATCACGATCTATCTAAAACTCCTAAAATGAGAATGGGCTACGCAGAACAACACCATTCATGGTTTCTCCGCAATTATATGCAAATGTTTCGAGATCTACAAAAATGTTTCATTGGAAGTGCAATCTATATAAATGGCCCTATGATGTCTAAAAAAAATAGTCTCCTCACATTGGTTTGTTTTAGGTGAAATCTCAAGAATTTTAACTGATAACATAGTTACTCCTACCGTTTACCAATTTACTATTTGCCTAAAAATCAAGCAAGATGGGATTTTTTGAAAAATATTAGGATAAAAAAAATGTTGTCGGATATAAGAGGACATCATTGGGGAACTATGAGAAGTAGCAACATCAATAAATTGTGCATATGTGATGCTCTCTCCAGTTAGATCTGGTCCTTGCACTTTGAGCTCTCTGCATAATTAGGTCCAACACACAAAGTATAAAATCTGCTATAGACTCCATGATCTGATCAATAATATCCATGATTTGATCAATATTTTTCACCTGGTTTTTGCCTACAAACTATGTTTCTCCCTTGATCATCTTCTTTTGGTGGTTGTACTTAGATTCTCATCTTTGTTTCATCACGAGTACTCAGAGATAATAACTGGAACATAAACCAAATATATTCTTCGATCATTAAAAAAAACAACCTGTGGCAAACATTTGACTCACCTAGTGGTTTGGTGAAGATGCTTTGTCCCACATGGGGAACAAGGGTGCTCCAACAAAAGTTTAAAAATAACAACACACAAAATTTTAAAATACCACCATATAGTGTCCAGTTTACCTCTTGATCACCTTTTACCAGTTGTCCCATGTAGTTAAGCCAATATATCACACATAGTGTGTCTTAGCTATCCAATCAACAGATCTAAACTATCCTCGATCTACATGTCGATCTAGTGGTCAGCCGAGCAGATCTAGTAGGCAATCCATAGAGTCTAGTTAGCCTACCTCAGGAAGTTTTCCTAGGTGTAGGTCTAGTTAGCAGTATTTATGACCTCAGCCTATGTTCTAGGTCAAAACTATGAAAGCATTGCCAAGCCAAATTAGCTCTAGCTACAAAAATGAGCCAAGCCTAAGCTACTCTTATAACATGTCAGTGAACAAAAATATTTTATTGATATGCAACAATTATATAGGTTACATTAGGCTAACATTAGCCCTTGAATAGTAGATCTTGCCAACAACAAAGCACATAATTAAACAAATATGCTAACAATAACCAAACACCCTTAACAATATTATATTCCACTAAAAATAATGGAATAACTAATATATATGCTAACAAATCCAAATGCACTATAAATAAGATTAGATAAAATTGCATAGTTACAAGAAGAAAGGAGAGAAGCCTTGAATAATATAACAGAGCAAACTCAAAAAATGGTGTAGTTGTTCAATAAGAAAGCCAAAGGTAAACCACTAATGGAAGGAGATATAGTTATTTTTTGGGACCCCAAAAATGATAAGCATTATGAAAAGGATAAATTATAACTCAAATGACTTGGGCCATATCAGATAATTTATATTTTTGGACATCATACATATAGACTGCAAACTCTAGAATGAGACCAAATGAATATTCCAATAAATGCCCAGCATCTAAAATTGTATCAACCCTATTTTGGGATTAGAAGAGAGTATAGTTGCACTCTATAAAAAAAAGTTATTTCAAGTCCTTAGTTTCTATCCCTAGATGATTAAGTAGAGGAAGAAATGTTTTAGTTCCACTCATTCACAATTTTAGGTGACTAGGAAGTAAAGTGGGCCTTTTTGCAATTTCATAAAGGTGATTAGGTAGAGGAATGCCCTTTTTATTGTTTTCAAAGCAATTAGTTGCAATATTTTTTACTTTTAGTTTTTCATTTTTTTAAGTTTTAGGTGATTAGGTAGGAAAATGCTTTTGTTTCTTTTTATGTGTTTTAGGTGATTTAGAAATGTGGGTACAAGGTCTAACCAAAGAGTCTAAGGTTCTCAAGTGCCTCAAGTTTTTTTCCACTTGTCTCAATCAGATCCTGTGTTGGATCCTCAAAATCCAACTTAAGAGTGACCCCTAATTTTAAATTTTGAAGGGTCTTGTAAAGTCCTAGGTTTAGGTGTTTTTGTCAAAAAAATAAAGAAAAATAGTTTTCAAACTTTTAAGTCAACAAAAGTGGTATAATTAAAAATGTTGTGTCTGGTAGTCCTTTGAAGTTTTGTTACCATTCAAAGAATGTATATTCTCAAGAAAGTCCTCATGTTTTATTCTTTTTCAAATTTCATGAGTCTTAGTCCTCCAAATGATAAATTTTTAGTCCCTAAGGTCATCTCTGAAATATCCCTAGATATCATAATCCATCCATTTTCCACCATGTTCTCTAAAGTTTCTTTAATCATCACATTCTATTATATTTCTCTAGATATAAGGCCCCCATTTTATTTCCTAAAGTCCTTCGTCCACATTTTTCCCCTTCATGAGTCTCTAAGTCTAAGGTCCCATAAAAAATTTCATTCATCCCTAAGCCTAAGTTCACCAAATAAATATTCCTAAGTCATAAACCTTAGGTTGTTCATACATCATCTTCCCCCTTCAAATATTCCACATGGTCATAAAATTTATAATTCTAAGGTTTGAGCCTATAACCCCCAAGTCTTCCAATTTAATCATCCATATAGCCAAAAATATCCCTAAGGTATATACCTTGAATTGCAAATTATTTTCCTAACTCTCCCATAATCTATGTTCCCCCTTTCCCATATTATTTCATTCTTGAAAGCCTAAGCACAATACTATAGAATAAATTTATTTCTGCCACCATATATTTTCCCTAACACAATATGGATGGCTGAGAATTTTAGTTGAAGGAAGATGGATGACCAAGAATGAATCTACCAAAAATATATGTGTGGTTAGGAATGAATCAGTCGAAATCGAATCAAAATTTTGGGAAAGTTGTATAGAAGAAGGACATGCAACTCAAAATCATCTAGCTGAAAAATATGGATGGCATGGAGCAATTCGGTTGATTGGAGATGAATGGCACAGGATCATCGACTAAAATTAGATGGACAATATGAAATGATTCGGCTATATCATGATGTATGGATAAGAATCATTTAATAGAAATAAAGTCAATGACCAGTCAAAAAATATTCTCAAACAAATGTTATTATCAAGACAAGGTACATAATATTTTCCTAAGTCTTAAGGGTTTCATTTACGTAAAATTTTATTTCCCCCTTTAATTTTTCACTAATACTTTATTCCTTTCAAAGTTGTTTTTTGCCTGAGTTCAAAAACAAATATTATCATGTTAATGCCCCAATGTTCTCCCCCCTTGATGCCCCATATCTTTGTATGCATAGTGGCTAGCTTGTCAAAGAATTCTAAAACAATTTATTTCCCATCATGTTTTTACAAAGTGTTGAAATCCTCTTCACTATTGCCTATCCACTCAAATTTTGACTTTAGTTGTTCTATAGTAAATATGTTTTCATTTTTTCTAAGAGGTTAGGAAACCCAATACTAACAACTTCTAGCAATGGAGCAACCATTTTATCCCTTTTATCATTGAGTGATTTAGATATATCCTAACCCTATTGAATCAATTGATACCATTCAATGAGCTCATTAGCCATCTCCATTGCTCCATATTTCTATTGAATTGTTAGTGTATTTAGTAGAGGCTCAGATCCTTCATTCAAATTTTGACTATATTGTATGCTTGTTGCACTTTTGTGCCCATCTAACTCCATACATTTTTAAATTCAGATTGGGCTTCTTTTATGGATTGTTGGCTAAAATTTAGCAATTTTAGATTTGGATGGAGTGACATGGTGGTTTCAAACATTTTTTTGCATCAAGGCTTCTTTAGATAAATAGGAATCTTATGCTTTCTTATTTTATTTATTTATATGTTGCTTTAGCAACCCTAACTCTTCTTCCAAGCCTTAAATTTTCTAGTTATTTTCTTGTAGTTGTGTCTTAGTGGGAGCATCATAAATCTTCTACCACAAATTTTAAATCTACATTTAGAATATTTCCTTCTTAGCCTATTCTTCATCCAAGGACTAAATTAGGCATTCTACCATTTTCTTCCTCTTGTGATACTTTGATTCCATTTGTATTGATTTTAAATTCACTAATTCAATAGATAAATGAGCACTTTATACCACATGCTCCAATGGAACTCTAGGAATATTTTCACAATATACTTTCATTTCAGTAGATTTATAATATTTATTATCCTTGGTGGTGCTTTCTTTTTGTTTTTTCTTGGAGTGTGCTAACTTCACCATTTTTATGCATCAGTATGAGCTTGTTGGGTTTGAACCAATATATCAAGAATTGGATGGCTAGATGATGGTGGGAGAGAAATATAATATGAAAAGAGGGGAAATAAAAAAGAAGAGGGACTTTGGATTGTGGTGGTAGCATCTTTCTAATGCTATTGGGATATGGTAGAGGTGATGTTTTTAATGGGTGACTAAGGATGAACCTCTTCTTATGGGGGTGGAGGTTCCTCAAGGGAGATGAAGGTGGTGGAGGCAATTCAAAAATGCGTCTGTGACTTCCACTATAATTTTCTCCTTAGCTATAAGGACTATATGCTAGATCTTAGCTCTTTTCCTCCTTCATTCTAGATATTATGATGAAGAGCCTTCCTTATTACTTTTTTTTTTTTTTTGGATTTTCTTTGGAGCTTTCAAAAATAAATACTTTTTTTGAGAGTGGTGGAGTTTCCTTGAATTTCTTTACACTTTGTCTAGTATATAGAATGCTAGCTTTGGATTCAATGTACTTCTTCCTCTATAGTAGTTGTGTGGATTTGGAAATTTCCACTAGAGCCTCACCATGGCATTTTTCTATGGATCTAATCTCTTGAATGAGTTCATCTCCTAAAATATGCCTTGACTAGAGTCTATATCATTATTGAGGCTCTTGTGGTGATGAACATTTGATTTCTAATTGGATCCTTTGAATCTATTTTATTTTTACTATTTATTGAACTTATTTCTATTAGAATTTGATTCCCTTGATCTTTAGTTTGTATCTCCTCTGAAGCTCCATGTTCTTCTATATTTTTAGAAGTTTTTTCATCATAGGAATCAATTTCTTCCTCTAAGAGGTATTACTCAATATTTTGATTTAGAGGCTCATTTTCCTCATTGCATCCATCCTTCCATTTTTGGTAATTAGCATAATAAAGAGATGAAAATTGGTGGTCCATGTTAGCAAGTCCCTTCTATTGGATACCATTTTAACACCTACAAATCCACTATTCTTGGATATTTTGTTAGAACATTTATGCCTTGTTTGCATTATTTCTTATTTTGTTTTCTCATGACACGATATTTGTTATTAATTAGGTTGTATGGCTTCACCACTACATAAAAATTCTTCCATGGAGTTCTTTTCTCTAACTAGCACATATTCATGTCAACCTCTTTTGTCTCTAATTTATTCCAAAAGATCTCTATCTCTTGTCTTTGAACATTCTCAAATGTAGGAGGCTTATTATTCACTTCTATCAGCTTGTAAAAGAATATACTTTATGGATAATATTAGCATATATTATCAATCACCTTGATTTTAAGCCTCTTAAGCTTTACATCCAAGAGTTCGTACTTCTTTCAAGCTCTTAGAATGATGGTCCCATTGTTAAGGGACAATTTATATGTAAGACCTTTGTTTATTCTTGACCCAAAACTTGCATTAGCATAGTTTATCTATTGGTAAAATTCAATTACAAAGATCCAATCTATTACATAATAGGGTAGTAGATAGGGTTCTCTATCAAAGATATATACTTATATTACTATACCATTTTTAAAAAAATACCAATATTTAGTTTCTTTTCTAGGGTTTTGGAGATGTGATATGGCTTGCTTTGATAATCAAAGAATTTCTTTGTAAATGCATGCTAGAGTAGGGACCATAAAATATTTGTTGAATTCCATATAGGAACTAGATGCCCTAAGAGCTAGGGTCCAGTCTACCACCAAAATAATTTCCCCTCCTATAGTTTTTTGGTAAAATTTTAGATTCAAAAAATATTATGGTTTATGATAAACAAACAACTAGGCTAAGTATCAAGGATACCTAAATGCCCCATATTCATTTTTCTTAAAGTGCATTAAATGGTTGTACATTAATTGCATCACTAAGGTATTAGGCCCAGTTAACATAGTAGTGTATTTTGAGATAGGTAAGGGTATACTCCATGATTATCTAAAAATCATACACATTTTCATCACTACTCAAACCAAAGACAATTGCTAATATGGAGAATAGGTCTTTCAAAAATTTAAACTCATAAATTTTTATAGAATCATCAAGAAATTTAGAGAGATAATGGTACAGTTGGCCATTAAGCCATGGGAACATACTATTCTCATAGTAAAGCTTTTGTTTCTCCTTATTGAGCTTAAAAAGGAATTTTCTAGGATGACTACGAATACCGAATGCAAATATGGTTGCAATATTATTATCAGAAAATGTAAAAAGTACATGGGCTCTACTATTGTAGAACACTCTTTGGTTTATGTTGTAATGTTTGTCCATTGCTTTTATGAGATCCAAAAAAGGATGTACATACCTAGGTGTACATAATGACACCAAGGAATCCCATATGGTTGTGGCTAGTTGTTCCCTCGGATGCAAACTAACCTTCCATTCTATTTTTCTTCTAAAGTTTCTTGTCTTAAAAATGAAGCTTGTGTCATAAACTTCTAAAGTTTCTTGTCTTGATAGTGATATTTGTGTCATAAACCCAAACCGACCTATCTTAGAATTTAGTTTTCTTGTCAACCATGGTTTTTTAGCAATATTTTTAGGTAATCGTTTGCAAAAATGATTTTCTTAAGTGTTTTTTCCTTTCTAGGTGCTCCAATTCTCAAATTCCCAATTACTTAATTGTTTTGTTATGAAACTACTATCCCAAAACTTATACTTTAATATTATAGGGTTAGTTAATGTGAAACATTTTCCTACTCTACCTTTGTTACTAAAATTTCTCTTTCAAGTTATCAGGGTGTGTGAGTGCCTAAAATTACATACGAGTATTAATTGTTGCCCTGTTCAAGACCAATGGCTTATTTATAGTTCAAAATTTTCCTATGCACTTATTTTTCAAAATTTCCATAGGATTGAATGATTACACTTTCCTATGCACAATCATAACACTAATTGGCACATTTATTATTTTGTACTAAGCATTCCATGTAGTTTCTATTTTATTATTATTGGCAACTATTAATCATTAATTCTTGTTTGATCATACACATTGCACTTGCACCTTTTGATATTTCACTAAGGCTTAGGCCCTATGATATAAAATTTTGTGTGCCTCTCTAGCCTAGCTTCTTCCTCATCCCAAAACTGCACTTGCACCTTTTGATATTTTACTAAGGCTTAGACCGTATGATATCAAAACTTTTGTGCCTCCCTATCCTAGATACTTCCTCATCCTAGTGCATTGGGATGAGGATGAAGCTAGGCTATGGAGGCACAAAACATTGGGTTACCCTTCTAAAAATATTGTGACCCAAAATCCATGTTAGAGTGATGTTTAATAGAGTCCTATTATTGTCATAGGTCATCAAAAGCCTTATTTTTGGTTCCCCTTGTAATGGTAATCCAACCACCCTCATTTAATATAACCTTTACTTTGGAGTGAATTGCAACTGTTGACTGCCTACCCATGAATGATGATAAAAAATTGGTCTATCCTTAGTTGTAGCAATAAAGTCCTATAGATAAAATTCAACTTCCATATAAAAGTCTCTAATCATTTATTTTGGATAATTATCAACCTCCATTTGATATATTTTTTCCACTTCCTAAATGTAGTTCCAATATTCTTCAACCAGCTTGGCCTCCTCAACATAGACCAAAATTTTCCTCTATAAAGTTAACTCTTTCCTCTTCAACTTTCTCAATGAGAAAGGGGAATGGATTTTCCACATAGATCCTTACCCTTTTTTCCTTGTGTGGGATGATCATATGAGAATAATACAAGGATAGGTGTAACAACCTACCAAAACCAACCCGAGATATATATATATATATATATATATATATATATATATATATATATATATATATATTTTCACAAGAAAGGTTCATAAAAGAAGTCCTAATAATTTCCAGTATTAAAAGGCATAACCACATTTTGATTCAATGTCACTATAGAACACTCAAGTGAACAAGAGTGGCCAACATCCTATATTTCTAAGATTCACCTTTCTAAACCTCACCATTTAGAAAGGACATCAACAATGGTCCCCCCACATTTTCTATACCCTCAATGATATAGGACAACTTAACCACAACGTATGGATTATCCTTCAAGACCCATAACACTTAAAGTGGAACACATTTTCCCTAACCCTACATAAGTCCTTCTATGTAGGTCTATTCTAGCATAATTCCTTAGTGCTTAGTTACCACACCTCCATGGGTTGAATAAAGCCATTACCACTCACATAGTAATGGGCATGGTCCCTTGAACCTCACCATTCAAGGTACCACCACTACTATATTATGAATTATTCCTAGACCTCACTACCTAGGACTTCTCATAAGCCTCACTACTTTGGATACACCTAAGCCTCACCATTCAAGGCATACCATTGATAAATATCTAGTTATTACATCATTGCAATTCCTCCTAGATATATACTTGGTTATTACATTACCACAAATCCTACCGGGATTGGACTACCTTCTTGACTCAAGGATCCTAATATGGTTCTCAGTCATGCCCTAAAACTCCAAAGAGTCTATCCTTAAAAGATCATCTCTCCCAAATAATATATTCAAAGCTTAAAATAAAGTGTTATGATTTAACATAATCAAAAGCAGGATAACACTTATAATGACTATAATATTCTTTAAACAATAATACCATTTTTATAATTACCATGAAGAATTTCATTTCATAATCCATACATTGAGCATAATTCTAAGTTTTACACATATCCAAATAAATAACTTACACAAAGAATATCATCGTATAATTTCTAATTCTTAACAAATTCTCAAAGATAATACATTATAATCTTTCCTCATTCAAAGCTTGCAAAATCCAATATAGTACAATATTTTTCAAGAATAAGCTCTTCTTCAAATACATTGGTGGAACACAAATTATGGATCCATTTTTCCATATTTTATTTCAAAGTCCTCCATTTGAACAATTCATCCCATGAACTTGAGTAGGTGTTTAGGGAACAAGATAGCTCAAGAATTGCTTATGCAAGCCTAAAATGCACTAAGCAATAAATATGCAATCCAACAAACATAAATTATGCAAAGAATTTTCATATAAACAAGGAGAGAATACCATACCTCTCTCTGTAATGAATTCCTTTATCTACTCAAGCCTCAGGAACTCATTACTTCAATAATACACATCTAGCTCTTCCATTTTTAATCCACTAAAATAAATACTAGCATTTATACAACATGTATAGATAACTCTATCTATTATTGAATCCATAAAAATTTCAAGATTTACCTTCTCTAATTTCTTCTAAATATTAAATAGATGATTAGATCATTTAACAATACTAACTAATCACCTCTAATATACCATTTCCTATATTTTTCATCTTCTAATTTATTGTTCAACAATAAAAGCATCATAATACAAACTTCTTATTTTATGATTTTCTTTTTTTCCTATGGATTCTTTCCTTTAATTAAAATATACCTTCATTAGGCTACAATCACAAAACCAAATAATTTTCCCCATTCTCTCACTACTCTTAATCTTAAAATAAAACACACATTCACTCCACTCATTCCAATGCACAAGAGCATTCAATGACAAAAATAAAACAATCACAATATGACCTTTCACTTACAAACATAATCTAAAAATTAAGCTAAAATAAATCCAAATCTATCACCTTATACTTAAGGTAAAATAAAGGTACAAACACAATGAATAACACCAGGACTCATAGGCTTATATCTGAGACTAGAATAAAAGGGTAAGCAAAGAGAAAGTTTATCAGAAGCTCAAGGTACTAACCAACCTACACTAAGGCAACTAACTTGTTCGTGATTCAACTAAAGTTTAGATCTGTCTATCGGTGCTCCATTACTCTTTAAATAACTCATAAGGATAAACATTTTATGTATGCAACCATACATAGGAGCAAGCATAAAATCCTTATATTTTCTAAGTACATGTGATGTACATGGACTATATAAGTAGACAAAATCAACACCAACAACACATCAAACTAAAGGAGGAGAACAATATAAAATAGAGGTGCCAACCAAATAAACATAAGCTTAGCTTGAGCTCTTCATGAAAACCAAGAAACCAAAAAAACCAAACCTTGGTGAAACCAAGAACTCAATAGCAAGGAACCTTAAGGAAGCCAATAGCTACGGTTACAAAGAGATAAAAAAACCAACAATATCAAACCAACAACTAGTCAAATAATAAACAAAATAAAAGTCATCACATAAGGAGGCAAACATAACATAACAATGATTCCAACATAAATGTTACACAAATAAATTCTTCAATCAAGAAAACCTAGAGTGCAATTACATCTGCAACGAATTGTTCCAACCAAGATAACCTCTTTGAGCATCTAGCTTTCCTTGCTCATATTCATAACTAGCCTTCCTTATCCATTTATAGTCCCATTTTTTTCCTCCAAATCCACTAATATATCCCCCATTATGAAATAAAATACCACATTGGATAGTAATAACGAAACACACATTTGATTAGGTTCACCTTCTTGCTATTTTTCAGGTTGTACTCTTGCCACCACTCAGAGTGAGCTCTAAATTATTTAACATTTCAAACCCAATTTTAAATTATGGCACTAAATATTAGTTAGTTACTTTATTATAAAGTAACCTTAGCAAAACATAGATAATGTATATTAATACCCTTGTAAGCAAGTGCTAATAACCAAAATATTTCCCTTAATCTTGCTTAACGATATTATCATTCTTTATTATTAACAATAACATCAAACTAATTAACATCCAATTAATACCGAGTGTTAATATTTGTTATTAACATTGATATTAAATATTTCCAAGTATTAATATTTCTAATACTTTATTTTTTGGTTCCATAGCCAAGCAATTCTATACTTCAAACATAAGCATCAAAACTTTAGCATTCTTGTTAAACAACTTACCATTTAATAACATATGAGTTGCTTGACCATCTAGGTTTTGAATCCTTGTGGCTACATAAATTCGGTGTGGCTACTCCTCTACTTTGTTACTTGACTATGGCTATTAGGGACACTTATTTTCATAATAAATATCCCCATAGATGAAGCAACCTATCATAGGTACCTAAGATCTTTCTTGCCTCTTCTCCCCTATTCCCTCTTTCTAAGATGTCTCATTCGGCTTTTGGGATTGATGTTTTAAATTGTTTATTTTTTTAATCTAATGCTATTTTCTAGAGTTTTATTTCCCAATTTTGGATTCTTGTTCAACAATTATTTCCAGAATTTACCATTGTTGCTCCATATTCTCTTGAAGCAACCTAACTAAATACGTAAGTTTCTTTATTTCCTCTTGTAGGAACTCAATTATGGAAGTAATATTTATCATTCTTCTAGTAGAATCCTCTGTTCTTCTAGATTCCCTATTGGAGTTCATAATTCTTCTAGACTCCTTAATGGATTTTGTTTTTCTTCTATTTATCTTATTGGATTCCATTGTTTTTCCAATTCTCTTTTTGGAGTCCATTATTCTTCTAGACTTTTAATGGGGTCATACTGTGACTTCCTTCTACATAACTGATTCCACATTCTTGTATGATTTCAATACAAGTTCCATCTCCTATCCATAAAAGGAGCTAGGTAAGTTAGAATTCCTCCAAATTGTACTTATGATTAGTTAGTTTCATTTCCTTATGAACTAACTCAAACTATTATCACTCACCTGATATAATCATGGTCACACTTACCTCACTACAAGGTTTTATTCCCAATAAGAAACTAAACTCTCTAGGATTTTTACTCCTTGGTATGACTAGTCCAAATGGCATGTAATACCAATTTTATCCTAGATCATGTTAAGGTCCCTAGTAGAGTAAGTCTCTCCAAAGTGGCACATCAAGTTAAGACTTATCCTAGGTTCACTCCATGGAAGCTTTTAGTTCTATGAACTAGATCTCTGATACCAACTATAACAACCCACAAAACCAACCTGAGAGAGATATTTTATTTTTTATAAGGTTCAAAAATAAGTCCCAATAATTCCTAGTATTATAATACATAACCACATTTTGAGTCAATGTCATTGTAGATGACATTCAAGTGGATAGGAGTGTCCAAAATATCATATTTTTGGAGTTCACCTTTCTAAAACTTGTCCTTTAGAAAGGACACTAATAATGGTCTCCCCACATTTCCTATACCCTTTTCCTATGGATTATTTCATTTAAGAAAAAGGTACCTTTATTAAGCTACAATCACAAAGCCAAATACTTTTTCCTATTCTCTCACAACTCTTATTATTAAAAGAAACACATGTTCACTCCACTTACTCCAATGCATGGGACAGGTTTATGCATAAGGGGTTGGGCACAAAATCTATTTGTAAAATCAAGGTGAATTGTCTCGAAATATCGATGAATTATTCCCAAGGAGTCATGACGAATTGCATTCATTTTTCACAAAAAAAATTTAAAACCATGGTGAATTTGTTTTGTGTTGGGGCTATGAATATCGGTTTGCAAATTCTAGGAATGTACAACAAACTATGATGATTGGTCTGAGATGATTGGCTACAAATATGATGGTCAAATTTTTTTGATCGATTGCAGACATGCCGGTCAAAAAATGATGATCAAGAGTAGATATGTTGATGTGTTGCATCTATGACAATTTTTTACAACAATGTTGATCATATGTAGCTATATTAATCGATTGTAGCTATGTTGATCAATTTTAGCTATGTTGATTAGTTGCAGCTATACCTATCGGTTGTAACTATGTCAACCAGTTGCAGCTATACTTATTGGTTGCAATAATGTCGATCGATTGTAGGAATGTTGATTGGATGTATATCAGTTGTAGAAATATTGATTAATTGTAAGAATTTTGATCTATTGCAATGATGTCAATCGGTTACAACAATATCGATCGGTGCAACAATGTTGACCGATTGCAATAATGTCGATCGATTGCAGGAATGACGATCGATTGTAGGAATGACAATAGATTGCAACAAGGTTGATCGGTTGTAGCAAAGATGATTGATTTCAATAACGATGATGGGCTACAATAATATCGATCAGTTGCAACACTACTGATGCTTTGCATTGATGACAAATAGATGCAGTATAATGATCAGTTGCAATAAAGTTGATGCATTCATTAATGATGATTGAATGCAAGTAAGTCGATCAGTTGCAAAAAAATTAATCGGTTGCAACAATTTCAATGGGTTGCAAGAATGATGATCGGATGCAAAAAATTCAATTGGTTACAAAAAAGTCGATCGATTGCAATACACTCAATCGATTGCAGTACACCAGATTGTTTACATTAATGATGTAGTGCATTTGTACCATGTGTCAACATCCATAAAATTATTGCATGTAGATTTCACGTGTCAACCACACATGAACTAATTGCATGCATAAAAGTTTGTATAAAGGTATAAACAATCATTTTACCTTTTCCAACACATTTTTAACCATTTTTCTCCTGTTTTAATGCAATTTTAACCATTTACCTTAAGTTTTAACAACTTTTTAATCCCGTTTGAACCCTTTTATGATATTTTCCATCAATTTTTGAATACCTTCCACTATATATTCTGATCCATATTCTCTTGTACACAATGAAATAACCCTATAGCATCCCCTATCACCCTTGGAATATAAAAAATTAATTTCAAAAACCTTGTTTGCCCCCTAATTTCTAAAATTTTATCAACACCGAGTTACGACATGTTATGGGTAATGGAATTTGGTCTTCAGGATCTATTTTTGATGCCACAGTTCGACATGGACACTAAACTACTAGAGAAGATAATTTCAGATTACAACATTGATTTGGGAAAGGTACATGTTGTCATTGACAACAAAAATACCATTTTTTCTTTCGTAGCCTCTAACATTGCCTGATTGACAACATTGCCCCACATAGGTTGTCATCCAATAACATCCAAATTAACATTAAATAATGATGAAAAAATCTACCTGGAGACCACCTTCAAAGTGCAGCCAAAATATTTTCAAGGTATAACTACATTTTTTATTTAATTGAATTTAAATTCTAGTGTCTATAATTACTGATTTTGTTTTTTTTGTAGTTAGAACCACCAAGTCCAGAAGGGGTTTGACTATACTAGCTAATAAGAATAAATTTCTTTGGGCATGTTGTGAATTCTTCCTTGCCAGACTCATTCTGCAAGGAAGACCAACATCAATTTTGATGTGGGCCTTAGCATATTTGGTTCCTTGTATTGCACATCAAAAATTCAACTAGTCCACCTATGTCTCACATCAGATCAGAATGGATATCCAAAATGTGATAACCCATGCTTCGCCTTCACCAATAATAAGCACATGCAACTATATTCTTGCTTTTTTTTAAGAATCCTTTTATCATTTGTAGAACACTCAAGTACCAACTTCTCGGCACTCAATCCTATCCAATGTAGCCATGACAAAACAACAATTTAGGTTATTTTTATTAATATTGAAGTAATATGTTTTATTTCCATATGTTTTTCATTTTTATAATTTTAAAATTTTATACAAAACATAGAAAAGGGCATCCTCTTCCTCTTCAAAGCGAGATGCTACTTTCAGAGGTTATAATCCAAAGGAATCAATATACTCTGAAACACCTATGAAGGAAACAACGCCACTGCTCAAAAGAAGATCAAAGATAAAATATGTAAGATCTAGTTATCCTAATCCTAAAAAACCTCCACCTATGGTTGCACATCCACTACCAACGGGTATAATTGCACAAGGGGTTTCATCTTTGGGAAGTAAGTTTTACAGACTTCCTTAACAAAATTTGTTACCAAATTTTTACTATTTTTTATTAGATTTTATTTTGTTTTTTTATATGTGCATTGCACCCACATTCCATTTGCATATATGCCTATGCAAGACATCTCTTCTTCTATCGGTAAGTGTTATAACCATTTTTGTAACCAATTTTCATAATCTACCTTCAAAAAAATTGTAACCAAATTTTATTTTGATGTTTTACGTTCCTATACAATAATTACATAATGAAAATTAATAGTTGATGCGACCCCCTCCTCCACCATGCCAACCTCATATGTGAGGTCAATGCTTCTCAAGTGAAAAACACATTCTTCCATCTAGGCCAGATAAAGAAGCAACAAAGCAATTTTTAGAATTCGGATTTATGTCTTTTGGTAACTTTAATTTTACAAGTGTACCAAAAGCTTTTGGTGTTGGGTTGGATAATGTTCCACTTGATGAAGATTTATTTTTATAAGGAAACACACCCACTAGTTTTCAAGTATTAGAACTGCTTCAAGATCCTCAAAATGAAGGAGTAGAATGTTCAAGAAAATCTCCTCCTAGGGATACCAATACCCCTCAGGCTCATCCTCTACTAGAGGATGAAAGAGTAAATATTTTTGAAAAAATATTTAGTTTCTAACAATGTTAAAGCAACCATTAAGGATTCACTACTTCCAAATATAACAAAAATTAAAAAATTGGAGTATCGGTCCAAAGTTTTGATAAAGGAAATTAATGCCCACATCAAAGAAATTTCAAAAAGAGAAAACTTTTTATCTGTAGTTGAAAATGAATCTAAAAATATAGAGGCTTTACTACACCAAGAAAAATTTGGCATTGTGTAGGTTAGTACATCTTACATAGATGAAACTTTAAGGTTTATGTTGAATAGAGTGGAGAACATAAATGCTGAGGCCCCAAATTATTATAATGAATGGGTGTGTGATAAGAAAAAGGTTGTTGTTGATGTAGATGCAAAGAATGTTATCAAGGTTTGACTAATGTGTTCAAAAAAAATTGTTCTTTTTTTTTAAATGTAACTAATTATTTGTAAGTAAAGTATGATAATCTCAAGAAGTACGTTCAAAACCTGCAAGACTATCTTAGGATGACAAAGGATTTCTTAAATGATTTTATGGCAATGAAAAAAAGAGCTCACGAAGTAGTTTGAAAAAACAACTCTTTTCAAAAAATAATTATCCTAAATAGATTGGATCATGATGTTTTGGTAAAGGATAAGGGTAAAAAAATTATTGCACCAATATCCGAAGATGTTGGAAAAGAGGAAAATACCCTGCTTGAAGGATTGCAAAGTGTTGAGAACATCCTTGTTAGTTCTGGAGCAATTGAGAGTATTATTACCCAGCCTGAGGGAGGATACATTGGAATGCAAAATGTGGAAGTCATGGAAGTCATGGAATAGAAAAAATGAGTGGAACAGGGAAAAGGTGTTGAAGCCTGAAAATGCTTTTGAAAATTTGATATTTCAAAAAGACAATTTTATGACATTCATATGTTTTCGTTTGAAAACAAGACACTTGCTTTTATTACTTTACTATTCTATTATTTATATTTATAATAGTGTGTTATTTTCATCCCTTGAGTATTATGGGGTTTCAAATATGCTTGAATTTACAAAGAATATATGTATGCATATGTTTATATTTTAATTTTATTCAAAGTTATTCTTGTTGTGATATAAAAATGGGCATTGTCTTGTGTATTATGCTATGTTGTTTTTATATTTCAATTTTCAAGTGATTTTATGAAGGATATATGATATATCTATGCATGGGTTTAAATTTTCATTTTCCATGTATTATGCTATGTTGTTTTTATATTTCAATTTTCAAGTGAGTTTATGAAGGATATATCTATGCATGGGTTTAAATTTTCATTTTATTCATAGTCATTCTTGTTGTTGTATAAAAATGAGTATTGTCTTTTGTATTATGCTATATTGTTTTTATATTTCAAAGTGAGTTTACGATGGATATATCTATGAATGGGTTTAAATTTTTTATTTTCCATGTATTATGCTATGTTGTTTTTATATTTCAATTTTCAAGTGATTTTACGAAGGATATATCTATGTATGGGTTTAAATTTTTGTTTTATTCATAAGCATTCTTGTTATTATATAAAAATGAGTATTGTCTTTTGTATTATGCCATATTGTTTTTATATTTCAAAGTGAGTTTATGATGGATATATCTATGAATGGGTTTAAATTTTCATTTTCCATATCTAGAGTAATATGCTATTTGCATTTTGCCTTCTAGAGTCAAAGACCTTCAACCTTCACTTTGAGAGCATTTAATGATGCACTATGCTCAATGATCGGTACTATAGTATTGCCTATTCAGGTTGGGATGAAGACCATCCCGGTGATGTGTCACATAATAGAAGGTGCAATGCAATATAACATCCTCTTGGGGAGGCCTTGGATCAGAGAGATGCATTGTGTTCCCTCAATTTTACATCAATGTATCAAATATATACATGAGGAACAAGTTCATGTGGTTCCTTCTGATGAGGAGCCATTTAAATATGTGAATCAAGTAGATTTTCCTAGAGATTTAATTCTCCATTCAACACACCTAAATATACAACAAACATGACCCATCAAACATCCAGAAGGTAAACTAAAGGAAGTGTGTGTTGGACCTTTGATATCAGAACCACGATCGTTTGTGCATACAACAACATCTTCTGTAAAACCTACAACATCAATAATTCTTAGAAATGACTAGAAGATTAAGGTAAAATTGGGTAAGAAAGAGAAAAAGGAAGAGCCCAAAGTAGCCAATTCTAGAGTCTCTTTTCCCATGGATGAAGGAGATGTGCAGAATGAAACTGAGGAGGTACAACAACCTACTTTTCCTATTTATTCAACTGGATCATTTGCATTGTAGGTGACCATCCATTTGGTTAATATCAGGTTAGTAGAGTATATAGTGTAGAATATGACATTCACACCTTTTATCGAGACTTTACAGGATATGGGAAGACCTCAAGCCCATAGATTTACCATAGGGATAGTGGTACCACTAGGGGTGCCACCCAACTAAACAAATTTCATCTATAGAGGTCTTGACCAATTTGCCAATCGCACGCCCATATATGAGGATGATGATGAACTATTCTTTGCAAATGTTCATTATTTGTCTAACCCAAATTTTGACTTGCATTATTTTGAATGTTACCATTGACATGGTTATGGTCTAGGCTTATTCAAACAAGGGCATTAAACTCCCTATGAACCACAATATCAGTTTCCAACTGATAGGTTCGGGTTGGGCTACCATATCAGAGGACAGGATGAGCTTTTAGTAGCATCTCTCGATCATCTAAACCTCAGTTAAGGGGATAATGTGGATTGGAATCCTTATCATCCTAACCCATCCTACATGCAAATGGGTAATAGGCTGGTGATCTATGTCTCCATTGAATCACCTAAGATCTATCATGATAAAATTGTGGTAGAGGTAAATCTAGAAGACATTACAAGAGCTGACTTGGATATTGAAAGTTGTGAAGCTACTAATAACACTAGCATGCAGATCCAGAATCTGATCCTAACAGTAGACATTGAATAAAAAGTTACTTATGAGGAAGTTAAAGCAGGGTCCATTTTTAAAAGTGATGGACCAATGAAGAATATTATTATGAGAGTAATTATGATGAGTAGTCCCCAAATAATGAAGAATATGAGGATGAAATGGAAATGGCATACCTTGGGCCTAGACATACTGCTCAACATCCAATTTTAGTAGGTAGGAATAAGGGATTCTCCATTGATTATAGTGACTATGAGGATGAAACATAAATGGCCTACCTTGGGCCTCATCTTGCTCAACACCTGATTCTAGTAGGTTGGAATGAGGGACTCATACATGATAGTAATGATGAGGATGATACTGAGAGGGCCTATATTGGGCCTCACTATTTATGTCATAATTATGAATCGTTCAACATTGATGATATGTATTAAAGATTTTATCTTAGCCCATGCCTTAGAGGGAGACCACCCAATTTAGATGTGATTTAACACATAGTCTTCCCCAATACACCTACATATATGTAGATCCTTGAGCCTAATGATCCCATGTTCCAGTCTATTCATAGACTATATATGGAGATCCCCATACCCCTAAAGCCACATCTCAGGTATGCAAATAACATTGACAACGTAGAATTGCACACACGTGATCCTGGAGATCTAATCCATTCCATCAATATGATCTCCATAGATTTGACAACTCCACTCCATAAAATAGCTGATCCTTCTAAACCATTGTGTCTTAATATAGATGCTATTGATTGGGATCACACTGATTCATTGTTAGAGCCTGAATATTTATTCTCCAATGAAGACATGTTACAACCATTTCATTTTGCACTAGGCTATGCACATAATATTTATCACACTAAGGGTAATTCCGATGTGGGACCTTTAAACCCAGTTGATGACATCCACCTGATTCCTACGTCTCACCAGCTTGAGGAGGGATCACACATATTAGTAGAGGAAACCTTTGATGTAGATATCAGTGATGATCCCACTAATCCTAAGAAGGTTAAATTTAGAGAGATTTTATCTCCTTATGAGCATGCCATCCTCATCCCTATACTGAAAGAGAGACTTGATATTTTTTCTTAGACATACAAGGATATGTTGGGTCTAGATCCAAAATTGGTTACCCATAACCTTTCGCTAGATACCTCTAAAATTCCTCTCAAGAAGAAGCTCAGGAAAATGCATCCAACCATCACTTTAATGGTTAAATATGAGTTGCAAAAATTGTTGGATGTAGAGTTTATTATCTCCATTGACTATCTGGAATGGGTATTAAACATGGTACCTATAGGAAAACCTGATGGAATAATTTGTATCTATACATTTTTTAGAGACCTCAACAAGGCAACACTAAAGGATTCATTCCTATTGCCCAACATAGATACTCTCATAGATGCAACTGCAGGTCATGAGATGCTTTCCATTATGGATGGTTTTTCTAGTTACAATCAAATTTAGATTAAATTCAAATACCAGCACAAAACCATATTCAAAACACCATGGGAAACATTTTGTTACAAGGTAATGTCATTCGGCCTTAAAAATGATAGTGCCACATATCATTGAGCCATGACATACATATTCTATGACTACATGCACAAAATACTTGAGGATTACATTGATGACTTATTGGAAAATTCATTGATGTGTTCAGAGCATACAAAGGTTCTTAGAAAGGTCTTCGATTGCCTAATAGAGCATAATGTCAGGTTGAATCCCAAGAAGTGCATATTTGACATAACTTCAAGAAAAATCTTGGTATTCATCGTTTCCAAATGAGGGATTGAATTCAACCTAGCAAAGGTTAAGGACATTCTGGAAATGTGTTCTCCCACCAATATCAAAGAGCTAAGAATCCTATAGGGCAACATAGCATCCATAAAGTGATTCATCACACAATTATCATATAAATACCGATCCATGAATCAGTTGCTACACAAGGGGATCCCATTCAAATGGGATGAAGACTGTCAGAAGGCCTTTGCTAAAATTAAGCAATACCTGGAAACACCACCAGTACTAGCTCCACCAAGACCATATGTGCCATTTATGCTTTATATATCAACTACTAACTTTTCATTTGGAACCATGTTAGCCCAAAAGAATGTGCAAGACAAAGAGAAAGTGATATATTACATCAGTCACACCTTGGTAAGTTATGATCTAGGGTATGCATACATGGAGAAGTTGTGTTTAGCAGTGGTGTTTTCAATAAAGAAGTTGTATCATTACATGTATATGATGTATGAGATACCCAAACAAAATCCTTTGTAGTATATGATGAGAAAGACTTATCACAATACACGTACTGCAAAGTGGATCATGCTACTGATAGAATTCAATTTGGAATTCATCAACCAAAAGTCCATCAAGGGATAGGTCATAGTTGATCAGTTGGTAGAGGCACCTCTTGAAGATAGTAAGCCTCTCATCATAGAGCTTCCTGATGATGCAGTCTTCAATTATTAGAATCTCTCGAACCTCGAAGAACTAGATAACAAAGCTGACATGACTTTTTTCTTTGATGGTTCGAAGTGTGAGCAAGGGAGTGGTGTAGGAATTATCTTCTTCATGCCACAAGGTGCTCCAATACCCTTGTCATTTAAGCTAGAATTTCCTTGTACCAATAAAAATGCTAAATATGAGGCCCTAATCTTGGGTCTCCAAATAGCCATCACCATGAATATTAAAATATTAAACATCTTTGGTGACTCCCTTCTCATTGTCAACCAAGTGAAGGGATTGTTTCAATGTAGGTGTCCTATCCTAAAAGCTTACAAGGATCTTACTGACACTTATCTAGCCTAGCTAGAGTGGTACAACATTGAGGCAATCCCTCATACATTGAATAGATTTTTAGACACTATGGCATATTTGGGATCTTTAATCCCTCATAATCCATCTACCAATTTTACTACCATTCATGTAAATATGCTCTTGCAATTCGTGATGCAGTTCGAGGCTTTCGATAACAAAGAATCAGTCAACATGATTCATATAGAACCAAACCATGAGTGGTTCTATAAAGCTAGAGACTTTCTCAAGAAGGCACCCTAGGGGTCTTTGATCTCGCAGGGTCCTACGGGGAATGGCACCACCATTCACCATAAGGTTGTATCCCAGTCTACATTCATGCACAACAAACTATAAGGGAAACAAGTCATCTTGTCAGTCGAGGTAGAAGCTTATCAGGATTGGATGTCACAATTGCATGACTTCCTTAAGCTTGGTTTAATCCTATAAGGATTATCACATGCCATGAAATGCATATTTAAATAGAAAGTGACAAAGTATGTCTTGTTAGGAGACATCTTGTACCATCAAAGCTATGATGGAGTTCTCCTTCGTTGTCTTGAGCCCCAAGAATCAGCTTGGGCAATCTCATAGGCTCATGATGGTACATGCGATGGCCATTTCAGTGGCATGGCCATCATCAAGTGCATCCTTCAAATGGGTTATTATTGGCCCACTATGGAGAAGGATTGCATCGCATATGTCAAGAAATGCATTAAATGTTAGCATCATGCTAATCTTATGCACTTGCCATCATAGGCCTTACAACCCATTCAAGTGGCTTGGCCATTTTCTTAATGGGGACTAGATTTAATCGATAAGATATCTCCCCCATCATCTAGCTAGCATACATTTATTATAATGGCTACTAAGTATTTTACAAAATGGGTGGAAGCAATCCCTTTAACAATGACAATAAGAGCACGTATTACGGAGTTCATACTTCACAATATCATAAGTCATTTTGGGATACCATCCAAAATAATCTTAGATAATGGAACATCATTCAAGAAAAAAACTATGAGGGCTTTGACATCCAAGTACAATATTCAACATAGTTTTGCAACTCCATACTATCCGCAGGCAAACGGGCAAGTTGAAGCTTCAAACAAGATAGTGGTAGCTATCTTGAAAAATATGGTACAAGAAAACCACAAAGATTGGCACATCTAACTGCCCCTTGCATTATGGGCTTATAGGACTAGCATACGGATGCCCATTGGGGCAACCCCATTTTCACTAGTATATGGTGCTGAGGCCATTATGCCCTTAGAGTTGGAGATTCCAATGTTGCGCATCGCATTGAAAGAGTTCATCGATGATGACACCGCACGACAAGCTCACCTCGATCAACTGATGCTTCTTGATGAACATCACGTGAATACCCTTGAGCATCTCCATATTTATCAGGAACACCTAAAATGAGCTTATAATAATAAATTCCATCTAAGAGACTTTAAAGTTGGTGATCTTGTACTGAAGGAGAACCAACAGAACTCAAACCTACCACTGCACTTACGAGATAAATTTGTGGCTAACTGGTTAGGTCCATATATCATCTCCGAGAAGATAGGACCTGGAACGTATCACCTAACATCGCTTGAAGGTGTTGAAGAGCCTGAACCTCTCAATATCCTTCATCTTAAGGCATTCCACACATAAATTCAAAAAAATCAAAAACATGGAAAAATTCAAAATCCATAAAAATAAAAAAGCAATAAAATCTAAAAACATTGCAAAACATCAAAATTCAAAAACATTTGCATCATGCATTTCATTTTGCACTTGCATTCATTTAATTGCATTGCATTTAGGTATTTTCATCCATTGCACCTTGCATTAGGATAGGTTGTGTTTGCAATCTTACAAACGACACCACGTTTGTATTTCAATCATGCATCTATGCATCATCATCATCCATCACCCTTGTGAGTAATTGTGTTTTTCAACACAACCCCTCCTATTGCTATGAGGAATATACTAGGGTTTTTTTATCATTCAGCCATACCTAGTGGTCTTCTCATATTTTGTAGAAATCTTGCTTTGCTTTTGGAGATGAGATCTAGTTTTGATAGCACTTAGCATATATCAAAATCCCATCACTAATCAAACACATTAACAATCCTAATTAGGACAAGGAAATATGAACACTACAAAGTGGTCCTAGTCACCTTAAGCGAAAGGTTTTGTTACTTGCTCATTTTGTGAGGCACATGGTCTAGAGTGTGGATCATTGGAAAAAGGACAAGTTCCCCCCTACCCAAGAAATCCCTTGCTTACAAAAAAGGAGCAAAATCCCACAATCAAATCAAATCCCTTGCTCAAAAAAAAATAAAAACAAAAATACAAAATAAACAGTGATTTTCATCACTATATATGAGCAAGTATCCCAATAAAATTGAAGAAAATAAGGGGGTGAAGAGCTTGAATCCCTGGAATGGTCAATACTTGAAAACCATAGAGTGATCCCCAATACAACAATGGGCTGAATGAATCCCACATGACATTGGGGTAGGTCTAAGCAATTTACAAATGAGCTAGCTTTAGGTGCCTTGTATTGCCTAGTGGTCTAGTCCAACTACGTCCAAACCTAGGATCAGGTGAGCATGTGGTGATCCTCATTACAACAATGGGCTGAATGAATCCTACCTAGAAATGAGGTAGTCTTATGTCTCATCTAATATATTCATTTGCACACATAGGGATAATGAATATCTGGGTCTTTCATAGCAAAAACTTTATCTTTCAGGAGTCTAGTATAGTCATTATACAACTTTTGATAAGTCAACTAGGGTGTTTGAGTCTCATGGAAAACCTCAAAAATTCCCAAATAGCAACAAATCACATCAATCAATCAATCATAAATTTATTTTTATGAGATTTTTTTTATTAAGGGGTGTTCATAACATAGAATAGATACCGGATGAATATCAACAATGATATTTAGATGACCACTGACTATTTTGTGCATATCTTTTAACTTACAAAATCTTATGAAGAGAAACAATATATCATCATCTCATCTCACATATGGATGTCTAATTGATTAATTCTTATGATAAGATTTATCAATTACATTCATGATTGTTATACATTCTGTGGTGTCATCCATTAGATTGTTAACTCATATTGCATTCATTCCTTATGTTTTAAGTGATTAAAGCATACAGGTTCATTTACATTAGATCATCATCATGTAAATAATGCATTATATACATTGCATTCATAACATCATAAATTAAATGCATACAAGTAAATCAAATTAAACATGCATTTAACATCTAACATTGCATCCATATGCATACATCATAGTAGTCCATCTACACATCTAGATCATAGTATCTAGTCATACATCCATCAGCTAGCTAGTGCATGTCATCAATACATCACATCATATAGCATCAAATCAACATAACATATAAGCATTGCATCCATATGCATCTCATAAACATAAAATAACAAAAATATACACATATAATGAGTCATCAAAATTCATATATATATATATATGTGTGTGTGTGTGTCAAAAGTACATAGGCATGTGTCAAAATGCTCGTAGGCTACAACTGTGTAGGTCCTCAGACCTTACACTCAAAAATAGTACAAACATCTAATAATATATACTACATAGGGCCTTCACCCCCTACTTGTGAGTCTCCTCCACCATCTCCACCCTCCCTATGAGTCCACCTAGAGCTGGTACCTATGGACCTCTCTATATCCCAATCCTATGACTAGGCCATGCTAATGACTGCCTAGTCTCCCATGTCCTGGTCCTCTATGACCCTATAGCTATGGATATCTTAGGCACTATGCCACCACATAGTCTAACCTCACCCTCTAGAAGAGTGATGTGAGCCACATCTGATGCATGCTACCTAGTACCCTCCTAGATGAGGGCATGTAGTCTCTGGATCTCTACACCCATATCCAACCCTGCTAGTCCCGGTGTAGTTGGAGTGATAGGAGCAACCTGAGAAGTCAAGGGATCTCCCCTCACTGATCGAAGCAAGTCCCACTCTATAGTCATAACATCCATATAAGACCATAGAAGATCATCCTGCCTAGTGATCTTCTCTATCTCTGTATCTATAGTGGTAATCTGTGCTCGGAGAGCTGCCCTCTCCTCCTCATATCCATGCCACTATGCCTATCCATCTATGAGATGACCCTAGAATACTCTCATCTATGCCTATAAGGTAGCCAGGGAGGTATCCCTCTCCATGATCTACATCCTCACCATTTGTAGCTAGGACTACAAGCTAGCCACCTAGGCTCTGAGCTGAGTCATCTCATCATTGAGCTCCTCCTTGCCCTCCTCCTCAACCTGGGGCTCCTCCTCTACTACTATAGCTTGACCCCATTCACCCTCTATCCTCTGATGAGTGTGTTGACCCATAGGATCCTCACCTGCTACCTCTACACCTACCTCATCCCTAGATCTACCTAGTGGGCCACCACCCTACCATAGCCTGGTAGTCCACCAAGCATCATAATCCATTGTGGTCCCTACATCCGCCAACCCTAAATCCTGGTAGACATCGTCCTCATATCCTAGTGGAGTCACCTGAGGCTAGGCCAAGTCTCTCTCCACCTTAAGGTGGTGGTATATAGTTGGATCTATTGGGATGTCCTGACAAATCCCAAACTTCCTAGTGATGCATGAGAAGTGGAAGAACTCATGTATCTTGGGCTTGCACCCGAGAAGCCATCTCTCATATCGTGTCCACCTCAGATAGTGGTCTGCCTCCTCCCATGCAGGATAGTCCATGTAGGGGCACCATAGAACTTGCCCTGGCCTCATCCCTATGAGGTGATCCATATAGTATTGTAGATCCCCTACATGTGACCTGCTCCTGAAGCCCTCGGCCTCCCTAGGCCAACATGTTGTGTAGCATTGTGACTCCTCATCAATATCACCAATCTATAGTGGTAATCCTCTAGGATGATCAATAGTGATATGCTCCCACACCCATATCTGGAGTAGTAAGCTACAACCAACTCCAGCGTGGCCCCACTGGGTGATCCGGTATAGCTCATCATAGAGTTGCATGAGTAGAGCACTCCCCCAGGATAGAATCAGTGGATCTCATGTAGTGCTAGCAAGCAGGTCCTATATCCTATCCAAGAGGTTCTAGGGGAACCTCACTCCTGAAGTATCAAGTAGCACAACCTACATGATGAGCTGCATCAACATGACCTATCATCGTGAGAAGACCCACTCTCAATACCAGTACTCGATGTGCACCCCACCATGCTTAGAGTCCTCCTATGCCTCATCACTCTTGGCATCGAATATCCTCCATAAAACTACATCCTTCACCATAGTGGGTAAAGATGTGATGGCCTCACCATCGATGGGGATACGGAAGATGTGGTAGACATCCTCCAAGGTCACTATGATCTCACCTATGGGCAGGTGGAAGGTGTTGGTCCATGCATCCCAATGGTGGGCCAAGGTAGTCATATAGGCCTGATCGACTTGGATGGAAGGCAATCATAGCACATAGCCAAAGCCTATAGCTACAAACTAGTCTCGATCAGTGTTGTATAGCTTGGGTAGTAGCTCATAAAGGAGATTTGACTCCCTCACTCTAGCAGTCAAAGTCTGAAGGGAGATAATAACAAGCTCAATTAAAATCATAAAAACATCAAAAATACACTTAAAAATACAAACAAATTAAAAAATCCTTCAAAAAGGCAAAAACAATAAAAAATGCATTCAAAATGTTCAAAAAAATCAAATCTTACTTGGAAAAATTCAAAAAAATCAATTAATTCCAAAAAATAGCAAAAAAATCAAAAAAATTAAAAATTTTTCTAAAGTTGCTCAACCATGGCTGACACCTGCAGACGGTGGCAATGGTCAAATTTTTGACCATTGGGATTTGAAGTCAGCCACGACCCCCAATTTTCCAATTGGGAGCCAAGTATGCCACCCATAGCTATGGGAAAAACCTCGTTCAAGGTCATTTCCCACCCCATCAACCCCAAAAATAAAACCCTCCCAAACTAACTAGCCTAGTCTAATCCTAACTAGGGTGTGGTTCGTTGCCAATAGTTTAGTGAGTTCATTTTACTCATTAATTAATTTGGTTCATTTTAAGTTGGTAATTCAATAAGTGAGGTTTGGAGGCTACCTTTGTAGCACCGGCTCTACCATTGGTGGATGCCTCCGATTGGTCAGCCATAGGGGTAGATTGCAAGGTTTGGCAGCATTCCATGTTAGTTTTGCAGTTTCTCCTCTCAGAGCTCTCTGATAAGCAGTTGGCAAATGGAAATAATGAATTTGAAAATGACATATTTTTCTTTTATATTTCCAATTTGGCCCTCAGCCATAGTTGGTAACCATGGGCACATAATTAGGGTTTGTCAATCGTGGGTCGGAGTCGCGGCTAAGGAATTTTCTAAAATTAGCTACGATTGACAACCGCGGCTAGTAGCCAGAAATAAATGCCCTCAAAATCCCACCATGAGGAGCTTTAAAATGCAAAATTAAAAATATTCAATGGGCCAAAACCCTCAAAAATTTCAAAAATAACAAAAACATTCACATAATTCAAAATTCAAATGCGCCTCGTATCCAGTTATTTACCCTACACACTTGGTGGTTGCAGCGACTTGCGCTCCATGCAATCCGACAAGATGAGTAAATCACCATAAGGCCATTTGGGGTAAATTAGTCATCGTTGAATTGTAATGCTTCACTTCACTCCCGAAGAAGGCCACAATAGTTGGACTACCCCACGAGAATGAAGCGTTCATTTCATTTCACCTATGACATCTTCAATAGATCATCGAACATAGTGATTCAACACAAGCCTAATTGGAATTGCTATCATCTTGATTTCCTAAGAAGGCCATTATGACCGGACTGCTCCATGGGATAGAGATGTACAATTACTATTAATGGTTGAAATCATGATTGAATTAGGCCTTGCCAAATAATAACAAAGTGCAAAAATCTTAAATCATCCAAATTATTCATCTTGGTCAAGTGACTCATCACTTTATTCAATGTCCTACCCTCATCGACTCATCGCTTGAGGGGGTAGTCATAATATCAATAATCATAATCAAATTCAACAAGATATCACTCGATCTTGTCAAAATTATGTTCATCTTACGAATCATTGCCAACAACTATCATAAGCTTACCCTTTGTTGGGGCAAAAAGCAAATATGATAGTTAAGTTAGTAGCTTTCCACCTATCAAAATGATTGTAGCCTGACTACCCGATCATCGTGGATACATGAAAGCTTTGCAAATTTAAGCCTTCCCTCAGTTGGAAGCAATGATTCTAAGATGTGCATCCTTTTGTAGGATTGGGGCATCTAATGTTGATCAGATCAATGATCATCATTCAACCTACAACATGGCTTTAGGTGGTCTATTTTTTCTCAGTGTTGTGCTTTCACACAACGCATCCCAAAAGGGGTATCTGTAGACACCTAAAATGCATCATGTGTAGGGGACTACTCATATGGGCATCCTAATAGACCATATGAATGATCTTGGACCATTCCAAGATAGAGCAGTGGTTTTAACCACTCAATTTAGGTAACTTTGGCCTACTCAGCCTTAGCCATAGATAACATTCGTAGCTAAGATGTCAACCATGGCTGACACCCATGGCTAACAGATTTAGCTATGCCTAAGAGCCATGGCTAGCTCTACAACTATCATGGACTCCTAAGCCAAGCCAAAATCAGTTACAATAGCCCTGGCAATAGATTTCAAGCGGTTTCGAGTGAGGAAGCTTCCAGATTCTTCCTCCCAACTGCTCCAACCTCCTGGTTCTTGATCTTGGCTTCCCAAAGAAGCTAAGATTAGGAATTGAGAGTGCTATAAGACCCCCCTCCAAATTGGGGAAAATTCTAGAGAAGCTTTCAATTGAATGCAACGAAGCCCTACCAGATTGGAGAGCCATTTGCAACCCTTGAGGAGTGCCTACATGCTGCCAATTTGGAAATCATGATTGCATTCGAAGCTATGGAGGTTTCAAGAGCTTGAAGAGATCATTCATCCACAATTGAACCACTTCCACTACAAATTCAAAGAATCTACATCACCAATTCATTCCAGAACATAGAGGTGACCCTTGATCATCAATTCCATGGAGGAAATTTGAGATTCAAGCCCTGATTACAAGAGCAAGAGCACTTTCTCCTCAATCACGGCTATCAACCATGGCTAACAGAGCTAGCTACGCTTCAGACCCATGGTGAGGGTTTGACATTCAATTTCCCTCATTTTAGCCATAGGATTTTCATTCTAAGCATGCAATTAGGTAGATCTGACATAGATTAGCTTTCATTCATGCTTTTGTATGGTTAATTGTAGAAATTAGAGGTAGCTTTGCTCTATTTCCTTCTATTTTTTCAATTTGCACTAGTTTCATTAGATTTGATTCATTTCAAGTTTTAATGGCAGATTATGCATCATAATAGCTAGATTTACTACTTTCTTAGCATTCTTTATAATAATTCAGAGGTTTTGTAATCATATTTACAAGTTTCCATGCTTTCTTGCTATATTTGTACTAATTCATGCAAATTCCTATCAAGAGCCTCATCATGAGAGGCCTCCTTTGCTTCTAATTCTCTTATGTTGTTTCTTGAATGTAGATTTATAGGATCTGGTCATATTCAAAGCATTCTTGGCAACATATTCCTCCGATCAAGTGAGAAGAAGGCTTCCTTGAGCCTTGAGCAATTCGTGTCTACATTAAGAGCCTATGTATTGCACCATCCCCTTTGAGGGGCTCAAAATATTGTATCAATTGTATCAAAGAATTCGGTATCCCTAAGAGGGACGTATTTGTAAAGGATATTTGCAATGATAATATAAAGAAGTTATTCTTTCTTGTTCAATTCATTGTTATTCTTCTTTTCATGCTTTAATGCTTGGTATAATTGATGCAATAGCCTAGGTGTATGCTTTTAGGGTGGTACACATACATACTAATGATACTAAAAATTATTTACTAGTTATGTATGCATGCATGGTTTACTCAAAGCTAAAGCATAAATCATAAAATTTTATCAACATAGATAGTCAAGAACACTTCTAAAGTCATAGCATACATACTAATGATACACACATACATACATTTAAAGTCAAAGCATAAATCATTATATTTTGTCGACATGGTTAATTAGTTCAATAACATAGCATCATTATGCATGCATGGTTTTAAAATTTCTAGTTTACTCAAACCTAAAGCATAAATCATAAATTTTGACAACCTAGACAGTCAATAACATTAAAAATCAAATATGCGAAATCATTGAAAATAGAATGATTATATGAATTTTTTCAAATCATTGAAATTTTACAATTGATCAAATACAGAAAATCATTGATAATATGATTTTTTTTAAATAATTGACATTTACAAATGATATCAAATACGGAAAATCATTGATAATATGAATTTTTTCAAATCATTGAAATTTTACAAATAATTTCAAATCTAGTAAATAATTGATTATATGAATTTGTCATATAATCATTAAAATTTCACATTTCTAGAAGCTAATAAAAAGCCTTATCGACTTATCCAAAAGAACTAGGAATCATTTGTGAATTCTACGTTTCCATAATCTCATCATCACTCCAATATGAATCATTTTCATCATTATCAACATTATTAGTGAGACCTCTCCTTTTTGCTAGGGACTTCCAATATGTCATAGCCCTATCATAGGGAAACTTACCCACCTCGTACGATGACACACATTCTCAAACAATTTTCCAAATTTTGTCCAACATGTTACAAAATTTTGATTTAACAAAATATAGTGCACTGAAAACCCCTTCTTCTTCAACAAATACCAAAATCATTGTCTGACATAATTCATATAAAATAAAGTATTCACTCATAGTTTCTTTTAAGACACTACTTCAATACAATTTTTACCAGAAACGCGTGATTGAACCAATCACATGTGTATTTTTAAAATGTGCAATTTGATTATCCATTGTTATTTCAAAATTGGTTGATTGTTGTCTCAGAAGTTCTTTATTTAGAATACCATTGATTTCAATGCCATTTATTTACACACTTTTAAATAAAGTGTCATAAGATTACCAATATATTTTACAAACAACTCACTTATGTTGGGCACTGAATTGTCATCAAGTTTTACTTAACACTGCAACTATCTATCTTCCAATTTTCTATCCAGGCATGCACCCGATAGTTGTAGCTCGACACTCAAGCATTGGATGGACCAAAGACAACTTCAATCCAACCTCCAGAGTAGGTTGGTTCCTTGTCAACTTAAAATGGTGTTGATACAATTAAATCTCAAATAAGGTTTTGAGATAAAGGTTAGAAAAGGTTTAGGGTTATAGGTATTATAAAAAATAGTGGCTGAATAGGCTAACAACATAGGCAACTACAGAAAAAGGCTCCCACAAGCTATTTCTAGTGTCCCATAACTCAATATTAGTAGCACCCAAACCATAAAATTTTTATACATTAAAACATAAACAAAGATATATTGCATAAAGTAATCTTAATATCTAATATTGATAATCCAAATTAGCAAAATAGACCAATAATTATATTTAACATAAATAAAATTTCTAACAACACAAATCTAACCAAGAATAGATTTCAACTACTCTCACAACTAGTAAATCAATAAGTTGGAATGAACTAACCATTCAAGTATTAACAGAAATGCAGCTCAAGGCTTCGAACTTCTTGCACAGGATGATGAAGATGACAAATTAGAGTAATTCTCCTTCCATTAGCTCACAAGAATATTTATAGTAGGGCAAGAAAATGCACTAGATCCAACCCTAAAAAATGAGGTTTCAACCTCTATTTATAGTTTGTAAATGAAAGAATATTAAGGATACATTACAAATATTACATATTTATAGCTTAGTAGAGAGTTTTTTGTTGGCATTATCTTACTAGTTTGACCTATGAGAAATCCACTATGAGTAAATCACCATGGCAACTTGGTGCTCAGTAACTTGCTGGTTTGTTGATGGTAGTTAGTATCCAGGTCATTAGAGACCATGTCTAATCCATGGATCATTCTTTACTACTATGATCCACCGTCGATCTACAACTTCTTCTAGTTCTTGTTCTTGAAACCCTTTGATGCTTCATCTTCCTGTCCTCCAATTGACTGCACTCTGATCCGATGAGTAAATACTTTTAAATACTTCAATATTATTAGAAAAATCTCAATCATAAATATTTATCATGAATGGTTGTGATTAAAACTCTACGAATTGGTAGGGAAAAACCAAAGCACCATTCCACACTTTTAATTTATGACATCATCTTTTGTGGCTTCAACTCTACGAAATTAAATTCTACCATAAAATACATTAAAGAACAAGGACACATTCTATTGCTAATCCACTTATTATCTTACCTCATATTTACTTTGTCTCCAAACAGAATGTAATCCACACAGAAAATATGGTGACATCAGCATCACCTTGGTCAAAATGCGGAATCACCAATCTTCACCAAAACTAGTGTAAATAACACTTCATCGCCAATTCGCATCTTTTGCAGTGTAAAACTAAGTTGGTGCAAATTAATATTTGTTGCTATTCTACACTTATTGTAGTGCTTTATGTATCTTTGTCACCAATATATATCAAAATACTCTTGAAACTCAATAGAATTGATATTACTAACACTTAGCCGCTCGGAGCATGCAAAAAACTACATGCGATCGCCATTCTGCACTTATTATGCTGATGTCATCATCGCTAAATACTTTTACAAAATCGAGACTTGTCTAGAATCTACTTCCAAATACACTATAAACTGAGTGGAATGGAAATAACTTGCTCAATATAAAAAATGCACTAAGTGTTGAGCGGATTAGGAAACTCTTTTTGCAGATCCACTTCAAAATACATTAGGGAATGTGCGGAATGAAAAATCATACCTTAGAATAAAATTTTCATGTTTTCTAAGGATGTGGCCATTTTGGGCCTACATTCTGGAACCTCCCAGATGGATTTTCTCACAAATACATAGAACTCAGAGTCTTATCTAGTGGGCATCAGGAGTCAAAAATGCTTATCTTAAAAAATGATTATCTTAAAAAATGCTTTAGAGAATAATTTCCATATGAAAAATACCCTTTGAAAACTAAAAACCCTAGAGGATAAATGTTCATATCAAGACCACACTTAATACATCCAAGAGGATAAATTTTCACATGGAGACTATACCATAAAAATTAATAATATGTCATTCTAGAAAAACTACTTTACTGCTCTAGCAAAACACAACTATGTTCTCCTTATAAAGCATTCTTACAATACATGATAAAAATACCTTCAAAAAAAACTTGTTGTTTTTTGTGTCCCTCTGGACTCATGCTTTTATTATTTCTTTCTGACCATGTCAGAGTAAAAATAAATCAAACAAAAATACAAAAGTTATGACTACATATGTACAAAACAAAAATTGTTAAGCTTGTCCCCCTTCAGGGTCTGTAGTAACTCTATCTAACTATTCTTCTTATTGGGCCTCTTCATTAGCATTATCCTCTAGCTATTTCTCAGCTTCTTCCTCTAGAGAAGATTACTCTTTATTTTCTTCTTGAGCATTATCACCAAAGAGTTGCACCATCAGTTTCAAAATATTTAGGTCTTATTTCTAGTTTGATTTTGAGGGGTTGAAAGTCTCCTTCAGCTGCTTATAAATGTACTGGAGTTCACCAATATCTTAATAATTAGCAACACTTCCTCTATTTACCAAGTCTTCCATGATATCTCTGAGCCTGGTAAAATCAATAATAATTTGTGAAGCTTTATCTTGATCAATTGGTTCTTTTAGAGAGTCAATATCAAACTCATATTGTAATCTCTCACCAGTATTTTCTTAATTTCTTCAACTGACAACAAACTGTGGCCTTCCATCCATAACCCTCTGAAACCAATTTGGATAATTTCCTTATTAACATCCACTACATCCTTTATTACTCCTTCAATATTGTCAAATAATAACCAAGCCTTTTGGAGTGCTCTGTGCTTCTTCACTACAATTCTGGTAGCAACTCTAGCAATGCTCCACTCCTTATTAGGGATTGGATTAGTAGAATCACTGAGTCTACTATCCACTAGCCTATGAATTTGCTTAGCTAGAATTACCATAGGTTGTAGTTCTCCAGTGAAACTATCCAGATATTTTTGAATTCTTTGGAGTAGGCGACTGACATCATCTAAATAACAAAAAATAAGCTGCAACCTTGATCATTTCTCTAGAACTTCAAAGAGCAATTACTTTCTCACTTTCTTTAGTCTAGCCTTGAAAAAACTAGAAGATTTAGCCTTTTCAATTTGAAGCTGCTGCTTAAGACTCTGTATTTCTTTAGCATGTTCTTAATTTTTCTTCTTATGTTCTTCTATCTTCTCCTTGAGCTTATTAGCTTCCTTAAACTTCTCTTTCTAGATCTTACCTTATTTTCTCAAAGATTTTTCCACTTATTTTTTATTGTTGATATTTTTTTAAAGCTTTTCTATTTGCTTTTCTAACTTTCCCACATTTTCTTTGAATATATCATTCTTTACATAAAAAATTTCCAAGTGGGCTTTGGCTATGACCAATTCATCTTCTTTAGGCAGCTTGTCAATATCTTTTGTATACTCTTCAATATGATAATATTGGGTATTCATATTAGTTTTAGGCTTGCTCACAAGGGGAATCATGGATCTAGATGTTATTTACCTTGAAAATGGATCAATAAATATGCTTCTCCTCTTCATGCCCATCCTATTGGAAGGCTTGGACAATTTTTTTACCCATAAATATTGATTTTTTTGTGTATCTTCCTATTCCTTCTACAAAGATTCTTGAGTAGGGTAACTTACAACAAGAGGATAAGAAGACACAAGATATGCAAGCATAAAATCAAATGTTGACAACAATTGTGCAAAAGTAGTTATAGTAGAATCTGTGACCATAGTGTAATTTGTGATCACTACTATTGTTGCATTTGGTAGGCTAATGGAAACTGAAGTGAGACTCACAAATGGGTGAGTGGGTGTACTTGAAATATTTTTTTTCTTAAATGAGAGTGGTGGTTATAATGGAAAATATGTAACTATGGGAGATGATAAAAGGGAATATCAGATGATGAAGGTGGAATCTCAAATTATGAAGGCAGAATTTTGGATGATGAAGGTGGAATTTACGGTGACCTTGGAGGAGACGGGTTGGTTTGTACCTTAGTCATGATTGATGAAATAAGTGATGGAATATGAGGTGGAAAAGCTACCTTTGTTACAATTTCTTGCTCATAAATGGAATGATATTTCCTTGGGGAATTTGGAGTAAGAATAGAAGAGGGATTAGAGACCATACCTTCACCTACTAAAGTAGGGTGTTGAATAGTTGTCTCTGTGATCCATAGTTGTTCCTATTGTATCAATCATTCCATAGCTAAAATCATTGTTTCATCAACTATGTCCTCTTTATCCATCCTCTACTTCTTTGAAATCTCTTTCTCAATTATTTATGGTGCCCTCTTGGATTTTCTTTGAAAAAAATTTCAGGTGACTTTCTCACTTTCTATATCTTCTTCAAATAATCCTTTCTTGTACTGTTTCCTCTAGTAATATCTATTTAGAAATGGGATTTAATTATACTATCATTGCAATGGTGAAACTTAGAGGTGTAAACCTAAAGTTCTCATCCTTTTCATTCTAATATATATCTGTATCTAGAGGCTATCCACCTAGGGCTAGGCACTTAGGTATTTTTACTATCTCTATGACTGGTGCACTAAAAATCCTTGCATCAGAATAGTGCATATTACTCATCAACTGTGCTCCTTTTGGAAATTACTCTATTTTCTCATTTTAAGGCTAACAATTCTTTAAAACTTTGGCAGCAATCAATGGAGTATTAGATTCCTCTTCTTTAAATTCTTCTTCTGAAGGTGGGGATGGAGAATCAGACCTAGTTTGTGACTTTTTGTAGATTAGCACTATATGCCTTGGGTCTTTGGGCTTCCAAGTTTTGACATTATCATCATACTTTTTAGAAAATTCACCATCAATTTTTAACACAAACTTGGATTTTTCTTTACCAATCTCAATTCTCATCCTCCACTAGTCTAATATTTTAGCATTGTTCCATTTCTCTTTTTTATTTGCTTCATCACCAGTTGATTCTTGATACTGAGGTTCCTCTTTCTTTTCTTATTTTTCCTCAATATATTTTATGGTAGACTCCTTTAATCGATTGTTTACATTATTTTCTTGGTCAAAATAAATAATTTATTCATAAAAGTCTAACCATGGAGGAATTTGATCCATATTAGAAACATTCCACTCCAAAAGAGCAGTTTCTTTATTATTTTTGCCTTGTTAAAAATGGGGCCTAAATCTCTTCTCAAATTTATAGGCATTTTCTCCATTTAAGGCTATATTCCTTTTATATAATATATCATATGGATCATAACTCCATCTCTGAGTAATATAGAATAGACCCAACTTATCCAGGTATTAGTCAATTTGTTCACCCTGTCACTTCTTAGTAATAGTTATATCATCAACACTTTGATAGGTCAACATAGATCTCCTCTTTCTCCCAGAGCCATAGTTCAAATCTATAAATTTTACTTGCCTCAAGTATTCTAAAGCAAATAGCCTATATATAATAAAGTGGGTTAGCATAAAAGTCTTACCCATAAAGCCATACAGTCTAATTATTGTGCCCTACATTAGGAGATACCAATATCCTTCCTCTGCACCTTCTATTCTCAATATTTTCTTGGCCAGAGGTGGTAGCCTAGGGCATTATCCATACATTATTTTCAATGTTGGCCCTAAGAATTCCAAGTTAAATTTGTAATAAGACTCAGTGATTCTTAGATGATTAGTCTAGTAACAAACTGAAATGGGGTCTCCTTCACTAGTCTTGTCCTTGATTGGAATCTAGGGAATCATGTCTCTTACAGCAACATAAAACATCCATACCAAGCTTGAGCAATGCCTAAAACAAGGTGCATTAGAGCTTCTTTTCATTCTTACTAATTGCTCATGCATTCTCTGAGCAAGGAAATCCAACCTGTCAAAATAGATAACCCCAATGCCCTTCTTCTCTACGCTTTACTCATACATCCTTTCATTGGAAATGCAATATGTGGTGAGTAGAAATTCATGTCCCGAAAAACATTCATTTCTCTTCCATAGATTATCAATCTGGTAAATTCGTAAAATTATGAGTGTCATGCACAGTATATGCTTGCAGTGTTGGGGAACAAATTTGGTTGTACCTTATTTAGTTTGGTGGGGAGGTTTGTGTAATTGGATTCCAGCCAAACCAAATAAACTGAGTGCAGAGAATTTAAATAAATAAAATACAATGCTGGAAATAAAATGCTGAAAATAAAAGCACACACCTAAATTAAATAAATCAAGAACTAAAGCAATAAAATAATCTACAAAAGATAAAGAACAGAAATAAATAGGGGAGGACTACTATAGGGAGTGGGCCCAAGCTCCCGCAGATAGTCCACCCGGCTAGCTACGTAGAGCTTGCTCGAATAAGAGGAGTTGCACTCTTAATTAATTAAACAATAAAATAAAATAAGTTGTGTAAAATTAATCATTGATCTTCGATCTCCCCCTGTTCATCTGGCCTGCGTCTTTATATAAAGCGCAACCAGATATCATTACAATAACAAATCGGTCTATTTTAATCATGTGATGTGATTTAGTTACAATTGATTCTACACATTTTATTCTTCTATTTTAAAGTATGTTCGTTCACCAGAAGGATAAATATAAATATCCTTAGGTGTACATAACAACAAATCCTAAACTAATGAATCCTAAAAATAAAAATATGCTTTAACAGCTTTACAAGGTCAACCGGCAAATCGGTTGATAATAATAACAAACACTTTATTCTATTTAATAAATGCAAAAATAGATCTCCTTTGTCTTCACGTGCAACCTCCTCCATAGTCCTTGGTCAACCAGTCAAAGTTGACTTGGTAAATATTGCAAAGTATGAAGGCATGGAGGTGCCTTCCGGTTGTAGGGAGGCGCTCTTCTTTCATTGGCACCTTTCGGTTGCAGGGAGGCGCTTGTCTTCCATTGGCACCTTTCGATTGTAGGGAGGCGCTCGTCTTCCGTGGGTGCCTTCCGGTTGTAGGGAGGCACTCATTTTCTATTAGTGCCTTTCGGTTGTAGGGAGGCGCTCTTCTTTTGTTGGCGCCTTTCGATTGCAGGGAGGCGCTCATCTTCTGTTGGCACCTTCTGGTTGTAGGGAGGCACTTGTCTTCTGTGGGTGCCTTTCGGTTGTAGGAAGGCGCCTACTTCTGTTGGGTGCCTTCCTTGAAGAGGAAGGTGCCTACTCTCTTGCATTAGTCTCTGTAAGCAGAAGTATATCGGGTCTGAGTGGATGTAGACTGGAAAACACCATATTAGTACCAATACCTGCATTTATACACATTTCCCACTAAAAACACCAATCAAGCATAATATCGGATTTTCTATCAATTATATGCATAAGTTATATAAAATACATTTCATATGCTAATTGAACTAGTGATAATTCTCCTTAACCGTGTATATAAAATGAGCATTTTTGGTGCTCATCATCCCCCCATGCCTAACATGTGCCACGCCCTCGTGGCACCAAAATTTGAAGTTATCCCTCTCACAGGCTGACCATACCAAAAATTTTGTCATGTCTTCGTGACAACAACCCCCGGGATATATATTTTTTTCCATCTTTTTTTTTTTAATGGCCTTCAGCATCTCTGTTTCTTTGCCGCTGAGTGCTGCTATTTTTTCCATTCAGCACTACTATTTTTTTTCTCAGTACTATTTTTTTTTTTATTCAGCACTATGTTTTTTTTTTTTCATTGAGTGCTGCTATTCTTCATCCATAGAGTGATGTGGCACTAGCAGAAGTTAGAAACACATCCTGATTAATCATTGCGGACAAATAGTTAAATCGTGACCACACTGTTTAGGGAAAATTACCACTGCACTAATGCTGGCATTTTCCAGTGTTGCACATTAGTCAGATTTGGTGAGACCAAATTTGTTTAAAACAAGTGCAATCACTAGCTACTATTTTTACCCACATCTGAAACATATTTGACATCTCCATAACCTCCTTGTGGTAGAGAGTAGCATCATTTATATGTGTTTGCTCAAGATGAATACCATTGTAAGGAGGCGACAATGAAAATGACACCAAATTTATTCATGTAGATGCCATAGCCTCTCTCTCTATTTTTTTTTTTCAATTATATTTTTTGATATTCACACAATGACACTGAGAGGGGGAGTGAATCAGTGTAAATATTAATTATCAAATCTACAACATTTAAAATGAAGCAAAGAGAACTTGAAAACCAGAAAAGCAAATTGAACAATAGAGCACACCACAACACTCAATATACCGAGGTTCACCAATTTGGCTACTCCTCAAAAATGACCGCTTGGACTCCAATCCAAATCCAGTCTTTGCAAAATACCAATTTTACAAACACTTTACAAGCATCTACTGGAAGGAGCACCAACCCCTTAGTTTTCTACTGCAACAGATAGGAGCACCAACCCCTAGTCCCAAGCACCAACTTGGACTGCAATTCTGAGCAATTTAAAATGATATAAAAATGTCTTCACTTCTTACATGACCCTGACTGGTCTGCAATTAAACAAACTCTGCACACTCTCACGGCTCTGCTAATTTCTCTCTTGGCTCTCTTCTAACCCTCTTTTCACAGCAATTTCCCTCTAACAGCAGCCATAGTATTCTCTGTACGACTGTCCTTTTATAACCCCTTTTTCTCATCGGGACTCTTCGTCTTCTATAACTTTTCAATCCTGCATGCAGTCGAATGACATACTCTAACTATTCGAATTCTTTTCTCCTCTCCATAAGCGGTTGTTCGAATCCTTGCAAATACGGCTGTTCGAATGCTTTTACGATCCTGCATATACGACTATTTTGAATGCTGCAAATACGTCTGTTCGAAAGCTTTTACGACCCTTCATATTCGGCTGTTCGAATTCTGCAAATACAGCTTTTCGAATACACTTTCGATTCTCCATATGTGATTCTTCGAATGCTTTTCAATCATGCATATACAGATGTTCCAGTGCATGTCCAACACCTGTCAATGTGTAACTGCCGATCTGACTTCAGTTACTTCTTACGTAACTGGTTGCATGATGCTTTTTTGACACGTGTCACCTTGCATGTTCCTTCGGCATTTACCAGCCAAACTGTTACCTGTCGTGAATTCGTGACATTTCTACCCATTTGACTTTTTTTGGGCTGTTGACCATGAAAACCTGACCTGTCACGATATCGCGACACTTTTTGCAGCCGTACGCCTTCATGCCCTTGCTGTCACGAAATCATGACCATTTTGGCCTTTGAAAGCTTTCCCACCGTTCATGTCACGAAATCATGACACTTCAAACTTTTGCTGACGTCATCCTTAATGTTGTCGCGAAATCGCGACGCTTCCGGCTTCCTGAGGCTTCTCTTGCAACTTGTCGCAAAATCGTGACACTTTCAGCTTTTGCTGACGTCATCCTCATCATTGTCGCGAAATCACGATGCTTTCGGCTTCCAGCGGCTTTTCTTTCACCCTGTCGCGAAATCGTGACACTTTCAATTTTGCTGACGTCATCCTCAGCTTTGTCACGAAATCGTGACGCTTTCGGCTTCCAACGGCTTTTCTTTCACCCTGTCACGAAATCGTGACACTTTCAATTTTTGCTGACGTCATCCTCAGCTTTGTCACGAAATCATGACGCTTTCGGCTTTCGTACAATCCTTGCTTCATGCAGTAGCGAAATCGCTACAACTTTGTGCCTTGTGCTTTCGACTTGCTACATCTTTGAGTTTTGCGATTTTGATTGGTAGCGAAATCGCTACACCTTCGCATAGTGCACTTTTGGACTTGTAGCGAAATCGCTACACCTTCATGTTGAGCTTTTTCAACTTGTAGCGAAATCGCTACACCTTTGCTTTGAGCAGTTTTGACACGTAGCGAAATCGCTACACCTTTGCTTTGTGTATTTTCGACTTGTAGCGAAATCGCTACAACTTTTTCACTTAGCACTTTCTCCCTGCTTTGGCCAGCAAAAATTCAACATGTAGCGAAATCGCTACAGTTACTCGACTTAGCTTCTTGGCCTCCGACATGTCACGAAATCATGACAATTTTGCTTGCGCCTTCTCTCTCCTCGGCCATGTCGTGAAATCGTGACCATTTTGCTTGCACCTTCTCTCTCCTCGACCATGTCACGAAATCATGACAGTTTCTCCATATTTTTCTCTCTCCTCTACTATGTCGTGAAATCGTGACAATTTTGCTTGCACCTTCTCTCTCCTCGGCCATGTCGCGAAATCGCGACAATTTTGCTTGCACCTTCTCTCTCCTCGGCCATGTCGCGAAATCGTGACAATTTTGCATGCATTTTCTCTCTCCTCCGTTATGTCGCGAAATCGTGACATTTTTCTTTCTGCCTTCGGACCTCTCAACCTGTCGCGATATCGCGACAGAAAACATGTCGCGATATCGCGACAGTTTTCTTACTTGTCTTTTTCTGCAAATTTTTGAATCTGGGTCACTTTTGTTTTCTTGCAAATTCACTGTACTTGATCTGACTGACTTCAGAATTCTTGTCCATTGCTTCAATCGCATCAATTTCTGTCTGTGTTGACAACAATGACAATACTTTTGCTGCACCTTGTTCAACAATCTCCCCCTTTGGAATTGTTGGCAACACTTATGCACTCTCCTGTAATTCTTCTCCCCCTTTGACAATAATACCAAAGGGTTGTTGCAGACTCCCCCGAGTCTATGCACACCACTCTCAGACAAATGTTGTTATAGTTAGCAAAAATCATGAATATAAGCAAAACTATAAGTATAGGCATAAATGCACCCCCTGAGAATGTGATCCCAAATGAAAGTCAGTTCTTGGGAATTGTGACCACTCCCAACTTATGTCGAAGGTACTCAAAAACTTCCTTGGGCAATGGTTTTGTGAATATATCAGCTACTTGCTCTGTAGTTGGAACAAAGTCCAATTTGACCTCTCCTTCAACAACTTTATCCTTCAAGAAATGATATCGGATTGCAATATGTTTGGTTCTAGAATGCATAACCGGATTCTTGGATATGTTGATAGCACTAGTGTTATCACATTTTATTGATATTGGCTCTTTGAAGTGAATACCAAGATCTTTCAAAGTTTGTCTCATCCATAATATCTGTGTACAGCATGTTGTGGCTGCAATGTATTCTGCCTCTGCAGTGGATAGAGAGACTGATTCTTGTTTCTTGTTGTGCCATGCTACCAGCCTGTCTCCAAGATAAAATGCTCCTCCACTGGTACTCTTTCTGTCATCAATACATCCTGCCCAATCTGCATCAGAATATGCAATCAAAGTGAAATCTTTACCTTTTGGGTACCACAACCCATAATCCATAGTACCCTTGAGGTACACGAAGATCCTCTTTACAACTGTCACATGAGTTTCTTTGGGACTAGCCTGAAATCTTGCAACCATGCATACCGCTTGTAATATGTCCGGTCTAGTGGTCGTTAAATACAAGCAGGCTTCCAATCATAGACCTGTACATTGTTTGATCTACATCCGGAGATTTGTCATCCTTGCTCAACTTGCAGCCTGTTGTCATGGGAGTGCTAACAGGTTTGCTGTCTTCCATTGTGAACTTTTTTAGCATTTCTTTTACATATTTAACTTGAGAAATAAAAATGCCCTTTTCATTTTGATTGACCTGCAATCCTAGGAAATAAGAAAGTTCACCAATCATAGACATCTCAAATTCTTTCTTCATTTTAGTTGATATGTCTTTGCAATATTCATCCATCTGTTGCCAAATATTATATCATCTACATAAACAACAAGAACAATAAGATGCCCCTTCTCTGTTTTGACATATAAATTGCTGTCCACCAAACCTTTCTTGAACCCTTGTTTAATAAGATAGTTATCCAGCCTTGCATACCATGCTCTGGGTGCCTGTTTCAAACCATATAATGCTTTCTTTAACCTGCAAACAAAATCTGGATTGTCACCAAGTTGGAAACCATCTAGCTGTTCAATGTAAACCTCTTCTTCCAGTTTTCCATTCAAAAATGCTGATTTTACATCCATTTGATATACTTTGAAATTTTTATGGACCGCTAAAGCCAGAAACATTCTGATTGCCTCTAGTCTGCTACCGGTGCAAAGGTTTCCTCAAAATCAATGCCTTCAACCTGAGCATAGCCTTTACAGACCAATCTTGCCTTATTTTTGACAACCTGTCCATCTTCATTTAACTTATTTCAAAAAATCCATTTAGTGCCTATTATGTTTTTATTTGTTGGCCGTGGTACTAATTCCCAGGTATTGTTTTTCTCAATCTGATCTAGTTCTTCATTAATTGCCTTCATCCAACTTTCATCTGTGCTTGCTTCAGCAACATTTTTAGGTTCAATGCTAGATAACAGAGAATAGTTCCGCACTGCTGCTCTTCTTGTCTGAATACCATCTGTGGGATCCCCAATAATCTGTTCACTGGGATGGTTTTTCTGCCAATTGCCTATTTTAAATTTCCTGTTTTCTTCTTCTTTTGAGTCAGTTTTTACAACATCTGGATCAATTTTCTGATTCTCATCTGTTTCCTTTTCATCATCACCTTCAATGACTTCTTCATAAATAGGGTAGTTTTCTTGATAAGTAATTTCTTGTTCTCTACCTTCATCAACTTTCACATCAGCACTCTCAACAATTTTCTTTAGCCTCTTGTTGTAACATGTGTAGGCTTTGCTTTTTGTTGAGTAACCAAGAAAGATACCTTCATCAGCTCTATCTTCAAATTTATCGAGATTATCTTCAGTCCGTTTGATGTAGCACTTGCTGCCAAATACTTTGAAATGTCTTGTTGTTGCCTTTCTGCCGAACCACAGCTCATAAGGTGTTTTGCTTTCATGTGGTCTTAGCATGCACCTGTTTTGAATGTAAACTGCAGTATGTACTGCCTCTTTCCAAAATATGTCAGCTATTTTGTTCTCAGCCAGCATTGTCCGTGCCATTTCCTGCACTGTTCTATTCTTCCTTTCTACAACACCATTCTACTGAGGTGTCCTAGCTGCTGAAAACTGTCTTCTTATCCCATATTTTTGACAGTATTCTGCAAATTCTTCTGAAATAAACTCTCCTCCTCTGTCTGATCTTAGGCATTTAATCCTTTTTCCAGTTTGATTTTCAACCTATTTTTTAAAAATCTTAAACATCTCAAAGGCATCTGATTTAAGCTTTAAAAATAATATCCATGTCATCCTGGAGTAATCATCTATTAACAACATAAAGTATTTGTCACCATTTATGCTTTGTGTTCTCATGGGTCCACACAAATCAGTATGAATTATCTCCAAAGGTTTGCTGGTGAAGTATTCCTTTGATTTAAAAGTGGATCTGGTTTGCTTCCCTTTTTGACATGAAGCACGGATGCTATTTACTTGGTTTGCCAATGGTTGGTATATCTCTTATCGCCCTTTTTGAACTTATTTTTGCCAGATTGTCAAAACTAATATGACCGAGCCTCTTGTGCCACAGCCAATTTTCATCTTCCTGTCCAATCAAGCATGTTCCTTCTGCAGTTTTTGAGAGAGTATATAGATTACCAGAAGTCCTAGATCCAGTAGCTATCGACTTCCCACTGTGTGCTTTTCTCACTTCACACCTACCGCTTCTTAAAAATGACTTCATGACCTCTATCACAGATTTGACTTACACTCGGCAAGTTATGCTTCAGACCAATCACAAACAAGACTTCTTTTGATTTTATCTTTCCATCACTGATCTTGACTGATCCCTTTCCAACAATCTTTGCTCCATCATTATTTCCAAATTTCACAGAACCACCTTCATAATTCTGTAAATTCTCAAATTTTTGCTTGTCACCTGTCATGTGACTGGAGCATCCACTGTCAAGTATCCATGGTGCAGATTTGTCTTGTGCTTTAAAAGTCGTCTGAACAATCAAAGATTCCTTTTCTTTCCATTCTGGTTTGATGATAGATTTGGCTACTTGTTTTGCCTTTGTCCTTTCATTAGCATGTGCCTGTTTTCTAGGAAATTTCTTGTTTTGTTTCAACCCACTTGGTTGAGATTTTCTACCCTGATAATTATTTGATGCACAAGTGCTTCTACAGTTTCTAGCAATATGTCCAAAATTATGACAATTATAACATTCAACTGCATAATTCATTAAAGGAGAAAAAACATTTCTGCTGGTGAAATTCCTTTGAGATACATTATGCTTGCAATCTGAAATCATATGGCCATAAGCATTGCATTTAAAACAATAACCAGAAAAGGAATGATTAAACCTGGGTGCCGGTCTTTGCCAGTTTGAAGTAGGAGCCATGAATCTTCTCCTTCTTGGATGTGTGACTTTTGTGAATCCATCTTTGTCAGTACTCTTCTTGAGTCTGGCATTATTGCTTTCTTTGGCATGATTTGTTTTTTCTAGGTCAACCCTGATCTTTTCTTCTTTCTTTATGGGTTCTACATTCAAGGCCTTTGAACCCTTTGATGATTCTCCTTCATCGAAGCCTAAACCAAATTTGATGTCGGAAGGCCTTTGGTTATTTAACATTTTATCCAGCTTTACAGTACTTTCTTCAAACTTATGAAAGCAGCTCAATTTTCTATTCATCTCCTCTAGCTGCATCCTTAACTTAACAATGTCTTCCTCTAGCTTGCTGCATTCAACTGTCTTTACAGTTAATTGTTCATCAAGAACTTCAGACATTTTCTTGAATTCCTCTGTCTGTATTTTTAAACCTGTTTATTATGTCAGTGGCATCCTCTAGTTTTCTTGAAAACTTTTTGTTCTTTTTCCTTTCTACACTCAACTCTTCAAGTGCAGCAACCAATTCTCCTTCCAGATAAACTTCAGCCTCATCTTTAAAGCTTTCATCACCTTCCTGATTTTCTTCTGTTCTTTCCTCTTCAAGTGCCATGAACAGAGCTTCACTGTTTCTTCTTCAGAATCCTCACCTGAGCTTTCTTCAGAAGAGCTGACATTCTTTGATATGAAGCTTTTCTTCTTGAGGTTGTTCTTTCTAAAATTTTGTTTCTTCTTCCAGTCACCTTTTTCTTGGAGTGACCCTTCACCATTTTTGGTTTTCTCATGCATTGGGCATTTGGCTGCAAAATGACCGACTCCTCCACAATTGAAGCACTTGAATGGTAGCTTTCCTCTATATTTTCCTTTTCCCTTTGTGAGTTTTCGAACAAAATTTGCTTCTGTTTCATCCAGTGTCTCTTCATCCTCAGATTCATGTTCAGTTTTTATATTCTTGTGTGCTTTAAAAGCAGCTTCTCTGTCTATAGGCTTAGTTTGTCCTATTCTCATTTCGTATGCAGTCAAGGAACCATGCAGCTCATCCATGCTAAAATTGTTTAGATCTTTTGCCTCTTCTATTGCAGAAACTTTGGAGTTAAATCATTTGTGAAGGGTTCTGAGAACCTTTTTCACAACAACTGCATCATCCATTTCTTCATCGAGTCCTTTGATTGCATTGATGATTCCATTGACTCTCAACATATAGGCCTCTATGTTCTCATCTTCCTTCATTTGTAATGCTTCGAACTGAGCTCGATGAGTTTGCAGCTTGGCTTCCTTGATCTTGTTGTCTCCTTCATGGATGCTCTTCAGTTTATCCCACATGTCTTTTGCCGATTTGCAGCTCATGACTCTTATCAATTCACTGTCTACAAGTCCACACATTATGGCATTCTTAGCTTTGGAGTTGTTCTCAAATTTTTTCTTCTCAGCAGTATCTGTTGGAGGAGTAGTGGGTGTTGTGTATCCACTATCTACAGAATCCCAAATATCATATCCCAATGCACTCAGATATGTTTGCATCCTGAGTTTCTAGAAAGTGTAATTAGTTCCATCAAACAAGGGAGCTTTGTTGGATGAGAATCCTTCACCGCCTGCCATTGTTTCTTCCAAGATCACCTTAGCTGATTAAGCTTGTTCAAGGAACCTAGCTCTGATACCAATTGATATTCACACAATGACACTGAGAGGGGGGGTGAATCAGTGTAAATATTAATTATCAAATCTACAGCATTTAAAATGAAGCAAAGAGAACTTGAAAACCAGAAAAGCAAATTGAACAATAGAGCACACCACAACACTCAATATACCGAGGTTCACCAATTTGGCTACTCCTCAAAAATGACCGCTTGGACTCCAATCCAAATCCAGTCTTTGCAAAATACCAATTTTACAAACACTTTACCAGACATCTACTGGAAGGAGCACCAACCCCTTAGTTTTCTCACTGCAATGAGATAGGAGCACCAACCCCTAGTCCCAAGCACCAACTTGGACTGCAATTCTGAGCAATTTAAAATGATATAAAAATGTCTTCACTTCTTACATGACCCTGATCGGTCTGCAATTAAACAAACTCTGCACACTCTCACGGCTCTGCTAATTTCTCTCTTGGCTCTCTTCTAACCCTCTTTTCATAGCAATTTCCCTCTAACAGTAGCCATAGTATTCTCTATATGTCCTTTTATAACCCCTTTTTCTCATCGGGACTCTTCGTCTTCTATAACTTTTCAATCCTGCATGCAGTCGAATGACATACTCTAACTGTTCGAATTCTTTTCTCCTCTCCATAAGCGGCTGTTTGAATCCTTGCAAATACAGCTGTTCGAATGCTTTTACGATCCTGCATATACGGCTATTTTGAATGCTGCAAATACGTCTGTTCGAAAGCTTTTACGACCCTTCATATTCAGCTGTTCGAATTCTACAAATACAACTTTTCGAATACACTTTCGATTCTCCATATGTGATTCTTTGAATGCTTTTCAATCATGCATATACAGATGTTCCAGTGCATGTCCAACACCTGTCAATGTGTAATCGCCGATCTGACTTCGATTACTTCTTACGTAATCGGCTGCATGATGCTTTTTCGACACGTGTCACCTTGCATGTTCCTTCGACATTTACCAGCCAAACTGTTACCTGTCATGAATTCATGACATTTCTGCCCATTTGACTTTTTTTGGGCTGTTGATCATGAAAACCTGACCTGTCACGATATCGTGACACTTTTTGCAGCCGTACGCCTTCATGCCCTTGCTGTCATGAAATCGTGACCATTTTGGCCTTTGAAAGCTTTCCCACCGTTCATGTCACGAAATCGTGACACTTCGAACTTTTGCTGATGTCATCCTTAATGTTGTCGCGAAATCGTGACGCTTTCGGCTTCCTGAGGCTTCTCTTGCAACTTGTCATGAAATCGTGACACTTTCAGCTTTTGCTGATGTCATCCTCATCTTTGTCGCGAAATCGTGACGCTTTCGGCTTCCAGCGGCTTTTCTTTCACCCTGTCACGAAATCGTGACACTTTCAATTTTTTGACGTCATCCTCATCTTTGTCGCGAAATCGCGACGCTTTCGGCTTCCAGCGGCTTTTCTTTCACCCTGTCGCGAAATCGTGACACTTTCAATTTTTGCTGACGTCATCCTCAGCTTTGTCGTGAAATCGCGATGCTTTCGGCTTCCGTACAATCCTTGCTTCATGCAGTAGCGAAATCGCTACAACTTTGTGCCTTGTGCTTTCGACTTGCTACATCTTTGAGTTTTGCGATTTTGACTGGTAGCGAAATCGCTACACCTTCGCATAGTGCACTTTTGGACTTGTAGCGAAATCGCTACACCTTCATGTTGAGCTTTTTCAACTTGTAGCAAATCGCTACACCTTTGCTTTGTTTTGACATGTAGCGAAATCGCTACACCTTTGCTTTGTGTATTTTTGACTTGTAGCGAAATCGCTACAACTTTTTCACTTAGCACTTTCTCCCTGCTTCGGCCAGCGAAAATTCAACATGTAGCGAAATCGCTACAGTTACTCGACTTAGCTTCTTGGCCTCCGACATGTCATGAAATCGTGACAATTTTCCTTGCGCCTTCTCTCTCCTCGGCCATGTCATGAAATCATGACAATTTCAATGCTTCTCTCCAACATGTCATGAAATCGTGACAATTTTCCATCTTCTCTCTCCTCGACCATGTCACGAAATCATGACAATTTTGCTTGCACCTTCTCTCTCCTCGGCCATGTCGTGAAATCGTGACAATTTTGCTTGCACCTTCTCTCTCCTCGGCCATGTCGCAAAATCACGACAATTTGGCATGCATTTTCTCTCTCCTCCGTTATGTCGCGAAATCGTGACATTTTTCTTTCTGCCTTCGGACCTCTCAACCTGTCGCGATATCGCGACAGAAAACATGTCGCGATATCGCGACAGTTTTCTTACTTGTCTTTTTCGCAAATTTTTGAATCTGGGTCACTTCTGTTTTCCTGCAAATTCACTGTACTTGATCTGACTGACTTCAGAATTCTTGTCCATTGCTTCAACTGCATCAATTTTTGTCTGTGTTGACAACAATGACAATACTTTTGCTGCACCTTGTTCAACATTTTTTTTTAAGGCACATCATGTGTTTGAATTCTAATGGGAGATTTTGAAAAACTGTGGAGGCGTCGACTGGTATTAGCATAGAAATGATTTTAAAATAATTATACACATAATTAATAAGAAAATCAGTACATACCCGGTTGAATTTCATAGAATCTGATATATATGATGTTGGTGGTGTGAGACGTCTTCACGTTGGTGCTCCTGGAGATTTTATTTATTTATTTATATGTATCTTTATCTGTTCTTCCATGAACAGAACATATCTTGACTCTCTCTTCTTCTTTTTTTCTTTTCTTTTTTTTTCTCTTCATTTATTTTTATTTTATTTATTTATTTATTTTTTTTTCATCCTCTACATCAAAGAACAAAGTCAATCCACAACAACTGAGCTGGTGACTCTAAACTTTGAAATACCCAGCTAATAGCACACAAAATATTTTAATCCTGCATTGACATATCTCTCTCCGAATGCATTTACAGGATGAATATTAAAATTTATACCTAACACATGTGCGTCCAAAATGATCTCCCCTCTGAATTATTTCTTTTGCATACATAATTGGAACAACACTGCATTCCTTTATTTTTTGGAGTGAGGAAAAATAGTATTTCTTTCATTATTCACGACATCTGTCAGGTGCATTACTGAGATGTATGTGTTGTATGTGCTGGCATTGGCAGGATGTTCTCATCCGTTGGTGCGATCCCCAAATTAACCTACATGTTGTAGAGTTGGAACTGCACCAATTTTTGTTGCCCACATCATGCTTGTCTATTCAATGGGTGAATAACAGGGGCACCTACCCTCTGAGGAAGGTGCTTGCCTTCTAGTGGCACCTTCCTATTGGTGCCTTCCTGTGGCACCTTCCTATTGGTGCCTTCCTATGGTGCCTTCCTATGGGCGCCTTCCTATGGCACCTTCCTATCAGTGCCTTCCTATGAGAGGAAGGCGCTTGCCTTCCTGTGGGTGCCTTCTAGTGGCACCTTCCTATTGGTGCCTTCCTGTGGCACCTTCCTGTCGATGCCTTCCTGTTGGTGCCTTCCTATGGCACCTTCCTGTCGGTGCCTTCTAGTGGAACCTTCCTATTGGTGCCTTCCTGTGGCACCTTCCTGTCGATGCCTTCCTATTAGTGCCTTCCTGTGGCACCTTCCTGTCGGTGCCTTCCTATGGCGCCTTCCTGTTGGTGCCTTCCTGTGGCACCTTCCTGTTGGTGCCTTCCTGTGGCACCTTCCTGTCGATGCCTTCTAGTGAGAGGAAGGTGCTTGCATTCTTTTGGTGCCTTCCTAGAAGAGGAAGGCACTGGCCTCCTATTGGCACCTTCCTGGAAAAGGAAGGCACTTATCTTTTCTTGGTGCCTTCTTGGAAGAGGAAGGCACTGGCCTTCTATTGGTGCCTTCTTGGAAGAGGAAGGTGCCTACTTACCATGCGTTGATTTTGAAGGAAATAGATATTTGACATCTATTTTCTTTTTCAAACTCCTTCCCCATTTTATTTAGCTACCAGTTGGAGATTTCTCATTTCCCTTCGGGACCAGGCTAGTCCTCGGGAAAGAGGATACTCTCTTCCAACGGGCAGTGAAAATAAAACTTTGCTTCTGATTTGCATTTCATCGTGGAGCTATTTCAACACAAGGTGGTTTTTTTTTTTTTTCATAGGAGTAAGTTAGGCACCGACAATAAGGCGTCTTTCCCCCCATGTCTAAAAATTGTCATGTCCTCATGACAACAGCCTTTCGAACTCCCCCCTTTTTTTTTTTTATGGGAGGTTCTGATTCACCCGCATCTTCCCCCACTTAAATTGGTGATGCCCTTATCACTAGCAACAAATACCTCTGCACAATAGGTTTGCAGTCCTCCAAACGTCAAGTCCCACACTGAACAATAGGTATCCCCATCCAAGGAAGAAGAAAATTGCTTATTGGTGCCTTCCTCCAGGTGGGAAAAGGCACTACTGTATTGGGCTGATTGTAGGCACTCTCTTCCTAGTGGGAAGTAAGTGCCTTTTCCACTTTGCCGCACTCCTAATTGCAGGGCAAAAAATGTCACATATGTTAGGCCTAGTTTAAGCCGGCTCCACCTACAGATCATGCTCATGGTTGTGTACTACAAAACTACACCTACAAAAACTACACACATGAAAGCAGTAAAACAGGAGTCATGACTCCGTGCCTATTAGGCCCTGGCTCTCAGGATGCCTACAACTTGCATTTGGTTCATGATTTCCTGCAAAGCAATAAGAAAGCAATTTTTATGCTAAGAAGGACATGTTCTATGTTGTTTTTTTTTTTTTTTTTTACTAGGAGGATTCACATATATATATATATATATATATATATATATATATATATATATTTGGTGGAAGGCGTCTTCAATGTATGGTGCCTTCTTGATGTGGAAGGTGCCTCCAATGTGTGACACCTTCTTCCTGTGGAAGGCGCCTCCAATGTATGACGCCTTCTTGATGTGGAAGGTGCCCCTAATGTATGGTGCCTTCTTCATGCGAAAGGCACCTCTAATGTATGGCACCTTCTTCCTGTGGAAGGCGCCTCCAATGTATGGCGCCTTCTTGATAAACAAGGCGTCTTTCACTTCAATTTTTTTTTATGTATCCTCCCTCTCTTATTTTTTTTTCTTTTTCTTTCTCTCTCTCTCTTTTTTCTTTTTCTTTCTCTCTCTCTTTTTTTTTCTTTCTCTTTTTTTTTTTCTTCTTCCTTTTTTTTTTTTCGATGAATGTTTGAACATTCATCCAAGCTACTGGTATGGTATAGGGTCTCCCCAATGCCTATGTCTGATCCACTCTTGTGAATGTGAGGCAGTGGTTAATGGAGCTTGTTGACCGTGACTTGAACGTTTTCTCGAAACTCTTCTCTTGCACTTGGTGTAGCATATCTGACTTTGTGTATCATCCAGGCTATAACAGTCATGCACTTTATAGCAAAATTTTCCCTCAAATTCCACAAGCACCTTGGGCTGGGAGCCTTTTGCTTGATCAGGGTTACTTAGCCTGCCTTCAAGTGCCAATGTTTCCAAGGTAAAACTCTATTGGCTTTCACCTGTTAGATTGGATGCTATACAATCAGGTACCCGAGACAGTTCGTATAGTTCTATTACAAACTCCATGTATGAATCTCAATTCATGAGATCTTCACAGACACCTCCTTATTTTTCTACTTTGCACTTCATGTTGTCCTGCAAAACATAAAAGAAAATCTAAACTAAAGACGTTAAAATAAAATTCTAACTAATTTTTTTTTCTATTTTTTTTTTTGGTCTATTCTACCTTGACCAGAACAGATCTTGGATTATCATATTTTTTTTTTCATCATCTGCATCAAAGAACAGAATGTCTACTTCAACCATTTGAGCTAGTGATTTTCACATCTAGAGGTTTGTCAATGATCCATCCTAAGAATTTGGCAAAATGTACCATGTACTAAAACATCTTTGCCCTCACACTTTTTGTGAAAAGCAGATTTCTCCATGGTTTCAGATACTCCCAAAGTTGATGTTATCTTCCACCATAGTGAGACTCTGCCTCTCTTTTGTATATATTTTTTTTCATATGACAACCAACAACTCACATTTTTGAAACACCAAGCTCCTCCTTAATTAGCACATAAAAAAATGTTAATCCTGCTCTAATGCATATCCAAAGTATTGGACTCTCTGTATGTATTGCAGGGATTAATCTTCGTGCACTATTTTCTCATCGTGTGCCCCTAAATGCATCACTTTTTCAATTAAGTAATCTTTACATAATCCTGACACATGTGCATTTGAATAATCTCCCACTTTGAATTATTTACATCGCAGGTGGAGTTAGAGTGGCCCTACGATCCTCTATTTCTCAAAGTGAGGATAAAAATAAATATTTTCCATAATCTACAACATGTGTCGGGTGTTCAAGTGTGACGCCTTCATAAAATGCCTCGATGAGATTTATGTGCTATTATTTTTCTAGCCACCTTGAGCGCCATTCACACATTTTTTTTTTGTGCTCAAGCACCTTGTGGCCTTTGTGCAGACATTTGAAATCTGATCTCCTCCAAGATATTTCCCTGTTTTATTTAGCTACCGATTGGAGATTTCTCATTTCCCTTCTGGACCAAGCTGGTCCTCGGGAAAGAGGATACTTTCTTTCAACAAGCAGCAAAATAAAACTTTGTTTTTTATTTTCTTCATTAACTTGGAGTCTTTTCAGCAGATGATTTATTTTTTCTCTTTTTTTTTTCACGAACACTATAAATACCATTCATTGTGTTGTTGGTGGCATTTATGAAGGTGGGGTCTCCCCCATGCCTACATCTGAACTAGTCTTCTCAAATTTTTTTTTTTTCAACTAGTCTAATATGCTGTAGCATGAGAAGAATATTTTCCTTCATGGCCTCGCAACCCAACTTCTTTCAACGTAATGGCAAAGTGTGTAGGCCAGCAAATGACTATCCGTGAGCTAGCAACCTGAAGAAAACATGGCATAGCATTCTGTTAAAAACACATGCTAGTTTCTGATTCACTAGGTCGCCTTAAGCGCAAGTGAAGAGCATACTCCATAACAAGATGTTATTTTTAAATTATGCTCTGTCATTTTCCCTGCATTATTAATTTCATCATAAAAACATTTACCAATACGTTGCAAAAATTTCAAGCCTGTAAAATTTTTTAATTTAAAACCAAGCTTCTAGAGGCACAACATATAAAAACATGTCCCTAAAAATTTTCAATCAGACTTGAGTTGTGCTTTTTCTTTTGATTTCTTGAAACCATTTAGAACATGATGGAAATCCTTCAATGCCAGATTTTTTTCTAATTTTTTTTCAACAACACATTTTATTTCTACTTCTACACTTAATTATGGTACATCAGGTTCATTCCCGCGTTTACCTGAGAAGCTAAAAAATATAAATAATTGCCTATGGGATTTGGCTCTGACTGTGCCGACAACTATTTTTGGCCTTTTTATAAAAATATCCTTTGTGGACTCATGCTTCTCAGATAAAATATTTACAGGTAATTTCAAATAAGCTTTTTATCTGACCTATAAATTAGAACACTATAGTTTAGACACTCCCCGACAATGGCACCAAAATGGCGAGCAGAAATTCATGTCCCGAAAAACATTCATTTCTCTTCCATAAATTATCAATCCGATAAGTTTGTAAAATTATGAGTGTCACGCACAGTATATGCCTGCAGTGTTGGGGAACAAATCTGGTTGTACCTTATTTATTTTGGTGGGGAGGTTTGTGTAATTGGATTCCAGCCAAACCAAATAAATTGAGTGCAGAAAATTTAAATAAATAAAATACAATGTTGGAAATAAAATGCTGAAAATAAAAGCACACGCCTAAATTAAATAAAGCAATAAAATAATCTACATAAGATAAAGAACAAAAATAAATAGGGGAGGACTACTACAGGGAGTGGGCCCAAGATCCCGTAGATAGTCCGCCCAACTAGCTACGTAGAGCTTGCTCGAATAAGAGGATTTGCACTCTTAATTAATTAAACAATAAACTAAAATAAGTTGTGTAAAATTAATCATTGATCTCTAATCTCCCCCTATTCATCTGTCCTGCATCTTTATATAAAGTGCAGCCAGATCTCATTACAATAACAAATCGGTCTATTTTAATCATGTGATGTGATTTAGTTACAATTGATTCTACACATATTTTATTCTTCTATTTTAAAGTATGTTCGTTCACCGAAGGATAAATATAAATATCCTTAGGTGTACGTAACAACAAATCCTAAACTAATGCATCCTAAAAATAATAATATGCTTTAACGAACTTTACAAGGTCAACCGGCCAATCGGTTGATAATAATAACAAACACTTTATTCTATTTAATAAATGCAAAAATAGATCTCCTTTGTCTTCACATGCAACCTCCTCCATAGTCCTTGGTCAACCAATCAAAGTTGACTTGGTAAATCTTGCAAAGTATGAAGGCATGGAGGCACCTTCCGATTGTAGGGAGGCACTCTTCTTCCATTGGTGCCTTCTGGTTGCAGGGAGGCGCTCATCTTCCATTGGTGCCTTTCGGTTGTAGGGAGGCACTCATCTTCTGTGGGCACCTTCCAGTTGTAGGGAGGCACTCATTTTATATTAGTGCCTTTCGGTTGTAGGGAGGCACTTATCTTCCATTGGCACCTTCCAGTTGTAGGGAGGCGCTCGTCTTCGGTTGGCGCCTTCCGATTGTAGGGAGGCGCTCATCTTCTGTGGATGCCTTCCGGTTGTAGGAAGGCACCTACTTTTTTTGGGCACCAAGGAAGGTGCCTACTCTCTTGCCTTAGTCTCTGTAAGCAGAAGAATGCTGGGTCCAAGTGGATGTAGACTGGAAAACACCATATTAGTACCAATACCTGCATTTATACACATTTCCCACTAAAAAAACCAATCAAGCATAATACCAGATTTTCTATCAATTATATGCATAAGTTATATAAAATACATTTCATATGCTAATTGAACTAGTGATAATTATCCTTAACCGTGTATATAAAATGAGAATTTTTGGTGCTCATCAATACACTACAGCTATTTGCCAATAATTTACCATTTTATCAGATTCCAAACCCTCCATATAGACTAACATTGAATACAACTTTGGGTGAACAAACCGTTCAATGGAAATTAGGACCCAAGGTAATCCCTTCCTAGCTCTAGTGTCCTTGAGTTGATTATAGGCCCATTTTTTGAATGACTCACCATCATTAGATCACTTCTCTAGAGAGTAATACCTAGCCTGGATCGTCATTTTAAACTCTTTTCACCTTACAAGTGGTTCTGATCCTAGGGTAAAAAACTTGTGACAGTTTACAACAATGATGCTAAATAAGGTTTTGCCTCTAGCAGTTTTTATTGCTTTTGTCATTGGATCATAAAACTTAACGATAGTCGTTATTAGCTTTGGATAAGGATGAACGGAATCACAAATGTAAAAAGACAATAAAGAGAGCACAACACATCTACCTTCAGTCGATAGGGTTGCTCCTTTATTATATCTATTGTTGATTTTTCTCCTGATCTTTGTTCTCTCTATGAAGAATAGTTTAGTATCCACCATGGATTCCGCTTTGTTGATGTAGTGTCTCACTACCCTTTTTGAATATTTTTTAGCTTCTTGAGTGTCTTTGGAAGCAATTTTTGTCAACAATTCTCTAGAATTCATAGATAATGTTTTTAGCTATCATTTTTGCTCTTCTTCGCTCAGTGAATACTAATCTTTGTCAAATGAGTATAATTCTATGCTCGACACTGTGCATGCACATCCTCCACCATTATGTGGCTACTACATGACTTGCCCACTGGCACACTTCTCAAATATCACTCATTCCCTTTGGCAGCTCGGAGGTAGCATTCAACATTGCTTTTTCTATTCTTTATTTTGAGCATGGGAAATTTTAGCATTTAATGTGAACCTTTTTCCTTTGCCAAGTGGTACAATGTGGAATTGCTACCCCACTCAAAAGTAGTCTTGAAACCGGTGGATTACCACATTATTTTATTTTTCCCAACATAACTTTGAATTATGGCAGATTAGGACCCTCCTCATTCTGCACAATAGCATTCTTGAAATATGATGGATTAGAATCACTCTTTATTCCACTACCACTTAGTCTTCTTGAGTGCGGAAAATAACACATGCTTCATTCCACTAGGAATGTAGTTCATTTAGGTGTGGATTGGAAATCTCTTGTCATTCTGCTGGCATTATGGTTCATTTGAATGTGGATTGTAACTTGTTGCATCCTTTGAAAATACTTAGCCAATTTTGCAAAATTTTTTTTTTTTTTTATAACACATGTTATCAAAACAAAAATTAATACAAATTATGAAAAAGGAAATATGATATAATGTATATATATATATATATATATATATATTACAATGAGATTATATTTCAATCAAAGTAGAGTTTAAGATGGAAATAATTAACCAGAATTGGTTGTATGTTTCCCTCCAAATATTCAAGTTGGAAAAAATTGGTCTCTTTGACCTCCACTATTCTAAAAGGGCCATCCGAGAAGGAATCAAAATTTTGATGGTGTCCTGGTTTTGCTCTTTCAACATTCTACCTAAGAACTGATTCCTTGACCTAGAATTTTTTGAACCTTACCTTTTTATCAAACTATGCCTTTATGTTCATAGAATGCTTCTGAAAGTTCTCATAGGCCTAAGATCTTTTATATTCCAATTGTAGCAGGTGTGTCAGCCTTGTTTCCACTGGATTTTCCTCTAATTCCTCTTTTGTATTTATCAATTTTAGTGCTAGAATTTCCAAATGGATAGGTAACACTACCTTCTTGCCATATACCAAAGCATAAGGAGAAGTATTGATGTAATTCTTAATAGTAATCCTATCTACCCACAAAGCTTGCTCCAGTATTAGGTGCCAACTTCTTTTATTCCCTTCTAGTGATCTCCTCAAAATACTTAACAGGTTTTTTTGGTAGACTTTGCAAGTCCATTCCCTTGAGGGTAATAATTTTAAGTATTCTTAATGGTGATGCCATACTTTCTGACAAACTCAATATATTTGGATCCTATAAAGGCTATTACATTATCACTCACCAAGGATTTTGAAACACCAAACCTTGAAATAAAACTCTCCATAAAATTTATCACAACTTCATGGTCTCATTTTTGGTAGGAATAGCCTCTATCCATCTGGTGAGGTAGTATGTGGTAGTTAGAATGTACTTATGTTTTGCTGAAGAATGAGGGTTGATGATCCCTATAAAGTCCAACCCCCATTTTTGAAAAGGTTCTTCAACTTGTATTGGCTTGAGGGGAAATGAAACATTCCTTGTCCTTCCTACATGCCAATGGCATTTGTCACAGGCTCTAGTGACTTTGAAGGTGTCAAAAAATATAGTAGGCCAATAATAGCCTACTCTTGTGATTTTCAAAGTTATAAATTTGCTTGATAAATGTCCTCTAGATGGACCTCCATGGAACTCCTTAATAACCTTTTGTTGTTGATCATCTCTTAAGAACTTAAGCAGGACTCTGTCAAGGTTCCTTTTGTATAGCCCTTATGGAAATAAAACATACTTCAAAGCTTGAAGTCTATATCTTCTTATTTGTGATGCATTGATATTATGAGGACATACTCCAGTTTGAAAGTAATCGATCATCTGGTCTACCAATCAGAGTCACATGGTTGTATTCCTTAAATTTGATCATATTTTGTTATCTGATAAGCTATTATTTCAATTGATTCTACTACCTCTGTTAGACCTTGGCATAGGGCCCTACCTCTCACCAACTTGGTGGGGTGTATATCCACATCATATTATTGGATCTTGGTGATCCATCCATCTCTCTTATCTCCTAGTTCACCTTGTAGAATAAATCTTCTTACATCTAGGTGAACAACATATACCAGGGTCTTGCTTTGAACCAAATACTACCTAAACTTCTTCAATGATTTCATCATAGCAAATACTTATTTCTCAATAAAATTATACTTAACGTGGTAGTCATGGAGAGTCGAGATCCAGAATAATATAGGTTGAGCCTCACCTTGGTCATTATTTTGGGTGAGCACTGAGGCATAAATTTATTCATCTCCATAAGAATAAAGAATAAAATCCTTACTAAAATATGGATTCACTAGAATTGGAGTGGTGGCAATGGAATACTTGATTATCTCAAAGGCTTGTTTCCTCACTTTAGTCCATTTGAACTCTGCATATTTCTTCAGTAGTTCAGATATAGGCTTGACATTTTGAGAAAAAATAGAAATGAATTTCTTGACAAATTTTATTTAGCCAAAGAAGGACTACAAGGCTTTCTTGTTTATAGGAAGTAGAAGAGCAAGTATGGATTTGATTCTATTTGGATCTATGGCCATACCTTATTTTGAGACCACATGACCTAGCAACTTTCCCTCATGTACTACAAAAAATGACTTCTTAGTATTAAGGCAAATGCCAAATTCTTTGAATTTTTGAAAAACTTGCTCAAGGTGTGCTAAGTGGTCATGCTTGTTATGGGAAAACACAGTCATGTCATCTAAATAAATCAAAATGAATTTATTAATAAGTTACCCAAATGCATAGTCCATGGCTCTCTAAAAAGTGTCTCCTGCATTGGACAGCCCAAAAGGTATTCTCTGGTAGGAAAATGTGCCTCATTTTGTGGTGAATGATGTTTTATACTAATCTTCATTTTTCACCCAAATCTAGTTATATCCAAAGAAGCCATCCAATAGTGAGAGCCTTTCTACCCCTAACACTATCTATAATATTTGATCGATCTACGAAAGGGGGTAGTGATATTTTAATGATGCCTGATTAAGATTTTTGAAATCCATACATAGGTGAATATCACCATTCTTCTTCCTCATAGATACCAAGTTGGCTACCCAGGTAGAATGTTTAATTGGATATATGATCTTAGCCTTTAATAACTTCAAGAGCTCTTCCCTCATTATGGCTTCGATCATTGGATTTATTGGCATTTGATTTTTTCTGAATGGCTTGGCATTAGGCTCTAGATCAATGGTGTGTTGGATAATCCTTTTATCATATACTTTGAGGTCTTCATATGACCAAGCCATAATGTCTTGGTACTTCATACATATTTTTTTAATATCCTCTTCTTCTTCTGGTGAACATCAAATTCCAACCTTGAGCCTCTTTTCTTTTTCTATATCAACTTCTTTATATATTTTTCATTAACTTCAATGGATCTGATCCTTTTCTTGTCTTCATTGTCAAACAGGATCTCTAGAGTGACCAACCCTCTAGGTATGTAATTATTATTAAGTTGAATAACTTCCATGTTGATCAATTTTCTTTGGATTCTCTTCTTGGATAGTGGAGAGATAGGCTTATCTTACTATAAAATCAATGATCTGTTCATCACTTTCAAAAACTTGCCAAAAAACCTGCTTATCTGGTATCGCGGGTCTAAAAATCATTTTGATTCCCTTGTACTTCTTGATTCCAATGTCTGTATAAGGATTGCAATTAGCTCCCCTTATTTCTAAGGAGTCTTCCAAAGTATTCTTTTCTCTAGGAACAAATTTTATATTTAGTACATCAAAGGATTCCATTAGATCCTATACCCTATTTTTGTATGCTTTTAGGCAATGGTGCTTACTACTGCACCTTTCTCTTACCTAATGGATGATTAACTCAAAGTCACCATATATGTTTAGGAACTTAATGTCTATATTTTTTTCTTGCATCATTTCAAGGTATAGGACCTCATACTTTACAGCATTATTAGTGCATGACCATGTTAATATGTAGGAAAAACTCTTTGTCCCTTCTAATTGGGACTATAGTACCACACCAATACCAGCTCCATTTCTGCATCAAGCACCATCAATGTGCATGGTCCATACCTCTATCTCTCTTAGCGAATAATTAAATATAGTGGGATTTTTTTTCTTTGATTCTATATAAATACTATATGTGCCCATTCCTGTACCAAACTAACCGTAATCCTCTCTAAAAGGTAATTCATCTTCTAATTCCAATTCTTCAAATTTCTCCACAATTTCAAACTCTTCAAGAGGAGTGAGGTTGCATATGTCTTCTTCAATTTTTTCTATGTGGTAAGACACAAGATTTTTAGGTGTTATCCATATCCTCTTACCTTTGAAGGGAATGACCATGCTAGAATAATCCATATACATACATCCATCTAATTTTGTAGTGAACTCCCTCGAGAGACATAAGCCAAAGTAGATCTCTAGATCAACCACTATTATTTCTTATACTATTGTCATCTCAGGGGCTCAACGTAACCTCATTTAAACATCCTTTATTACTCCCACTACTTTTACAGGTGTTCCATCCAATTACAACACTCCAGTGCAGGATCGGGTATACTCCATATCTATTTCTTCATAGACTGCCTTAGGCATAACTGTAGTTGATGCTCTTGAGTCTATCATGCAATTTCAAACTACCCAACCTTCCATTCTAAGAGAGATATAGAAAGAAGGGGGTTTGTTCTTTAAAATAGTAGGGAACATTTCTTTCTTTTCTAAGGACACACTAAGGATTGTGGTGGCCTGCCTATCTTGTGGGTATTTGTTGAGAGAAGATTTAAGCAAGTCTATATGGACAAGAATGAAAATAGTATCATATAAAATAGATTTTGATGGTATCCTTTTCATCTCTTCCATTATGTTGTATTCAAACTTGGCCAAAGTGGTCCTATTAGGCCTTCTTTCTGGATCACCATATTTTCTCTTGTATTGTTGAGTGGATTTTATTATTATCTTTTGGTAATAGAAGGGAATTTAAGCCTCTATTGATCCTCATATTTAGACCTCATTCTATCTCCCTCAATTTCTTTCTCAGATATCTTGGGGAGACTATCTATCTTCTATTTCCCTTTAGGTTGGGGAATAGGAAAAGTATCACTACTTTGGGGAGGTGAGTCATTCTTTTTCTAAGAAGAAACTTGGAATTGTCCCATATTTTGTGGATCTACTTGTAGGGTTTTCTTCCCTGACCTTGTCATAATAGCAATTGGGCCATCCTCATCAAGCTCTTTCCCAACCATGATTTGGTCAGGTTGCCATAGCATGTTTACCCTTCCTTTCTAGTTTCTTTTTACTTGATCCATAGCTTGTTGAACATGGTGTTGGTACATGACACAATATTGTGAATCATGAAAATAATTACATCCTAAACACCAAAAATTCACTATACTTTTTTTGAAGAACACTAAGGCTTTTCATATGCTGCATTTACTCTGACCCATTACTATGCTACATTTACTCTGACCTAGTATTATGTTGCATTTACTCTGATAGCAATTGGGCCATCTTCATCAAGCTCTTTCCCAAACATAATTTGGTCAGGTTGCCATAGCATGTTTACCCTTACTTTCTGGTTTCTTTCTACTTGATCCATAGCTTGCTGAACATGGTGTTGGTACATGACACAAGATTGTGAATCATGAAAATCATTACATACTAAACACCAAAAATTCACTAGACTTATTTTTGAAGAACACTCAGTCTTTTCATATGCTGCATTTACTCTAACCCAGTACTGTTACTCGGACCAGGTCTTTGATATTTATTCACATATAGAAATATCCTTTGCTAAGACCTCTCCATATCCCTATTTTCCATTTAATTCATTTTGTTACTCAGAGTTTTCAAAGTATTTTTTATATCAATAATGATAGAAAACTCTTGAGGAGTCTGAGAAGGAAGGGGGGGAATGGAACTACAACAGATGGTGCTTTTGATTGAGGAATGGGATTCATATTTAGATATGGGGATGATAAGTAAAGAGGTTCATATAAGATTAAGTGGTAGCTTGTCTTTGGATATTTGTGGTTTCTATATTATAAGGTAGTACAGCTTTGGGAGGTAATCTCCCCACATTGAATAGCATATTTTTTGTATTATTTGTTGCATTATAAACTTGTGGAAAGGTTTCCACCTCAAATTATTGGGTTTGCAAGCCTAGATTTGATCCAAGAACTTTGATATAATACATATAATAAAGGCATATCATTGGTCTAGCTATAGTGGGAATTCTCTTCCATGTACTAAACCTCAAATTAAAATCTGAGATAGTCTCTTGTTGATGTTTTTGCATGGATGTGAACTGATTAAGTAAGGATAAAGGACCAGTAGATTTATTAAATTCTTCTAAAAAAGGCTCAGCCAATGCTTCCCATGAAGTGATGGTGTTATCTTCAAGAGTCCTAAACAATGTAAAATCTTCCCTCTAAAGGATATGGCTAGGATTCTCACAATAACATCCTCATCCTTTATGTTGTGAATTACTTCCAGATTCAAAATATCTTGACAATGCTCATATGTTGTCTTACCAGATCTATCATAAGTGGGAATAGCCTTGGACACAGCCTAGGGAATGGTGTTCATATGGTATAATATAAGGGGTCTAGTTATGTTCTAGTTGGGGTACTTCTACAAAGGCTGAATTGGGGGTACATTTCCCTGATTAGGGGTTGCATTTATAGCCATATTTCCATGTGTAGGTCCTGTTGGAGGGGCTCTTGGATTAACTGCAATATTTTCCTCAATAAGCTCTTCTTTTGAATAAAAATATTGATTCAAATTTTTGATAATAGTACACCCTCTATAAGGTAACTCACAATAAAAATACAAGTTAGGGTTATTCCTTTTGCATGACCTGGTATACAAGAAAGGACATTGGTCTATAGGGGTAATTATTTTTTGGGTTTAAAGACTAGGGAGTCACCAGGTGAATTTGCTATTCTTTACTTAGCAAGGTCAAGATAATTCACCAAATATTGATTTCTCTAGGTAGAGATAAAACAATAACTCATATTATGGGTTTTCATGTTCCTTGTGAACTGGTCCCATCGAGCGTGTCAAAAAATGTTGGGCACCAAATTGTCATCAAGTTTTACATAACATTGGAATTTTCTATCTTCCAATTTTCTATCTAGGCATGCACCCGATAGTCACAACTCGACACTCAAGCATTGGATGGACCAAAGACAACTTCAATACAACCTCCAGAGTAGGTTGGTTCCTTGTCAACTTAAAATGGTGTTGACACAATTAAAGCTCAAATAGGTTTTTGAGATAAGGGTTAGACAATGTTTAGGGTTAGAGGTATTATAAAAAATAGTGGATGGATAGGCTAACAACATAGGCAACTACAACAAAAGGCTCCCAAAATCTATTTCTAGTGTCCCATCACTCAAGATTAGTAGAACCCAAACCATGAAATTTTCATAAATTAAAATATAAATAGAGATATTGCAAAAAGCAATTCCAACATCTAACATTGATAATACAAATTAGAATAATAGACCAATAGTTAGATTTAATAGAAATAAAATTTCTAACAACACAGATCTAACTAAGAACATATTTCAACTACTCTCATAACTAGTAATCCAATAAGTTGTAATGACCTAACCATTCAAGTATTAACACAAATGTAGCTCAAGGCTTTGCACCTCTTGCACAAAATGATGATGATGAAAATTTTGAGTAAAAAATTAGAGTAATTCTCCTTCCATTAGCTCACAAGAATATTTATAGTAGAGCAAGAAAACGTACTAGAGATGACCCTAAAAAATGAGGGTTCAGTCTCTATTTATAGTTCGTAAATGAAAGAATATTAAGGAGACATTACAAATATTACATATTTACAACTTAGCAGAGAGTTTCTTTCTGACATTATCTTACTAGTTTGACCTCCAGGAAATACGCTGTGAGTAAATCACCATGGCATCTTGGAGCTCTGCAACTTGTTGGTTCATTGATAGCAGTTGGTATCCAGGCCATTAGATACTCGTCTTATCCATGGATCATTCTTAACTACTCTTATCTACCATCCATATACAACTACTTTTGGTTCTTGTTCTTGAAATCCTTCAATGCTTCATATTTCTACCCTCCAACTGAATGCACTATGATCCAGTGAGAAATTACTTTTAAATACTTCAATACTATTAACAAAATCTCAATTGGTGATCTTCATCATGAATGGCTATGATTAAAACTCTACAAATTGATGGGGAAAAATCAAATCACTATTATGTATTTTTAATTACTGATGTCATATTTTGTGGCTTCAATCTGTGAAATTGAATTCTAGAATAAAATGCGTTAAAGAATGAGTGGGACACATTCTGCTATCAATCTACTTATTATCTTCCATATTCTTTCCTTTGTCTCCAAACAGAATGTAATATACACAAAAAATATGGTGATGTTAGCATCACCTTGGTCAAAATGCAAAGTCACCAATCCACACCAAAACTAGTTTAAATAAGACTTTGTCACCAATTCATACCTTTTGTAGTGTAAAACTGACTTTGTCACCATTCTGCTCTAAAGTTGGTGCAAATTACTCTTTGTTGCCATTCCACACCTAATGTAGTGGTTTCTGCCTCTCTATCACCAATCCGCATCAAAATACTCTTGAAACTCAATGAAATTGATCTTACTGACACATTCACTTGGAGCATGCAAAAAAACTACACGTGATTGCCATTCCACACTTCTTCTTACGCTGACATCATCATCACAAAAAAAAATTATGAAATTGGGACTCATCTGGAATCCACTTCCAAATACACTATAAACTGAGCATAATGGAAATAACTTGCTCAAGGTGAAAAATGCACTAAGTGTTGAGCAGATTAGGAAAATATTGTTATGGATCTGCTTCAAAATACACTAGGGAATGTGCTCAATGAAAAATTCATACCTCAAAATAAAATTTTCTTGTTTTCTAAGGATGTGGCCATTTTGGGTCTACAAATTCTACTACTATGGTCAACACAAGGATTTTAGAAGATAGGATTAACAAAAACCATGGCCTCAAGTGTCTCATATATTTGAAAATGATCTCTTATTTCACTTGTTAATGTATTTGCAATTATTTTCAATTTATTCTAAATGTTATCCAAAACCTCATCGAATCCAGAATGTGTTACGAGTACTTGTTCAACATCATCTGTAAGTGTATATAACTAATTTTCATAACAATATAAAGGAATCATCTTTCCATGGATAGCAATACAAATATTATCATTGATGTTGAACTTTAAAAAGTTGTTAGGATTATTGACTTCAACTAACGTATTCCAACTATCAAACTTGGGATCCTCAAAAATTTTCCCATATAAGTATATCTTGTCAATAAGCATACATATTTTTTTTCTCTTCCTGATGAAATCAACAATATAAATTGCCCTTTCTTGTGTGATTTTAATAAAATAATTCATTTCTTGAAATAATGGAAGAATACAACATAATGTGAGAAGATTTTCCAAGTCAGTCATACGAAATAGCAAATCTTTTGCATTTTCAACATCCATACGATGTGCATACATAAACCCAACCAAGGATTGATATTCTGAAAAAATTCTTTTTGCAGGAAGAAATAGTGAAATCCACATGGTTTCCACATCTTTTAATATGTTTTTACCTTTGGTTACACCTAGAGAAAATTGTTGAAACTCTACAAACCTTTTTGGTCTGCATGAAAAGTATGAGTGTATTTCATGGATGAGATCTTCCACTCTGGCTACATTATAAAATTTGCTCACAATTTTGTATGCAAGATTCATTCGATGAGCCATGCAATGAATGAGAATAACATATGGGGCAATTTATGTCTGAAGCCTAACACAAAGACCATTCCTTTTTCCTTGCTTTGTAGCCGCACCACAAGCTCCAACACAAATTAACTTTGTGGCAATTTCCTTTTCATCCATTCTAAAAATATCCTTTAAACTAGTTACAAAAAAATTATAAATGTTTTTCGCATTACAATTTTCAATCATATTATGTAGTGCTATTAAATGAGGTTGTCTCTAATGATTTTTGAATGTGTAAACATGTATGCAAATCTAATATGTGTTGTCAATAGCTACAACCTCATAAATGGAAAGTGAAATAAATTTGGCTTGTTTTATATTCTCTCTCAGGTCTTCCTTATCAACCAGTGATAGACATTTTACAATTTCCCAACCACTTTTATATGACCAATGTGAACTGGTAAGGTTTTGTATATCGACTAGTTGAAGTAGTTGCTTAAAATCAGAAAAATCAGATATGAGTCGACCTTTTTTTAGAATATTGTTTACAATAGAAAAATGCAAATGTTTTGAGGCTAATACAGTCTTATTAATTTTTTGAAATTGGGCCTCGATAGTTCCACCCTTCTCAATGAGAGTTTGTTGTTGTTTCATTGATTTTTTGTATTCAAGTGCATATCTCACATGCACACATTCTAATGCATCATTCCACCTATGAAATTTGTTAATTGTTCCATAAATTTGTATTTCTTTGATGTAAACTTCCCCACAATTGTTTTCTATTGTGTCTTTATTATTTTGTAATAAATGATCCTTTCCCAGCTTCCAAGTACAAATAACCCATTTACACACTTTATGTGTCTCATATTTCTTAATAAATGGGTATAACCATACCCATTCATTTTTAAAATCCCTTCCAATAGTCCATTCTGTTATCTTTGATGTTTAGATTTTTGACTACAAGATTCCCTAGAGGTCTGCATTTTAATTGTATTGTTATTTTCTTTTTTGGTTGATTTATCTGAATTAAACATCTCCTAAAGTGGTTTTTGAATATCGTTATTAGGAAAATTATCATGTGGTCCCATCTCATCTACTAGAATATCTTCGAGTGAACACACATCAGGATCAACAGTGTTTACTGCATTCAATGTTTAGTGTTCTCTATCATTTTTGGATGTAAAAAGGCACTATTTTAAAGAATTAACAGAATACAGTTTTACAAAGAATTTATAAAGTGGTAGATAAGTAGAAAACCATTTATCTATTAATAAATAATAGATTTATATTTAAGAATAACAAAAAAAAATTAATGATTTGATGGTAACAGGTGTTTGTACCTACATGTTGTGTAGATATTGATGCCTCACTGCATTTTGATATTTGTGTAAAATATTTCAAAATTATATTTTTACCAGAAGATTGGCCTCCCTTATTTCCATCTTCAGTAGGTGATATTGTATCTATAAAGAAAAAATCTTTAGATGTTAGGAAATTAATATGAAATTGAATAAAAATAGCATACATCCCTCAATAAAAATTTGTGTTTCTTAGTAACCAAGGTTAAACTATAATTCCATAAAGAATATATGAATCTTCAGATGAACCTACACTGCCCTATATAATGACATATGACATAAAAGAAGCAATCTCTGACAATAAAATGCTTCTAATACACAACATGACATGGATACTTATAAAATCATAGTTGTAGATAGTGATTCTACACTACCTATGAAACATACTCTAACAGACAAGAAGTAGTATCTGATAATAAAATACTCCTAATACACATGACATGGATACTTTTAGATAATAGTTGCAAATAGTGCTTCTACACTGCCTATGAAACATACTCTACCAAACAAGAAGTAGTCTCTGACAAGAAAAATGCTCCTAATACACAACTAGATGATATGGATATTTGTTTACCACAGTTGCATATAGTTCACCTACAGTACCTATGAAACTAAATAAAAATAGATTTGGACAAAATAATAGTGGAAGAAGAATACTTTACCTATTTTCACAATCATCAATCCTCTAGAACCGATCGACCTATGCCGATCAAAACTACCCTACAATAGATTGGCTTAGGATGATAGACACACCTCTACAATTGATAAATTTTTTCTAATATAATCTCCTCTAAAATTGATCAACTTATGCTGATATACACTTATCTATAACTGATCAGCTTATATTGATAGTATTTCCTCTACAACCAATCAACTTATGTCGATAGACACATCTATCCAACCGATCATCTTATACCAACAAACACTTCTCTACAACAGATAAAATTATACCGATAGACACTTCTTTGCAATATATCAAATTTTTCTAATAGTCTCTCCTTTAAAATTGATAATCTTATGTTGATAGAGACATCTCTACAACCGATCAACTTATGTCGATAGACTCTTGTCTACAACTGATCGACTTATTCTGATAGACTATCCTCTATAACCAATCAAACTACACTAATAGACACATATCTGTATTTAATCATCTTATATCGACAAACACTTCTCTACAACCAATCAGCTTATGTCGATAGCCTCTCCTCTAGAACCAATCACCTTATACCGATAGACACATCTCTAAAATGGATCAAATTATGCCTATAGAATCTCCTCTGCAACTAATCAGCTTATGTCGATATACACTCCTCTAAAACCAATCATATTTTGGTAATCAACACTTCTCTACAACCGATAGGCATATGCCAATTGACACTTCTCTACAATTGATCGACTTATGTTGAAAAACACTTCTCTGCAACCTTGTTAAGTTTTTTGTTGTTTCGAAGCTATTTTCGAGTGAGTGTTTTAGATGTATGTTTATCAGTACCCCCTACAGTATATATACGAGTAGTATATGAGGTGAAGTGGGTGGGAAAAACAAAATTATATATAATTTGAAGGTGAATTATCCATGAAATTGGGCAAAAGTGGTCGATGAATTAAAATAAAAATAGGATAAAAATTGTCAATGATGGGCTTATTTACCCCAAAAAACTTCCACCATGTACATTTTGGGTGAATGGACCCTAGTGAAATGTTCTAAAATTAGCAAATTTAAACATTTGAAAATCCTAAATATAGCCAATTTATGATATTTTATGGTTATGCATAATCCTGGCATGGGAGCATATGACCAAAATAAAATGATCACAATCTAGCCTTTCACTTACAAATGTAATCTAAAAATTAAGCCAAAATAAATCCAAAGTGATCACCTTAATATACCACGAAGGAATAATACCAGGGTTATGCATAAGGGGTTGGCCCCAAAATGTATTTATAAAACATGGTGAATCAGTTTTGAGATCTAGGTGAATAGTGTTCAAATGCATGTACAAGGTTCATTATTATTAGGGGTAATGTTGGAAATTTAAACTTAAAATGGTCAAATTATTATAACTTTGGGGCAAATTGACCCCCAAAAAAATTGCACCCAATTTTTTTTGGCTAATGGGACCTGGTCAAGGGTATCAAATATTAGCCAATTCCAAAATTTAAAAATCCTAATTTTAGCCAATTTGGCTATAAATAGCCGCTATGCATAACCCTAAATAATACCAAAGACAAAATAAAGGCACAAAAACAATGAATAACACCATGGCTCATAACGTTATAGCTAAGATGAGAATAAAAGGATAAGCAAAGATAAATTTTATGAGAAACTCAAGGCGCTAATCAACTTGCACTTAGGCAGCTTACCTAGCCATGATACACCTATAGTTAAGCTCTCCATATCAGTGCTCCATTGCTATATAAATAGGTCATAAGTATCAACTTTATACATATGCAACCGTACATAGGAGAAAGCCCAAAATACTCAAATTATCTAATTATAGGTGATGTATGTAGACTATCAAAGAAAATGAAACCAAAACCAACAACACACCAAAATAAAGGAGGAGAACAATCTAAAATAGAGGTGGAAACCAAAATAAAAATAATATTAACATGGGCTCTTCACAACAATCAAGTAGCCAAAAAAACAAGACCTTAGCAAAAATAAGAACTCAATAGCAAGGAAGCTTACGGAAGCCAATAGCTATGATTACAAAGAGATCAAAAACAACCAATGATCTCAAATCAACAACCAACCAAATACAAAATAGAAGAGAAGTCATCATGTAAGGAGGTAAACATAACATACCATTGATTCCAAAATAAATGTTACACAAATAAATTCTTTAATCAAGAAAACCCAAAGTGCAGTTACCTCTGCAATCCCCCTTTTTTTCTTTAAATCCTTTAATATATCCATTGTTATGAAAGAAAATTCCACCTTGGATAATAATGATAAAAAACACGTCCAATCGAGTGTGTTTTCTTGCTACTTTTTAAGATGTGCTCTTGCCACCACCTGGAGTAAGTGATAACTTCTTGAATATTTCAAACCTAATTTCAAAATATGGTGCTAAAGCTTAGTTAGTTACTTTATTATAATGCAACCTTAGCAAAACATAGATAATATATATTAATACCCTTGTAAGAAAGTACTAATAACAAAAATATTTTCCTTTAATCTTGCTTAATGATATTATCATTCTTTAATGTTAACAATAACATCAAATTAATTAACATCCAGTTAATACTGAGTGTTAATATTGGTTATTAAAATCGATAATAAATATTTCCAAGTATTAATATTGCCAATACTTTATTTATCGGTTCCATAGCCAAGAAATTCTATGCTTCAAACATAATCATAAAAATATATTTTACAAATAGAGTAAGCAATATTTTTCTCCTTAAGTAGAAGGTTTTACGATAATTGCAATGCTATCACCTTCCTACTAAGGATGGATATTTTGCAAGAAAGCAACCTTCTTGTCCAATGATGCATTCAATCAAACATACATGTATGAAATGCACCTATATGAAGGGTTTTCATTTACCCTTGAGATATCAATGAGAATGTCATCCATAATTTTCTAAATTTCTCTCAACTTTAGTGGTTTTCCCATACCAATCTATAGGTGAGAGTACCTAGTCTTGCAACCATAAAATCCATTAGTAGTACCATATTATAAAATAGTATAATCAATAATAAAGTGCATTACCAACACATATTAGTAACATAAATAAAATTATGTAGTAGATATCCACACATCAATACATAAATCAAATTTCAAGAATAAGTCCTACCAAGAAGGATCATTACAATAGGTATCCCCTAGCTTAGGAGTGAACTCTCTATAAAGGTATAGACCTAATTATGGTAGAAGTTCCACCACAACTACCCTTTGAATGACCATAACCTCTGGTATATTATGAATCACCATTGGTATATATTTGATTACCCTAATTATCTAGACAAGGGTATCATCCAACTATACAACTCTTGAGCTTTAGTAAGTTTATTCCATTCCCATTGCTTCACATACTACCTTTGGCATGATAATATTGGATGCTCTAGATTCAATTATACATTTGCACACTATCCACACTTCAATTTGAAAATACATGGAGGATGAGGGTGGTCTATTTTATCCATGCTAGTTCTTGGTTGGTCTTGAGCCAATTTTAAGTTTGGCAACTTCTCTTCTTTAGGATTGATGCCTTGTAAAACAACTATGAATAGATAATTTGACTAGGGATTAGCAATGTATCATACATTCTTACCTTGGAAGGAGTCTTTTGTTGTTCTTCAATAATATTGTACCTGGTCACTCCTTAAAAATTTTGGTCCTTTTGGTTAGGCTTGTTAAACCATCTATAATATTGCTTAGAATATTTCAAACTTCTTATTCTAGTCATAGAGGGATACCTTAGTATTATTAGAACTTGTTCCTTACAATCCTCCTACATGGCCATTATTTTTGTTAGTTCTAGTTGTAACAACCCTCCTTGGTAGAACTCATTATTGGCAATGAATTATGTATTGGTGTGAATGTTTAATTACATAACTTCATTTTTATGATGTCAATATGATTGAGTAATTACATTTTTTGCTTGGAATATGATATTACTAACACATTTGTGGTTGCAATACTAGGGGTATCTCTGGTGGGATAATGAGGGTGAACCACCTAAATTGAGAGATATTTTGGGAAATTATGGTGATGAATTGTTGATATACAACTCAAGGTAACAAAATACCATTCATTTAGATGCATTTAAATTTTTCTTATTTCATGTTCACACCATTGGGACAGGAAGTGGCTTATGCAATGAGTCTCCTTAATAGGTTGGCGATAGAATTAGACTATATTAAGAGGGACCACCTACTTAGGGATAAAAAAAATGGTGTGTAATATTGTGGATGTGAATCTATGTTTTTATGTGGTATGCATAGATTTTGTTGGATAGGAATTATTAAAGTATTATTTGGATGGTAGTAATAATACTTTAGAACTAGTAAAATATTAATCAGCTGGTGACATTAATATTTAGAAAAATTAATGTCAATGTTAATAAAGTTAATTATTAAATTAATTTTTAGAGATACTTTAATTATTGTATTATTTCATAATGTTTGGAATGAAAATTTAAATGGCTTACAAGACTTAGATTACATCTTTACTTATGGTTTTTGTGCTTGGGTAGTGCTTTAATTAGCACAATGGTGGCATTGGTGATTAAAATTTTCATGAGCTTGTAAAAAATTACCTTCACCATGAAAAAGAGCACTTGAATGCATTTGAATGGAGTAAGATGTTTTGGGCGGATCATTTTTGTTCTAGAAGACACTGGAAGCTGGGAAGGAGGCAACTTGACTCTAGAGAGAAGGACATCAGACAAGCCTAGAAAAGGTAGCATATCTAGGTATTTTATTGTTTTTTTGGATGGTCCCATTATTTTGGCATAGCTACATATTGCTTCTTGCATTGCTTTTGCTTCTTTTTGCCTATTTTGTTGTGTTGTTAAGCCTATGTAGCTCACAAGTTTTCTTGATAAATGTTGACCTAATAAATCTCAAACTTTAGGCATTGCCTCGATAGTTGGTTGGATGTCTTTCCTTGACCCGTGTATTATTGATTTCCCTTTATGTTCACTTTGGCTCTTTATTTCTTTCTGATTTTCCCATTCTTGGCTATAGCAAATAATGGTTTGTATCGTGTTTTTCTCCTATGGACGTGCCCCTTCTAATCGGGTCTAATAGTTCATACCTAGGGGCTTTAATAATCACTATGTTGTCTTTTTTTTAGAAAGAACATTTTGGATTGCTTGGTGTTTGATAATTTTTGTTTGAAGACATTAGCCTTAGTGTTATTTTTTATTTATCTCTGGCAATGGAAATTTGTTTTCCTACCTTTGTGTCAAGGTCGATCCCTTTGTTTAAATATTTTTTTAAATGCTTTAGTCAAAGTCATCTTCATTTCACTCTCTTTAGAAGGAAAAGGTTTGTTTTATTTTATATATTAATGTTTATGTAACTCTTTTAGCTTATGAAAGTTGAGTTTTATCTAAATGAAATGCTTTAGAATATGGAATTAGTAAAGAAAATATTATTGGATGTAATTTGAAAGTTGAAAATTATAGGAGTATTCTTTTAGTTGTTATGCTTTTGTTTGGTTATAAGGAATGACTCTTCTTTGGTAATGGTTTTTCTTTAAGAATGATAGTTGGAATATTTTGGGTTTTGAAAGATAAATTATCATAATGATTCTTGATATCTATGTAGGTTAATGGATCATTATGAAGAGAAGTATGGGATTCTCTTTTATAAGTTGGTTTATTGAAATTTGGGTTTTGAAAGAGAAACTATCATAATGATTCCTAAGACCTATGTAGGTTAAGGAATCATTATGAAGAGAAGTATGTTCTCATTTCACCGACACTAATAAATTTTAGATTCTGGAAAATAAATAAAATTTTCAATCAGAGGATAGAGATGAAGAGTTGGGTGTTGTTGATGCTCTTCCTAACAGTTTAGACTCTCCCACAAGATCAAGGCCATCCCATATTACTCTAGAGTATCCTCTAGCTTCACCCAAGGAAGGAAGGTAAATCCCCTTTAAGGATATATCAAAAGATAATGTCCCCAACTCTACTAAACACCAATCCAAAAGTAGATGTTCCAACCTTGTCTTAGAAAAACTAGTTCCTTATAAACCTATCATTGATAAAACTGCTCAAAAAAAAATTATTCTTGAGTAGATGAGAAGCACAATGAAATCACAAATAGACTGTGGAAGTGACAAAAAAAGAGGAAGAACATCAGCTATTGAATAGTGGAAAAAGGCATTCAAGGAAGACATAGCTAATGGCATCCAAAAAACTTTATTTCCTTCAGTTATTAGTCTATCCAAAGACAATAAAAAAACAACCAAACCTTCCCAATCTCAAGGAAAAGGGGGAAAAAAAAACTTCAAGCATTCTCAATGAATATTATCTCATGGAATGTCAGAGGTATTAATGGTATAACTAAAAAATTAATAGTTAGTTCATTAATAAGAGAGCTTAAACCCATAATTTTCATAATGTAAGAAACAAAATTTGATGAAGGCACATCCATAAGAATAGCAAATAAGGTTTGGAAAAAAGTGAAGTAGCTTTTAGGTAGGCAAGAGGATCATTAGGAGGCCTAATGTGCTTATGGTATCCTAGTAAATTGGAAGGACGAGTTTTACAACTAACTGATAGAATCATCAGTATCTTATTTCATGACAGAGACAATAATTCCTCATGGATATTTTCAAATGTCTATGCACCAAATTCACTACCAGGAAGAACCTTGTTATGGGAGACTTTAAATAGCTTCAAAGAGACCTTAAATAAAATTCCTTGGATAGTAGCAGGGCATTTCAACACACTCCTCTACCCATCAAACAAATGGAGGATAAGGGTTACCAATCAAAAGTATGGAAGAGTTCAACGATTTTGTAGATGTAAACAGTCTCATGGATGTTAAACTTAAGGATGGCATATACACTTGGAGCAATAGAATATTGGGTAATCAACTCATTCAGGTCAAACTAGATATATTATTTCTCTTACAAGAAGCTATTCAAATCTTCAAAGATGCCAACCTTCACTCCTTACCCAAAATAGGATCTGATCATAGCCCACTCTTGCTAGAAATGGAAATTGCACAATATTTTAAGAAGCCCTTTAGATTTGAAGCTATGTGGATCCATCATCTTGAACTTAGAGATATAATATCTCAATGGTGGTATCAATTAGGACAAGGAAATCCATCATACAATTTGACCCAAAAACTAAGACATGTTAAAACAAACCTCAAAGTTTGGAACAAGGAAATATTTGGGAATATTTTTGAGAACAAGCAGGAAATTTTTGATAGATTAGCAATCATAGAGGGTAAAATCCAAAATGGATAGAATGATGATCAAATTAGGATTGAAGAAATAATCACTCTGGTAGAATATCACAACATCCTTTCCTGTGAGGAAACCTTTTGAAGTTAAAATTCAAGAACCTTATGTCTCAAATAGGGGGATTCTAATACCAAATTATTTCATGCTTCAACTTTGATAATAGAAGAAATAATAAAATCAAAGATCTTGTGATAGGATATGGATCTTCCATAGGTGATATCAATGAGATAAAGTCAAAGGTCATTTCTTATTTTAGTACCCGTATTGGTGAATGCAATATTGTTTCTTCTTTTTCTAAACAAACCTTGCTCCACCACATTCCTCACTCTATATAGGATGAAGTCAACTCCAAATTGATAGCCCCTTTTACTAATGAAGAAATTAGAGATGATATTTTCTTTATGAACCCTGAAAAGGCTCCTGGTCCTGATGGCTTCCTTCCCTATTTCTTCCAAACTTTCTAGGATATATTTGGTCAAAATACTTGATTTTCCATTAAGGAATTCTAGGCTTCCAAGGTTATCCTATGAATTCATAATTACACTTTCCTAACTCTCATCCCTTAAGGCCCTACCTCAAATTCCATTACTAATTTTAGACCTACAAGCCTCTACAATGTGTCCTAAAAAAATTTAACCAAATCCATTGCAAATAGGATGAAGGAATTCTTTCCCAATATCATAGATCCTTGCCAAGGAAGTTCTGTTCAAGGAAGATCCATTCTTGATGGTGTTATAACTATTCATGAGGCCTTACATTTAGTTTCTAAAAATAAGGAACCTACCTTTGCCCTTAAACTTGACATGAAAAAATCCTATTATCACATAAATTGGGACTTCCTCATAGTTATCCTCCTCAAGTTCAATTTTCATCCTGAGTGGGTGAATCTTATTAAAGGATGTATTTTCAAACCTTGGTTTTTAGTCATTATCAATGGGTCTACCACAATTTACTTCTAGAGTGAAAGAGGGTTGTGATAGGGAGATCTTATCTCTCCTCTGTTATTCATCATAGTTGTTGAAGCTCTTGGGAGGACCATAAAGGTTGCATGTAGGACATATCTCATTTCAGGATTAAGAGCAACTTCTCAGACAAATCCTATTTCTCATCAGCAACTTGTGGATGACACTCCCATTTCTACATTTGCATCAGTTTTTGAAGCCAAGGTAATCAAATATATTTTTATTTTATATGAAGAAGTAGTAGGGCAAAAAGTGAATTTCAACAAAAGCAAATTATACTTCTTTAATACCCCAATTCAAAGGTAAAAAAAATAGCCAAAATTCTAGAATTTTTTATGGCATACCTTCCTTCTATTTATATAGGCCTTCCTTTATTCACTGGTAATCCTTCAGATTCAATGTGGAACAACATTCTAGAGAGTATTAAAAAAAATAATTATAGGGTGGAAAGGAAACCTCCTATCCCAAGCAAAAAAGGTGACTCTTACCATGGACTACCACCAAAGCATCCTTGTCTATTTCATGTTTATCTTTAAAGATCCAATTTTTCACCACAGAATAGAGAAAATTAAAAAAAAACCCTTTGGTTCAGGATAGAAAACAAGAAACGCATCCACCTTGTTGGTTGGGACAAGGAATGTCAGCCCAAAAACAAAGGAGGAATAGGCCTCAAAAGAATTCATCTAAATTTAGCTCTCATGGCTAAAAAATATTGGTGCTTAATTACTGATGCAAGTGAATGGATAACAATAGTTAAGAGAAATACCTACGAAGGAATGATTTCCTAAATGAACTAGTTTCAACCAAAGGTTCTACCTTCTGGAAATCTATCCTGAATACTAGAAATATTTTGGAAAAATACCTAAGGTGAAAGCTAGGGGATGGTAGAAGCATTGATTTTTGGAAGGATAAATGTATTAGAGGAGACCCTCTCATGGCAGATCCTAATATGCTCATATTGAAATAATTGATTTATATTCATTTAGGTCAAAGAATTGCTAATTTCATTGGTTTTATTAATAATAGGAAAGCTTATGAGTCCATCAGGAGCAACTCCCACCCAGAAGAATCTGGTGCCTTAGAGGTATTACTAAATCAACTATTATTACTTAAGGTAACCCTAAATATCAATTACTCTAGAACCCATAGAGAGTGGAGATTTTTCTATAAATACTGCTTACTACCTTCTTTTGAACCCCAAGGAGCCTGCATTCCCTCATCAACTTATCTAGCCCAAAATCCTTGTTCCCAAAATCTCCTTTTTCTCTTGGCTTGTTTTCAAAGAAATATTTTAACGATTGAAAACTTGCTCAAATGAGGTATCATCCTCCCCACTGGTTTCTAATTATGTTTATCATATTGGGAATCCATCCATCACATTTTTCTCATCTAGCCCTTCTCCATGAATATCCTAAACAAACTTTTCCAAAAATTCCTTATCCAATGGGCTAATCCAAATTCCATTTTTGACCTCTTTTTCCAATGGCCCATACCTTTTCACAACCCACACCTGAAATACCTTTGGACCACTTGCCTCCATAACTTTCTTTGGTAAATATTTCTTGAGAGGAATCACAGAGTCTTTTCTAATATCCATTCAAATCCTACCTCGGTTACCAATAGAATCCTTTGTCATAGTAAGGAAAATTCTCTTCTCATACCTCCTTGATCGTGGTATATCTCTAAATTGGAGAGTTCCTTAGGGATATCCTTGAACTTGATTTTGGAGAAAATATCAAACAATACTCTAGTCATCAACATAGCAATATCTAAGTGGAATACTCCACCAAGGGGTTGGTACAAATTAAATTTTTATGGAGTAGCTAAAGGTAATCCTAGAATTGTAGTAGGGTGCATCCTCTGAGACCATAATGGGAATGTTATCCTTACATTTGGAGAGTATTTAGGATCTCAAACCAATAATGTTGTATAATCCAATGCTATGTGGCGAGGCCTTCACCTAGCAAGAAACTATCCTAGCAAAATCATCGTGGATGGAGACTTAATAAACATCATCAATTACACTAAGAAATAACAAAATATCATCATGGAGGATTGAATATTGTATCAAGAAAGCAAGTATCCTTGGCCTTCGCTGCATGGAGATCATTTTTCAACACACATTTAGGGAATATTATAAGGTTTTTGATATCCTATCTAATCAAGGTATCGGAGCTAAAAGGTTGATCACATGGATGGATGACCTTCCCCAAGAGGTCAAAATTATCATGCCAAGAAAATTATTCAAAATATTTGAGTTTAATCATGTAATTTTTTGGTGTTCAACACCGCTACTTAGTGTTTAAGGTGGTGTGATATTTTAGGCTGATAGGCTTCAACCCTGAGGCACCATCTTGGGTAACTTAAATAGCCATTACCAAGATAACATTAAAAGTGGGAAGCCCAAATACTTCAAAATCTTGATTGTCACCATTGACTACCCTAATAAAGGTTAAAGCCTTTTCTTGAGGTAAGGCAATGTTGACAACATTACAACTTCCAAATATTGGAGGTTTTTCCTTGTTTTCTGCACTATAGATCAGGGTATCTTCATTTTTCAATATTATGCTTTTAATTCCATGAATCCCAAGGTGACCCTTTAGCTCCCCAATTGAATTCATAATTACATGAGTTGGATCATGCGTGGCTGGAACAAATGGTTTCACATTGAAAATCTATTGAAAATCTAAATATCCCTCACGAAGCCTTAAATATTATGTCCTCATATGAGTTTCTTGAAGGGTGGTGCCTTGAAAATCAAAACTTCCTTACAACAAATCTGAAAAAATGTGAGAAGACCAAAATTGATAAGGGAAAGTTTTAAAAAAACTTCTAGAAGATTCAGGCTCCATCTCAAATAGTTAAACCTTGTGAGTGCCCCAACATTGACATTGGTCACAAAAGCATCCTTCCCTCTACCTGTTTCCTAAATCCATATGTTTCTCTCCTTAGCATAGATTTTTTGCCCAAAATGAGTTTTGTGGAGCCAAGCCATGCTGATTGGGATCCTCTAGCTAAGCGTATTCTGAAAGAGAGGGGTTTTATTCCATTTTTTAGGAAATTATTTTGTGATGAGATTTATATAACCATGGTTGTCTTGGAGATATGGGATAATGGCAAAGTCTCTATTCGTGGGAAATAATTCTTAATTTACATTCATCTCCTCTCCAATATTACTAGGCAAATGGTGAAAGGTAGATCAATTCATAGAGAAAAGCACAATTGGGAGGTGGAGTTGAAAGAGTTTAAGGACAATGATAAAATATTCAAGGAGGAAAAACAAGGACTACATCGAAAAAACCTCCCCACTCCTTTGAATGATGTCATGAAGTCGGTGCTAGAGTTTATTATAGTGGATGATCCAAAGAAGGTACTCTGTAGCTTTCATTTTGCTTTCGTTAATCACTTCAATATGTTAATCCCATTAGCATCACCCATTTTATTTTAAATTCCATTAGCTACACCATAGGGGCTTGTAGAAAGAAAAAAAAACAATGACCTTCCTTCTCATTAAGGGCTTTACAAAATCATATATCACCATGTCCTAAGTCACAACCCTTAGGTCAATCCTAGTCCTTCCAAACGTAAACCCAGTCCTCTTGGTAAATTTTGTGCACCGTATCTTGCTTCCCCATACTTGGCCACCAAGAAAAGAAAGATGATAGAGGTGGTCAATGAGTTAATGACAAAGAAGAACATCAAATTTAAAAAATTTGAAGGTCCCACTAGAAAATCATCTTGTCTAAAGGAAAAAAACTCCTAGGGTAAACTAAATATTATTGATATTAAGGATGATGACAAGGAAGATGATGCTCATGTCAACAACTTGAAGAGATTTATTATATCAAAAACCAAAAACATGATGGACTCCATGGTGAATTCCATTGTTAAACTCATGGAAGCCCTTAATTTGCTATTCTACAATGAGCAATTTTGATGGGGGGGCCAAAAATCACAACCAAAAATCAAATTTTCATCCTTCTATTTTCTTCATGGAAAAAAAATTACAACACTAGCCCGTAGGCATAGTTTTCTTTACAACACTAGCCCGCAGGCGTAGTTTTATTTTCCTGGTGCAAGCTGCCTCACTTTCGGTGATCTGCTTGCGCTCTCAGGAAGAATGCATCCTTTGTATCTCAAAAATTGGCTTCCCACCCCTTTCTCGACTGAATATTCACCTCTTTTATCCTAACTAGAAACTACCCCTAGGTCAGCCATGAAAACACCATTAATGAGCCGTCTAAACATCTCTGACCTCTGGGTGCAGCAGTCGAGTGGCTGCCATGCTCAAAAAACTTACCAAGCAAGAAATCATGCATTGATGAGGCCTCTGATCGCCTTGGGAAACACCATCTGGGAACGCATGCCTTTTCAAATCGTGAACCAGTAGTATGTCGTGATATCGTGACATTTTCCTTCCTCGCTACCTTTCTCTTCTTTGGGTCACGATAACGCAACATGTCATGATATACTGAAACTTTTCCTCATTTGTGCTTTCTCTCATCCTTTGGTCATGAAAATGCGACATGTCATGATATCACGATAATTTTTTTCTTGCCGACATGTCGCGATATCGTGACATTTTTCTTCTCCTTGCAACATTTTGCTTTCCCTTGGATGCTCCTACATCAGACAACCGGGGTGGATTGAGAAGTGACCTTCACTTCTGTATTGTTCTATCACCTTCTTTTTAATTGGGGCTGTACAAGCTCTCCAAGATTTAGCAAAATCTGGGTCTACAGGGTACAAATCCTTAAGTTCTTCAAACCCCACAACTTCCACTCTCATTGTTGTTAGCAACCTCCTTTCATCCATCCCCTTTAGCAAATAGATTCTAGCACTGCTACATACCCTTTCGCTCACCTCCTTCAAGGGCTTCAGATTATGGCGCACTCCATTCTTCATCACTGAGTAAGTGTTGGTGCGACCATCATGTACTGCACATCGATCAAACTACCATGGACTTCCCAACAACAAATGGCAAGCATACATAGGTAGGATGTCACACAGGACCTCATCACAGTAATTCCCAATATTAAATTTGACTAAGGACTATTCACTGACCAATGTCCTATGGTCCTTCCACAACCATGCAATCCTGTATGGATGCGGGTGTCCCTTCCTTTCTAACTGTAACTTAGTAACCATTTCTTCAGATACCAAGTTATCAGTACTACCATTATCTATAATGACATTACAGACCTTACTCAAACTTTTGCACCTTGTGCGGAACAGGATCCTCCTCTGGTCTGATCCTTTCTCCTCATTCAATAGGGCCCTCCTTGTGACCATAACTTCTCTCTCTGCCTCCTCAGAATGTTCTGATACATCACCTTCATCTACTATAGCAGCTCTGGAAGGACCCTCAGGTATCTTATTTGTCCTTTCTCGATGTTGTGGACACTCAAATGCTCGATGTCCTTCTTCACCACAGTGGAAACATGTTCCATGAAATCCTCCTCTTCCAAATCCACCTCTCCCTCTTGGGTAACCATTGTTCTGATTACGGGGTTGGTAGGTGTTCTCCTATTTATGATCCTGACTGCTGCTAGCTTCTTCTTTCTTCTCATCTTGTACTCCATATATTCTTTCTCTACTGGTCCTTCCACCAGTTCTTTCTCCATGACCTCTTCCTCTTTTCTTACCCTCAAACCTTCTGTTCAGCTTTTCTTCAACCTTTAGAGCAAACCGGTAAGCATCCTCAATGGTGCTAATCCTAACCAGACTCAACTCTTCTTGAATACTGGTTCTCAACCCATTGATGTAACGGGCTACCTTCTCCTTGTTAGCCTCTGAATGGCCAGTTCGGATGGAGATCTTATAGAACTCCTCTATGTATTCTTTGACAGTTTTGCTTGACTGTCTCAAACTCTGCATTTTCCTTAGCAGATCCAATTCGTAATCTGTAGGAATAAATTGTCTCTTCAACTTATCCAGCATTCTATCCCACTTGGTTATTCTTTATTTTCCTCTTCTATTTCTTTCCAGCTGTACTCCCTTCCACCATATGCTAGCATGACCCTTCAGCTTGGTCTTGGCAAACCTGACCCTATCAGGATCTTCAACCTCTTCATACTCAAAGTATTATTCCAAATCATTGATCCTATCAATCAACTCCTCTAGATCAAGATTTCTAGAATACATAGAAACCTCCATCTTTGGTCTCTTTCCAATCTGAGAGATGGCTCTATATAACCTGGCTTGTGTAGGATCTACTGCCTCTTCTTCTTCCTCAAAATATTCCTCTTCTTCCACTTCATCTTCACTTCCTTCTTCTCCTCTGGGTTCAATTCCTCTATGCAGATCCTCTTACAGGGCCTGAAATTGCCTCTGTAAAGCTCTGAAATCTTCTGCTAGCACCATATTTCTTCCACCACCATGGTTTCTTCATGGAGGCATTCTTCCTCACTCTCTTCTCACAACCCTTTCATAAATCCTGGTGCAAGCTGCCTCATGTTTGACGATCTGTTTGCACACTCAGGAACTCCCACTCTAATACCACTTGATGGGGGGGCCTAAAATCACAAACAAAAATTAAATTTTCATCCTTCTATTTTCTTCACGGAAAATAAATTACAACACTAGCCCATAGACATAGTTTTCTTTACAACACTAGCCCGCAGGCGTAGTTTTCTTTTCCTGGTGCAAGTTGCATCACTTTCTGTGATCTGCTTGCGCTCTCAGGAATAATACATCCTCTGTATCTCAAAACTTGGCTTCCCCACCCCCTTTCTCGACTAAAACTTCACCTATTTTATCCTAACTGGCAACTGCCCCCAGGTCAGCCGTAAAAACACCATTAATGAGTCGTCTGAACGTCTCTGACCTCTGGGTGTAGTAGTCGAGTGGCCGCCATGCTCAGCAAACTTACCAGGAAAGAAATCATGCATTGATGAGTCCTATGACCGCCTTGGGAAACACTGTCTAGGAATGCATGCCTTTTCGAATCATGAACTAGCAGTATGTCACGATATCGCGATATTTTCCTTCCTCATTGCCTTTCTCTTCTTTGGGTCGCGATAACACGACACGTCACAATATCATGACACTTTTCCTCCTTTGCGCTTTCTCTCGTCCTTTGGTCACGAAAATGTGACATGTCACGATATCACGATAATTTTCTTCTTGCCGACATGTCACGATATTGTGACATTTTTCTTCTCCTTGCAGCATTTTGCTTTCCCTTGGATGCTCCTACATCAAATTTCCAGGTCAAGAGGATTCAAAGGAGGATGAGGTGAAATTTGAGGATGAGGTCAAGAAAGAGGTCAAAGAAGATATAAAATATGAGGACAAGGAAGGTGATGAGAACGTGGCTAAGGATTAGCTTCCTCGTCTGGCTACCTATTTTTTATTTTTGTCTTCCCTGTGTGGAGCTTGTTCTGAACTTTACCTATTGGATCTGCATTGGGGCTATATTCCATTTTGTCTCTAGGTTTCCTTTCTTGTTATTAGGGTTACATCCCTTCTTTTATGTTTACATTTGGTATTTATGGGTTACATCCCCATTGAATCTTCCTCTTGTTTTCCTTCAACAAGCATTTGCTATTTTTGTAATAGGTTTTGGGGATCCTTTTTAAAACCCAAATATTAATGAAATTTCATAACTTATAAAAAAAAAATATTTACAAATTTTTTATAACAATGCTAAGTGGTTTAATCTTTGTTAAAGAGCTTGTGAATGTCATTAATAGGCTCTAGATATTTAGGACTCATGTAATGTTCTTATTCAAAAGAGAAATCATTTACTAGAAGTTGGATGAAGTGTACAAGGGTAAGTTCCTTAGTATCTAAGGTAGAAGTTTGAACTTGCAATTCATAATAATAATCTCAAAAGAGGACTACCCTAGGTGTTTTGTGATATCTTCTTCTTTGTTCTAGGGTCACCTCGTTGTCCTCTAAGCATGCTAAAAATCTATGGACATTTAATGTTTCTTCCAAATATTTATCCCAAGGATAGATGTTTCAATTAACACTAGATCATTTATTCATGAGCCAATGTTCACAACCTCTTTTGATTTTGAAATATGGAGGGTAATAACCTAGCCCTAGGGCTTTAGTAACATCAATTATTTTAATTTTTCTTATTTCTTCATATCTATTCTCAAAGATACCAAATATTTTCCACAAGTCCACTTGGCATTATGTATGATAATTTTTGTAGAAGAGGTCAACCTCTTGCTCTATGAGAGTTTTTCTAAGGTCTATAAATGAAGACTCTTTAATACTATTTTCTACCATTTAGAAATATTTTTGTTTTTTTATTTTTTTGTTTTTTTTTTTTATGAAAAGGAAAAACAAAAAAGTTGACAATGATGTTGTAGTGCACATCGAATTCACCAAAAAAAAAGACCCAAAATTTTCACACCCCTTTATTCTAGGCTAATGGATCCATGCTTGGAAGGGGTGGGAAAATAATAACTCTACATCTCAGATAGACAAGAAGTACTTGTGTTGCAATATCCTTGGTGTTTATCGATAAATGGGGTGAGGGTCACCAAAAAATAATTTTTGTGGTGGTTTCCATGCCTAGGTAAAGTGGATGTTTGATGTATTCCTTTTTAAGTGCACACACCTAGGGTTTGGCCAAATGCAATTTCTACCTAGCTATATGCAATTTATCTTTCCTTGAGAACAAATGGCATACAAGTCTATCTAGAAAACTGGTAAATCTGACTAAGATGCAATGACATAAAATGTAGATTTTATACTAATCATGAGTGTTTTGTTTTGTAGGTTTTATGCTTTTTGGTGTAAAATTATTAATGCAATTAAATCTATGTTTTTGGTTTTTCTTTTCTTTTCAGATGCAGACAATGCATAGATTGATAAAGTTATGGAATTACAATACTGAGAATAGAATATTACATTTTTAGACCTTACCTGGTCCAGATGCTTGCTTTCATATGAATGTGGGTGTTGCAAGATTAAAATGGATGCTTACAGTATGAATTTGGAGCCTGAATTTTTCAAACAAATTTGGATCATTCGAATATACAAAAACTTGTAATTTCATAGTACAACACTAAAATTTGAAATTAAGGATGGGGGATCTACTTAGGTCACAATATATCATGATCTGTGATAGTAAAATCCCCTTGATTTTTTCATTAAATCGTATGAAAAATTAAGTATCTATGGATCTAATGCAAAACATATAAGTTTAAATGTAGTAAACATAGTAAAAATAATGAGATGTAGTGGAGTAATTAAAGCAAGTAAAAGGACACAATGCAACTAGGACTCAAATTGATAAATTTACAATCAAAATTTTGCTCCCAATATTAATTGGTATGATTTCAAATTTTATGTATGTTTTTAGACTTTATTTATGATTTTAGATGTCCCGAATATATCCAACGACTAGTTCTGCAAAAGCAATGGTCAAAATTCAGGATTTTATGATAAATTTGTAAGATCCAAATTTATGAAAACAATGCAAAAAATCAAGATACTATTAAGCATAAACCAAATATGAATATGCAGTAGGTTTCACCATGTATGAGATCTCTGAGAATGTTGATCTAAAGGTCAAAATCTCCACTGTAACCTACAACAAAAGCTCTGAAATCTCCTTCTCCAAGCAAGCTTTCCTATAAATTATCACCATTAATTTGTTTAGGGTGTTCTAGGGTTTTTTATTGATGAGGATTGATGTTTGATCACTCATATGACCCCTATAGTAATTCCTAGCTAGGTTTGCATAGTTTATTTCTTGCAAATTAATAATTGTAAGTGAGTCTCCTTCTCACATGCACTTGTGGGCACTAGTTATCTTCTAGTTGTCATTTAGGAGTGTTAGTTAGGAAGTGTGAACTCAAAGTAGGAAGTGTGTACTTCAAGATAGCTAAAATTGATCTTATAGTTAGAAATATTCCTTTCCTCTTAACTTAGAAGTTATGTGCATTATCCTTTGCACTTTTGTAGCTTATGGTTAAGAATATTGGATCAAATCCATGATTTGATGGGTTTGGTTATGTATTTTGGGCCATTAGAGCCTATATAATGAGTTTGTAAATAATATGAAGTTAGTTGGATTTTCAATCCTTTTCATTGGTATCAGAGCCTAGTTCAAGTTTGCACTAGGGCTTGTGAGGTGAGAGGAAAGGAGTTAGTTTTCTTATGAGAAACTCTTTCTCATTGAGGACTTGGTTCAATCTCAAGGGGAGCTTGAATACCATTCACAGAAGAAAGTTTCTTCGACATCAAATTCCTCGTTCCAACTTTCTCCATATGCTCAAGGAGTATAGGAGAAGTTTACCCCGATTTCTATCTTACAAAAATCCCTTGGCAGGTTTGGATTTTTCCTATGGTGAAATGCGAATTAGGGAGCCTTTTGTTCCTAATGTTTCTACCATTGAGGAGTCTTGAAGACTGAGGAGCATCTATACCAGGTCGTGTGTCGACTTGGGTCTAGTTGCCTTTCAAATGCTGGTCGTGTGTCGACTGGATCTTGAAAGGAGAGCTACTGAAGGGGTCTTGCTGGTTTGAAAAGAAATTACAAATTTCTTGAAATTCTTAGGTAAAATTACCTTAATTTTCTTTGGAATTATTGTCAGATTTAAATTTTAAATTTTAAATAACAATCAAGTTATTTAATTTTTTTTATTTAAAATCTAAATATATATATATATATATATATATATATATATATATATTTCTATATATATATTTTATTTTAATTTCTTTTGATTTAAATTTAAAAAAAAATTAAAATTTTTTTGGCCGATTTGACGCTCGACGTCTGGAAGCATACGACCGAATTCGGCATGTGACACAGAGGTGTCCCGGCCTATCATCAGCCGTCATGACATCCCTAACAACAGTGGATGGCACAAACATGCCCTCCAATTTGTGTGCCAGAGGTGAACGCCACAGCCTTGACATAGGTTGCTCCCGCTTGTCCTGGCTGACAAGCGACAGCCTGTGTCAGGCGACAGCCTATGTTAGGTGATAGCACTGCGCAGGGTTGTCAGGTGATAGTGCCTACGTCAATTGCTATCAGGCACACCCATGCCTGACACAACAAACATTGTCCACCTTTGGCTACCACACGGATAGCCATAGACGACATTGTTGTCAAGCACGCCCGTGCCTGACAAGGAGGACACGGTTCGCCTTCAAGCAGCCCGCACTATTACCAGACCCTGTCAGGCCAAAATAGAGGTTTCGTTTATGGCATATTTGGCATTAAAAAATATATATATATATAATTGCAACTGTTCGAGATTGTGCAGGGGTGTCATCTCCGTCCATTTTGCAATCTGCTCCTCGTGAATTGCAACTGCTCGATTTTGGCCCTGAAATAGACGCCTCGGGATCCATGAACTGCAGAGTTCCACTTTGCATGCTTTCCTTCCACTTGCAGTTGCACTCAGTTAACTTTGGCATGCATGGGTAATAATTGTAATTTTTTAAATTTTACTATTCTAAGGTTTTGCATGTAATTTTTATTTTTTTATTAATTTAATTTTTAATAACTTAATTAAATTAATTAATATTTGATTAATTAAAATTTAATTTTTAATTAAGTTATTTTTAAATTAATAAAATATAAATTTTAAACCTTAGGTTAGTTTAAATTTTAAAATTTTGAGACTTAGGAGTATTTTTCAATTTAGGGCACAACATTGTAACAAGGAACCTCAAATTTTTCCTTGATTTTTTTTCAGTGCTTTTTTTTCATTGGCTTATACCTAGTTTCACATGGCTTCTGACTTGGCTGCCCAAGTGTAGAACTTGCACATGTTGTAAATGCTTTAGCAGATAAATCTAATGATACTACTATGGCAGAAGTTCTTGGTAACCTTGCAATGAAGGTAAATGATATTTCTCTCCACAATGCTTCAACTTCTGCTCAAGATTCTTGCCTGAGAGTTCATTGTGAAGTACCACTTTATGATGGATCTCGAAATCCTGAAGTCTTGAATAGTTGGATTCTTGACATGAGTTCTTAGTTTTCTTACACTCAGCTTTCATATGAGGATATGGTTCCATATGCTAAGCTAAAACTTTATGGTTTAGCTAAAGTACTTGTTGAAAGAAAAAGAGGTCATGATGAAATCACCTCTTGGGATGAGCTTGTATACTATCTTAAGACCAATTTTTATCCTTCCAATTATTCTAAGGAATTGGTAATTAAGTGGTTTCAATTTCAACAAGGTACTAATATGACTGTGCAGGAATATATCTTTCAATTCAACAGATACAGGATACTTTTGAATGTGGAGGAAGATATTAAAGCTTTGATTCTCAAATTTCAAAGTGGTTTGTTGGAACATTTGTACAAGGAAATTATGTTTGTTTCTATGGAAACATTGGATTCAGTTTTCAACCAGGCACAACTTGTGGAGGACAAGTTCAAAGCACATTCGTAGGCATTCCGTGCACCTGCTACTCAAGTGGTTGCAAACTCATCAAAAGGGAATAGTTCTTTCTCACAAAAGAAGAATTTTGCTCAAAAGAAGAATGTTTCTTCTCCATCTCCTTCTTCTCCTTCTCCTTCCACTTCTACTCCTTCTTCTTCTTCTTCCAAACCTTCTTCTTCTTCTAAAAAGTTTTGTAACTATTGTAAGAAAAAATGTCATGAAAAAGCTGATTGTTTTAAGCTTAAAAAGAAGAGTTTAGTCATCACTACTCAAGATGAGGATGCTTCCAAAGGTCCCCTTGAGTCAGTAGGAGAAAGTAGAGTATACATGAAATTACGAGGTAAGCTCAATGAGGTTACCTTGGTAAATGTAAGTTCATTAGGGAGCGCTCGTGATGCTTTGTTCATCACTCGAGCTCATTTTCTCCATAATTTTGCAATAGATTGTATAGTGGATAATGGCTCGTAGAAAAATCTAATTGCGAGGTCCATTGTCAAGTGATTGAAGTTACCTATGGAGCCTCATCGTCAACCTTATTATTTGGGTTGGAAGGATAGTGGAAGGGGCTCAGAAATCACTCATACTTGCACATTAAAATTTGCACTTGGCCCACATTTCATAGATCAGGTCACTTGTGATGTGACTCCTATGGATTGTTGTGGAATTTTGCTTGGACAACCTTTTCAGTATGATCGGAGAGCTATTTATGATGCTTTCAAAAGAACCTACGCACTTCAAAAATATGGTAAGGTCTTTCTCATTAAAAGCACCAACACTCCTAACATCATTCTAAATTCCAAGCAAACAAAAAGGGCAATTAAAAAATGTGGTGATGTTGCTCTAATTTTTATTCGCTCTCAAAACACTCCTACATCCACATCCATTCCGAAGCAACACTATTCAATGGATAAAATATTGCAAAATTACTCACACATATTTTAGGAGCCAAATTCTCTTCCTCCAATTCACACAATTAATCATAGCATTAAAATCATTCCTGGTTCTTCACTACCTAATGCTCCCATGTATAGACAATATATTTTGCAAAATGAAGAAATAAAAAGACAAATAGAAGATTTTTTGTCTAAGGGTTTCATTAAGGAAAGTACTTCTGCTTGTGCCTCACCTATTTTGTTGGTTTTTAAAAAAGATGGCACTTGGAGATTGTGCATTGATTTTCGTGCTTTGAATAGAATTTCTGTAAAGAATAGATATCCACTACCACGCATTGATGATTTATTATATCAGCTCCAAGGATCTAAGTTATTTTCAAAAATAGATCTCAAAAGTGGATGTCATCAAGTGCGTATCCAAGTTGAGGATACATGGAATACAACTTTTAAAATGAATATGGGCCTCTTTAAATGGTTGGTCATGCCCTTCGGTCTTGCTAATGCTCCTGAAACCTTCATGAGGTTGATGAATGATGTATTTAATGATGTACTTGACAAATTTGTAATAATATATCTTGATGATATATTGATATTCTCAAAAACTTGGGAGGAACACCTTAGGCATATCCATCATACACTTGATCTTCTTGCGAAGAATCAATTATATGCCAATTCTTCCGTTCTTTTTGCAATACTTCGGTTTCTTACCTTGGTTATGTGATTAGTGAAAGTGGAATTCAGGTAGATCCCACCAAAGTTGATGTTTTACTTAAGTGGTCCCCTCCTTCAACTCTCACTGAGTTAAGGAGTTTCCTAGGACTTGCAATTTTTTATCGCAAGTTCATTCTTCAATATTCCACCCTTGTAGCTCCATTGCATTATCTCACTAATTCTAAAGTTCCATTTCATTGGGAGAAAAGCCAAGAGATTGCCTTTGAGAAACTTAAAAAGAAACTTTGTATAGCACCTGTGTTAACTTTACCTGACCTCTCTCAAAATTTTGATATTGAAACAGATGCCTCTAAAGTTGCCTTAGGAGCTATGCTCAAACAGAATGGTCATCCAGTTGCTTATCATTCAAAAACTTTTTCTGCTGCTAAGTTGAACTATTCTACATATGACAAGGAGTTTTATGCATTAGTTCAAGCTATCAAGTACTGGAGACATTATATTTTGGTAAAAGATATAGTAGTACACACTGATCATATGCCTCTCAAGTTTTTACAATCTCAAAGTAAAATTGAAGAATCAAGACATATGAAGTGGGCCTCTTACCTCCAACAATTTCACTTGGTGATCAAGTACAAAAAGGGGAAGAGTAATTGTATCGCTCCAAATTTTTTGCATCCTTACCTTCAAGCTATAGGATCCGTGCCCAAAAGGGGGATGCAAGAAGGATGAGACAATACCTCGAACTAAGAGGCCCTTTGAAGGTCCCGCCTCTCGGGGGAGGAGTATAAGGGTGAATTTTCAATGGATGGTGGGTTTACCAGGAAAATTTTGAGTGGCAATTTTCACACCTAGGTTGATAGTAAGTTTGATGTGTTCATTTTGTGCTTTATTCATTCAATTCCTAGGTTTGGCCAAGATGAATCTAAACTATTCTATATGTCAATACAGATTTAGGTGAATACAAAAAATAGGAATGAATGCTAAACACAGAGAATATGCTAACTAGAACAGTACATACCTAATTTCGGATGTCTGATGAATATTCTGAGTTTTGTAGAAATCCAGATTGTCTCAACTCATACGTAATCATCTAAGATCAGACGATATCATCGTCAATCTGATGAATTCGTCAAACAAATTTGTCAAAAACCTGCAATCATAGGAATAGATACAAAATACCAAAGATGCAACACAAAAGTGAAGGAGAATGATAGGAACAACAAAAAACAGACCTAAATAATAAATTCAAATAACAAATAAGAGAAACACAATAGATTTAATGATAGATTTTAACTTTACCATGTGATTATCCTAAATGAGGTGAAATCCAAGATGCATAAATATAATAACTAAAATAATGTATAAAGAAATGTAGAAAACAAATAAAAGATGCAAAATTTGTACTCTGATTGCCCCCAATATGGACTACAGTTGGGATCGCCTCCAATCATACGATATCATCTACGCTTCTTGATAGGATCGTCCGAAATCACCTGGAATCGCTTGCGACGATCCGAGCTAGCTTTGACTAAAAAACAGTAAAGTTCCTACAAGAAAACATGAAATGCAGAATGCAAATAGTGGTGTGAGGATGCTCTAAGGTGCGTGGAAATTCCGAAGGGTTCAGGGGAGTCAATCAGGGAAATAAACTAGAAAAATCCCAGTTTATATAGGGTTAGGGAGAGGTTAGGAGGTTGGAGATCATCCCAATTTGGGAGATCTCCAACGGGGGAGACTCTAACTGCGCAGACATGCTTTCGGCCTAGGTTAGAGAGGCTGTTGAAATAAAAGCTAATTATGAAAATTCAATTTTGGGATGAAATCGTCTGGACATTATGTTCTAGACGAATTCGTCAGATCTGGGATGATTTCATCTAATCTGTGACGATATCGTCCAACGGTAAAAAAAAATCCTAAAAATGGTGCAAAAAATGAGGAAAACAAGTAACAGGTGGTTTAACGAGCAGTTCGGGGTTAAAATTTGAATTTTAATATTTTACTAAGGTTTAACTGCACCAATTTTAGGGTCCTACATTTTGCCCCCTCTTTAGTGAATTTTTTGAAGAAAATGCGTTAAAGATGAGTTTTTACCGTTTTACGAGAAAGCAAAAATGTACTCAATTTTTTAGACGATGATTATTGGTCGAATCGTACTACTGTTGACTATGGTGCCCCCTTAGTGTTTTTACCCAAATTGAACGTTTGAGGTAAAAATGCGAAAAAACAAAATTAAAAAAAATGTTGTTTTTAAATAAAATTAAGAAAAATAGGGTAAAACCCTAATTCATTGTTATTGTTTTGAGAGCTTTGCAGACAAAAAAATGGTGGAGACAACACATCAATTGACAGAGGTCCGACGCGGGCTATGGGTAAGGATCTAATCCTAGCAAATTAGGTTTGAATTTAAGTTGTGCAATTTTTTGTTTTAAATTTTGATTTTTTGGGGGCATCGCGGCCATTTTTACGCTGTCGACGCTGTCGGGAGGAAATCGTCCTAATTTCATCGAAATCATCCTTAGATCATCGATTTTGTCAGAGGGCAAAATTGGCAAACTAGGGGCGATCACCCAAGTTGCGAAATCAGAGATGATTTTGTCCTACAAAGGACTATTTTGCCCAATTTGGGATGATATCATCCAATGGTGGATGATATCATCACTTGATGAAATTAAGCTTGTTTAAAATGTGTTTAATTTTATTTTAATGATTGGTTTATTAATGAATTTTTGTTGTTTTATTGTTTGTTTTGTAGAGGGGATTACTAAAGAGTCGAGAATGGAAATACGGGGGACTACGAGATGACATAGCCATGCTTGATCAGGTAGAGTGTGACCAACTGGCTCAGGTCGATTTGTAGCATGTGGTAGAGATGCCACAAGTACCGACAAACATGGAGCTACTAACAGCCTTAGTAGAGAGGTGGTATCTGGGGTCGTTCCACTTCCAGTTATCGATAGGGGAGATGACTCCCACACTAGAGGACGTATGGAGGATCATGAGGATCCCCATACAAGGACGGTTGATGACACCTATGGCCAATCAAGGCCAAGTGATGATGATATTGATCGAAGACCCGAGCTTCGCCCTGGAGAAGGGCGGGGTGAACATCGAGTCTCTAAGGTAGATGCCTGGGGCATCTAGGCTGACTTGGGTTTTGGCAGGGGTGGTGGGTGGCTTACTGCTATGCCACCAGAGTGAGTGCAGACTACCATGGCTCCTATCATATGTGGTCTACGACATGAGAGACCATGGTTACAGGTTTGCATGGGGTAGTTTTGTACTATGTTGCTTGTATAGGATCCTACATGGGGTCGTATACAATGGATGCTGATGTTTGGTTTTGACATCGCTACTATAGGTTTGGTGCTAGAAGCACATCATGGTGCAGATGCCGGTAGGGCTCCCACAAATAGGGGTTGATCGAGAGAGGCCCTGAGTTTTCTACTGGTGGCTATAGATGGGGTCATAGCGGTGGATAGATCTGCCAATGTCACAAAGGTTGCTAGACGACCTCATCTTGGACCAGATCACCTGGAGGCCATGGTGAGAGCACCCAAGGTGGGCATAGGATGGGCAAGAGCTGGATCACATCAGGAAAGTCTGCTGGCTGAGGATGGAGCAGGGAGAGGTAGAGCTCCATCGCTATAACCGAGTTCTACGACATTTTGGGCTACAGTAGGGGATCCCTTCTCTTAGGGATTATGAGTACTCCTGGACTATTTGGGATAGTACTACATTGAGCGAGGCTCTAGAAATACAACGGTTCTAGAGTTAGGACATGGACGATGCCCCCATCCAGCTAGTGGATGGTGACAATGCTGGGGTTGCAGATGGGTACGATGCCTGGTACGTAGGCATCCACCCTCCTTAGATGACAAGGGCATAGGATCCGATGCACGCTATTGTGCAACGGATGGGGAGGTGATGCCAGGCTACTATTGAGGTAGATCAAGGTCACAGTGGGAGAGAGCAGTGATAGTCTCTATAGGAGAGACGCTAGAAGATGGGTTGGGCACCATAGAGACCTTAGGAGACAGGGAGGAGGGAGATAGGAGTCCCTTCTTAGCAGGGGGAGAGACCACCATCGTCTGATAAGGGCAAGGGTGTTGAGGTTGGGGAAAGTAGCAAGACAGCGGCTCTCTGGGCTGAGGTTGCCCACCTCTAGGCTCAAGTGCAGACATTGTAGGATGAGGCTACACAGCTCAGAGCTCAAGGCAGAGGAGCAAGCACATAGGAGCTAGCATGGTCTATGGCTCAGACTACATTCTACCAAGGAGCATACTACTAGATGGTTCCAAAGAGCCAAATATTACAGCTGCCAGCCAACATTGCGGGGTCAATTAGGATGGGGTCACCGAGGACATCATCACGATCGATGTCAAGGACCCACGACATAGGGCAGACTCCGATGGGGCCTCCTCCTCCACATCAGGGCAGGAGAGGAGACGAGGTTGAGAGCTTGAGAGCTTCTCGAGACTAGACGCTCATGGCACAGAGATTGTATTTTTTTTATTATATATTTTTTGAGAGGATTGAGTATGCCAGGTTATTGATTGTGGCATACCAATCCAGTTTTGATATGATGTACATAATTTTTTGATATATATATATGGTCTTTTTTATTATATGACTTGTGTATGATGCTTTAATGTTGAATTTTGCAATTGATTATTGATCATTCATGTGATTATGTCTTTTTAGAAATATTATAATTTTATGGCATGTTGTAAAATTTAAATGAAATAATATGATGTAAACAATTGGTTGTTTTGGTGTGATTTGATGAAAAATAAAAGGGACTTCTAACAATAATTTCAAAGGACATTGTCGCTATTATAGACCATTTCATGGAGTCGCCGCTCGCTTGGTCGTCAATCTAATCCCAGTATAGAAATATTGCTAAAAGTAAAAGAATGATTAAGAGACTATCTTAAGGCTTTGTGTTGTGATGGTGATGATTTTTTTTCAGATTTTCATAAAAATAGTATGCATGAAATACTAAAATATGATTTTTCTAGGCATAAATTCCTAAGTGTGATAAAATTTTGAACAATTCCTTAGAAATTATACCATGGTTACAAAAATTGAATGTTGACATAATGACATGAAATAGAATAGTTTGCGTTATTTTGAGAGCACAATTGTGTAACATAATGATGTAAGCCATATGTTTTTATAAATTAAAATGAATGGGAAAATAAAATTAGAGCAATTGTTTGCACTAGGCATAGAATTATAGATATAGACTTTATTGCATAATTGATTTTTTATTTTGAGATAAACAGAAAATAATAATATATAACTTGACTTTATTTACTAGATTTTGTAATATGTTGTTTGAAAAGAATTTTGGATTTTTTGAAAACAATGTATGTAATTGTTTTTATACTAAACAGATGTTCTGAAATAAGAATAAAATTTATTCCAAAATATTTGCAGAAATATTTTAAATTATCTCAAAGAAAAATGTAGATTTGTAAGGAACCCTCATGTGCATATGTGAGTTCATTGCTGATCTTGATTTATCATAATGATAGAGAATCTCTCAAATACAAATGTGTGTGCAATTGTATTTTTCGTTCACCAATTTTGAGCAAGATAATTTGATACAAGTAATTTGAATTAGCCAAATGAATGTTCATTGACCATGATTTATATGCATGTAACCGTCCCAAACTACTATGTAAGTCAGGTTATCAAGAGCTAGCTAATCCATAAGCCGACATAGGTCTGTACAAAAGAAGGTCACTAATGTGATAGACATATCACCACGCTAGGGATTACCCAAGGCCAAGTGGGTTGGGCACAAACCACCTGTTATGGGGCTTACCTCATAGTTTTCGAATAATTGAGAATTCCAGGGATTCAAGCTCATTCACCCTTCTTTTATTTTCAAGGGGTAGGGAAAGGGATTTATTGCATTTTGCTTTTGCATTTTCTTTTTCTCGTCTTTTTTTTTTTTGTATTTTCCTTGGAACTTGAGATAATGCTGAAATATTGCTGCGATGGTACAAAATGATATTTTTCCTTTTCTCATTTTCTTTGAATTTTCTTTTTCTTCCTATGCTAGGGATACTTGCTCGGATTAGCTATAGAGCCAGGTATTTTTATTCTGGGTATGGGTGAGCTTGTCCTTTTGTCAATTATCAAATATTCTAGACCATGTGCATGATAGGATAGCAGGGGAAACTTTTCGCTCAAGAAACCACTTTGCCTATGTAGCATCATATTGAATTTGCAATGAAATCATTTTAATGTGAAAAGATATATTTGGTTCAAGTAAATAACAAGATCAGTTCTCTATGCTCAAAACTTTATTTAATTCAACTGTGGACTTTGATATAAGAGAGATTAATAATCATACCAAATAAAATCAAGATATTTATTCATATGAATGTGAAAGTGCGGGATTCCAAATAAATGCTAATTTATCGAAAATAATTGAAAATATAACTGCAACACTTCAAGAATTGACAGGTATGAAAATAAAATATGTTTTTGAAGATTTTGATGATTTTGATGTTTTTTTATATTTTGATTTTAATTTATGAATGGAAAGAATAAATACCTTTACTGTTTTGAAATTTTTATATGGATGATTAAAATGAAACAATATGTAAAATAACAATATATACAATGATGAAATGACCAGTTTTATGCATAATAGCATTTAAGATGCATAATGTTCATAGGTTATTTAATATATTTACCATCTAAGGTAGCTAATCGACATGCGCCCGATCCAAATTTAGCAGTGATGACATATGGTCCAATCCAGTTGGGCTCAAATTTACCTTTAAGGTATTTAGTTGCATTAGTATTTTTTTATTTTCTTTTAAGAAAAGGTCACCGATCTCAAAGGATCGTTGATGAAATTTCTTGAGGTATGCTCGTTTAAGCTTGTTTTGGTAGGCACAAAGATGCTCGAAAGCATTGATGCACTTTTCATCTAGGAGTTCTAGCTAACTAAGTCTGCCAGCACCATATTCATCTCCTACTTCAGTATCTTGAAGTAGCAGAGCCAAAGAAGGAACTTCTAATTCAAATGGAAAAACTACTTCAGTGCTATAAACCAAAACAAATGGGGAAGTTCCTATGGGAGTACGAACGCTAGTTCGATAAGCCCACAAAGCAAGATATAATTGAATATGCCAATCTCGACCAGATTTGGTGACCAGTATTTTAAGGATTTTGATTAATGTTTTATTAGATGCTTCTGCTTGGCCATTACCCCGAGGATAATAGGGAGTGGACCAACGATGTTGAATTTTATACTTTTGACATAATTTCTTAACATATTTATTTTTAAAACAAGTGTCGTTATCTGAGATGAGATTTGCAAGAATTTCGAACCTACAAATAATTTGATTAAAAATAAACTTGGAAACTTGGGTTCCAATACAAGAAGCTAATGGCATAGCTTCAACCCACTTCGTGAAATACTTAGTGGCGGTTATGATAAATTTGTGCCCATCAGATGACACAGGGTTAATTTTTCCAATGATGTCTAAGCCCCATTTTGAAAAGGGCCAAGGAGATGAAATAGCCTGCAGCTCTTGTGTAGGTGCATGGACAAGGTCAACATGTTTCTGGCACTTGTTGCAATGACACACATAATCATGTGCATCATTCTCCATGGTATGCCAAAAATATCCTATCCTAAGGAGCTTTTTAGCAATGGCGCTACCACTAAAATGCCCCCCACAAGATCCATTATGGGCTTCACTCAAAGCTGATCTAGATTCTTTTAGATTCAAACATCTCAATAGGATGCCTTTAAAAGATCTCCTATACAATGTATTACCAATAATCATGAAGCGACTTACTCGTCTACATAACAACCTGCACTGGTTGCTATTACAACCTTCAAGAAATGTCCCATTTTGTAGAAAATTAAATATATCAGTGTACCAATATTCAGGAGTAGTTTTGTTGATTAGAAACACATCCAAATGTTCTAAGCATGATTTTCTTGAAGTGGGTTCCTAGAGTCAATGAATAATGATGGTAGCATATTCGTCATCTAACTCCAAGGGCAAAAGAGATGCAGCTGCAACCATAGCATCAACCGCACGATTATTAGTTCGAGGAATAGCTTCCAAGGTAACTTGATCAAACAAATATAATAATTGTAAGACATATGCTTTGTATGGATGCAATTTATCATCTCGGGTTTGATAAACATCATTTATTTGATTTATGACAAGTTGAGAGTCACCAAAAACCAATAAATTTTTAATTTGTAGCGCTAAGGCAGCTCGTAATCCAAGGATAAGAGCTTCATATTCAGCAGTGTTATTAGTACAAGTAAATGTTAGTTTGAAGGACTGAGGTATAAGATGTTTCTACAGAGATATTAAAATAATACCTGCACCAGCCCCACTCATACATCGGGCTCTGTCAAAGTATAGGGACCATTGCTCTGGATGGTCTACCTCTATTTTAAGGCATTCATTGGGAAACTCAATGATGAGGGGATGGGTAGACTCTAAGGGTGTAGCAGCTAATTGATCTACTATGATTTGACCCTTAATAGACTTCTATCCTATAAATGTGAGTTCAAACTCGCTTAGCACAAGAACCCACTTTGCTGTGCGACCAGATAAGTACGATCGACTCATGAGATATCGCAAAGGGTCGAATTTAGTAATAACATATGTTTTTTGGCTGAGCATATAATGTCATAATTTTTGTGTAGAAAATACGATGGCTAGACATAACTTCTCTAAAACGGTATAGCGAGTTTCATAACTAATTAAGGTTTTGCTGATGTAATAATTAGCACGTTCTTTCTTTTCATCATCAAGTTGAGCTAACATAGCTCCTAAGGCAAAATCAGAAGCAAAAATGTATAAAATAAATGGTCGATCAGATCTAGGTGGTGAAAGCACCGGTGGTTTAAGGAGATATTGTTTGAGGAGTTCGAATGCTTCTTGACATTCGTCGTCCCAATGAAAAGAGACATATTTCTTAAGAAGCTTAAGAAAAGGTCTAGTTTTGTCTACCAACTTATCAATAAAGCAACGAATAGCTTGAAGCTTACCTTGTAGACTTCGTAATTCTGATATATTTATGGGTGTAGGCATATCAGTGGTAGTCATGATATTGAGAGGGTCAATTTCAATGCCACGTAAAGAAACTATAACCCCTAATAATTTACCGGACTTAACTCCGAATATACATTTAGCTGGATTCAATCGGATAAGATACTCCCTTAACCGATCAAATACTTTTCTCAAGTCATCTAAATGATCATCTTCTTTGATGGAACAAGCTATAATATCGTCTACATAATCATGTAGAATATCATGCATCATATCATGAAAGTTACAATTCATGGCTCGTTGATATGTTGCACCTACATTCTTTAAACCGAATGGCATCACTTTCCAACAAAAGGTTCCCCAAGGGGTAATAAATGTTGTTTTAGCCTGATCTTTAGGAGCTACCCTAATCTAATTATAACCAAAAAATCCATCCATTAGGGATATCATTCCACTCCCAGTAGTAAATTCAATGATCTGATCCATGTTGGGAAGAGGAAAATCATTCTTTAGGGCATGCAAAATTAATATATCTGAAGTCTGTGCAAACCCTAAATTTAGTGGCTTCTTTCTTAGTTACTGGAACTACATTCGAGATCCATTCAGCATAATCAATGGCTTGCATAAAAATAACATTTAAGAGTTTTTCTAATTCTCCTTTGACTAGTAAGGCCACTTTAGGATGCATTTTTCTAAGTTTCTGTTTAACAGGTTTAGCATCCAAATGGACTACTAGGTGATGCATAACTACAGAAGGGTCTAATCCTGGCATATCTTCATATGTCCAAGCAAAGACGTCTTCATATTGCTTAAGGAATGCAATGTATTTATCTTGTTTTTCTTGACTCAATTCTGATCCAATGTTGATTATGTGAGGGTTATCTTCAGTTCCAATGTTGATTTTTATAACTTTTTCCACTTCCATATGTAGATATCTCTCAAAATTAGATGGGGTGGGTGAAACACCTAATTCTTGTAATTCTTCCAAGGTTAGCTTGATAATTCATCTTGAGGAGCCGTGGCCTCAAGCTGAGCTATACTAGGTATAGAGCCATCGAAATAAAATTCGTTATGTAACACTTCCTCAATGGATACATCATGAAAGATATCCCCCTCCAACTCATCGTCGGATTTGGCAATCATCTCAGGGTAAGCTATGGATAACATATTACATGTAAGAGGCTTAAAATGCAAGACATCTCATTTATCCAGATAATATTGGTAACATATGAGGTGGTCATCATCCTCGAATGGGAAGGGCTGACCTTTACTAGGAAATAGGCCCACACCACATCGAGCAGGCCATGGTTCTACCTCAAAATGTTCTTTCATGCCATTCTAGAAAGTTCCCAAACCTTTCCCAATGTTAATAAAAGAATCTATTTCCTTGTGCAATCATTTGTGTATTTTATATTGCTTTTTTATTTCAATATTCTATATTTGGTGTTGCTTGATTTTGCATTCACAAATGGTGATCATAGTGGGATCCACAAAGGGTTATAAATTTTAAATTACCTTGTAACTTACTTGTGGTTTTTTTATTTTGTTTTGCAGGTTTTTAGGAAAAAAAAATTGTGCAAATTTTGTTGAAATGGGGTTTCTAAAGAGTTGCAAAAGTTGTACAGGTTCCACAGATGCCCTGCGAAACTCAAGGGGCACCCTCTAGAGTTTATAAGGCACCCTAGTGCATTTCAGAAGCACCTAGAGGCATTCCACAGAGAGAAAGAAAATACATAGGCTTATTTGTAAGTTTGCTTCAAAAACCTAACCTCTCTGTTTTGTGTATTTTTATATTTTTTTCAGATATATACATCATTAAATGTATGTTAAAAACAATTCAATTAAATCTGCATCATAGGAATTTAGAATAATTTTTGCATCCATATTCTATCATAAATTTCACATTTCCAATTAAAATTTCATTGTTTTCTGGTGTGCTGCACTTAAAATATTGCATTATGTTTTCATATGAATTGTTAATTTCATGAAATAGTTTGCATTATAGGGTTAGGAATATATTTTTTTCTTGTTAAAGTAGGAACAATATCAAGATATTAAAATTATTCCTACATTTTGTGATTCAAGGCAGAAGAGTAGATGAACCCTCCTCTGTTTAGAGAGCAGTATTAAGTAGTGTACTCTACTTATTTTTAAGAAATTGATAACTCTGTTGTTGGATTCTAAATTAGATTTAGAAAATTAGTTATTTATGGTATTGTATGTACACCATAAAAAACTTAAAATTTTAAAAGGAATCACACACAAAACGTATCACATTAAACAATAATGTGCTAGATTTCATCACCAACCATTACTTGAGATTTGGTGATGATGGGTTTCATCTCCATCCACCAATCTCTACCCTTAGCCACCTTAGGATACCCCTAAGCAAACTTCCTAGACTTCATCACTAGGAAGAATCTCGTTGCCCATACAAGCCATAGATTTCATCCATCATAATTCAGATTAGTATATCAAAACACACAAAAAAAAAAAGGAAAAACATTAAAATGAGATAAAAAAAGAACATAAGGTAAGACAAATTTCTTGCAGAAACATAGAAGTGACTTCTTTTACTTGATTTATATGAATTCTTTATTTGCATTATTGTATGGCACATTGCATATATTTTATTCATTTAGCTTATGGTCTTAACTAGAAATTAGAAAAATAAAGAAGCATTGAATCAAATTTATATTTCACAACACATTGCATTCATGGATAATTCATCATCCCTCCCCACCACTTTTGTGGTCAATCCCACTAGTGTGATATAGGCAAGTCATTCAAATTTATCTTTAGTTCCCTCACACACTATGTCATCCACACAGTAATTCCACATTTTCATTCCATAAATTAAGTCATTTTCACCTACCTTTGGTCACCACATCACCCATATAGACATGGCCCAAGTAGAGGCTCTTCAGAGATCTACTAACTACATCTTAGAGTTAGTCCATAACTCACCTAGATATGTTCCTTATTTCTAGTAGTAACTTATCTTCTCCCAACCTTCAAACCTTACCTAGGTGTATAAAAATCCTCTTTTGAGGTATCAACCGCACCTTCCCAACATTGGTCCATCTCCAAATAATCATGTGCTCCAAGCACATTCATCCCATCATCCTACAAATCTACCTATGTCAATAATTTTTATGAAGCACATGTCAATGTTTCTTCACATATGACAACATCCACATCATCCAATACAATTACAATTCCTATTGCAACTTGTCATCTGCCCACCTCATCAGTTGACAGTTCCATCCACATTCATGCATTCCACTTTAGATATGGAAATACATGAAGCATGGTAACACCTTAAAAAATTGCTTAAGAAGCGATAAAATGCTCAATAGTAATTTTATATGGTTAGTCCTAAGCGTCAACCTATTTCCACTCAGCCTAAATTTATCATCCAAAGCCCATCATGGGTACCATAATCTTCTATGGTTTCCATCCTCACACCACCATCAACCCATAATATACCATTCCCATCAATAATCATTATAATCATAGTCCTCATACATCATATCCATTTCAACATTCACCATCATTTCTTCACCAACCTCATTATCATTAGTTTCAATCCACTTCACCTCATCATAATCTCATTGCACCTTGACATATTTCCACCCCACATTCATAGAATCATCAAGTGATTCAGGGTTTTCACATTCTAGGGGAAGACCCTAGGATCCAAACTATGCAACAAAATATTGATAGTCTGATGTAACATACTCATGGTTTGATGAATCAAAATTCCACTTTATGTCAACTAATCAATCAACCAATCCATCATTCGGCACCATCACCACCATCTATGGCAAACTTCATAGTACCAAAGTTTGACAAATTTAAAGGGACTAAGGACCCTAAATAACACATGAGCACATTCATCCATTCATGCTTTTGAATACAAAATAATTATGCTCTTATGCTTAGAACATTTCCTCAGACATTAGGGGGAGATGTTGTATAATCTTATAATCACTTACCTCATCATAGTATTAATACTTTTGAGCAATTGATTGACCAATTTCTTGAAATATTTTCCCTCAATGTTAGACATAAAGTCTCATTATCCGATATATATGGTCTAAAATAATAAGATTATGAGTCTATCTATAACTTTGGTAACCATTGGAGGGTCATTATCACCAAATTTCAATTTGGCCTACCAATGAAACAACTTACTAAACTATTCACTAAGATTTTCCTAAAACCCATATCTTGGTTGTTGCAATTGCAACAATATCAATCATTTGAAGAAGCTCTTATCCAGGCCAGCATAATTGAAGAGATAAAAATACGAGTGCTCAAGCCTAAAATGAAAGAATGGAAAAATAAGGTCCAGTAAAAAATTATTTTTTTTGCTCAGTCAAAATCAAACCAGGCTAATCTATCCAATCAAGCCAACCAAGTTAATAAAGTGGTGATGAGCCAGCTAGAAATGGCTCAACAATAAAATGTGCAAAAACAACCATGACAAATTGAATATCACTCGGTTTCTTAAACATCTCAATCAAGTAAAAAAATAGTGCTAGATGTGGAAAATCAACCACATCGACAATTTGCTTGACAACCCCATCAATACACCCCATTAGCCAAATCTTATGCTTCCATATTTCATAGGTTATATGACACTAACCAACTTGCTTTTCCTAAGGTCAAAATATATGATCCCACTAAACATTGTAAATATTACCAGGAATATTTATTTTGCCCTTATCATAGGTAAAATGGGCATGATATTAACAACTACCATGTATTCAAAGATAGAGTGCAATATCTCATTGAATTGCAAAACATCAAGCTCGATAAATACCTAGCTCAAAAAAACAAAAACCTTGGTATCTTTCAAACACCACTTCCTCATCATGAGAAAGTGCAACCAACAACAAGAGGTTCTAATACCAAGACTCCCCCAAATCAATTTAATCATGTGCAACAATACCAAGGTTTTATGGGTGCTATTCATGTAGTAACCCGAGGTCAACAAAAATGCACAAATCAAAAAAATGTACATCAACAACCTATTCCACCACCCATACCTCCACAAGCAAGTTTTTCTCAACCTACAAATTCATCATCACCCATTCAAATTTCTTCCAATCCATCTCAATCCATCCATATTCCAAGTCATACGAATTCCCCAATTCATCCCATCAATCTCCCCCCAAGACCAATCATCTCCTTGAGTAGTCGATTAACCATGAGTCTCAAAATATCTTCAACAAAATTGTCTATATACGAGCTCATTCAAAAATATCCTCCATATCATGATACATTAATGGATATTCTAAAATCCATTGAACTTCAATATCAAGATCCTAATGCCTTAGCAATTTTGTGGGGAGTATCCAAACCTTTCTATAATTTTGAAATCAAATCAATATCATCAGAATCGGTGGACCCCCCATTACATATTATGGCTCAAATTGATAGGAATCCATTCAAAATATTTTTAATTGAAATCGACTCCTCCATCAACATCATAATCACATCTACCATTCAACATCTCAAGCTTCCACTAGATCACATTACCAGGTCCATTTTCACCTTGAAAGCATTTAATGATGCTCTCTATTCTACATTTAAAACTGTTGTTTAACCCATTGAAGTGGGGGTCAAAACATTGTATACTATATTCAACATCTTGGAAGGGTTTATGGCATATAATTTACTCCTTGAACAACCTTGTATGAGGGAAATGAGATGTGCCCCTTCTATACTACATCAATGCTTGAAATACGTACATGAGGGACAAGTGCATTACATATCGATAGATGTTGAACCATTCAAGTATTGCAATTTTATCTCAAACCCCTATGAGTCCATGTTACCTTCCACTCATCTATTCCTCACTTCATCAACCACCTCATCAACCACCCCATCCATATCTTCATCTAAATCTCCTATTCTAGAGGATCTTCCCATCACCACTTTGCATAAAAAATCTACTTCCATACCCCCATATTCATCACCATTGACTACATGCACATGTGGTCAAACTCAATCTACATTAACCACATCATCAATATTATCACCTTCCATAATAACTCCTTCCAAATCATCATTATCCACCCAACCAAATCCATATCCATCCCCATCAGCCAATGTCTCACAAGTCAAAATGATGAATTGTGAGATACCATCAACCAACCATGAGTTAGTTCCATCTATATCCAATCCATCCACATCATCCCAAGTCAAGGTCCACCTCACTAATCCTAGTATTGGTGAATATGTGGTTCAAGACATCATGGTTACATCACTCAATATTCAAATTGCTAAGGACTGCCCACATGAACCACCCTTATCTATAGGAGTGGTATATAACATGGGTTCAATGCCTAACATTATTAATTTTTATATGGAGGGATTGATTCATCGTCTAATCTAGTTATGCTAGATGAACCCAAATTACCAACACCTACTAATATACAACATATATCAGGATTTGCATATCGATATTTTCACATTGTTAATTGTCAAAGACATGGCCTAGGATAACACAAATAGGGAATGCATGAAATTATCGATTTTTCATATCGAGAAATGCATGATCATTCATTTTTAGGCTATCATACACTTCCATAAACTTATTCTCTTGAACAAGCCTTCCAAATCTTAAATTTTAATTTAGAAGAAGATATCCATCAAATTGATGACTCTGAAGATGAAATTTACGAATAACTTGACCTTATGTTGATAGCTTCTAATGAATATGAAGAGGAATTGCAGCCTATCATCCCACACACTGAATAATATGAGTTTTACCTCATAATATTCTCCATCCATAACCCCATCATTCACTTGCTTCTTCCACAAAAATGAGCTAAATAAATCGGTGAACCATCGCCTCCATCTCATCCATCTCACTCACCATTTTTCTTGTAACATATGTACATAAATTTCAAAAAAATAAAAATCATTTTGCATTACATGTACATTGCATTTATTTGTATTACTTCCTATTGTTCAATTTTATTAGATTTCTAGCATTGGTTCTACCAAAAAATATCCACCCATACATTCATATTTTCCAACCATATATTTTCTCCTTAAGTCAACATAAATCATGTTGAATTATTGACCCCACTTCACAATCCATACGATTTGGCAAAGACAATTCCTATTGACATGAGTCTTATTGATATGGACCAGATTTCCTCACCACCATCCTTTTTTGAGTTTGTCCTATTCAAGGAATTGTTAAGGGCTTAAGCCAACTACATTCCTCCATCACCCCCACCTTCACCTTCACCTTCACTTTCATATCCTAAGGTTTTCCAAGTAGGCCTAGATGAGGTTGAGTCATAAGTGTTTGATGACATCATAGATGACATTCATCTAATCCTAATGCCCCATAAACTTGAGAAATGTTCTCACATGTGTATTGAAGACACTATCGATGTGAACCTTAGTTCAAATGTAGACAATCCCTAAATTGTCAAACTTGGAAAAATTTTATTCATATATAAACAAGAGAAATTAATTGCTCTCCTAAAAAATATAAAGGGTATTTTTGTGTAATATTATAAAGATATGCCTTTTATTGAATCTAATTTGGTTGAACAATCTCACCTCAAACTTTGATGCTAAGCCGATCAAACAAAAACTTAGAAGGATGAATCCTACAATTGCCCTCTTGGTCAAAAAGAGCTTCAAAAGCTATTATATGTGGGTTTAATTCTCCCTATTGACTATCTTGAGTGGCTCTCAAACATGGTACCCATTTGTAAGCCTAACGAAGAAATACACATTTGCACTAATTTTTGAGATTTTAATAAAGCATCTCCTAAGGATGATTTTTCTCTTCCAAACATTGATACTCTTGTCAATACCTACGCTGGCATGAAATGCTTTCTCTTATGGATGGTTTTTCAAGATACAACCAAATTCGAATAAATCCTGATGACCAACACAAAACAACATTAACTACACCTTGGAGAAATTTTTGTTACAAAGTGATGCCCTTTGGTCTCAAAAATGTATGTGCCACTTATCAACATGCCATGACATACATTTTCCATTATTACATGCATAATATCATCAAATATTATGTGGATGATCTTTTGGAAAAATCTAAAACTTGACAAGAACACATTGATGTATTGGAAAATTTCTTTGACCAATTTTTAGAGCATAATGTAAGGTTGAAACCCAAGAAATGTGTCTTTGGTGTTACCTCTAAAAAATTACTAGGGTTCATTATCTCCAAAAGAGGTATTGATGTGGACCCAAACAAAGTCAAGACCATCATGGAGATGCCTCCCCTAACAAATATAAAGGAATTATGTAGTTTACAAGAAAATATTCAATCAATCCATCATTTAATTGCATAACTTTTTGATGAATGTAGGTCATTCAATCACCTGCTACAAAGGGGGTGCCATTTTCATGGATAGATGAATGTTAAAAAGCCTTTTATGATATCAAGCAATACTTAAATTCTCCACCAGTATTAGCTCCTCCTCGTTCGAGGTACCCTTCCATATTTATGTTTCAATAAAGTATTTTGCATTAGGAACAATGCTTGTACAAAATAATGAAAATAATTGAGAGCAAGTTGTCTATTACATTAGTCAAACTTTGGTAAGCTATGAAACTAGATACACTTACGCAAAAAATTTATGCTTAGAAGTGGTTTTTACCACTAAGAAACATAGACATTACATACTTAGTCATACCACATATGTCATAGCTAGATAAAATCCTCTACATTATATGATATCTCACATTTACAATAACACCCACCTCGCTAAATGGATAATGCTTCTTACTAAATTTGATCTTGAGTTCATAAGCCAAAACTCCATTAAATAATAGATCATAGCTAGTCAACTTGCAGAAGCTCCACTACCTAGTGATCAACCCTTGATTATTAAGCTCCTAGATGATTCGGTATGTGCTATCACTAAACAATAAGAATATGTCATTCCAGAGGAAGACAATCTCACACTATTATTTTATGGTTCTAAGTGTGAAAAAGGTCAAGATGCTGGAGTCATATTTCATACACCCCAGGGGTTCCTATCCCATTATCATTTAAACTAGACTTCCAATGCACAAACAACAACATAGAGTATGAAGCCTTAATCTTAGGTCTTCAAGTAGCTATAGCTATGGGCATAAAGTGTATTAGGATATTTGGTGATTCTCAACATGTTAAACAAGTAACACAAGAATACCAATGCAAAGAATATACCATAAAACTTTACCATGGAGTAGCTATGAAATTACTCTCTAAGTTTTATTTGTATGAAATTGATAGTTTTCCATGTTCAACTAATAGATTTTCAAATGTGATGGACTCTCTTAGATCATTGATTCCAAAGGACTCCTTAGGAGAGGTACAACCACTTACTATCACAATGATCTCTAAATTTGCAATTGTTCATGCTGAATATAAGGATGAAAATGATGTTTACTTTATCCATTCGGAGCTATATGAGCCTTGGTCAAACCAATTAATAGCCTTTCTCAAGTCTAGAACACTCCCATTCGATATTTCATGGACTGCTAAATGCACTTTCAAGAAAAATATAGATATTTTTACTCTATTGGGTGATGTGTTGTATAGATGTGGTTATGATGGAATCCTCCTTCATTGTCTTGAGTTTGTTGAGGCACAAAGAGCCATAGTTGAAGCTCATGATGGTACTTGTGGTGGTAATTTTAGTGGAATGGCCATTGCAAAGTGTATTTTATGCATGGGTTATTATTTGCCCACCATGGAATATGACTGTTGCACATATGTCAAGCATTGTAAGTAATATCAAGAGCATGCTAATTTAATTCATGTACCATCACAAGCATTATAGCGTGTTCAAAGCCTTTTGCCCTTTTCACAATGGGGTCTTGATTTAATTGGTAAAATCTCACCTTCTTCCTCAGGACAACATACATTCATCATCATAGCCACTGAGTACTTCACAAAGTGGGTTGAGGAAATTCCTCTAACCAGTATGACAGGGCCTAGAATTGTGTATTTTATACTCCATATCATTTGTCATTTTGGTATTCCATCTAAAATAATCTTTGACAATGGCAACTCTTTCAATAACAAGGATTTTCAAGAACTTTGTGAGAAATATAATATCCAACACATTTTCTCAACTCCTTATTACCCAAAAGCAAATGGACAAGTTGAGGCTACCAATAAGACCTTAATTGCTATTCTTAAGAAAATTGTTAAATAAAATCATAGAGATTGGCATACATAAATTTCCTTAGAATTATGGGCTTATCAAATAAGCATCTGCACACCTACGAGGGCAACACCATTTTCACTAGTCTATGGAGTTGAAGCAATCATGTATCTTGATCTTGAGATCCCCTCGCAAATTTCACTACAAGAATTCATAGATGATGACACTGCTATACAAGTACATATTGATCAACTCCCACTCCTTGATGAGAGATGAGTCAATGCTTTAGAGCATTTACGATTTTATCAAGACCACCTAAATCATGCTTATAATACCAAAGTTCATCTACATGAATTCCAAGTAGGAGATCTTGTTCTTAAAGAGAATCAATAAAACACCAATGCATTACCGCATCTTTGTGATAAATTCATGGCTAATTGGTTAGGTCCATACATAGTCATTCAAAAAGTGGGTAAAGGAACTTATAGGGTTTCCAATCGATAGGGAATTGAAGATCCCGAACCACTTAATGTTGTACACTTGAGAGAATTCTATACATAATGTGATATATATATATATATATATATATATATATATATATATATATATATATATATATATATATATATATGTATATATACATGGATATTACACAAAAATAAAATTGCATTTCATACTACATTTCATACATTGCATTTTTCACACATTTAATTATGCACACATTGCATTACACACATTTCATTTTATTTTATAAAATTGAATTTCATACTGCATTTCACACATTGCATTTGCACCATCATTTTCACATTTCATATTAGGGATCAGTTATTCAATTTAGATAATAATTGGTCCAAAAAAATCATGTTGCCTAAATTAGGGGCACCTTCAAAACACCATCCATTTCATTGCATAATTCTATAAAGTCAAATTATCATTAGCAAAGACACATGTCCATAATTACTAGGTTTTTTTGATCACTCAGCTACTCCTAGTGTTTTAAGAAAACTCCAAATACATGTTGAGTTTTATTTTAGGACCAAGAAACAATTCTCACTAAGAAAATATTGAGTTCTAGGAACTGACTCCAAAACATTCTTGAACCAAACACAATTACACATCTTAAAAATATCTTGTGTCAAAGAGAGATAACACCATCCTTGGGTTGTACCTCAAAGTGAAAAGGGTATTCCTTGCTTGTCCCATTATGCAACATAGTCCACAAAAATAGTGGTTTTCACCACTATCACAATATTAAAATAAAAGAAAGAGTAGGGTAAAACCCTTAAAAACTCTAAATATTTTACACATCACACACCACTGATCCTCAAGTTGTAAGTATTGTACTACATTTCCAATCATATAATTAGGTAGTCATCCTAAAAACTTGGAGATCAAATTATTGGACTATGGAGATAATATCCATCAGATCTATAGACACTTGAATGGCAGTGGAGTACACTCATGCATGGTGACACGTCTCTTTTAAGGAGACCTCTGATCGCACATAAGGACAAGCTAGCTTATTGGTATTCTCCATAACAGGTTTTAATCAATTTACTCAAGATAAGTTAATTAACTCACTTGCACACACATTTTTTCTTGATTACCTTGAGTCATTACCATGCTCATGATTCGGTAAATGAATTCACTGCACACACATTTGGTCTTAGAGGAATTAGGTAGTATTTAGCGTGTTTGTTTGATACCACTAGTATATCTGAGTCTCTACAAAAAATCAGTTTTCCATATCAACATCCATATTTTCTTCCATGTTAACATCCATATCTAACATTACATGAGTTTTCCATTTTTACATACCACCAGTTTGGTGCCCTTGATTAAAAAACAATGATAAACATGGCCAAGAAAAATTTAAACTATGCCCGATCATTAGAAAATTTGCATTCATAACACATTATCATTTTCATTAATCATACATATACACATGCATCCATACACAAAAGCATTCACACAAAATAATAACATAAAATTAAAAGCCATGTATATATATATATATATATATATATATATATATGTATAAATATTGCATGTACAATGAATGCCTAAAGGCTATATACAATGGAGAACTAAGGCTCATATACAAAAAGTGCATCTAAGCACTAGCTAATGCCTATAAGAGGACCCCTATGACCTTGAAGGAGCCCTAGACCTAGAGCTATGCCTAGACTCACTAGGCCTAGCAGACCCGAATATGGATGAGGATGGATCTAGAAGCCCAATGTTGTGCTCCATAAACTGATCCTCCAATAATTGGATGCATCCATATCGAGCCCAAATATGTTGTACATCATGTCTCTATTGATGAATCTTCTCTAGTATCTCTAGTTGGAGCCTTGTGATATTTTCTTTGCCTCAACCTACAATCGGTCATACCTCTAGATTTATCTACAACTAAATTATCTCCATATTCTGATCCATATACCCATCCCATATCTAAGCTATCTCTATGTCTCAAGGTACTACCATAACATCCCACTCTACCACCAGTTACTCCAACCTCACCCAATCCTACTCACTCTGAGTAGGAGGTCCATATGAAATCTCCTCCCTATCCTCCATACCACCTCCATTGCTTCCACTCTTTAGAGCCTACTTAGATGTATTTCTTGACCACCTCCTTTGACAACTAGCTTGAAGGTGCCTCTGATGCTTAGGAGCCTCATTGGCCTCCTTGACTTTTGTATCATATCCATCCTCATTTCCTCCATCTACTACCAAACTTGGTACCCATGGTATTTATGTAGTAAACCATGCATATTACTCCTTAGTAGTCCCTACATAATCCACATTAGGGAGATCCATCTTCTCATCATCCTCATAGGTCACCCTCCATGCATCAACAAAGAGAGACACATCCCATCCTGATGATGCTAGTAGAGCATTGGTGCATCAAGAATTCCCTACCTCAATCCAAATTGCCTCAAAACCCATGATAACTGGATCAAATCCACCTCACTTGTGTGCCTCCAAACCAACCACCTATCCTACTACATCCACCACATATTTTCCCCATAATCTATCCACATGGAACCTCACCATGGCCTCCATATCACTTGATTTTTTTTCAATCCAACCCACAAATATCAGTACCACTAACTCTTCCAAATAGTATTGGCATAGTTGCACCTCCTATACCATAGGCCACATCATAGCATAGGGCTACTCACTACCCCATACCATAGCAGGTAAGCCCATCGATTGAGCCACACTAAAGTGCTCCCAACCCTAGCATTGTAGTAGAAAACTACATCCTAGAACCTTTTACCTCTACCTCCTCACCTCATACATATCCTGTTACAACTACACCAATAAATTAGGAGCCCATTCATATACCCGAGATGTATTGATCATATCACACACCAATCCGATAAGGTTCCATGGGAACCGATAGCCAATACTATTTAGGGCCACTATGTTGGCCAAAAAAAACATCACCAAAGCATGAAGGGCATCCAACTTCTTTTCCTTATACATGGAGAAGTATGTAATCCCTTCACCCTTCACATCCACATCATACAACCCATATTCAAACATTTGAATTAGCTCATATCCCTTATCATGTCCAACTTTGACATGTAAGCCCTCCATTGATAACTTGAGAATGTGATATACATCCTCAAGTATCATAGTAATATCTCTAGTAGGGAGTTGAAATATCTCCCTATTTAGATATCATCTCTCTTACAAGGTAGAGAGATACCCCTCATCCACCCTTACCACATCTATTTGGGCTACCATAGCAAGCCCCACAATCTCTAACCACTCCCACTGGTCCTCCTGCATCACCTTCCTCATCCTAAATATGAGAGGTGAGAACCGATACTGAGCCTCCAAAATCCTCAACTACAACAAAATACATAAAGGTAAAATAATAATGTTACATACATTCCAAAAAAATACATTTTTTTTGCATAAAAATAAGGAGCTTCAAATGCCCTTACCTTTGCAAAGCACATGTCTGGTCCCACTCTACATACACACACTCCATCACCATAGCTTTCATAGAACCTCACTCACTCTGATCCACTTCACTCCACTCTCTCAAATGCGGCTTCAAAAATTTGCAAATGCAAGAATGAACTTGTTTTCCCTTCTCTAAGCTATTTATAGTTGTGTCAGGTGCATTAAAATGCCCATGGGAACTTCCTAGTGCATTGAAATGCCTTCCCGTATTTGGAGAATAGCAAACTCGGGCAGGCATTTACACATGCAGTAGGCACCCTCGATATTTTTAATCAAAGTTGGCAAAATACCAAAAATGATCAAAAAGGTAGCTTACCTCAACAAAATCATTTCAAATTACATCCATACATCAATTTCATCAACATATCATATTTTGTGAAACCAAAATTGATTTGGATTCATAATTTTTGCATGCGACCTTGCAAAATCATATTTTAAGTTACAAAATGTATCAAAACAATCCAAATTTTCACACAATGACCATTTTCATCATTCCCATCATAAATTCCATCATTACATTTATTTTTAATATAATATGAATTTATTTGTATGAATAAATTTTATTTGCACCCACAGGCATAAAGTTATCCAAAATTGCTTCAAAATACTCTAAATCAATACAAAATATCACCCAAATCACTCAATTCCATAATAAAATGTATTTTTCATCATCACGCCTTCATTCCAACATCATTTTCACCCATAAATCATTGCATTTGTACATTTTCCAAGTTCATATACAATTTCAAGTGATCCTCGTAACTAGTGGTTTGTTCTATCTCCTTGGTGATTGTAGTGATTTGCATCCATGCAATTTAGTAAGACAAATAAATCACAATAAGGACACTTGGTCATTTTTCATCATCCACTATCTCCTAGTTCAAAAACAAAATCAATTTTGGTACTTCACCTTTCGAGTAAAACTATGCTAAGAACAATTTTCTCAAACAGTTGTCATTAATGGCCTTGTTCATGGGGTTTGAAACATAGATAAAATCATATATCATCATTTCTTTTTACATTGAAATTCATCAATGGCAACTAGCTCAAGCTAGGATGATGTTTCCAATTATAGGAATTTGTTGACAGTCACTAGCTGGCATTCCAAAGTTAACACTTTTTCTTGTTGCATCTTCATCACTTTGTATTTCAATAATGCCAAATGACAAATTTTTCAACAAAATGGAATCATCCCAAACTTGGGGCAACCACGTTTGACTTTGATTTTCCCATAATGGGATACATATTACATGATAATGGCATCAACACTTGGCAAAAAATCCCTTTTATCTGCTAGGGCAAAAACAAAATCAATCACTTGCATCTTTCAACAAAATCCTTCCATCGTTGGGGCAAAAATGACATCACATTTACATCATTTATATCATCCATAATTGCACCATGCATTATACATAATCATTTGCACAAATCTATCAATTGGCTCATGAGATGCATCCATCACTCATTCACCAATTAAATGGGTAAGCTACACAATCAAAATTATTTTGTCTTCAAGTTCATCTCTACATTCCAACAAGAAAAAGTTGTGTCTTCATCAGGCCAAAAACTAGGTGTCTTGTATTTTTGACCCACATTGTGCTTCATGCAATGTGGTACAAAAAGGGGTTTCTATAGACACCAAAATATATCCACTTGTCATCCATCCATAGTTTCCTACCATGTTACCCATTATTTATATATATTTGTTTAATATATATTTAAATAATAATAATTTATATATTATATTTATATATATTTAATATATATATATATGTATGTATGAATTAATCCCAACCATCCATCATGTTTTAATCCTATCCATTCATCCACAATAATAAATGCCACTTGCCCCAATTTAATATCCACCCTTCATCATGTTTTAATCTCAACCACACATGTCATGTCGTTGAAATCCTAATGTGCCTAAGGGAAGTCATTTTGATGACTCAAACCCTAAGTTTTATGAGTTCTAAACCCTGAATTCCTATATTTTTTAAGTTACTACCATTGTTTTGAGGTCTCGAGTTCCTCAAGACCTTTTTCCCTAAGTACTTAAGCATTCTCAAGCATCCTCACCACTTCTATCCTCCATCGCTCTATTTCACCTCCTCTACATCCGCTATCATCCACCTCGTGAACCAAATTTGGTTCTACAACCTTACCCTCAGTCACTGAACACCCCCCAAAGCCTCCCGAGTGTCCGCTAGAGTATTTAGAGCACCCAACAGAGCCTACCAAGAATCTCTAGGTATTTTTGGTCAGCACCAAGCACCCGCATGCATTTTCCATCCTAGTTCTACAACCCTACGCTCCTCGGGTGCCGTTAGAGCACATCTACGTAATCATCCTCTACAACAACAACAAATATAGAAATGATAAATCAAAAAATACAACATAAATAGTTGTGTGTATTTATTTCATTCATGTATTATTTTTTTCAATATTATTCTACAACATCTAGGGTTAGTAATCATATTTTTAGAGGGTCTCACATAGTGGAGCCCTCATAGGTATTATTAACTATTTGTATGTTATCTATTGTTTGTAGGTGTAGGAATCATATTATTGGAAGCTATTGAAGCTTGGGTGGCCCTGTCAAGGATATTAAAATCCCATCCACAATATGTTGGGATCATATCACACGTGAAGACACCACAATCATTTGTTAACTAGGGTTTCAGATAACCCTAGTGTATTGTAATAATTATATCAAATAACAAGATATGTAAACCCCATATTTGGGGCATTCTTGATTGTAATACTGGAGATCCACCAGTGTCAATAAAAGAATCTATATAATTGTGCAATCATTTGTGTATTTTATATTACTTGTTTATTTAATATTCTATATTTGGTGTTGCTTGATTTTGCATTCACACCTCCAAAGTTTGGTTTGCTTCTCTCTAGATTGCTTTTTTACTTGCTTTGTAACCTTGATGTTTGGTTATTATTTCACCATGCTTATACTCCTTTATTTTTACTCTTTCTAACTCTTCCTTTTTCTATAGATTGTAATGTGGTGAAGATTCTTGATTTCAACTCTTATTTGCTACCTTCAATGTTGTAATATGGTGCTTCCAAATCTCTCTATAAACAGACTCTTTAATGCTTAAATAAAATACTTTATAGAACGCTAATTTGTAGTTCTCTTTTAATTTTCTTACTTGCTTACTTGCTTATTTGATGTTCAGACTCACTATCCACAAACTCCAAAAATTGTAGCTTTACTCCTTCTCCAAATGCTACTCAAAATCTGTCTTTTTCTTCTTCAAAGTATGTTGTCTAAAACTTGATAATTTGCAGTTTTAATCCTTCACAAAATGCTACCAAAAACTATCTTCTTCTTCCTCCAATAATTATATTAAGAATTATTCCATTTCTCTTCTTAAATTTTGCCCAAAAATTTATATTCTTACTGTCCAAAATACATATTTATCTCCTTCAACTTGCTTCCTTATATTATAGTCAATTTCTTCTTCAAAATCTCCTTCAACTTGTTATCCAAAATCACTTCCAAATCTGCCTTAAATTTCTCTAATTAAAAACTCTTATATATCCTTCCAATGTTACTCCAATAATATGATTTTTAATCCTCTATCTTGCTATCCCGAAACTCTTCAAATTCTGATCCAAAAATATACAATCTCCTCCTTCACAAATCAGCCTTCAAAATATTAATGGCTATCTTCACATTTCTCAATTTCGTGATCTCTTATATCCACTTTCACCTACTTATCTCCTGCTGGATTTTGTCTTCAAATTTGACCTTTTTGCTGGTCTCCTATTCAAGAATTTGAATATCTTGAAGTTTGCAAAATATAATTTCTCAAATTGGTAAAGTTCTTACCAAAAATCTTCTCCTTGAATTAGTTTCACAATTCCTTTTAGGCTTGTTTTTGAATGAAAATATTTTTTCCAAATTTGATGTGATTACCTCTTTTTAGGGGTTTTTTTCCTTGCAATATTCTTCCTCAAGCTTTTTTCAAATCTTCTCCAATGGCCATTTCTTCAACTTTCTTAATAGGGCTTCTCTAGCCTTCTTCTTACTCCTTCCAAATTTACTTGAAACCTCTTCTCTTGGGTTTCTAAATTATTAAATATTCTATTCCATTTCTCAAATATATAATGGGGAACTCTTCTCTTGAGTCTCTTCTTTATTCAATATTCAATCTTCAATAGAGCTTATCTGACCTCTTTCTCTCTTCTTCCTTCAATCTACTATGGGGACCTCTTTATTGGGTCTCCTAAATATCCAATATGTAGTCTTCAATATTCAATGGGGACCTCTTTCTTGGTTCTTATCAATATTCCATCTTCAATATTCAATGGGGTCTCTTTCTTGAACCTCCTTAACCTTCAATGTCTACTCTTTTGATATATCTCAGAACTAATCCTTGCATGAGGAAAGCACATCGAATTTTAGGCAATTGAAGGTGAAATTATTCTCTATCTATTGTAGAAATATTTTCAACTTCTGAGAACTAATTTTCTACAAAAAAATCCTAGACAATAGCAACCAAATACATCCAAATATCTAGAATTTTAAAATCAATAAACTTCACTAGTTATCCTTCAATCTAGTGGAAATAAATCTATGTTGAGTCCTAGTATTCACGAGTTTTTTTGCAACCTTGTGGAAAGACTATAGACAAATTATAACTTTCAAATTCTATAAATGAAATCTTCCTATATCCTCTAAATCTCCCTTGTGGATCTCCCTATATCCTATCAATCTACCTTATGATTCTGATACCACTATTATCTTTTGATGCCTAATACTTGAAGTAAAATAACCACAAGATCTAAAATAAAGTTTTTTATGAAATATATGTCAATGGAAATATTCTAAAAATATAAAACTCATAATTTTTTTTTGCGATAACTCATAAACATTCCATTAAAAAATGCTCAAAAAATAGTATCTTGATAGAATAAAGATCTCAAATACACCATACTTCCACACAGTCTCACACTACATTGTGTCTCTCTCCCACACACATAAAGAAACATATATAATGGAGTGTGACTCTTCATATGAAGAACTCTTGGCCTTCACTCTTCTTGAGACTCTTCACTTTACTACTTTATGGACTCATGTGCACATGGAATATTATGCATATTTACCTTATTAAATACTTTTCACATTCTAATAATAGTTGTTCATTTATTACATTACATAAATTAAATACTCACACTCTAATCTAGGACACTTTCCTAATCTAAATATGTACCCAAGATGGTACATTAGTATGTACCAAATAATGTAATATATGCTAACATGTTTTATGTTTTTGTAGGCCTACTAAATGTTGTGAATGACAAAAGAGCCTAAAATCTTGACAAAATCTAGTACAATGAGATGGAAGAGAAAATTCACATCACTCTATCCTTTATACCCATAGGGAGAACTCAAGGTAATGTAGTGTCAAACCAAAACTTTCTAATATTCCTCACCTTTTATGACTTTGACTATCCATTTGGAACATAAATTCATGCCATACCATTTGCATTCAAAATACCCATTCCCCCATTCTTCTTGGGTAAATAGTATAATTTACAAGCTACCGTATAGAAACCAAAGTTGGAGATAGAACATACCCAAAGGAAATATTTGAGAAACTTCTTCAACTTATGATAATAAGCATTGGATAAGAATTGATATGAGGAGTAATACAAATGGATCATAACCAATATCTTGGAGTATATTTGAAACTTACCAACAAGGGAAATATTTCTAATGGTCTAGTAGGCAAGCTCGGCTTCAATTTTTTGTATGACATTTTCCCAAAGTTCTAAAGGGGAGTTGTGGAAGTAAAAGTGGATACCCAAAAACTAAAATACTTCCCCATCCTATATCCATATCCATTGAAACCGAGTCAACCAAGATGAAAGGGGAGATGTATATTGTAAAAAATGGAGAGCCTTCTACCATTGGATGTTGGAGCTAGAGGTAAGATAAAAAGTTCTAAACACTGAATGTTCTAAGTGAAGGATTCTTCATCATCAACTAATGTGAAAAAATATTTAGTTAAAAAGTGTCCATTAATCATTTGGTATTGACTATTGGAAATGGAAATACACGTAATAATACTTAAACTAGCTTGATAAGCCAAGAGATAACATAAACCTTTAGTTGTAATGACATAGAAAGAGGAGGAAATAATGCAACCTTGTCTAATCAAGTGGAAAATACTAATATTTTTTTGTTGATTTTTGTTTATAGTGAGGACAATAGAGGAATCTATAAAGAGCATCTTTACAACAAAGAGGACAATAAAGGAATATATATTTATAAGCTTCTATTTAAACTCATTGTTCTAATATGATAATGGTGGAAATCAAATGATATAGACGTAAGTCTAAGTCTTTGGTAATGATCTTGTAGGACATATTGAAAAGGGTGATTATACACCATTTGGTGATCAACTTAGGGTATCCATCCTTTGGGATAAATTTTATATTACACTTATTAATTTATCATCCAAGAGAGCCATTTTCCAAAGCCTCTTGATAAACTTGGAGTAAATCAAGGACTACAAGGTCCCAAAGGGATTTGTAAAATTTAAAGGGAAAATCATCTAGCCTAGGATCTTTATCATTGTCCATTTGAGATATGGCATCATGCAAATATTTAAGTGAGAGTTATCAATAATAGGCAACTCTCTAAGCATTAGAGAGTTTATTGGGAACCACAACAAGACAATCTTGGAGGTCTTTATCTCTCTAGTCTAAAGGCTCCTATGAGGCAAAGACCTACCTTTAGTATTGATTAAAGGCTTTAGTAACCTCTAGAAAGGTGATAATTTTAATCCCAACCTCTTTATTGGACTTGATGCAAGCATTGTGATAATGGGGCATAATATGATGGAAAAAATCTTAGAGACCCTACCTCTAATCTTGAACCAATGTGTTTTGGCCTTGATTTGAGCTCCCCAAGCATCATAATGTTTAGAAAACATAATTTGGTGATTAAATCACACTACATTTTGCTAGAGATTATGATTAAAAGAAAAAGACTCAAGTTGTTGAGAAGCATGAGATAATTCTTGTTTGAGAGAAACATTGGAATGATGCTTGAAATTGGCAACACATTTTCTAAGAGATCTAAGAAAGGAGGTTGTTCTATCGATGATGTATAAACACCATTCAATACAACTAGTGGTATAAAATGGATGAGTAAACAAGTTATATATCCTTGTAGACACCTAAAAATATCTCAAATAGTCTTTTACAACAATATTTAACATACAAAAAAAAAATTAGAAAATCAATTCCAAAACCCTAAAACATAGCATGATGTCATCCTAAAACCTAGGTTAAAATAAAAAATAGGGTAAGTCTTCCCCCATCCAATGCGTACCCCCCTCACATCCCTTTGCATGCTTTTAAAAACACCTACTTGCCCACTTTTTCAAAAGGCACTTACTCTCCTTGCAAAGCATTTAGGAAAATCATTGAAAAAGAGGATTTTCCCTTTTCCTTAAGTCATACATGGGCATGTAACACATATTCCCACTTAATATAATTAGGTGAGAAGGTATTACCCACCACATGCCTTATTAATAAGGCTTTCTCTCTCCTCCTTACCACCTATCATGTCATCAACCCCTTTTCATTCTCACGGTGGTATGCTTCATAATCCCACTTCAACTTTAAGGAATTGAAATAAGACAATTGCAGTGTTGCAAACATGTTCCATGCTAGGGTTTCTCCTAATGGATTCCCTATTTTGTAACCCTATGAGTAATATTAGAAAAGGATAACATTTTATATTGTAACACCTTTACAAATTTATCAATATAAAGTAGCATATTTTATTTTACTTCATTTTGTAATCCCTTTAGCACTATGGGTATATCAAACTAGCATTATAAAACCCACTGGTACAACCCAATTCTCATTAGTCTATGGTCCTGAAGCAATTATACCCCTAGAATTAGAGATCCCATCTCTAAGAATTACCTTGCTATAATTCATATATGATGACACCACTCATCAAGTTCACTTAGATCAACTCACACTGCTTGATGAGCATAACATAAATGTCATAGAACATCAACGCATCTATCAAGACCATGTTAACCATGCATATAACAACAAAATCAATGAACATGAATTCAAAGTAGGAGATCTAGTGCTAATAGAACCAACAAAACCCAAAAAAACCACACCATTTGTGAGATAAATTTACTCCTAATTGGTTAGGTCCATGCATCATCACTCACAAATATGGTTCAAGGGCATATCAACTTGTAAATATCGAAGGGATAGTAGAACCAGAGCCTCTCAACATCATTCATCTTCATGCATTCTAGACCTATTTTTTTTTAACAAAGGTAGACACATTCTTGTACATTCTATATCGACAATAACAAAAATATAAAAACATCAGAACAACAAAAATACAAAACTAAATAAACTACAAAAGAAATCCTTTGCAACACAAAATAATACTTATTTAGGTTATATTTCTTCTTTTCTCCCCTTATTCTTTATCCTATCCCTGTTGTATGGTCACACTTCAAGCAGCTACATACCTAGGGCAAGTTTTTTCCATATTTCTCTTTTTTGATTCACCTCTCTTTATTTTTCATGTTTCTATTGTATGGTGATGCTTAGAGCAGCTACATACATGGGATATATTTATTCTCTTCTTTCCTCTCCCCTTATTTCTTCTTCTTCTTCTTCTTTTCTTGCCATATTTTCACCAATCACTCATGTTGATATCATTAAACATTCACAATTACATCATTCACCACATACTATGCATATATCATTGCATGAGACTTCTATGATATTATTATCTCCATTTTTGGATATGTAAATTTGCATTAACCAATCATGCTTGGTTCATTTAATCAATGACAAGGTTCATCATGTATGTTTCCTATAAATAAACATCACATTTTCATGCATTTCATTAATGTTTGCATTCTCACATCATTATATTCATTCACTTGCACGTAGACATTTTTTTTTTTTTGGTAAGTTGAGATTTAATTTTTGAGGGTTTTAACTGGGTCCCAACCCCAGATATACAAAACCTTCAAAAGGCCGAAGTACATTCATATTGCATAATTCTTTGCCATGAGGGATCGGCCTATGCCATGTTACCCAATCCCACACAGGGGATACTGTTGCCAAAATTCCCTCGCAGGGGATATAAATATCGGTAGATAAAGGGAGCTTGCCCACACAGGGGCTACTGGAACTAAACATAATTAACCCATAGGTAATCGCTAGGGCCCTCACTGGGGCTAACATAGAGAAACCCAACCAAGTGGGTAGCCAGAAGGCACAAAAATAGACATCACAAAAAAACCAATAAGACATCCCATAAGTAACTTTGACCAAAAACTGATAGACCCAGAGCAGATCAGGGGTCGACCTCTATGATAACTTCTTCTATGTGCTCAACACTCTACTAGAGGGCTTGCTTCAGAGTGGTGCTCGCACTCTCAAATGCTATGATGAAGCTTCAAAGAAACATCCAGGTGAGATGATTTGATATGCTAGATGTGGGGGCCGAGTCCCCGCTGAGGTCCTCAATATCCATAGGATAATTCTGGCTGGATTCAGTTCTGGGCTTCTTGGCCCTGGAAGACCTACGGATAAGAGTGGCCATCTCCTTGATTTTGAATTTATTATTTTCCAAAGAAGGCTTCTTACTGGTGGAAGGGGTGGGTTTGGATGGGGAAGGGGTGGGTTTGGGAGGGGAAGGGATGGGTTTGGAGGGGGAAGGGGATGGCTTGGATGGGGATGCAGCCACAATGCCTTTCTTGGAGGCAGGGGTGTTGGGGACACCATCGCTGGCTAGAATCTCACTAGATAGAGAGTGAGCAGGGCTTTGAGGGGGATGGGGAAAGGGGGGAGGATTGCAAGGGGGTTGCCACAATGGGAGGGTTAGCTAGAATGTGATAGTAGATGATAGTAAATAACCCCTGGTGGGTGAGGAGGGCACCTTTTTTCTAAGCAACGGCCATTGAGAGATGCATGGAGTGATAAAGGAACCCAGGAATGTTCATGGGTTTATATCCCTAGATATGGTTGACCAGAGTGAGGTGGAAGCTAGCCATAGGATTGTTGGGATCATCATAGGCTAGGTATTGAATGAGGGGAATAGCAATAGTGGGGAATAGGGGAGGAAGGGACTGATGCTCTAGGGCATGGCCATCCCACAAGAAATTTTGATAGTTGGGGAATCCTTCCAATTTTGGGTCCCAACAATATTTTTCATGATATACAAGGTAGTGAATGATCGATAGTTTTGCAATATTGCCTATCAGCTTCAGAGTGACCTTAAAGTATAGATTCTTGATGCAGACATGGCCATTCGACCATGTACAAACAAAGTCCTTAGTAATATCTTCTTCTGCTCCATAAAATTTTGATAAGAGGGTGGTAAGCCTAGTGCCCTGCAGGTAAGTAGATGATAGGACATCCAACTGGAGAGAGCTAGGTTCTAGGTAGGCCATGGTGGTGGTGGTGGGGATAGGAAAAAAGGTGATGGAAGAGGCCCATAAGACAGGCTTGCAGAGGGGAGCATCACGGACTAAGCCAAAGAGGGGAATTAAATAGGCTAGGGGAGGCGAGCAGCCCATGCTGAGCCTCACGAATGGGTGATAGGTGGACGGGAGGATGTAAAACCGAGGAGGGCAAGGATTGGGTGGAAGCCTAGGGACCATATATGCATGGGCAGAGTTAATTTTCTAGGGAATGGCTACAAACATGGATATTGGTAGGGAAATGAACGAAGGTGTGACTAAAAACATGGCTATGGGATTAGGCAAAAGGCATTGGGATGCCACAGAGGGAAACCAATGGTTTGACTCTGCATAATGATTGTAATGAATTATGATGGGGCAGCCAATCATTGGGTGGTGTTGGAGCACACATCGCAAGGCTCTCGAATGATGGGAAGCCTGGAGCACATCCTACACAATATTGAAAAGATAAATCATTGGTTAGCATGGATGGGATTGGAGTACCTGCCATGACTATCCAAAGCTACAATTTGAAGGACATCTAGAAGGAATGAATCATGACACATAGTGATTGGAGCTTGGACTAAGCCCATGTTGGCCAATATTTATGTAAGTTGATTGGCTTCCCTATATGCGTGAGTGATCTCCACCTGGAAATACTGATTTAAAAGCTTCCTGCTTTCTTGGATTAGGGATCTGATGTTCCATGGAGGGGCTTTGTTAGAGATTATGTAGCCAATGATATTGAGGGAGTCCCCTTCGATGTGGATCTTAACACATGACCCCTTGATAAGGTGTAAACTTTACCACAGGGCCCACACCTCAGCCATATTGTTGGTTTGATGATGAATATTCTCTGCAAAATCCATAACCATATTTCCTCTGTGATCTTTTATCACTCCACCTACTCTAGCTAGGCTGGGATTCCGTTTAGACGCTCCATAAAATTTCAACTTTAACCATCCCTCAAGAGGGGGGATCCAACAAGCTTTAGCCCGGGGATGGGTCATGGGGGGATAAGGTGGAAAGGGGGATGTTGAGGGAAATGATGATGTCAACCTCAATCTTGCTTAAGGGGGATCTGGGCCATGGAATAATATGGGAGTTCTCTAAAGCGTATGAAATGGCTTTAATGGCTATGGAGGTGGAGTTGTATGAGGCGGTTGAGAAGACTCTATGATTGTGTTCAAGCCAAACCTGCCAGATGAAGTGATGGAGGTAAATTTTCCAAAGGAAAGCTACTTTGGGATTTCTAAAGGGAGCAGGCCATTGGATGAACATATCCAAGAGGGAGTTGGGGCAGGCCCACTAAATTTGAAAGGTGGAGAAAATGTGATCTAAGCCTTCCCTAGTAACCTCACACTCTAAAAGGAGGTGGTTGATAGATTCCCAGTTGGAAAGGTAGAGGTGGCATCTGTTGGGGATAGGGATCCCCCTTTTCATGAGATTTTCAGTGGTAAGAACCTTGTTTTGAATGGTTTTCTAGGCAAAGAAACCAATTTTTTGGACAAGGCTTTAAATCTAGGCTAGCTTGAATGGAATAGTGAGAAATCGAGAGTTGACTAGCACGTAGGCATCTTTCATTACATACGAAATCATACATTAGTTACCATAGCTATCAAGATGTCATGTTCAATCTTATGCATTGGTTGATTAGTGTGAAGACAAAAATAAAACACTAGATACAACTAACTAAAATTGAATAAACCACATAACACAAGAAATTGCACAATAAAATAGATATGATATTATTATTTTTGGGTGATCTAAGTAAAATCAAATGTGATCTCAAATGGGGGTTTTACAAAGTTTATTCGATACAATAAATACAATAATGCTAGGGTTCTATGAAATCCTAGCTAGCAATGCTTGTGGTGTATGTCAAACTTGTTCTTGCTCCCAACAGCATTGAGTGTGCTTCAAATATCCATTGAGTTAGTCCACTCTAGCTTAAACAGTTATCCGATTTTGATGAATCTCCATATATGCACACATAAAGACAATAGCAAGAATTTAGTAATAACTATGAGGGTTCCATTGTGTGAGACCCTCATATATCAATAAAAACCTAGCTATTGATAAATAAAATTGCATATAAATATAAATATATTGAAATTAATAAAAATAGAGAATAATTTACCTTATTTCTTGTTTATTATCCTTTGATGATTGGATCTATTGCAATTTGATGGTGAAGACATGCCTAGCATCACGTAAATATAGGAGGCTTTTATAAGGGCTTACGTAAAACACCCGTGGGCACCTAGCAGTTGTAGAAAATTCCCATGGGAACTTAGTACTGGTAGGGAGGTGCTCGTGGGTGCTTGGTGTTGATAGAAAGTGTTTGGAGGCACCTAGTAGATGAGGGAGGATTCTATAGAAGTATATCAGGTGATGGCATGGGATGTGATGGTGGTGATGGTGAGCGAGGGAGTACATAATGTGATAGATGGAATGGGATTAGGGCATAAAAGTATTGGTTTGATATTTAGGAACTCAATAAACTCAAGGTACTTAGGGAACTTATGGAAATAAGAAACTCAGGGGTTGAGCCATAAAAATAGCTCCTACTTATAACCTAACCTAGGGTATGCTAGGGTTTCAATGACACTAATCATGTGGCTGAGATTAATGCACATCTAAGGGTAGATATTAAATTTAGGGTGTGGCATTCATTAAGGTGAATGGAAAAATGAGATTAAATAAAATTGGATGGCTAGGATTGATTTATATAAATAAATATATATTTATTGAATATATATAAAATATTATTATTTAAATATATATAGTAAATATATAAAAATAATAGGTATAAATGGTGAGAAATCTAGGATGGAGGGCAAATTATTAGGTTTTGGTGGTGGAAATTGTGGGAAAGCATGGATGGATGACAAGTGGATAGATTTAGGTGTCTAAAATTAGTAAAGGAAGTATTTTCTATTCATCAACCATTTTAGTTGATATCATAAAGCTTTATCAAATGTCATTGGATTCTAATGCAACTTTATACTTCCCTTGCATGACTATAGTCCCTTCATGGATCAAATACATATGCACACTAAATAAAATTTTGAGTCTAGGAAAGACAACATCTTATGTACACTATTCATTGACCAAAAGTTTTCTCCCACTCATCCTATCATTTGCATGATTCAAGCTCTTGAGGTTTGACAAAAGGACAAGCCACAAAAAAAGATAAAAGAAACAAAAGATCACCATTAAAAACCTTGATTTCCTAAGATCCTTAGGTTCCTAGATCATGGATTTAATCTCCATTGAGGCTATAGACACTTTAATGGCAATGGAGTATGCCTTACAAGTGGTGAAATGTTTTTTACATTAGCGACCTTATTTTATACAGACCAATGCACACTTGTGAATGAGCTAGCTTATTCATCTAAGTTTATAATTTCTTGGTCCAACCTCACAAAAAATTAACAAATTAATTGAATCACTCTATATACATATAGATCCATGATAGGCTCAACTTCAGTCAGGATGGTTTAGGGTGAAATGGACTGTTAGTTTACTAATAGATAGGTTTGATGACAAAGCTTGAATATTTGACTCTCTAAAAATATTTTCTACCATCTAAAACACCTTAGTAGAAGAAACAAAAATACATGTTTCTTAGTTATAGGACTAGAAAGTTATCAATACATTAGGCATTATCTGTAATTCAGTCAGTCGAGAATTACTATTATCATTTGCATTCATATCATGGTTAGATTTACATTACCATACATATTACATAATTCATTATGTCATCATTTGTTCATAGATAAAAAACAATCGTTACTATGTTATTGATTACTTTTACCATACATGATGATATAAATCGAACACACACATCCAAAAAACTTGATTACACACAAAATTGAAAATATCAAAATTCATAATATATTTCATATCATTCATCAACATGCATAAATAACATATCATCATAAAATTGAATGCATCCATTATTACCATAATCAAAAATACATAAATCACATAAAGTCAAAAATACATATATATATGTCACTCAATATCAAGTACAACCATCATCAAAATAGCCGATTAACTAACCACATGCATCTCATCATATACATAATAAAACCTTGCCATGATGATGCATCTATACAATGTTTATACATCATACAATAAAAATGGGGGCATATCCATTACATCATAATCTCATCAACCCTATCATCCACTGGGTGACTCATCACTCCCATTTCATCATCTATATCCCTCACCATCTCTCCTCTGTGATCCCTCACATATTTACATAGAGGTTGATCCTCCCACTAAATATGACCTCGACTCTCTAAACCATAATCTTGAAGGAGTCAATGATGTCATACTCCTATGGCTATGATGTGATGATGAGCTAGACTATGATGGTAATGGTATTTGACAAGAAACTATTAATATTGTATAGGCCATCACAAAAGCCTACTCTCATAGATAATCCCTACTATAGGCATCCATCACCTGTTGAAGCTTAGTGATCTTAGCCTAAAAAATTAACCTTGCTCCCTCAGTTCTTTGGATATCTACCTCATATCATAGTCATGCTCTATATACCGTGGTATCATATAGCCTACATCATAGCTTGACCACCTATGCTCTTAGTTTCTCTAGCTCTATTTTGTCACCCATCCTCCCCTCTACTGCATCTTGTGTTGTGTCGAGTGCATTTCACTCACTCTATAACTCAACCAACTATACCCTCAACTACTCTATCATTCTCTCCATATCTTCCCTAGTAGACACTACCACATACCACTCTCATTTTAGCTCCTCCATCTCATCCCTAAGCTACCCTAGCTCATTCAAATACACTCTCAACCTTACCATATGTAGTATACACTACTCTACCTCCTCCTATAATGCATCTCTCTCTACCTTAACTTATTTTGCATAGTCTTTCCAAGCATCAACATCCTGTATATGACCCCATATATTCTCTACACACATATTGATCACATCATCCTAGCCCCCATCCTTTGGTTGTATCTTGGTATCAACTACTCAAGATGTCTAGCTTCACTATCATGACATGGTCGTACACATCACCTCAATTGAAATTCCTCCTAAGATACCCCTTCAAACTACTCCTTTGTGGTAGTCACTAACACATCAGTTCTAGCTATAGCTCATCTAGTACCCATCCCTATTGGCATCTCTACTATCATCAGTGGACTTCTAGGTGCTACCCAAGGGCCTACATACCTGGTCCCATAAATCACCCCTATTCCAAGCTCCTACCTCTACATGGCCTACCAAGCATCATACTCCACTATCATCCCAACATCATCCACATTAGGAAGAATTAATATCTCATCCAACAACATACCAAAATCCACTCCCCATGGTTGTGTCCCATGATCTCCATGACAATGCTAAATCATCATAGGTGGATCTAGAATACCCTATTGTAGCTCAAACTACCTTTACACACAACTAAATGGAAATAAATATATATGGAAGGTATATCGACCCATCACCTGCCTCCTCTATATCACTTGCACTATCTCTACACCATCCTCTAGCCAAGTTGGAGCCCCTATATAGGGTCACCACACAATATCACTAGTTCTTAGGTCATCAAACTATTGGTGATAATAAAGTGCATGCCCCTCATGATCCCCCTTCCTTTGCTCTTCCATATCACATCATCACTACAAGGTATACGGTACTTATAACCCAAAAAATGCATGATCCTCAAAAGGTAGGACATCTAGCCTCATCACTATTATATGATCCTAGACCCATAGTTGAATCAGTAAGCTACTACATAACAACTTCCTAGTAATCATATATACCCCATGCAACTTGTGATAGGTTTGCGCTAACAACATCGATGACCATAAAAAGTGATTCCCATGCTCTACCATATCACACAACAACCACATTAAGTTCTAAGGGAATCTCACCCTTGATGCATCTAGTAGAACATCACTACTAATACAAACCATCAACAATGCATATCACCAGTGTAAAGGCCCAGTCGTGTAAAGGTCTTGATACCTAATCCCCTACTAATGACCCCCATATTCCTCCATTCATATCCAAATATCCTTTGTAGTACTACATCCCATACCTCATCACCCTACACAACCATCACTATCATCCCATCCACTGGAAGGTAATAAATCTAATAAATATCCTCTAGGGTAATGGTCATATCCCTTGTCAAAAAATGAAAGGTGTTCTTATCCGCATCCTACTACTCACAAATCACATCCAAATAAGCATGGTCACACCACACCATGTCCATTCATATAATCTCAAACAACTTAATCTTCTCAAGTTACTACCACTCTGTCTCATCCATGAACACCTTCAAATCCTTCACTAATGGTAAAAATCGATGTTGCGATGTCAACATTTTAACCTGCAAAAACAACAAAAGCAAAAATTAGCAACATTTCAAAAAAAATAAAAAAATCAGCAATGTTTTGACAAAAAAATAAAAATATCAGCAATATTTCAACAAAAATGAAAAATCAGCAACATTTTGACAAAAAAAGCACAAAATCAGCAACATTTCAACAAAAATAAAAAATCAGTAACATTTTGACAAAAAAAAGCAAAAACACACAAAAACAAAAAAATCGTACACAACATGCACCTCGAGGTACGTTTTTGTATGAAAATGTAACAAAAAATGCACCTTGAGGTACATTTTCATATGAAAACACACCCTAAGGTACGATTTCTAAGAAAAAGGTATTTTTGGATACCCTTTTTCCTGCAACACACATACATGCAAAAACAATAATGGCTAAAAAGGTTAAAATCTAAACCTAGGGTTTATTTTATTCCAAACACATAAAGTACGGTGAAAAAGGTACTTACCCCCACTACACATCCTCCAATGCTCAATCCCACTCCACTCTAAGCCATCACATCGATTCGACTCACAATACTGATAGTGCTTTGTGTCACACACTCACTCTCACTCACTCCTCTCTCTTCGATTTTGCACATCACAAAGTAACAATGAAGAGAGCACCCCTACGTACACCCTTTTATAGGACAAACATATGAAACGTACCTCAAGGTACCATTTCCATATGAAAACATACCTCAAGGTATATTTTCATATGTAACATACACCTCAAGGTGTATTTTTAGAAAAAAATGGCATTTTTGGATACCCTTTTGCCCCAAACCTACAATAATATGAAATTATTTTTAAAAATCATAATAAAATCATGCAAAAATGTCAACAATTATCCTTTTTGCCTTTTGACAATCTTAAAATTCATCTTTATCCAATGATTCACCAGCATATTAAATTGATCACAATGCAATACAACCTAGCATCTCTCTCTCTCCCATGACCATTGTGACATATCAATTCATTCCAATCAATCACATCATTCACATCAATTAAACACAAAATGAGAGGTATATATATTAATATTATCTCGATTACAAAAACCCTAGGCTATATCACCTTTGGGCATATCATATTATTACATATACATATGGATGTGCCCCTAGGGCATGCCTATCATATTCATATTCTTCCTCAAGCACTAACGCTTGTCTTTCACTCCCCTTTAGCAAAAATGCAAAACCCCTCCACTTTCTCTCATCGTGACATCACTAGATATGTCACCCTTGTGCAATGACATCAAGCATCACATGCACCATTACATCAAAAAAACCCATGAAACATATTATTATAATTAGATCTCCATTATACCCACTCCAAAATCCCATGATGAGCAGAATCATCATTAGAATAATCACATTCGCATTCATCATGTCTCACAAATTTTCTCTTCACTTGTCATAATCATCGAACCTGAAGATCTTTCATATTTTTTCTATCGCACTCTTTTCTCATAGTTTTATTAGCCTTGACCCAAAAAGGAAATAAAGAAGGTAAAATGTATTTATTTGTATGATTCCAAAATTATGACTATCAATGCATGTAAAATACCAATTTCCACATTTTTAGTTATCCAATAACCTCCATGTGCATTCTATCAAGCAATTTATCATCATCTTCAAGTTATTCACCTGTCAACTCATCACTAGATGGGGTAGATATCATACACAAAAGTTATCCTACACAGGATCAACACTCAATATTGGAAACCATATGTCTAATAACCTTTGCCAAAGATTATCATGCGCTCTCAATCACTAGGGCAAACAAAAAGTAGAATCATATTCTCAACAAAATTCCAACCCAATCAAACTTGGCAAACTATATGTCATGGAATTTAGGTTTACTCATGCATGTATGCTTTATCAAGGTGCACGATGGAGTCCACCAAAGCAATCATGGGTATACCTACATATGATTGACTAGTCTACCAATCCAAATAATATCATTAATATATCAATGATAAAGTTTCAAGGATATGCATCCCTTCCATAATTGGGGTATCTTACATCTACTCCTCTAAAATAAATTGCTTATATTCACCCAAAAAACAAGTGTCATAGGTTTTTTCATTGCATTATGTCTTCACAAAACACAGTACAAAAAGGGGTAAATTTAGAAACCTAAAAATGTCTCAAACAATATTTTGCAACATCTAACATACAAAAAACAAAACATTAGCAAATCAATTAAAAATTCCTAAAACATAGCATGATGTCATCCTAAATTCTAGGATGTACTAAATAGGGTGAGTATTCCCCCATCCAATGTATATCCCCTCACATCCCTTTGCATGCTTTTCAAAATACCTACTTGAACATTTTCCAAAAGGCATCCACTCTCCTTGCAAAGCATTTAAGAAAAATCATTGAAAAAGGGGATTTTTTGTTTCCCCTCAACCTTACGTGGGCATGGAACACCCATGCCCACTTAATACACTTAGGTGAGAAGGTCTTACCCACCACATGACTTATTAAGAAGGTCTTATCTCCCCTCCTTCCCACCTACCACCTCATCAACCACTTTTATTGCCCAATAAATCTATAAAAGGAGGGTTTGGTTTACAATTTGAGGAGAATGGAAAATGTAACGTTATGCTTCCCAAATGTTATATGAAGTGTTCCTAAATATTTTGAGAACTTGACCTTCCTCCCATAGATATTCCTTGTAGGTTATTGGTGGTTTGCATGGTAGAACATGTATCAATGACTTCCAAATTAGTGTCAAATTTCACTGATGGGTTCTATGGCTAACACATAGACCAATCCAAGTTACAAAACTCAAAAATACACCTTTAGGTGCGTTCACACCAAAAAAATGCACCCAAGGTGTATTTTACAATTTCAAGCCATCACACTGGCCTAACAGGTGACATATCACTCTCTTATTAGTTTCAGATCATTTGGTAACTTCTATGATGCATTTCCATTTAGATTTTGTTGATATGTCTATATTTATAGGAGGCTTGATTGAGATAGGCATCCAAAAATTCTAACATAGTTTTTTAGGGTTATGCAAGGTCATGGATAAGTGTAGCTCATGGTGGCATGCTTCATAAGCCCACTCCAACTATGAGTAATTGAAGAAAGACACTTGCATTGCTGCAAACATGTTCCATGCTAGGGTCTATCCTAATGGAATCCCTCTTTTGTAACCATCCGAGTAATATTGTAAAAGGATAACATTTCATATTGTAACACCTTTATAAATTTATCAATATAAAATAACATATTTTATTTTACTTCAACCCTTCTAATATATAAAAAAAGTGGGATGGAAAATAAAGAAGTTATTTAGAAAGAACTAGGAGGTGAACTGATAAGGAGGGGAGGTGGATATTTCAATGGAGAAAAATATGTGGGAATGATAAGAAATGATGACATTAGGGAGATCCTCCATGAAATAATTCAAACTAGAGAGGTGAGAAAGTAAAATGATTTTTGGTCAAAAATCATAGATCTATCAAGGTATTTCAACAATCAATTTTATCCCTGCTACTGATTAGACCATGATAACCAAGTATGACTAGAAAGGAGAAGGGATAGAAATAGAAATTAGGGATGGAAAAACCTAATTTATTCTTCATAAAGTACCAATACTAATGTTCTCCCATAGCCCAACATATAGGAAGAAGCCCAAATTTATCATGTTCATATTCAACCATATTAAAGTCATTGTTGATAAACTAGGTGGTAGGGGGAAGGAATAAAGTATTCCACTGCCAAATATTGCATCTACACAAAATATCATTAGGACCATAAACATTAATAATGCCAAGGGGGTGACCTACAAAATTTAGAATATTCTAAATTGTATGAGACGTTTGGTCCACTCCCCAAGTTACAAAATGGAAGTGGTAGGTATCTGAGACAAAGATAACTACTACTCTACTAGGAGTATGAGAGGTGGTATAAAAGTGATCTCAAGGCTAGATAAAATAAAAATTACTATGAAAAACAAAGTATATTACCTTGACTTCTTGTAGGAAGAGAATGTTGATATAACCAAATCTTGAAGAGATATCCAAAATACCTTGTAGATAAAGTACTTTCTAATTTGGTCCATCAGAAAAAAAGTATTCCATGAAATATACTTCATGAGGAATATGCAAGGATCATAACACTCTCTACTTCCTTAGTATTATTAAAGTCTATGAGAGAATAAAAGGCATTTGAGATAAAGTTCTAATGATAATTACCTATGAAGTTAACTTACATTCTCTTTTTTATGGAGCTCTTGAGTTCTCCATAATAGGATTTCACAAGTGGAAATCCACCCTTGTGGATATGATGCTTAGAGGTATTACAAGTAAGGAGGGAGGGGATATTGGAGAGGGGGTTATGGAATATGGTGGGGAGCTAATAGGGTTCTTAGAACGAGGTTGTGGGAGTCAGAATGATAATTGTAGAGGTGGATCTAGGAGTGGTAGTGGTGGGGGAGGATGAGAAGGAGGTACTGATGAGTGTCGTTAATGCTCTCACTATAATTATTTCTTGTCAAAATAGGATGACATCCTTAGGCTATATGTGATAGAGGAATTAGAATTGCATATTGGATATTATGGTTCTATACTATCTTAGGAAAACTAAGAATCACAATGTCTTTAATATATAAATAAAACTATGCTATATTCCAGACTTTGAACTAAAGAAAATCTTGTTTAATTGTAGAAATAAACCAACTAAAATTGAAATAACTAAGCTAATCTAAACTGAAACAAAACTCAATTTATGCTAAAAGAAAAATAGGTTTAAATTATGAAATACAATTAGTTGTAACATAATGTAAATTGGAAACATTAATTAGAAATGATAGACTAAATAGAAAATAGGGGATAATAGAATTTAATAAAAATAATAACACATTTATTTATCTCATAATGAAAGGATCGGGTACTCTCATCAGTGGGGAAGGGAGTTTTCCACAAGGAATGAGAGACCATAGTAAAAGGGAAATTATGGGGATGACGTTCATCAATATCTTAGGATAACATGGATGAATACCCTTCATATAGATGCATTGCATTTTGTTTGTTCTCATGATTCATACGGATGGGCCAAGAAGTTGCTTGCAATGAGACTCCTGAAGTTGGTTGAAAATAGCATTAGTCTATCTTAAATGAGATTATTCACTTAAGGATAAAATAAAGGTGTGAAGCATTGTTAAGTGTAAATCTATATTTTATTGTTATGCATAGTTTTGTTAAAAAGGGTTCTAAATAATGGATTGATAAGTTTAAATACACTAGAACTATTAAGTTGCTTAGTGATAGCTTTATTTCTTGGTGACATTAATTTTTGAATTAATTTTATTACTAATTTAAAGCTAATATTGTAATGAACGTTTGTTTGAGTTTTTTTTCACTTTGTGTCCTTTTGCCTCCATGTTTGCTTTTTGGACCATTATGAAATTTCCACTCTTGTTTCAATGCTCCAATAATGTTACATTCTTGAGCTAGTTGGAGGGCCAAGAGTAGGTGACTATCATTTTATGAGCTATTTTTCCACTCTTTCGGAGGCTACTTGTAGTTAGCCAATGGAAATTTGGGGGATTTTATTTTTTTGGTTTTGGGTGAAGGAAGAGGTGGAGAGTGAAAGATGGTGGGCAAGTGAGCATAGTAGAAGGAACACACAAGACATAGAAGCTTGATTGTGAAGGTAAGGTGGTGATTTTCCTTCAGTTGTGTGTTGCTCTATGCTTATGTTGCATTGTTTTTTTAGTTTTGTACACCATTTTAGATCTATGTTAGTGTGGTTTTTATCCTTTGTGCATTTCAAGTTGGATTTTGTTTTTAGCTAGCTTTGTTGAGATTTATCTATGGCATTTCTAGATGCTTTTCTATGCCTAGTTGGTATTTCCTCATGTTCATCTCTTATCTAGTTTACTTCAGCATTTAACTACCTTAGCAGTGTGGCCTTGGTTTACGTGGTACCCCTCTTGCTTGGCATCTTCGTTTTATCAATGTATATGTATGTCGATACTAGGGAGCTTTTCCTTCGCCTACCTTAAGGTGTGGTAAGTAGAAAATGGTGTTCTATAAAATGGTTAATTCTTATCCATTTAATTATCAATCTGGAAGTTCGTAAACTTGTGAGTACCTATGCATAGTATATGCCTATAGTGTTTGGGAGATGAGTTCCTATATATTGGTTGGTTTGGTGGAGGAATTTTTGTTCGTGTAGTTTCAGTTTTATTCAAACCAATAAAAACTAAGAATTTAAATAAAATAATCAAATGGAAGTACAGGAAAATAAATAAACACACTATAATAATTGAAAGATAAGTACACAACTAAAAAGAAAGTGCAAGAAATAACACAAATGACTAGAAATTAAAGTGCTGGAAATAAACACACAATGGAAAATAATAAAGCAATAAATAATTAAAATACAACAAATAAAATAGGGGAGTATTACTACCTGGAGTGGGCCCAAGATCTGCAGGTAATCCGCTTAGCTTGATTATATAAAAATAACTATTTTTAGTCCACGTGAATAATAACACTTGAAACTATTTTATTGATAATATATGTCGTACAAAATATTAAAATTTCATGGATTGTTTTTTAGGAATGGCCTACATTTTTATACAGAATGTAACCAACCCTTGTTACAAAAATAGTGTATTCACAAATGTCTAAATTAATCATAAGTCATGATTCGCTATGTCTGGTGTGCGCATAGCTATAATTTTCATCTATTAAAAGAGCGGTCACATCTAAAATTAATCATGAAATATAAGAGTGATGCTCCTTTGTTTTGCATAACAACTTATTTCTAAAAGTTGTGCAATATTTTATTCAATCATTCAATGCATAGAATATAGGCACTATATTCCCACTGGATGTAGGTACCTATATGTGGTTGGGATATAGGTGCCTGCATGCATTGGGATATAGGCACATACCTACACTAAGATATAGGTGCCCACCTACACTAGGATAAAGGTTCCTACTTCCTTATGGGAAGTAGTCACCCAACCCTTAGCAAAATATAGGTGCCTTCATCATTCACCATAGTCTCTTTTAAAATGTCTTCATACTTAAAAAATATTCTATTCTTTTGTGCATTGCTATGTCCATGTGGAAACTCAACTAAAAATTGTAAAATAAGTGATAAAAACCTGCTACAACACACATTTGCCACTAAAAATACCAATCAATCATAATACTTCATTTTCAATTAAATATATGCAATAATTACACAAAAATGCATTTCTAGTGTTAAATATGCCATACAATACCCATTAAAACATGCATAAAAATGAGCATTTTTGGTGCTCATCATACCCCCATGCCTACCATTTGACATGTCCTCATGTCACCTTCTGCTTGTAATCCCTTGTTTCATCGATGGCCTTCCAATATACCCTATTTCGGTGACATCGCTCTTGAGGTGTGGCCTTATTTTTTTTGGATCTTTTTGGCATCAACCACGTTTGTTAGTTCGACTAGGATTTGTTTCCTCTTCTCTTTTTTTTCATGTTGACCATAATTTTTGGTTTGGCTAGAAGCTATTTCTTCCTCTATTAGCCTAGCATATGTGACTACACCATGCTGTAAAGCTAGCTCGACTTGTTTCTAGAGGAAGTGATTTGTGGATAGTTGCACTATTGTTTCAATCTCTGGAGTATCCCATGGTTGAAACTATGATATATTAGCTAGTTGGTCTTCTGGTAGAATTGTTGCCTAGGGGTCCTCTGTTGATGCTCCACTACCAATAATTCCATATTTGACCTCCTCATTATAAATCCAAAATATGGTAGCAGAGGTTGGCTTATTCTAACTGGTGGTGGTAGTAGAAGATCTTTTCTAAACAACCCCATCCAACAGAAGTAATCCAACATTAGTGATATTCCTTTGGCACACATTGCTTTGAAGTAAGCTAGGTGTACTGGGTAAACACTAATACTCATCTTCTTGCTCATTCACTTCCTAGTGTAGTGCTGCCTTGGCTTGCTTCAGATCTTCCTTGAGCTTATCTAGCTATCATCGGTGGGCTTCAAAGGCTTGTAGTAACACAACCGATTCTTTGTCAGAATTTGGGTCATGCTATACATTTTGTTTATTTCCTTGTGCTTGCCTTGTAGTGGCCTTCTACCTCTTTTTCTTTGTTTTTTTGGAACATTTGTACTGAATGGTGCTTTGAGAGTGAACACCACCTCTTTCCTTTGGATGATATTTGTTGCACAATGGTTGGTTCTATCTTTGGTGCATATTGTTCATCATTAGAAAGTGCTATTTGAGCAACCAAATAAGAAAATATGGCCTGATCAACTTTTGGATGACCAATGATAGGGTAAAAACATTGTATTTGGTTAAATCCCTAGCTGATTGGGTAGCCATGACATGTTTAGCTATCGACTGACCAGATGATTGGGCACTAGTAGAGTACTATATTTATGCACTTGTTAACTAAGTAGTCATAACATATTTAGCTTCTGATTGGCCAGGTGATTGGGAACTATTAAAGTGCTCTAATAACACACCATCTAACTGAGTAGCCCCAATCCCCTCACTATCAAATAGGTTAATGAAAATAGGCCTCATTGGCATGGTAGGGCTCCCCTATCCTTTAGAAGTGTCTACCACATGTGCCATTAGGTGTACCCCAGTGTTAGAGAGTTAGGCATCTGATGTCGCTCTCTTGGTATCAGATTGGTACACCCCCATGGAAGCCACCTTATCCTTAGAGTTGGTGAAAGATATTGCTAGGTATATGGCCTAGACTATATACATAGATACATCAGTATTATTTTCCTTTGCAATGATAAAATGCTATAATTATTTCACCATGCTCTCAAATTACTAGATTATCTCCTTTAACTGCTACATAGTGTGGCTTTATTTCTATTGTTTGATCATGGTAGCTTGCTGATATTCTTGAAATTCCTATACTATGTTGTATTTTTCCTCCCAACTGGAGTCTTGTACTTTTATTTCCTACAATTGGCTTTGGAGGTCTTCCTCAAAAGAATCATTATAGGGTACTTCAACAAATTCCAAGCCCTGCAATACATGGGTGGCTTGTTCATCCACAAGGGTTTGGTCTTCTTCCTCTTTTGTTGATGAACTTTAATCAACCAAATCACCTATATCTACCCCAATATTGGATGTAGGCAGTGATTTTTCTTGGTATGGCCTTGATTTAGGGTGCCCTACCTCCCATTTTGAATCACTATATAAGGAGGTAGGTGCCTTTACTTCATTTGAATCACTATGTCAAGAAGTAGACACCTCTGTCTCATCATCCATAATATTTTTGTGCTACTATTTAGATAATACAACTATAACCTATTATTTTGAGGTGTTCGGTGGTGGTGGTGCAACTCTCTTCCTTTCAATGTACAAAATTAGATCTGAAATTAGCTCATGATGATCTAACACCACCATCATGCATGCCCTATTGAAGAACACAAGCTTATACCGAGAGGGGGGTGAAAAATATAAGACCACTTTTTACTTTTCTTTCCCAATCAATATTATGCAATGTAAATATAGCAGTATCAACAAAAACAATCAAAGCAATGCAAAAAACACCATACACAATAGAAATATCAATTTAGCATGGTTCACCCATTGTGGGCTACTCCACAAAGAAAATATTTCACTAAAATTTTCTCAATCAATATCTTGGGAATTATTTCCCTATTACAATATTTATGGATCTCTATCCAAAGGAGACACCAATCTCCTAATCAAGTTCATGGATCTCTATCCATAGGAGAACTCCTTTCTTCTTAGATCTTACTGGTGATATTCTATAAGAATGTTTACCCCCACTGCTCTGGATAATGGATATATATCCACTGAAGAAACCTATCCTCACTACCCTAGCTAATGGATCTCTATACATTGGAGATTGTCATCTTCTATACTCTGTCACCTTCAAAGCTCTATCTCAAATCTACACTAAACATAGTCCTTTGGTCTAGCACAAATATGTCCTCAATATCTATCCTCTGATCTGCACTAAACATAGTCCTTTGGTCTAGCATAAATTTATCCTCAATATTTGTCCTCTGATATGCACTAAACACAGTCCTTCAATCTAGCACAAATTTGTCCTCAATATATGTACTCAAGCCTTTACACAAAGCTTGAATCAATATCAAATCAACTCTACTAGATCTACCCCAAACCTTAACTCAAGGTTTAAATAAATTAATCAATCAAATCTGCTCTCAATTCTTCTCAAAGACTTATCTGAAATCTGCATTGTAAGCTTCCACAAAATATCACACTCATTTGTCCACAAGTCCTCTCAAGAACTTTTCCAATCTACTCTCAACAAGTCCTCACTAGAACTTGTCTAAATATGCTCAATAAGTTCTCAATAGAACTTATCCAAATATGACCTCAATATGTATTGTAATATTCCACAAAAGCTCACACAAATTAGTCCACAAGTCTTATCAAAGACTTGCCACAAATCTACTCAACAAGTCCACACTAGAACTTGTTCAATCTCATAGAAACATAAAGAGAATTGTTAGAGACTCAAAATGCTTCATATTGACCACAATGCTTAATTACTTTCAATCATCTTTTAGAAACATATAGAAAATTTTTAGAGATTCAATATGCTTCACATTCACCTCAATGCTCAATCACTTTCAATCACTCTTTTGGAAACATACAGAGAATTGGTAGATACTCAATATGCTTCACCACAATACTCAATCACTTTAAATCATTGTCTTTACCATAGAAACATACAAATAATTGTTAGAGACTCAATATGTTTTACACTTATCAACACGTAACTTCTTCCTCAAATCAATTCAGAATATAGAACAATTTGTTTCATAGAACTTGAACTATCACTTCACACATACACTTGAATAGGCTCAACCAAATCTTACTCAACCAATCACTCAATGAAATAATCCTTTCTCACAAACCCTAGTCCAAGCATATGAACACTCACTCAAATATTTCCAACAATACTCATTAACCAAATCACATAACAATGACATTCATGATATTTGCAAACCCTAGTTCAAGTTCCTCACTTAACCAATGGCTTCAACAATAATGCTTATCAAACAAGGTTTTATCAACTATTTATTCCAGAAAATATTGAAGCATTAATTCAAAATACACTCAACAATGCTTATAAAACAATCTTCACATATAGCTCAACAACTCAATAAGGCAACCTAATCAAGTCCTTTTCACTCCAAAGTTGTTTTCTAGAAAACCAACCAATCAAATCAACCAAGGAAGAATTTTCCCATACCTTTTTGCTTGATAAGGAGTTGACCACACAAATATTCCACACTCATAAAAACTTCTTTACCATTCTCAAGAAGGTTAGAAGATAATAATTTTTCTCTCAAGGAATCACAATACAAAATAATATCAAACAAAATACACCTTATCACTCCAACTTTAAAATAATATCAAACACCTTAATAAGATTAGTATAATTATTTTCACAATAATCTCTTTGGCAAAATTCCTTTAAAATAAAATCAACACCCTAAAAGTCTTACTCCTCCAATATGCAAATATAACAATTAAGACTATATTTTAAAAATGAAATAAAAATCCTTATAACTCCCTTCACAATTTTACCATGAAAAATCACCATAGAAATATTAACCTTAATTAATCCTTATGCCTCCCAACTATCTCACATCAAACTTTAGGGTAAATAAAACTTAAATTCAAAATTTTTACCTTTTCCCATAGTGGGTTTTGAACCCACGTCACTACCTCCACAAGCTCCCTAGCCATAGCCTTGGCTTCCGCATGAGCTAGGTGCTCACGTGGGAGCTAGAGTGCCCACATGCTCTAAATTATCCCCTACTACCATTGAAATCAAAGCACAAAAGATAAACTTCCAACCTTGCTACCATCAGGTTTTGAACTCGTAACCTCTCTGCCACAAGCGCCAAGCCAATGCCATCTGAGCTAGCCCTAGGATGGTGCTAGAAACCAAGCTCCTCAATTTTTTTAACATGCAAAAATTTGGGTTTACACAACGCACAAGTTTTCTTTCTCACAAACCACAAATGCATTAATCAAGGCCTCCAAGATAATGTTTGGCTAAGGTATAAATACCTTTTGCCCTAGTTCCCATGCACGTCGGTGGAAATGAATTCATTGGGAGTCGGCGCCTATACTTGGACTTTGAAATAATTAATTTATAATTATTTAAATTCACTAGAATTTAAATATTATAAATTAATATTTAAATCTTTTGGTTTTGTTAAAGATTGGAGCCACCTTAGGTTTTATCACTTTGAATAAATAATATTTATTTATCAAATTTAAATTCAATTTGAATTTAAATATTTATAAATTAAATATTAAAACTTTCTTGGGCTTTCTAATTTGAAATTAAAAGCCTCCTTGGGTTTTTATAAAAAACCATTTATTTTTTCTCACCATTGATTTTTAATCAAACCTTTTACTTATACTTCACATAATATTAAAAATAAATATCAGGCAACTCTTCGGACATCAACCTTTTGCATTGCTCCTTTTGACCTTTGACACCAACAATAATTTATTCCTTGATATTAATGACAACTTCATTCCTTGACATCAATGACAAATTTGACTCAAAATGTCCAACAATCTCCCCCTTTGTCATTGATGGTAACCCAAATTAGTTTAACTAAACACTTGACATTTTTCTTGTTCTACTCCCCCTGGTACATTGCTCCCACTGACTCAATACTCTCTTCTTAAACCAAACCTCTCCTTCTTACTCACATACCAAATCTCTCCCCCTTTGACATCAATGGCAAAGGGTAACCTTTGGGGTTCGGGGATAAGAATTAGTCTCTTAGCTTAGGCCATCCCCCACCTTCTCTTGAGGTGGTTAATTTTGGGATGGGAGTATTTCTACTCCCAACAAGCACTGGTCTTTACCTTTGTATTCTTTCCTTCTCATCTGATCCTTCTAATCCCTTTGACTATTCATGTCCATGTCCATGTTCATGTTCCTGTTCATATCCATATTCCTATTCCTATTCTTGTTCATATCCATATTCCTATTCATGTTCCTATTCTTGTTCTTATTCATATCCATATTCTTGTTCCTGTTCCTGTTCCTATTCATGCTTTATTCTGGAATGCTTGCTCTACACCACTTTGTTGTATGTCCATAATTATTGCATTTATAACACTTAATGTTATTATTCCTTGGAGGTGCAAATGTCTTAGGATTTCTCCTGGCGAAGCCATATCCTTTTCTTTCATGAACCCTGCAATTCATTTCCTTGTGACCAAACTGATTACATGAGTAGCAATACCCATGGAAAATTTTTCTATTTCTAAAATTCCCATATTCCTGTCTTTCATGTGTCCTGCACTATGAAGCCATGTGCCCAAATATGCGACATGAGAAACATCATACATTGAAACTTTCTTGTTTTGATCTCATTGGTCTCTTAGTTTCTCTTAACCTATTCTGATTGTTGTTCCATATGTTTCTCCTTTGTGCATGTTTTCTTTCCTTGTTGAACTTTTTGTTGTCTGACTCATCCTTAGAAGTCTCACTTTATCTTACACTATCTTCTTCTAAAGTTATTTATTTTTATGTTTATTCTTCTTCAGAACTTGATATTGAATCTTCTTCTTGTTTATTTTGAGCTTATTAAAAACCAATAGCTATTTTTTTTGTTGACCTTCTTTGTACCTTGATCATCTTATTCACAATCTTTGAACTCTTTCCAAACTTGTGTAGCTTATCCTTGGATTTCTATAAATCTTCCTTTAGTAGGGCTACTTCTTGTTCTAATCCTTTGCATTCTAAGATCTTTGTTTCTAACTTATCCTTGAACTTATTTGTATTAGCCATTAACTTATTTAGATCCTCTATAAGCTTTCTTCTCTATTCATCGCATTATTAAAACTGAAACTCAAGTTTAGAGTTTTGCTTTCTTACCTTCTTTATTGTGTTAAGAGAATAAATAATTTCTACCTTAAGATCAAATCCTTCTTCTTTTTATTCTTCCTCTATTTGTTTTCCTTTGTCTACATCTTCATTTTCTTTTGACTTGTCTACTATAGGATCATATTCTTCTTCTTCTAGTGCCATTAGAATATTCTCTTATGGTCTTTCAAGTGCATCCTCATATTCATCATCAATGAAATTGAAACCATTCCTTGTACAACTATCTTCAAGATGTCCAAACTTACCACATCTAAAACACTTGAGAATTATTGGTGACCTTTTATTAACTTCGTATTTTTCTTAAATCATAAATAGGACTTCATATTTATCATTACTTGAAGAACTAGCATCACTATCACTTGAGTACTATTTATCATTACTTGAAGAACTAGCATCACTATCACTTGAGTACTTACTTACCTTAGCTGCATAGTATATCATCTTTTGTCTTTGGAAGAATTTCTTCCCTTGTCTACTTTGTTTATCTTGGCATTTCTTTTGGTACCTGTATATTTATGATTCCCTACTCCTGTGATCTTATTTTTCTTCATCATTGTTGTTTTTAGCTTTTTGAAAATCAGTTGCATAGATACATTCTCCTACAGAATGCTCACCTTCCCACCCACAACCACTCTCTCCAAAATTTGCACCTTCCCACCATCACCCATTTCAAATTCCTTGACTCTCATCCTCTCTCAAAAATGTATAGTATAATTTCCAAATTATATTTCCAAATAAAAATATTTTCCTTCATTATGCTAGCACTACTGCACTCACCTTTTCTGCCCTAGCATTGCTACAAAACTGCTAAAATATTTTTCTTTTTTGCCCTAGCATTACTGCACTCACCTTTGTTTCCCTAGCATAACTACAACACTCTTAAATTTTTTTCCTTCGATACCCTAGCACTGTTGTGACACTGTTAAAGTATTTTTCTTCATTGTCCTAGACTATTGCACTCACCTTCACTACCCTAGCACTGTTATGCCACTGATAAAAAAATTTTCTTTGCTACCCTAGCACTATAGTGATACTGTTAAAATATTTTTCCTCGCTGCCCTAGCACTGCTATGACACTATTAAAATATTTTCTTTGTTGCCCTGCCACTGCTACACTTACCTTCATTGCCTTAGCACTGCTGCAGTACTAATACAATATTTTTTTTTACTACTAACATTGTTGTGACATTGTTAAAATATTTTTCTTCACTATCCTAGCAAAGTTGCACTCACCTTTGCTGCGACATTGATAAAATATTTTTATTGGATTCCCTAGAACTGTTGTGGCACTATTAAAATATTTTTCTTTGCTTCCCTAGCATTGTTGTGGCACTGTTAAAATATTTTTCTTCACTGCCCTAGCACTACTATGACACAGATAAAATATTTTCTTCACTAGCACTTTTGCAGCACTATTAAAATATTTTTCTTCGTTGCCCTAGCACTACTACACTCAACTTCACTACGACACTAATAAAATATTTTTCTTCACTACCCTAGCATTGCTACGACAATGATAAAATATTTTTCTTTACTACCCTAGCACTGTTGCACCACTATTAAAATATTTTTCTTGGCTACCCTAGCACTATTGCACTCTCAAAATGTATTTTTTTAATTTTACATGTGTAAAATAATATAACAATGTTATATTAGGATGCACTCCTATACTAGGAGGGTATACTATTTCCAATAATATCATAATGTTAGAATTAATATTTTTTAAATTAAATTTATTTTATTTTTACTATGGTGATTTAAAGGCAACATTAGCAAAAATATTTATCTATAATTATAACATTCATTTAGTGTCTTCATAGTGATATTTTTATTCATACCTAGTTTTCATATCTAATTTCAAAGCTTAAAGTTTTATATTAGCTTAATGTAATGATGATTGGAACAATTTAAATTGAATATAACATTAACATTAATATCACATGATGATGAAAATTAGTTGGAGGAAGAAATAGCAACAGGTTGGGGACTACTGAGAGCTACAAGAAATCATTTTAGCTAGCCAAAGAGAAAGGTGATATGGAATCCTCCCTAGAGTAGGTAAAAAATAATAATTATTGAGCCTTTAAAGGAAATCTAGGGAAGGCTAGAGGGGGAGGGGTTCCAAGATCTAGTTTAGGGGTAGTGATATCTTATTATGCAATAAACTTTGTTAGAGTAATGCTTACAAAACAAATGAATGTTAAGAAGCTTATAGTGGAAGGGGATTCTATGAGTATCATTAATAGTTTGAATGTTAAGCAAACCACTAGTTGGAGAATTGAAAGTATTTTTTAAGATGCAATGAATATACTATTAGGCATGGAGTCATTTGTGATCCAACACATCCATAGGTAAGTAATGATGCAGCTGATGTTATGGTAAACATGAGATTTTAAATAGATGGATCTAAGGTATGGAATGATGTTTTCCCAAAGTCTTTATGATTATAACTCTGAAAGAGGAAAATGCTTATGATGTTGCTAAGCTAGAAGTTTCAAAACCTTAGGGGAATTGATCATTACAAAATATTTATTATCATGGAGCTATTTTTCAAGGAAACTAAATTCATATTCAAGAGCTAATTAAAAAAGGTTGCACATTGAATGAAGACTAGGTAGTAGATTTTGAAGTTCTCAAGAAAGGAAAAATTGGAGATTTTATCTTAATGCTAATAAAGAATTTATTAAAGCTCATTAAGATTCTAAACAAACCAAATTTATTGAATTTAATAAATATTGAATCCCCATGGGATAAAGTTAAATAAAGATTGTTGTATCTAAGTATCAACATGTTCTTTTTTAGTACAAATTTTATAATATGTAAGTGTTGGAAATTATTATTTTTCTTCAAAAAATGTGAAAGGTTTGGGGCATTTCAAAACCCCTTCACTTACCCCTTAATTCATCTATTATATGCAACAACAAAAAAAAACTTGATACAAGTATGTTTAGTTTAGTAAATATCATGAAGTAAATACCTTATAATTCTAACATTTTCTTGTTCCAAGTTCATTTTACAAAGCATTATATCATGTTTATGAATCCATTATTTGACCTTAACACCATATGAAATTGCATGTGTTTTTTCTGAAAATTTATAAAATCGTAGTCTAATAAAATTTATGCTATACAATTTATAGAAATTATTAAAAATATGATAAAAAAAAACAAAAAAATATATATATTTTTGTGTTGTAAGTCAATTTTAAAATTTAAAACTTGTAGCTCTTTTTACTTTTAAGTGAAATTAATTATGCATATCTAAAAAAATTAGATTATAAATATAATTTTACAAATTTTTTAAAAACTAAATTTAAATTAAAACGAAAACCTTGTGATGATTTGTTTCTGCTAATTTCTTCGAACGAGTGTAGATAGCGTAACAACCTACAAATACGAAAACAAAAAAAAAAACACACAAAAAAAGAAAAAAGGTTCATATAATTTTTTTTTTGATCAAGGAGAAGGATTCATAAATCCCTATCCAACCTTAGACCAACTTAATGTTTGACATCCCCTACGTTTCCCAAGAACCATACAACATGAGATTACCTTCACGCAAGTTCATTCTACATAGGCCTATCTCATGTCATGCACGTAAGTCCATCCATATCACCATTTTTGATGAGCTAGACTTACCACCCTCAATCATTGGAAGCTATACACACATCTCATTACCACACACAAACCATTATGTGTGGCCATGCTACACATATTGTGAGTTAATTTATCAATATTTTCCTCTAACAAGCTATCTTAACCCTTGGTATGAACTTATAAACCTAAATAACCCATCTCCCTAAGGGGGTATTAAGCCCTTAGGTCATATTCTAAGTTCAACTAGAACTTACAACTTTTTAATTTTATATTTTATAAAAAAATCATAATAATATCAAGCAACTCTTCTGACATCAACCTTTTGCATTACTCCTTTTGACATTTGATACCAACAATAACTTATTCCTTGATATTAATGACAACTTCATTCTTTGACATCAATGACAACTTTGACTCAAATTGTCCAACAATATCCCCCTTTGTCATTGATGGTAACCCAAATTATTTTTACTAAACACTTGACCTTTTTCTTGTTCTACTCCCCCTAGTACATTGCTCCCCCTGACTCAATACTCTCTTCTTAAACCAAATCTCTCCTTCTTACTCAAATACCAAATCTCTCCCCCTTTGACATCAATAGCAAAGGGTCACATTTGGGGCTCAGGGCTAAGAATTAGTCTCTTATCTTAGGCCATCCCCCACCTTCTCTTGAGGTGGTTAATTTTGGGATGGGAGTATTTCTACTCCCAGCAAGCACTGGTCTTTACCTTTGTATTCTTTCCTTCTCATCTGATCCTTCTATTCCCTTTGACTATTCCTGTCAATGTCTATGTTCATGTTCCTATTCATATCCATATTCCTATTTATGTTCCTATTCCTATTCTTGTTCATATCCATATTCCTATTCATGTTCCTATTATTGTTCTTATTCATATCCATATTCTTGTTCCTGTTCCTGTTCATGTTCCTATTCATGCTTGATTGTGGAATGTCTGCTCTACACCACTTTGTTGTATGTCCATCATTATTGCATTTATAACACTTAATGTTATTATTCCTTGGAGGTGCAAATGTCTTAGGATTTCTCCTGGCGAAGCCATATCCTTTTCTTTCATGAACCCTGCAATTCATTTCCTTGTGACCAAACTGATTACATGAGTAGCAATACCCATGGAAAATTTTTCTATTTCTAAAATTCCCATATTCCTGTTTTTCATGTGTCCTGCACTATGAAGCCATGTGCCCAAATATGCGACATGAGAAACATCATACATTGAAACTTCCTTGTTTTGATCTCATTGGTCTGTTAGTTTCTCTTGACCTATTCTAATTGTTGTTTCATATGTTTCTCCTTTGTGCATTTTTTCTTTCCTTGTTGAACTTTCTGTTGTCTGAATCATCCTTAGAAGTCTCACTTTATCTTACACTATCTTCTTCTAAAGTTATTTATTTTGATATTTATTCTTCTTCAGAACTTGATATTGAATCTTCTTCTTGTTTATTTTGAGCTTATTAAAAACCAATAGCAATATTTTTTGTTGACCTTCTTTGTACCTTGATCATCTTATTCATAATATTTGAACTCCTTCCAAACTTGTGTAGCTTATCCTTGGATTTCTATAAATCTTCATTTAGTAGGGCTACTTCTTGTTCTAATCCTTCGCATTCTAAGATCTTTGCTTCTAACTTATCCTTGAACTTCTTTGTATTAGCCATTAACTTGTTTAGATCCTCTATAAGCTTTCTTCTCTATTCATCGTATTATTGAAACTGAAACTCAAGTTTAGAGTTTTGCTTTCTTACCTTCTTTACTGTGTTAAGAGAATAAATAATTTCTACCTTAAGATCAAATCCTTCTTTTTTTTATTCTTCCTCTATTTGTTTTCCTTTGTCTACATCTTCATTTTCTTTTGACTTGTCTACTATAGGATCATCTTCTTCTTCTTCTAGTGCCATTAGAATATTCTCTTATGGTCTTTCAAGTGCATCCTCATATTCATCATCAATGAAATTGAAACCATTCCTTGTACAACTATCTTCAAGATGTCCAAAATTACCACATCTAAAACACTTGAGAATTATTGGTGACCTTTTATTAACTTCGTATTTTTCTTAAATCATAAATAGGACTTCATATTTATCATTACTTGAAGAACTAGCATCACTATCACTTGAGTACTTACCTTATCTGCATAGTATATCTTCTTTTGTCTTTGGAAGAATTTCTTCCCTTGTCTACTTTGTCAATCCTTGCCTTTCTTTTGGTACCTATATATTTATGATTCCCTACTCCTGTTATCTTATTTTTCTTCATCATTGTTGTTTTTAGCTTTTTGAAAATCAGTTGCATAGATACATTCTCCTACAGAATGCTCACCTTCCCACCCACAACCACTCTCTCCAAAATTTGCACCTTCCCACCATCACCCATTTCAAATTCCCTGACTCTCATCCTCTCTCCAAAATATATAGTATAATTTCCAAATTATATTTCCAAATAAAAATATTTTACTTCATTTTGCTAGCACTAGTGCACTCACCTTTGCTGCCCTAGCATTGTTGCAACACTTGTTAAAATATTTTTCTTTGTTGCCCTAGCATTACTGCACTCACCTTTGTTTCCCTAGCATAACTACAACACTGTTAAATTTTTTTCCTTCGATACCCTAGCACTATTGTGACACTGTTAAAGTATTTTTCTTCGTTGTCCTAGACTATTGCACTCACCTTCACTACCCTAGCACTACTATACCACTGATAAAATATTTTTCTTTGCTACCCTAGCACTATAGTGACATTGTTAAAATATTTCTCCTCGCTGCCCTAGCACTGCTATGACACTATTAAAATAGTTTCTTTGTTGCCCTAGCACTGCGACACTCACCTTCATTGCCTTAGCACTGCTGCAGTACTAATACAATATTTTTCTTTACTACTAACACTTTTGTGACACTGTTAAATTATTTTTCTTCACTATCCTAGAAAATTTACACTCACCTTTGCTGCAACATTGAAAAAATATTTTTATTGGCTTCCATAGCACTGTTGTGGTACTGTTAAAATATTTTTCTTTGCTTCCCTAGCATTGTTGTGGCACTGTTAAAATATTTTTCTTCACTGCCCTACCACTACTATGACACAAATAAAATATTTTCTTCACTACCCTAGCACTTCTGAAGCACTATTAAAATATTTTTCTTTGCTGCCCTAGCACTACTGCACTCAACTTCACTACGACACTAATAAAATAATTTTCTTCACTGCCCTAGCATTGCTACGACAATGATAAAATATTTTTCTTCACTACCCTAGCACTATTGCATCACTATTAAAATATTTTTCTTGGCTACCCTAGCACTATTGCACTCTCAAAATGTATTTTTTTAATGTTACATGTGTAAAATAATATAACAATGTTATATTAGGATGCACTACTATACTAGGAGGGTATACTATTGCCAATAATATCATAATGTTAGAATTAAAATTTTTTAAATTAAATTTATTTTATTTTTACTATGGTGATTTAAAGGCAACATTAGCGAAAATATTTATCTATAATTATAACATTCATTTAGTGTCTTCATAGTGATATTTTTATTCATACCTAGTTTTCATATCTAATTTCAAAGCTTAAAGTTTTATATTAGCTTAATGTAATGATGATTGGAACAATTTAAATTGAATATAACATTAACATTAATATCACATGATGATGAAAATGAGTTGGAGGAAGAAATAGCAGCAGGTTGGGGACTACTGAGAGCTACAAGAAATAATTTTAGCTAGCCAAAGAGAAAGGTGATATGGAATCCTCCCTAGAGTAGGTAAAAAAAATAATAATTGAGCCTTTAAAGGAAATCTAGGGAAGGCTAGAGAGGGAGGGGTTCCAAGATCTATTTTAGGGGTAGTGATATCTTATAATGCAATAAACTTTGTTAGAGGAGTAATGCTTACAAAACAAATGAATGTTAAGAAGCTTATAGTGGAAGGGGATTCTATGAGTATCATTAATAGTTTGAATGCTAAGCAAACCACTAGTTGGAGAATTGAAAGTATTTTTTAAGATGTAATGAATATTCTATTATGCATGGAGTCATTTGTGATCCAACACATCTATAGTTAAGTAATGATGCAGCTGATGTTATGGTAAACATGAGATTTTAAATAGATGGATCTAAGGTATGGAATGATGTTTTCCCAAAGGCTTTATGATTATAACTCTGAAAGAGGAAAATGCTTATGATGTTGTTACACTAGAAGTTTCAAAACCTTAGGGGAATTGATCATTACAAAATATTTATTATCATGGAGCTATTTTTCAAGGAAACTAAATTCATATTCAAGAGCTAATTAAAAAAGGTTGCACATTGAATGAAGACTAGGTAGTAGATTTTGAAGTTCTCAAGAAAGGAAAAATTGGAGATTTTATCTTAATGTTAATAAAGAATTTATTAAAGCTCATTAAGATTCTAAAGAAACCAAATTTATTGAATTTAATAAATATTGAATCCCCATGGGATAAAGTTAAATAAAAATTGTTGTATCTAAGTATCAACATGTTCTTTTTTAGTACAAATTTTATAATATGTAAGTGTTGGAAATGATTTTTTGTCTTCAAAAAATGTGAAATGTTTGGGGCATTTCAAAACCCCTTCACTTACCCCTTAATTCATATATTATATGCAACAACAAAAAAAAACTTGATACGAGTATGTTTAGTTTAGTAAATATCATGAAGTAAATACCTTATAATTCTAACATTTTCTTGTTCCAAGTTCATTTTACAAAGCATTATATTATGTTTATGCATCCATTATTTGACCTTAACACCATATGAAATTGCATGTGTTTTTTCTGAAAATTTATAAAATCATAGTCTAATAAAAGATATGCTATACAATTTATAGAAATTATTACAAATATGAAAAAAAAAAACAAAAAATATATATATATTTTTGTGTTGTAAGTCAATTTTAAAATTTAAAACTTGTAGCTCTTTTTACTTATAAGTGAAATTAATTATGCATATCTAAAAAAATTAGGTTATAAATATAATTTTACAAATGTTTTAAAAACTAAATTTAAATTAAAACAAAAACCTTGTGATGATTTGTTTCTACAAATTTCTTCGAACGAGCGTATATAGCGTAACAACCTACAAATACAAAAAAAAAAAAAAAAAACACACAAACAAAAAGAAAAAAGGTTCATATGATTTTTTTTTTGATCAAGGAGAAGGATTCATAAATCCCTATCCAACCTTAGACCAACTTAATGTTTGACATCCCCTAAGTTTCCCAAGAACCATACAACATGAGATTACCTTCACGCAAGTTCATTCTACATAGGCCTATCTCATGTCATGCATGTAAGTCCATCCATATCACCATTTTTGATGAGCTAGACTTACCACCCTCAATCATTGGAAGCTATATACACATCTCCTTACCACACACAAACCATTATGTGTGGCCATGCTACACATATTGTGAGTTAATTTATCAATATTGTCCTCTAAAAAGCTATCTTAACCCTTGGTATGAACTTATAAACCTAAATAACCCATATCCCTAAGGGGGTATTAAGCCCTTAGGTCATATTCTAAGTTCAACTAGAACTTACAAATTTTTAATTTTATATTTTATAAAAACATCATAATAATTATCAAGCAACTCTTCCGACGTCAACCTTTTGCATTACTCCTTTTGACATTTGACACCAAAAATAACTTATTCCTTGATATTAATGACAACTTCATTCCTTGACATCAATGACAACTTTGACTCAAAATGTCCAACAATCTCCCCCTTTGTCATTGATGGTAACCCAAATTATTTTTACTAAACACTTGACCTTTTTCTTGTTCTACTCCCCCTGGTACATTGCTCCCACTGACTCAATACTCTCTTCTTAAACCAAATCTCTCCTTCTTACTCAAATACCAAATCTCTCCCCCTTTGACATCAATGGCAAAGGGTCACCTTTGGGGCTCGGGGCTAAGAATTAGTCTCTTAGCTTAGGCCATCACCCACCTTCTCTTGAGGTGGTTAATTTTGGGATGGGAGTATTTCTACTCCCAACAAGCACTGGTCTTTACCTTTGTATTCTTTCCTTCTCATCTGATCCTTCTAATCCCTTTGACTATTCCTGTCCATGTCCATGTTCATGTTCCTGTTCATATCCATATTCATATTCCTGTTCCTATTCCTATTCTTGTTCATATCCATATTCCTATTCATGTTCCTATTCTTGTTATTATTCATAACCATATTCTTGTTCCTGTTCCTATTCCTATTCATGCTTGATTCTATAATGTCTGCTCTACACCACTTTGTTGTATGTCCATCATTATTGCATTTATAACACTTAATGTTATTATTCCTTGGAGGTGCAAATGTCTTAGTATTTATCTTGGCGAAGCCATATCCTTTTCTTTCATGAACCCTGTAATTCATTTCCTTGTGACCAAAATGATTACATGAGTAGCAATACCCATGGAAAATTTTTCTATTTCTAAAATTCCCATATTCCTGTCTTTCATGTGTCCTGCACTGTGAATCCATGTGCCCAAATATGCGACATGAGAAACATCATACATTGAAACTTCCTTGTTTTGATCTCATTGGTCTCTTAGTTTCTCTTAACCTATTCTGATTGTTGTTCCATATTTTTCTCCTTTGTGCATTTTTTCTTTCCTTGTTGAACTTTCTGTTGTCTGAATCATCCTTAGAAGTCTCACTTTATCTTACACTATCTTATTCTAAAGTTATTTATTTTGATGTTTATTCTTCTTCAGAACTTGATATTGAATCTTCTTCTTGTTTATTTTGAGCTTATTAAAAACCAATAGCTATTTTTTTTGTTGACCTTCTTTGTACCTTGATCATCTTATTCATAATATTTGAACTCCTTCCAAACTTGTGTAGCTTATCCTTGGATTTCTATAAATCTTCCTTTAGTAGGGCTACTTCTTGTTCTAGTCCTTCGCATTCTAAGATCTTTTCTTCTAACTTATCCTTGAACTTATTTGTATTAACCATTAACTTGTTTAGATCCTCTATAAGCTTTCTTCTCTATTCATCGCATTATTGAAATTGAAACTCAAGTTTAGATTTTTGCTTTCTTACCTTCTTTACTGTGTTAAGAGAATAAATAATTTCTACCTTAAGATCAAATCCTTATTTTTTTATTCTTCCTCTATTTGTTTTCCTTTGTCTACATCTTCATTTTCTTTTGACTTTTCTACTATAGGATCATCTTCTTCTTCTTCTAGTGCCATTATAATATTATCTTATGGTCTTTCAAGTGCATCCTCATATTCATCATCAATAAATTGAAACCATTCCTTGTACAACTATCTTCAAGATGTCCAAAATTACCACATCTAAAACACTTGAGAATTATTGGTGACCTTTTATTAACTTCGTATTTTTCTTAAATCATAAATAGGACTTCATATTTATCATTACTTGAAGAACTAGCATCACTATCACTTGAGTACTTACTTACCTTATCTGCATAGTATATCCTCTTTTGTCTTTGGAAGAATTTCTTCCCTTGTCTACTTTGTCCATCCTTGCCTTTCTTTTGGTACCTATATATTTTTGATTCCCTACTCTTGTGATCTTATTTTTCTTCATCATTGTTGTTTTTAGCTTCTTGAAAATCAGTTGCATAGTGACCATACTTCCCACAATTGAAGCATCTAACTAATTTTGTATCTTTAAATTTTCTTGAATCCTTATTCCTTCTGCCATAATTAGCTTCTTCATCATTGGATGACTCATTGCTTGAATCTGACTTCTTGCCCTTTGTCTTCTTAATTGCTTTGAAGGCTACTTCCTTTTGAATATTAGGTTCCTCTTTTGTTCTTAACTCAAAAGCTATAAGAATACCAAGAAACATATCTCTTGTCAAAGAATCACCATCCTTTGCTTCTTCTATAGCTGAAATATTTTCACTAAACCTTGTTGGGAGAGACCTTAATATCTTATCACAGACATCCAATTCATCAACATTATGTCCAAGTCTCTGCACAACATTAACAACCTCATCTACCTAAAGGAGATAAGTACTAATGTTTTCCTCATTCTTCATTATTAATTCTTCAAATTGTCCTTTGAGATTTCGTATCTTTGCCTTTTTGACACTTTTATCTCCTTCATATATGGTTTGCAACATATCCCAAATTACTTTTGCATCTTTATAATGCATAACCTTTATTGATTCTATTCTATGCAAACCTCTCAAAATTGCATTCATTTCTTTTGAGTTATAATTTTGTAGAATCTTACTTTCCTTATTTGTCGATAGATTTGCTGGTGGTATGTATCCATTTTCAATCGCTTCCCAAATTTTATTGCCAAGTGCCATTAGGTGAACCTTCATTCTCATACTCCAATATATATAATCACTTCCATCAAATATTGGTGTTGAATTATCTGAGGACACATTATTAGAATCCATTGTGTTCTTGAAATATTTTCCTTCAAGCTGTTAAACTCTTTTGAAGGAACCCGCTCTAATACCAATTGAATAACATAAACTTATACTAAGATGGGGGGTGAAAAGTATAAGACCACTTTTTACTTTTCTTTCCCAATCAATATTATGCAATGTAAAGATAGCAGTATCAACAACAATAATTAAAGCAATGCACAAAACACCACACACAATAGAGACATCAATTTAATGTGGTTCACCCAATGTGGGCTACTCCACGGAGAAAATATTTCACTAAAATTTTCTCAATCAATATCTTGGGAATCATTTCCCTATTACAATATTTATGGATCTCTATCCAAAGGAGACACCAATCCCCTAATCAAGTTCATGGATCTCTATCCATAGGAGAACTCCTTTCTCCTTAGATCTGACTGGTGATATTCTAGAAGAATGTTTACCCCCACTACTCTGGCTAATGGATATCTATCCATTGAAGACACCTATCCTCACTGCCCTGGCTAATGGATCTCTATCCACTGGAGACTATCATCTTCTATACTCTATCACCTTAAAATATCTATCTCAAATCTGCACTAAACATAGTACTTTGGTCTAACACAAATCTATCCTCAATATTTTTTCTCTAATATACACCAAACACAATCCTTCGATCTAGCACAAATTTTTCCTTAATATCTATCCTTTGATTTGCACTAAACATAGTCCTTTATTCTAGCATAAATCTATTCTCAATATCTATCCTCAAGCCTTTACACAAAGCTTGAATAAATCTCAAATCAACTCTACTAGATCTGCCCCAAACCTTAACTCAAGGTTTGAAAAAATCAATCAATCAACTCTACTCTCAAGTCTTCTCAAAGACTTATCTCAAATATGCATTGTAAGCTTCCACAAAATCTCACACTCATCTATCCACAAGTCCTCTCAAGAACTTGTCCAATATGCTCTCAACAAGTCCTCACTAGAACTTGTCTAAATATGCTCAATAAGTCCTCACTAGAACTTATCCAAATATGACCTCAATATGTATTGTAAGCTTCCACAAAATCTCACACAAATTAGTCCACAAGTCTTCTCAAAGACTTGCCACAAATCTGCTCAACAAGTCCACACTAGAACTTGTTCAATATCATAGAAACATAAAGAGAATTGTTAGAGACTCAAAATGCTTCCTATTCACCACAATGCTTAATTAATTTCAATCACCTTTTAGAAACATATAGAGAATTGTTAGAGAATCAATATGATTCACATTCACCTCAATGCTCAATCACTTTCAATCACTCTTTTGGAAACATACATAGAATTGTTAGAGACTCAATATGCTTCACCATAATACTCAATCACTTTCAATCACTCTCTTTACCATAGAAACATACAGATAATTGTTAGAGACTCAATATGTTTCACACTCATCAACACTCAACCTCTTTCTCAAATCAATTCATAATATAGAAAAATTTATTTCATATAACTTGGACTATCACTTCACACATCCACTTGACTAGGCTCAACCAAATCTTACTCAACCAATCACTCAATAAAATAATCCTTGCTCACAAACCCTAGTCCAAGCATATGAACACTCACTCAAATATTTCCAACAATACTCATCAACCAATCTCACATAACAATGATATTCATGATCTTTTCAAACCCTAGTTCAATTTCCTCACTTAACCAATGGCTTCAACAACAATGCTTATAAAATAAGGTTTTATCAACAACTCTTTATTCCAAAAAACCTTGAAGCATTAATTCAAAACACACTCAACAATGCTTATAAAAAAATATTCACATATAGCTCAACAACTCAATAAGGCAACCTAATCAAGTCCTTTTCACTCCAAAGTTGTTTTCCAGAAAATAAACCAATCAACTCAACCAAGGAAGAATTTGCCCATACCTTTTTTCTTGATAAGGAGTAGACCACACAAATCTGCCACACTCATAAACACTTCTTTGCCAATCTCAAGAAGGTTAGAAGATAATAATTTTTCTCTCAAGGAATCACAATACAAAATAATATAAAACAAAATACACCTTATCACTCCAACTTTAAAATAATATCAAACACCTTAACAAGATTAGTACAATTACTTTCACAATAATATCTTTGGCAAAAGTCCTTTAAAATAAAATCAACACCCTAAAAGTCTTACTCCTCCAATATGCAAATATAACAATTAAGACTTTATTTTAAAAATAAAATCAAAATCCTTATAACTCCCTTCACAATTTTACCATGAAAAATCACCACAAAAATATTAACCTTAATTAATCCTTATGCCTCCCAACTATCTCACATCAAACCTTAGGGAAAATAAAAATTAAATTCAAAAATTTCACCTTTGCCCTTAGTGGGTTTTGAACCCACGTCGCTACCTCCACAATCTCCCTAGCTACAACATTGGCTTTCATGTGAGCTAGGAACTCACATGGGAGCTAGAGTGCCCATGCACTCTAAATTCTCCCCTACTACCACCAAAACCGAAGCACAAAAGATAAACTTCCAACCTTGCTATCATCGGGTTTCAAACCCGTAACCTCTCTGCCACAAGCGCCAAGCCAATGCCACCTGAGCTAGCCACCGGATGGTGCTAGAAACCAAGCTCCTCAATATTTTTAACATGCAGAAATTTGGGTTTACACAATGCACGAGTTTTCTTTCTCACAAATCACGGATGCATTAATCGAGGCCTCCAAGCTAATTTTTGGCTAAGGTATAAATAACTTTTGCCCTAGTTCCCATGCACATTGGCAAAAATGAATTTGCTGGGAGTCAGCGCCTATAATTTGACTTCGAAATAATTAATTTATAATTATTTAAATTCACTAGAATTTAAATATTATAAATTAATATTTAAATCATTTGTCTTTGTTAAATATTGGAGCCACCTTAGGTTTTATCACTTCGAATAAATAATATTTATTTATAAAATTTAAATTCAATTTGAATTTAAATATTTATAAATTAAATATTAAAACTTCCTCGGGCTTTCTAATTTGAAATTAAAATCCTCCTTGGGTTTTTATAAAAAACCTTTTATTTTTGCTCACCCATGGTTTTTAATAAAACCTTTTACTTATACTTCACATAATATTAAAAATAAATATTGTGAAGCTCTTCTGCCATCAACCTTTTGCATTGCTCCTTTTGACCTTTGACATCAACAATAGCTTATTCCTTGATATTAATGACAACTTCATTCCTTGACATCAATGAAAACTTTGACTCAAAATTTCCAACACCTATATCTAATTGTTTCATCCTGTAGGGAACTCATTAGGTAGTATGAGATGTTAATTTTTTCCCCATGTAGTAAATGGTTCAAGAAGAAAAAATTATTTGCATTGAGCCATGAATATTGCTTGGTGCATGTGAAGAATTGTGACACTTTTTGGGACACCAATCTCCATGCTTTCAAAATGTATTGTTTTGGTAATCTTGAATGCATAAATTGTGTTGTGGATTACCCAAATAATTGTTGAGTGCATCGCTCAATTTTATCTCCTTTATACATCTAGTCCCCTATGCATGATATTCTGGTAACTTCTACTATATACTCCTTCATTATTGGTATTACCAGCTCCCACATTCGCACAATCCCATTTTCCATAACCACTGTAAATTCCTATGTTATAGTAAGATCTTGGTACTAGCTGACTAGATGGAAATAATCTAACCACCCTATAGATTCAAACTAGTCCCAAACAAATCTGGTGATACTTGAAATATTAGTGGGCTCATTTCTCTTCTATGCATGATTCTTTGAAGGCCCTCCCATGGATATCACACTCTGTTTCTAGCCTTTCTAGTGTTAAAGTGGCAACTATATCCATATTAAAACACGTTGAATCATACAAAAAATATGTTCTCATCTCTAGTAGGAAACTATGCCCTATAATTATAAATAATTATGATTTTTGCATAATTAAGCTCGAGGCATGCACCCGGATATAGGTGGATTTAGTTGCAATATCTCCCATACCTTATTAGAGTCATGTGGTAAATTTTTGATATGGAAAACATGAATGGATGGAAAAAATGTGGGGTATGTAAAGGCACTTAACATAGATATGTTTTTCATGATAACTATGCACATAAATAATAGAAAAATTAATAGTTACTTGGATAAGTTTTCACAAAATATGTTGCATATGATACTTGGTGCTACAACAGGATTGGTTGATGCATGATTTCAATGTATCGGTGAATTAGTGGCTTGCGTTCTACTTCATGTGATGTGATCCATTGGAAGTGAGTTCATTGGGTACTGCATAATTAGAGTTTTTGAGATCTCATGCTGAAAATGAAAACAATGATTATTCATTGCAAGAAGACACACTTTCCTATTGGAACTCAAAAGTTGGTATCATTCATTATTATCTTGGGATTAATCATCCACCAATGAGAATAAGCATACTCTAGTGGCAAAAATAGAGGATTAAGTGTATTCCATCATTAAAAACTAAAAAATAGGTCTAATCTATCCATCAAAAAAATGGATAGCATCATTTTTGCATGGATATAGGTGCCACTAATAGGTACCTATTGTTCTATCATGAAAATTGGTGCTTCCCTCCTAGTGTAAAGTAGGAACCACTACTACTTATGAATATAGGCACCACCATCCCAGTGGTAAGTAGATGCTACTGCTACTACTGGATATAGGTGCCTTCCTCCTAGTGGGGAGTAGGCACTTTTGATATTATATTGAATATAGGTGCCTCCCTCTTGGTGGAAAGTAGGCACTTTTGCACTGGTCTAGATATAGGTGCCACCATCCTGGTGGAAAGTAGTCACCACTATGTTGGCCTAAATATAGGTGCCTTCCTTCTTATGGGAAGTATGCACCTTTGTATCAATCTAGATATAGGCATATCCCTTCTAGTTGTAAGTAGGTGTATTTTTCGTATCACTACACTCCTAGAAAGCAAAAATAATAGGGTGGCATAGCTCATGCTTGATATACCCGATGGGCCTAGATTCCTACAACTTGCAATAGATTGCACGTGGACCTAAACAATGAAAATAATATTGAAAGAAAAAACTATTCTAAAACATGTTAGAAACTATTATATACATACATACATACATATCTAATTGGATCACAAGAGAGGATAAAATATCACTCTTCATGTCTTCCATCAAAGTTCCTATTTCTACCTTTGTTATTGAGGCTATTGTTTTAGTCCCTCGGGTGATGGGTTTACCTTTTCTCCTAGAGTAATTCCAACATAACTGTTGTATATATATCAAATGGGATTGGTAAATATCACCTCCTACTAACAATTTTAAGGCTTCTAATGATTCATTCGTGAGACCTTAAAAAATACTTTTAAAGTATTTTTATCCTAGTTTTGCATGGGATGAGCATTGAATATTAAAATCGAATCTTCCCTAGTAATACTCTAATTGACACTTCCTCCCTCTATGACATATCTAGGACTTCCTCATGAGCATCCCTTTCCCTTCAAAATTGTTCTAAAAATATTTTCTTCATGTCTTTCCAGGTGGTTATGTGTTTATTCCCTAAATTGATAAACCAATGTAATGATGAATCATCTAACATGGTGGGAAAAAGCTTTAATTTTTGGGTATCTATTTTGTAAGAAACCAATATACATAGAACATAAAATTTAAAAATAAATAGATTAAGATATTCTATTGGTATCCCTCTAAATATAGGAATATGTGCAGGAGAGATATGTTTTATTTTATTGTCTCCTCAAGATTCTTCAATCGATAATTCAAAACTGTTGGAAGCCTCATCATTTCTAGCCATAGTTTTAGATGATGTAGACTCTAACTCAGCTACTTCTATAGCTACTAAAAAAGTGTCGCACTCATTTTTTTGTATCCTCAAACAATAATCCTAAATCAAAACCTGAGGTAAACCCTCCTTTTAATGTTTTCCACCTTGAGTCTTTAAATAAAGTTTGACCAAATATTGGATTAATATGCCAAGGTGTGTTAAGTGGAGATGATGGTCCAACTTTAGGAAGTGTTTCATACTTTGTTTAAGGTATTTCTAGTAATTCTGAGGTGACTTCTACTCATTTAATAAAAAAATTGTTAGGTCCTCTTGGCCTTGGTATACTCATTAATTATTAGGTAGGTGATCTACGAGTATCATAGTCTAAAAAAATATTTTTAGGCTAAGTAACTTGTAAATCCTAAATAATATAGATGGCACTCCTCGACAACGATGCCAAAATGGTGAGAAAAAAATGTTCTATAAAATGGTTAATTCTTGTACATTTAATTATCAATCTAGGAGTTCATAAACTTGTGAGTACCTCTGCATAGTATATGTTTGTAGTGTTTAGGAGATAAGTTCCTATATATTGGTTGGTTTGGTGGAGGAAAGTTTGTTTGTGTAGTTTTAGTTTTATCCAAACCAATCAAAACTAAAAATTTAAATAAAGCAATCAAATGGAAGTATAGGAAAATAAATAAACACACCGTAAAATTAAAATAACTAAAATATAAGCACACAACTAAAAAGGAAGTGCAAGAAATAAACCCACCTGACTAGAAATTAAAGTGCAAGAAATAAACACACGATGGAAAATAATAAAGTAAGAAATAAAGTAGGAAAATGAAGTAGGAAAATAAAGCAAGAAATAATTAAACTACAACAAATAAAATAGGGGAGGATTACTACTTAGAGTGGGCCCAAGATCCTTTAGGTAGTCCACCTGACTTGATTACATAAAAATCATTCTTTTTAGTCCACGTGAATAAGAACACTTGAAACTCTTTTATTGAAAATGCATGGAGTTTAAAATATTAAAATTTTATGGATTGTTTTTCAAGAATGGTCTGCATTTTTATACAAAACACAACCAACCCTTTTTACAAAAATAGCGTATTCACAAATATCTAAATTAATCATAATTCGTGATTCACTATTTATATTAAAATAGTGATCACATCTAAAATTAATCATGAAAGATAAGAGTGATGCTCCCCTATTTTGCATAATAGCTTCTTTCTAAAAATTGCATGATCTTATGGTCAATTGTTCAATGCATGGAATATAGGTGCTATATTCTTGCTAGATATAGGTGCCTATATGTAGTTGGGATATAAAAACTTACCTATGCTAGGATATAGGTACTCACTTGTGCTGAGATATAGGCACCCACCTACACCAGGATATAAGTGCCTACTTCCTTATGGGAAGTAGTTACCCTACCTTTAGCAGAATATAAGTGCCTCCGTCATTTGCCATAGTCTCTTTTAAAACATCTTCATACTTCAAAAACATTATATTCTTTTGCGCATTACCAGGTCCATTTGGGAACTCGACTGAAAAGTATAAAAGAAGTGACAAAAACTTGCATCTACACACTTTTTCCACTAAAAATACTAGTAAAGCATAATACTTTATTTTCTATTAAATATAAGTAATAATTACACAAAAACACATTTCTAGTGCTAATGCGATACAATACCCTTTAAAACATGCATAAAAATGAGCATTTTTGGTGCTCATAAAGGTGGTAGTGACTTTGTTTTGCTATAGCATGTGTTTTTTACCCTATTATTGGTAGCATATGATGCTTGATTCATAGCATCTCAGTCCTGAGCCAATGTTGAGAAGCATATCCATGTCATATTCCATATGGTTATCCTTGGCAATGTTTCACCAAGTGTCTAGAGCTCTTCGAGCATGAATTTATGTCATTATTAGACAAAGGGTAGAACCCTTCTTCTATATTGGTTGCATTACCTCTTGTTAGATTATGTCTATTAGGACTAGGTAGAATGTTGGTCTTCATTGAAGCATCATTTAGGGTTTGTGTGTCTTTTAAATTGCTTTTGATATTTTAAATAGGGTGCTCTGATTAAAGTTTATTGAAGTGCTTTTGATATTTTAGATAGGGTGCTTTTATTATAGTTTATTAAAGTGCTTTTGATATTTTAATTAGTGTGATTGGAATAATATTTTATTAAAGTGCATTTGATTTATATTTGGGCACTTGATTAAAGTGACAAATAAGTGCTTTGGATTTATAGTCATTGTTTTTTGATTATGGTTGCTTTAATAAGAACTTTTGGTTTGGGATAATATTAGAAGAGTACTTTGCTTTGCAATTGATAAATAAAGTACCTTTGTTCTAGCAATATACTTTGATTATAGCTAACTTTATAAGGTATTTTTTGGGTTCCTTTATGATTTTAAATTGAAAGGAATTATGGTATTTCTCCCTGGTTTTAATTGAAATGAATTATGGGGTTCCTTTATGGTTTTAAATTGAAAGGAATATTGGGGGTTCCTTTGGAAGTTTACTATGGATAGGAATTATGGGTTCCTTTGTAAACTTTTTATACTTAAATGTATAGTATTGATGTATTGAGAAAAAAATGGGAAAGAAGTATGGGCTTCTTTATGCTTGATTGTGAAATATGTTTTGCATTATTGAAAAGGAATCATATATATTTGCATTCATATATTTTATTTTTATTCCTACATACTTCTTTCCATGGAAGTCATAGGAAGAAGAAGATAAATTATTCTTCAATAATGCCATATTAGTGGATTCTCAAATTGTTTTATGGGATATTATGGAAGGATTAAGTTAGAAATCCCTCTTAGTGAAAGAAGATTCATTTTAATAGAAGCAAATACTTTTCATGTATATAATTTATACCTTTGAAGAATTATTATGCTTGGTACCATGTTTTATGATAATGGTGTAATATTCATGGTTCTTATTTATATTAAAGTAATCATTATTTATTTGGAATCAATGATTGGGTTTAAAAGAATATGCTTGTTTTATTACATGCTTCAATTTAACTTAGATAAAAAGTATTTATTTCTAATTGATGAATATTCCTTTAAATATACTCTCTTTTCTAGAGAGAGAGAGAAAGAGAGAGTTAGATATAAGGGTTTGGGTGTTATTTGGAAGGGGAGAAATATTTTGTAACCTTAATTAAAGATCTTAATAATCTAGTCTTGGGTAGTTGTAGGGAGCCAACACCTAGTTTTACTATTTACATGAGAATATGATCATGCAGAGTGATAGATGCTTTGGTCACTCATTGTGGAAATGAGGTAGGTAAGTATTAAAGTTTAGTGGATCACAAAAAATGTGCCTTTAACTGAACTCAAGGCATTACGCCTAAAAAGGACCCAACATAGAATGACTAATGTCTGGTAGAGAGAATTGGTTTCACCTCCTCAAAATATTGAGAAGGGATAATCCTAATGCTGTTCAAAAGGTTTGCATTCATGGAGAATTCCAAAAATATGGGGTGACCATATAAAGCATCGTTTATGCCATGAAGGTATACAAGGTAAACCCCAATACCTACGTCCACTCGAGATATGTCTGCAACATCATGGACTCAAAATATGATCATGCCTAGAAAAATATATTCCATGGATACTATTTGTGATCCTTTTTGAGTTCTTAAAAAAAAATATCTCTCTCGGTTTTGTTAGTTTTTAAATTGTTATAGTTGGTAGCATATTTCTAGGTCATAGGACTAGAAGCTTCCTTGGAATAACTTAGAAATGAATTGACTGGATGGGTGATTTTTGGGAAGACAGATATTCTTTGGGGAGATGGCATCTTATGTGGAGTAAGAATGTCCATCAATACTATCAATGGATGATAGTATTTGATTGTTAGTACATATGGAAGATATAACTAACTAGTAGTTAGGAGGTAAGCATGAAGGAGAATTGCAACCTAACCTAGAATTTTGTGTGGCTAGGAAACTATGGCACAAAACTTAAGGAGAGGAAGAAGAGAATATTCCCAACCACCAAGGTAGGCTAGGTAGGATAGTGTTGAGGCTAGAACCCTAGGGAAAATTTTAGGGAATTCAAGAAGAGAGGTGGATAACCTCACTATTGTTGTCTCACTATTGAAATAGAAAATAGAGTAGCAATGAAAACAAATGAGCTAAAAAAGGGAGCAAATGGACCAAAAAAAATAGTTGTTGAAAACTATAGTGAGTCAAAGTTCACATAATAGGAATATTGAGGTTAGACAGGAAGGAAATCCTCCTATAGATGAGAAATAAGTTAGGTCTCTTATAGAGGAAGAATTAGCTAAGGATTTGAAGAATGTAAATACCTCTAAATTTACCAAAAAATATGGGGATGATTCAATCAAGTCTTGGTTGAATTAGTTGGAGACCTATTTCTCCATGAAAAACTACTCCCTAGTGACCTGGATAGTTTGGGCCACTCTTCATTTGTAGGAGATAGGGTTGGAATGGTGGAACACCTTTAAGACCAAATAAAAAATTTAGGTAATAAATCTATCATGGGAAGGTTTTGTGAAGACCTTTAAGAAAATGTTACTCATAGAACAACACTATGTGGAGAAACTTGAGGAATTCTTCTCACTTCTCCAGGGAACAAAGATAGTGGAGATTTACTACCATAGGTTTGTAAAACTACTTACGTATGTAACACTTTATGAGAATTATGAAACTATGAAGAAACATAAATTTGTCTTGGAAGTGGATCCTAAGATAATATTTATAGTAAACATGCATAAGCTTGAGACTCTACAAAAGGCTTATGACCTAGCTTAACAAGCTGAGTCCAACCTATAGATGAAAAAAATTACTTTAACTATGCATAATTGTCATACGAGGATTGATAAGCCCTGAGAAAAATAAAAAATGTTGGTTTTATGAAATGGGAACAAGATCAGAGCAAGAAAAGCAAAGGTAATCCAAATTTTGAAAGGAAAAATGATGGAAAATAAGGGAATTTTAAGCAAAAATTCTAAAATAGAAAAGAAAATAGTATTTCTCAAACATGGAGGCAACTAGAGTCATAACAAGCATAACAGATAGGGGAGAAGAAATAGGAAACACTTATAGGTCCCAAAGGTGGTTTCTATGATTGTGGGGGACCTCACTATGCAAAAAAATATCCAATTCGATTGGTACCAAGCAAAAACGTAGAGGAACCAACCACAAAATATACGTGACAACCAAAAACTAGAATCTAGAAGGATAAGCCACACCTATGCTCTTGAATGGTAAATTATTTGATAAGAAAGTTAAAATCTTGATAGATAGTGGATAGTTTCATTTCTTCTAGTATAGTTGAAGATATGTCAAAAAGACTATAAATTTTGGCACAAGGGTAGAAATTCAAGTATGGTTTTGGATAGACCTACTTAGTGGATCATTTTTTTCACACAATCGATATCACCTTACCCAAAAGTTCTACCTTATGGCACTTATATGTAACATCACTACATACCTTTGACATCATATTAGGAATGGAATGGTTAAAGGCTCATGGACCTCTAATTAATTTCTAGGATAGATGGTTAGACTATACAGATAAATACAAGGAGAGACTAAGAATACATAGTGAACAGGGTTATTTTCACCCTCAATTGATCTTAGCAATGTAGCTAAAGAAATCTATTAGGAAATGTGGTATGGTCTATGTCATTAATGTCATGACCCTCCCTAGCTGACTTTATGGCACAAGAAAATAATGTATTAACCTATGATGTGGTGATACCTAGTTTGAAAAATTGAACCAACTATATGATTTTTAGTTGATCTATAATGGTGTGATATCGCTAAAATGTTGCCAAGTGTGCAAGATCAGGTGCACTCATAGGTGGAACAGGCAGAATCGCCCACCAAAAATGAGGGTACCAAATATTAGGGGAAATTATTATTAAGGTACTTGGAGGTAACATGGATAGATACCTTCATATAGGCATGCATTTATGGAAGGAATAATCATCGATGACTGATCACCTTGAGCTTTAGTTGATAGCCTAGTAGCTATCATAAAATCTCTAGCTAAGATAGGTGATTGGGTCGATGGAAAGACTCCCTCTTTGTTGTTGTGTAAATTTGTTTGCTCTCTACTACATCATGGCTTGAGTAGTTTAATGATTGGGGTTTCTATAGGATAATAATCATAAGATGTATATATATGCATAAATTAAACTACTATGTTGAAGTGAAAATAGCACATAAATACTATGAAGGAAAACAAATTAAATTTATATGTCGGATAAAGATTTCTTTAAATTAATTGATGAGGTTTTAATTAAATAATGTTTGGCTCATTAGAGATCATTAGTAAAATTTAATGCAATTAACAAATGAATTTTATTTTAAATTAATTAAAGTGTTCTTTTTAATGATAATTGATAATTCATTAAAATAATTTAAATTAATTGAAATAAATGAAAGAGAATTCATTTTTAAAAAAATAATTATTATATATGTGTGTAATAATAGATATATTTTATTAAATAGAAAAAAAACACAATAATGAAATCGTATAATTAAAAGATATATATTTTAATGTTGGTAAATATCAAAAGAATGATATTTTAAATTAAAAGAGCCATCATTCATTTTTAATAAGATGTCATTATACCTTTCCCTATAGAGTAAAACCTATGAAGTAGCCTAAGGCTACTAATTTCCAAATATGGGAATTCATGAGAGGAAATGCATAGAGGATAGGTGACGGCACATTGAAGGTAGGGGCTTGGGATTCGAGAGGATGGAGGATGGGCCACCTAGATGGAGAGGCACATAAGGTGCTAGGAACAAGGAAAAAAAAAAGAAATAGAATAACGTAATGCAATAAAGAAGGAGGACGTAGACCAGCTGAAGCAGAGGAAGAAAATGTGCCGCAAGCAAGGGAGAGAGAGAGAACCAAGATGACACCAAGTTCTAGCTGCAAAAGGATTAAGTTTGGAATGTTTATGCTTTAACCTATTTAATTGCATGCATTTTTTTGGTGGAAACTGAACGGTTATTGTAGCATGAGAGTTCTTTTTTAAGGATGGAAACCACCTGCGTTTGATTTTGTAGAGCATTGCAAGTTGTATGTTTTTAAGAAGCCACCATATGTTGGTAAGGTGTTGTATGTTCTTAAGGAAACCAACATACTTTTCAAAGTAAGAAGCTGTATGTTTTTAAGAAGCCACCATATGTCTTGGTAAGGTGTTGTGTGTTTTAGGAAACCACCATAAGTTTATAAGGTTGTGTGTTCTTAAAGAAACCACCATACTTTTCAAAGTAAGACACTGTGCATTTTTAAGAAGCCACCATATATCTTGGAAAGGTATTGTGTGTTTTAGGAAACCACCATGTGTTCCAAAGAAAGACGTTGTGTGTTTTAGGAAACCACCATGTGTTCCAAAGAAATACGTTGTGTGTTTTAGGAAACCACCATACATTTCAAAGAAAGGTGTTGTGTGTTTTAAGAAACCACCATACATTTTGAGGAGCGTTGGGTGTTTTAAGAAATCACTATATTTTTTGGTAAGCATTGTGCACAGTAAAACCAAAGGATTGCTTTAGTGAATCTTGAGTGTGTTTTAGTGAAGCCAGAGGATTGCTTTAGTGAAACTTGGGTGTGTTTTGGTGAAGCCAGAGTATGCTTCATTGAAAAATAGAGTGTGTTTGATAAATGAGCATTGAGCATGGTCAAAACCATGATATGCTGAAGGGAGCGATGTGGGGCTCAAGGGCAATGGGTGTTCAAGAGAATTATGGAGTCGATAGCACTGAGTAACAAAGGGCATTGTGCTCCAAGAGTGGGAACTCTATTAAGGTAGAGGTAAGAGAAATACCATCTTCTATCTTCTTAAACGCCAGGTATTCGCAAAGGTTGTAGACTCTGTCTTATGAAGGTGTTGTGTAAGGTTTTATTTAGAAAGGAACCTTAGTTTTATAAAGATTTTATTAAAGTATTTTAATTAGAAAGAACCTTTAGTTTATATGAAATTTTATTAAAGGTTTTTAATTAGAAAGGACCTTTGATTTATATGAAATTTATTAAAGGCTTTTAATTAGAAAGAACCTTTAGTTAATATGAAATTTATTTAAAGGTTTTTAATTAGAAAGGACCTTTGATTTATATGAAATTTTATTAAAGGTTTTTAATTAGAAAGGACATTTGATTTATATGAAATTTATTAAAGGCTTTTAATTAGAAAGAACCTTTAGTTAATATAAAATTTCTTTAAAGGTTTTTAATTAGAAAGGACCTTTGATTTATATGGATTTTATTAAAGGTTTTTAATTAGAAAGGACCTTTGATTTATATAAAATTTATTGAAGGATTTTAATTACAAAGAACCTTTAGTTTATATGAAATTTTACTAAAGGTTTGTAATTACAAAGGACCTTTGATTTATAAGAAATTTATTAAAGGATTTTAATTAGAAAGAACCTTTAGTTAATATGAAATTTCTTTAAAGGTTTTTAATTAGAAAGGACCTTTGATTTAGGTAATGATTGTTTTAAAGGTTTTTAATTAGAAAGGACCTTTGATTTAGGGAATTATTATTTTAAAGGTTTTTAATTAGAAAGGACCTTTGATTTATATGAAATTTATTAAAGGATTTTAATTAGAAATAACCTTTAGTTAATATGAAATTTCTTTAAAGGTTTTTAATTAGAAAGGACCTTTGATTTATATGAAATTTATTGAAGGCTTTTAATTAGAAAGGAACCTTTGATTTATTTATATGGAATTTAAGGAAGGTTTTTAATTTAAAAAAAGAAACTCCTTTGATTAAAGTTGATTATCTTAGGAGTTTTAAATTAAAAAGGATGTGGATTTATTATTTGATTTGAAGTTATGGGGCTTCACTTTAGGGAATGAAGGGAATAAATGGAATGATTATTTTAAATGTTAAAGGTATGGGACTTTAATGCTTTAAAAAGTAATTGGTTGATTGGAAATTACGGATTAAAAAGTATGTAGATTCATTCTTTGAATTGAAGTTATGGGGCTTTGATTTAGGGAATGATTTTTTTAAAGGTAAAGGGTGTGGGACTTTAATGCTTTAAAATATGAATGAATTTGATTGAAGTTAAGCCTTGATATAAGTAGCAAAATATGGATGACTCTCTAAGGGAACTTGAGAGGGGAAAATAAAAGTAAAGGTTCTTTTATGAAATTCATTATGCATTAGATGGTTAGAAACTTAATTGAATTTTGTATAGTTGCAATTTTGCAAAATAAATGAGTAGATGCATTTAAAGGCATGCCTATCCTGAACCATGAGTATCCTTATCCCCTACTACCCTCAAATATCCAATGGGAATATTGGAGAAGAAAGGAGTTCAATGAAAACAAGTATAGGTAATGGCATCTCATGTTGATTTATTTATGCTCAAATAGATTAGAATTGTGGGAAGATATCCCTAATGCGGTTATTGTAATATTCCTTAAAGTAAGAAGGATTTACCATGCAAATTATGATGCACTAACTATTTATTGGTTTAAATATGTTACCTTTCCTTTATTTATGTAGTTGATTCTCTTTTAGTGTTAATTTTGATTTATTTTCTAGATGCTTGGTGATTGCTTTCTGATGTGGTGTTAACTTTATGTAATACTTTTGGTTGTTTTATGATAGAAATATAAGTGTAGAGTTCTAGTGTGAACTTAGAGGTGACCTAAGGGAATTAACAACCCCTTAGGGTGAACATAGGTAACCTAAGGGAATTGATAACCCCTTAGGGTGAACATAGGAGACCTAAGGTAATTGAGACCCCCTTAGGGAGGTAAAGGACTAAGTTATGAAGAGATTATATCTGAGTTAATATAGCTCATCGTGGAGACAAGATAGATAGTCTAACTCATAATACTCATAGCATACCTACATAGACTGATTTGTGTATGGTATGGAGATGCGTGTATACCTTCGATGGACTAAGGGTGATAGGTCTAGCTCATCGAGAATGATGGGACAGATGGGCTTATCTGCAGTGACACATTATTCTCCTACATAGATGAATTTGTGTTAGGGTACTTCATGAGATGTAACTTCCAGGAAAACTTAGGGGATTAAAACTTTAGGTAAATTTTAGTTGGGGTTAGGGGTTCATGAAGGGTTCATGTATCTCTCTACTTAGAAAAAATATATATTTCTATTTTTGTATTTTCTATTTGTGTGATTTTTGGATCATTACATTTGATATTAGAGTTCTAGGTATGAGGGTATAGAGCTTCTATGTGCTAAAAATGGAATTAGATGTATCTAATGAAGGCTTGCCTAAGAAAATGGGCTAAATATAGGATGATATAGAATACCCTATTTTCTAGAATCTGACGGGCATAAACCCTAAGGTAGAGTGGATGTTAGGATGCCTTAGTAGGGAATTTGGTATCAATGACACATCCTAGCCTGGGATATCACCCTAGTTAGATTGTTAGCACATATAGCAAGAGAAATTTGTATTATGGCTTGATTAGAGATACAACTTAAGATGAAAATTTAATCTAATCTTATTTCTTGGATGGAATCAGGTTAATATGCCACATAAGACCATAATAGGGAGGCCTACACCTAGAAAAACTTAGAAAAGTAATGTCGAAGAAGAAAACCAAGATGGAAAACCAACAAACCCCAATAGGGAGGTAGAAGACCTCACCACTATGATCATTGCTATGCAGGATTAGATAAAACAATTGCTAAAAATGTCTACGAATAAGAATTTGCAAGTTTGAGTCTCAAATACTGGCCTAGATAATGGACTAACTATAGAGCAAGTACAATCCAGAGCCTTAGCAAAAAAATAAATAGTTAGGGACCTAAAAAACATCAGTATCTCCACGTTTGATGGAGTGTGTGATGGGGATGCAATGGAAGCATGTCTAATAGAAGCATAGGTTCACTTTATGGTAAAAGGCTACTCATCTAGAACCCAAATGCTTTAGGCTATGATTAACCTAGAAGGGGGCGCTCTGGAGTGATGGGAAAACCACTATGAGGAAACTAATATTGAACCCATTGATACTCCATGGGAAGATTTTATCAACATATTTAAGAAGAAATTCCTAATAGAGCATTTCTATGCCTTAAAGTTTAAATAATTTGCTAGTCTCAAACAAGGAACCAACATAGTAGAGGTGTACTACAAGAAGCTGGCAAGGCTATTCAAATATGTACCCATTTATAATGAGAAGATGTGAATTCATAAGTTCATTCTTAGATTGGAATCTAGGTTAAAGCATTATGTGGAGATGTAGGAGCCCAAATCATTGCAAAAGGCATATGACCTAGCAAATAAAGTAGTCACACTTCTGTTATAAGGATGACACTCTACCCGAGAAATTTTGACAAGAGCTAAAGAAGATGAATAGTAATGGGTTTATAAAATGGGAGGCTAAGCAATAGTGAAAGGCCAATAATACTCAAAATCCTAATAAAAAACCTTATGGAAATCAGAATAAGTTCAAGAAGAACTTTCATAATAAGGATAAAAATCCCAGAAACATGAAACCTCAACCACAGAAGTCACAAGATCCAACTCCAGAAGTTAAGAATGGGAATGAGAAACCAAAAAAATGGCAAGGACCTAAGGAAGGGTGCTACAATTATCAAGGATATCATTATTATAATCAATGTCTCTATCAGGCGGGGACTAGCTCAGCTAATGCAAAAGGGAAGGAACTGGAACATTAGATCTATGTCATAACCGAGAAGCAAAAGCTAGAGGGACAAGCCACCCCATTACTTTTGAAAGGTAAGGTTTTCAATAAGCAAGTAAATATTTTGATAGATAGTGAAGCCATTGATATTTTATTTAATCTAGTCTAGCAAGGACTATGTCGAAAAGGCCTAGACATTTGGCTCATGGGTGGAAGGTTGAGTAAATTTTTGGGTAGACCTACTCGGTAAACCAATGTTATCCTATGGCAAAAGTTACCCTACCTGAAGGGACTACATAATTTTGTTTATATGTAGCTTACCTACATGCCTTTGAAGTGATCCTAGGGATGGATTAGCTACAGGCTCATAAATCCTTAGTCAATTTCCAAGACTTATGGATTGAGTATTCAGAGGAAGGTGAAGAGAGACTAAGAATTCATAGAAAACAAGGGGCATTTGAACCCCAAATGTTGTCTGCTATGCAATTGAAAAAGGCCCTAAAGAGAGGTGGGATAGTGTATGTGGTAAAAATTAATGAAGTGGAGGACCATGAAAAGGAGGAAATACTAAGACATCATCCAATTTTACAAGATTTTTAGGATGTATTTCCAGAGGACCTACTTGGATTACCTCCTGTATGGGAATTTGACTTCATGATTGAACTTATGATGGGAGTCAATCCTATTTATAGATCCCTGTATCGGATGAATCCTACTAAAATATGAGAACTAAAGATTCAATTGCAAGGATATTGAAGAAGGGTTTGATAAAACCAAGTGTGTCACCATGGGGAACACTAGTTTTGTTTGTGAAAAAGAAGAATGGTTCACTGAGATTGTGTATTTATTACAATATTTGAAATAAGTCTAAAATAAAGAATCGGTTCCCTTTACCTAGGATTGAAGATCAAATGAAGTATGCCAAGGTGTTTAATAAGATCGATATGATGTCAAGGTATCACCAGTTAAGGATTCATGAGGAAGACACTCACAAAATGACATTTAAGACTAGGTATGGGCATTATGAGCTTACAGTTCTACCCTTTGGATTGACTAATGCCCCAGCTGCTTTCATGAACCTAATGACCAGTGTATTCTAGAGACACTTGAACCAATTTGTCCTAGTATTCCGAGATGATATCCTTATATAATCTGTATCGCTCCAAATTTTTTGCATCCTTACCTTCAGGCTATAGGATCCATGCCCGGAAGGAGGATGGGAAAAGGATGGCGCGGTACCTCGGACTGAGAGGCCTTGCGAAGGTCCCGCCTCTTGGGGGAGGTGTATTATGGTGATTTTTTGACGGATGGTGGGTTCACCAGGAAACGTTTGAATGGCAGTTTCCACGCCTAGGTTGGGAATGTGTTTTATGTGTTCAATTTTATCTTTAAACATTCGAGTCCTAGGTTTGGCCAAATGAATCTAAGTTATACTATTATGAAAATGCAGACTAGATGAAATACAATAGACAAATATGAACAGAAATAGAGAGAAAGAGCTAAATTACAGAACCATACCTGATCCGGATGTCTGATGGAGATTCTGATTCTTGAAGCAGTCAGGATCGCCTCTGATTTGATAGGATCGTCTGCTATCAGACAAGATCGTCTGAGATTTGATGAATTCGTCAGACGAATTCGTCAGAGACCTACAATTAGAGAAGTAGACACAAAATGCAAAAAATGCAACTATTCTAACAGAGGGCAATGATGTAGAATAACAACAATAACATTAAAATGATGATAATAAGCAAAATACGAGTGCACTACAATGATTTGATGACAATTGGTGACTTAATTATGCATTTAAAGCTACATGGGTGAACTCCAAAATGTAGAATAGCAAAAAATAATAAATAAACTAGCTAATTGCAGAATAAAACAATAGATAAAAAGAGAAAAATGCAAACTCTGGGCACTGATTGCCCCCAATGATGATTGCAGTCGAAATCATCTCTGATTTGACAGGATCATCTTCGATCTGAACAGGATCGTCTACGACGATGTAAGCTTGCTCCGGCTGAAAAATGACAAGGTTCCTGCAAGAAAATTGGATGCAACAAATGTAGATGGTAATACAGATTATTCTAATGCGTGTGAAGGTCGATTTACAGGAAAATTCAGCCAGGGGAAGGTTAAGGGGAGGGCCTAAGTTTAAATAGGCTTAGGAGGGAGGTTAGGAGGTTGGAGATCATCCCAATTTGGGAGATCTCCAACGGGGAGGGTCTCTAACGGCGCAGACACGCTTTTGCCCGGATTAGAGACGTCGTTGGAACAGAGGCTAATTGAGAAAAATAGGTTTTGGGGGAAGAGACGTCAGACGTCCCAGTCGAAGAAGAAATCGTCCGAGGCGGGGAGATATCCTTCGATCGAGAAGATGATCATCAAACGGTCAAAACAAACTCTAAAAATGGCACGGGAAAGGAGGAAACGGATTAAACGACGGTTTGGGAGCGGTTTTGGGGGTTGAAATTTGAATTTGAATATTTACTTAGAGTAATTGTAATTATTAAGGTTTTACTGCGCCAATTTTAGGGTGCTACATTTTGCCCCCTCTTTAGCGAATTTTTTGAAGAAAATGCGTTAAAGATGAGTTCTTCTCGATCTACGAGAAAGAAAAAATTATTCCCATTTTTAGGCGACGATTCTAGGTCGAATCGTACGACAGCTTACTATGGTGCCCCCTCCATGTTTTTACCCAAATCGAACGTTTGAGGTAAAAACACGAAAAAGCAAAATTTTTAAATGTTTTTAGTTGTTTTTGAATAAAATTAAGAAAAATAGGGTAAAACCCTAATTCATTGTTACTGTTCATTTTTATAGTTTTCTGGTTTCTGGAGCTCTGGAGACAAAAATGGTCGAGACAGCGCACAGATCGACAGAGGTCCGGTGTGGGCTACGGGTAAGGGTCTAAACTTAGTTTAGAATGCTTTACTTTAGAATTTAATGCTTTTTAGACTAGATTTGCTTGATTTTTGAGCATCGTGGCCATTTTTGGGCCGTCGACGTCGTCGAGACGAAATCGTCTCGATTTCGCCGAAATCGTCTCGATATCGCCGATTTCGTCTGAGGGCGAAATCAGCGATAGGGGGACGATTTCATCAAAAAGGGGACGATTTCGGCTGGCAAAATCGGAGACGAATTTGCTCAAATTGAGGACGATATCGTCCAATTGTGGACGATATCATCATTTATGAAATTGAACTTATTTTAACTTGCATTTTTAATTAATGATTTAGTAATGATTTTTATTGTTGATTTTGTTTATGTTGCGGAGGGGATTACTAAAGAGCGAGAGAATGGAAATATGGCGGGTTGAGGGATGACTTGGCCGCCCTATCTCGAGCAGAGCGAGATCAGCTGGCACAGGTCGGCTTGCAGCATGTGGCAGAGATGCCACAGGTATCTACAGATATGGGGCTATTGACAACCCTAGCAGAGAGGTGGTATCCGGGTTCTTCCTATTTTTGGTTACCGATAGGGGAGATGACTCCCACACTGGAGGATGTATGGAGGATATTGAGGATCCCCATACAAGGACGGTTGATCACTCCTGTGGCCAACCAGGGTCATGCTATGATGCGGTTGTGTGGCGATCCGAGCTTCGCCCTGGAGAAGGGCGGAGTGAACATCGAGTCGCTGTGCCAGATGCCTGGGGCATCTAGACTCACACGGGTTTTGGCCGGAGTGGTAGGTGGACTTCTGCTGTGCCACCAGAGTGGGTGCAGGGTACCATGGGTACTGGTAGATGTGGTCTATGACATGAGAGACCACGGATACAGGTTTGCTTGGGGGAGCTTCGTGCTCTGCCGATTGTACAGGATCCTGCATGGGGTCGTGTACAAGGGCGATCGATGTCTGGTTATGACATCGCTACTATAGGTTTGGTGCTGGGAGCACATCATGGTGCGGAGGCCGGTAGGGCTTCCACTGATAGGGATTGATGGGGAGAGGCCCCGAGTTTTCTATTGGTGGCTCCGAAGAGGGGCACAACGATGGATAGATCTACCAGTGTCCCGGAGACTACTAGATGACCTCGTCTTCGACCAGATCACCTGGAGGCCTTGGAGAGATCATCCAGGGTGGGCCGAGGATGGACAGGAGCTGGCTCACATCAGGCGAGTCTACTTGGGTGAGGATGGAGAGGGGAGAGGTGGAGCTCCATCGGTATGACCGAGTTTTGAGGCAGTTCGGTCTACAGCAGGGGATTCCATCTCTGAGAGACTACGAGTTTTCCTGGACTATCCGGGATAACACTATAGTTAGCGGGGCTCCAGATATGCAGCGATTCTGGAGTCAGGACACAGATGATGCCCCCATTCAGCCAGTGGATGGGGACGATGCTGGGGTAGCCGACGGCTATGATGCTTGGTACACAGGCATCCACCCTCCTCGAATGACGAGGGCTCAGGGCCCAATCCACGCATTTGTGCGTCGGATGGGGAGGCGGCACCGAGCAGCCATTGAGGCGGCACAGGGTCACGGCGGGAGAGAGCGAGAGGAGACCACAGGCACGATAGAGGCCATAGCGAGTGGGAGAGGAGGGAGGAGAGACCCCCTTCTCCATAGAGAGAGAGGCCACCATCGCCCGATAAGGGCAAGGGTGTTGACACTAGGGAGAGCAGCGAGACAATGACTCTTCGAGCGGAGATAATCCATCTCCAGGCACAGGTGCAGACATTGTAGGATGAGGCTACACGCCACCGAGTTGAGGTTACACAGCTCAGAGATGAGATTGCATGCCTCAGAGCACGGGGCGGAGGAGCGAGCACGCAGGAGCTGGCATGGTCGATTGCTCAGACCGCGTTCTACTAGGGCATCTACTTCTAGATGGTGCCAAAGGGTCAGAGGGTATAGCTACCAGCCGGCATTGCTGACCCGATCAGGATTGGGTCATCGAGGACTTCCTCTCGATCGACAACTAGGACTCGCAGTACCACACATACTACGATGGGGCCACCTCGTCCACCTCAGGGCGGGGGAGGAGATGAGGCTGAGAGCTCGAGGGGTTCTCGAGGCTAGGCTACTGCACAGATTGATTATATGATTTGAGAGGATTGAGTATGCCAAGATGTAGATTGTGGCATACCAATCTATTTTTGAGATGATGTACATATATTTGATATATATATAGATGAGATATTTTTTTGATCATATGACTTGTCTTATGCGTTTGTATGATGCTTTTAATGTTTTGGTGTGATTGATTTAATGATTCATGTAATTATGTCGTTGGAAATATGTATGGTTTTTAATAAATGCTTTAAAATTTAAATGAAATAATCTGATAGAACAAATTGGTTGTTTGTGATGAGGTGATTTGATAAAAAATAAAAAGACTTTTAACAATAATTTCAAAGGACATTGTCGCTATTATAGACCATTTCATGGAGTCGCCGCTCACTCGGTCGTCAAGCTAATCCCAGTATAGAAATATTGTTAAAAGTAAAAGGGTGCTTAAGAGACTGTCTTAAGACTTTGGTTGTGATGATGCAAATGATGATGATGATGATTTTGTTTTCAGACTTTTCATGAAAATATTATGCATGAAATATTTTAAAATGGCTTTTGCTAGGCATAAATTCCTAAGTGTGATAAAATGTTGAATAATTCCTTAGAAATTATACCATGGTTGCAAATTTGCAATTTGACATGATGACATGAAATAGAATAGGTGTTTGTTTGTTTTTAAAGCATAATTGTGTAACATGAATGATTTAAGTCATATGGTTTTTTATGATTTTTAAATAAATGGAGAATAAAATTGGTATAATGGTTTGCGCTAGGCATAGAATATTTAGGTATAGACTTATACCATCATCGCGAAATCCAAAAAGAGATAGTTTTATTGCATGGTTGATTTTTAATAAATAGAAAATATGAAGATGAGGACTTGCGCTAGGCATAAAATTCCAATTTTGGTTTTGGAACTATACCATCGTCGCGAAAGTCGACAATATATATATGTATATTTTTATTGTATGGTTTGAAAGAAATTTTGATTTTTTTGATTATGCATGTAGTTGTCTTTATACTTAAACAACTGTACTTTAAAGAAGAAAATGAATTTATTCCAAACAGTTTGCAGAAATATTTCAAAGTATCTTAAAGACAAAGGTTAGATTTATAAGGAATCCCATGTGCATATGTGAGTTCATTTCCAATCTTGATTTATCATGATGATACACAAAATCTCTCAAATACAAAATGTGTGTGCAATTGCATTGTTCATTTACCAGTTTGAGCAAGATACCATGATACAAGTGATTTGAATGAACCAAATAAATGTTCATTAACCATGATTTAGATGCATATAACCATACCAGACTACTATGTAAGTCGGATTATCAAGAGCTAGCTAATCCATAAGCAGACATAGGTCTGTACAAAAGAAGGTCGCTAATGTGACAGACATATCGCCACGCTAGGAGTTACCCAAGGCCAAGCAGGTTGGGCACAAACCACCTGTTATGGGGCTTACCTCACAAGTTTTCGAATAATTGAGAATTCCAGGGATTCAAGCTCATCAACCCTTCTTTTCTTTTCAAAGGGTAGGGAGAGGGATTTTATTGCTTTTGCTTTTGCTTTTCTTTTGTATTTCTTTTGCTTTTCTTTTGTATTTTTGCTTGATAATGCTTGGAACATTGTTGTAATGATATAAAATAACATTTTTTTTTTCTCTTTTTCTTGAACTTTGCTTTTTTTTTTTATGCTAGGGATACTTGCTCGGATTAGCTGTAGAGCAAGGGATTTTTATTCCGGGTAGGGGTGAGCTTGTCCTTTTGCCAATTCTCAAATATTCTAGACCATGTGCATGATAGGATAGCAGGGGAAACTTTTCGCTCAAGAAACCACTTCTACTATGTAGCATAGCATGGACATTACAAATATAATCATTTTATTGTGAAAGGATGTGCTTGGTTTAAGTAAATAACAAGATCAATTCTCTGTGCTCAAACTTTATTTAATTGAATTTTGTGGACTTTGATATAAGAGAGATTAGTAATCATGCCAGATAAAATCAAGATATTTATTTTGTGTTTTTGCAAAGTGAGGGATTCCAAATAAATGCTAATTTATCCAAAATAATTTGAAATATATAACTGCAACATTTGTAAGAAGAAATATATACAAATACTTTTTTGAGAAGTTTGAGAATGTTGACTCTCTCTTTCTTCTTTATTTTGTTTTGGTTTCGAAAGAGTCAAGAGTATTGCTGTTTTTATTTTTATTATTTTTATTTGTTTTTGTTTTTGTGTAAACAATTTGATATATTTTTTAAATAAAACAACATGCAAAATATGTACAAATGATGAAATGACTAATTTTTGTTACGCATAGTAACGTTTAAGATGCAAAATGTTCATGGGTTCTTTAAGTTCTTTACCATCTAAGGTAGATAATTTGTATGCTCCTGATTCAAATTTAGCAGTGATAATATATGGTCCAAGCCAGTTGGGCTCAAATTTACCTTTAAGGTCTTTAGTTGCATTAGTATTTTTTTTGAAGATTTTGAGGATTTTGATTTTTTTGTATTTTGATTTTAATTTATGAATTGAAATTGGTGGTATATACAAGATGATCTATATATACTATACAAGGTTATTTGAGTATAGCATGTCTAAGGTTGCTTCAAAATCAAAGGAGGTTTTGAAGGATAATTTGGTTGAGGTGAAGGTAAGAACAAAAGGTGATGAATAAAAGGTAGTGATAACAAAAGCTTTGTTATAATGTAAAATAATATAGCAAAAGATTTGACTTTTATATGTGTAAAATTGATCATGTTACAAAATAAAATGTAAGAAGGATAAGAAGGTTCTTCATTCTTATCACTATATTCCAAATCTTGATAAGATGGAGGGAGCATATGTGAAAGATATGCATGGATGTTATTTGATAAACAAGGATGATCATATATGGATGAAGAAAAGTGATGGATAGAAGATAATTGTGACAATAGAGAATGTATAGAACTTGATGTTTCAACCGTTAAATATTCTTCAAATGGTTTTGGGTCACCATGTATGGTAACAATTTTATTTGCAAGTTCAAACTTCAAACATTGGTGAAGAGTGGAAGGGAAAACCCTCATCGTATGAATCCAAGGACTTCGGAGAAGTAGGTTGTAAGGTGAAGGGCAATATGCTACATAAAACAAAGTATCCAGGATCTTGGATCCAATATTGAGGGGAAAAATTATAGTACCTTGAGCTTCTTGAATTTCATTGTTAAAATATTTTATAAGAACATTTGATTCATTAAGATCTTCTTCCTTTAATTCGAGTTTTTGGAATAATTGATAAGTGCATAAATTAAGAGAGGAGCCATTATCTACCATGATAGTTTTAACAGGTGTTTCTTTACTAGATCCTATAATGTAAAGATAGTAGTCTTCTTGTGGAGTAGAGGAAGGAATATCCTCATCATAGAATGAAATATGGTTAACCTCAAGAGGGTTTACACCATTAATTATGTTCTTAGAGAAAATATGATGAGGAACAAATTGTTGGCTAGGTATTTTGAACAAAGTTTCCTTATGAGAACTTTGTAATACTTCTAAAAGGGATATCTTTGCTTGAGGATTAATCACTTGTTGTTGGCTATCAAAGTGGATTTCAGATTGAGATTTTGATTCTAAATATGAGCTTTCTATGCTTACATTCCATTTTGTATCATTCTCTAGAGCCAAAGATAGTTTTGAAGGTTGGTCAAATGAGGAATCCATATCTTGAATATCAGATTGAGTTGATTGAACTTGAGGTTGCTCATTTGTAGTTTTTGTTACAATATTAATAATATCATCATGATGGGACACATTAACATGCAATATTTGATTGGTTTCCTGTTGTTGATAATTGAATAGGGGTTCTTGGGAGATCCCCATGTCTTGATTGATTATTGGTATTTGTTGTGTAGGAGTTTGATTGTTTAATGGAGATTTATAATCGGTTGTAGATTGTAATTCCTTTATATTAAAAAGACCCTCATCAATCAAATCTTGAATTGAACATCTTAAATCTTTACATTTTTGTGTCATATGTCCATCCACTCTATGATATTCACAATGTAGCTCAGGTTTAAACCAATCTGTTGTGGTATCAGGTTGTCTTATGGAAGGGAGTTCAATCCTATTTGTGTCAAGTAAATACTTGAGAATTATATCCATTGGTTGATTGAGCTTAGTAAATTTACGTGATGAAGGTTTTTGAGAGGTTTTTGATACATGCCTTAGGAATTCAGTCATAAAAGGGCCTAATGGTTTCTCACCTCTACTTTCTTTATTATGGGTAGAATGATGATAGGAAGATTGCGAAGTAGGAGGTGAGTGCATGGTAGAATTGGAAGAATAAGTATTTTCTTGTTGAAATGGATGTGTTGTATTGAAAGAAGAATATTGAAATGGTGGAGGAGGATTGTATGTGGATCGATAGACATAATATGGATATATGGGAGAATAGATAATATCATTATGAAGAGGATTGGCAAAGGGATTGTCCTGTTGGGGTAAGGATGAAAAATGAGAAAAGTGTGATGGAGGTGGTGTTGAATAGGGATGAGGTTGGTCATAATCAACAAATGTATTTGGCTGAATTCTTCCAACATTACTGATGGGCTCATATTGATTTGAGTAAAAACTCATGGTTTCTTTAGTACTTCTAAAAGTAATATTTAGTATCTACTATTTAGAATTGAATCTAAAACATACAAACTTGAAATGATGATTTTTGTTTTTTTTGTATACATATATATATATATATATATATATTTGTTTTTTTTTTATATTTTTGAATTAGAAATATGCCTATGTTATTCACGTCGGGTTCACCAAAATGTATCGCTCCAAATTTTTTGCATCCTTACCTTCAGGCTATAGGATCCGTGCCTGGAAGGAGGATGGGAAAAGGATGGCGCGGTACCTCGGACTGAGAGGCCTTGCGAAGGTCCCGCCTCTCGGGGGAGGTGTATTATGGTGATTTTTTGACGGATGGTGGGTTCACCAAGAAACGTTTGAATGGCAGTTTCCACGCCTAGGTTGGGAATGTGTTTTATGTGTTCAATTTTATCTTTAAACATTCGAGTCCTAGGTTTGGCCAAATGAATCTAAGTTATACTATTATGAAAATGCAGACTAGATGAAATACAGCAGACAAATATGAACAGAAACAGAGAGAAAGAGCTAAATTACAGAACCATACCTGATCCAGATGTCTGATGGAGATTCTGATTCTTGAAGCAGTCAGGATCGCCTCTGATTTGACAAGATCGTCTGCTATCAGACAAGATCGTCTGAGATTTGATGAATTCGTCAGAGACCTGCAATCAGAGAAGTAGACACAAAATGCAAAAAATGCAACTATTCTAACAGAGGGCAATGATGTAGAATAACAACAATAACATTAAAATGATGATAATAAGCAAAATACGAGTGCACTACAATGATTTGATGACAATTGGTGACTTAATTATGCATTTAAAGCTACATGGGTGAACTCCAAAATGTAGAATAGCAAAAAATAATAAATAAACTAGCTAATTGCAGAATAAAATAGTAGATGAAAAGAGGAAAATGCAAACTCTGGGCACTGATTGCCCCCAATGATGATTGCAGTCGAAATCATCTCTGATTTGACAGGATCGTCTCCGATCTGAACAGGATCATCTGCGACGATGTAAGCTTGCTCCGACTAAAAAATGACAAGGTTCCTGCAAGAAAATTGGATGCAACAAATGTAGATGGTAATACAAATTATTCTAATGCGTGTGAAGGTCGATTTACAGGAAAATTCAGCCAGGGGAAGGTTAAGGGGAGGGCCTAAGTTTAAATAGGCTTAGGAGGGAGGTTAGGAGGTTGGAGATCATCCCAATTTGGGAGATCTCCAACGGGGAGGGTCTCTAACGGTGTAGACACGCTTCTGCCTGGATTAGAGACGTCGTTGGAACAGAGGCTAATTGAGAAAAATTAGTTTTGGGACAAGATCGTCTGGACGTCCTAGTCCAGACGAAATCGTCCGATCTGAGGCGATATCATCTGATCGACGACGATATCGTCAAACGGTCAAAACAAACTCTAAAAATGGCACGAGAAAGGAGGAAACGGGTTAAACGATGGTTTGGGAGCGGTTTTGGGGGTTGAAATTTGAATTTGAATATTTACTTAGAGTAATTGTAATTATTAAGGTTTTACTGCACCAATTTTAGGGTGCTACATAATCTCGAGATAAATAAAAGCACAATAAGCATCTTAGGATCATGTTGGAATTGTTGAGGAAGAATCAAATTTATGGAAATATGGCTAAGAGTGGATTATATGTCCCAAGGGTATGATATCTCGGACACATTAAATCATAAAAAGGGATTTTTATGGATCTAGAGAAGATAGAGGCTATTCTGAATTGGCCACCCCTACTAATATCACTAAAGTACAAAGTTTCATGGGGTTAACAGGATATTATAGGTGTTATATAAAGGATTACTCCAATATTGTTGTACCCATAACAAACCTTTAGAATAAAGGGAAATAATTCAAGTGGTCAGAGAAGTGTGGGGTTGCCTTTGGACTACTAAAGCATAAGCTTCCTACTACACCGATACTAAAGGTTCCTGATCCTCAAGGGGAATTTTCAATGTGCATTGATGCATCAATAGATGGGTTGGATGGGGTGCTCTCACAAGAGGAGTTAGTGGTGGCATATACTTCAAGGAAGCTCAAAAAGCATGAAGTTAATTATGCTATGCATGATTTAGAGCTAGCTACGATAGTGCATGCTTTAAAGGTTTGGTGCCACTACTTGGTGGGAAGGCCCTTTGAATTAAAGATAAACCATAAAAGTCTACGGTATATAATCAACCAACCAATACTCAATGTGAGATAGAGAAGATGGATGGAATTTCTTGTTGAGTATAACTTTAAAATTGAATACATAAAAGGAAAGGAGAATAAAGTAGTTGATGCTTTAAGTAGAAGGAAATACATAGCAACCATAACTAGAATTCACATGAACTTGATGGATCGAGTGAGACAGGAGAAATCTCAGGATGAGTATTTCCAAGAAATTCGAGTCAATATGGATAGAGATCCTAAAGGAAATAAGGAATTTAGTGTGAAAGATAACTTTCTATGTTATAAGGGAAGAGACATCATACTAAAGATAAGCGATTTGAGAAACTTGATAATGCAAGAGGCTCATAGATATCCTTATTTTGCTCATTTGTGAGGATCCAAAATACGAGAAAGCATGAAAAGAGCCTTATTTTGGGTAGATATGAATAAGAAAATCATGGATTTTATTTCTCTATGCCTTGAATATCATAAAGTTAAGGTAGAACACCAGCATACTCTAGGAAATATTCATCTGCATGATATACCTATGCAAAAATGGCAAGTTATATCTATGGATTTTATTGTGGGTTTACCCAAGACTTTGTACCAACATGATGCCATATTTGTAGTGGTCGACAAATTGACTAAGATTACCCACTTCATACTAGTAAATACCAAGGATGATGCTCAGGTAGTCGCAAACAGATTCATCAAAGAGGTATTTTGATTGCATGAATTTCTTGAGGTAATGATCTTAGATAGGGAATCTAAATTCACTTATGAATTCTAGAAATCCCTTCATAGTGTATTTGGTACAAAACTGAATATGAGTTCAGCATACCATCTTGAAACTGATGGTCAAATGGAGTGGGTAAACCAAGTTCTAGAATACATGATCCGCATGTACTGCATGGATCACAAATATCAATGGGAATATTTTCTACCTTTGGTAGAGTTTGCCTACAATAATGGACATCACTCCTCGCTAGGAATGGCACCTTTCGATGTCTTTTATGGATGAAAGTGTAGAACACCATTGTCTTGGGACAACCTAGAGGATCAAGTTGTTATTGAGTCTGAAATGGTTAGGGTAATGGAAGAGAAGCTAAAATAAATTAGGCAAAGTATTAAAGAAGCTATGAATAGGCAGAAGAGTTATGCAGATCTAAAAAGGACTCCAAGAGAGTATTATGTTGGAGATAAGGTGTTCTTAAGGGTTAATCCAAATAAAAGTGCTATCAAATCCATGAATTTGGATCCACATTTTGTGGGACCCTTTGAGATCATGAAAAATATCAGTTTGGTTGCATATCGACTTCCATTACCACCTAATATATCCAAAATCCATGACACCTTCCACATATCCTTGCTTAGGAAATATGTTGCTGACCCTGAACATGTGTGGGATTTTTCTAAATTTTAGATGGCAAGTCCAAAGGCCATTGAAGTACTACCGATGAAGATTATTGATTTTCATTCTAAATATCTATGGAATTAGACTCTCAAACAATGTAAGGTCCATTGGGACTAGTTCACTGAGAAGAATGACTCTTAGGCAAAATTGGAGGTTATGCGAAAATATTTTCCCTTTTTGTTTGAGTCTATATGATGTAATAATTTTACTTTCCATTAAAAATAAAAGGAAAACTGGAAACACCAAGGATGATATTTAATTCTAGTGGGGGAGGATGTCATGACCCTCCCTAGCTAACTTTATGGCACAAGAAAACAATGTATTAACCTATGATATAGTGATACCTAGTTTGAACAATTGAACCAACTATATGATTTTTAGTTGATTTATAATGGCATGATATCACTAACATGTTTTCAAGTGTGTAGGATCAGTTGCACTCATAGGTGGGATAGGCATACTCGCCCACTAGAAATGAGGGTACCAAATATCATGGGAAATGATGATTAAGGTACTCGGAGGTAACATGGATAGATACCTTCATATAGGCATGCATTAACGAAAGGGATAATCATCGACGACTGATCACCTTGATATTTAGTTGATAGCCTAATAGCTATCATAAAATATCTGGCTAAGATAGGTGATTGGGTCAATGGAAAGACTCCCTCTTTGTTGTTGTGTAATTTTTTTTGCTCTCTACTGCATCATGGCTTGAGTAGTTTAATGATTGGGGTTTCTATAGGAGAACAGTCGTAAGATGTAAATAGATGCATAAATTAAACTGCCATGTTGAAGTGAAAATAGCACATAACTCTTATGAAGGAAAGCAAATTAAAATATATGCCAAATAAATATTTTTTAAATTAATTGATGAAGTTTTAATTAAATAATTTTTGGCTCATTGGAGCTCATTAGTAAATTTCAATGCAATTAACAAATGAATTTTCTTTTAAATTAATTAAAAATGTTCTTTTTAATGATAATTGAGAATTAATTAAAAAACTTTAATTAATTGAAATAAATGAAATAGAATTCATTTAAAAAAATAATAATTATTATATATGTGTGTAATAATATATATCTTTTATTAAAAATAAAAAAAACACAATAATGAAATTGTGTAATTAAAAGATATATATATTTTAATGTTGGTAAATATCAAAAGAATGATATTTTAAATTAAAAGAGCCATCATTCATTTTTAAGAAGACGTCATTATCCATTTCCCTATAGATTTGTTGGACACAAATCTGCCTAAGTACAATATTTCATCACTTGTGCACCCTAGACTCGGCCAACATTGAAAGGCCGAGAGAAAGAGAAGTCTCTCGGGCCAATCTCTAGAGAGGGCTGGCTCCCAAACTAATCTAAACTAGTTTCAAGATAAGGATGTAGGAAAGAAATGGGAAAATGCGAAAAGAAAGGGAAATAATAGAAAGAGATGTAAATATGGCCAAAGCCGATATTTGATGGGGAGAACAACCTCAAAAAGTAAATAACTTCAAAAAAATCTTGAAGCTAAGTAGCAATTGACTCTTAGAATGCATATACAGAAACTGGATCAAGCATTAGTCATAAGTTCGCTTCCAAATGTACTCCAAATGTTCAAATGCAAATACAGCCAAATCCAGAATAGTAAAATTTAACTTATATTAACATCGAACTAACAGAAGTGACTTAGACAGAAAGCAAAACATGAACAATAGTTTGGATCACCAACTCCATAAGACACTAAGAATAGAGCAAAATTCATCTAGGATTTTTGCTTCAATTTTTGCAAAAAGGTCCTCCTCCCTTTGATTAAGATTTTACATTGGTATTTATAGAGGCCTTCCATCTTCCTTTCACATTACAAAATTTAATACATAAAACATTTGAAGGAGCGATCCACAAAATCTGTACTTGAAAAGAGAAACTATTGCCCTTAATCTGCCTCAGAGAAATGACAATCCCTGTTTTCATTGATCAAAATTGAAAATTAAACAAAACCAAGGGACCATATTTATTCATTAAATGACCATTATTAGGGCAATCCAAAAGTTTTTAGTATATCATGAACAAGAGCTTTTAATATTGGAGGCATCTTTAATTTTTGTGGTATCGAAAACTGCCCCATGTTCTTCCATCTTGCGCACATCGGTAATTAGCAACATTTAATCTTTGAGCCTCTTTGACCACGATCTCTAAATTAGTTGGAGAACTTTTATTTGATCCTTATCTTCTCATCATGTTCTCCTATGCAATTTTGAAGGAAAAATGTAGACTGAACTATATCGAGCCTTTGTTGTTGCTTCTGTCGCAAAAATGAGACAGGTCGCAAAAATGCGACATGTCATGAAATCATGACACTTTTACCTTACTGCTTACTGTTTTTGCCACCAGTCATGAAAATGTGACATGTCATGAAATCATGACATATTCACTTCGTTCAGATTTGTCCCCATGATATGTCATGAAATCATGACATTCTCCTCTTTCTTGGCTTCTTTGCTACTCCTTATCGCGAAAATGAAACATGTCACAAAATCGCGACATTTTTCACTCAGCCCTGTCTTATCTTCTTTATCACCATGAAAATGTGACATGTCACAAAATCATGACAATTTCTCGTTGCCTTGTACTTCTCATCTTTCATTCCGCAAAAATGCGATAGGTCACGAAAACGCGATAGGTCACGAAAATGTGATATGTCACGAAATCGTGATGTTTTTTCCATTTGGCTCTTCTCCACAATATGTCGCGAAATCATGACATTTTTTGTCTCCTTGTACTTTGTTGCTTTTTAGCAGTGAAAATTTGACATGTCATGAAATCACGGCATTCCTTACTATCTGGCTGTGTCTGTACTTGCTCCTCGCGAAAATGTGACATGTCACGAAATCACGACATTTCTCCGCGCTTTGCCCTCTTGCCCTTACATGTCGCAAAATCACGACAATTTCTTGTCTTCTCCTTCGTTGCCGCTTCTTGTCGTGATATTGTGACAAGTTTCTCTACTTGGCCTCATTTCCAAAAATGTCACAATATCATGACATTTTTCTCTCGCCTTGTGTTTATATTCAGCTCTTTCGCGATAACGCGGCATGTCGTGATATCGCACCATTCCGTACCATTTGCTCCTTGCTTGCTTTTCGGTCGCGATATCATGACAAGTTTCTCTGGCACTCTTCTTTTCTATTGTATGTCACAATATCACAAAATTTTCCCATCACTCTACTCTGTTGTCATTGCAAGTCATGAAAATGCGACATGTCACGATATCGCGACAACTTTGTCATTTTTGCTTCCTTTTGTTGCTCCTAGCACGAAAATCCAACATGTCGTGATATCATGACAGTTTTACTCCCTTGCTTCCTTTGGCTATTTTTAGCCACGAAAACATGACAGGTTGCGAAAATACGACATGTCGCGATATCACGACATTTTCTATACTTAGTTGATTTCTGCATTTGGATGCCGCAAAACTGCAATAGGTCGCAATATCACAACATATTTCACTTACTGTGCTTAAACACAAAACTTGTAGAGATTTTTTTATTTTCCCTTTCAAAGTGCTTGGAGGGACAAACAGAAGAATGAGTATCTCTACAATTTGTGCATTCTCTTGCATGATTAGTAACAACAAAAATAATGTGGCAAAAATGCCAACATTCTTGGCAGCTCATGGGGTATACAGTTCTGTTGTATGCACGAACCCCAGGCCTTTATCCATTGGGCAACAGATTCAAGAATATGGAGGGGCAGAAAAAGTAAGTGTTGGTTGATGTTGGACGTCTCTACTGCTACAACCAGCTCTTGCTGGCACTCGACACTCAAAACAAGATCTTCAGTAGAAATTTATGGAAGAGCAGAACTTCCCTTATTTCTTTAACTACTGCATAAAAAGAAACACACACAAACTAAATAGAAACTGTACCTAAGCTCCTAAGCAACACTTAGTGCCCTCAGCACTTTATTTACTAGCTAGGCTATTTACAATATGTACACAAAATTTTGCGACATGATTGCCACCACCACAAACCCAGCTTCGGGTGTCTATCCGGTGAACCTGCAGTGTCCAGACCATATCTGATTATACTTTATTTGATATTTGAATTCCGGTTGGCATCTTATCGAAGTTCTCCATGGTGCAAATAGGGTGCAATGTGGCAGGTTATCATGCATGCCGGTACCCATATAGTTGATGAATAATGTAGCAAAGAGATTTGCCACATGGAGGGATCCTTTAGGTACCAGTTGTAGTAATGGTCGAAGCCAATACTACCATTTTTAAGATTCCACTGGCTATGAGCCGAATACGGGTTCCTCCAAGCCCTTGATGTGACAATAAGACTTTTTCGGTGATAGACCTTTCTCCAGGATCTCTTCAGGCTCAGCTTCTTGATGATACATGCTTATTGGGCTCTGGCTGAACACTTGTGTTATGCTCTGGGACACAAAAAGGGTGCAAAAATGTGCCCTCTTTGCTCTCAGGTTCTGCCACTTGAGCCTGTTATTCTCCTTCACTCATATCCTAATGGAAACTACAAGCAACCATATTATCTATTATTGAGACAAAGCTTGCATATTCACATCGTTGGACCTAGATGAAAGCTGGTTCTTGAGCTCCACACAACTGCATCTCAGGTCTCTTCTCAGTATGAGGAATATTCCATGGTGAATATTGTGTAGGGTAGATAGGAGTGGCGACTACCGAGGAAAGTGATGGAGTTTCTCCCCACTGCCACTTTCCTGATAGGAGCAAAAGTTGTTCCACTCGCACTGCTTCTTCAAATATTTGAGGGAACCTTCATTCACCTGATTGCAGCAAGAGGAGGCTTATGTCCGGGTGAAAGGCACAAACATAGAAGAGGTGGGCTTGGGTGGGTGTCGATTGGATCTCCCATAGAATTCTCTTCCAACTTCTCTATAATTGGACATTGAAGTCTGTGATGCTCTCCAGAGGTGCTCTCATGATGGTGGAGAAGTGCATCAAGAGCTGGAAGGGATCCTGAGAGCCGTCGAATGTTCTTATTAGTGCTCCCACTAAGTCATCCCATGAGCAGATGCTTTTATGCCCGAGCATTCTGTACCACTACAATGCCCTTCCTTCCAAATACTAAACCAGAAGTCTGATCATGACATCTTCATGGATTATGTCATGGAGGATTGCCAAAGTAGCAACATATTCAATATGCTCTTTGTCCATTCCCTTAGTGCCATTGTATTTTGTCAATGTCTTTAAGGCGCTTTTGGGAATCTCATGTTGACTTTGGAGATTCAGAGGGCCAGGATCATTCTAGCTAGGATAGCTTACACTTGCCATTATAGAAATGGTCTACAGAGATCACGATTATCGCCACTAAGTCAGAGTCGCCAGATGAACTTACAATCTCCGCTTGTGAGGTCAAGTCTGCTCACCAAACCTTGGTTTCTCTGGGGTGTCTTATTTTAGATTCAAAAGGGATATACGATCAATAAATCTAGATCTTTAGCTTAGCAGAGTCGCCAAATGAACTTACAATCTCCACTTTGAGGTCAAGATAGTTCATCAAAAATCGTGATTCCTTCGAGTGTCAAAAATGGGAGTGCCAAAAACTGTTGGCACCAGTGGGTTTGTCAATTTGGAATAACACTTGTCCCACCGATTATGGATATTTCTGAGATAGAAACAGTCTATCCCACCGAGCGTTCCAAAAACTGTTGGACACAAATCTACCTAAGTACAAGATTTCATCACTTGTGTTCCCTAGACTTGACCAACATTGAAAGGCCGAGAGAAAGAGAAGTCTCTTGGGCTAATCTCCAGAGAGGGCTAGCTCCCAAACTAATGTAAATTGGTTTCAAGATAAGGATGCATGAAAGAAATGGGAAAATATGGAAAGAAAGGGAAATAATAGAAAGAGATGTAAATATGGCCGAAGATGATATTTTATGGGGAGAACAACCTCAAACAACAAGTAACCTCAACAAAATCTTGAAGCTAAGTAGCAACTGACTCTTAGAATGCATATACAGAAACTGGATCAAGCATTAGTCATAAGTTCGCTTCCAATTGTACTCCAAGCGTTCAAATGCAAATACAACCAAATCTAGAACAGCATAATTTAACTTATATTAACATCAGACTAACAGAAATGACTCAGACAAAAATCAAAACATGAACAATAGTTTGGATCACCAACTCCAGAGGACACTAAGAATAGAGCAAAATGCATCTAGGATTTCTACTTCAATTTTTGCAAAAAGGTCCTCCTCCCTTTGCTTAAGATTTTACATTGGTATTTATAGAGGCCTTCCCTCTTCCTTTCACATTACAACATTTAATACATAAAATAGATTTTGAAGGAGTGATCCACAAAATCTATACTTGAAAAGAGAAACTATTGCCCTTAATCTGCCTTGGAGAAATGATAATCCCTATTTTCATGGATCAAAAATGAAAATTAAACAGAACCAAGGGACCATATTTCTTAATTAAATGACCATTATCAGGGCAAGCCAAAAATTTTTTGGAGATCACGAACATGAGCTTTTAATACTGGAGGCATCTTTAATTTTGGTGGCATCAAAAACTGCCTCATGTTCTTCCATCTTGCGCACATCGGTAATCAACAACATTTAATCTTTGAGCCTCTTTGACCATGATATCTAAATTAGTTGGAGAACTTTTATTTGATCCTTATCTTCTCCTCATGTTCTCCTATGCAATTATAAAGGAAAAATGCAGACTGAACTGTATTGAGACTTTGTTGTTGCTTCTGTTGTGAAAATGAGACAGGTCACGAAAATGCGACATGTCGTGAAATCGTGACACTTTTACCTTACTGCTTACTGTTTTTGCCACCAGTCATGAAAATGTGACATGTCACAAAATCATGACATCTTCTCTTCATTTATATTTGTCCCCATTATATGTCACGAAATCATGATATTCTCCTCTTTCTTGGCTTCTTCACTACTCCTTATCACGAAAATGAAACATGTCACGAAATTGTGACATATTTCACTCGGTGCTGTCTTTTCTACTTTATCACCGTGAAAATGTGACATGTCACAAAATTGTGACAATTTCTCACTTCCTTGTACTTCTCAGCTTTCATTTCGTGAAAATGCGATAGGTCACGAAAATGCGACATGTCGCGAAATCGCGACGTTTTTTCCATTTGGCTCTTCTCCACAATATGTCATGAAATCGTGACATTTTCTGTCTCCTTGTACTTTGCTGCTTTTTGGCCATGAAAATTTGACATGTCATGAGATCGCGACATTCCTTAATATCTGGCTACATCCGTACTTGCTCCTCGCAAAAATGCGACATGTCACAAAATCGCTACATTTCTCCGCACTTTGCCCTCTTGCCCTGACATGTCACGAAATCATGACAATTTCCTGTCTTCTCCTTCGTTGCCGCTTCTTGTCACGATATCACGAAAAGTTTCTATGCTTGGCCTCATTTCCAAAAATTTTGCGATATCACGATGTTTTTCTCCCGCCTTGTGTTTATCTTCAGCTCTTTCGCGATAACGTGGCATGTCACGATATTGCGTCATTTCGTACCATTTGCTCCTTGCTCGCTTTTCGGTTGTGATATCATGACAAGTTTCTTTGGTGCTCTTATTTGCTGCTGTATGTCATGATATCATGACATTTTCCCATCACTCTGCTCTGTTGTCATTGCAAGTCACGAAAACGTGACATGTCATGATATCGCGACAACTTTGTCGCACAAAATTCCAACATGTCGCGATATTGTGATAGTTTTACTCCCTTGCTTCCTTTGGTTGTTTTTAGCCATGAAAATGGGACAGATCGCAAAAATGCGACATGTCGCAATATCGCGACATTTTCTATACTTAGCTGATTTCTGCATTTGGACGTCGTGAAACTGCAACAGGTCACAATATCACGACATATTTCACTTACTGTGCTTAAACACAAAACTTGTAGAGATTTTTGTATTTTCCCTTTCAAAGTTCTTGGAGGGACAAACAGAAGAATGAGTATCTCTACAATTTGTGCATTCTCTTGCATGATTAGTAACAACAAAAACAATGTGGCAAAAATGCCAACAAGAGTAAAACCTACGAAGTAGCCTAAGGCTACTAATTTCCAAAGATGGGAATTATGGGAGGAAATGCATATAGGATAGGGGACGACACATTAAAGGTAGGGGCTCAGGATTTTAGAGGATGACGGATGGGCCACCTGGACGGAGAGGCACATAAGGTGATAGGGACAAGGAGAAGAAAAGAAAAGAAAGAGAAGAACAAAATGCAAGGAAGAAGGAGGACATAGACCAGCGGAAGCAGAGGAAGAAAACACACTACAAAAAAGGGAAAGAGAGAGAACCAAGATGCCACCAAGTTCCAACCACAAAAGGATTAAGTTTGGAATGCTTATGCTTTAACCTGTTTAATTGCATGTATTGTTTTGGTGGAAACCGAACGGTTATACTCCCTGTAGCATGAGATGTATTTGGTAAGAATGGAAACCACCTCTGTCTAGGTTTGTAGAGCACTACAAGCTATATGTTATTAAGAAGCCACCATATGTTGGTAAGGCACTGTATGTTCTTAAGGAAACCACCATACTTTTCAAAGTAAGGCACTGTATATTTTTAAGAAGCCACCATATGTCTTGGTAAGGTGCTATGTGTTTTAGGAAACCACAATACGTTTATAAGGCTATGTTCTTAAAGAAACACCATACTTTTCAAAGTAAGGCGTTGTGTGTTTTTAAGAAGCCACCATATGTCTTGGAAAGACATTGTGTGTTTTAGGAAACTACCATGCATTCCAAAGAAAGGCAATGTGTGTTTTAGGAAACCACCATACATTTCAAAGAAAGGCGTTGTGTATTTTAAGAAACCACCATACATTTTGGGGAGCGCTGGGTGTTTTAAGAGATTCACTATATGTTTTGGAAAGCATTGTGCACAATAAAACCAGAGGATTACTTTAGTTAATCTTGAGTGTGTTTTAGTGAATCCAGAGGATTGCTTTAGTGAAAGCTATGTGTGTTTTGGTGAAGCCATAGTATGCTTAAGTGAAAACTAGAGTGTGCTTGATAAATGAAAATTGAACATGGTCGAAACCATGACATGTTGAAGGGAGCACTGTGGGGTTCAAGGGCAATGGGTGTCCAAGAGCATTGTGGATTCGATAGCATTGAGTAACGGAGGGTGTTGTACTCCAAGAGTGGGAACTCTGTTTAGGTAGAGCTAAGAGCAATACCATCATCTATTTGCTTGAACTCTAGATATTCGTAGATGTTGTAGACTCCGTCTTGTGAAGGTGTTGTGTAAGGTTTTATTTAGAAAGAAATCTTAGTTTTATAAATATTTCATTAAAGGATTTTAATTATAAAGAACCTTTAGTTTATATGAAAATTTATTAAAGTTTTTTAAATAGAAAGGACCTTTGATTTATATGAAATTTATTAAAGGCTTTTAATTAGAAAGAACATTTAGTTAATATGAAATTTTTTTAAAGTTTTTTAATTAGAAAGGACCTTTGATTTATATGAAATTTTATTAAAGGTTTTTAATTAGAAAGGACCTTTGATTTATACGAAATTTATTAAAGGATTTTAATTAGAAAGAACCTTTAGTTAATATAAAATTTCTTTAAAGGTTTTTAATTAGAAAGGACCTTTGATTTATATGGATTTTATTAAAGGTTTTAATTAGAAAGGACCTTTGATTTATATGAAATTTATTAAAGGCTTTTAATTAGAAAGAACCTTTAGTTTATATGAAATTTTATTAAAGGTTTTTAATTAGAAATGACCTTTGATTTATATGAAATTTATTAAAGGCTTTTAATTCGAAATAACCTTTAGTTAATATGAAATTTCTTTAAAGGTTTTTAATTAGAAACAACCTTTTATTTATATGGATTTTAGTAAAAAATTTTAATTAGAAAGGACATTTGATTTATATGAAATTTATTGAAGGCTTTTAATTAGAAAGGAACCTATGATTTATTTATATGGAATTTAAGGAAGGTTTTTAATTTAAAAAAAGAAACTCCTTTGATTAAAGTTGATTATATTAGGAGTTTTAAATTAAAAAGGATGTGGATTTATTCTTCGATTTGAAGTTATGGGGCTTCACTTTAGGGAATGAAGAGAATGATTGTTTTAAAGGTTAAAGGTATGGGACTTTAATGCTTTAAAAAGTAATTGGTTGATTGGAAATTGTGGATTAAAAAGGATGTAGATTTATTATTTGAATTGAAGTTATGGGGATTTGATTTAGGGAATGATTTTTTTAAAGGTTAAGGGTATGAGACTTTAATGATTTAAAACATGAATGAATTTGATTGAAGTTAAGCCTTGATCTAAGTAGAAAAATATGGATGACTCTTTAAGGGAACTTGAGAGGGGAAAATAAAAGTAAAGGTTCTTTTGTGAAATTCATTATGCATTAGATGGTTATAAACTTAATTGAATTTTAATAGTTGCAATTTGGAAAAATAAATGAGTAGATGCATTTAAAGATATGCCTATCCTGAACCATGAGTATCCTGATCCCCTACTACCCTTAAAGATCCAATGGGAAGCTTGAAGAAGCAAGGAGTTCAATGGAAACAGGTATAGATAATGACATCTCATGTTGATTTATTTATGCTCAAATAGATTAGAATCGTGGGGAGATATCCTCAATGCAGTTATTGTAATATTCCTTAAAGTAAGAAGGATTTACCATGCAAATTTTGATGCACTAACTATTTATTGGTTTAAAAATGTTACCTTTCATTTATTTCTGTATTTGGTTATGTTATGTAGTTGATTCTCTTTTAGTGTTAAGTTTGATTTATTTTCTAGATTCTTGGTGATTGCTTTTTGATGTGGTGGTAACTTGATGTAATACTTTTGGTTGTTTGATGATATAAATCTAAGTGTAGAGTTCTAGGGTGAACTCAAAGGTGACCTAAGGGAATTAAGAACCCCTTAGGGTGAACATAGGTAACCTAAGGGAATTGATAACCCCTTAGGGTGAACATAGGAGACCTAGGGAAATTGATACCCCCTTAGGGAGGTAAATGACTAAGTTGTGAAGAGATTACATCTGAGTTAATATAGCTCATAGTGGATACGAGATAGATATCTTAATTTGCAATACTCGTAGCATACCTATAGAGACTTATTTGGGTATGGTATGGATATGAGTGTATCCCTTCGATGTATTGAGGGTGATAGGTCTAGCTCATCAAAAATGATGGGACAAATGGGCTTATCTACAATGACACATTATACTCCTACACAGACGGATTTATGTTAGGGTACTTCATGAGATGTAAATTCCAAGAAAATTTAGGGGATTAACACTTTAGGTAAATATTATTTTGGGTTAGGGTTTCATGAAGGGTTCATGTATCTCTCTCCTTAGAAAAAAAAACTCTTTCTATTTTTGTATTTTTTGTTTGTGTGATTTTTGGGTCATTACAATTAAGTTGAAATACAAGACAAAGGATGATAGGAAGGAGGAATTGTTTAAGAAGCATCCAATTTTGCATGGGTTTATGGATGTTTTTCTTGATGACCCTCTAGGGCTATCCCCTAAGAATGAATTTGATTTCACTATTGAACTACTGCAAGGTTGAAAACCTATTCATATAACTTCTTATAATATGAATCCTATTGAGATGTAGGAGTTGAAATTGAAACTTAAAGGGTTTCTAGAAAAAGGGTTGATTAAAACCAATGTGTCATAATTTGGTGCACCTATTATTTTTGTCAAAATAAGTATGGTTCACTAAGATTATGCATAGACTATAGAATTCTGAACAAAGTGACTATCAAGAATAGGTACCCTTTACCTAGGATTGAATATTTGTTTGATCAAATTAAGGGTGCCACCATATTTTCAAAGACTTATTTGAAATTGGTATACCATTAGTTGAGAATCCAAGAGGAGGATACTCACAATACTACTTTTAATACTAGGTATAGAAATTATGAGTTCACAATATTACCTTTTGGGTTGAGCAATACATAAAAATCCTTCATGAATTTGATGAACAGTGTGTTCAAGGAGCATCTAGATTAGTTTGTCTTAGTATTTTTGGATGATATCATGATATATTCTTGGAATAAGGATGAGCCAATTATATGGGAAGGAACCAACAAAATATCTTGATATATTATTGGAATAAGGAGGATCCAACTCTATGGGATTGGAATAGACATTTGAGAATTGTGCTCAAGTTGTTGAGAAGGAACCAAATCTATGGAAACCTATCAAAGTGTGACATCTATGTTCTAGAGGTGTAGTATCTAGGGCATATCGTATCTATAGAGGGGATATCTATTGATCCAAAGAATTATTATAGAGGGGATAACTACTAATGTGCTAGAAGTGTGGAGCTTCATGGGCTTGACTTGGAATTATAAGGATTCTATAAAGGATTATTTCAAAACAACCTACTCCATAACTAACCTCTAAATAAAAGGAAAGGAATATAAACTGATAGACAAGTATGAAGCTACTTTTGAGTTTCTTAATTAGAAGCTTACTACTACACCTATTATTAAGATTCTAGATCTTCAAAGGAAATTTTTAGTTTGTATTGATGCTTCCTTGGAAGGTTTGGGAGGGTTTCTATCCCAAGATGATTTAGTCATAGCAAATGAGTTAGGAAAATTCAAGAAGCATGAGGTAAACTATACTATACATTATTTGGAGCTAGCAACCATTATGCACACTCTTAATATTTTGTGGTATTATCTACTAGGGAAGCATTTTAAGTTGAGGACCAACCATCAGAGACTGAGGTATATCTTTACTCAACCAATGCTCAATGCACGACAAAGAAGGTAGATCAAGTTCTTAGTAGAATATGACTTTGGTATGGAATATATCAAAGGAAATGAAAATAAGGTCATTGATGCCTTGAGTAGAAGGTATATAGCTACTTTGACCTATAGTCACATGGAATTAATGGACCAAGTCAAAAAATTTAAGTACAAGACCAATATTATAGTGAAATTTGGGATAAGTTGGAAAGGAATCCTAAAGAGAATGAGGACTTTGACATAAAGTATGGATTTTTATGTTTTAAGAACATGGTGGTTATCCCTAAAATTGGTATTTTAAGGAGAATGATCATGCAATAGGTATATAGATATCCTTAATCCGCTACAAATATGAGAGAGAACATGAAAAATACCTTCTACTGGTCAAGTATGAAGAAATATATCACTAACTTTGTGGCTCAATGTTTGGAATCCTAGAGAGTGAAAGTTGAGCATAGACATCTAGCAGGTCAATTATACCCACATGATATACCAATACGAAAATGATAGGTGATATATATGGACTTCATAGTGGGATTGCCTAAGACTAGGTACCAACATGATGCAATATTTGTGGTGGTTGATAAGTTGACCAAGGTTGCTCATTTTATTCTAGGGAATACCAAGGATGATGCCTTGATAGTGGATAATATATTTTCTAAAGAGATATTCAAGTTGCATGGTTTCCTTGAAGTAATCATCTCAAACAGGGACTTCAGGTTTACATCTAAGTTTTGGTAGGCTCTTCATCATGTAGTTGACACAAATATGAATATTAGTTCTGCATACCATCCAAAAATAGATGGTCAAATAGAAAGAGTGAACCAAATCTTGGAAGAAATTTTTCACATGTACTACATGGACCAAAAGTCTTGGTGGAAAGAATTTTTGCTTATAGTAGAGTTTTCTTATAATAATGGTTACCATGCTTCCTTGAAAATACCCCCATTTTAAGCCTTGTATGGTAGGAGGTACAGAAGTCCTCTATCTTGGGATAATCTATAGGATCAGACTATCATTGAACCAGAACCGATCAGAGAGATGGAGGAACAACTCAAGATGATCAAGCAAAGTATTAACTAAGTAATTGATAATCAAAATAGCTACACTAATTTGAAGTGTTTGACTAGATAATTATCTATGGGAGAAATAGTATTCTTAAGAGTCAAACCCATGAAGAGCATCATCAGGTCTTCAAAGTTGGATCCTCATTTTGTTAGGCCTTTTGAGATCATTGATAAGATCAGTGTGGTGGCTTGTAAGCTTACCTTATCAAATATCCATGACTCTTTCTATGTATCCCTACTTAAGAAGTATATTGTTGATCCTAATCATGTGTGGGATGTCTTAATTATAGGTGGAAGATCCATTTGTCATTGAAGTAAGACCAGTAAATATTCTAGAGTTTCATTCCAAAGTGATGAGGAAAAAAACTCTAGAACACTGTAGGATCTATTGGGACCAATAGTTTGAGAGAAGCGCCACTTGGAAAAAGTGGATGAGATGAAAAAACATTTTTCTTATTTTTTATTTTATTTTTGGTAGGTAAAAATGATTAAGTACAGGGTTTAAATGGGTCCCAAACCTAAGTACATAAAATGGTAGATAAATCAATAGCATAAGATAACACATTCTTGCATATTGGACAACAACAACCTAAACAAAAGGTCCAAACAATAGCAGAGAAGGCTATATGGAATGCTGATGTTAGATTAACAAAAATATAGTCTCAGAAATACACACACAAGGGTTGCTTAAGAGAAGTAACTACATAAAAAACTCGTAAAAGAGCTATGACAAAAACCCACACAGGGGAAGCTTGTAAAATATCCATAAAAAATATAATAGACACCTGTACAGAAATAATTACAGTACTTAAAAAGGCCCATGCAAGGGCACTATAGACTATAATTAAAATACCATGCAAGGGATAAAAAGACAAAAAATAGAGATATCCAGCATGAGAACAAACAGAGTACTCAATAGACCCAACACTAATAGCAAGATAGAGAGTCATGTTAATCAAAAAAAATTTGCCATAAGAACTGAAACCAAAGAAACACATCATGTTGAAAAGGGTAGAGTCAACATTGGAGAAGCTAACCCACAAAAACCTATGACCACATATTTCAAAACAAATCATTATTAGTAGCATTTAAAACTTTTTTGGGAAATATTTCTTTCCAAATGGACATTTATTTATGGATAAATCCCCAATTGGAAAGAATATCTGCAAGTATGTTAGCTTTGCGGTACACATGGTTGATAGAGATATCATTGAAATTTTGGGACAAATTCCTAATTTCCTGAACAATAGTTCTGACATTCCAAGAGGACACACTATTTTTTTTAAGAGCATTTATAATGTTCAAAGAATCTCCCTCAATAAAAAATGTTGCCTTTATAATCCTTGAGAAGATCTAGCCCTCTCCACAGTGCTTGACCTTTATCAAAATGATGAGTTTGGTACTCTAGATACTTAGCATAATCTATAATAACTTTTCCACTACTATCTCTAACTAGGCCACCTGCACCAACATCCCATGGGTTTCCTTTGGAGGCACCATAAAAGTTAAGTTTCAGCCACTCACTTGGGGGAGGAATCCAATGGGCACACACTCTGGGATGGGGGGATGGTAAAATAGAACTAAAATTGTAGGGAATATTTAAAGAAGAGAACAAAATATAATCCAATCTAGAATTAGGTGGTTTGGGACAAGGGAAGAGCTAGGAATTCTTGACAGCAAAGGCAATAGCTTTATTGGTAACAAAGATGGGATCCATAGAGAAGGAAGAAAAAACCTTGCTATTTCTTTCAAGCCACAATTACCATAAGATATGATGAAGGATAAATTTCCATAAAGAAGATAATCTGAGATTTTTTAATGGAGTAGGCCATTGGGTGAAAAGGTGACTCATTGAATTAGGATGAACCCAAGAGATATGAAAATTTGACATAAGATGATACAAAGTTGTATTGGAGAAAGGGCACTCCAGAAGGAGGTGATTGGTATATTCCCAAGCATTCATGCATAAAATTTTGGGGATAGACATACCCCTTTTCATAATGTTATCAATTGTTAGAATCTTATTTTTAATGGTCAACCAGCTGAAATGAGCAACTTTCGATATGAGGTATTTAATCCACACTCGATCATAAGGGATATGGACCACTTGATAATCAATAGTTAGATCATGAGTAGATTTAACAGTGAACAACCTAGAATTAGTTTCTTTCCAAAAAAGAGAGTTAGGGGAATTACCAGTGGGAATGACTGTTGTATTTAGGATGGTTTTGAGAAATTTTGAGGTAGCAGATATTTGACCATTAGTGCATCCCCAATAGTAGTTCCAACACTTGGAATCTGATGACATGTCAATGAAATATTCAACCTTGTTGCCAATTAATGTGTCTAGGAAAGGCTTTAAGACATCAATTTCATTATTCTCTATAAGTGTTTGATAAGAAATACACCTATTAGTCCAAAAATTAATTTTTCTCCCTATGCCTAGTTGCCACCTTATCCCCTTCTAAATTAGATATTTGGTTTGGGTAATTCATTTTTAGAAAATGGACCCATATTTGGGAATATCATCATTCCAGAAACAATGATTTTGAAGATATTTTATGTTGACAATTGAGACCCATTCAAGGTTTTTATTGGTGAAAACCTTCCATGCTTGCTTGGATAACAAGGTTGTGTTCATATTACAAACTCTTCAAAGCCCCAATCCCCCTTGAATTTTTGGGGAGCACACATTTTCCCAAATGACCAGATGAAATGTTTTCCTATTGTTGACACCTACCCACAAAAATATTTTTTGGATTTGCTCAATTTTCATGCAGACAATAGCAAGAACTTTGAAGATAGACATGAAATAAATAGGAACACTTTGGTGACAAGCCATTGTCAGGGTGGATTTGGATTCTTGAGAGAGGTGGTTCCCTTTCCAACATGCAAGTTTTTTGTTAATCCTCTCAATAACATTACTCCACATGGATTACTTCGAAGTACTGGTGAAAAGAGGGAGGCCCAAATCTTTAGTAGGTAACTGAGATATAACACATTGAAAAATGTGTGTAATATTTGCTTGTCTCTTTTAGGGAGTGTTAATGAAATAGATTTTGCTTTTAATATAATTTATTTTCTGACCTGAAGCCTCATCATATGTATCAAGAATACTCTTAATGGTTTTTTCTTCCCACACAGAAGCATGAGTAGCAATGTTGGTATCATCAACGAACTGCTAGTAGGATAGGGATCTTAAATTGGATGCAACCTTAATGCCTAAAATTATGTCATTGGAGAAGGTATTTTTGAGTTCTCTACCCAAGGATTCAATAAGAATAATAAAAAGGATGGGGGAGAGAGGATCTCCCTATATGAGGGCCCTGTTACTAGGGAAAAACCATGTTGCAGAACCATTTACCAGGACTAAAAACCAAGGATTAAATATGCAATTGTGAACAAGATAAACCCATTCTATATGAAATCCAAATTTGAGAAGGACAAAAATAAAAAAATATTTGTTAACTCTATCAAATACCTTATTCATATCAATTTTGAAAAACATGGTAGTTTTTTGTTAAGGCTAGAAGAATGAAGGACTTCATGTAATATGATAACACCATCAGTAATATTTATTCCTTTGATAGAGCTACCTTGACAAGGGTTTATGATCTAAGGAAGGATATCCTTTAGTCTAGTAGCCATGGATTTAGTGAGATTTTTGTAAATAACATTGCAGAGATTAATGAGTCTAAAATATGACATAGATTTGCAAACAGGTCCTTTGGGAACCAAGGCAATGAAAGTGGAGTTGATACATCTAGGTAAATATTTAGTTTTGTTGAATTTCAATGATTGCATTACATATGTCATACCCAATGATGTTCCAAAAATTTTAGTAGAACCAAGAGAAAAACCCGTTAGGGCCTGGGTTTTTATCATGGTGCATACAAAAAAGGACCTCTTTAATTTCATCAAGGGTGAGGGGTTTGATAAGAGCCAAATTCATATATGAAGTTACTAGGCTGGGGAAATGGTGGAGCAATTGTCTACTAGCCTGGGAAGTATTTTGAGGGTTTGCTCCCAAAATACCCTCAAATAAAGACAAAGCTTCATTTTGGATCTCAAAAATATCCTTTGTGACAGTGCCATTCCTTATTTGTTTGAATAAATATAAAATGTAATATTTTGAAAGAAATGCAGAGGACTATATTTAGTCCAAGGGGGGTAGTATATCATGACCCACCTTGGTAGGATTTTTTTTGTAAAATGGAATATATATTAATGAATAATTTTTAATGCTTAGTTCTGATTCTTATGGGTGGATATATGCATTTTTTGTTGTGACCATTTTGTATATGAATATGGTACTATTGATTCTATGTGTGGTTGTAGGATTAGGTACTCTCATTGATGGGAAAGGGATTTGACCATAAGGAACAATAGATCATATTAAAATGGAAATTATGTGATGACTTTTTCATCAATAGCTTAGTCTAACATGGATGAATACCCTTCATATAGATGCATTACATTTTATTTGTTCTCCCGATTCACACTAACGGGCCATGAAGTTACTTGTAATGATCCTACTTAAAGTTGGTTGATGATAGAATTAGTCTATATTAAAGGAGATCATTCAATTAAGGATAAAATAAAGGTGTGAAGCATTGTTAAGTGCAAATATATGTTTTCTTGTTATTCATAGTTTTGTTAAAAAGTGTTCTAAAGTATGTATTGATAAGTTTAAATACGCTAGAACTATTAAGTTGCTTAGTGATATCTTTAATTCTTGGTGATATTAATATTTGAATTAATGTTATTATTAATTGAAATTTAATAATGCAATGAATGCTTATTAAAGTGTTTTGATTTTCTTCCTTTTGCCTTCATGTTTACTTGCTAGACCATTATGTTGTTTCCACTATTATTGTAACACTCCATGAATGTTACATTCCTAAGCTGGTTGGAGCATAGAGAGTGAATGACTATAATTTTGTTAGATATTTCACCACTCATTCAAAGGCTAGCCAATGGAAGTTTGGGGGATGTTTTTTTTTGTTTTAGGTGAAGGAAGAGGTGGATAATGAAATATGGCAGGTGAGCAAGCACAGTAGAAGGAATGCACAAGACATAGGAGTTGTATTGTGAAGATAAGGTATTGATTGAACTTCAGCTATGTGTTACTCTCTACTTATATTACATGTATTTCTTGTTTTTGGATACCCTTTTGAATTTGTGCCAGTTTGGTGTTTCTCCTATATGCATTTCAAGTAGTCTTTTATTTTTAGGTGTCTTTGTTGAGCTTGATCTATAATGTTGCTAGATGCTTGTATGTACCTATTTGGAATTCCCTCGTGTTCTTCTCTTGTCTAGTTTACTTTAACCTTTTTCTAACCTAGAAATGTGGCCTTGGTTTGCATGGTTCCCCTATTGATTCGTATCTTGGTTTTATCGATACCTACATACATTGAGTCTAGGGAGCTTTGTATTTACCTACCTTAATGTGGTAGTGATGTTTTTGCTATAGCATGTGTTTTTAACCTATTGTTGGTATCTTATGCTTGATTCATAGCGTCTCAGTCCTGATCCAGTGTTGAGAAGCACATCTATGTCATATCCCCACTAGTTATCCTTGGTAGTGTTTTTCCAAGTATCTAGATTCTGAGGCAGAGGGCAGAATTCTTCTTCTCTATCGGTTGCATAACTTCTTGTTAGATGTAGGTATTTTGGGACTAGGTAGAATGCTTGTATTTGTTGGAGCATCGTTTAGGGTTCATGTGTCATTTAAAGTGCTTTTGATATTTTAAATACGGTGCTTTGATTAAAGTTTATTAAATTGTTTTTGATATTTTAAATAGGGTTCTTTTATTAAAGTTTATTAAAGATCTTTTGATATTTTAATGAGTGTGCTTTGAATAAATTTTTATTAAACTACATTTTATTTGGGTACTTGATTAAAGTGAAAAATAAGTGCTTTGGATTTATAGTTAATATGGGGTTCATTTATGGTTTTAAATTGAAAGGAGTATTGTGTATTCCTTTGGAAGTTTACTATGGATAGGAATTATGAGTTCCATTGTAAAATTTTGGTACTTGAATGTATAGTATTACTTTATTTATAAAACGATGGGAAAGAAGTATGAGATTATTTATGTTTGATTGTGAAAGATGTTTTGCATTATTGAAAAGGAATCATATAGATTTACATTTATATTTTTATATAGAGGTGTTCTAATCCCTACCTACTTCCTACCATGGAGGTCATGAGAATAAGAAGATAGATTATTCTTCAATCAGGTCATGTTAGTCAATTCTCCAATTGTTTTATGGAATCTTATGGAAGGATTAAGTTGGAAATCCCTCTTAGTGAAAGAGGATTCATTGTAATAGAAGAAAATAATTTTCATATGTATAATTTATACCTTTAAATAATGATTATGCTTGGTACCATGTTTTATGATAATGGTGTAATATTCATGGCTCTTATTTATGTTAAAGCAATGCTTATTTATTTTGAATCAATGCTTGGGTTTAAAATAATATCCTTGGTTTATTGCATGATTCAATTCAACTTAGATAAGAAGTATTTGTTTCTAATTTATGAATATTATTTTAAGCATACTCTATGTTAAAGAGAGATAGAGAGAGGGAGTTAGATCTAAAGGTTTGGGGGTTCTTTGAAAGGGTGTAAATATTTTGTAACATTAATTAAAGTTCTCCTTAATAATCCAACCTTGGGGTAGTTATGGGGAGGCAACACCTAGTTTTCTTGTGTCCATGAGAACATGATCATGCAGAGTGATAGATTATGTACCATACTAAAAATCATACGCCTAGACTATTGCATCAAATATATCAAGAATTAAAGCATTAAAACATGAATAACAAAGAATTGAACAAGAATGTAAGGCTTCTTTTAATAAATCAATGTCAAATCCTGGTTACAAGTACGTCCCTCTAAGGGATATCAAATTCTTGATACAATTGATACAGATTTGAAGGCCCCTAAATGGGGATGGTGCAATCCACAAGCTCTTAGAGTAGACACAAACTATTTAAGGCTCAATGAAGCCTTCTTCTCACTTTCTTAGGAGGAATATGATGCCAAGAATATCTCAAATTTGTCAAGATCCTGTAAATATACATTCAAGAAACAACATAGCATAATTAGAAGCAAAGGAGGCCTCTCACGATGAGTTTTTTAACAACTATTTGGATTAATTATAACAAATATGCAAATAAATCATGAAGACTAGTAAAGATAAGCACCAAATATCTAAATCATGATAAGGAATGCTAAGAAAATAGTAAATCTAGATAATCTGATGTGTAATGTGCAACTAAAACTTGAAATGGATCAAATCTAATGAAACTAGTGCAAATTAGAAAATGTAAGGAAATAAGAGCAAAGCTACCTCTAATTTCTAGAATTAACCACATAAAAGCACAAATGAAAGTTAATATAGAGCAGATCTAACTAATTACACCTATGAAATGAAATTGCTATGGCTAAAATTGAGGGAAAATAGCTTCAAACCCTAGCCACAGGTGTTTGAAGTAGCTAGATCTATTAGCCATAGCTATAAAATAGCTTTAAACCCTAGCCATAGGTGTTTGAAGCAGCTAGCTCTGTTAGCCATGACTAACAGCCATGGATGAGGAGAAAATCCTCTTTCTCTTGTAATAAGGGCTTGAAATTGCTAATTTCTTCAAGGAATTGATGATCAATGGTCACCTTTGTGTTTTAGAATGAATTAGTGATGTAGATTATTTGAATTTGTAGTGGAAGTGGTTCTATTGGGGATGAATGATCTCTTAAATCTCTTGAAAACTCCATAGCTTCAAATGTAGTCATGATTCTCCAAATTGGCAGCATGTAGGTACTACTCAAGGGTTGTAGGTGGCTCTCCAATTCGATAGGGCTTCACTAAATTCAAATGAAAGCTCTTCTAGTCTTTCTTTCCAATTTGGATGGGGGTATTATAGCCTTCTCAATTCCTAATCCTAGCTTACTTGGGAATCCAAGATCAAGAACTAGGATATTGAAACAGTAGGGAGGAATAATATGAAATCTTCATCACTTGAAACCGATCGAAATCCATTGCCATGACCATTGTAATTGATTTTGGCCTGGCTTGGGAGTTCATGACAATTGCAAAGCTAGCCATGGCTTCTAAGTGTAGCTAGGATCTTAGCTATGGGTGTCAGCTATGGCTAAGGATGAGTAGGCCAAAGTTACCTAATTTGAGTGGTTAAAACCTTTGCTTTACCTTATAATGGTCCAATATCATTCATATGGTCTGCAAGGATGCCCATATGAGTATTCCCCTATAAATAACATTTTTTAGGTGTCTATAGATGCCCCTTTTGGGATGTGTTGTGGGAAAACAATGCTGAGCAAAAATAGACCACCTAAAGCCATGTTGTAGGTCGAATGATGATCATTGATTTGATTTACATTAGATGCCAAGTCCTACAAAAGTACATGCATCTTAGAATCATTGCTTCCAACTGAGGAAAGGCTTAAATTTGTAAATATTTCGCATGTCCATGATGATTGGGTATATTTAGTACTACAATCATTTCGATAGGTGGAGAGATTCAAGATGAACTATAATATTTACTTTTTTTCCCATAAAATGGTAAGATTATGATAGTTGTTGGAAATGATTCATAATATGAACACAATTTGACAAGATCGAGTGATCTCTTATGAAATTTGATTATGATTATTGATATTATGACTACCCCCTCAAGCAACGGGTTGATGAGGGAAGGACAATTAATGAAGTGACATGTCGCTTGACCAAGATGAATAATTTGGATGGTTTAAGACTTTTGTACTATTATTATTTGGAAAGGCCTAATTCAATCATGATTTCAACCATTAATAATAATTGTACATCGCTATCATGTGGAGCAGTCCAGCTACAATGGCCTGTTTAGGAAATCAAGATGATAGCAATTCGAATTATGCTTATGTTGAAACACTTTGTTTGATATTTTGCTAAAGATATCATTGAAGAAATTAAATGAACGCTTCATTATAATGGGGTACTTCTACCGCTATGGCCTTCTTTGAGATTGAAGTGAAGTCATTTCAAGTCAACAATGACTAATTTACCCCAAATGGCCTTATGGTAATTTACTCATCTTGCCATATTGCATGGAGCGCAAGTCACTGCAACCACCAAGTGTGTAGAATAAATGACTGAATATGAGGCACATTTGAATTTTGATTTATGTAATTTTATTTTCTATTTCTAAGATTTTTGAGATTTTTGGATGGTTGAATATTTGTAATTTTACCTTTTGAAACTCCTCATAGTTGGATTTTGAGGGTATTTATTATTTTTTTCTAGCCGCATCTAGTGTTGAAAAATTCCTTAGCCACGTCTGACATCCATGGTCAAAAAACCCTAATTTTGTGCCTATGGTTACCATCCATGGATGAGGACAAACTAAAAAATATAAAAGAAATTTTCATCATTTTCAATTTCATTATTTTTAGTTTGCTTATTGGCTGAGAGAGCTCTGAAAGGTGAAGCTAAAAAATTGATGTAGAATGCTGCTAAGACTTTGACCTATACCGATGGCTGACCAACTAGATGCATCCACTAGTTGCAGAGCTGGTGCTACAAAGGTAGCCTCACGAGCCTCATCCTTTGAATTTACCAACATTAAAATGAACCAAATTAATTAATGTAAAAAATAAACTCACTAAACTGTTGGTAATGAACCACACCATAGTTAGGATTTAGACTAGGCTAGTTAGAGGGTGGGTTTAATTTTTTTGGGGTTAATGGGGCAGGAAATGACCTCAAAAGAGGTTTTTCCCATAGCCACAGGTGGCAACCGTGGCTCCCAATTGATAAATTGGGGGTCATGGTTGACTTCAAAACTCAACAATCAAAATTTTGATCGTTGGCACTGATCACGGGTGACAACCGCGACCTAGACACTTTAGAGAAATTTCTAAAATTTTTAAATTTCTTTTTATTTTTGGTGAAATTAATTGAATTTTTTGAATTTTTTGATTGTATTTTTGAATTTGTATGTATTTTTAAGTGTATTTTGGATGGTTTTTTCTTTTAATCATTTTTGTATTATTTACCCTTAGACCATGACTGCTAGAGCACGAGATCCTAATCTCCTCCATGAGCTTCTATGCGAGATGGGTGACAGTGATCAAGACTGGTTCATGACCATAGGCTTTGGATATGTGTTGTGGTTACCTTATTTCTAGGTCGATCAGGCCTATATGACTGCCTTGGAACACCATTGGCATGCATGGACCAACACCTTACACCTACCCACAGGTGAGTCAAAGTGACACTAGAGGATGTTTATATCATCTTTTGCATCCCTATTGATGGTGAGACCATCACATATTTGTATACTATGACAAATACTATAGTTTTCTACTGGGTTTTTGGTGCTTGGAGCGATGAGGTGCTAAAGGAAACTGACCATAAAGGGGTGCCAATCGAGTGTTGGTATAGAGCATGAGTCTTCTCATGATGGCAGGTAGTGCTAATGTACATCATCATACAGGTTGTCCTACCTGATACTTCAAGAGTAAGGTTCCCTTGGAACCTCCTAGCCAGGACATAGGACTTGTTGGCTAGCACTATGAATGAGCCATTGATTCTATACTAGGGGAGTGATTTCCTTACGTAGCTCTATAAGGAGTGGTATCACATCACTCACTGGGGCTGAGTGGGAGTTGGGTATAGTTTAGTACTCTAGATATGGGTGTGGGAGCACATCAACATTGATCAACCTAGAGGTTTGCCCCTATGGATTGGTGATATTATAGAGGAGTCTTTGTGCTATATCGCATGTTGACCTAGATATTTCAAGGGTTACAGGAGAAAATACCATGTAGGGAACCTCTATTATTACATGGACCAACTAACAAGGCTACATGAAGTGTAGGTCCTCTGGTTCCCTTACATGGACTGAGCCATATTACTACCTAAGATGGATATGACATGATAGATGGCTAATTGGGTGAAATCCTAATGTACTTGAGTTCTTCCACTTCTCGTGCATCTCCAGACAGTTTAGGATTTTCTAGGATATCCTAGTAGAGCTAGTTATCTACCACCACCTTAATGTAGAGACTTAGCTAGTCTAGCCTCGGGTGACCCTCCTGTAGGTAAAAAATGACCACATACTTAGTGAACTTTTATAGAATTTTACCTAAGTTATAGAGTCATCATTTTGCACACTTTGCAGTGCGCTTTGGAGTGGATCCACAATAGAAGGTATGAACCCATCCAACACTTAGTGAATTTTTCATATTTGAAGCGATTTTGGGTGATTTATTTCTAGATCCAAAATGGTGACGGGTCTCAAATCCATAAAATTCTATGAGGAATAATGATGTCAACGATGAAAAAATATGGATTGGCATATTTGTGAGCAACTAAGTATGGGAATACCTGATTTCAGGAGGTTCCTTTGTTTTTCTAGCTCTAGATTAGCGCTACCCTCAAATCTACAAAAATTTCAAGGAAACGGTGACATCAGTAGTGAAGAATTATGAATTGGCAATTCGAAGGATGAATGGAGTGTTTCCCTTTTGGAATGTGGAACCACCAGAAAGGGTCACACCCAATAGAGGATCCTATTGCAATAAATGGTAAAGATATAGCACGCATACAAGAAAATAAAATTGACAACAAATGAAATAAGAAAGAAAACACTTTTTTCCATTGTATTCAAAGCCAAAATCCAATTACAAGTACGTACCTCTTAGGGATATTCATTTTTATACAATATTATAGTAGGAGTGCACAATTGTTTTCCCTCTTAAGGGTAGGTGTGATTTCCAAATGCCTTTTAGAATGGCATGAACTACTCTAGGGTGGAGATGCCCTCTTCTTCGTGATGGGGAAGGAACTTGATGGTTTGCTCTCCTTTGAAACTATTCCCTACGGTCAAGAAACAACAAGAATGTCAAAAAGATAGGCATCCTCTCATGATGAGGCCCTTTTAGGTAAATTGCATAATGACACCATTAACATGCATAATCAAGAAAACATAAATAATGCTTCTAAGCTATGCAAAGTGAATCAAGATTCATGTAATAGCATAAAGGAAAATAGTAGCTACACTATGCATGGATCAAATATAGAAAATTAAGCATAAACATTCATAAAGAAAGAATTTAAGTCCTAATTAAAGCATAAGAATAAAATATAAATCTAACCTAGTTCTACGGTCAGAAGTCTTCTAAAATACTATTAAACCATAAAACAACTAATCTAACCTAATTAGTTGGACAGAAATGAAAACAAGAATGTGGTTATACCTCTACTTCAAACCGTAGCTCTAGTGCATGGTGTGCACTATAAACCACGACTGACAGCCATGGTTAGCACTTTGATAGGCTTGCCCTTAATTCCAAGGGTAGTGTACTTAACCTCCTTGTCTAATTGATGTTCAAGGGTCTCCTTAGATGTCCTTCTGATAGGTTTGGTGGTTGAATCACTATGATTCACCTTCGTTTGCCCAAATTTGTGTTTCTTGTCTCTCTTAGACTCCTAGGGCATCCATAATGCAATTCATAATTAATATTGGCAAGTAAGTAGGGGATAAGTGCAATAGATCTCTCTTAGTATACTCAATTGAGTGGACAATTCAATAGGGCTCCACTCCTCAAATCTCCAATGATATCTCTCATCATATTTTGATAGTGCTTCGCTATCAAAATCCTTTATATCTTTAACCTAATTTTGAAGTGTACTTATAGGATGTCCCAAGGGCTAGGGGTGGCTTCTTGGAGAATCCAAGATCAAGAAGGGGTTTTTAGGATAGTTAGAATGGAATATTCTACCTTCTAACCACCTTCTTCTAGATCCAATGGTCGTTTCAATCGATTTGGCTCATATTGAAGGCCAACTAAACTTCAGTTAAGACCACAGGTCATAACTATGGTCTAGACTACAAATCATAGGTCTTAGCCATATTTTAGTTGTAAAACGTAGGTCTAGGCTATGGTTAATACTTATTATGCAAAGGAGCCCAAATTGGGTTGTTAGAACCACTGATCTATCTTGGAGTCTATCTAAGATCTTCCATATGGTCTTGTAGCATGTCCATATGAGTAGTCGCCCTCGACATGATGCATTTTAGGTGTCTACAGATGCTCCTTTTGAGATGAGTTGTGAGATCAAACAACGTTGAGCAAAAATAGACCTCCTAAAATGATGTCAAAGGTTCTATGATGATCATTAGTTAGATCAACATTAGATGCCCCAGGTCTAGCAAAAGGATGCACATCATGGAATCATTTCTTCCAACTCTTTGGAGGCTTAAAATTGAAAGATTTTGCACTCATCATCAGACATTTGAGTAGCTTTGGTGCTACAATAGAATTTAGGCCTATATAATCGAAAGGATGAGAATTACAAACAAATTATCATATTTGCTATTTACCCCAAGCAAAGGGGTAAGCTTATGATAGTTGTTTACAATGATTCACAAGGATGAATGCAATTTTGACAAGATCAAGGGATCTACGATCTCTAGGATATTTTTTTGATTTTGATTATGATATGATATTATGACTACCCCCTCAAGCGACGAGTCGATGAGGGTAATGACAATGTATGAAGCGATGATGTCACTTGACCACCATGGATGATCTGAACAAATTTAGATTTGAGCAAATTAATGCCTTGGCTAGGCCTAGTTCAACGTTTGATTCCAACTATTAATAGTATTTGCACACTATCCCATGGAGCAGTTAGGCTACAATAGCCATATTAGGGAATCAAATTGATACAAATCCAATTAGATTTGTGTTGAATCAAATTATTGATGATTTGCTAAAAAAGAGGTCATAGAAGAAATGGAATGCAATGCCTCATTCCCATGGAGCAGTCCAGATGTGAAGGCCTTATTAGGGATTGAAAAGAAGCATATCATATTGATGATAACAATTTTTGCCCCAAATGTCCTTATGGTAATTTACTCATTTTGTCGGATTGCATGGATCACAAGTCACTGCAATCGTCGAGTGTATAGGGTAAATTATTGAATACGAGGTGCATTTGGTGTTTTAATTATTTGATTTTATTGAATGTTTTTAATTATGCATTGAGATTATTTATTTTTATAGGAGGTGTGTCGCTCCATGAAAGGATTATCATAGCGACAACCTCGGTTGTACTTTATAATCTCAACCAGATTTTTAATTTTTGATTGGATCCCGGTGCTTGATTATCACCAAATTTCCAAATTATCTTGCTTTTATTGATATTTGACCCAATGGGAGGCATCAATTTATCTTTTTGGCCCTTTCCATGGTGGGATTTTCTAAAATTGTCTGCTAGTTGTAAACCATGGTTAGGTTCTACAATTTCCATTTACAAATTTGGGAACTGCGGCTAGGGCCTGCGGTCTGTGCTGAATATGAGAAGTCTATAAAATTCCAAATTTCAAATATCTCTCATTATTCCTTGATAGCGACTTGCAACTGGAGCTATGACAGTGACAGCTAAGAAAAATACCCTACAACCTACCACACCTTACCTGCACACTGACTTACAACATGATGGCAGGGCACAGGTAAGTGTCTTCTAGTCACAGGGGATGAGGTGAGGGTAAGGTAACTCGAAAACCAAGACCTCGCATCCATTACCAATTAAAATAAACCCAATGAAGAAATTGGCAAATCAATTACACTAAAATATTGGTAATGAACCTCATCTTACGCTAGGGTAGCTTAGATTTAATAATTTTTTGCATTTTTATCAGCAGTATCATACCCGAGAGGACTTCAATCGGAGACCGCAGGTACCATATGCAGTTCCCAATTGGTCAATTGGGGACCACAGCTACCAACTATGATCAGCATTCAAAATCCCAACGGTCAATTTTTGACCACATGTAGATCGCAGGGTTGACCTGCGGTTCGCCAAATTTAGGAAAAAATTATAATTTTTTTAATTTTTCTATATTTTTAGAGGAAATTAATATCATTTAATGCATTTTTGACCTGTTTGATTGACAAATTTGATTTGTAGGCCTGCATGATGACATGTTTTTGCAATTTTATCAGTTTTTAACTATTTTTGATGATTTTTAGATCAAATTTTAAATGTTTTTGCTTGTTTTAGTTATATTTTTCCTTATATTATGCTATTTATTTTAGATATTTACCTCTAGAGCATGAGAGCCTAACATTCTAAAGGCTCTTCATGGAGAGCTCACTGATGGTGAGTGAGAGTGGTTCAAAGTTGTTGGCTTCGGCTACATTCTAGATCTATCCACCATTAGGGTAGATCAATCCTATCTTACTGCATTGGCCCAGTGCTGGAACATGCAGACCAACACGTTTCACCTACCTACAAGTGAAATGACAGTTACACTAGAGGACATTTATAGGATCTTCAGGATCTCCATTGATGGCGAGGCCATCGTATGCTCTACTTCTGGGGCTAAGGAGTCCATATTCGATGCTATATTCGGTGCTCATAGTGATGAGGCTTAGGGAACCATTGACCCCAGAGGGGTCCACATTAGCTATTGGTAGGGGAAGAATGTCTTCTCTATGCACGTGATGGTTTTCATGCACCTAGTGGTGCAATATGTGTTTCCAGACTCCTTAGGTGTGAGGATTCCCTAGAACCTTCTAGCTACTGTGCATAGAGTTATCTAGAGATCTATTTGCCAACCACTGCTCCTAGCTTGGGGGAGCACTCTATTGGCTCAGCTATACCATGAGCTATATTAGATCATTGAGCATAGTCATAAGGGCATCAATTGTAGTCTACTTTTATAGATTTGGGGTTGGTAACATATTAGGGTAGAGCATCTTGGGGAGCTACCCCTACACATTATAGACATTAATGATGAGCATCAGTGTTATGCTACCTGCTAGCCTCAAGAGGAGGAGGGTTTCCATAATAGGACTCATGTTGGTGAGACCTAGCATTACATTACCCAATTTGTAGCACTTGGGCCAAATGATATCCAGTGGCAGCCCTACATGGATTTTCTTGAATAGCCTAAGGTCGGCAAGAGGCTTTTATGGGCTCATCGGGATAGATTGTTACTTAGTTGGAAGGCCGATATCAGAGAGTTTTAGGTTTTCTCTCATGTATTGCAATAGTTTGACATGGTGCAGGACATCCCGAAGATCCCATTCACTTACAGGAACCTATATCTAGAGAGGGATATGTCGTGGATCTAGCCTTCGACTCTAGGTGATGCTCCAGATGACTTCTAGGATATTGGGGTTGACATAGCTATGACCACTCCAGAGTATGACATATGGTGTTCTTTATTCTGCCGGTATGGGATAGCGCCTCTAGGCCAAGTGACATATCAAGCTGGAGTAGAGGTGGATCCTGACGGGTACAGGGTGTGCCAGTAGACAGAGGGTAGTTAGGGTACATAAGCTACCACTAATGAGGCTCTCAAGTTTGATCTTGATAAGGAGGCTCCAGAGGAGGGTGAGGTCCATCCTGACAGTGCATAGGGGTTACTCTTAGTATAGGTGGCTGATTTAAATAGTTAGCTTAGTCGATTATAGACATGACAGAGGAAGCAGGACACTACTATTGCTACTCTATAGGCATATATGACAGAGAGAGATAACCTATTAACATAGGTGGATCAAGATATTATTAGATTGATAGCACAGGAGACCACAATAGAGACCCAAGTTAGCGAGCTCACTCATGCTCATGACTTGGTAGAGGTACATAGGGATGCGGCCATAGTGGAGTGGGATCTACTCAGGGCATAAAGGGGGGTCCTCCATACTCTCAGGTGATTATGGGACCTATGGAAACACTAGTAGTAGTACTATTAAGTGGCTGGGATCCTATGGTAGAGATTCAATGCCTATAGGGTTTACTTATGAGTGCCAATGAGAGGTATGCATCTAGGGTTTCTCAGGTAGACCAACTACTTGGATAAATTTAGATGTTGAGCACAAAGGTTCCTGAGGATCCATATGCTATAGAGTCCAAGCAAACTAGATCTTGAACTACATGACAGTCTACTGCTAGCTCTAGACATTGCACCCATCAGAGTGAGAGGACACATAGGTCCTCTAGTACACATGGCAGATGCAGTCATACCAGGACCAGGGAGGTAGGAAAGTCTTCTATAGCATTGATTCATAGGTCCTAGTGCATAGAGGTGACCATAGAACAGGGATCAGTTGGACGAGTGCTAGACCTCTTCGGGCTAGGCAGTACTCAGGGCTCATAGTAGGATCCATAGCAATCAACAGGGCAACAGGCATAGTAGGCTCCTGAGCATAGTATTGAGGGAGGTGGTGAGAGCTCTAGTAAAGAGGGAGTAGATTAGAGCTAGAGTTCTACTATTATAGGATACATTTTTGATATACCTCATTTTTGGTGTAAGGTCGAGGACCTACACATTTGTAGTCTGTAGGAATTTTTTGTACTCCCGATGTACTTTGAGACACACATTATATATGATATGATCATTATTATGGCTCATTTATTATGTACTCATTTATTTTTAATTTTATGTTTATGTGATGCACATGGATGCGATGCTTATGTTATACTGATGTTATATGATGTGGTGTATGGATGACATGCACTAGATATTTATTTGATTTATGATGATGATATGCAGTGATCTAGATGCTTAGATGTGCTTTTTTATGGATGTATATGGATGCGATGTTTTTCTCTTAACGCATATTTTATATTGTTTTCTTTTCATGCATTAATTTATGTATTGCTTTATTTACACGATGCTAATCTAATGTAAAAGAACCTGTATGCTTTAATAACTTAAAATATAAGGAATGAATGCCAATATGTTTATCAATCTAATGGATGATGCCACAAAATGTATAAAAATCTTGAATGTAATTGAAAATATTTAAGATAAGAATTTAATCAATTAATCACCTATATATGAAATGCAATGGTATGCAATGTTTATAATGCGAATGATATAATGTGTCACTCGATTTTATTTTGCAATTTTGAAAAATATGCACGATATAGTCAGTGGTCATCTAAATATTATTGCTAATATCCATCTGGTATCTATCCTATATGTTGATTGTGCTTTATATAATTATGTATCATGGGTTTGATACTTTGAAATTTGATGATTTATATGGTTGCCATTTTTGACACTTTGTTGCTATGGGAGAAATTTTTGAGGTTTTCCATGAGACTCAAACATCCTAATATACTTATCAAAAGTTGCATACTAACCACACTAGACTTTTGAGATAAAAGGATTTTGCTAGGATAGACCCTAACTATTCATTATACCTATGTGTGCAAATGAATATTTTAAGATAAGACATGAGCGTTCCCTGATGTCAGACGAGATTATTTCAGCCCATTTCTAAGATATGGGTTCCACAATTTTTTTATCCAATATCAAGTTTATATTTTAGTTGGAATAAGCCACTAGGCAATGTAGGACACTTGAAGCTAGCTCTTCCACATTCAAACATTGGTCTTATTCATAAGGGATGTGCTAATGCATCAGACATATCGCCACACGTAAGGCACAGTAGTGCTGATAATTCTAGGGATTTAGGATCATTCCTTTCTATCCTTCAATTTTTGGGATACTTGCTCATATGTAGTGAAGCAAGGGAGTCAATTCCATATTATTTTTTAACTATATTTGGATCTTCATTTGATCTCTCTTCAAAATGGATTTTGGATCTTCACTTGATCTCCACTCAAACTTTTGACTTATGATCTTCATTTGATCTTCACTTTGAACTTCTCTTGAACTTTGATTTAAGCATGTTTTCTGATATTCACTTGATCTTTACTTTGATTTAAGCAAGGGATTTTGAATAGGGAACTAACCTATCCTTTTTCCAACTACCAACATTTACCATATCGTCCGCACAGAGGGATAAGCAAGAATAACTCCTTTTGCTTTGGGATACCCGGTCCTGCTTCATGGCTTTCATCCCTAGTCCTTGTTAGGATTGTTAAATTTATTTATTAGTGATAGGTTTATAATATTCTAAGGGCTATACTAACTAAACCTTAGCTACACAAGCAAAGCAAGCTTTCTACCAACTCTTTATAATACTACTAGGTATGGTTGAGTGACTAAAAAACCATAGTATATCTCCATAGCAAAATTATAGGTTGTTTTGAAAAACACAATTAATCACATGAATTATGGATCATGATAAATGCAAAGATGCATGATTTAAACACAAATGTAGCATCGTTTGTAAGACTAAAAAACACAATGCATTCTATTATGGAATGCAACGGATGATGAATACCTATATGCAATGCAGTAATGCAGCGAATGCATGTGTAAATGCAAAATGAAAATGTGAAATTCAAATGCAAATGCAAATGTTTTTGGATTTAATGCTTTACAAATATTTTTTGGATTTTATAATTTTTATGAGTTTTTGAGCCTCATATTTGACCAAACGATGAGTACATGCCTTTGGAGCCTTTAGATTGACCAAGCGATTTTTAGGAATCCTTGGAGATTTTAGGATTGACCAAAGGGATTACGGGTACCTTTGGGGCATTTTGGAATGACCAAGAGATTTTTAGAATCCTTGGAGCCTTTGGGATTGTCCAACCAGTTTTTTAGAAAATTTTTGTGCCTTTTGATTTTTACCAAAGGGGTTGCAGATGCCTTTGGAGCTTTTGGGTTGACCAAATAGTTTTTAAGAAAATCTTGGTGCCTTTTGAGTTTGACCAAAGGGCTTGCAGATACCTTTGGAGATTTTTAGGATGATCGAGCGATTATAAGCAAATCCTTGGGGATTTTAACTAACACGACCAAGTGGTTTTAGGGACCCTTAGAGCCTTTTGGGATGACCGAGCGGTTTTGCAAACCCTCGAAGCTTTTGAGGTTGACCAAAGGGCTTATAGACACCTTTGAAGCTTTTTACCTAACTTGACCAAGTGATTTTTAGGAACCCTTGGAGCCTTTTGGGAAGGGTACACTGCCCTATATACCCCCAGGGAGTGTGCCATTCAACAATGATGAGGGAGGTGAAATACCTCTAAATTCCTCATTTTTCCTTATCAAATATGGTGTGGTTGGTGGGAAAGGTATACTAACTTGAAGACCCATAGCGTGCATGCTATTTACTGAAGAGTAATCAACTTGTTTAGGAAGATTTGCAGAACTCAACTCCCCCAAATGAATATTGGACCTCACTGATGTGCCTATGCTTCAACATGGGTGAATAAGAGATCCATCCTCATGGATCTCATCCTGTTTGACTAGATCTTCGATGATCGTCTTAAATTACTGGAAACTTCAAATGTCATGTCCATGTGCTCGATGATACACATAAAAGGGACCTTTGTTAGGTGACCCAGTCTTGGATGCCCTATGGTTAACTTCAGGCAATATGAATGCTTGTGCCTCATGTAACTTTTGAAACAATGTTAGAGTAGTCATATGAAATGAAACTACTCGTTGCACTAGCCTATTGGGCCTACGAGGTGACAGAAGACTTCGAGGTCACTTTTTAAGAGGCATAACGTCCAATTCATCATATTGGGGCACTCTAAGAGAACCATATACATGGTAAACCCCCTTATCTATCAAATTTTGCACCAAACTCTTAAATTCATGACAATATCGAATTCCATGATCCTCTATTCGATGGTAGAGACAGTAGTGATGCTCCCTGTAACCCATAGGTTTAAATCTATTAGGGTTTAGAGGGATGACATTGGGTAAGGTGATGACCTTAGCCTCTTGCATCTTCTAAAAGATATCTGACATAGACTCTTGTAACGGAGTCCCTCTATGCTATGACTGTTTTGGGCTCTTGCCCCGCATTGGTTTTCTTTGAGAATCCAATGGTTGGGTTGGCCACATGGGCTTTTGCTTCCACCAAGGATTTTACTGTACTTGCATAGGAAGAAATTCATCCTCAGGCAAGGGTTGCTTTTGTAATTCCATATTTTTAATCTGGATCTTGATAAAATGCAATGACTTATCTTGCTCATCCATTCGATGCTTCATCCATCCCAAAATATTTATAATGGATTGCAATACTGACAAAGAATTCATGTGTATTTCTAGAAACTGATTCGAAATACCTATGTTATTTGAAGGAAATAGAAAAGTAGATGCTATGGATCCATTACGTAATTACAAATCATATATTTCCTTCACTTGATTTGATGTGCATGCTTCTTGATGATACATTTTATCAATATTATCCACATGCTTATGCATATGACTCAGCTCAAGCTCTTGCTTCACTTTATTGTGTTGAACTATGTCACTTTCAGTACCCCCAATCTGATGTGAGGAACCTACTTGTTTGTACTCTCGAGATGGTGCCTTGAGAAATGAATCAGGAGTGACTAATCTCAAAATTTCTGGACCTAGCAATGTGGAAACACCACTGGTTTACCCCATCTCCTATTTTATGTAATTAAGAATTACTTGATCATCTGGCATAATTTTTACCATCCCCACAAAATTGTGAGAAAACTCCACAACTTCATGCATCATGAGCACTTCTTCAACATACTAAGACTATTATATTTCAGTTGTGATAACTGAACCTTCGTCATGCTCATATGATGTCTTTGGGATAGGATCCATAGATGGAGATTCGGTGAAAAGCTGACCTAAATCTTTCGTGGACTCTATGGTGGGCAACATCATAAGACTTACCTCCATAGGCTCTTCATATTCACCATAGTCCTCATAAGAACTATCTGGTCTCATGATGGATGAAGAGGGTGTGATACACTCGGGTGCATCCATGACCATACTAGGTTATTCCTTCTTGATAGGAGTGTGAATATCTTCTAATGATACCTCCAAAGTAGTTGTGAGCAACTTTGTAAGAGCATTTATTAGTCCTTCCTTGCTAAGTGATGTTGAGAGTGTAGGTGTTGTAGGTGACTCCATAGGTGATAGCAGTGGTGATGGAAATTCCAACACCGTCTGTGAGGCTACGTCCAAAATTTGGATAGGCTCATCCAATTTATCTTGTAGATGCATAGGCATCTCATATGGTTCTTGCAGATTATCCTTAGGCTTATAATACTTTAAGGTATCTGGGTCTGCTTCAACTACATGAACTTCATCCCCATGGGTGTACTTAAGGCACTGATGCACTATTGATGGTACGTAATCCATGGCTCTTATCCACGGTCTACCAGGCAACAGATTATACTATCTTGATCCCTCTAAAATGTAGCACAATGTAGGAATAATATTTTGTCCCACCTCGATGGGAAGGACTATTGTGCCTACTGTAGAGGATTCCACATCGTTAAAGGCTTGCAATATGAAATTTGTTTCCTTTATGTGAGAAAGTGGAATTTTGAGATGTTTGAACATTGAGGTGGTAATGATATTAATCGATGATCCTATATCCACCAACACTCGTTTATATGTAATATATTGTATCCTCGCTATGATATGCAATGGGGGATCATATTATAGAATAGGGATAGGTTTGAATTCTTATTTATGGAAAGTAATCATAGGTTCCTTATATGGTGGAATAGACTGTATATACCCCAAGGATTGTGACGACCTTCAAGCATTGACACTGCTCACCTGTCGGACTTGACTACTATCCACCTCACCCTTACACATGGGATCCCTAGATGTCTCTTTCTGCTACTATTCAATAACCCTAGGCATGTCTATTTGTCTAGAAGAATGGCTATCTACTTGCTTAAGTGGAAACTCTTGATGATGTACTAGGTGCGTCGTGTTGACTTGTTGCCTACACACTCTAGGTATGAGCTTCTTTTCGAGAATTACCTCACATTATTATTCTTCACGTGCTTTTTGTTGGTAAATCCTCTCTTCACACTGTTGGAGTTCATCCAACCTTTGTTGATGCGCTCTCATTCTCCCTGCGGACTCATCCTCTAGGTGCTTATGCTGACAGTGTGCTTCCTCTAATTGGTCTTGGAGTATTCGACTCTCATGGGCTGCATGAGATTTAGATTACCTATAGGCCTGACTTGTGGAGTATGATCCATGACTCTCTATCTCCCTAGGTGGAGACCTAGTGACTTGGGTTTTCACCATATGTGAAGATACCCCATGCTCTGTATGGGTGAACCCCCGATGTGATGAAAGGAGCTTGCGATGACTCTCAGAAGGTCACACTTGGAAGATTGGATCCTTAGGTGCACAATGAGTGCAATGCCTAGAAAGGAAGCGTACGAGGTTTGAAAGATCCTTAGGAGAACATCAGGAGCATTTACAGCCCCTCCATGAACTCTCTAACTTATTAGCTTGTGATTGAGCTCTATCATGCCTAGTCATCATGATGAACCGAGTAAACAAGAATCGATAGGTTTCCTATATTATTGACAATTGTGGCCTCTAGGAGGGCCTTATCTTGATGTATTAAGTAATAAAAAAGCATACAAAGTAAACAATGTGATTATCTTATTTATATTTTAAAAGTTGAGCCCTAAAATTTTTGACGTGTTTTCAATATGTGTTGTATCAGTTGTAGAAACTCTTATCATTTTATGTAAAACTTGTTGGATTTTATTCTTGGTTTAATGGATTTCACCTGTATGCTCACAACTCAACAACTTAGCTATGAACTCCATGTCGCGTAAATCCCTCATGTGTGGTAATGAAGCCCACACTTGGACAAGGAGCATAGGTCCTGCTAGATCCTCACACAGTATCACCTAGACAGTGTTATACCCTTCGAAGAGGAGTACATGCAAATTTTTTGGGGTACGGATGGTTCTTGGATCTGGTATTGGTTTATGTATCAAGGTTTCATAGGATTTGGGCCAACATATGGAAGTTACGTCCACCATCGTTGAACCCTACTAGTGGTTGGATGTCAAGCCCAACTCACTAGCATTTAAGTTTTTCATGGTGTGTGTGGTTCATTTTAATGTACATAAAATAAATGGATCATATAGCACACATGCTCATTTTTTAAATTCTATGCATAGGAAAGATGTTTCAGATTCAAAAAATGCAAGTTACTCTAGATTCTCTTTAAGACTATGCATACTATGATGCTAATAGGCCACTAATCGGGCATCACACATGAAAACCATAAACACATATCTATGAAGTACATTGTAGCCTAGGGCAGACTATAATAAGAGTTATGTTGTTCCCAGTAGTGCCTTTCTATGGAAAGCAAAGTATGAAAGCAAACTAGGATAGTTGATTTACCATTTTTTTTAGTTCTTTTCCTAATTTGCATTAGAATTTGACCTACTATAAAAACACAAAGAAAAAAAAGTGATAGAGGTCTGGAAAAAGGACCTACCTCATGTCCTACACTGTCTGAAGTTCTAAAATTTTCTGTCTGTATTGTCAGTAGGAAATCATAGGTCTAACCTGTGGTTATGACTATGAATTGCGCCTTGTACCTACAGTTCAGTTGTTGGGCTATAGTTGATAGCTATGGTTTGTACCTGCAAATACAAAAGCTAAAAAAATATAGTCAGATCCTAAAAATACAGGGTGCCACTGTGATCGCCTTTGTAACCACCATAAAGGGTCATACCCGATTATGACTCCTATTACGATAAATGGTAAAGATATAGCACACATACAAGAAAAAAAATTGACAATAAATGAAACAAGAAAGAAAACACTTTATTCCATTGTATTCAAAGCCAAAATCCAATTACAAGTACGTCCCTCTTAGGATATTCATTTTGATACAATATTACAATAGGAGTGCACAATTTTTTTCCTCTTAAGGGTAGGTGTGATTTCCAAATGCCTTTCAGAATGGCACGAACTTCTCTAGGGTGGAGATGCCCTCTTCTTCATGATGGGGAAGGAACTTGATGGTTTGCTCTCCTTTGAAACTGTTCCTTGCGATCAAGAAACAACAAGAATGTCAAAAATATAGGTAACCTCTCATGATGAGGCCCTTTTAGGTAAATTGCATAATGACACAATTAACATGCATAATCAAGAAAATGTAAAGAATACTTCTAATCTATGCAAAGTGAATCAAGATTCATGTAATAGCATAAAGGACAATAGCAGCTACACTATGCATGGATCATATATAGAAAATGAAGCATAAACATGCATAAAGAAAGCATTTAAGTCCTAATTGAAGCATAAGCATAAAATGTAAATCTAACCTAGTTCTATGATCAAAAGTCTTCTAAAATGCTATTAAACCATAAAAACAACTAATCTAACCTAATTATCCATACAAAAATGAAAATAGAAAAGTGGTTATACCTCTACTGTAAACCATAGCTCTGGTGCATGGTCTACACTCTAAACCGCAACTACCATCTATGGTTAGCACTCTGATAGGCTTATCCTTAATTCCAATTGTAGTGGGCTTAACCTCCTTGTCCAATTGATGTTCAAGGGTCACCTTTGATGTCCTTCTAATAGGTTTTGTGGTTGAATCACTGTTATGGGCCTTCGTTTGCCCAAATTTGCATTTCTTGGCTCTCCTAGACTCCTAGGGCATCCATAATTAAATTCATCATGAATCTTGGCAAGTAAGTAGGGGATAAGTGCAATAGCTCTCTCTTAGTATACTTGATTGAGTGTACAATTCGACAGGGCTCCATTGTTCAAATATCCAATGCTCTCTCATCGTATTTTGATAGTGCTTCACTATTAAAATCCTCTATATATTTACCCTAATTCTAAGGGGTACTTATAGGATGTCCCAAGGGCTAGGGGTGGCTTCCTAGAGAAGCCAATATCAAGAAGGGGTGGTTAGGACAGTTGGAATGGAAGCTTCTACCTTCTAACCACCTTCTTCTAGATCCAATGGACATTTAAACCGATTTGGCTTAGATTGAAGGCCAACTGAACTTTAGTTAAGACCGCGGGTCACAACTATGTTCTAGACTACAAACCATAGGTATCAGCCATGGTTCAGTTGTAAACCATAGGTCTAGGCTGTGGTTAAGACTGATTATGCCAAAGATCCCAAATTGAGTGGTTAGAACCATTGCTCTATATTGTATTCTATCCAAGATCTTCCATATGGTCTTGTAGCATGTCCATATGAGTAGTCACCCTCGACATGACACATTTTAGGTGTCTATAGAATGATGACAAGGTGGGACAATAGAATGATGAAGGTGCGGATTCATGATAAAAGGCTATGTGACTAAATTCAGACCCAAAATGGTGACAAGGGAGGGTGTTTTATCCTAAAGGTTATCCAAAATGAAGAAGGAGTTTCTTCACACCACAATGGATCCGAATTGACAATTACATGCCAGTGCATTTGTTCTACCCAGAATGGAATCCATAAAAGCAATAATGAAAGGATGACATCATCAACATTCTAATGCAGATTGAAGAAGACAATGCAAAATATGATGTATTCTGAGGAACAAAGGGTGGATTCGATGCTTAGATATCAGGGGTCTAGATTGGATATCAATTGTTCTAATAGCTAGTAAATTATAAATTAGGCACAAACTAACCATTAAATAATTTGGGGTCCAGATATCAGGGGTCAATTTTTCTTATGTCTGATATCAGAGGTTTGGATTATTACTAGCTGTTAGAACAATTGAAATATGCTTTTGAGTTTGTTCTATGTTGTTAGGGAGTACATTTCTGTGAAATATAGGTATTGATGAATTTTGTTATTTGGATTATCATTATCTGGATATTAAAATTGCTTGCGAAAATATTTCTATGTTGTGCATTAATGAATAAGTAACAATCTAATTTGAGATAATGTTGCTTTGAGTATCTTTAGTATGGTTTTTGGTATCTTCTTATGGTAGTGCAATGTTGTTAACCTATCTTTCCACTGTTATTCACATTTCTCTAATGCTAATATTCTCTTACCCTAAAAATCAAACCCTAAGTGAGCATAATTGTGTCAAAAACCTATTAAGTTGACAAGGAACTAGCCTACTCTAGAGGTTGGATTAGAAACCCTTGTTCTCCCAATAAGACCTATAGTAGGAAGTATGGCACAAAATGTGGCTCCCAATTAGCCATTACAGAAGTACCCTGACTAGAACATAACCGGTTCCCTTAGATTAGCCCAAATGGATGTCATTTCCCAGGATGTATCTAAGGCTATTCCCACTTATGATGGATTTGGAAAAATAGATTATGAACACTGTCAAGATATCTTGAATCTGGTAGCAATCCAAAACATAAAAGAAGAAAATATTATTGTCAGAATTCTAGCCCTATCCTTCAGAGGAAATATATTGCATTGGTTTAGAACTTTTGAAGATAATTCTATTACTTCATGGTGAGCATTGTATGAGCTGTTCATAGAGGAATTTAATGAATCTTCTGATCCTTTTTCTCTTCTTAATCAGTTTACATCCATGTAGAAAAACTAGCAAGAAACTGTCTCATATTTTAATTTAATATTTAGCAGAACATGGAAAATAATTCCCCCTACTGCCATACCAGCTACATGTTTGGCTTATATGTATTATATCCAAGCTCTTGGATATGATTTAGGGTTGCATACACAATAATCAGTAGTAGAAACCTTCCCCCAGGTTTATAATGCAAATGTTCATGCTGAAAATATCCTAATTAATGTAGGAAGGCTTCCCCCCAAAATTGTGATGCCTTATAACTCAGAAACCACTAGTAGCCAAATTCAATGGCACATGGACCCCATTTTCCTTTCATCTCCATATCCAAAAATGAATTCCATTCCTCTACCAAATCCTACATCCTCTGCACCCCCTTTTCTTCCCTTTCCTTATCAACCATATCAAGAGATTTTTGCTATCCTTGATATACAAAAAACCTTGAAAACCCTGAGTAACAGAATGAATTCAAAGGAAAAAAGATATCAAGAAATGTCACAATAGAGGAGGTTCCCATATGTACACAAATATTAGATACCTAGTCCTATTAATAGTACTAAGGTTAGGGTGAATGCAGCATATGAGGAGCCAAAATGCTCTTCAGATACCACTCTTGCAAATATTTGATGCTTAGTATGCAATGGACCCCATGACTCACAGTATTGTGTGATGTATTAACACCATGTTCAAGAAGCTATGGATTAATCTAAGAGTAATCAAAATGGAAGAGTCAATATGTTAGGGAACCCAGATCAAATCCTAGCTGGTAAAGAGCTGGATGAAAAAAGTCCAATTGTTGTTATGCCAAGGTCTTGAAAGAAAGCTTTGCAAGTGGATCCACAAAAAAGGGGGTATTTCCAAGTCCCTTATTAGAAGAAAGTTGACTCCCCTATTCAAGATAGTGATACTTTCCCTATTCCCCAAGCTAAGGGAAAAGAGAAGATAGATACTCTTTCAAAGAGACCAGAATAGCAAACATAGGGAGACCAAATGAGATCTAAAGGTGAAGATAAAGAAAGGCTTAGGTTCCCCTCTATTACTAAAATATAGAGGTTAGAGGCCACCCAAAAATACAAAAGAAGATATGGTGAGCCAGAAATAGGGCTAGAAAAATTCTCTTTGACTAAATCTAAATACAAACTTGTTGAATAAATGAAGAGAATTCCCTCAAAAGCTAGCCTACATGACACTCCGTTCATTCTAGGTCATATTGACTTGCTTAAAGCTTCCCTCAACAAAAACCCATAGAGTAGGTTGCCCACCAAAATCCTTATTATGCCATAAAAAAAGAAGTAAATGGTACCTATTGTGCTAAGGAATAAACCTTCTCATTTCTATATATCCCTAATAATGGAAGGTTGGGTAGTCCAAAATTGTATGATTGACTCAGGAGCATCAACTACAGTAATTCCTAAATTAGTCTGTGAAGAGATGGGTATGGAGTATACTCAATATTATCCTGAGTGTTACAACTAGATGGGACACCTGTTAAGATAGTTGGAGTTATTAAATATGTACTGATGAGGTTGCATAGAGCCTCTGAGGTGACAGTGGTGCAAAAAATAGTTGTGGTGGACTTAGAACCCTATTTTGGATTATGCCTCTTAAGAGATTTTATAGCAAATATAGGGGGATATATGTACATGGATTATTCTAGCATGATCATCCCTTTCAAAGGAAAAATGATAAGGATAACACCTAAGAAACTAGCAGCTTATCATATTGAGAATATTGAAGAAGATATGTGCAATCTTAATCCTTTGGAGGAATTTGAGCTAGTGGAAAACATTGAGGAGTTAGACATAGAAGATGAATTACCTTTCAGAGAGGATTATAGTCAGTTTGGGACTGGTATGGGTACATATAGCATCACAACTAAATCATAAAAGAAAATACCTGCTATATCTAATCAATCCCTAAGAGACAAGAAAACATGGGTTATGCACTTTGATGGTGCTAAATGTAGGAATGGCACAAGAGCTGTTGTAGTATTTCAAGCACAATCAGAAGGGATAAAGAATTTTGCGTACAGACTGATATGGTCATGTACCAACAATGCCACAAAATATGAGGACTTGTGTCTTGGATTGATACAAGAAGAGAGTATGGGCATCAAGATTCTGAATATATATGGTGATTATGAGTTAATAGTCCATCAAGTAAGGAATAGGTGCAGCAATAAACACCATTATTTAAAATCTTACGAAAACAGGGTATGGGACTTGATGGAATCATTTGATACCTTGAATTTAAGCTTTGTGACCAAAGAAAAGAATACCCCAGTTGATGCATTAGCAACAAAGGGAGCCAATTTCAATACTTTAGTAGACTTTGGAACTAATAAGACCTAGGGAATTAAAATATTTTTCAGGCCTGCAGTACCAGACAAGTAATTTTTCTAGAAGGTTTTTGAAAATGATGAACAAATTCTTGAATTTTTGGTAAGGAAGGCATGTCTCTCAATGGTCCAAAAGAAGAACTTGGAAGAAATGGATCAGCAAGACATTATCCAAATAAGAAACAATCATATCCCAAGAGGGTTGGTCACCCTTTAAATTTTATTTGATAATAAGGACATAAATAAGGTCAAAGCTATGAAGGTCGGAAAAAGGATCTATAAAGAAGTGGAGGTCAGAATAGAAAAGAATCTTAATGTTGGGATCCAATGTTCACCTAAGGAAGTAAAATATATTAAGGCTTTATGCTTGAGGTACCAAGACATTGTGGATTGGTCATATGAGGACCTCAAAGTGTATGACAAAAAGATTATCTAGCATACTATTGAGTTAGAGCCTAATGAAAAACCATTCCTATAGAAACAGAGGCATGTAAATCCAAGGATAGAGGCCATTATGAGAGAGGAACTTTTAAAGCTTTTAAAATGCTAAGATAATATATCCAATAAAACATTCCACTTGGGTAGCCAATTTGGTACTCGTAAGAAAGAAGAATGAGGATATATGCTTATGTGTGGATTTTAGAAATTTGAATCAAGCATCCCTCAAAGATCACTACCCCCTCCCATAGATTGATAATATATTACAAGTAGTGGCAGGGGAAGATAGATTCTCACTACTGAATGGTTACTCTGGATACAACCAAATCTAGGTAAAATATGAGGATCAGTACAAAACATCATTCACCACAAAATGGGGTGCATTTGCCTACTAGAGAATACCTTTTGGGTTGTCCAATGCAGGGGCTACATTTTAGAGGGCCATGGATTATGCCTTTGGGACACTGATCAACAAAGTTATTTTGATTTACCTAGATGACATGACAGTGTTTTCCCATGATAAAAAGGATCATTTGTCCCATTTAGAACAAGTTTTTCAAAAGTGCAAAGAATTCGGCATTTCACTCAATCCTAAGAATTCATTCTTTGTAGTTCATGAAGGAAAATTAATAGGTCATGTGGTTTCAAAATAAGGTATGGCTATAGATACAAATAGGATTAGACCAATTCTTGCTCTTCCCTTGCCTACAAATAAGAAGACCTTGCAGTCTTTCCTAAGCTAAATCAACTTTGTTAGGAAATTCATTTCTGATTTTGCATAGAAAGTGAGGTCTATATCTAAACTACTCAAGAAGAAAGTTGAGTTCAAGTGGACTGAGGCCAGGAAATAAGCTTTCAAAATCATAAAGAAGTCCATTGCAATGGCTCCAGTATTGGTAAACCTAAATTTCAATAAATATTTTATTATTTATACATATGGAGCTGAGGAGAGTTATGCCTTAGTAATTACTCAGAAATATGATCAAGGGGACGAACACCCTGTATTCTTTTGGAGCCAAAAATTGCTTGATTATAAGTTCAAATATAACTTCATTGAAATACAAGTGTTTTATGTGATGAAGTCACTGAAGAAGTTCAAGCAGTATCTAGTGTAGAGCAAAACCCTGGTGTATGTGGTTCATCCATAGGTAAGAAGTTTTATCTTGCAGGGTGATATAGGAGATAAAAGAGTTGGCTGGATTACCAAGATCCAAGAGTACGATGTAGAAATACATCCCACCAAGCTAGTAAGAGGTAGAGATTTATGCCAAGGATTTATGGAAGCTTCAGCATTGGCCGAAGTGATAGTTTGTCATGCAACAGAATAAGATCAAGTAGAAATAATACACACTACAAATTCTGATTGGATTGACCAGATTATTAGGTATTTCCAAATTGGGGTATGCCCACTTGATCTGAATGCATCTCAAATAAGGAGATACAGACTTCATGCTTTAAAATATATATTACTACCTGAAGGTTTTTTCAAAAGAAACTTGGATGGAATTCTCCTGAAATGCTTGAAATATGATCAACAAAAAAGAGTCATGGAAGAATTTCATGGAGGATAAACCGATGGTAATAGCTCAGGCAGGGTTATAGCTTTGAAGATAATAAGAGTAGTCTATTATTGGCCCACTATATTCATTGATGCTTTTAAAATTACCCATGATTGTGAAAAATTTTAGAGGTATGTTGGAAGAACAAGAAATTTTTCTTCTCCCCTGAGGCCTATACAAGTTGAAGAGCCTTCTCAACAATGGGGGCTATATTTCATAATGGTAATTAACCCTAATTATTTAGTAGAGCTTACGTTTATCTTGAATACTACATATTATATTACCATATGGGTAGAATCCATCCCCACTAAGAGGACAGACTAGGAGGTTGTGATCAATTTTATGGAAAATTTGATTTCCAGGTTTGGAGTCCCAGAAGCCTTGATGAGTGATAATGTCCCTGCTTTCATAGGAGCCAAGTACATTGAGTTTGAAAGAAAGTATGGCATCACTCTTAAAAATACTTCAAATTATTATCCATAAGGTAATGGACTTGCAGAATATACCAATAAGAACCTGTTAAGGATTTTGAGAAAATCTCTTGAAGGTAATAAAAGAAGTTGGCACCTTTTTCTAAACCAAGCTCTGTGGGTAGACAATATTACTATTAAAAAATACATTAAGACTTATCCTTATGCACTGGTATATGGCAAGGAGGCAGTATTGCCAATTCATTTAGATATTCTAGTACTTAAACTTTCCATTACATAAGAAGAATCAGAGGGAGATCCTATGAAAACTAGGCTAGCACATTTCCTGTAGTTGGAAGAAAGTAGAGCTCAAGAATATGATAGTTTTTAAAAGCATTCATCAGACATTAAAGCATGGTTTGATAAGAAATATAGGTTCAAAAAATTCCAAGTTGAGGATTCAATTCTCAGATGGAATGTTGATAGAGCAAAGCCAGGAAAGCATGAATAGTTTGATTCTTTTTGGGATGGCCCTTTCAAAATAATGGTAACTAAGGAGTCTAATGTATTCTAGCTAGAAGGTCCAGAGGGAAACATACAACCCATTCTGGTAAATGGTTTTCACCTCAAGCTCTACTATGTGTAAGGAGTAAGCTCATTGTAATATATGTATATACATTGTATAATTATTTCCCCTCATTTTTGCACTTTGTATTTGATTTCTTTTCTGCACTTTGTAATTGATTCTCTTCCAAAAAATTCTAAAAAAATAAAAAATTGCAAAAAATGACGAAGTATTGACCAAGTGCATAGTAATGTTCCATTCCACACACAATGTTGTGTAATATTTTCTGGAACAATGTTCCGCTCTCAAATCCACATCAAAAGTATTTTGAGTTTCCATAGAGTGGGGTACCAGTTTCTATTATGCATGAAGAAGGATGATGGTGGTGCCAATCTGGGAATATCTCAAAGTTAAAGATAGCCGAAGCAGAATCAAGGTGGATTTTTGTGTATACAAGCTTAAGTACCAAGTGGACTCGGAAGTCTCTTAAGCCACCAGAGTATAATCAAGCCAGGGTCAAACAAAAAGTTCAAATTTCACACGTGGAGGTGAGAGAGCATTTCCGCATTCAATTCTAATGAACTCACACTAGGATTAAAGAGTATACAAAGGGATGTGATGAGCTGGTAGCGCAATTTGAAAATTCAACCAATAAGAAGATAGGATGCTGATGAGAATAAAAAATGCTCATATTTTGTATACATTTTCTTGATTATTATGCGGCTATATAATAAGGATTGCATATGTTTATAAATGATTATATAATTATTTGATGAAATTATGTGTGTTATCTAATTTATGTGTTTTTAGTGTGTTTTTGTGGAATTGCAGTTGATTTAGTTAGATTTGGATTAATCGAGGTCTTTTCATGGACCTGGCACTTTGTTTCTTTTGGAATTAATGCAGAGAAGGTAGGTGCCTTCCTCTTCCAGGAAGGCGCCAAGGAAATACAAGTGCCTTCCTCTCCCAGGAAGGTGCCAATAGAAGGCCAGTGCCTTCCTCTTCCAAGAAGGTACCAAAGGAAAAGAAGCACCTTCCTCTCATAAGGAAGGCGCCACTAGAAGGCAAGTGCCTTCCTCTCATAAGGAAGGTGCCGACAGGAAGGCACCACTAGAAGGCAAGCACATTCCTCTCATAGGAAGGCACCAATAGAATATAAGCACCTTCCTCTTCTAGGAAGGAACCAATGGAAGTAAGGCACCTTCCACATAGAGAAGGTGCCCAACATACTTAGGCACCTTCCTCATAGAGAAGGTGCCCCTGTTCTTTGCCCGTTGACTAGACAAACATGACGTGGACAACAGTGACTGGTGTAGTTCCAACTCTACGTCATGTAGACCTGAATTGGGGATCACACCGACATATGAGAACATCCTACCAATGCCAGGCAAAGCACAAACCAATCAGTGAACATGCCACCATTAGAACTGAATGCCATTTTTAGCAGACGTCGATCACATTTACCAGACTATCTGACTGTTATAACTTCTTTGCAACAGAAGTTCTTGGGGTGTGCTATATAAACACATGCAGACCTCTCTAAGGATATATAGGATATATAATATTTTGATAGTAATTATAGAGAGATATACAAAAGAAGCATTGTAATAATTTGATAATCATAATACAGTTCTAAGAGTTTCTAAGTGCGTGTTCAGCTGGGAGGAAGTTGCTGGAGCCTGTGCCCACTCCAAGCCAGTATTTATTTCCCTATTTTCCCATGTTTTCTAGATTAGTTTACCACTTTTATAAGATTTTTTATCACATTGCTATTTCCAGTATTTGCAGTTGGTTCATTTCCAAAAATGTGTGAATATTTCTGTTCTGTAGATTTAATTGTTTTTACATAAATTATTGAGGAGTGTATGAATGATTGATAACCATTTGAAACACCCCCTAATAGTAGAACTAGTGGACTCATCTCAAGTGGTATTGTAAGCAATCTTGTTCAAGACCCTTCACAAGTTTACAAAGATCCCTGTGTTGATAAATTAAATGCACAGGCATGTGACAAAAGTAGGAAATAAGTTAACATTATTTGACCCGCAACAATTTTGGCACTGTTGCTAGGGAAGCGTCTCAACTAGATTATCTACAATACCTAGAAAACTTCCATATGATCTTGTATGAGTTCTTCAAGAAGAAGAGGACCTGACGGTCAGTTCATAAAAACCAATCCATCAGAACTTGAGTCAGCCAAACATTCTAAATTTAAATTAGACTCGCCCGACCCACCTCCAACAATCCATTAGAGTGAGGAGCCACACTTTGTGCAAAGTGCCTCCTCATCCCATCAGCGTGGGGAAGAACGAATCATCATAAATCCCCTGTTTAATAGGACACCCTTAGAGGAAGCCATGTTCTGGAAAGCTGTAGAAGATCAGATGATAACACCATACAACCTTAGAACCTTGAATTAGAAAGTATTAAATGACCGTAAGGCCATAAATACTGCATTAGAGACCACATTTCATGAAAAAATGGTTGAAAACAAAGAAGTCTCATCTGGATTTAGTTTCCCGATTGAAGGAGTAGGAAATACCAAAATGAAAAACATATCCCCTGCTCACCTTTTGACCTTCATAGGATACCCAAATGAGGACCCTAACCTATTTGTATTTAAGTTTGATGTCTTATGTAGGTCAGTGGACTACAAATCTAATACGCAGAAGTTAAAACTCTTCCCTTCCATGTTGGATGATGTAGCTCCGTGGTGGTTCATTGGTGAGGGAGAAAAACACATTGCCACTTGGGATCAATTGAAGAAGCTCTTTTAGAGCAATACCAAGATTTTGGGAGAGTAAGAGACTCTTGAGAAGAGGTCTTGAGCATGACATAGAAATAATATGAGTCTCTTGAGGAATACTAGGATATCCTCACATGATATCCTCACACGAAACTATCTGATAAGTCCATAAAAAGCATCTTTTTGAGAGGACTTACCAATGAATCACTGGAGGCTCTTAACATGATCTCTGTAGGTGACGTTTACCTGCACACTATGGAAGACATACGACAACTATGCCAGAACTACTCAAGAAGGAGATGAAAGACCACTTCTAGAACCATGAAATTGACTGCTTCAGTCACGAAGACAGAAATAGGTAACATGTTGGAAGATTTAAAGAGTGAAATGCTCTCATCTCTAGCATTGTAGATGGATACGCTACTATTAAAGAAAAAGAAGCAAGAAAATGAAGCAGCATTGGATTATTTCTACCCAAAATGCAAAGGGAAGCATGAAAAGAATGCATGCCCAGAGAACAAAGTTAGATTATGCATAGTTTGTAGGCTGAACCATAAAATGTGATTGTGCCCATAACTGCCCAGTAATAAGGAGGATGCTGAAAGCATGGATGCCTACTTCATAGGCAACCCAAATATTTGGCCACAACCCCCTACGGGGAATATGCCAATCAAAATTCTGTCATATGGGGGAGGACCATACATGCATCAAGGTCTACCTCAACCACCTAACATGGGATGGTGGGGTCCATCACCCTGGTCCAACACACCCCCAATAGCATTCTCAAACTAGTAGCCATGGATGCCATATCCATATCCTGGGTAGTAGTGGAGAGGCCACACTTTGTAGAATCAGGCTCCACAGAATGTAGCACCAGCTCACCCCCAACAAAATTTACTAGCATTGCTAGTAGTGAGACCTGCGCAGCTACCCGTATAATCAACGGTAAATCCGAATAATAGGGTGAAGCAACTAGCATACAACGTGTAGGGTGAGATGTATCCAATGTACCATATTTAGCTTAGGTCTGGTAGACAACTAGGAGTAGGAATGCCTCCATTGGTAGAAGAGGAGGAGGAGGTAGGAGAAACACCTCTCGTAGAAGAGGTGATAGAAGAAATTCCTAAGAGAGGAAAAGCTCCATTTCCCAATCGGTTGCAAGAACAGAGGAAAGTAATGTAGTCAGAGTTCGATATCTTGTCTAGCTTGAAGAACCTCACCATGATAATTCCATTATTTCAATCCATCCGAGATGTTTTGATATATACCAAGGTGATAAGAGAGATGTGTCTAAGGAAGCCAGGATGAAGAGCAACCTAGACTATCAATGTCATAGGTAAACTAGTAGATTTGATGATGGGAAAAATGTGCCATCTGAAGTATGTAGACCTGGGCAGCCTGGTGCTGACTGTAAAAATTGAGGGACATTCATTGTCCAATATGTTGGTCGATCTTGGAGTAGCCATCAATGTAATGTCTCAAGAGACCATGCAGAGGCTATAGCTCACGAAACTGAAACCCACTATGACAGTGCTGTAGCTAGCCGATCGATCGACCATGGCACCGAAAGGAATGTTGGAAGATGTAATAGTGACAGTTAGCACATGGGAATACCCAACTAACTTTTTAGTCCTACAATATAAAACTAGGTTGGGCGATTACCAGCTCATCTTGGGAAGGCCATGGTCAGCAATAGCTGATTTTTACATTAGCTACCAGGATGGGCTAATGACCATATTCGATGGACAAAACATTAAAAGGTTGACTATTTCACCCCTAGCGCAGTCCGTCGACCTAGTAGGAGAACCCATGTTGACCGAGCATGAAATTCCTAAGATATCCATGATCCAACTGGTGATGACATTGGATGAGTTGGTAGAAGAAGACAAATATGGTGCTATTATGGAGTTCCTCCATGGGAAGTCCTCCATATCCCCACCTGGATTGCCGTTGGCTGGCACCCAAGATCACCACATTTAGCAGATACACGTTGGGCCAGGAAGAATGTTGAATGTCAACAGTGAGTTGACTCCCACACAATTGATGAAAGTAGAAGAGCTCCTGGTTAGACACCAATAGAAATTCCCATGGGATTACTCAGATATGAAGGATATCAGCCCAGAGATATGTACCCATTGTATATACCTAGATGATCAAGCAACTCCAAGCAGGCAGCCACAGAGAAGAATGAATCTGACAATGAAATACATTGTCAAGGAAGAATTGCAAAAACTCTTGACTGTCAGATTCATCTATCCAATTTTTGACAAGTGGGTATCACCGTTAGTGGTAGTCCCTAAAAAGAATAGGAAATGGCAAATCTGTGTGGACTATAGAGTGTTAAACAAAGCAACCAAGAAGGACCACTTCCCGCTCCTGTTCATTGATCAAGTCTTGGATACACTCTCAGGGAAGAAGTATGGAGAAGGTGCCTTCCTTGTAAAGAAGACGCCCCACCAGAAGAAGGTGCCTTCCTTATAGAGAAGGTGCACAAAATATATATATATATATAGGTGCCTTCCGTGGCTGGAAGGCACCACCAAAAAAAAAATCCCAAGGTGCCTTCCACATCGGGAAGGTGCACCCATTCAGAAGTGCCTTCTATAGCAGGAAGGCGCCATCATCAAAAAGGCACCTTCCACCACCGGAAGGCGCTTTCAAAAAAAAAGGAATCCTGAGGTGCCTTCCACATTGGGAAGGCACGTACAGACTGAGGAGCCTTCCACATAGGGAAGGCATATATAGACAGAGGAACCTTCCACATCGGGAAGGTGCATACAGACCAAGGCACCTTCCACATCGGGAAGGCGCATACAGATAGAGGTGCCTTCCACATTGGGAAGGCGCATACAGATCGAGGTGCCTTCCACATTGGGAAGGCACATACAGACCGAGGCACCTTCCACATTGGGAAGGTTCACCCATTTAGAAGCACCTTCTGTAGTAGGAAGGTTCCATCATAAAAAAGGTGCTTTCCACCATCGTAAGGCACATCCATTCAGAGAGCATCGACAACATCAAGAATGTGCCATATAAGTGCCTTCCACATTGGGAAGGCACCACATAAGCACCTTTCACATTGGGAAGGTACCAAACAGTGCTTTCTACATACAGCCAGCACTTACGTCTCTTGGATGCCTTACCACATGAACGAGCGGCATCAAATGACCATACCCCTCCCCCATGTCATAAATCAATGAATCATCACTCTTCACAACGCATGAAAAACTGACTAAGGTATGCGCATACCAACTCAAAATTTAAATAATTATTTATAAATTATATAGTACCAAAAAAAATTGCCATCATAAAAATCATATCCCCCCATAGCCAAAACCGCGTGCCAATGATATGGCTCGAAATATGTACCCTATAAATAAATGCTAATGTTAGACACCTTCCCTATAATAAGGCGCCTTCCTGAAGAAGGAAGGATAGAAAAAAAATGTAGTAGTAAGGGAAGGCACCATGGGAGGAAGGTTAAAGAATCACGCAGTAAAGAAGAATGAGCCGAGTGATACGAAAGGAATCAGGGGGGTGGTAAAAACATAGTTCGAGGTCGAAGGATGGTTCAAATACTATACCCTAGTCAGTCAGGGCCAGGATATGGAGGTAACCAAGGAATTTTTTTCCTCCTTGAGGGACAATGTAGCTCAGTTGCGGGGGGTAGAAATTCTAGTCACCCCTGAATACATCTTGCAGGTGACTGGATTGCCCCTCACAGGGGAATGCATATATAAATGTAGACTGCTGAAGCCATACGATGAAGTGCTGCTACCAAGAGAAAATATATAGATAGATAATGAAGGGCTACCCAAAAGTAGCCTTCCCATGCACCTACATAAGATATTTGAGTAGGTTGCTCGATTCTTTACATGCACTAGGAAGTATACCCATCTGCACACTAACCATGTGCAATTTCTCAATCACTTGGTGCATTGAAGGAAGTTGAATGTGCCTTTCTACCAAGAAAATGCTCTGAGGGACGAAGTGGCTATGTACTAGAAGGGATCACCGTCCACCTTGGCCCACCATGGGCTAATATTAGCACTGGTATACCATGCAGAAGCATAGAGGTAGAACCCCGACTCAGAGGGAGATGGCAACCAAGAAGGGCAACAGGATGTTGTTGCCAAAATAGGGCAAGAAGAGGGAAGCCCTACAACAGAAATGGTGAGTGTCGGGCAATTTGCATTGCCCTATTTCATGGAAGAAAGATGGCATTCACAAGTGACCAAATGCATAGAGGAAAGAGGGCATTCCCTAGTGCTCGAGTGTGAAGACGAAGGATCACCGCTTATTAGTGGCAAGGCCAAGTTTCGACCGTTAGAAATAGTCCCCAAGAGGAAATGACTACGGTGACTCCTCTCGACAAAAGAAGAACATAGCGACCCGAAAGTCAATATTACAACCCAAACCCTCTAGGAATTGACAAACCAGATCCCACAAGATGCAAGGACTTCTGGGAGCAATGATCAAGTCGATGCGGCCTTGGGGGAAGCGCTAGAATGGCAAACCAATTACTGGATGGCCCAACATATTTTTGGGGAATGCCAGAACAAGAATAGAGGGGAGTTAAAATAATGAGAAGAATGAATCACCTAGCTCTAGAAACTAGTCCAATAGTTTTAGGAGGAGAACCAGCTACTCTAGGATAGGGGAATGGAAATAAGGGACACGTTGACCCAAAATGACTGGGTAAAAGAGGTCTCGATGAATTCTCCCACATTTGATAAACGAGTATTATCTTCAGGAGAATTTTAATCGGATGCCCAAAGAGCAGCCTAGAGGTAGGGGATAATTCCTATATTTTTGGGAGTGAAAGGGAAAGAAGTCCCACAACACCCATTATCATTGTCCTGAGTGATATAGAGCAGGATAAGGGCCTCCAGTAGCAGATAAGATGAGAGGATAAGGAGGAACTCCCCAAACTTGAGGAAGGTGGAGAAGAACCTGAGGGGTCAGCATAGGACAGATAGGGGGACAAAGAAGCACCCCCAGGGATGGTAGCACAGAGTGAAGAGAACACTCCAGGGACCGTAGAGCAGGCCCCTCAAGGTGAGAAGATGATCACCAAGGAGAAATGGAAAAACCCTATTCGAGCCACCACATTTTCTATAGAGGCTATAGGAAAAGAGCCTAGGACAGCTCAAAAGAAGGTGAAGGTGACCTTCGTCGAGCTAGAAGAATATGAGTGGGATATGCATCCATTCATGGAGAGGCAAAAATAGTTCGAACGACTGCTCAAAGAGATGACAGCAGCCAAGGAGACTAGGAAGGCAACCTTGAGGATGTAGAGGGACTTTGGTATCTGCATCAATCCGGAAAAGGATAGCCAATTCTGGGATATTTATGGGTCATCTCAAGGATGGCCCTCCATGATAAGAAGGTATTTTGAATGGCAGTGGGTATATGGTCCCGAATTGGATGTCACAGCAATTGCAAGGGAGAACGTAGGGCTTAATCCTGAAGTAGCTTGATTGTAAAAAGCCCAAGTAGTTCATTCTAGGAGGGATAATTTAGATATCCCTCTTGCAGTGGTCAGACCTCCGAATGCTGACCTATTACAAGCTATAGAAGCTGAATTCTAGTCAACAAAGATGATGCTAGCTAGATCACTACCGATAGTGGCCAGAACGAGGAAAGGATAGTCGACAACTGCACCCTCAACTCCACATAGAAAAAGAACAACCACACCTCCAGATGCTAGCACAAAAAAGAGGAAGACACGGGGCACAGGTACAACCAGATCCACCAAGAAATGGTAAATATGAGGGGTCAATAGGGCTACCTATAGTTTTGATGCCATGAGGGCATGGCATATGTTAGACGTGGGGGGATGATGAGCATCAGAAATACTCATATTTTGTATATATTTTCTTGATTATTATGCGGCTATATAATAAGGATTGCATATGTTTATAAATTATTATATAATTATTTGATGAAATTATGTGTGTTATCTAATTTATGTGTTTTTAGTGTGTTTTTGTGGAATTATAGTTGATTTATTTAGATTTGGATTTGTCGAGGTCTTTTCATGGACCTGGCACTTTGTTTCTTTTAGAATCAACACAGATAATGTAGGCGCATTCCTCTTCCAGGAAGGCGCTAAGGAAAGACAAGCACCTTCCTCTCCTAGGAAGGCGCCAATAGAAGTCCAGTGCCTTCCTCTTCTAGGAAGGAACTGAAGGAAAAAAAGCACCTTCCTCTCATAAGGAAGGTGCAACTAGAAGGCCAATACCTTCCTCTCATAAGGAAGGTGCAACTAGAATGCAAGTACCTTCCTCTCATAAGGAAGGCACCGATAGGAAGGTGCCACTAGAAGGCAAGAGCCTTCCTCTCACAGGAAGGTGCCAATAGAATATAAGTGCCTTCCTCTTCCAGGAATGTGCCAATGGTAGTAAGGCACCTTTCACATAAAGAATGTTCCTGACATACTTAGGCACCTTCCTCATAGGGAAGGTGCCCCTGTTCTTCACCTGTTGACCAGACAAGCATGACATGGACAATAATGATTGGTGTAGTTCCAACTCTACATCATGTAGAGCTAAATTGGGGATCACACCAATGTATGAGAATGTCCTACCAATGCCAGGAGAAGCACAAACCAATCAGTGAACACACCACAATTAGAACCAAATGCTAGTTTTAGCAGATGTCAATCACATTTACTAGACTGTCTTAGTTTAGTCTAGAATGAATCGACTATTATAACTTCTTTGCAAAAGAAGTTCTGCAGGTGTGCTATATAAACACACATAGACCTCTCTGAGGATATATAGGATATAGAATATTTTGATAGTAATTATAGAGAGATATACAGAAGAAGCATTATAATACTTTGATAATTGTAATACAGTTCTAAGAGTTTCTAAGTGCGTGTTTAGCTAGGAGGAAGCTTTTGGAGCCTAGGCCCACTCCAAGCTAGTATTTGTTCCCCTATTTTCCCTATGTTTTCTAGATTAGTTTACCAATTTTATAAGATTGTTTATCGCATTGCTATTTCCAGTATTTGCAATAGGTTCATTTCCAGGAATGTGTGAATATTTCCTTTCTATAGATTTAATTATTTTTACGTAAAGTATTGAGGAGTGTATGAATGATTGATAACCATTTGAAACACCCCCCAATAGTAGAACTAGCAGACTCATATCAAGTGGTATTGTAAGAAGTTTTGTTCAAGACCTTTTGCAAGTTTACGAAGCTCCGTGGGTTGATAAATTAAATGCATGGGCATGTGACAAAAGTGGGAAAGAAGTTAACCTTGTTTGTCCCACAACAAATGCCACCTTTGAGCCACTAAAGTGAATGATTGAAAGGATTGGAAAGTGTGCCAGTAGAGATATCGTGTAGCAACTACATTAATGGTAGAAGATACACGTGCTCCAGAAGAGAAAAGTAATAAAAAGCACATACAAAGTCCATTTGAAATTCCTTTACATCTACAAAATAGTAAGAAAGCACAACGATACCTTGGAGGGTTTACTACAAATTAGAAGAATGAAGTTTGCCACATTCGAAATGGCTCCCACAATGTCATCCACTGAATCATCAAAAATAGGGACAAGACTACAAGTTCATGTACATCGGACCAATCGAGTGGCAGATATAGTGATGACAAGAGTAAGGAGAACCTGCCTAAGGACTGGTTTTGAATTTCCATACTTCAAAGGTAATCCAATGCGTCAACAAGGGGTTGGGCCACCCTCAAAATCTAGACCTTTTAGCATAGTAGAGCTAGATAGGGCTTATGCTACAATTGTAGTTTCAGAAGAAAAGAAAGAGGCATTATAAAAATGGTTGTGTTTTAATTTCAAAAGGATAAGGTATGAAGATGAAATGCCTGAAGTCCCTATTCACATTGATGAATTTTCAAGCCTCGAATTATTTTCTATGTTAGTTTGTATGGAGAGTTTGGAATCCAGAAGAATGGTTCATGGATGGCAAATTACTACAACATATTGTATCTCTAATGATAATATGTATAAGAAATATTCCAGAGAGAAGGGTACTAGAGTGATCTATTTTGATTGACCAACTTTTCTCACACAGAGGATACATGAGAAGCTAGTAAACATGAAAAGGGCTATTAATGCTCCTAGTTTTAGGCATTTTTCAAGTCTGGTATGGATGTTCTATGAAGCTACCAAAGATAGAATGCCATGGATTATAGCTAAGGATAAGACCAGTGATGGGGAACCCTTGTCGGTGTATTATTGGATGAATTATTTAAAGAGCAGTGAATCCTATTACAGATTCAACTTGGAATTTTTGGAACCTGCCTTAAGAATAATGTATGATAAGTGCCTTAGGTTGCCACCCTTAGCTAAACATATTTTGAGAAAGAAGTATGCAAAGGAAGGATATTGGTATTTTCTAACAGAAGGCACAATAATCAGGTTATATGGTTTCATGGATAAACCCTTTCTCCTACCCCACTTTGTTACAGAGAGGCTTTTCACCCTAGAGTATTTAAGGCATGTGGAGTACATTAATGTGAACTATGGTTCAGGAAGGAAGAGGAAATATTTACTTACTTACCACCATGAAAATGGTATTATTATCTTTGAGTGGCAGAGCCATCAAATTGATCAATACCTTGATATATTAGGTCTATTTTATATTCCCCAAATATGGAGTTATGATCTTGATGACATTTTCACTGCAAGAAATAAAACCCTGAATGAAGATAAGGCCTATAAGTTTGAAAAAATGCCCAAGGCTCATTTTGAATAGGGAAGAAATAATGATTATACTGCTCTTTTAGAGTGGAATGTTGCAAAGATGAATTAGTTACCTCCATGGTTCGATTTTTACAAACAACTTGTCGATTTTGATCCTGATCATGAGCTCAGTCATCGGATTATAGGGGATGTAATTAGTAATATTAAATTTGAATCTACAAAAATGGACACTCCTGAAGAAGAAGTTGTTGAGAAATGAAAAAGAGAGGATAAAAAAGGACCATGGTATGAAGCAAATATTACATATTGGTGGCATATGAGGGTCAAAATTGGAAAACCCAAATCAAAATTTGGGATGAAAATTGATAAGGAATTTTTGAGAATATATAATAAGAAAATCGAAACCTGGAGACCAAAGGATGTCAGACGTATAGTGTTGATGGTTGAAAAACCCCAAAATGGCTCTGAAACCCTCCCTCCTCCTACACATCAAGAGACTCAAACAGAAGATCCAGAAGCTCCTTCGGTCATAGATAAGGTACTCAAAACCTTCAATCCTACCACTGAGTAGGTGGATAAGTTTCCCAAGGGGTATGAATTGATGATCACAATGTAATATTACAAAGAGAAAGCTGTCAATATCCTAGTAATTGAAACAAGATCCTGACCTCTTTCTTTTGCTCCTGCATCATCGATTGAATTGCAACCTATTTCTAAGCAGTCTCTACTTTTAGGAGTAGTACAAGAAGATGAGTTGGAAGAAGATTCTGAAGATGAGATAACTACTTTTAAATTGGTTTATATAAGGACTAAGAGAGCCCCAAAAAGAGAGGATAGATAAAGTTCAAATAAATAGAAAATGGACATAGAGTAAATTGCTAAAGAGGTAGCTAATTTTGCCATAGAAGGGTTGATTGATAAAGAGCAATAGCTAGAATAGAAGCAAAAAAAGAACACCCTACTTATGTAGGCAAATGTATGGCTTATAATCCCTCTTCTCCTCTTCATCTCCAAGAATCCCCAAAGGAACCTCCCTCCCTTTCTAATAAAGAAGATATGGGAAATGTACCTCCTCCCTCTCATAGTCCACCCCATGTCTCATCAATAGCTATGGAGGTACAAGTCAGTTTTGTTTTTTCAAAGCCACCTCAAACAACACCTTCCACTTCTGATATATTCACTTTGACATCCACCATTATTCCACCTCCTTATTTTTCATCACCACCATCAATGGGACATTGTGTTCCAAGTTCATCCACCCATTCCACTGTCGGTCATGTATATGTTTCTTTAAATTTACCTATATCAACAATAGAGGTAGTTATAGAGTCCACTATTGTGATAGAGACTGCTATAAATATATCTTCACCCCCACCAACAAAAAGTCAATCCACATTTATGTTTTTGATGTCAGCATCTCCCTTGGCTACTAGTTTTTCAAAACCTGTTACTACACCAAAAGAGAAGGTACCCACTCAGAGCATAAATTATTACTACGTAGAGAAGCTTGCCAAGCCTTCAAGTAGGATGGCTATGAGAAGAAAAAGTATGCATGTTGACCCTATTACTAGACAAAGGATATCAAGATCTATGAATTCTACTAGCAAGTAAACCTGAGAATAAAATCACTGCTCAAGATTATTGAGCAGAGGAGGTCACAAGATGTATTGACAAGCTCCCTGCTAAAGACGAGCTGGTGATAGCTAGGGCCCACTTAGATACCTTCTATGTGAAAAATGATATCACCAAAGAGAAGGTGGATAAGCTAGAAAAATAAGTTGAGAAGGTTAAAAAGAGCCTTAATGATCAAAAGGATATAGAAAAATATCTAAAGAAAGAGGTTAGGGGTTGGTAAGAAAAATTTCAAAAGGCCAATAAGTTGAAGGATTAGTTAGAAGAACAAAATAAGCTGAATGAAGAGTAGGCAAAAGAAATTCAAAACCAAAAGCATCAACTTCAGATTGAGAAGGCTAAGTCCTCAGGATTTTCTAAGGATGCTTTGAAAAATATTAAGAAGGAATTGCTTTCTGAGGTTCAAGAGAAGTGTTTAGGACTTCAACTTATAATTGATTATCTTGAAGATGCCAGCCAACTACTCTCCATAATTTAGAAATATTTGGATCAAATAACTGGAGAATTACAACCTATGGTGATTTCGGTAGAACAGATGTACAGGTTGGTTGGTAGTAGACCCAGTGATGCTGCTAAATTGATTCCTAATAAGGAATGGAATCTGGCTGGATTTTCTGCCAAAGTAGTGGTTAAAAATCATAGGGCAATTCAAATAGCTTGGCTACTAGTTGATAGGAGAGACAGGGGGAATAAATATATTATTGAAATAAATAAGGAAATGATTCATGTTGGTTTCAAAGGACTATGGAAGGAGGATCATAGCTTGTTATCTATGGAGGAGGTCTAGCAAAACATAAATGAAAATTTATAGGATGAATCTAGAATTGATTCATTGGAAGAGACACTTTTCCAAGAACATGTTGCCAAACTGATCATGGATTATACTCGGTTGAGATATCTTATGGAAGATCTAGTGACTAGAGGGAACAATTCTAATTATGAGGATTTTGGAGAACTACAATATGTTTATAAGAATATTAAAGAAACATCAAATCCCTCTGAAGAAGCTTGGAAACAGGCTCTACAATCTCTAGAATCTATGATTTAGTTGTTTGGATATACCTCTGGTGAGGGAAATCAGAAAGTACCTACTCTTGAAGAAGAAGCAGAGGAAGAGACTCTAGAAGAAGGAGAACAAGATGGAATAGCTATAGTCCTAGAAGGCGCTCACACTTAAGTCATTTTTTTTTGTACATATACATAAGTTTTGTATTTCTATTTTTACTCTAACAATTTGTCAAAAATAAGCAATAAAGGCATGAAGCCCACATAGTAAGAGTTTTTGTGTGAAGGTATACTTGGTGCAATAAGGATTTATAAATGTGGGTAGATTTGTGTACAGTTATCAAGACAATAGCCATAACTGGTATTTGCGGATCAATGCTAAGTATTTTTGGCATCACTTCGATATGAATCTCTACTCTCTCAGCAAATTGATAAAACTTTCAGAGAGTAGTGTTTGTATGGAAGTTATTCTATAATATATATATTTTTTGGAGAAGTATATTTGAATCCTAATGCCCAATGGATAAGACTCTGAGTTCGATTGGCTTTGCAAGAAAATCCACCCGGGAGGCACCAGAATGTAGGCCCAAAATGGCCACATACTTAGTGAAATTTTATAGAATTTTGCCTAAGTGATAGAGTCATCATTATGCACATATTGCAATGCGATTTGGATTGGATACACAATAGAAGGTATGAACCCATTCAACACTTAGTGAATTTTTCATATTTGAAATGATTTCGAGCAATTTCTTTTCAACTCCGAAATGGTGATGGGTCTCAAATCTTCAAAAGTCTATGAGGAATAATGATGTCAGTGATGAAAAAATGTGGATTGGCATCTTTACAAGTGACTAAGTATGGAAATTCCTGATTCCAGGAGGTTCCTTTATTTTTTTGGCTTTGGATTAGCGTTACCCTCAAATCCACAAAATTTTCAAGGAAATGGTGATGTCAGCAACGAAGAAGTACGAATTGGCAACTCAGAGGACGAATGGAGTGTTTCCCTTCTATAATGATGATAAGGTGGGACAATAGAATGATGAAGGTGTGAATTCATGACAAAAGGCTATGTGACTAACTCCAAACCCAAAATGGTGACAAGGTAGGGTGTTTTATCCTGAAGGTTAGCTAGAATGGAGGAGTTACTTCGCACCATGGTGGGCCCAGATTGGCGATTACATGCCAGTGCACTTGTTCCGCTTGAAATGAAATCCACAAAAGTAATAATGAAAGGATGATGTCATCAACATTCTAATGCGGATTGAAGAAGACAATGCAGAATATGATGTATTCTGAGGAACAAAGGGCGGATTCGATGCTCAGATATTAGGGGTCCAGATTGGAGATTCCATAGCTTTTGATGCAGAAGGATGATGTCACTAATATTTTAAAGTGGAATGGCGCTTGATTCTCCTTACCATTTTTTATAAAGCTTATACCAGATTGGATCTTAACCATACAATGAGGAGAATCAATGGTGGAGGTTATGTTGACAAATCTTGGATGTTTAAAGAACATTTCTTCACTAGGATTATAACAGTTAGTTGGAATATGAAGCATCGAGGGTTTTTTCTAGAAGATCAAACCAGGGGTGGTTACGAATTAATGATGGTAGATCGCTCCCAAGAAGAATTGATGAAAATGCATGATCTCCAATGGCCTGAACTCTAGTTGTGTCGAGTAACCAACAAGTTGTAGAGACCTCGACCTACAATGGTAGATAATTCTCACTACAATTCCTAGAGGATGAAACAGTAAGCTGATGCCAGCTAGATATGTTTGCTGAGATATCAAAACAAGATCTTTGTATTGCTTATTTATTTTAATTTTACAAAACTATAAGTAGAGGTCGAGCCCTCGTTTTTAAGGGTCGTCTCTAGCATTTTTTCCTATGCTATTGTAAGTATTCTTGAAAATATAATGGAAGGAGCATTACATTGATATTCACCTCAAATATGCGTTCTTGTATCTAATAGAAGAGGTTCAAATTTTTTAGTTGTATTTCTATAAATGCTTTAATGGTTAGTTTGTGCCTAATTAATGGATTACTAGCTGTTATAGCAATTGAAATCTGCTTCTGATTTTGTTCTATGTTGTTAAGGAGTACATTTATGTGAAATATAGGTTTTTGTGAATTCTATTATTTGGATTATCATTATATAGATATTGAAATTACTTGTTGCAATATTTCTATGATGTGCATTAATGAATAAGTAACAATATGATTTGAGATAATGTTGGTCTGAGTATGTATCTTTGGTATGGTTTTTGGGAGATTCTTATGGTAGTACAATGTTTTTAACCTATCCATCCACTATTATTCACATTTATCTAACCCTAATATTCTCTTACCCTAAACCTCAAACCCTAAGTGAGCATAATTGTGTCAACAACCTGTTAAGTTGACAAGGAACCAACCTACTCTAGAGACTGGATCGAAAACCCTTGTTTTGGTCCATCTAATGTTGAGTGCTGAGTTGTAGCTATCGGGTGCAAGCCTAGACAAAAAATAATAAGATAAACAACCATAGTATTGAGTGAAAACTTGGTGTAATTTAGTGCCCAAAACCTCCTAGATGATGCAAATGATGACTATCCAAAATTAGGGTTGGCAAACACAGGGACCATGCTAGATTATGATACCTAGTGGACTACCAAGTTATGGCAGGGTTGCAATCCTTTGGGTTAATCTATAGATGAGGTAGTCATAGAGGGTACATAAGAGGATCCTGAGGGGTGATGTACTCACCATAAAACAAAGGGTAGCTAGGCTAGGCCACTATAGTAGAGGAGGAGGCCCGATATGGGAATGAGGGCAAGGAGGAGCCTGATGATAAGGTGTCATAGCTTAGAGCCCAAATATCTAGTTTACAGTCTCAGTTGCAGATAGTGTAGATGTATATTTTGGGGAGGGATACCTCCATTGCTATATTATAGGCTCATATGAGAGTGGTCCAATATTATCTCATAAAGGGATAGGTACAGTGGTGGGGCTTCGAGGAGGAGAGGACTACTTTTTAGACATAGGTGGATTTGGCTACTACAAATATTGATAATATCACCACTTAGTGGGATCTTCTCTAGGTGTAGCTAGATATCAAGACTACAGAGTGAGATGCACTCAGGGTAGCTAGTGGTGCCCCTTCTACTTCACAAGATACAATAGTTGTACCAGTAGCTCAAGGACCCATAGGTTTGAGTGGTGATACCAAGATAAAACACCTATAGGTATTATTAGAGGATGCTACCACATAGGTGATCATAGATTCTAGTCTTATTGTGGAACTATAGACACAAGTTAGACTACTGGGTGACACTCCTAGAGAGCAGTCTATGGCAAGAGGGTCTAGGACTTGGAGTGAGTCTAGGAATTATTTAGTGCATTTGAGCCACCAAGTAGGTGGTAGCTCAGAGAGATCTATGTGAACTAGCTCTAGATGAACACATAGAGAGGGGGGAGGTGATAGAGGAGACCAACCAGGGGGTGTAGACCCTTTTTAATACAAATTTTTAGATTTTTGTACCATTTTTTAGTGTAAAATCTAAGGATCTATCCACCTTGATTCTAGGTTTGGACATAGTTAAACTAGACCACTAGGCAATACAGGCCACCTAAAGCTAGTTTATTTGTAAATTGCTTAAACCTACCCCAATGTTAGGTGGGATTCATTCAGATCATTTTTGTATTGGGTATCACTCTATGGTTTCAATTATTAACCATTCCAGGGATTCAAGATCTTCATCCCCTTCTTTTCTTTTGATTTATTGGGATACTTGCTCATGTATAGTGATAAAAATTACTATTTATTTTGTATTTTTATTTTTCTTTTGTTTTGAGCAAGGTACTGGATTTGATTTTGGTATTTTACTCCTTTTTGTAAGCAATGGATTTCTTGGGTAGGAGGAAACTTGTCCTTTTACCAATGATCACCACTCTAGACCATGCACATCATAAAATGAGCAAGTAAAAAAATTTCTCTTAAGGTAACTAGGACCATTTTGAAGTGTTCATCCTTCCTTGTCCTAGTTAGGATTTTTAATATGTTTTATTACTTATGGGACTTTGACCTACGCTAGGTGCTATCAAAACTAGAGCTCATCCCCAAGAGCAAAGTAAGCTTTCCATAAAACCTAATAATACCACTAGGTATGGCTGAATGACTAGAAATCCCTAGTATATTCCTCTTAGCAATGATAGGGGTTGTGTTGAGAAACACAATTACTCACAAGGATGATGGATGATGATTATGCATAGATGCATGATTGAAATACAAATGTGGTGTTGTTAGTAATATTGCAAACACAACCTATCCTAATGCAAGTATGATGGATGGAAATTCCTAAATGCAATGCAGCTAAATGAATGCATGCGCAAAATGAAATGCATGATGCAAATGTTTTTAAATTTTTACGTTTTGTAATATTTTTGGATTTTATTGCTTTTTGATTTTTATGGTTTTTTTTGTTTTCCATTTTTTTGATTATTTTTAATGTTTTTGAATTTTTTAATTTATGTGTGGAATGCCTTAAGATGAAGGATTTTGAGAGGTTCAAGCTCTTCAACACCTTAAAGCGATGTTAGGTGATATGTTCCAAGTACTATCTTCTCTGAGATGATATATGGACCTAACCAGTTGGCCATAAATTTATCTCGTAAGTGTGGTGGTAGGTTTGAGTTCTGTTGGTTCTCCTTCAATACAAGATCACCAACTTTAAATTCTCTCAAATGGAATTTATTGTTATAAGCTTATTTTAGGTGTTCTTGATAAACTCAAAGATTCTCAAGGGTATTCACATGATGTTCATCAAGAAGTGTTAGTTGATCGAGGTGAGCTTGCCATGCAGTGTCATCATTGATGAACTCTTTCAATGCGATGGATAGAATTGGTATTTCCAACTCTAAGGGTATAATGATCTCAATACCATATACTAGTGAAAATGGGGTTGCCCTAGTGGGCATCTGTATACTAGTCCTATAAGCCCATAATGCAATGGGTATCTATACATTCCAATATTTATGGTTTTCTTGTACCATATTTTTCAAGATGGCTATGACTATCTTGTTTGCAGCTTCAACTTGCTCGTTTTCCTATGGATAGTATGAAGTCACAAAACTATGTTGTACATTGTAATTGGACATTAAAGCCCTTATAGTTTTGTTTTTGAATGATGTTCCATTATCCAAGATTATTTTGGATGGTATCCCAAAATGACTTATGATATTGTGAAGTATGAACTCCATAATACATTCTCTAGTTGTCATTGTTAGTGGGATTGCTTCCACCCATTTTATAAAATACTTAGTAGCCATTATAATGAATGTATGCCAGCTCGATGACAGGGGAGAGATCTTGCCAAGTAGATATAGACCCCACTAATCAAATGGCCAAGCCACTTGAATGGGTTGTAAGGCATGTTATGGCAAGTGCACAAGATTAACATGATGCTAACATTTAATTCATTTCATGACATACGCGATGTAATCCTTCTCCATAGTGGGCCAATAATAACCCATTTGAAGGATGCACTTGATGATGACCATGCTATTGAAATGGACACTACACGTACCATCATGAACTTGTGAGATTACCCAAGCTGATTCTTGGGGCTCAACACAATGAAGGAGAACTCCATCATAGCTTCAATGGTACAAGATGTATCCTAAAAACACATACTTTGTCACTTTATATTTGAATGTGTATTTTGTATTATGTGAAAATCCTTACGAGATTAAACCAAGCTTAAGGAAGTCATGAAGTTGTGAGATACAATATTAATAAGCTTCTACCTCAACTGACAAGATGACTTGTTCCCCTTATAGTTTGTTATTTGCGAATGTAGACTGGGCCACAACCTTGTGGTGAATGGTGGTGCCATTCCCCATAGGACCCTACGAGATCAAATACCCCTAGGGTGCCTTCTTAAGAAAGTATCTGGATTTATAGAACCAATCATGATTTGGTTCTATATGAATCATGTTGATTGATTCTTTTTTATTGAAAGCCTCACACTGCAACACAGCTTGTAAAAGTGTCTTCACATGAATGGTAGTGAAATCAAAAGATATATTCTGAGGGATAAAAGACCCCAAATATGCCATAGTTTCTACAAATATATTTGACATATGAGGGATTGCCTCAATGTCATACCACTATAGTTGGGCTAGATAAGTGTCAAAAATATCCTTATAAGATTTTAGGATAGGACACCTGCATTGAAAAAGTTTCTTAACCTAATTGACAATGAGAAGGGAGTCACCAAAGATGTTTAATATTTTAATCTTTATGGTGATTGTTGTTTGGAGGTTCAATATTAGGGCATCGTATTCAACATTGTTATTGGTACAAGGGAAGTCTAGTTTAAATGACAAAGACATTGGAGCACCTTGTGACATGAAAAAGACAATTTCTACACCACCCCCTTGCTCACACTTTGAACTATAGAAGAACAAAGTCATATCAACTTTTTTATCTCATTCTTTAGGTTTGAGAGATTTTTATAATGCAAATTCTGCATTATCAAGAAGCTCTATGATAAGAGGCTTACTATCTTTGAGAGGTGCCTCTGCCAGCTTATCAGCTATGACCTATCCCTTGATGGACTTTTGGCTGATGAATTCCAAATCAAATTCTATCAATAGCATGATCCACTTTGTAGTACATGTTTTATGATGTCTTGCTCATCATATACTACAAATTATTCTATTTGGATATTACATACATCATATGACTTAGCATGTAGTGGCATAACTTATTTATTGTGAACACCACTACTAAAGGAAACTTCTCCATGTATGAATACCCTAGCTCATAACTGACCAAGGTGCGACTGATATAATATATCACTTGCTCTTTGTCTTGCACATTATTTTGGGCTAACATGGTTTCCAGTGCAAAGTTAGTAGCCAATATATAAAGTAGAAATAACACATCTGGCCTTGGTGGAGCCAATACTGGTAGTGTTTCTAGATATTGCTTAATTTTAGCAAAGGCCACATGATAGTCCTCATACCAATTTAATGAGACTCCCTTGTGTAGTAGTCGATTCATGGGTTAGCATTTGTTTCATAGTTGTGCAATGAATCATTTTATGGATGCTACTTTGCCTTACAGGATTCTTAGCTATTTGATATTTGTGGGAGGACACATTTCTAGTATGGCCTTGACCTTTTCTAGGTCAACTTCAATCCCTTGTTTATAAATTATGAATCCCAAGAGTTAACCTGAAGTTACTCTAAAAATGCACTTCTTGGGATTCAAATTGACATTATGCTTTATCAGGCGATCGAATACCTTTCTGAGAACCTCAACATGCTATTCATATAACAATGACTTTTCCAATAATTCATCAATATAATCCTCTAGGATTTTGTGCATGTAGTCATGAAAAATGTATGTCATGGCTCGTTGATATGTGGCACCAACATTTTTAAGGTTGAATGACATAAATTTGTAACATAATATTTCCCATGGCGTTGTGAACATGGTTTTGTGTTGGTCTTTGAATTTAATCTAAATTTTATTGTAACTAGAAAAATCATCCATAAGAGAAAGCATCTCATGACTTACAGTTGCATCTATGTTGGGCAATGATAATGAATTCTTGGGCGTGCCTTGTTGAGGTCTCTAAAATCCATATAGATACAAATTCTTCCATAAGGTTTTCCTATAGGTACCATGTTTGATACCCATTCCGGATAGTCGATGGAGATAATAAACTCTACATCCAACAATTTTTTAAACTCGTCCTTAACCATTAATGTAGTGGTTGGATGCATTTTTATAATCTTCTGATTGATAGGCTTTTTAGAGGGGTCTAGAAAAAGGTTATGAGTAACCATTTTTAGATCTAGCCCCAACATATATTTGTATATCCAAGCAAGGAGATTAAGTCTCTCTTTCAATAGAGGGATGAGGTTGGCATGCTCATCAAGAGATAGACTCTCTAAAATTAACCTTCTTAGGATTAGTGAGATCATAATTTATATCCACATCAAAGGTTTCCTCTATTGACATGTGTGATCCCTCCTTAAGCTGGTGAGGCGTAGGAATTGGGTGGATTTCATCCGCTAGGTTTAAAGGTTCCACATCGGAATTACCCCTAGCATGATAAACATCATGTGCGCAACCTAGTGCAAAATGAAATGGTTGTAATATTTCTTCATTGGAAAAGAAATATTCAGGCTCTAAAGATGAATAAGCATGATCCCAATCAATAGCATCTAGATTAATACATAATGGTTTAGAATGATCAATTGGGTTGTGGAGTGGAGTGGTTAGATCAATGGAGATCATGTTGATGGAATGGGTTAGATCTCTAGGACCACATATGTGTAACTCTACATTATTAGTGATATTTATATACCTGAGATGTGGCTCTAGGAGTATAGGAATATTCGAATATTATCTTTGGATATATTGGAAAATGGGATCATTTGGCTTAAGGAGCTATCGATATTTAGGTGGATCGAGGAAAAATATGTGATAAAATTCATCTATATTAGTCGGTCTCCCCATGATGCGTGGGCTAAGATAAACTCTTTGATATATTTCATCCATGTCAAATGGCTCATTGCGGTGACATAAATATCGAGGCCCAAGGTAGGCCATCTTGATCTCATCTTCGTAGTCACTATCGTCAATGAAGTATCCATTATTCCTATCCACTAGATCCATGGGTAATAGATGGCATAAATGTTAAGGGCCTAAGTAGTCCAACTTAGTATCATCCTCATATTATTCATTATTGAGGAGTCCTCATCATCATCTATTCTAGAATCACATTCTGGTCCATCTCTTTCAGAAATGGATTCTGCTTTAACTTCCTCATAAGAAACTTTTGATTTAGTGTAAACTGTTAGGCTCAAATTATGAATTTGCATGCCTATGTCATCGGTAGCTTAATGGATTTCAATATCTAAGTTAGCTATTGGAATGTCTTTTGGATCAGCATCCATTGATATGTCATCATGATAAATATTAGGTGGTTCGATAGCAACCATAGTCACTAGTCGGTTACCCCTTCACATGTAGGAAGAATTAGGGTGATAAGGATTCCAATCCATATTATACCCTAAAATAAGGTTCAGATGATGGAGAGATGATGCTAAAAGCTCATCCTATCCTCTTATATGGTAGCCCAACCCAAACCTATCAGTTGGTAACTGATATTATGGTTCATAGGGAGTTCAATGCCCTTTCTCAAATAAGCCTATACCGTAACCATGCCAATGACGTTCAAAATAATGCAAGGCAAAATTTAGGTTGGATAAATAATGAACATTCACTAAGAATAGTTCATCATCATCTTCATCTATGGGCGTGTGATTAGAAAGTTAGTTAAGACCTCCATAGATGAAATTTGTTTGGTTGGATGGCATCCCTAGTGGTACCATTGTTCCTACAGTAAAGTGATGGGCTTGAGGTATTCCCATATCTTGTGCAATCTCAATAAAAGGCATGAATGTCATGTTCTACACTATATACTCTGCTATCCTAGGATTAACTAAATGCATGGTCACCTATGACACAGATGACCCAACTGGAGAAACAAGTGAAGCAGGCTAAGGTGCCTCCCTGACTTCATTTTGCATGTCTCCTTAATCCATGGGACAAGAGACTTTAGCATTGGCTACTTTAGAATTTTATTTTTACTCTTTCTTGCCCATTACTACCTTGAGCTTCTGGTCATTTCTAAGCATTGTTGATGCTATATGATTTTTTGAAGTTGTTTTTGCATGTACAGATGGTCGTAGTGCTAATATCAAAGGTCCAACACACACTTCCTTTAGTTTAACCTCTGGATGTTTAATGGGTGACATTGGCCATATATCTAGGTGTGTTGAAGGGAGTATGAAATCTCCAAGAAAATATACTTGATTCACATATTTAAATGGCTCCTCATCGGAAGGAACCATGTGCACTTGCCCCTCATGTATATACTTGATACATTGATGTAAAATTGAGGGAACACAATACATATCTCTAATCCAAGGTCTCCCTAAGAGGATGTTATATTGCATTGCACCTTCTAGTACATGATACATCATAGGGATGGTCTTCAGTCCAAACTAAATAGGTAAGACTATAGTATCAACCATTGAGAATAGTGTATCGTTAAATTCTCTCAAAGTGAAAGTCGATGGCACAATATACAATTTTGGTAGTTTCAAATATGCCAATGCCTTAGTAGTAATAATATTGATTGAATACCCTGTGTCAATCAATACCTAATTGAAAGGTGTGTGGTTGACACATGTAATTATGTGGAGCAGCAGGTTTGCTATAGCATTAGAAACCATTTTAATCTCGTGATCATGAAATTGAATCACTGACTCTTGGCACTGTTGCACATGTCCCAAAAAAATTGTAAATGCTTCTAGGTCTTGGGACTGAACTTCAATGGACCTCAATATGTCCATTAGAACCTCCCTATGCTTAGGAGACTATTGTATTAATTCATAAACTGATAGCTTTGCTAAAGCTATCTGAAGGCTTTGCACCAGCCTATTTCTAATGGTCACCACTAGTCTAGTTGGTGGGCCTAGCATATTATTTTATGCTAGAATTTACAAGGGCATAGCTTGAACTCTGAATGGATTTGGAGGTGGATCTAGTCACTCGTACCTCCCTTTTATTGTGATAATGTTTACCATACCGATAAAGCCTTATGTAGGTTCCTTAATTCATACTTGGTTCACTTGGCTGGCATTGTTCCTCAGAGGCTTGTGGTTTGGCAAAGGATTTTTGAAAATCCCCATATTTTAGTTATCTAGAGCCTAAGGGTTTTTGATAATTAGCTTATCTTTTTCAATTATTTTTTGTACCATGTGTTTAAAAATATAACATCTTTCAATGTCATGTCCTTTCTACCTGTGGTATGAGCAATATTGATCATCCCTATACCCTTTTAGTTTAGGTTGTTTAGGGTCTTGCAACTTGATCTCAGGTAAGTTGATAGTATTAACCTCACACAGTTGATGAAATATTGATGTTATTATCATAGTTGGTCACCCATAGTAGATATGAGGTAGATAAGAATTAAAATTTAGTGGATCATCATAGAGGTGCCTTTAAATGAACTCAAGGTATTATGTCTAAAAAGGACCCAACATAGAATGGCTTATTTCTGGTAGAGGGAATTGGCATCCCATATTCTCAAAATATTGATAAAGGATAACCCTAATGCTATGGTTAAAATGTCTACATTCATGGAGAATGCCAAAAATATGGGATGACCATCCAAAGCATCCTTTATATCATAGAGGGATATAATGTAAACCCTAGTACCTAAGAGATCTTGGCCTCTCCTATCCACTTGAGAGATGTTTGTAGTGCCATGGACTTGAAATGTGGTCATGCCTAGAAAAATGTATTCCATGGATACTATTTGTGAACCTTTTTGAGTTCATGGCAAAAAATATAGATATATCTCAGTTTGGTTAGTTTTTGGGTTACAAAATTAAGCTACAGGAAAACAAAATTTGATACAAGAGAAACTACAATAAATAGATTTAGTATTGTGCTACTATAAAATAAACAACAAGAAAAATGATTAGAAACCTACAACTAATGCTAATAAACCTTCCACTATTCTAGAGAGTGGCCATTTCTCCAAGGTTTAGTAGAAGGAGGAAGAATTCAACAGAAAAACTAGTTTGAGTTAAAAGTTTCATGCAAGAAAGTTGAAAGAGTCATATTAAGACAAAATGTGGATAGTCAAATTGCTACATTATTTATTCAAATACTTACTTTGTATATATTTTCTACTAACTTTGACCAATGGAGATGCAATATTATTTATAAGCAAATTTATAACTTATTTGTGTATGAATGAGATTTATTTTGGAAAACAACCTATCCTGAATTGATTATACAATCTTGGGGATTAAATCTAACCAATAAAATTTGAAACAACAAGTCAAATTAGATAAGTATCCCTATTTTACATATTTTTTCACTACTAACTAACATGAAATAGGTCTAAAATAAATCTAGATTGGATCTGAAGTTTCCAACACATATTTTCTAGCTCTAATTTACCTACAATTCTATTTTGTTATGGTGTGGATGGACTATAGGTGCTCCATATTATATGGTAGGTTATTTAACTTATGCATTATTTCTATCTAATCATTAATTGGTTGATTTCAAAGTCAAATACATGACTCCACTTTTTGACCATGTGCTAAAAAATTATATTGACCATTTATTTTGTCACATTCTTCCTTTTTACCACAAACATGCACTTTTCTTCTCTTGGATATTACGAAGCATTTATTGCAATTATGCTATGTAGACCTATGCTAATCTAGTGGCTACACTTTTTATACATAATTTATAGTTTGGTGCTAGATCACTACAACAACATAGGAACATTGAAGAAAAGTGATCTAAAATAATGCTCCATTACATTTTTAGATTTATAAACTTATCCATAAATTTTAATAAAATTATTCCTAACTTTATTCTACCTTTCAATAAGTTAAAATCATGCAATTAATCCTAAAACACACAAAAATCAGTCCAAAATAGCAATTAAAATATTTTCTTCAATCTACTACGTTAACACTTAATATTAACATAATGATCAAAGTACTTGGCAAATACTATAGAATTTTAAATAAAAGTAGGCAAAAAGAGTTAAAATGTTTTTGAATAATGAGATATTTTATGGTCTCATAACTCCTCTTCACGTATCCTAATGCATGTCCTTATGCATTCTATCTGGCCAAGGTGGTGTGTATAGATATATCTTTGTATAAAATTTCCTAGAACTTGTTTGTTGATGAATGGTATCCTTTGTTCCTTTGTATTTCCTCTAGCTAGACTTGGAACTAATGCTTTGGCTATGGTTCAGTATCAAAATAATATGAAATAGGGATTATTATGGTATTGGTAAAAAGAGTAGGCCTATCCACTCCTATCATAGTGTTGTGATTACTTGAATTATTATTGCTTCTCTTGTGTGGGACCACATAAAATTGGTAGGTGAGATAGGTTCCCACTTTTTCAAGGTGATGGATAGTTCATCCCACTTCTACCTACATGCTATTATTACCCTGTTAAAGTCTTTTCAATAAAAATTATGAAAATTGGTTATGCTTTACTAAACATGCTTAAGGTATATTTCTCCGATTGCCAAACTTCCCATCAAATAAAAATGTACACTAATTAGAGCTCTCAGGTTTTGTTTGTCATGTCATAGTAGGATCCCAGGTCCTATATACCTAGCCTTATATTTTTTCACCTATTTTTGTCATAATATTTGATTAAGCATGGTATAGGTAAAAGCTCTCAAATAGACATCACTAGTATAAATATGAGGCAAAAATTGCACATCATCATGAAGTTCAAATTTGTGCACATATAAGTCACACAATAAGTTTTTTTTTTGTTAGACTATGCAAAAATGCTTCAATGAAAACCTATCTAGTATACAAATCATAGGTAATCTTAGAGCATATTCTCACCACCTACCATCTATAATATTTCAATCTTAAAATAGACTATAAATGTGGACATGTGATCTACACTCCACTACTTTCTTTGCAATATAGCACAAATATTTGAATTTTGTCCTCAAGGTTGCCAATTATTCATTTTGTTTTCTATTCTACTCTTATAAGGTATGCATTGTCACAAGGCATCCCTCTAGGTGATGGTAATAAGTCATCCATATTGAAACTGTTGCATTATGGTTATTCAATGTAATACCCTATGTGATCACAACAACTAGTTGTGGAATAAGAATGTCTAGAGATTCATCTGGTGCTTCTCTCCTTGTAAACTACTCAATGTCTACTACCTCCATAATAACATATTTTATTATAAACTCTGCATTTGATTTAGGTTTATCTTGTTTATTTTTTCATCTCAATACTTTGTATACTAGGATCTCTTACATCAGAGCACTTCCTTGTATTTCTTATTCTAGAGCTTGAATTGGCATGTTTTTACTTGGTATCTATGTTGGCGATTGTTTTGTTGTAGCTTGTGGTGGTGCTTAATCTAGAGAATTCCCTACTTGTGTGGAAATATTTCCAATTTCCATAGATACTTTTCCATTACATCATACAAATACTTTTAGAATATTTGGTCCCCTTTATTTTGAAGCAATAATATTTATAATAGGGCTTGATGAAATGGGACCCTATTATTTAGAAACAATTGTAGTATAACAGGGCTGGATGGAGTTGGACCCTATTCCTTAGCCTCCTAACTATGATGAAACTAAATAAAAAATACTAATAGTATATTTGTTTCTTCTAACCCTAGATTTTTTCCACGAGATACATCTTCTATCAACCTATTTTTAATTTCATCTAATTCTTGTAAGAGTTGAGAGATGTACTTATATTTTTTCTCAATTTTCTTCTTAGCTTCCTCCAACCATTTATATTGAGATTTAATAATGACAAGGTAAGCATTCATGTTTACTAGAACCTAATCCTCCACTTCTACTTCATATTTACTATGTTCCTCTCTCATATCAAGGTGACTATGCAAAATCATCATTAGAAGTATAATGTGGTTCTACTAGAATGTCTTATTCAATTGAGTAAGTGGAAATTGAATTTGAAGCTGGCATTATAGATGGAGAATCTCTCTCCTATGACTCCCCTATTTATATAGGTACATAAAAACCCTACTCATATTCATCCTCTATTATAATCAACTTCTATATTCTTCATTTTTGGGCTTCAAGAGATGTTGGCATTTGACTTAGAGTAGGTAATGTTTATCTCTAACTCACACTCCTCTTGAGAGGAGGTTGTTTTGGTGGAGTCTTTGCTTCATAGTATTCAATTTGTGCTTCTTCCTTCCCTCCATTTGAAATAGTTAAAATTGATTTGGTCACCCTTTAAAGTGCCTTTGTTTATTTTTTGGGATGCATTGATGATTCATTTTGTGCATCAAATTTCTCCAATAGCTCTGGTGTTAGACCTTGTTATGCCTGTCTTTATTGGTTGTTGTGTATCTCTAGAAACCTTGGTCTACTTTCTTCTACTTCCTTGTTTCTTAATACATGTCTAGAATAGCCTTGTTAAATCATTGGTACATCTTTAATAACATGTAGTAAAGGGATTGCAATATTCAAACATTTTAATTTCTTTACCAAATCAGATTTTGAATATGTTTTTGATATCTTAAATCATTCAGGATATGGTAGTTTCTAAAATAAATAAGGTAAATTATCTTAAGGGAGGCTTTCTTTTATTTTTCTTTTTTTTGTATCTTGTCATTGTTGTTTTGGTGCAGGTGGATCTTCTTGTTTATTCTCATCAACTTTAATTTCTACAATTATAGGTGGATTAGATTTAGGAAGTGATCTTCCTCAATGCAGTTGAATGTCATTATAGTCAATAAAATTTGGTATGGTTGTGTCTTTCAATTCATCCATATAGATAGGAGTTGCTTGTCTAGTATTATTAGAATTAACCATAGGTTGAGCCAAAAGTGGATTTTTTTTTACTTGTGGTTGTTTTTGTTGTTGTACTTAAGGGAAATTTTAGATAGAATCATGAAACAAATCTTATTGTTAGTTTTGATGCCATCATTGCCCTTGGTACGGTTGATGTTGTTGTACCCATTTTTATCCTCACATATGTGGATGTGACCATGTTGGATTTTGTTGATTCTATTGTTTATTTGTCCATATAGGTTGATACCACTCTTGATATGATGTCCATGGTGGTTGACCCCAAGGTTGTTGAGGTGGTTCTAAAGTAGACCATGGCATAGACCAAGGATTATTTCCTCAATTAATGGGAAATAGAGAACCATTTTGATATGGATATTGAGTAAAATTACCCCCTTGTATTTGTACTACAAAAATTAAGTTCTTTTGTAGGTTGAGATTGTTTTTCCATGATGGTTTTTACTCTAGGTAAAAATGACATTGGTCCATAGGATGTCCCTTTTCACAAATACTACATATGGTAGATATGGAAGTCTTATTCAAAGGACAATCATGAAGAGCATGCTCTTCATACATGTTGTGAAATAGATAGCTAAAGGTTTAGTAGATATATTCTTTGTGTCAATTTCATCTAATGTTGTGTTAATATACACTAGAATATCAGTTTTAAGGTTACCAAAATCTTCCATTAATTATTTCAATTTATTTCAATTGTTACAAATTTTACATCTTCTATGTCTTGTATGGAAATAATTCTTTTAAATTTTCATGATTGCTTGAAAATTAATTGCATATACATATCCTTTGCCTACAATATCCAACACATATCTTGATTCATCCTATAATTCTATCAAGAATATAGTTTTATTAAGTTCTAGTTCTACATCATCACATCTCATATGAATGAAGAAAAATATTTCTAGATAATATTCTAAACTTTTCTCTTCCTCCTATTTCATCATAAAAAATTCATCCTTTTGATTCTTTACTTGATAGTATTCTTGGTATTTTTTCCAAAATAATCTTTCCATTTCATTCAATTTTTTTATTGAATTAGATGCTAAGCCCATAAACCATATTAGGGCAAAGTATTTTAGCATGGAAGGAAATAATTTGAGTTTTTTATTGTCATTTGTATAGTCATAAGTTTGGCATACAAAATTTTCCTCTCTTAAATAGAGGAAAAATTCATAAGGAATGCATCTCTAGCTTGAAATGGAGGACTAATCCAGTTCCATAAACCAAAGCATAGAGTATGCACTAATGGATGTTTTGAAACTGGTATAATATTTTTGCAAGGTAGGATATAACTATAGATGTTTATCTCTACCGATTTTATTGATGAGCTTCCTGATAATTTTTACAAGAGCATTATTAGAAGCTTTAGCTTGGTTGTTTCCTTGAGGATAGTACTGTGTAAAGCATTTGTGTTCAATATTCTATTTAGCATACTTTTTTTGGACATATGCAACTCCCCTAAAAATTAGTAATACAAAGGTGAAATGACTTTCATGGGACCTTCTTGGTTAGGATCTAATCAAATAGGATATTATAAAGTTTTGATAGATGTACTAATTTAACCAAAATGGAGCATATTATTGTCTGCTTTTGGGTTCTCTTGTAAGCATACCATTATACATTTCCAACAATAACTATAGATTCTCTTGAATTGTCTTTATCGTATAGATTTTTCAGGTGTAGATGGTGTTGTACTACCAATTTGTTCCTATTACAATTCTCTCTCAGGGTATCCTACACTTCCTGAAGTTGATGATTGTGATTCTACTAATATTATAGCATTTTTAGGAATCATAAAATTAGGCAACTCAGGTATATATTGAACCTATTGTTGTGGATGTCTTCTTCCTATGGCTCATTGGAAGTTTACTCTAATAAATCTACCTCTTTCATATCTAAGTCTATTCATACATCCTATTTTAAAAGACTCCTATTCTAGTGTCCTAATGTCTTAAATGCAATTCTAGGCAATGCAACTATTTTCATGCAATTTTTTTTTATTTTTTTATTATTTTAAATTAAAAAATACTCTAGGGATCTTAATCTATACACTTCACAAGATAAAAATTAACATTGAAGGACTTATTTATTCTTTAACAATACCACTTTGTTCCATAATAACAACATCAAAAAGTGGTGAGTATCATTAATGTTTTCTTCTTTGTTTTCAAACCAAGGTGTCGTCCTAAGGTTGTATGCAATAGAGATCTTAGAATTGCATCTTGAATATCAAGGTTCTAGACTATCTTAGGAAAACTAAGAATCACTATGTCTTTGCAATATTAAGAAAACTATGGTAGATTCCAGAATTTGAATTGAAATAAATCCTATTTAATTGTAGAAATAAACCAACTAAAATTCAAAGAACTAATGTAATATAAACTAAAATGAAACTCAATTCATGTTGAAATAAAAACAGGGTTAAATTTTGAAATAAAACTAGTTGCAATAGAATGTAAATTGGAAGCATTAACTATAAATGATAGACTGGAATGAAAATAGGGGATAATAGAATTTATGCCATAAACTTTTAATGAAAATAAAAACACACTTTTGTAATGAGATAAAATAAATTAAGCTATAGGAAAAAAAATTATATATACAAGAAAAATATAGTAAACATATTTAATACTATGTTGTTGGAAAATAAATAACAAGAAAAAAATGATTAAAAACCTACAACTAATGCTAATAAAACTTCCACTATTCTAGAGAATGGACCTTGCTCTAAGGTTTAGTAGGAGGAAGAATTTAGTAGAAAAACTAGTCTAAGGAATCAAAAGTTTCATTCAAGAAAGCTAGAAGAGTCAGATTAAGACAAAATGTGTATAGTCACATTATTGCATTCTTTATTCAACTACTTACTTTGTCTATTTTGTCTACTAACTATTTCCAATGGAGATACAATATTATTTATAAGAAAATTTATAACATATTTGCCTATGAATGAGGTTTATTTTATAAAACAACCTATACTAAATTGATTACATAGTCCTATGTGTTAAATCTGACCAATCAAATTTGAAATGATAGGTCAAAGTAGATAAGTCTCCCTATTTCACACCTCTATTCGCTACTAACTAATTTGAAATAGGTCTAAGACAAATCTAGGTTGAATCTAAAGTGTCCAACACATATTTTCTAGCTCTAATTTCCCTAAAATTATATTCTATTCTAGAATAGGTTAAGTATAGGTTCTCCAGATCATACAGTAAGTTATTCTCCTTATGCACAATTTCTACTCGATCGATGATTAGTTGATTTTAGAGTCACATACATGACTCCTTTTTTTGACCATGTTGTAAATAAATTATTTTCACCATTTATTTTGTTGTATTCCTCATTTTTACCACAAACCTACACTTTTCTCTCTTGGATGATTTGGAGCACTTTCTGCAATTCTATTATGTAGGCCTATGTTGATCTACAGCCTTCACTATTAATATAGAATTTATATTTTGGTGCTCGATCACTACAAAAATGTAGGAACATTGAGGATAATTGATCTAAAATAATGCTCCATTAGATTTTCAAATTTATAAACTTATTCATAAATTTTAATAAAACTATTCCTAACTTTATTCTACCTTTCAACAAGCTAAAACCATGCAATTAATCTTAAAACACACCAAAATTAGTCCAAAATACCAATTAAAATATTTTATTCAATCTACTATATTAACACTTAATATCAAGCACTTGGAAAATACTATAGCATTTTAAATAAAAGTAGGCAAAAAGAGTTAAAATATTCTTGAAAAATGAGATATTTTATGGTCTCATCAGACACAACTAAAGTATGTTGGAAATCTAGCCAGCCATACATTAAAAAAAAAATTTAGGCTGTTAGATGACGTTTTCAGCCTTGGAGAGCATCTCCTCTTAGAGGATACAAAACAAAATTGTAGAGCTTCGAAATATGTACAATATACAAAAAAATAGGCTCAAACGGACACCCGAAACAAAAGTTATGGCCAAAAAACTAATATATGTAATAAACACCGTCGATGTAGATCCGACGGATGTGATTTGCTAGGGTTAGGGTTTGCTTTGTTTTTTCTTACTTAAGGCAGTTTTAGGGTTGTCTTTTAAGAAGAAGAATTTTGCATTGTAGCAAGTGTGTGAGTTCTTCCAGAGCTTATGAGGAGATTGTAACAGAGTACTGAAACTCTACCAAAATTATTCCAGATAATAAGAAGATAATATTTGCTCCAATTTTGTTTTATTGTATTATTGTATATTATTCATTTGGTATCAGAGTGAGGCGATCGAGAAATTGGGTTCGAGTAACTATGGAAATTCTACTGCAATTTTTATAGAAGATTCTTGGAGATATCAATTCATGTTGAAGGGAGCTATTATGGCAAACAACACCAATTCAATTTCGATCCCAAAATTTGATGGTTCTGACTATGAATATTAGAGCATCCGGATGAGGATGATTTTTAAGGAAAAAGGAGCTTGGGCTATCGTTGAAGCTAGGTTCACCGAACCAAAATACTAGAGTGCATTGATTTTAGATCAAAATAAGGAGATGTAGGAGAAAGAGAAATAAAATAATTTGGCTTTGAATTTCATGTAGTCGGCTCTATACAAGAGTCTCTTTCCTCATATTTCTACCTACATTTCAGCTCAAGAATCTTGAAAGGCATTGAAGGAGAATTACTAGGGGAGTGCCTAAGTTAAGGAGATGAAATTGTAGACCTTGTAGAGATATTTTTAAAATATTAAATATGAAGAGAATGAAACTACAGGATATTACTATATTCGGGTAAAAATAGTAGTAAATAAAATAGCCACACTTGGAGAGATCATAGAGCAAAATGTAGTAATTAAAAAGGTTTTAATAACCTTGATAGATAAGTTTGACAGTGTAGCCATTATCATAGAAGAAACAAAAGACCTCTCAAAAATGAATATATATATTTATTAATTGGCTCTCTCACATCTCATGAAGAGAGAATTTCCAAGAGGAAGAAGGATAAATAAGGAGGTTCTACAGAGGAACAAGCTTTTTTGGTAAAATAGAATGATGGAGGAAGAGGTCACAGTAGGGGTTCCAAAGGAAGAGGAAGAAATGGAAGAGGAGGTATAAGAGGCTCCTATGATGGTAGAGGTCAAGGAATATTTCAAGATTCAGATAATGACCAGGCTCATGCTGCAAGAGGAGGATCCAGTGCAAGGGGAAGAGGTAGAGTCTGAGATATGAGAAATGTGTAGTGTTACAATTTTAACAAATATGGCCATTATGAGAAGGATTATAGGCTGAAAAAATTAGAACATTATGGATAAGAGGATTTCTATGAGTATGATACTTTTTTCTATATGATTGAAGAAAAAGTGGAGCAAACAACTTTCCTCTCTACACAGAATAGCACAAAGGAGACATGGATCCTGGACAGTGGGTGCACAAACCATATGACCGACAAGAGGGATATATTTTTATCTCTTGATTCTTCTTATCAATATAGTATCGGGCTTAGGGATGATAAGAGCTTGGATATGGTTATGAAAGGATAAATGGAGGTTCCTACTAGGAGAGGGAAAATAATGAAGGTAAAAGATATTTACTATGCACCCCGTTTGAAGCATTCATTAATGAGTATTGGTCAAATGATGGAAAATGATTATAAGTTAGTGTTTGAGGATAGAATGTGCAAAATTTATGATCATAGGAGAAAATTGATTACCACTGTAAATATTTCCAAGAACAAGCTCTTCCCATTACAGTTTTTAGATCAAGGGGAAGCTCTAGCATTTGTTGGTGTATAAGGTAAGAAGAGGCTATGGCATTTACAGTTTGGGCATTTAAATTATAAGAGTTTGAAGATGCTTTCACCACTTGTCTATGGTTGCCAAAAGTTGAAGACTCCAAGGAGGTTTTTCAAGGATGTGCACTTGGAAAACATGCAAGGGTGAATTTTCCACATGGTGAAGCATGGAGGGTCCAACATCCATTGTAATTGGTTCATAGTGACATTTGTGGACCAATGCAGACACAGAGTATGGATAAAGCTTCTTAATTTCTAACTTTTATTGATGATTTATCCAGATATTATTGGGTTTATTTTATTAAGCATAAGGATGAGGCATTCAATTGCTTCAAGAATTTTAAGGCTCTAGTTAAAAATGAGAGTGGTCATTAGGACAGATAGAGGAGGTGAGTTATGTTCTCATAAATTTGATGATTTCTATAGTGATTTTGGGATTAAAAGGCAGAAAATAAGTCCTTACACACCTAAACAGAATGGGGTGGCTGAAACAAAGAACAGGACTTTGGTGGAGATGGTACAGTGCATGATGCAATAAAAAGGTATGAGTAAGTTTTATTGGGCTGAAGCAATTAGGACTTCTAAGTACATTTTAAATAGAATTCCTACTACGAGTCTTGAGAATATTACCCCTTATGAATGTTGGTACAACAATAAGCCAAATGTAAATCATTTTAGAGTTTTTGGATGTGTGGCTTTTGTGCAAGTTAATGGTGATAATAGGAAGAAGTTGGATTAAAAGAGTGAAAAATGTATTTTTATTGGGTATAGTGAGAAATCTAAGGCTTACAGGTTCTTTAATCCTATTTCACATAAAATAATTTTATCTAGAGATGCAATTTTTGATGAAGGGGGAATTTGGGGATCACAAAAAGTGTTTGTTGAGGATGTTTTTGGTGAAGATAAGGTGGAACCAAGCCATGTTTCAGTTCAGCCTAGTCATGAAAAAATTTCTAGTTCATCTTCTGCAAGTGCACCTTCAAGCCCAAGAGAAGGTTCTTCCATTAGTTCTCCACCTCCATCACCATTGGCCAAAGGAAAAGGTGAAATTTTTTTGAAGGATCACCCAAAATCTCAAATTATTGATAAGAATTTTCATAAGAGGGTGAGAAGGATTCAGCATACAGAGATGAATGTAGTAATAGAGAGGTTAGATAACCTACATATTTATGGAGATGATGATAGTGGAGATCCCAAATATGATGTTGTAAACTATGCACTTTTTTCAAAAGTTTCAAAAGTTGTTGTTGATGATTTTGAGCCTTCATATTTTGAGCATACTAGTACTAACAAAGTATGGATGAAGGCTATGCAAGAAGAAATGCATTCTATTGAAAAGAATAATACTTGGGAGTTGTGTGATTTTCCCAAGGATAGGAAATGTGTAAGATGCAAGTGGGTTTACAAGATCAAGAAGAACAATGATGGATCCATTGAGAGGTACAAGGCACGATTGGTAGCAAAGGTTTTCACTCATAAATATGGTTTGGACTATTAGGAAACATTTGTTCCAATGGCAAGGCAAGAAATAGTAAGGATGTTGCTATCATTGATAGCTCATAAAATGTGGAGGGTGCATCATATGGATGTAAAAAGTGCATTTCTCAATGGGTATTTAGATGAATAAGTATATGTGTAACAACCACAAGGTTTTATTTTCCAAGGAAAAGAAGATCAAGTCTATAGGTTGAAGAAGGCTCTATATGGGCTGAAGCAAGCTCCAAGAGCTTGGTATGCTAGAATCCATGACTACTTCCTGTAATGTAATTTTAAAAGGAGTAAGAGTGAGCCCACTTCGTACTACAAAATGGAAGGTAATGATACTCTTATTGTATACCTTTATGTTGATGATATGTTATTTATGGGGAGTAGTTCTTCTTTGAATGATTCTTTTAAACATGATATGAAGGAGTTTGAGATGTCTGATTTGGGTTTGATGAGTTACTTTCTTGGGATGGAAGTACATCAAACTATCAATGAGATTTTTTTTTGTCAATCCAAATATGTAAGGGATATTATGAAGATATTTGGTTTGAGTGAATGTAAACCTGTAGCAACACCCATTGCACATGGGGAGATCTTGAGTTTTGAGGATGGAGCTGAAAGGACAAACAAAATAGAGTACATAAGTATTTTTGGTAGCCTTATGTTCCTTTGTAACACTAGGTTGGATATATGCTTTGCTATTTTATAGTTTTCTAGGTATATGACTAATCCATAACAGATACATTTGAAGGAAACGAAGAGGATTTTGAGGTATGTTCGTGGAACAATTGATTATGGGATCCACTACTCACATGCAAAGAATTTGAAGTTAGTGGGATTCAGTGATAGTGATTGGGGTAGTAATATTAATGACAAGAAATCCATGAGTGGGAACTATTTTTCTCTTGGTTCAGGTTTGGTGACATGGAGTTCCAAGAAAAAATCTACAGTGGTGTTGTCTTCTACTAAAGCAGAGTATATTGTACTTACATCAGCAAGTGCACAAGCATTGTGGCTTTGAAAGGTTCTAGGAGAGATTATGGAGAAGAAAGGGACTCCAACTACTTTATTATGTGATAATCATAGTATCATTAAGTTGGCACATAATCCTATCCACCATACCAGGTCTAAGAATTTTGACATCAAGTACCACTTCATTCGATACATGGTAGAGAAGGAATAAGTTAAATTGAGGTATTGCTCCAAAAATGATCAAGTAGTAGATATTTTTACTAAGGGAGTAGTAAAACCTCGTTTTTTTTTTCTAAGGGACTTGATAGTCAGTCCCCTTACCAGTAAGGGGGAGAATGTTGGAAATTTGGCCAACCATACATTAAAACAAAAATTTGGGCCGTTATATGACATTTTCAGACTTGGAAAGTGTCTCCTCTTAAAGGAGACAAAAAAAAATCATAGAGCTTCAAAATATTTTTCATCTTCAAAAAAATGAGCTCAAACGGGCATCCAAGTCAAAATTTATGGCCAAAATACTAAGACATGCAATAAAAACCGTCGATGTAGATCCGACAGATGTGATTTGCTAGGGTTAGTGTTTGCTTTGTTTTTTATTACTTAAGGTAGTTTTAGGGTTTTCTTTTAAGAAGAATAATTTTACATTGTAGCAAGTGTGTGAGCTCTTCCAGAGCCTATGAGGATATTATAACAAAGTACTGAAACTCTGCCAGAATTATTCCAGATAATAAGAAGATAATATTTGCTCCAATTTTATTTTATTGTATTATTATAAATTCTTCAAAGTAGTAGGAGGCAAGGATTTGCATGAGGGTCCTATAGGGTCTAAGAGAAGTATTTTTTTTCTATTACTGTCCATTATTATTACCCATTGACATCTATTGGTATTGGTGAATATCTAAGAGTATCCACTAGAGGAAAATGAGCTTTGGAAGGAACCTCCATAAAGGGATAATATTTGCATTTATGAGCCACCAATTGACATCTATAACATGTATTTGGAAGGTTGATATAAACCATCATTTGCTAGATATAGTTATCTCCAACATGGATGTCAATAGATTCTTCCATGTCCTTAGAGAGGTCATCCTCAACATGCAAATTGGGGTAAGAGGGTATAGAATTTTTACTATTCCATATAAAAAATTTGCTAATAGGGGGACCAATTATTGCAAAAAATACCACAATGGAAGAGGGAGACTAGGGAATTCTACACACACTAGAACTTTCAAGGATACATCCACAAGTATAGTTAAATTATGGTTCTAGGGTTGAAGAATCATAAGGGTATTCCTAATACAAAAAGGGCCTCTACTTAGTACAACCATGGCATGCTGAGGATAAATAAATAAAAATGCCCTTAGTGAGTTTTTGTATATGCTTTACTTTAATACCATGTGGATAAGTGTGTGTTTCCCAAGCTATCTATATGCATTTTCAAATTCTTTCATAGGAAAGACAATATTAGAGATGGAAATATTACCTTGTGGTATACATTTAGAACAAGTTTTGCAAGCACTTCTTTGGAGACATGAAACTATTTAGTAGCAACTTCACCAAGAAGTGGTGTATCAACAATAGCTAAATCCATATTAAGGGAGATTATCTTCCCAAGGTGGAGAAAATACAAAAGGATCGATAGTAAAAGCAACAACAAAAATATCCCATAGAAAAACTAAGACATGGATGCAATGTGAGATAGATTGGTAGTGGAAATGCATGCAAACTCTCATAGAGCTCCCAAATGATGAATATTCCACCATTTTGTCTATAAGTATTCTAAAAATTGCATTAAATTTATTCCTTAATTATGTTTTGAAGACACTATATTTATTAATAATATTTATTTTGTAATTTTATTAAAACCTTTGCAATTTTTTATCAACTATTATTTTAGCCATACTTCAAGTTTCTTAAAATAAAATATTCCACATTAATCAACATTAATATTAGAAAACAATAATTATAATAATGGTAAGTTTTTAAAAATAGCATAGACCTTATATTATTTTTCGAGCTGTATCTCATACATTAAATTTGTTAATTGAAGTAAAATGATTTAAAGAACAATAATCTAGTATAGATTATTCCATAACATTAATTTGTTGAATTAATTCTATTTTCTTAGTTTTGGGTTTGGGTTATGAAATTTATAGAAGAAAATGAAGTGAAATAAATATTTAAATTAAAGTTGTAATTATGATATAGGCTAATTCTATGTGTTTTTCTTCTGTGTTGTGGATCCACGTGCAATTTAATAACACATTCATTAATAATTTATTTTATAATTTAAAGTGATGCAATTTAATATAACTTATTATCTAAGATTAATCATATACACTAATTAATTCTAATATATTTTAGGAGCAATACAGTAGGGATTGGCTGTCAGAGTGGACCCTGCCTCCTAGAGGACAGTGTAATTCTCTTCCCCCCTAATCTAATTTAATTTCAGTAAGTAATTTTCATAAAGACTATTCTAACACTATTTATTTCATTGATGTAGAAAATAATGTAAATATTATAGAAACAAGTAAATCATAATGAAACCATAAGATGCAATTACCAAGTTCATGATTAAAATACTACTACTTTATTGATATATTCAAATCCTCATGCATACAATGCTTATATGATAGATGATACAATGAATTCCAAATATTCGGTAGTAGAAAATAACTAGTAGATATTTTCAAAGGTATTTTATATTATATTTATAATGTCACTTAGACATTTACAATAAAAATATTCTATGTATTCTTTTCTATCATCTCGAATACTCGAATATTTGGTTGCTAACTTTCATAACAAAAGTAACCTAAAATTAATACATGCTAACAACGAACCTTGAATTTATTGCAATTGAAATTTTCCAAGTGGAAATCTCCAAACTGCTATAATCAAAAGTCCTAAATTTAAATAAGTTGTTGATAAAGTAATACAATTGTTTGTCCTATTTTCACAGGAAAGGACAAATAAATCTTACGTTCATATCCAAGCAACTTAATAAATTTAACAAATTTATAACTTTCAATAAAAAATCATATAATGGATTTAATAAAAGCTAAATCACATATACAATGGCATCATGCCATCTTATTGTGCTAACTGTGTAACACACATAATAATCCCATGCTATCATTAGACGTAGAATTCCAATGCATCAGGTGGTCTACTCGATCAATGTACTTTCAGTAGACCCTTTCTATAGGTATTTTCCATAACACATTTATGTAACATCTTTTTGTAGCACCTTTCTATAGCACCTTTCCGTAGTCCATCTGCTACGTGTGTTCTCATGAGTTGATTTACCTAATGTTCAATCTACATATAGTTGTGGCTACACTTGAAGTGTAACTACAATATAATATTTTGAAAACACAACAATTCCACGTGGTTTTACATAAAATAATAAACATTTAGCACTCAATGTCTCATACATCAGTTTTACTACAAATCACATAAGTAAAACATAATATAAAAATGTATTTAGATTTATCATATTGACATATAAAAACTAGATTATAACTTGTAAAATATCAACATGATTTAGCACCCATCATTTCCACCAAATTCAAGGAAATGAATGTCCTCATGCATATAAAATAAAGCAATTGTAAAAGTAATATTCAACACAGCCAATGTATTATGATAAAATTGTAAATATAAATGATAATAAAAATGTAAAACATATCAATTATGACTAATAAATAAATTCACACATGATTAAGCAAATTACTGCAAAACAAAATAGATATACGACTGCAAATATGAAGTTTTGAAATAAAATATGATAAATTTTTGTTTTCTTCTCCCAAGGATTAATTCTACTTAGATCTAATCTGAGCTAAAACTCGAGTGGGATTTAGAACTTTTGCTGGTAACATTTTCTCATGTTTCACCATATCGACCCGTGCCTTTGCTCTCTTGGCATCAAATGACATTTCAATAGCTATGGTCTTTATGTACGTAATTTTCTCAAGCTCCTTCTCCTTGTCTCCCAAATATTACCTCAAATATTATGTGTCTAGAGGTGGTGACAAACCCATGGATTGAATTATTTGGTTAATAACCTTGTCAACATCATGAGGTATCCCATATTCAAAGGATAACTACGGTTTTTGAGTGCTATATGTAGGGTAATTTTGAAGCAAGTACTCAAACCATGGAAGTGAGATATCATCATCTAGTACACCGATCAATTTAAAATGCTTGCTAAAATTTACTAATTTCCTTATCTTTCTTCTTGATATGAAGCTTTTATTCAGGTATGCACTCATGTTTACTAGTTGATCAATTGTTTCAACCTCTTTTATCGCATTATCAGCTAAAATCTACATTAGGAGGTCAATTTTTTGAGCGAGAGTTGTTTTCACCTAGGTTGCATGTTTTGAAAACTTATTCTTGAGCTTTTCCAGCTTGATGCTCAACAAGGTTTTCTACGTTTATATTTTAGCCAAGGCTTTGGTAGGAGTATTAGAGGTAGGTGGACTCGATCGTAGGATATATGTTTCCACTTTCTCAATATTTTTAGGATCATAAGTTTCATATCTAGATTTTCTTACAGGTGGATAAGACTTAAGTGGTCTAGAACGGGAAGGATGCTTGTGTACTGGAATATTCTCCTCTTCCTGGATCTTAGAATTGAGAAGTTAATCAGACTCATTACCCTCATTAGATTCTAACTCACTCAACTTATATTGGATGGACAAGTTTAGTTCCTCGACCACTTTATCCCAAATAATTTTGATTTCAAAAGCTTTATGAAAAACCAATAATTTTATAAGCCTATGATGGGCAATCAGGTGAAATTTAGGTTCATAACTAGGTATACTAGGCTAAAATATGGTAATGGTAGCTTTGAGGGATCTATATAGAAAGTAGGGTAGGTTAATAATGTAGTCTTTGCATCCAGGATATTTGATATTTATCATCATTTTTAAGTGGTATCCCCCATAGATAGATAGCCTCCACTCAATCATAAAGAATTTTATTAGAATGGTGGTAGCCTCCTACCACCTCAAAGGGAGTGAAGAGGTAGCTACACCTTTGATCCATCCCTACTTGTCTCTCATGAATGTACACTTTTCCCCAAATTTAGTTACCATTTGGTCTACACCCTTTTAAGTAGATTTATAATACTCCTAGCCAATCTTCGAAAGACTCAAAACCTTAGAGATTAGACGAGGGGAAATATTAATTTTAATTTTGGCCACCTAGGTGAACATGGTTGTGGGGTTGTAGTTCAGGATGAACTGCTTTGCCATGCCCTGGTTGAGCCCTTGGAATTTAGTTAATGCTTCCCACTAGTGAGATTCCTAAAAAAACTTTTTGACATGATTGCTAGGTTTTGGATACTCACAGATGAGGACTCACTACAATTTTGAAAGGTGGCTCTCTATATGGTGATAGGGTAGGTAAACAAGGAAATAGATGTATAGTAGATGGAAAGTTAATAATAATTTATTTTTTCAAATTTTGTAGTAAAACAAACCTGCAAAATTTTTGAAGCACATGCATGCATTGATTATCATAAAGATGATGATATAGAGAAGAAAAAACCTAATGTGTTTCTAGGAAGTTTCAAATATTGCATTCATTTCCAAAAAAACCCATTATTTATCATGAGAATTTTAGTATTTTCATCATAGTGTTAGGAATGGAGCATAATTATGAGGAGGCTAAACAGAGAAAGTTTCTGGATTTACTGTAGGACGGGCAGGGAAAGTTTCCAGATTTATAGTCTGTTAGTCTACCAGAGGAAGTTTCCGGATTTACAACAGGACAGCCAGGGAAAGTTTTTTTTGTTTTTTATCCCAAAATTAGATGTTGTTAACTCAATGTTAATCTTGGAATGTATTAAGAAAAGCAGTTTGTTTTTGCTATTTTTTTCTTATATATAGTTGTGAGGAAAAACAGAGATGACTATGACAATGAAAATTACTATGTTGATTCCTTGGAAAAATAGAGAGGAAATTACAACAGATGTTGGCTGTAGGTTGTAACCCTCTATTGCTTGGATTGAGAAAGGAAGGACTAAAAATTCTCGGTGGATGTAACCCACATTGGGTGAACCACGTTAAAATCGTTGTCTCTTCTTCTGTGTGTGTTTGTCTTATTTTTCTTTAATTTTGTTGTTAAAGTTTGAAACACTATAATTGCTTTTCTATATTTTATATAGTGATTTACTCTAACAAGTGGTATCAGAGCGGTTGTTTTGTTGGGTGCACTTGATAGAAGGAGAATTTCTGGATCAAGTGGGAGCAATGGTGGAAGAAGAGAGGTTTAGAGTTCAAAAATTCAATGGCCAAAATTTTCAATTATGGAAGATGCAAATGGAGGATTACTTGTACAAGAAGGATCTTTACTTACCTCTTGAGGGGAAAACAGAGAGACCTTCATCTATGTCTGATGAGGAGTGGAGTCTCCTTGATAGAAAGGCATTGGGTACTATGAGGTTGTGCTTGGGAGCCACCGTAGCCTTCAACATCTCCGATGAAAAGACTACCAAGGGAGTCATGGATAAGTTGGCCAAGATGTATGAGAAACCATCAGCATCAAATAAGGTATTATTAATGAAAAGGTTATTTAACATGAAAATGAGTGAAGTAGGATCTGTGCATGATCATTTAAATGAATTTAATACTATTACTAATCAATTGCATTCAGTAGAATTGGATTTTGATGATGAGATTAGGGCCTTATTAATCTTATGCTCTCTTAAAAAAATTTGGAACAGTTTGGTAATGGCGGTAAGTAACTCTACTTCGAGTTCAAATAAATTAGAATTTGATGATGTGGTTGGTGTGATACTCAGTGAGGACATGAGAAGAAAAACCATAGGAGAATCATCTAGCACTGCGTTAACTGTTGAGAATAGAGGAAGAGGAAGAGAAAGAGGCAAGAGTTCACATCGTGGAAAATCCAAAGGTAGATCCAAATCACATGGAAAAGGAAAGCTACAGTGTTGGCACTGTGGAAAAAAGGGTCATCTCAAGAAGGACTGTTGGCAAAGAAAATGTGATGGAAATGAAGGTAATGATAATAATGGTAACACTTCAGAAGCGAATATTACTAGACAAATTCTACAAGATGCTTTAATCTTATCTCTTGATAGAAATAGTGATTATTGGGTAATTGATAGTGGTGCTTCATTCCATGCTACCTCACATAAGGAATACTTCATAGATTATGTTTCTAGAGATTATGGACAGGTTCTATTGGAAAATGACCAACCATGTAAAATCATGGGTATTGGAAATATTTTGATTAAATCCCCAAATGGATGTCAATGGGATCTTAAAGAGGTGAGACACATACCATATTTAAAGAGAAATATTATATCGGAAAGTAAGATTGATGGTGAAGGATACACGGTTGCATTCGGAGAAAATGCTTGGAAAGTTACTAAAGGTTCATTGATAGTAGCTAGAGGTAAATTGGTGGGTACTCTTTATTTACTTACTGATTTTTCTCATTGCTCCATGAATTTAGTTTCTACAGGTGAGAGTGCATCTTTGTGGCACCAAAGACTTGGCCATATGAGTGGAAAAGGTATGGAAATTTTACATTCAAGAAAGTTATTGCCTAAGTTAAAAGAGATTGATTTGGAATTCTATGAGGATTGTGTTTATGGTAAAGCAAAGAGAGTTAGATTTATCAAGGATGGCAAGGAAAGGAAGAAAGAGAAATTGGAGCTTGTGCACTCAGATGTTTGGGGCCCAGCCCAGGTAACTTATCTTGGAGGTTCCTCTTACTATGTACTTTTTATTGATGATGCAACAAGGAAAACATGGATGTATTGCATTAAGAATAAAAGTGATGTTTTTAATACCTTTAAGAATTGGAAAGCATTAGTTGAAAATGAAACTGGAAAAAGGTTAAAGTGTCTAAAGTCAGATAATTGCAGAGAATATTGCAGTAGAGAATTTGATGTGTTTTGTTCTAAAAATGGAATTAGAAGAATCAAGGTAGTTCCAAGAACACCTCAAGAAAATGGGGTTGTCGAAAGAATGAATAGAACCATCATGGAGCGTGCTAGGAGCATGAGAATACATGCGAGGCTTACCATTATTTTTATGGGCTCATCGTTGTTGATACTTGCGATATATTTGATTAATAGAGGACCGTCTAGTGCCTTGGATGGAGGAATTCCGGAAGAGCTTTGGACGGAGTAAACCGATTAAATTATTCTTTCCTTAAGGTATTTGGATGTGAGGCTTTTATGCATATAGACAAAGAGAACAGAAATAAGTTAGATGCTAAGGCCCAAAAGTGTTATTTTATTGGTTACGATATTGATGGCTTGGGTTACAGATTATGGGATTGTGATAACCAAAAAGTCATTAGAAGTAGGGATGTCATATTTAATGAAAAAAACTTGTATAAAGATCGGTTGCAGGGAAAGAAACAGAAAGAGGAAATTGCTGAATACATAGACCTTGATGGACACATAGAAAAGGTAACTCCAAAAGTGGTAGAATATCAAAATGTACAGCAGCAACAACAAGCACCTCAATATCTAGAAAGTGTTGTTAGATGATCTACCAGGATAAGTAAAATTCCTTAATGTTTCTCTGATTATGTTTTGTATATTGATCTTTGGTGAACAGAATGTTTTCAGGAAGCATTACGGATGGATACCAGGAATAAGTGGGAGCTTGCAATGAATGAAGAAATGGACTCTTTATTCCACAACCAAACTTGGGATTTGGTTGAGCTACCCAAAGGTAAAAGAGCGTTGACCAATAAATGGGTGTACAGGATTAAAGAGTATAATGAAGGGCATAATAGATACAAACCAAGATTAGTGGTCAAGGGATTCGCTCAAAAAAAAGGTATTGATTTTGATGAGATTTTTTCTCCAGTTGTAAAAATGACCTCTATTAGAGCTATTTTGAGTCTTGTAGCTATAGAAAATTTGTTTCTAGAGCAATTGGATGTGAAGACAACATTTCTTCATGGTGATTTGGAGGAGGAAATTTATATGCACCAACCAAAAGGCTTTCAGGTGAAAGGTAAAGAGGATTGGGTATGTAAACTGAAAAAGAACTTGTATGGGTTAAAACAAGCTCCTAGACAATGGTATTTAAAATTTGATAAGTTCATGGCTAATAAAAGGTTTAAAAGATGTCAAAGTGATCACTATGTATATTTTAAGCAAACTAAAAATGGTAACTATGTTATTTTGCTATTGTATGTGGATGACATGTTAGTTGCAGGAACAAATATGCAAGATATAAACATGCTCAAGAAGAAGTTTGCTAAATCCTTTGCCATGAAGGATTTTGGAGAAGCCAAAAAAATCCTTGGTATGAGGATAAAAAGAGACAAGGAGAGTCACACTCTAAAATTATAACAAGCAAAATACATTGAAAAAGTGCTTAAGAGATTCAACATGAACAATGCAAAGTCTGTTGCTACTCCATTGGCAAAGCATTTCAAATTCACCAAAGATTTGTGTCCCAAGACACAAAAGAAACAAGAGCATATGGCTAAGGTTACCTATGCATCAGCGGTTGGAAGCTTGATGTATGCAATGGTTTGTACAAGACCAGATATTGCCCATGCAGTGGGAGTAGTGAGTAGATTTATGAGTAATCCAGGAAAAGGACATTGGCAAGCGGTAAAATGGATACTTAGGTACTTGAGAGGAACTTCAAATTATTCTTTGAATTTTGGAGGCTCTAATATATGCTTGAAAGGTTTTATAGATTCCGATATGGCAGGTGATATTGATGGTGGAAGGAGCACTACTGGCTACATCTTTACTATAGGAGGAGGAGCGGTTAGTTGGATTTCTAAAATCCAACATGTAGTTGCCCTTTCAACCACTGAAGCTGAATATGTTGTTGCTTGTAGAAGCAAGCAAAGAGATGGTTTGTTTGCAAAGACTAATGGAAGAACTGGGGAAGAAGCAAGAGGATAATAGGTTGTGGAGTGATATCCAGAGTGCTATACACCTTGCGAAGAATTCGACATTCCATTCAAAAACTAAACACATCAAACTCAGGTATCATTTCATTAGATCAGTAGTGGAAGATGGATCTTTGAAATTAGGGAAGGTTCACACATCACAAAATCCTGCTGATATGCTTACAAAAGTGGTGTCAAGAGAAAATTTGAGCTTTTGCTCAACTTCAGTTGGCCTTAAGGAATAAGAGGCCATGATGAGAATTTTTCAGTCCTTGGTTGCAGTATGGTGCAATGGAATTAGTCTCAAAGTGGGAGATTGCTAGGAATGGAGCCTAATTATGAGGAGGCTAAACAGAGAAAGTTTCTAGATTTACTGTAGGACGGGCAGGGAAAGTTTCTATATTTACAGTCTGTTAGTCTACCAGAGGAAGTTTTCGGATTTACAACAGGATAGCCAAGGAATTTTTTTTTGTTTTTTATCCCAAAATTAGATTCTGGGAACTCAATGTTAATCTTGGAATGTTTTAAGAAAAGCAGTTTGTTTTTTTTGTTTTTTTCTTATATATAGTTGTGAGGAAAAACAGAGATGACTATGACAATGAAAATTACTATGTTGATTCCTTGGAAAAATAGAGAGGAAATTACAGCAGATGTTGGCTATAGGTTGTAACCCTCTATTGCTTGGATTGAGAAAGGAAGGACTGAAAATTCTCGATGGATGTAACCCACATTGGGCGAACCATGTTAAAATCGTTGTCTCTTCTTATGTGTGTGTTTGTATTATTTTTCTTTAATTCTGTTGTTAAAGTTTGAAACACTATAATTGCTTTTCTATATTTTATATAGTGATTTACTCTAACACATAGAATATAAGAATAAAGAAAAAATAATAATTTGTAATTTTGATTCCCCATTACAATATTTAAACTACTTATAGTCTACTTTATGCCCTAGTTGAGGTTGTCTGATCTAGCTATTCTTCTTTTTTCACCCAATCACAAGTTTTCCCATTCCAACTAGATGTGATTTATATAAAACCATCATCTTCATGACTATGGTTGAGCTATGCAAATATTCGATCATAGATTACTTGTTGCTTTTACAGAGGAGGCTTCGATGAAATTAGAATATCTTTGCATTTAGTTTATTCAATTTACTACAAAAATACTAGTCATTGATCAAAATTTTAATCGACTGCTTCCATACTTGATTTGTGTTGGTTTTAACCATTCATTTTTGTGTACAAATATCAATAATCAGCAATCCCTCATGTATGATTCATCCTCCCTTGGAAAATACCATGCCATGCTATCCTGGTGCGACGTTATCTTGCCATATTTTCCTAGGTGCATAGTGGTATTTGATACGTCATCCGTCGTGATAAAATTTTTATTATTTTAATATTTATTTAGTGTATATAAAATATTCTATTTATTATTTCCTTCATCAAATTTTATTTCATGGTGTATATAAGATGTAACAAAAACTTATGATTTACCCCTGATTCATTCTTCAAACCACTACGATGCCTGTATTAGCTTCTTCAAAGGTATAATTCATATGTGTTTTCATTTTCATTGGATTTGAAACTACACTTGCATAAATATTTGTTTGAACTTTAGCTGTTTGTGCCATTCCTCTCTATGTTGAGTCACGATTGTACATGATTGGTAGTTTGTGCGACACTTCCAGCCATAAGCCATTTTTAAATATCCACATCATCACTCGCATGCTCTAGGTTGTTTTTTGAAAATATCTAAATTGTATTTGTCAGCTTGTTAATCCATTCCCTTTGATCATCCAAACATGTTATGCATAGTTTTCAATGTTACTCCTCCATTTGACTTTTTGCACCATACTTCACAGGATAAAATTCAAATATTCATGCTATGGATTTTGCGATAGGGTTATCATACAAATTTACTTTTCCATTTCAAGACATTTGTAAAAAAAAATAATATTTTCCTTATGTCATTCTTGCTATCATGACACATGTTCTAAATATGCATAAATCACTTGTGGTAGAAACTTGAACACCCACGTGCAAGTTTACCATGTCAAGGCCTTTGTAAATGAAAATAATAAAAATAATCTTACATCGTTTAATTCCATCTTGCCATGTGTCCTCAATCATGTGTGAATATAACAGCCAATCACTTGGAAAATTTTTATGAATTCAAACACTCCTAAAACATCCACAAAAAATTATCTATAAAAAATGGCTTCAAAAACTAGCTACGGAAACTAGCTATGGAAATTAGCTACAAAAACTAGCTATGGAAACTAGTTATAGGAACATGGAAATACTTACCTAATTTCATACCAATTTGTTCTTCCCCCCATTTTTTTAACTATATCATGGATTTGATTGTTTTAAGCCTTTACTTTCCCCCCAAACTATATTTTTGGCTATATAGCCAAAATAGGACAAGGAGAGAAATTCTTATTTTGTAAAAGTTTATATTATGGCAAATCTTATATATATAATAATTTTTAATATTATTTTATTTATTTAATTAAGGATATGGGGGGTTTTACTTATATGCTATTTATGCATGTCAAGCCATAAAATAAGTTTGTAGGATAATAAATCTTCTTAGAACGAAATTACTTGTTACGAATAGCAAAGATATTATGCAAAATGTTACTACATCGGGCCTTTCAATAAAAGATTCCATGGTCTATCAAAAAATCCTTCCAATATCCTAGAAAGGTCATTTTATTGTTCTACTTCATTTAGCTTCATTAAGGAGTTCCATGTGAGATAAAAATAATGAATTTAAACCTAATATCAATCATCAATACTTTGGTTTGCAAAATAGGTTTTCATATAAGGTTTGGATACACTCAAAACTTGTTTTAGAAGGGGAGAGATAAGATAGTCATTCTGGTATCATCTTGATGACCCTTTTTTTTAATATAAAAATATGCATTTATTTTTTAACCTTATAGGAGTGCAAAAATTTTGGGAATTGGATTCCCAACCACTCTATCAAAGTCCTAATGGGAATTATCACCCTATCCTTACTGCTTTGTCCCTACAAGTGAATATTAAGGCTTTGGATATTTGAGTCACATATCCATCCTCATGGAAATGTAGTCCTATCCTTACTACCATTTTATTTTAAAACTTTGAGGATTTGGATCAGATATCCATCTGGATGGAAACATAATTCTATCCTTACGGTTCTTTTTATTATTATTATTATTATTATTATTATTATTATTGATTGGTAGAAAGGGTTTTGAAAGGTCCCTGAACCTTGTACAAGAGAGATTACAATAAATCCAAATCGACCGAGGTGGTCCAAGAAGAGAGGAATAGAAAGTTGGCAAACCTCCACCCTAGGGAAGGTGTCGCGAAATCGTGACCAAAATGGTGATGTCGCGAAATCGTGACAAGAAGCGCCGTAGAAGCCGAAGGAAGAAAAGAAGTCACGAAAATGCGACAAGAATCACCATCGGAGCCGAAGAAGGAAAGAAGTCACGATATCACGACATGTTGCAAAGTGTCACGATATCGCGACAAGTTGCAGGGTTGGAGCCGGTCGAGAAGAAGAGTCACGAAATCGTGACAAGAAAAAGAAGTCGCAAAATCGCTACAAGAATTGAAAACGCTGCCAAAGAGAAAAGGTGTCGCAAAATCATGACAAGAATGCAGACCGCAGCCAAAATAGAAAATGAGCCCCGAAATCACGACGAAAGTGGAAGCCTGCTGCCAAGAATAAAAGGTGTCGCAAAATCGCGACAAAAAGGAAGACCTCCATTGGAGAGAAAAATGGTCGCGATATCGTGACAAGGATGAGAGTCCGCCATTGGAGAGAAAAAAGGTCACGATATCGCGACAACCTGGAAGCCCGTCATTGGAGAGAAAAAAGGTCACGATATCATGACAACCTGGAAGCCCGCCATTGGAGAGAGAAAAAACGTCACGAAATCATGACAAAAATGAAGACCGCCTTGGAGAGAAAAAAATGTCGCGATATCGCGACAAGTTTGCGCAAAGGCGCCCGGAGAGAAAAAGTGTCACGATATCGCGATGAGTTTGCGCAAAGGCACCCAGAGAGAAAAAGTGTCACGATATCACGACAGAATGGAAGACCGCCATTGGAGAGAAAACCCATCACGATATCACGATCGAATGGAAGACCGTCATTGGAGAGAGAAAAGGTGTCGCGATATCGTGACAAAAATCAAGACCTTGCTTGAAGGCCAAAAGTGTCACGATATCGCGACAAGTTTGTGAAAAAGCACCCGAAGGGAAAATGTTTCGCGATATCGCGACAAGTTTGCGAAAAAGAAACCAAAGGGAAAAGGTGTCACGATATCGCGACAAGTTTGCAAAAAAGCACCCGGAGAGAAAAGGTGTCACGATATCATGACAAGTTGGAAGACCGCACCAGAGGGAGAGAAAAGTGTCGCGATATCGCGACAAAAAGCAACCTCGTGGCCTGAGCAAAAAGGATAACATAGCAAGCTGAGATTTTGCAACCAACTTAGAAAAATGACGCGAAAGCGCCCCAAAGATGCCAAAACGCCACCAAAAAACCCGAAGACCAGTAACCCACTCACATTGTGCAAACATTGGAACTTGAAGAAACATCCCTTAGACCGATTGGAAAGGAATCTCTCCAGACCTGAATGTTTGTTGCGTCAAATCCCTTATTAGCAAGCCAGTTCGCAGCTTTGTTTCCTTCCCGGTATTGATGTTGAATGATTAATTCTGGATAGACACCAATTAGTGTCTTGCATTCATCAAAGATGGAAACAAGGGCCCAGGGAGGCACAGAGGTTCCTTTGAGCTAGTTTATGCAATGCAATGAGTCTCCTTCTATGATGAGTTTATTGATAGACAAGCTTTCCAAGAGAATCAAGCTTTGGAACAAGGCCCGAGCCTCGACCATATTGTTGGACTGAATTCCTAAGTTCTGAGCAAAGGCCAAAATTATTTCTCCTCTATGATTTTTGAGAATTCCACCTCCACCCGTCGCTCCAGGGTTGCCTTTGGCTGCGCCATTGAAATTGAGCTTGTGCCACCCAGAAGGAGGAAACACCCACTTGATAATAGACCTGTCAACAGAAGTGCAGGGTGTTGCAAAAAAAATGAGAAGATTGAAATGATTTGCTAGATCCAATTCAATTCCAGGAGGGGGGGGTTTGGACGATGAGACGAGAGAGGCATTCTCCTCAAAAAGGGCCAAGATTTTGGCAACAACAATCTTCTTATCCTTGGCAAGGTTTTGAAAAATTCTAGCATTTCTCTCAAGCCAAATCTGCCACGGGGAAAATGTGAAGGCACGCTTGCCACATGAATTTGAGTTGACTGCTTTTGAAGGGCCGAGGCCACTATTGAAAAATGAGGGAAATGGAATGAGGGAGGGCTACGGAGATGGCGAAAGTGTTGAAAACCTAGTTGAGCACTGCAAGGGAGAAGGGACATTCCAGAAAAACATGCATAGTAGACTCACAAGCATTTTTACACAGGATGCACCAATTAGGGATGAGAAGCCCTCTGTTTATCAGATTGTCAGTGGTGAGGATTCTATTTTGGATGGCCAACCAGCAGAATAATTTAACCTTGGGAATGATCTTGGGAACCCAGACCAGATTAGTGGAGTAACGGCCATCACTGGGAGCTTCTTGGCTGTAGTAGGTAGATTTAACAGTAAACTACCCAGAATCTTCAAGGTTACAAACCATGGAGTCTTCTTTGTGAGAGCTAGGGATTATGCAGCTCCTCAATAAGTTTTGAAGCCGTCTAAGCACCTCGATGATAAGTCTAGGCCCATTCAAAGCCAATTGTTTCCATTCGGGTCTTATAGTACCTGGGTTGATGAAATGGCACACCTTATCTCCAAAGGTAGCTTCGGTCACCATCTTGAGCATAGCAAGATGAGGATCTTGACTGAGAGGTTTGTCACGGATCCAAGGATCGTCCCAAAAACGAATGACCGCTCCATTTCCAAGACACCACCTTAAACCTTCCATGATGATCTTCCTTGATTTAGTGACACCATTCCAGAAATGAGATCCGCCAGGAAGGTAGTGCTCTCCAAGAAAGGGAACCTGATGAAGGTACTTAGCTTTGATGATGTCAATCCAGGTGGATTTTTCATTGATGGTAAGTCTCCAAGATTGTTTGACAATGAGAGCATGGAAAGGGAACCTTATTATTATTTGAATAAGGAAGCAAAATTTTGGGGATCTAGATCACATATCCATATAGATGGAAATGTAATTATATCCTTACGGTTCATTCTCTTCCCTTTGTATTATTTATGGGCTACAAGGTTTTTCACTACCTTATTTTTAAAATTAATAATACCATTGATGAGCCCTAAAAACACTCATATTTTTGTATACACTTTTCATATATAATGTGGCATTATTTTAATAGAAGTGTATGTTTTATTCAAATTTATATATATATATATATATATATATATATATATATATATATATATATATATATATAATAGCAAATTATGTATATTGTCTAATATTTGTTTTTAAGTGAATTGTCTATAGATTCAGTGATTTTATTGCCTTTCAGCATGTTTACATTGAGGTCCTATTCAGACCTGGCACTTTCTATTTTATGATAGAAAAATCAAAGGTAAACATAGCCAAAAAAAATAAAGTAAAGATGCTAAGTTTGTGTAGACATATAAAACACATGTTTAGGAGACTACTCATATGGGCATCCTTGCAAACCATATGAATGATCTTGGACCTTTCCAAGGCAAAGCAGTGGTTCTAACCACTCAATTTAGGCATCTTTGGCCTACTCAGTATTAGCCATAGATGGCATCTACAACTAAGGTCTCAACTATGGTTGACACCCATGACTAGGATTCTAGCTGTGCTTAAGAGTTGTATCTAGCTCTTCAACTATATCATACTCCTGAGCCAATCCAAAATCAGTTACAACATCCAAGGCAATGGATTTAGGATGGTTTCAAGTGAGGAATCTTCTAGATTCTTCCTCCCAACTGCTCCAACCTCCCAGTTATTGATCTTGGCTTCCCAAGGAAGCTAATATGAGGAGTTGAGAGTGCTATAAGACCCCCCTAAAAATTGGAGAGAAACTCTAGAATATTTTTCAAGTGAATGCAGTGAACCCCTGCCAAATTGGAGAGTGACATACAACCCTTTAGGAGTGTCTACATGCTTTCCATTTGGATAGTCATGACTGCTTTTGAAGCAATGAATATCATAGGAGATTGAGGAGTAAGCTTTCCCAATTGAACCACTTCTATTGCAAATTCAACTACACTTCTTCACAAATCTATTCCAGGACAATGAGGTGACCCTTGATCATCAATTCCTCAAAAGAATTAGCAATTTCAAGCCTTGGTTGCAAAAGAAAGAGGAATTTTCACTCATTCATGGCTATTATACATGGCTAATAGAGCTATCTACACTTAAAACCCATGACTAGGGTTTGAATCACTTTTCCCTTCGTTGTAGCCATAGGATTTCCATTCCATTCATGCAATTGGTTAGATATAGCTTATATTAACCTTCATTTGGATATTTTTATGGTTAATTAGTAGAATTTGAGGTAGCTTTGCCCTTATTTCATCATATTTACTAGTTTATATTAATCTTCTTATATTAGATCTATTTCATGTTTTCATTGCAACTTGTGTACTATATTGATTAGATTTACTATTTTTCAAGCATGCTTTATCATAATTTAGACATTTTGTAAGCACATTTACAAGTATTTATGCTTCTTTGCATATTTGCCATATTTCTTACAATTGATTTGTCAAATCCTCATCATGAGAGGCCTCATATGCTCCTAATTGTGCTTTGTTGTTCCTTGCATGCAAGGATACAAATTCTTGACAACATCAAGGCACTTTCAAATCAATTTTGTCAAAGCAAGTGAGAAGAATAAATCCATAAGCCCTTAAGCAGATCATGTCAAATCTAGAAAATATGTGGATTGTACCACCCCCATTTAGGGGCTTCAAAAAATTGTGTTCATTGTATCAAGATTTTGGTATCCCTTAGAGGGACCTACTTGTAACCGAGATTCTGTTGGAATATTACCATTAGTAAAAGGTTAAAAAAAATTGTTTTTACCTTGGGTAAAGGTAACTTACCTTTTACCTTACCTGGACGGCAGTGGACGGTAGAATTTGGGCAGCAAGATAATTCTATTCATCTTTTCTTTCCCCCAATTTCTCCTTTCCCCATTTCTTTCTCAAATAGGTTATTTACTGCCTATTTAATCTATGTAACCTAAGTTTTAATGTTAATGCAATTAATCCTTTTTCGTCCACACTCACCTTTCACATTTGGTATCAGAGCGGCGTGATTCTCGAGGTGGTGGGGCCCATAGTTTGAGGTGGTGGCATGGATCCCGAGGCAGCCCATAGGAGCCGAGGCAACACGGATCTCGAGGTGGCCCGTAGGACCAGTCCAACATGTTTCTCGAGGCGTTGGAGGAGCTGGACGAAGCGACCCGTAGGAGCAGTAAATCTGCATGATTCCTGAGGCGCTGTTGATGTGGTGCATGATTCCTGAGGTGCAAGATTGACGTGGCATGACGCATGGTGATGTGTGACTGGCACGTGGCCCGAGGTGTGGTGATGTGGCGCTGGCGTGTGGCCCAAGGAGTGGTGATGTGGCGATCTACAAGGTGTGGTGACGTGGCACTGGCACACGGCTCGAGGAGTGGTGACATGGCGATCCATGCGTGCATCGATGGCAAAAGGATCCTACGGCGTTAGTGACTACCCGTAGGCAGTCAAAGCACTTTATGTGCTTAGCTCTTTTTAAAGAGCTTTTACATCGCCCTACGGGCGATGTGGGACTAAAGTCCCAAGTAAAATCAAGCTTTGCGTCGAAGCGTGAAGCCAAAATTAGCTTCGCGCTCGACACGAAAGCTAAAGGGCGGGGATCACGCATTGCTCCCGGATCATCCCGGTAGCGCAGCGGCTACCCTCAGCCCTGACACCCGCGAGGTCGCAGGATCGACTCTCGGCGGGGTCAATAGATAATTAAATTTTTTTTTTTTTAAACTAAGGAATAGTTTAAATTTAAAAAAAAAAAAAAAAAATTTGTGTGTAATTTCCTAAGAGGAAATATCTGTTCATTAGTTTTTTATAAATTTTTTTTTTTTTCAAAGTTGATAGAAATTTCCTGAGAGGAAATAATTGTAAAGTTTAAAAAAAAAAAAAAAACTTTGAAAGTTAATTTTTTTTTTTATTATTTCCTAAGAGGAAATCTTTGTAAAAGAAAATTTCTGGGAAATTTTCTTAAATGATAAGATCGGATGGATGTTATCATGCCCTCTGCAAGTTGTTATTGAAAACAAACCCTGAAAACTTTGATAGGCACGTGAAAACACTAGGACTTAATATAGTTTTTTCACAGTTGCAAAACGCGGTTATTGCACACCAGAGAAATCCTGATCAAGGATACGAAGCAGATTCAGAAGATAACTCCTTTGGCAGCAGATTTGAACAATCCGACATAGTTGCAATTGCTTCACAAGGATCCGAATATACTCATTATAGTAATTTAGTTGAAATCCTTCAACCTCCTTCTCCTGAAATAATATTGATCAGTGACGATGATGAACAAATCGCTGACAATTTTGTAATTGCTGAAAAACAAGTGTGAGTTGTTTATGATTGTAAATCAAGTAGGGCTTGATAGTTTGTAAAGTCTTTTTTGCAATAAGACTATAAAAGAGAGGTTTCTTATTTTAGTAGATAATAATGGGATCACATAATAATCTACCAATTACCGAATTCAGTGGGGATAATTATGAGTACTGGTCCATCAAGATGAGGACATTATTCATTGGAAAAGGACCATGGGATATTATTGAAGACGGATACATTGCTCCAACAGATTGGACTACTTTAAGTGCAAATGATAAGAAGATCTACAAAGATGCATAGAAAAATAATTCTTTTGCCTTATACCATCTTCAATTAGCATTAGATCCTAGTATATTTCCTAGAATTGCATCTTACTTAACTGCTACAGATGCATGGAATGCCTTGAAAGAAGGATTCCAAGGAAGTGATAAAGTAAAGCAAGTCAGGCTTCAGACTTTGAAAAGAGATTTTGAAAATCTCAGAATGAAGGAAAATGAAAGAGTCGGAGACTACTGTATACGAGTCAAAGCAGTAGTTGATATGATGCAAACTTTAGGTGAAGACACAAAAAATGAAACAATTGTGAAGAAAGTGTTGCGAACACTTCTTCCTAAGTGGAATCACATTGCTATCATAATTGAAGAATCCAAAGACCTTTCTACTCTTACATTTGATAGTTTGATTGGATCATTAACATCACATGAAGAGTGACTTCAAGGATCCCCTTCAACAAGCTATGGAGGTGATGACAAAGCCTTCACTTCGAATGAAACTGCAAGACGAGAACAAGGAAGAGGCCGAGGCAGAGGACAACAACAAAGAGGCAAGATCCAAAGCAACTCCTACAGAGGAGGTAATCAAAAAAGATGTGGAAATCAAAACAGAGGAGCCAATCAGAACCAAAGAGGCAATGCAGCCCATGGAAATCAAGGAAAAGGAAGTAACAAGACTAAAACAACTTGTTTCAATTGTGGGAAACAAGGTCACTTCACTCGTGACTGCTGGTCAAAGTCTTCAAAAGATCAAAGCAGTCAATATGGCTCATTCTACGGAGAAGAAGAAGGTCCATCAAACCTTTTTCTCTCTTATGGACAGCCAGATCAAAATCTAAATGATACATGGATTTTGGATACTGGTTGCTCCAACCACATGAGTGGCAAATAAAATCTCTTTGCTACATTAGATTCAAATTAAAAATCTCATGTTAAGTTAAGGGATAATAAATCTTTGCAAGTTGAAGGCATTGGAGCTATGGCAGTTCCAACAAAAGAAGGCCTTAAAAATGTGAATGACATATACTATACTCCACAACTACAACACAATTTGTTAAGTGTTGGCCAAATTATGGAGAAGCATTACAAATTAGTTTTTGATGAAAGCAAATGTACAATATTTGATAAAAACAATTGTAACCGGGTCATCACAGAAGTACCTATGACAAAGAATAGGTTGTTCCCTCTAAAATTTGGTGAGCCAGGGGGAGCTCAACTTGCAAACATTGCTATTACAAATCCAAGTGAATTGTGGCACTTGAGATATGGTCACCTCAATTCCGCTAGCTTGAAAATGTTAATATCACAAGCTATGGTGACAGGACTACCAAAAATTCTAGAACATAAAAAGGTATGTGAAGCATGTTCTTTGGGAAAGCACTCCAGAATGAAGTTTCCAAAAGGCCGAGCGTGGAGAGCAAGCTATCCTCTTTAGCTAGTACATTCAGACATCTGTGGTCCAATGCAAACAAAAAGTCTTGGAAACAATTATTATTTTCTAACATTCATAGATGATTATTCTAGAATTTGGCTCTATTTTCTGAAACACAAAGATGAAGCATTTGATTGCTTCATAGACTTCAGAAATAATGTAGAAAATCAAAGTGACTACTATGTCAAATGTCTTCGCACTGATAAAGGAGGAGAGTACTCCTCAAATGAATTTCTTCATTATTGTAAGCAAAATGGGATAAAAAGGCAGTTCACCACTGCCTATACCCCATAGCAGAACGGTGTGGCTGAGAGAAAGAACTGCACCCTTGTTGAAATGGCAAGAACAATGCTTTAGGCAAAACATCTCACAAACAGCTATTGGGCAGATGCAGTGAGAACAAGTGCATATATTCTAAATAGAAGTCCGACTTCTAGTTTAGATGGTATCACTCCTTATGAAGGATGGTACGATAAGAAACCAAATGTCAAACATTTCAGAGTATTTGGTTCTTAATCTTATGCACACATTCCTAAGGAGAAGAGAAAGAAGCTTGATCCAAAGAGTCAAGCATGTGTTTTTGTAGGGTATTGTGATTCAACCAAAGGGTATAGATTGTAAAATCCCACGACACATAAAATCATTATCTCCAGGGGATGTAATTTTTGATGAAGGGGGAGAATGGGGTCATACAAAATTTGTTGATTTTGACTCTAATTCGGACAGTTCTACATTAGTACCTCCCACATTGGTACAACCTAAGAAAAGCAGTGGAAAAAGTCCTCCATAAATTCCACATCAGGAAACTTCATCAAGTACATCAAGTGGTACACCAAGTCCAAGAGGGACTTCTTTGTTGGCACCACCAAATTCTCCAAAATGATTTCAAATATCAGTAAGCGCTCCAAGCCCGATGTATATTGATTTAGTTTCTCAAAGGAAAGAGACAAATAGAGGAAAGCACATACTATAGAGTCATCCATCTACTCAAATGTTTGATAGGAATTTCAAACAAAGATACACTAGGAGTCAAGCTAGTGAGATGGATGACATTTTGTCAAGACTTGAAAATCTTCAAATGTTAGGGGATGATGAGTCTCATGAACCAAGGGGTGATGTAGTCAATTATGCTTTGTTGGCTGCTGCACAGCTAGAACCTTCTAGCTATGAAAAAGCATGCACTGAAAATATATGGCAAGATGCCATGGAAGAGGAAATATCCTCAATTAAAAAAAATGATACTTGGGAGCTTGTGAAGCTTCCCAAGGGAAAAAAATGTGTTGGATGTAAATGGGTCTATAAGACCAAATTCAATGCTGATGGAAGCATTGAAAGGCATAAGGCAAGATTAGTAGCTAAAGGTTTTACTCAGAAATATGGAATAGATTATGAGGAAACCTTTGCTCCAGTTGCTCGACAAGAAACAATAAGAACTGTTCTTTCCTTGGCAGCCCATAAAGGATGGAAAATTCAACACATGGATGTGAAAAGTGCATTTTTAAATGGATACCTGACAAAAGAAGTGTATGTTCAACAACCTCAAGGTTTCCAAGAACCAGGAAAAGAGAACCTTTTTTATAAATTAAAAAAAGCACTTTATGGCCTCAAGCAAGCACCAAGAGCATGGTACTCACGAATTTACGGCTATTTCAGCAAATATGGTTTCACAAAAGGCAAGAGTGAACCAACACTATACTACCTGAAAAATGGAGTAGATATCCTCATAGTTTGTTTATATGTGGATGATCTAATATTCATGGGTAGTAATAATAAAATGAATATGGATTTCAAAAACTCCATGATGAATCAGTTTGATATGAAGGATCTTGGATTAATGAGATACTTCCTAGGAATGGAAGTACATCAATCAAAGAATGGGATCTTCATATGTCAACAGAAATATGCTCATGACATGATCAAGAAATTTTCTATGTAGCAGTGCAAATCAGCTGCAACACCAACTGGACATGGAATCCAGCTAAGCAAATAATATGGAGCACCAAAAGTTGACTTGACCAATTTCAGAAGCATGGTTGGGAGTTTAATGTTTCTCACCAACACTAGGCCAGATATACAGTATGTTGTTTCTCTTGTATCACGGTTTATGGCATGCCCATCCGAGCTGCATCTATAAGCAACCAAACGAATTTTATGATATGTAAAAGGTACATTGGATTTTGGAATCCATTACCACAAGTCTAACTCTGTGAAGTTATTTGGTTATAGTGATAGCGATTGGGGCAGTAATATAGATGACATAAAATCTACATCAGGGAACTATTTTAGTCTAGGTTCAGGACTAATAACTTGGAGTTCCAAGAAGCAATCTGTTGTAGCATTATCATCTACAGAAGCTGAGTACATAGCCATTACTCATGCCAGTACTCAGATCCTATGGTTGAGGAAAATCCTTGAAGAGATTGGCAAAAAACAAATTGGTCCAACCAAACTGAATTGTGATAATATTAGTGCCATACAGTTGGCATATAATCTGATCCACCACAAAAGGTCAAAACATTTTGATATGAAGTATCACTTCATAAGAGATATGGTGGAACAACAGACAGTTGAGCTTCAATATTGTAGCACTTTGGATAATCTAGCAGACATCTTTACCAAAGGCATGGCTAAAGCTCAATTTATAAATCTGAGAGACTATATAATTAGTCCTCTCAACTTTAAGGGGGAGAATGTTGGAATATTACCATTAGTAAAAGGTTAAAAAAAATTGTTTTTACCTTGGGTAAAGGTAACTTACCTTTACCTTACCTGGACGGCGATGGATCGGCGACATTTGGGCGGCAAGAGAATTCTATTCATCTTTCCTTTCCCCCAATTTCTCCTTTCCCCCTTTCTTTCTCAAATAGGTTATTTACTACCTATTTAATCTATGTAACCTAAGTTTTAATGTTAATGCAATTAATCCTTTTTTGTCCACACTCACCTTTCACAGATTCACCATAATTTAATAAGAGAAAATCACATATTCTTGTTAATTCATTATTTTACATGCTTTATTGCTTTATATTTAGTATTAATGATATAATGGCTTAGGTGCATGTTTTCTAGGATCGTACAGATGGCGATCATGATGGAACCCATAAAATTCACCGTATTTATTGATTTTTCTATGTTTTGTGTTTAATGTCTTAGTCGCGCTTGACAACCATGGTGCATAGTGTCAGCTATGCTTAACACCCACGACTAGAATCTCAGCCATGCTTGACATCCAGGGTTAGCAAAAAATAGATAAAAATATATTAGACAACTTGTCTCTTCATCATATGAGGGATTCCAGATAATTTTCCCTTCTTTGATATTTCCATGTTTTTGTGTTTTTCCTATCAGTAGGCTAATTAGATCATCTAGCAAAATTTTAGAAGGAAAATCATGAAAATTGCCCTATTTACTGTTAGCTATAGCTGACAATAACAACTAGCACTATCAGATGTGGTTGTCACCCACAGCTAAGATTTAGTTGTCTGTTAGTTATGGTACAGAACAACAACTAACATTAAATATTTGTTTTAGGGTTTGCTTTCTTGGGGCATATCTAAAGGTCAGTATCTCATGTAATTTTGCATTCACTAAATTGGAAAATAGTATTTAGTTTTTCCTATTTATGAATTCAAAATGTAAATTTCCTAAGCATATAAGAAAATCATGGATGCTCTTTGATGCATTTTCCATTTTACATAAAGTTAAAATGAACCATAACACACCAAATTATATGTAAATTTTAGTGAGTTAAAATTCATACCCAACCACTAATAGAGTTCAATTATGGTGGGCTTCATATCCATCTGTTGGCTCAAATCCCACGAACCCATTGTATTTGGCCAATATCGACTCCAAGAACCATCCTATCCATGTAAAATAACATGTATTCCTATTTGAAGGGGTGTATCACTACATATAGTGTGCTGGGTGAGGATTGATAGGACCTTTTCTCCTTGATCGAGTGTGGGATTTATCTCCACACTTTGGTGGGTTTACGTGATCATGAGTTTCATTGCCGGTTATCGAGCTGTGAGAATACAAGTGAAAACCCTTAAACTAAACAAGTATATCATCAAAAAATATGAAAAAATGATGAGAGTTATTTTATGATACAACGCACCTAAAACTCACAAAATAGTTTAGGGATCACAAAGAAACTTTAAAAGAGATAATCACCTTTGTTTGCTTTGTTTTCTCTAAAATTTAAATAGGAGATAATTCACACTATGGTTAATACACGGAGAGGTTGACCTCGATGCATAATCGAGATTAAGGCAAAATTTCCAAAAAAAAAAAGCAATGCATTGGACTCTTAACCACAAGATCCTCCCAAATGATGTTCGACGAGTATTAAAGAGGAAAATTCAATGCGTGAGGATTCTATATAGAATACCCTAGTTAGAGGAGGTAACACACACTCCTTGAATGATAGAGCTAAGGGTGGCTCAAGACCCCCATCATCCCAAGATAGATAACAAAAAAATCCACCCAATCAGGAGTAGGAAGAAAGGGCTACATCAAAGTGCAGACCCGTGAAGACTCCAAAACCTAGTGGACCCAAAAAGTTCACTATATATTTGGCCACATTGCGAGCTAATGGTATGCCCCCAAATCAACCATGGAGAACTAGAAATTTGGATAGACTAGATCAAGTCCTAGGCTAACTAGGTTATAAATCCTCAACTACTCATTCTCACTCTACGAGTTCACATAGTGAGAGCACACAGGAAAATCATTGAGGCAAGAGAGTGTTCGAAGCACTCCTGAAGTGCAAGTGTCCCATGCATACAAGGGGTCACAAATAATAGACTACTACAAAACATAAATGCCATATACACGGATAGGGGCAAGAGTATTTAGATAATTCTATAGGGTCTTACACCAATAAAGCCCCTAGAACTAAGCTAAACCACCAAATACCACATACTATCGATATTATAGATCGATCATAGAAACTAGTGTTAGAGTAGAGGTAGCATATCTTCCAAGGTCAATTGGAAGATGTGCGTGTAGAGCATGAACACCTTGAGAATGAGGATACTCAATAGTAGAGGTTTTTAAGGCAAAATATGTATGAGTAATGCATGCATGAGAAATGCATCCTTGACCAAAAGGAGAGGGAAAATAGAGAATATAGATTGGCTTTCACCAATTTACCTCCTCAAAGTGAATACAGGGAGCATCGACATAGATAAGCTGCATATTAGCCTGAATTACACCCCAAGCATACTAAAAATCATACTCACTATATGGCCCAGAACAAGTTACAGTGCCAAGTGCTTAAAGAACATGGGCATACTTAGTACGAGGAGGTGGAAGAAGATGACCAAGATCAACAATACCCAAAGATATTCTTAGTAGATAGGGAGGATTAGCCTAGTCCTCCACCTTGATCGAATAAGAATCTACCTCCAAAGGCTCCTCAGATACCTCTCAGGGAAGAGGAGATTCTATCTTCATAGGCCTACAAAGCCTTGGAAAAAAAATCAAGAGCCATTGAGAAACAAGGGATGGCTTATCAAAATCCTACCTTGAATAAAATACGCAATGTGCCTCTATACCCTTCAGTATCCACTCTAGCGTATCTCGATCATTTAAATATGCCAAAGCTGGATAAATTTCAAGGAGATGATGTGCAGGAGCATGTCACAAGTTTCATGAACATATGCTTTCAAATACAAAGTGATGATGCTTTGTTATTGAGGACCTTCATCATGACCCTTTTGGGACCTACCTTGGAATGGTTCAACCAGTTAAAAATATATAGTATAACCAACTTTGAATAGCTAGCAAATGATTTTCTTGAATGCTTCTCCTTTGGCATAAAGAAGAAAATAAATTTGTTCAATTTGACTGCTTTAATGAAATACGATGATGAGCCAATCATGGAATATGGAAAGAGATGGATAAAATTGATGGCTAAGCTACCATTTTCCATTCCAATAATGGAATTGACTTGGATGTTCACTAAGAGTTATGCAAAACACATCACTATCATTACAATTGCAATAATATCAGATATTTGAGGAGGCCCTGGCATAAGCCAAGGTTATTGAGGATATCAATTTATAGGAGGGTAACTTGAAACTCCAAACCAAAAAGGATTGGAACAATAAGAACACTAAAAATCAAAATCACCAGGCCAAACTGGTCCACATGAATCAAGTAGTGTTGAACCTCCAAAAATGGGATGAGGGACAAATACAACAAAATTATCTGGCTCAACCTCTCCCTACATAGTACAATCAGTGCAATAATAAGAAATAGGATAACAATAAGGAAAAATCCCCTCCTCACTAGTTTATGCCATTGTCAGAGACAATGGCATTATTTTTCATCAATTGTGCAAGGCTAAGGACAGCACCTTACCTGAGATTAAACTACTCGATCTGAACCAACCTATATCGAGAGGATTCAGAGAGGATCAATATTGTTCTTACCATAGACAGAAAGGGCATGACATTGAAAGATACCATACCAGAACATGATTGACAAGAATGAGCTCATCGTTGACAACCCTTAGGCTCTAGACAATCAAAACATGAGGATATTCAAAAATCTCTTGCCCAACCATGATCCCTCAAGGACCAATACTAGCAAAGTAAATCAAGTGCAGATTGATCTACCTACATAGGGCTTCATCAGTATGGTGAACATTGTCACTAGGAACCAAAGGTACAATCAGCTAGGTCCTCTTCCTATGCTAGTCAGGATTCAAGTTGTGCCCCCACAAAGGCTAGAATAGAATAATATACCAGGCCCACCAACTAGACCTATGGTGACCATAAGAAATAGGTCTATCCAAAGCCTACAAACAACCTCAGAAAATTTGTCTATCTATGAGATAATACAATAGTCCCCTAAGCACATGGAGATGCTAATGGACATTCTAAGGTCCATAGAGGTTCAATCCCAAGACCCGAAAGCATTTACAAATTTTATGGGACATGTGCAACAATTCCAGGAGCCTATGATTAAGTTTTATGAACATGAAATTAAAATGGTATCTACTATTACAATGGATCCACCACTTCATATAATTGTGTATGTCAACCACACACCTTTCAAGTGGGTATTAATCGACATAGGTTATTCAATTAATATTATTACTACAAAGGCCTTAGCATATTTAAAATTTCTAAAATCACATATTGTGTCATCAACCTTCACATTATGAGCATTCAATGATGCATTGTGCTCAATGGTCAACACTATAGTCCTACCTATTCAAGTAGGACTAAAGACCATATTGGTGATGTGTCACATGCTAGAACATGCGATGTCATATAACATCCTCTTAGGAAATCCTTGTATAAGAGAGATGCGATGTGTGCCTTCAATACTACATCAATGTATCAAGTACGTACATGAGGGGCATATGCATGTAGTTCCTTCCAACGAGGAGCCATTCAAATATGTGAATCAAGTAGATTTACCTAGAGATTTAATACTCCCTTCAACACATCTGGATGTAAGGCCAACATCGCCTACTAAACATCCAAAAGGTAAATCAAAGTAAGTGTGTGTTTGATATTCTACATCAACACCATGACCATCTATGCATACAACAACTACTTCGACAAAGCCTACAAATTCAATGATGCTTAAGAAATATTATAAGCTCAAGGCAGTAGTGGAAGAGAAAGAGTCAAAGGAAATGTCAAAAATAACAACTGCTAAAGTATCTAATCCCATGGATGAGGGAGATGTATAGAATGAATTCAAGGAGGTATAGTAGCCTACCTCACATATTTCTTCAGCTAGGTCATCTGCGACACAGGTGACCATTCACTTGGTTAATCTTGGGTTAGCGGAATACATAGTGTAGAATGTGATGTTCACACCTTTTATCGAAATGTCACAAGATATGGGCAAACCTCAAGCCCAACGCTTTCCTATAGGGATGGTGGTACCAATGGGGGTGCCACCCAACAAAACTAATTTCATCTGTGGAGGCCTTGATCAACTTATAGATCGTGCACCTATACATGAATATGATGATGAACCATTTCTTAGTGAATTTTCATTATCTATCTAACCCAAAGTTTGTCTTGCAATATTTTGAATGTTATCATTGGTATGGTTATGATCTCAATTTTTTTAGGATCTCATCCTAACCCTTAATGTAATAACTTCCCTAATGTAATAATTCCTAGTGAACGTGGGTAGTACCCATGATTAATATTTTGTAATGTTCTAAGTTTTAGCTTAGGTAGTGCCTATGACAAATGGCACCCTTTTTATGTAACACATGGTAGATAGGTTAGGTAAGGTGGCATTGTGCATGTAATTCGTGTGGCATTATGCATGTAATTCGAGTGGCATTGTACATGTAATTCAAAGTGGCACTATTCATGTAATTCGGGTGGCATTATGCATGTAATCCAGGTGGCATTTTGCATGTAAGCCAACCTTGGAAGGAAACTCCTTAAATACCCGAAAAGGCACCAATGTAACCATATTTTTGCAAATTAATGAAGTATTGAAGGAGGTTTCCCCCTCGAAGAGGCCTGCGATTCTGTCTTTATGCAAATTTCTGTTATATTAATATGATGTTTATGTGAGTTTATTTCCAAGCAATCGTGTGAGAGTGTGTTATTTGAGTTTATTTTATAGCAGGATCTTAACAAGTGGTATCAGAGCGCTTTCCAGGGCCAAGTTCTACTGCAACTGCAATGATTCTTGCCATCCAATTTGCCTGTTAGGTATAAATTCTGTGTGTTTTTCCCATTTCTATTTTTCCTTATTAAAAAAAAAATCCAAAAAAATACAGTGCATTTTTTTTCCAGACCACAAAAAAAAAAAAAAAATCTTTTTAGTTGAGTAGGTAGAAACCCTGTACCGGGGGTTTTAAAATATCATGAAGGATCTGTAATTATTGGCTAAGCTAGATAGCCCATAAAGCGTCTAGTGAAGTGAGGGGCGATCATGCTCCAATACCTAGGCCTCAGACAAAACTCGCACATGGACTTGAGCTCCCACGTACCTTCGGATATATCAGGAGACCATCTAGGATTAAACAAACTTTTAGCCATTAGGAAGCTCTTCGGCCTTGTATTACTCATAGTCTATGGGACACAACATCCTGGACGATTACCCTCCCGTATTGTCAGAGAGGCAGGTAGTGTACTCAAGGGTATGTGTGGAATCCTCCTTGAGTAGTGGCATGAAATATTGGTCCAAGCACTATTGTTCATCACTGTCAGTATATTAGATGGCCTATGGGTGGTACATACTCCTATACTTAGCATTCCCTGGTTATGTTAAAACTTCAACTTGTAAAAAGTGCAAAAAAATAAAAAATAAAAATCCAAACATCCCTGTTCGTAAACCTGCATTTCAAAAGTGAGCATATGAGAAAGGAGTCCTCTACTAAAAAAATAATAGAAAGGACATGCATTCGGGATAATCCATGAGGGTGACACTTAAGTTGATAGTCTGGAGAATAATAGTCAAATTTACAGTGGCAGTCATAGTTAGGTCAGATAGGTTAGCATAGTCAGGGCAGAATTCATAGTCTTCAGGGTTAGAACAGAACTGTCATAACAGTCACCTACAAAATACAAAGAATCTTGAGTATGAAACGAGGCCAGTTATAGATAGTGCTCCAGTACCCAACTTTTGCTCTATAGCTCAGAATCAGAAACTGTAAACACCGTTAGACTCAGCAAAATAGGAGATAAAAAAAAGTCTGGGGTGCCAAAAAGTAGTGTTGAGAGATATAGCTCATTGTGACCACCTCCTTGAGCTGATCATTTTGATATATAGCACCCAAGAACTTTTTTGGGCACTTACTAAAAATAGTAAGTCCTAAAAACTCAATTCTATTTTTAGTAACTGGTCACAAAAGGATTAAAAAATGGCCCAACGTACCCGTGGACACCAAAAAGAACTAGAACACTTGGAATCCCTAACAAAAGCCATTGAGAACTTGAACTCGGCTTTTCACTCCATAAGGGAAGAAGTCCAAGGTCTTCGCCTAGAGCATGAGGCCACTAGCAACCACTTAGAAGAAGCACTAACAGAAGTAGACAACAAACTGAAAAGAGGACCACCCAAATCAGAATGCCAAGCTGAGAGTTCTACAAGGAATCATGACCATGATCCACCCTTTAGAATTCCCAAATTGGACTTTCCCAAATTTAGTGGTAAGGATGTTGATGGGTGGCTATGTCGGGTTGACCAATTCTTTCGACTTCATAATGTACCCGTATTTCATCGAGTCCAGATGGCTTCCTTTAACTTGGAGTCTGAGGCTCTACACTGGTTTCAATGGTTATGTGTTGCCTACCCAAATCTCTCTTGGGAGGATTTTTAATCCCAACTACTCACTCAATGTGGTCCTAGTGAGTATGAGGACTTTACAGGAGCCTTGACCAAATTACAACAAACAGGGTCAGTCCGAGAGTACCAAGCTCAATTTGAAAAATTGGCCAATAAGACAAGAGGATTGAGTGAAGGGTTCTTCCAGAGTTGTTATATCAGTGGGTTGAATGTGGAACTCCAAGCGGAAGTAAAAATTTTGAAACCACGAACTATGATGGAAGCTATCAATTTGGCCCATTTGGCCGAATCTAAACTCTCTGCCCAAATACGCCCATCAAAGTTTCCTCAAAATAAACCTTCATTTCCTCCTAGAGCCCAACACCCAACTGATAATAAACCTGCTGCACCCAAACGCCTCACCACTGAAGATATGGATGCACGTCGTGCCCAAGGATTATGCTACAATTGTGATGAAAAGTTTTTCAAAGGGCATAAGTGTGCGCACAAAAAAAAATTCTTGATAGATGTTGAAGAACCTGATACCTCTGACGAGAGTGATGAGGATGAGGACCCTCCAGAAACACCTCCTCCATAAGAAGAAGTGAAACAGGAACTTGAGACAGCAATTACAGTCCATGCCCTTGCAGGCATTACTACTCCTCAAACCATGAAGGTTATATGATTTTGCAAGGGCCAACGTCTTTCCATCCTTTTCGATTCGGGAAGCACACACAACTTCATTGACCCTAGAGTTGCTCAATGGGAAAATTGCTATATCCACACATGTAATTCCTTTGAGGTCATGGTAGCCAATGGGGGAACCTTACCTTGTAAAGGAAAGTGTCGCAATGTTAAAATCAAGATAGGGGACTATGAACTCAAGCAGGACATGTTTGCCCTCCAGTTGGGTGGATGTGATATTGTTTTGGGATCTCAATGGTTGAGTACGTTGGGCACTATTAGTTGGAACTTTGCTGAACTTTGGATGTAGTTCTCCCAGAATGGACAAACACACATCATCAAGGGCTCCCCGGTAGGAACACCTCAAATTATCAGTTCAAACGGCATGGAGAAATTGCTAAAGAAATCATCATGTGGGGTCATTGCACAACTATTCTCCATCCAACCATCCACATCTCCAATGGGTGAAATCCCACCAGACATGCAACAGATTCTCTACAAAAATGAGTCCATATTTTTAGAACCAACCACACTACCACCGCATCGCTCTCACGACCATGCCATTCCATTATTGTCGGATAGTACACCTCCCAATATTAGACCATATAGGTACCCCCATGCCATGAAGTCAGAGATTGAGAAGATGATACAGGAATTACTCAAGGCGGGTGTCATTCGGCCTAGTACTAGTCCCTAGTCTGCACTAGTCTTACTAGTCCTCAAGAAGGATGGCTCTTGGTGATTGTGTATTGACTACCGAGAACTCAACAAGATAACTGTCAAGGATAAATTTCCTATCCCTGTGCTTGATGAATTACTAGATGAATTACATGGGACCATGTACTTCACCAAGCTAGACCTCTGCTCTGGGTACCATCAGATCTGTCTCAGGGATGAAGATATTCCTAAAACTGCTTTTCGCACTCATGAAGGTCATTATGAATTCTTGGTAATTCCATTTGGTATCACAAATGCTCCTTCCACATTCCAAATCCTGATGAACAACATATTTTGCCATTTTTTGTGGAATTTCATCCTTGTGTTCTTTGATGACATCTTGATTTATAGTCACACATGGGAAGAGCATCTCAAGCATGTAGATCAAACCCTCCAACTACTGGCCGACCATAAACTGTTTGCAAAAAGGTCCAAGTTTTCCTTTGGTTTGACTGAAGTAGAGTATCTAGGACACATTGTCTCAAAGGATGGTGTCAAGGTTGACCCTAAGAAGATCCAAGCAGTCCAAGAATGGTCGAAACCTCGCACACTCAAGGGGCTTCAAGGATTTTTAGGGCTTATAGGATATTACCGTAAATTTGTCTGCAATTATGGAAAGATAGCTGCCCCCCTCACCTCCATGTTGAAGAAGGATTCTATTACTTGGATAGGGCTGGCTGAGCAAGAATTCCTGGACCTCAAGCATGCCATGACCACCACTCCAGTTTTAGCCATGCCAGACTTCTCTAAAAAATTTGTCATTGAAAGTGACGCTTCTGGTCGTGGTATTGGGGTGGTATTGATGCAAGAAGGATGCCCTTTGGATTTTACCAGCAAAGCCCTATCTGATCGCAATTTGGGGAAATCCACATATGCCAAGGAAATTTTGGCAATATTGCATGCAGTCCTGCATTGGCAACCTTACCTCATTGGGCACCATTTATCCATCAAAACTTACCACCAGAGTCTAAAATACTTTCTAGAACAATGGGTTGCCACCCCTGAGCAACAAAAGGGGGTATAAAAACTCATGGGCTATGATTATGACATCACGTACAAAAAAGGGAAGGAAAATCTTGTGGCAGATGCTCTCTCTCACCAATTTGAGACCCTTAGTATGTTGTGTGCCATCTCTACACCATTGCCCCAATGGATTGAGCCCTTACATTAGGAAATACTTCAGGATGCAGATTTGAAATACCTGGTTGCTTCACTTAGGGATGACCCAGAGTCTACACCAGGATATAGTTAGGATGGCTAGGATCTGCATTACCATCAATGCCTGGTTCTTCCTCCTAAGTCCCCACTTTGAGAGCTCCTCATGAAGGAATCACATGCTACTCCATCTGCTGGCAATTTAGGGTTCCTCAAAACTTATGAGTGACTCAAGCGCACCTTCTTTTGGAAAGGTATAAAATAGGACATTCAATCTTTTGTAGCGGACTGCGACACATGTCAAAGGATGAAAGGAGAAATAGTGTGCTCTTCGGGCACTCTTCAACCATTGTTGATACCAAATCAGGTGTGGACTGACATCTCCATGGACTTCATAGAAGGGCTTCCTAAATCTAGAGGCAAGTCTATTATTTTTGTAGTAGTGGACCGCCTTTCAAAGTATGCTCACTTTTGTGCCCTAACCCATCCTTACACAACATCCACTATTGCCCAATTTTTTCTTGACTCCATATTTCGCCTTCATGGCATGCCAACCTCCATTGTATCTGATCGTGATCCCACCTTTACTAGCAATTTTTGGCAAGAGTTGTTTAAGTTGTAGGGGACTCAGCTCAAAATGAGTTCAGCCTACCATCCACAAACGGATGGTCAAACAGAGGTTGTTAATAAATTCTTGGAAACCTACCTTCGCTGCTTTGCCTCCGATCATCCTACTCATTGGGCAAAATGGCTTTCTTTGGCTAAATGGTGGTACAAAACTTCCTATCATACCGCCACCAAACTCACACCATTTGAGGTAGTTTACGGGTGCCCTCCACTCACGCCTTCCTCCTACATTTCATGCAGCTCCAAGGTCTAGGTCATCGACAATGCTCTGAGTCAACACACCGAGGTCCTCCGCCAACTCAACCAAAATTTGAACATGGCCCAGAATCGGATGCGCCAACAAAATGATCAGCATCATTCTGAGTGTAGTTTTGATGTGGGTGATATGGTCTTCCTTTGCTTACAGCCATACAAACAATCATCCCTACAACTCCGCAGGTGTCAGAAGCTCACTCCAAAATTCTATGGTCCTTATCAGGTTCTACAACAGATTGGTCCAATAGCTTACAAATTGGCTCTTCCCCCCACTTCCAAGATCCACCCTATTTTTCATGTTTCCATTCTCAAGAAAGTTGTGGGCATAAAGGTATAGGTTCAATCAACACTCCCCAAATTGGATGAAGAAGGCTCCATCTTACTTGCATCGGAGCAGCTGCTGGATCGTCGAACTCGCACTCTGCGCAACCGTACCATTACAAAGGTCCTAGTTTAGTGGCATGGAATTCAACCTAAGGATGCTACATGGGAGTCTCTCCATCAACTCCAGCAACAGTTTCCTCATTTTCAGCTTTGATGACAAAGCTTCTTCAAGGAGAAGGGCATGTTAGGATCTCATCCTAACCCTTAATGTAATAACTTCCCTAATGTAATAATTCCTAGTGAACGTGGGTAGTACCTATGATTAATATTTTGTAATGTTCTAAGTTTTAGCTTAGGTAGTGCCTATGACAAATGACACCCTTTTTATGTAACACATGGTAGATAGGTTAGGTAAGGTGGCATTGTGCATTTAATTCATGTGGCATTATGCATGTAATTCAAGTGGCATTGTGCATGTAATTCAAAGTGGCACTATGCATGTAATTCGGGTGGCATTATGCATGTAATCCAGGTGGCATTTTGCATGTAAGACAACCTTGGAAGGAAACTCCTTAAATACCCAAAAAGGCACCAATGTAACCATATTTTTGCAAATTAATGAATTATTGAAGGAGGTTGCCCCCTCGAAGAGGCCTGCGATTCTGTCTTATTGTGAGATTATTCCTTTATGCAAATTTCTATTATATTAATATGATGTTTATGTGAGTTTATTTCCAAGCAATCGTGTATTAATATGATGTTTATGTGAGTTTATTTCCAGCTTGAATAAAGTATGTATTTTTATGAGACATCTTGTACAATCAAAGCTATGATGTAATTCTCTTTCATTGTCTTGAGCCCCAAGAATCAGCTGGGACAATCTCACAAGCTCATGACGATACATACGGTTGTAATTTTAGTGGCATGGCCATTATCAAGTGCATCCTTAAAATGGGTTATTATTGGCCCACTATGGAGAATGATTGCACAATGTATGTCAAGAAATGAGTTAAATATCAACATCATAATAATATCATGCACTTCCCATCACAAGCCTTATAGCCCATTCAAGCATCTTGGCCATTTGCTCAGTGGGGTTTATATTTGATTGGTAAGATTTATCCCCTATCATCAGGATAACATACATTCATTATAATGCCTACTAAGTACTTTACAAAATGGGTGGAAGAAATCCCTCTAACAATGATAACAGGAGCATGTATTATGGACTTCATACTTCACAATATCATATGTCATTTTGGGATACCATCCAAGATAATATCGGATAATGAAACATCATTCAAGAATAAAATTGTACAGGTTTTGATGTCCAAGTATAATATACAACACAATTTTGTGACTCCATACTATATGCAAGAAAATGGGCAAGTTGAAGCTTCTAACAATATTGTGGTAGCTATATTGAAAAATATTGTTCAATATAAACACAAATATTGGCATACCCAACTACCCCTTGCATTATGGGCTTACAGGACTAGTATACAGACACCCACTAGAGCAACCCTATTTTCACTAGTATATGGCACTGATGCCATTATGCCCTTGGAGTTGGAAATTCTAAACCTGTACATTGCATTGAAAGAGTTCATTGATTATGAAACTGCACAACAATATCACCTTGACCAACTGACGCTTCTTGATGAACGTCACGTGAATGCCCTTGAGCATCTTCGAGTTTACTAGGAACGCCTAAAACAAGATTATACCAATAAAGTCCATTTGAGAGAATTTAAAGTTGGGGATCTTGTACTGAAAGAAAACCACCATAACTCAAACTTGTTGTCACACTTATGAGATAAATTTGTGGCCAACTAGTTAGGTCCATATATCATCTCAGAGAATATAGGACCTGGAACATATTTCCTAACATCACTTGAAGGTGTTGAAGAGCTTGAACCTCTCAACATACTTCATCTTAAGGCATTCCACACATAAATTTAAAATTAAAAAAAAATTAAAATAATCAAAACATCAAAAACATAGAAAACATCAAAATCCATAAAAATAAAAAAGCAATAAAATTCAAAAACATTGCAAAACATCAAAATACAAAAACATTTATATTATGCATTTCATTTTGTACATGCATTCATTTACTTGCATTGCATTAGGCATATCCATCCATTACACTTGCATTAAAATAGGCTGTGTTTACAATACTACAAGTGACACCATGTTTGTATTTTAATCATGCATCTATTCATCATTATAATCCATCACCCTTGGGAGTAATTTTATTTTTCAACACAACCCCGTATGTTGCTATGAGGAATATACTAGGGTTTTTCAGTCATTCAACCATACCTAGTGATCTTGTCAGATTTTGTAGAAAACTTGCTTTACTTTTGGATATGAGGTCTAGTTCTGATAGCACCTAACATATATAAAAATCCCATCACTAATCAAACACATTAACAATTATAATTAGGACAAGGAAGGATGAACACAACAAAGTGGTCCTAATCACTTTAAGTGAAATATCTTTACTTGCTCATCTTGTGATGCGCATGGTCTAGAGTGTTGATAATTGGCAAAAGGACAAGCTTTCCCCTACCCAAGAAATCCCTTGCTTACAAAAACGAGCAAAATTCCAATATCAAATTAAATCCCTTGATCAAAATAAAAGAAAAAATATATAAATAAACAGTGATTTTTATCACTATATATGAGCAAGTATCCCAATAAATCAAAATAAAATAAGGGGGTGAAGAGCTTGAATCCCTAGAATGATCACTACTTGAAACCATAGAGTGATCCCAAATATAGCAATGGGCTGAATTAATCCTACCTGGCATTGGGGTAGGTATAAGCAATTTACAAATGAGCTAGCTTTAGGTGGCTTGTATTACCTAGTAGTCTAGTCCAACTGCGTCCAAAATTAGGATCAAGAGGGACATTTGGTGATCCTCATTACAACAATGGGCTGAATGAATCCTGCCTGACAATGAGGTAGTCTTATATCTCATATATGCATTTGCACATATAGGGATAATGAATATCATGGTTTTCATAACAAAAACTTGGTCTTTCAGTAGTTTAGTATGGTCATTATACAACTTTTGATAAGTCAACTAGGGTGTCAGAGTCCCATGGAAAAATTCAAAAATTCCTCATAGCAATAAAACATCTCATCTCATAAATCATTACATATATTTCAAACTCATCATTTCATATATGGATGTTAAAATGATTAATTCTTATGATAAGATTTACATTTTCATTCATGATTTTTATACATTCTGTGGTGTCATCCATTATATTGTTAAACTCATATTGCATTCATTATTTATGTTTTAAGTGATTAAATCATAGAGGTTCATTTAAATTAGATCATCATCATGTAAATAATGTATTACACACATTGCATTTACTATATCATAACAACAAATTAGATGCATACAATTAAACCAAAATTAAATATGCATTTAACATTCCACATTGCATCCACATTTATATGCATCATAAGTAATTCATCTACACATCTAGATCATAGAATCTAACAATGCATAAATCATATAGCTTATACATGTCATCAAAACATCACATCATATAGCAATAATCAATTTATATCAACATCACATACATGTGCATCCCATAAACATCAATATAAAAGCAAAAAACATAGAATACACATGTAATGAGCCATCAATTGTCCTATCATATATATATGTGTGTGCATATCCAAGTACATAGTGGTATATAAAAAATTCCTACATGCTACAATTGTGTAGGTCCTAAGACCTTACACTAAAAAATGGTACATTTATCTCAAAATCTATACTAAGATGGGCCTACACCCCCTGGCTCGTCTCCACCATTAGCTCCATCCCTAGGAGTATTCCTAGAACCTATCCCTACAAATCTCTCAGATCGTGAAACTATCTGTGGCTAGGTTGTGCTGACGATTGCCCCATATCACTCCTCCTAGTCCTCTAAGATGTTGATAATGTATATTTTGTAGGAACTACACCACCATGTATTCTGACCTCACCCTTAAGGAGAGTGATCTGTGTTGCATATGAATCATGTTGCCTTGAATCATATGATACTATAGTTTATAGTCTCCTGATCTCTATAGCCATGTTCAACCCTGGTGGTCCCTGTATATCTAGAGCTATAGGATTAGCCTAATAAGTCAAGTGATCTCCCATCACCATATTGAGTAGGCCCCATTCTGTAGTCCTAAGGTCAAGTTAGGACTAGATAATATCCCTTTGTGTGGTAATATTCTCTATTACTATGGTGGCAGAGTCAACCTGTGCCTGGTGAGTAGCCCTTTCCTCTTGATACCCCCACCACTATGTCTATCTCATTGTAAGCTAACCTTGGAGTGCACCCATTTGAGCCTATACGGTAGAAATGGAGGTATCCCTCTCCAAAATTTGTGTCTACACTATTTGTAACTAAGTTTGTAGACTAGAAACCTGGGCTAGGATCTATGATACCTCATCATATAGCTCCTACTTGCCCTCCTCCTCATCTTGGGCCTCCTCCTCTGGTGTAGCAGCCTGGTCCAATCCACCCTTAGTCCTCTAGTGAAATCTTCATCCCTTTGGATCATCACCCACTACCTCTACAACCTCGCCATCTCTAGATCAGCCTAGGGGACTGCCACCCTACCATAGCTTGGTCATCTACCAAGCATCATAGTCTACTATAGTACCAGCATTGACCAACCCCAAGTATTGAAATGTGTCATCCTCATCTCCTAGAAAGGTCACCCAAGGCCAGCTAACTGAATCTCCACCTTAAGGTGATGGTAGAGGACTAGCTCCTCTAAGATATCCTAACATATCCTAAACTATCTAGATATGCATGAGAAGTGGAAAAACTCTCATAAATTGGGCTTATGCATGATGACCCATCTATCACAACTTGCCCATCTCAGGTAGCGGTTCTCTTCCTCCTATGTTGGGCAATCCAAATAAGATCTCTAGATGACCTGGCCTACTTCTAGCCCTATCAATCTATCCATGTAGTGTTGGATATCCCTTGCATAGGATCTACTCCGATAGATCTCAATATCTCTAGGCCAGCAAGCTCCATGGCACTATGATACCTCTACTATCATGATGATATAATGGGGTAGTCCTCTAGGATGATTTATAATGATATGCTCCCATACCTATATTTGTAGCAACAGGCTAAAACCTACTCATGCTCAGCCTCACTAAGTAATGTGGTATATCTTGTCATACCGCTAAGCAAGGAGAGTACTCCTCTAGGAAATAATTAGTAGCTCCATTGTAGTACTAGCCAATAGGTCGTGCACTCTAGCCAGGAGGTTCCAAGGGAACCTCATTTCAAAAATATCAAGTAGCACAACATTGATAATGATGTGCATGAGTACGATCTGCCACCGTGTGAAGACCCACATCCTATACTAGCGCTCAATAGGTACTCCCCCATGATCTATGTACTCCATCACATCATACCTCCTGGCATCAAATATCCATTGAAATATTGTAGGCTTCACCTTAGTAGGCAAAGAGGTGATGGCCTCTTCATAAATGGGAATTGGAAAGATGCGATAAAAATCCTCCAATGTGATAGTCATATCCTCGATCGAAATATGAAATGTGTTGGTTTGCGTATCCCAACAACAAGCTAAAGCAATCATATAGACCTGGTCAACCTGGATAGTTGGTAACCAAAGTACATAGCTAAGGCCAACAACCACAAACCAATCTAGGACAACCTGAACCAACTCAGGTAGGAGCTCGTGGAGTAAATATGACTCCCACACCCTCACAGTCAAAGTCTAAGAGACAGTAATAACATAAATAATAAAAATATCAAAAAAATGAAAATCAACTTCAAAAGTACAAATAAATTAAAAAATACTTCAAAAAAAAGAAGTTCAAAAATAATACAAAATGTACCAAAACATACAAAAAAATTCAAATATGCACTTGAAAAATTCAAAAAAAGCAATTAATTCAACTCAAATATCCAAAAAACTTATTTTTTTTCTAAAGTTGCTTAGCCATGGTTGGCACCTATGACCAGCATCAATGGTCAATTTTTTTATCGTTGATGTTTGAACTCAACCGCGACTGATAACCGTGGCCCCCAATTGGTCAATTGGGAGCTATAGTTGCCACCCATGGCTACAAGAATGACCTCGTTTGAGGTCAATTCCCACCCCAAGCAATCCCAAAAATTAAACCCATCCTCTAAGCTAGCCTAGTCTACTCCTAACTACGATGAGGTTCATTACCAACAGTTTAGTGAGGTTCAATTTAACCCATTAATTAACGTAATTCATTTTACATTGGGTAAATTTGAATGAGGAGAGACTATGATGCTACCTTAGAAGCACCAGCTCCGCCACTCATCGAAGCCTTAGGTTGGTCTGCCATCAAGTTTCACTTGAGTTTTCAGCAGAGTTTGGTATCAAAAGCTTTATCTCACCTCTTAGAGCTCTCACTGTCAACTAGTAAACTAGAAATAATGAAAATAAAAATGCCAAAATTTTCTTTTATATTTCTCACTTGGTCCTCAGTCATGGATGGTAACCGTGTGCATAAATTAGGGATTATTTGGCTACGATTTTTATACACAGTTAAGAAATTTGATAAAATTAGCTATGGATACCAACTTTAGCTAGTAGCTAGCTATAAATGCTCTAAAAATTCAACCGTGAGGAGCTTTAAAATGAAAAATTAAAAATATTCAAAGGTTCAAAAAACTCAAAAATTGCAAAAAGAACACAAACATCATATAAATCAAAATTAAAATGCAACTCATATTTAGTTATTTATTCTATACACTTGGCGATTGCAACGACTTGCGATCCATGCAATATGGCAAGATGAGTAAATTACCATAAGGCCATTTGGGGTAAATTAATCATCGTTGACTTGACATGTATTCACTTTAATCCCAAATAAGGCCATGGAGGTTGGACTACCCCACAAGAATGAAGAATTTATTTTATTTATTCTATGACATATTCAGAAAATCATCGACAATAGTGATTCAACTAAAGCCTAATTGGAATTAATATCATCTTGATTCCCTAAGAAGGCCATGACAACCAAACTGCTCTGTGGGATAGAGATGTAGAATTACTATAAATGGTTGAAATCAGCTAAATTAGGTCTTGCTATATAACAAAATGCAAAAGTCTAAAATTGTTCAAATTATTCATCTTGGTCAATTGACTCGCCGCTTGAGGGGGTAGTCATAATATCAATAATCATAATCAAATTCAACAAAATATCACTCGATCATGTAAATTGTGTTCATATTACGAATCATTACAAAAAACTATCATAAGCTTACCCTTTTTTGGGGCAAAAAGAAAATATGACAGTTAAGCTTGAAGCTCTCCACCTATCAAAACAATTGTAGTACTGATGCTACCTGATCACCACTGGACATACGAAAGATTTGCAAAATTAAACCTTCCATCTTGTTGGAAGCAATGGTTCTAAGATGTGCATCCTTTTGTAGGACTGGGGTATCTAATTTTGATCATATCAATGATCATCATTCAACCTACAACATGGCTTTAAGTGGTCTATTTTTACTCAACGTTATGTCTTCCATAACGCATCCCAAAAAGGGCATATATATACACCTAAAACACATCATATTTAGGAGACTACTCATATGGGTATCCTTGTAGACCATATGAATGATATTAGACCTTTCCAAGGCAAAGTAGTGGTTCTAACCACTCAATTTAGGCATCTTTGGCCTACTCAATCTTAGCCGTGGATGGCATCCATAGCTAAGGTCTCAACCATGGCTGACACCCATGACTAGGATTCTAGCTATGCTTAAGAGCCATGGCTAGCTTTGTAACTATCTTGGACTCTCGAGCCAAGCCAAAATTAGTTGCAATAGATATGGCTATGGATTTAAAATAGTTTCAAGTGATAAAGCTTTTGGATTCTTCCTCCCAACTACTCCAACCTCCCAATTCTTTATCTTGGCTTTCGAAGGAAGCTAAGATGAGGACTTGAGAGTGCTATAAGACCACCCTAAAAATTGGGGAGAAAGTCTAGAAGAGTTTTCAAATAAATGCAGTGAAGCCCTACCAAATTGGAGAGTCACATACAACCCTTGAGTAGTGTCTACATGTTGTCCATTTGGAGAATCATGACTGCATTTGAAGCAATGAAGATCCTAGGAGCTTGAGGAGTAAGCTTTCCCAATTGAACCACTTCCATTGCAAATTCGAGTGAACTTCATCACCAATATATTCTAGAACGATGAGGTAACCCTTGATCATCAATTCCTTGAAAGAATTAGCAATTTCAAGCCCTGGTTACAAGAGAAAGAGGAATTTCCCCTCAACTGTGGTTGTCAGCCGTGGCTAATAGAGCTACCTACACTTAAAACCTATATCTAGAGTTTGAATCACTTTTCCCTCTATTATAGTCATAGGATTTCCATTCCATTCATGCAATTGGTTAGATATAGCTTATATTAACCTTCATTTGCATATTTTTATGGTTAATTAGTAGAATTTGAGATAGCTTTGCCATTATTTCATCATATTTACTAGTTTATTTTAATTTTTGTAGATTAGATCTATTTCATGTTTTCATTGCAACTTGTGTACTAGATTGACTAGATTTAATATTTTTCAAGCATGCTTTATCATAATTTAGAAATTTTGTAAGCACCTTTACAAGTCTTTATGATTTATTTACATATTTGACATATTTATTACAATTGATTGGTCAAAGCCTCATCATCAGAGGCCTCATATGCTCCTAATTGTGCTTTGTTGTTCCTTGCATGTAGGGATACAAATTTTTGGCAACATCAAGGCACTTTCAAATTAATTTACTCAAAGAAAGTAATAAGAAGGTATCCATAAGCCCTTAAGAAGTTTGTGTCAAATATATAAAATGTATGGATTGTACCACCCCCATTTAGGGGCTTCAAAACATTGTATTCATTGTATCAAGATTTTGGTATCCCTTAGAGGGACCTACTTTTAATTGAGATTCACCATGATTTAATAAAATAAAATCACATATTCTTGTTAATTCATTGTTTTACATGCTTTATTACTTTATCTTCGGTATTAATGATACAATGGCTTAGGTGCATGTTTCTTGGGATCATACAGCTTGGCACTCAAATCCCGTTTTAGTTCCTGACTCCCATTTTGGTGCTCGATTCTCATTTCTATGTCTGACTCTCATTTGGCACCAAACTTCTAGTTTGACATATAACTTCCATTTGGAATCTGACTCATGTTTGGTGTCTAATTCCCATTTTGTGCCTGAATCCCATTTAAGCAAAAGTACAACATGACCCCTATTATTGGTAAAATAGAACAACGATTTTAGTGATGGATGTAGATGTAATTTTAGCGATGAATACGAATGAAGGACAATGTCATAAAGTAGATGTCATCTATTTTTCAGAAAATACATAAATATTCATGTAAATCGATAAGTGTAATATCATACGAATTATGTGCTGATAAAAATAGAATATGCATAATTAATCTGGAAATAAATGAAATTAATTGTATATTCTCTTTATCCACCCTATTTTTGTGTATTTGTTGTAATAGTAAAATCAAAAATAGATTACCTCCAAATGTAATAGGGTATGGTTGCATATCTTATAAATATGCAAGCCACCCCTGAGAACCAAATCCTAGATTTTCTCTATAAATTTTCAGAAAGCTACATATAAAACAATTCATTTGAATGTTTTATTAATCTCAAACTAGCATTCGATAAACAAATTGACTTGGGAAAAATATTCTAGAATCTTGGGCCCACTCTAAAAAATATTCCTCCCACTTTTTCCTTGTTTTTCATTATTTCATTTATTTCTTGTTTTACTATATTTTTTGCAAATTAGTTTAATTCTATAGCTTCCCCTATTTTTTGTAATTTTTCCAGCAAGTGTGCATTTTACATTTTGTATTTTATTTCAATAATTTCTTTGATAATATGAAATAGGTTAATGGTTTGGAAAATGAACAAAAACTCCAATGCAACAACACACCCCCCAAACCATAGAATCTAAGAGACTCATCTTATTAAGGATATTTTATAGGCATATATTGTGCATGGTTTCTTCACATGTTTATGAGCTATCCTGGGTTAACAATTAAATGGAGGTAATGAATTTAACCATAGAAATTTAACCAATATTTTACCCAAAATTTTGGCACCATTGCCAAGGATAAACCAAATATAAAATCTTGTTATGAAGAAAGTTTTTTTGAAGTAGTTTAGGTTGATTTCTATAGAATTACTCCATTCTAATTTTGTATGATTCCACCTAGAGTTAGAGGACCAGATGGTTGTTTCATCAAAAGCAAAAATGTTGTTTTTTTAGATACCTCTATTTCAGCTGAGCCAAATCCTAATAGTGATATCTCCTCACCACCATTTCCACCTGTGCATTGGAGTCAACATCCACTTTTTGCATAGTATCCTTATGAACTAGACCAACAAAATCTTAGGGAAGGATCAATGGTAGGAAGAGTTCAATCTGAGAAATATTTGTTGAACATTCAACGTTGGCAAGCAATTGAAGATGGGACTATTTCAACTACAGATTTAGTAATTCTTCTAGAGGATAAAATAAATGAATTAAAATCCCTGAAAATTGCCTTGAAAATTGTAATTGTAGAAATCCTATTTACAAACAAGATGGCTGAAGTAGAAGAAACATCCACCAGTTTTAACTTCCCCATAGAAGAGGCAAGAGGAGACCATAAGATGAAACATATCTCTCCTACCCACCTTCCAATATTTAGAGGATTTCAATCAAAATATCTTGACCTGTTTCTCTTCAAGTTTGACATTCTATGTAGGTTAGTAGACTATAAAATTGATGCTCAAAAATTAAAATTGTTTCCCTCAACTCTAGATGATTCAACCCTGTGTTGGTTCATCATTTTAGGACATAGACAGATAACTACCTAGGAAGACATGAAAAAAATCTTCCTATATCAGTATCAAGACTTTTGTAGGGCACGATATTCTAGAAAATAAGTCATGGATATGAATTAGAAGGAAGGTGAGTCATTGGAGGAGTATTGGGATAGGTTTAGTTTTAATTTGCAAATATCTCCCCATGCAGGAGATAGGTCCTTGAGAAGTATATTCTTAAAAGGGATTACTAATGAATCTCTAGATGCATTAAATATGATTTCTATAGGAGACATTTATCAACACCAAATGTTTGATATTTGGTAGTTATATCAGAACTACTCAAGAAGGAAGGGTAAATTAACTTCCAAATTTGTCAAACAATCAACCACAATAACAAAAATAGAGATAGGAAATATGTTATAAGACCTCAAGAGTGAGATGTTGTCATATCTTGTGCTTCAAATGGACACTCTTCTACTTAAGAGAAATAAGTAGGAGAATGAGACAACATTAGCCTATTTTTATCCTAAATGCAGGGAAAAGCTCCCTAGAAATGAATGTCCTGAAAACAAAGTTAGAGTGTGTACTGTGTGTCAAAATTATCATAAAACTAAGTTGTTTCTACAATTATCAAAATCTAGAGAATATCCTGAAGTAACGAAAGCATACTTTATGGGCAATAGGAGAAACTGGCAAAAGTCTCCTATGGAAAACAACATTCTAGTAAGAATGCCATCCTATGGGGGTAGCAATTTTTAGCACCAAGGTCAAGTTCAACCACCTACTATGGGTTTATGGGGAAAAAAAACTTGGAAACATACCTATCAACAAGAAAATACTTATAATCCTCACCCATGGATGCCATACCAGTAGCCTGGACCATAGTGTAGAAAACCCAATGCTTGGAGTCTAGATCCACAACATGTAGGTCAAGTCCCACTATATCCAGGTTTTCCAGCTCCCCCTACTTTGAGACCTGCTCAACTTTTGGTACAACCTAAATATAATTAAAATAATAAAACATATCTAGCATACCATGTGGATAATGAGATGTACTCCATGTATAATATCAAAGTAGATTGCAATCCAATATAATTGAGATCAGGTCAATAAGTAGGTGTATAAATAGCTCCTTTGCTAGAAGAGGAGGAAAAGGTAGATTTAGAAAAATATAAATTGCCTCTTATGGAAGAAATATAAGATGAACCAATAGCTATAAATACTAGATAAGGGGTTCCACCTTTCCCAAAAATATTGCAGGAACCCAAGAAGCCAATACAACTAGAATTTGATATTCTTTCTAGTCTAAAAAATCTAATAGTCACAATCCCTCTTTTTTAGGCCATAAAAGATATTACCATCTATAGTAATGCCATAAGAGATTTGTTTCTAAGAAAACCAGGAAGAAAAATAGCATAGGAAATCAATTTGGTAGGTTATTTAGCTAATATTATGCTAGAAAACACCTATAGCCAAAAATATTCAGACCCAAGAAGCCCTATTTTAGCTGTACAAATTTGAGGCTATGTTTTACCCAACATATTAGTAGATATAGGGGTTGCCATTAATGTCATTCCTAATAATACCATGCAAAAAATCATATTGACCAACCTGAAGCCAACCAAAACTATCCTTCATTTGTAAAATAGGTCTACAGTGCTCCCCAAGGGAATACTAGAAGACATGTCAGTCATAGTGGATGCATGGAAATAACCAGTAGATTTTCTAGTGTTATAATCCAATTTTGGATCAGGTGGTTATCCACTCATATTAGGTAGGCCTTGGTTGGCAATATTTGATGCCTACATAAATGACCATTTCTAATGGTCATAATGTGAAAAAATTGATCATCCATCCACCTACACAGTTTGTAGATTTGTTGGGAGAACCTGAATGTGGAAACCAAAATATGAGTGGTTTATCAATGATTCAATACATCATGGCACTTGATGAGTTGGAGGATGAGAGTGAAGAGGAGAGAGTGATATCAAAAAATTTCCAAGGAGAACCCTCCTATCCTCCTCTAGAACTACCATTTGTTGGAGGTAAAAATCACCATATTAAGAAAATTGAAGTTGTACCTAGGAGGGTATTAAACATAAATTATGAGTTGACAATTGATCAACAGATCAAACTAAAAGAAACATTAGTAAAAAAAAAAGGTGCTTTTTCTTGGGAGTATTCATACATGAGAGGAATAGCTCCTGAAACCTATACTCATCGAATATATCTGGAAGATGAAATAAAATTAGTAAGACAACCACAACGTAGGATGAATCTAGCTATGAAGGAGATTGTTAAAATAAAAATGTAGAAACTCTTGAAAATTGGGTTTGTCTACCCTATTTTAGTTAATGAGTGGGTATCACCTTTGGTGGTGCCCAATAAAAATTGAAAGTGTTGGATCTATGTTGATTATATATCACTCAATAAAGCAACCAAGAAAGACCACTTCCCCTTACCTTTTATAGACCAGGTCCTTGATACCTTAGCAAGGAAGAAAGATTTTTCTTTCCTAGATGGATTCAGTGGATATAATCAAATATAGATTGGGTAAGAGGATCAAGATAAGACCACATTCACTTGTCCATAGGAAACCTTCACTTACCGAGTTTTATCCTTTGGTTTGTGCAATGCACCTACCACATTTCAAAGGGAAGTTTTGAGCATCCTCTCTGATATGACTGGAGAAACTATGGAAGTATACATGGATGATTTCACTATTTATGGTAAAAATTTTGAAGAAGCCACAAAAAATTTAGAAAGAACAATTTTGGAATGTGAGGAAACAAATCTATTCCTAAGAAATGAGAAATGTTATATGTTAATGCAGGAGGGGATATTATTAGGAAATCACATTTCTACATATGGGATCAAGGTAGATAGAAATAAGATAGAGGTAATCCAAAATCTGCCTACTTCCAAAACTCAAAAAGATATCCAAAGTTTCCTTGGCTCAACTGGTTACTATAAGAGGTTCATAGCAGACTTTAGAAAAACTGCTAAATCCCTAAGCACATTGTTATCAACAGATATAGAGTTTATTTGGATAAATGAATGTGAATAGGTATTTAACATTTTGAAAGAAAATTTGACTTCTGATCTAGTCCTAAGGGGTCCAAATTAGACTATTCTCTTTCATATATATACAGATGCATCCAATAATGTTATAGGGTCAGTTATGGGATAGAAATATGGTGAGAATTTGTATGCCATTTATTATGTCAGTAAACATCTTATAGGTGTTGATTTCAATTATACTATCATAGAAAATAAATTTATTGTAGTCATACATGCTCTTAACAAAATTTACCACTATATTATAGGTTATCAAGTTTTTGTGCACACTGATCATTCAACTATCATATGCCTGACAAACCTAGCATTAGTGGTAGAACTATTATATGGCTATTACTTTTGCAAGAATTTGATGTGATAATTGTGGACAAACTAGGCAAGGACAATGTGGTGGCAAATTTTCTTTTTAGATTGACACCTCCTTATCATACAACCATAGAGGATTATTTTTTATATGAGCATTTATTTACTCTTAATGAACAAATACCATGGTATGTAGTTATGGCTAATTATTTAGGCACTGGTAAAGTATCCCCTTCACTTTCACCACGTGAGAAATAAAAATTGATAGAAAAAATGTAAAATTCTCATGGATTGATGGGTGCCTATTTAAAAAAAGGCCTAATGAAATCATGAGAAGATGTATTTCTAATAATTAAATTATATACTAAAATCTTTTCGTAATGAACCTTGTGGTGGCCATTTTATAGGAAAATAAACTACACTCAAAGTATTGCAGGCTAGATACTTCTAGCCTTCGGTCCTTCACTATTAAAAGATATAGCCAAGCATGTGAGCCAATGTGACCAATGTCAAAGGATAGGTAGACCAACTCTTAGATATGAAATGCTACTCCATCTACATGTGCACATTAATCCATTTGATAAATTGGGGATGGAATTTGTAGGACCCATTAATCCATAGTAAATAGGTAATAGGTATATATTATTTTACACTGACTATGTGACCAAGTGTGTTGAAGTGCAGGCATTGTGTGATTCTAAAGAGAAGACTATAGAAGAATTCCTATTTTCATTTATCTTGAAAGTTGATCCAAGAAATCATGTAGCAATATAAAATCAGGCATAACAAAACCACTCCTTACCATCCATAGGAAAATGGACAAGTAGAGGTAACCAACCATGAACTGGAGAATATTATCATAAATACAGTACAACAACATAGGAAGGACTAGACTAGAAGATTACCAGAAGCAATGTGGGCTTATAAAACCACCTAGAAAACTACCATTGGTTTTACACCATTACAGTTGGTATATGGGAAAAATTCTATGATGCCCATAGAATTTGAGGTTAAGACTCTCAAAACTACAATAGATTTAAATTTTGAATCTAGATGAGGCATAAAAGGAATGGATTTAGTAGTTGAACCAGTCGTATGAATACTACCATGATGCTCTACATTGGACAGAGGTCATATAAAAACAAAGATCCAAGTGACATGATCATAACACCAGGATAAAGAAGTTTAAAGTAGGGGAAGGGGCATTATTGTATGACTCCTAGTTTTAGGAGAGTAAAGGGAAACTCATGCAACACTAGATGGGGCCATATGAAGTGATTGAAATCATCAACAATGGATATTTTATAATAAGAATATTTGATGATAGAAAAATTATATTAATAGTCAATGGTCACTGACTGTGGTCATATCATGTATCTGAGACTTATATGATGAAGTCCAAATTAGGCATGGGGGAGACCCCAGTTGATTCTAATTTTAAAATTTGTTAGTAATATGTGGAAATTGTCCACATGATCCAAAAATAATTATTCTTTTAAAGTCATATAATTTTTCTTTCTTTAGTTGTATTTCTATTTTGCAAGAATGATGCCTTAAGTGCAATCGTTAGGTAGCCAAGGAGACCTAGGACTAATGGGAACAAGATCCATGAACCTGCACATTTCCAATTTTATAGGAGATAAATATTTTAGTAGAGGTAGTTTATCCTCACTCAGAGGGGGATACCACATATGAACACGTGTATGGGTGTTTTTTTTTGGTCTTCATGGAGAAAAACATGCCCGAATGTTGGTTCATGTAGTGGATGTTTATTCTATCATTTTTCTTCAAAATAGAATACTAAAAGTTTGATTAGCTTTAGGTGTACACCAAAATACACATCAACAAACATTGAAATAAAGGAGCGTCTGCCTTCCATTTTGTGTAAGGGAAGGCACCTAATTCCTATTTTTCAAAGAAAAAGGTGTCTGAATCTTCTTTTTACGATAGAAGGTGCCTGACTCCCATATTTCATGGAAAAGGCACCTGAATCCTATTTTTATGGTGGAAGGTGCACGACTCCCATATTTTAGGGAAAAGGCACCCGACTCCCATTTTATAGTGGAAGGCACCAAACTCCCATATTTCATTAAAAAGGTTCCTAAATCCCATTTTTAAGTTGGAAGGCACCCACTTCCCATATTTTAGGAAAAAGACATCTGGATTCCATTTTTGGGAAAGCGACACCTAATTTCCTTGTTAGTAAAAAAAATACTTTCTTTTTTAAGTACGATTCCCGATTTCCAGTAAAAAGACATCTACTTTCTATTTTTTGTTTTAAGTATGACGTCCAATTGCTAGAAAAAGGCACCTACTTTCCATTTTAAGCACGGTGCCTGATTTCTAATAAAAGGTGCCTACTTTCCATTCTAACAAGTGTATGTGTGCTTTGATTTGAATAAAGGCACCTGATTCCCATACAAGAAGACATTTTATTTCTATTATAATGGGTGTTTGTACCTAGTATGAATAAATCTTTAGGATTGGGAAGTGGCCCGTGCCATGTCAACATTTCATCCACGTGCATAAAGTTAAACATCTCATGGAGAAAATTATTTTAATTTTTCCATGAGAGATTTATGCACATTCCAAGGTCTTCAAAAAACAATTTCCAAGGGAGGGATGTGTGTCATCCCATGAAGACATGTTTTTTTAATATTTTCTTAAAACCATGTAGGAATCCTCAAATGAATCAATTTGCGGCAACTAAGAACCAGTCATACAAAGAAAATTTGGCCACATGGGAAATGCACACATGATTTTTTGTTATGGTACATATGGTCATCATAAGGTAACCAATGCAAGTGCACCAAGAATGTCTGTGTATCATACACACATGAAACATAATATTGGTGCATCCTTAATTTTCTATTTTGTATATATATAATTTTAATAGACGTATATTTCTATACAATAGTGTCGACACAATCCCCATTAATTTTCCATCCAACTATTTTGCCCCATTTGGTATTTTTCCACATGTAAATATTCTGTTGGTTGGTTACTCTTTGTCATCATCCACTTAAAATCTAGAATATGCTTTATTGATATCTTGCATAGATAACTGTAATTATTTCTAATTACGGCAATGGATCACCTACGTTCATGGATGCAAACAATTTAAAACTATGTATTGGAAAAACTCTATGTAAGAAAATAATAGAGTTGCAGGAGATAGAAACCAAAGTGTGAGAAATTATTATAGGTAAAACTCAGAGCCAAGGGAAAATAAAAATTTAATATGGGGGGAAAATTGACCAATTATTTGCTAAGGAAAAATAAGCCCAGTGACTGTTCAATTAGTGAGGATGTGTAAAATCAATTCAAAGCTACTAGATGGATGGAATATTATCATCTGGTAAGCTAGAACTAGGATGTAGAGGTAGATAAGGAGTTCACAACATCTTTGAGGTATGGGGTTGTTAGAATGCATGGACTGGAAATTCTAGTCATGGAAGCCTACATTGCCACTATTACAGGCCTTCCTCAAATGGGAAAATGCACATACAAGAAGGACAATCCAACACTTTGCATGCAATGGTTATTTAAATAACCAACTCCATGCCTGATGCACTCTAGTTTGTCAAATTAGCACATGCTAGAATTCTAGAGACCAGTATTCGAATAGATCACTCAGTTCTTCACATGCACGGGTAGGTTTTCTTGGCTAAATTTAAACCATTTATGTTTCCTAAACCATTTAATTTATGGGGATAAAATCAATGTCCCCATTATCTTGCATGTGCTCTCAAATACAAGGCCATCTGGTACCAGGTAGCAACTACTTCTACCTTGGCTCACCATGGGCTGATTTTGACCTTGGTGAGACATGTTGAGGCACAAAAGGAAGTGTATGTTGAGGAATTCATACAAGATAATGTTGTTATTTAGGATGAGGAAGAGACAATGACACCTAAATAAAATTAACAGTCAACTACCAGGATAATAGAATAAAACACCCCCCCCAAAAAAGAGGGCTCCTCCCTGTTCCTGGGGTCTCCCCCCCCCCCGGGGGGGATTATTTTGGGGGGAGAAAGTTTCTTTTGGTAAAGGGAGGGGGGTGGTGTGGGGGGAAAATTTTGGCCCCAAAAAAAAAAAAAAGGGACCGAAGGGCCCCAAAAAGTAAGGGAGAAAGGGGAAGGGAAAAAAAAAGAGGAAAAAACAAAAAGAAAAAAAAAAAAAAAAACCCCAAGGCTGGAGGGGGGGGAGGAAAAAAAAAAGGGTGGGGGTTTTTTTTTTTTTTTGCGGCCCCCCCCCGGTTTTTTTTTTTTTCTTTTCAAACCCCCCCCCGGCCCGCGTTTAATTTTTTTTTTTTTAACCCTCTTGTTCCTCTTTTTTTTTCTCTTTTTTTTTTACCCTCCCTTTTTTTTTTGTGTTTCTCCATAAACCATTTCATAAGGTGATAGTCCTGTGGTAGTTTTCTAGGTTGTATTATATACCCATACAACTTCTTTTAATTTTTTTGCCCAATAAACCCTACTAATGGCTATAGTTTTTGTTATTATATTTTTAAGTTCTCTATTTGTCACTTCTACCTGTCCATTAGCTTGAGGGTGATATGGTGAATTTATTTTGTGTTTTATTTGATAGATGTTAACAAAGTGTTCAATTACTTTGGAGATAAATTGAGACCCATGGTCTAAAACTAGTTCTCTAGGTGCTCCAAAGTGTTACTCAATTTGTGAGTATAGAAAATCAGCAATTGGTTCAACTTGTGCTCATGGAAATACATTTACTTCAATCCACTTGTTGACATAATATGTGCACACAAGTATGTGTTTATTTCTTGCACATGGAGGATCTATTTGTCTAAAAAATCAATCCACCATTTCTCGAATGGTTCAAATATTATTTGTGGGACCAAAGGTATCTCCATTGTAGGTGTAGTTTTACTAGTCCTTTGACAAGCTTCACATATATCAACAAATTTATGGGTATCCCTATTCATAGTAGGACAATAATAACCTATTTAGAATATTCTACTAGTTGTTCTTTGGGTTGCATAATGACCTCCAAAGAGTTATTCATGTGCTGCTCTAATGAAGTCACATACATCCTCTTCTTGTACACATATCCTAATTACTTGGTCAGGGAAGACTTAAACAAGATTTCATTAATCCATATATAAGGGGTACTATAATGTATTAATTTTTTATGCTCATGCAATGTAAAATTTTGAGGTATTTTTCCTGTTACCAAGTAGTTTATAATGTCAACATACCAAGGGGTACAAATAGAAAGAGCAAATAAATTTTCATTCGATAAATTATCAGCAATTAACTCATCATCATCAAATATTTGCATACAATATAAATGATTTGAAATGACATTATCTTTACCTGCTTTATCTATAATTGTGACATTAAATTCTTGCAATAAGAGAAGTCATCTAACCACTCTTCCTCTTACTATAGCTTTGTTCATTAAGTATTTTATGGTTGAGTGATTAGTGTGAATAAATACTTCATACCCTATTATGTAATGTTTGAACTTATTAATAGCATAGAATACAACCAAAAATTATTTTTCAGTAATTGTGTAATTAAGTTCATCCCCATGCAAGTTTTTACTCACATAATAGATAGTACAAGGTATTTTGTTCTCTATTTGTTGTAATATTGACCCTATTGCATATCCTAAAGCATCATAATGTATATGAAATGGTAATTACCAATTTGGTCTCCTTAGAATTGGAGCAGTAGTCAACTTATTTTTTATAACTTCGAAGGCTTCTTGACATGCTTTAGTCCAATTAAATTCACTTTATTTGGTTAAGAGCTTAAGCATGGGAGAGGTAAATTTGCTAAAATATTTAATGAATCTATGATAATATCCTCCATGTCCTAAAAATATCCTTACCTATATTTTTTTTTGGAGGTTGGAGGGATTGGATAACTTGGATTTTTGCAGGATCTATTTTAACACCTTCCTCAGATATGCAGTGTCCTAAAAAAATACTTCCTCTCATCATCATGAAGCACTTTTCATGACTTAAATATAGGTTTTGTTCTTTTCATATAACCAAAATTTTTTGTAAACTTAATAAAATTTCTTCAAAAGTGTTATCATGGACCATGAAGTCATCCATATAGAGTTCCACACAATCATTAATCAAATAAAAAAAATAGCTAAAACAACCCTTTGAAAAGTAGCAGGTGCATTGAATATTCTGAAAGGTAAAACTTTATAAGCATAGATGCCTACAGGACATGTGAAAGTAGTCTGTTATTGATATTATTATGCTATTGAGACTTGATTGTACCCACTAAAACCATCCAAAAAGCAAAAATATTTCTTTCTAGCCAAGGTATCAAGAACTTGGTCAATGAATGGTAGAGGAAAAAAATATTTCTTTGTCACCTTATTTAATTATCTATAATATACATAGTTCCTCTATTTACCATTCTTCTTAGGAACTATTACTAATGGTGACACCCATTGGCTATCATAAATTGGATATATAAATTTTGCATTCAAAAGCTTAATGATTTCTTCTTGGACTATGTCTTTCATAGTTGGATTTAGTCTTCTTTGATGTTGTATCACTGGGTGGAAACCTTCTCGAATGAATATTCTATGGGTGCAAATATTTGGATGAATCCCTTTCATATCCTCATAATTCCATGAAAATATTGTTTGATGTTTTCTAAGTACTTCTATCAATTGTGATTCCTAAATTCTTGTAAGCTCATTATTAATATTCAAAGTCTTCCCAAATGTGATGTCTATCTATTGAATTTTTTAAAAATTGCATCTATTCCAAATATTTCATGTTTAAGAACATTTAATTGATAGGTATAGGGCACTAATTGATTATATTTACTTGTACTTGCTTCATAATTAGATATAATGAGTTTATTTGAACAATTAATACCTTGTTATTCATCAAAAAGTGGTCCTAATGGTCCTCCAATTTCTTGCTACAAATATTCACTAACACATTAATTGATAAATTTTTAATAGCATCCAGATCGTCAAGAAAAATATATCATAGTTATTTTAAAAATCCTTTATCTAAGGTGGACTCAAGAAACATACTCAAATCTTTTGTGTGCTTCCTATTGGAAATAGTCATATTCCCAAATCTATAACTAATATAAGCATCAATTTTTGTAAGACATGGAAGTCCTAGAATTAAGGGATGTCTCACTAGCTTCTTCTTAGGTTGTAAGACCAAAAATTCTATAGGATACTCCCATGAGATTATAAAAACTATTATATATTCTAATTTTCCTTCTGGTTTGATTGTAGATTTATCTACAAGTTGAAGCACTATAGAGGCTGGTTGCAATTTGTATTCCCCTAAAGAATATGATGTTTCTTTGTTCATAACATTGATGGCAAACTCTAAATATATCAATACATTATGGAAGGTTGTATCACCAATGAATATTGAGTATAGGTATTCTATGATCTGTATATTTTGGTAGTAACCTTCCTTTAGTTATTATATCTGATAATTATGCAATAACTTGGATAGTTTGAGGTTCATTCTTCTTTTTCCTTCATAAATTGGATGTGCAAATATTCTTTATCAACTTAGAGTAGATAGGAATATCCTTGATAGCTTGTAATAAAGGAATTTTAATGGTAACATTTTCTAACTCTTGAAGGAAATTGAAAACTGGTTTAGAGGGTTCTTTAGGTATTGCCAGTATTTCAAGAACTGGAATTTCCATTTCTTTCCTTTGAGGAATTTGGATCTCTTTTTTTTTGATGGAACATTTTCTAGTAAAATTTCTATTTCTTTTTCATTTTTATCTACATTTTAAAACAAGTATTGGATAGGTTATTCAACTTCTGTGAGAGTCACATTATTTTCCAACACTTTTCCAGACCTTAAATGAATCTATTAGCAAGGTACCATAGATATTGAACATGTCTCATTTGTTTCATAGACTTGTTGAACAATCTTGTTACTATTAGGATTAGGAACAAGTTGATCTGACAAAGGTGGTTGCTTAGGGGGATTATTCATATTGTTTGGAGGTGGAAGAAGTCTATTTTGAGGTTGACTTTGATGAGCTTGTCCCCTAAACTAGTTTTGAAAAGTTGACGTGGATTTTGAGACCAGCTAGGTAATTCTTGATTATATTGGCCATTCATGCTCTAACTAGGCATATTCTAACATGACATTCCTTGAGTCCATGGAGGTATTTTCCAATATTAGTTATTTAGGTACGGTTTCTAATTTATCCAATTTGATGTATTTGACCATTAGTTAGGTCTTTGTTGGTTAGAATAGTTAGAATTTGACCAATTATATGGGACATTTCTTCTTTGAGATACAAAATAAACATCCTTTGCCTCCTCAACTTCAGGCTCTTTTATAGTAGATTTCACAACTTAAATATATTTATAGTTTTTAGTGTTATGATTCTTGTCACATATTTTACAAGCAAAAATATTGGAACTATTTGTAATGTTGAGAGGACATTCCATAAAGTTGTATATTTTTCTACATCTATGATAATATATCTCCTCAATATCTTGTTCTTTTGGTTTCTTATTCATGAGGTCAAGAGATGTAGTTAGTGTACTTAGCAAATCAATATTTAAATTTTCCAACATATTACCAATTTCAGCTCTTGTTAATCCTCCACCTATGGATGAGTATTTGTTGTTCATAAGAGGTTTATTCATTGAATAATTTATACAAATATTAATGATCTCTTTAAATTCCATTAGATGAATGTCCCCTTTATCCATAAGGTTTAGAATGTCAAGGACATGTTCTTTTAACCCTTTTATAAATATTTATTTCAAGACTTCTTCATCTAAGTCAATATTTAATATAGATCCTACAAACTAAAATATTTCAAGATAATTCTCAAAGGATTCTTCTTCTTGTTGGTTCATACAAAAGAGCTCAAATTTCCTAACTCTACAATAATCCTGATATCTTTCAAGGAATATGCCTTTTAATCCATAGTCTCCATCCCATAGATTGTAAACACTTTCTCCTAAACCCATAAACCATATTAAAGTTGCATCTTTAAGGGTAGAAGTAAATGGTCTTAATTTTTTTTCATCCATAGTATAAAAATAGGCTTGACACACTACTTCAAACTTAGAGAAAAGCATCAGGATCTTCATGTGGTTTCCCATGAAAGGTAGGCAAAACAACAATAGAGACTGGTTTTGGTTCTCTTGTTAGCCTATCCGTTGAAGAAGAAATTAAAAAGAAAAAATTCTTTCTTTACCTTCCTCTTCTTTGGTTTCCTTCTACTTCTATATGATCATTAATTTTTTACCTATGTCCTCTTTGGTTTTCATCTACTTCCCCATGTTAACTAGCTTGGTTAGCCATGAATGATTCGATGAATTCTAGAATTGGACTTGGTATAGGTTCAAAAAATATAGTTTATGAGTCGATGTGATTATCAAATTTTGGTTATGGTAATAAATGAAGAATTTGACGAAGCAATTTTTCCTTCTCATTAATTTCAAATATAAATGTTATAATGTGGTTACAAGTTGGTTTAACCAACTCAGTGGTTAACCAACCAAATTGGAGAGTGCCTATGAGCGCTACTTTTGGTTATGCAAATAATGGAATATAACAACTTATTCTAACATCCCCCCTTATCACATTATTAGAAAATCCCAATTGCATCTCGAAATTTTCCATATTTGATACATCCAAGTGCTTTGGTAAAGATATATACAACTTGCACATAAGTAGGAATGTATTGAAGTTGTATATGGTGCTTTGGAACTTCATCTCAAATAAAATGACATCTGGTATCAACATGTTTGGTACGTTCATGAAAAATTGGATTTTTGACAAGGTTCAAAACACCTTGGTTTTCACAAAACAAATGAAGATGAAGATTCTTTGGAAGGCCCATGTTTGTAAGAATGCGACTTAACCACATTATCTCATAGACTTCTTCACTGGCTACACGATATTTTGCTTCTGTAGAAGATAAAGCAACCACATGTTGTTTCTTACTATGCCATGAGATAGGTCCAGATCCTAGATGAAAAACATATCCGGAGGTGGATTTACGATCATCAAGGGATCCAGCATAATCCGAGTCTATGTATCCGAGTAAGAAAAAATTATTATTCTGTCTATATTCCAGACCATAATTTGTAGTACCGTGAACATAATGAAGAACTCTTTTTGCTGCTTTCCAGTGACTCATCTTAGGCTCTTGCATGAACCTTGAAAGATATCCCACAGCAAAATTGAGATCTAGTCTAGTATTTGTCAGATATAGGAGATTCCCAATCAACTGGCGATAGAGAGTACCATCTACCTGAGGTGACTCATCATATCGAGATAACTTAAGTCCTTGCTCCATTGGAGTTGCTTTTGACTTACAGTTAGTCATCCGATATTTTTCTACTAAAGTCTTGGCATATTTCTTTTGTGTTACTCTAATATAAAATTTTTTTTGAGTAACTTCTAAACCAAGACAATAGTGTAGAAGTCCTAGATCTGTCATATCAAATGATTGCTTCAAGTCATTTTTCACTAAGTCAATCATTCTTTCTGAGCTTCCTATGATGATCAGATCATCAACATAAAGTACAAGAATCACTATATCAGAACCATTTTTCTTAATATAGAGATTTGCATCTGAAGGACTTCTTATGAAACCATGCTGCACAAGGCGACTGTATATCTTGATATACCAAGCTCGAGGAGCTTGTTTTAGCCCATACAAGGATTTGATCAACTTGCATACTTTTTTTTCTTACCCCTCAACCACAAATCCTTCTGGTTGAGTCATGTATACTTCTTCTTGTAAGTCACCATTCAAGAAGGCACTTTTAACATCCATCTGATGCAATTTCCACCCAAACTGAGCTCCCATGGCACAAAGTACTCGAATGGTAGTCATTTTATAGTAGGGGCAAAAGCCTCTTCATAATCTATGCCTTCTTTCTGAGCATATCCCCTTGCAACAAGTCAAGATTTATGCTTATCAATAGATCCATCTACCTTATACTTCACTTTGAATACCCATTTGTAGCCTATGGGTTTCTTTCCTATTGGCAGATCGACTAACTTCCATGTATTATTTTTAAGAAGAGATTTATGTTCTACATCCATAGCCTCTTTCCACTGTGGTTGATCAAGTGCAGATTGAACCGTTGTGGGTTAATTTGTATTCAATGTAGACATATAAATTTTTTCTCCATCCTCATCTTCTTCCCTATCATATTCGGTACCCACTGACAAATCATCAAAGTGTTGACAAAGTTCATCAACCTCTGAAGTAGATTCTTTTGCTCTCATCTATTGAGTCATACTACGAGTACATGGCCTATCAAGAGATAGATCTGGAAGGGATTTCAACTTAGCATCTCTCAAAGTTCTAGTATACCATTTTGGAACTTTTTGTTTTTGCTATGGAAGTTGAACCTCCTTCTTAGGCTCTTCTTCATCTATGTATACAATTGTGGATGTGTATTTTGACATGAGAGCTTCATAAAATACAAAATCTCTACTTACATGTGTCTTCTTGGTCTTAGGATCAATCAATTGATAACCTTTTGAGTACTCATCATAGCCAAGAAAGATACACTGTAGGGTTTTCTCATCCAGCTTCCTCCTTTTCTATTTTGGAATGTGCACGAATGCTTTACATCCAAACACCTTCAGATGAGAAATGGAAGGTTTCTTACCACTCCATGCTCCTTGTGGAGTCTTCCCTTGTAGAGCTCTAGTGGGTGCTCTATTTAGGAGGTATGATGCTGTGTTTACTGCTTCTGCCCAATATTGATCCTCAAGATGTGCTCCTTTTAGCATACATCGAACCATTTCCATAATGGAACGATTTCTTCTCTCTACAACTCCATTCTGCTGAGGTGTATAGGCTGTAGTCAGTTGTATTTTGATCCCATGTTTCTTAAGAAACTCTAAAAACTCTTCAGAGGTGTATTCCCCCCCTCGATCTGAGTGGAGGGTTTTTATCAAACATCCCGACTCCTTCTCAACAAGTTTCTTGAATTGTTGGAAGTAGAGAAATGCTTCTGATTTCAACTAAAGAAAGAAAACCCACATCTTCCATGAGTAATCATCAACGAATAGTTGAAAATACTTTTTCCCACCATAGCTGGTTGGCATAGGACCACACAGATCGGTATGTACTATCTCTAAAGGTTTTGCAACTCGAGAGGAGCTTACTTCAAAAGGCACTCGATGTTTCTTCCCTTCTAAGAAATCTGAGCAAACTGGTAAGATAGATGAAAGTGGTGGAAGACCTTTCACCATCCCATATTTTTATAATTTAAGAAAATATCCAGAACTTAGGTGCCCATAACATCGATTCCAGAGAGAGGTGGCCTCCTTTGTAGTTGTAGCCAAAGCAACATGTGGAGTTGAAAGTGCATCAAGAATGAAAAAGCCATGTTTGTAGGATCCGGTTGCAACATGTTTACCACTGTGTGTGATAAAACATCTCTTATTGCCTTTGACAACTCAAAAAACAACATCCATGTTTCTATCCAACATTTGTGTGACTGAAAGCAAATTATTGGCTAAGCTTGGAGCATAGAGAACCTTCTCAATTTGACAAATACCATTAGGAAGGGACACAAAAATATCCCCTTCTCCATTTACCTGATATAATTGATTGTCAAAAATTGTGACTGGCTTACCCTCTTTCTCCACAAAAGTATCAAACCATGATTTTTCCCTAGTCATGTGTTTGCTAGCTCCTAAATCAATATACCATACAACATCTATTTGGGAAGACGAAGTATGAGTCATGAGCACCTTATGTGCTCTTTTAGAGTCAGAATCTAAATCGAACTCAGGAGGATCTGATTCTGAGTTGGAGTCAGCATAAGCAACATGGCCTTTAGAGTGCTTATGCTTATTGTATTTATGCTTGTTCTTGCCCTTCTTCTAAGAACCTCTTTCATTGGATTGCTTGTTTTTGAACCAACACCTGTTGGTGTCATGGTTATTCATATCACAAATTTTGCAATATTTGGTATCCTTTTACTAATTTTGCTTCCCTTTTCCTTTGGAAGAAGCACCCCATTTTTGAAATTGGACTTGCTTTTTACCACTTTGTTGTGTGGAAAGAGCATTATCTAGCACATCATCTTTCTAGACCTGAGTTGCCTCATCAGTCTGAAGCAAATTTACTAGTTCCACAAAAGATACTTGTCTACCAAAAACATTGAGAGAAGTGATCAACATCTTGTAGGAACTTGGTAATGCTCTCAAGATGACAGAGTTCAAGACATCATCATCCACCGGTTTTCCCATAGCATTCAATTTTGCTTTCAAGTCAGCCACTCTACAAAGGAATATATCAATAGTTTTCCCATAATTCATACTGAGATTATGTATTTGAGTTTGAATATGGAGAATAGTGGATTGATTCTTGCATTCATATACTATGATCAGGGCATCCCAGGCTATCTTACTTGTTTTTGCATCACAAATATGAGGCTGCACCTCATCTATAGTAGCAAGCAAGATAAATACAAGACTCTTCTTGTCTTTTTTATCCCAAGCATCTTGATCTGTTCTTGCTGTTGGAGGACGTTTTGCAGTGCCAGTCACTACATCCCATAAATATTCCAACTGAAGTATGGCTTTCATCTTTGTCTTCCATGGAACAAAGTTAGGACCTTTCAACAATTGAGAATCTGAAAGATACTTATGAATTGTGGCCATTATGAAGGTTCCTTATATCACCAAGTGGTCTCCCTTTATTTATACCTGCCAGATATTTATACTGTAACTATTCAATATACACCCGCCCTTATGTGAGGGAAAATATAGGTATATATGAATAGTATACTACTCAATATGTACTCGCCCTTATGTGAGGGAGACTGTAAGTACACATGAGAAGCACAATATATTGAACATAGGCGATACTGAAAGGGCATCGTGTTGTTAATGACACCTACCATAGAAATTTTTATTCCACATGCGTGGGCCGTAACTTCCCCTAAACACTTTGGAAAAAAACTTTTGTCAGGATTTACGCCTAACAACAATCACAATGTGGGTATGAAATGAGAAAAAACAAAAAACTAGTTTGCCTTATTTCTCCTCAATGATTTATAGAGAACAAGCTCAGACATCGTTGTTGCAGCTATATTAGGTGGCGAATACAGTAGTCCAAAGCACGACAACATTACCTGTAAGTGTGGACTAGAGGTATCTCAAATACCAAACGCTGTTGTGCAATAAATTCCACAAATAGGGTATAAATTTGGGATCTTATATTTTGTTTAATTCATGATTGTGAATGCAAGAAAACAAAATATTTAAATGCAAAGGAAACAATCATAAATGCCCACAAATTTTAACACCTATTACAAATCTAGCAACTATTCTGCCAAAATAGTTTGATTTCCCCCATTTATCTGACAAATTTGCAAATGAATCATGAGATCTCCCCCCTTCGAATTGCAAATGAGACAAGGATTGGTAAAAAAAATACCAAAGTTTGGAGCTTGGCAAGGCGTCAAATGACAAATTGCAGTGTCAAGGGTGTCAAAAAATGAAGCCATCGTCAAATAACGCTGCGTAGGGCGTCAACAAACCATATCCGTCATCAAAACTGTGCAGGGCATCAACGAACCACATCCACCATCAAAACTGTGTAGGGCACAACAAACCTCCCCTCAGGGACTCAAAACTGAAACCTACCACAGACTAGGCACTGCCTTGACCACGTGAGCTAGAAGGCCCAATGAGAACAAGCACACAATGGGCAATATTTAAAGCCTCACGACTGGAGAAGAAACAAAAAAAAATTATCCCACATGGCCTATGCGGCCACTATGGGGGGGTTTAAACAAACTGAAAGCACCTATTGCTTTCGGTTGCCTTCGAGCAACCACCCCCAGCCTATCCTTTTGCCTCCTCAACCGTATCGTCTCCTTGAACCACTATCCTATCTGTTTTGGTGTCCTCGGTCTATGGTCTATGTCCTGTCTACGGTCTGTGCATCCTGTCTGCTCTATCTACGCTCGTCTGTGAAGATCCGTTAGTCGCGTCCTGTCTATTCGCTCTGTCTATGTTCGTCCATCAGTCACGTCCTGTCTATGATCTGTGTCCTGTCCGTAGCTCTGATGCCATGAAGAATTTGATGAAGCAATTGTTCCTTCTCATTAATTTCAAATATAAATGTTACAATGTGGTTACAAGTTGGTTTAACCAACTCGGTGGTTAAACAACAAAATTGGAGAGCACCTATGAGTGCTACTTTTGGTTATGCAAATAATGGAATATAACAACTTATTCTAACAATAAAAATTATTCAGTATTTTGATCTAGTAGAGTCAATGGTAGCTCAACTTGTTCTCCTAGTGGATCCTTATTTACCACAGTCTCTTTTTCTTTTGATCTAGGATTATCAAAATTTTCACTAGAGTTTTCTTTACAGAATTTGATGAATCTTCCCCTTGAATATCTAGGTCTACTCAAAAATTTGCAAAGATCTTAAATTTTTGCAACAAAAATCATTCATTCCTCCTTAAAATCTTATGGGTATTGTTAATTAGGTCTATTTGTTCAAGATTCAGGTAGTGTTCCTCCTCTAAATAAAAATATTTTTTTTACAAGAAGAATTATTTGAACAATAAAGTCTTATTTTAGTTGATATGGGACTTTCAAATTGTCATTTGTAATGCAAATCAAGACACAATTATATAAAGCACATGATCCTAGGAGCCTTGTTATATATTTTGTTGTATTCTAGATCCACTTATCTATTTTCTATATCTATTAAAAATTTATGGATAGCAAGGGAGTCCTCAAAGTATTAATATCTATTAAAAATTTATGGATAGCAAGGGAGTCTTCAAAGTATTACCCCTAAGGATACATAGTTGAATTTAAACTTGCTCTCCTATCTCCTAGCCAACGTTCACAACTCCTCATAAGTTCAAGATAAGGTGAATGATAGTTTGGACCTAGGGCTTTATCTATGTCAATCCTCTCAATATTTTTTATTTCTCGTGTTATTTCCTTAATGATATCAAGGTATTCATATATAAAGTCCCATTGTTTATTATATGACCAATGTCTTTGTACAAAAAGTAGATTTATTTCTTGTTCTATAAATAGCCTTCTAAGGTCTATTAAAGTACACTAAAAATAACTCTTCACCATTTAGCAACTTTTTACTTCTTTCTATTTCTTTTTTTTTTTAATTTTTAATTTTTTTTTTGTTTTTGTATTTGTTTTTAAGATGTAGTTTTCAAGGATTCTTTATGTGTGGCTCAATGATCAAAATGAGAGGATATTTTTCATAGGACTGCCCAAACTATCGAACCTATTTTTGCCATATTTCACTCATTCAGACTTGGATTGAGTTGAAATTTTGAGGGTAGATACTTAACAAACCTTAGGACATATCCAAAAAATTTAAAATAATTTGGAGCAACACAAATCCTATCACATCCCTATGTGTGAACAAGAGTTTTGGTAAGCAACTATACAAGGGTTTCATCTGGGTTGAGAAAGAGCAGAGGTGATGGCAAGTGAACGAGTGGTTTTAGGTAATCATAAAAATTTAGAGGAGTGAGGGGAAGGTGATAATATAAATTTTCAAATCTCTATAGGTGGATCTACCCCTCATAATTTATTAGAGATAGGTGATGCATGCGATGGTGAGAAATCGGGCCCCGATTGAGAACCAAATGGCACCAGGTTTTTAGGGAATGGGGAAACTTTTTGGGAAAAAGACCCTCTAGACAAATAGAGAATGGACCCAAAATATATTGCTTCCCCTTGCTTATATTTGCTAAAATAATGAAAGGGTGGGAGAAATATGTTTCCAAAAAAAGCAATATCAACACCTTACTTCCCAATAATGAAGATCTAGTTATCCTTGATGAGACCATGACTGAGCATCTTTTCTTGAGTCCCACACTCTGGTTGGGAAATTTATTGGAAGTAGACCTGAAATGGAGTCCATATGGTGGTGGGATTTTTATAAGGGGAGAACCCTAGGTAACATGGAGTTGGTTGTCCTATCTCAAGGTTTTGTTTGATCCACCTTATTAACCAGGATGATATCTCTCAAATTCTTATAGGTGAGCCCTAGTTTTATGGTTGGAAAATTATTTTTCTATGGAAGTGGGGTGAATATTTCAATACAAAAACTCAAAGTATTAACTATGCTCCTATATGGGTTCATATTCCAGATATGCCTATCCAATTTTGGTACGAAGACATCTTGCATGGCATTGCTATGGACCCTATCACTAAATATTAGACTCATGATTCATGCAAGAATTTGGGTTAATGCAAATTTGGATTCTCAACTACCGACCCATATTAACCTGGTCTACAACTCATATCGTAGATGCTAGACTACTGAATATGAGAATAAGCCTACTTTTTGTATTGAGTTCTAGACTCAAGGTCACCTCAAATATTAGTGCATGTCTCTCAAACACTCTAAAGAAATGGCTAGCTCTAGGTCCCATGTTGGGTGACATGTTCCAAGGAAAGTAGAACCACGTTGGGCCTTACCAAAAAATATGAGTTTGACTATGCTTAAAGGAAAGTAAGTTACAGTTTCAGATCTAGTGGATGACCAAGCTAAGGTTTGGTCTCCCTTTGCTTACCCTAAAAATATTGATTTATTATCTAAAATATTTATTTTTGAGTCTGCTCCCTTTGATGAAACCCTATTGCATGAGTTTGTAACACTTGGAACCATCACAACTATCTAAGGGGAAACCCATTCTCCATACAGATCTAGACATTTCCATATTCCCTCTAAACATTCACCTACCCTTGAAGGGAATATTGAAATTTGTGCTCCTACTGCTATCAATACTAACTTTGAAAGTTGTAACCCTAACTCAGCCAAACCTGATTTCAATGCTATCAACACTAGAAATTACAATAAAGCCTCTATGGATATTGATAGTGGGAAAAAAAGGGAAGACCTTCCATAAATAACCAAAAAAATAAAGAAATAGATAATGAAATTACCAATGGCATTCAAAAGACTCTTTTCTAGGACCTTTTCAGTCAAGAGAAAGATGAATAAAAAATATCCAAACCTCCCTTACAGTAGTCAAAGGGAGGTAAATTTTTTTCCAAAATTTCTAAATGAGGATCCTCTCATGGAATGTGAGAGGCCTCAATAGTGTTTTAAAGTAGAGACTTGCATGCACTTTGAGGAAGGAATACAGGTCCACTATCATGACTATGCAAGAAACAAATATTGACCAAAACAAAATCCAAAAAATTGCTAAATCTATTTGGAAGAATAGGGATTTAAATTTTAGCCCTACTCTAGGAACTTTAGGGGGATTAATTTGTTTATGGGATTCCATTACAGTTGAATGTAGAATAATCTTTATGCCAGACAGAGTTCTGAATATTCTATTCCATTGCAAAGACAACATTCATGGGTTTTATCCAATTTTTACACCCCCAACAATCCAACTATTAGAAATACCTTATGGTATACCTTGAGATACACGAGGAATAATTTCATAAATATTCTTTGGACCCTTGATGGATATTTTAACTCCCTTCTTTTTCCATCAGACAAACAAGGGAGAAATATCACTCCATCTAGAAGCATTGAATATTTTCATAATTTTGTAACTAATAGTGAATTAATGGACATTCAAATTAAAGGAGAAAAATACACATGGAGCAATAGGAGTTGGGGATCAGCATATCCAAGTTAATATTGACAATTTTTTTTCTTTTTAAAGAGGCTATTCCTGTTATGGGTGATGCTAATCTCATTTTTCTCCCAATATTTAGCTCTGATCATTGTCCCCCTTTGTTTGAAGCTGACAAAGACCCCAATTTCAAGATTCTTTTTAGATTCGAAGCCATGTGTATGCAACGCCCTAATATTTGTAAAAAAATATCTAATTGGTGGTAATAGGATTTTTCTGGGTCTTTCATTACTCAAGTTTCCCATAAACTCAAGGTTGTCAAGAAAACCTCAAAATATGGAACAAGGAAGTTTTCGATAATATTTTTGAAAGCAAAAATTAGATTATGGATAAACTAAAAAGCACTAAACAACAAATACATAATGGCTAGCTGAGTAACCAAATTAGAGTTAAGGAGAAATAACTTTTAGCAGAGTATCATAAAATTTTGGGTAAGGAAGAGATGTTCTAGAGGCAAAAATCTAGATCCCTTTGGCACAAGGAGGGTGATTCAAATACAAAAAAATTTCATGCTTCCACCCTCAGGCATAAAATTTTAAACAAAATTAGGAAATTGACCAAAGGTGATGGCTCCATTACCAGGGATATTTTTGAAATTCAATATGAAGCCTCTTCTTTTTTAAAATATCTCTTGGGTACCCAACCCCAAAATTATGATTGGGCCAAGAATCAGTTACTCAATCACATTCCTATCCTAATCACCCCATAAATGAATTCCTCACTCATCAAACCTCTTTCTTCAAGTGATATCAAGCAATATTTATTCACTATGCACCCTGATAAAGTCATTGGGTCTGATGGTTTCTCCCCCTAGTTTTTCAAAAATTTTGGGACATTATTGGATAGGATGTGTGCAAGGCAATCACTAAACTCCAACATGTAGAATACATCCCCAGAGGTATTAATTATACCTTCATAGCTCTTGTTCCTAAATGGCCTATGTGAAAATCTATGGTGTATTTTAGACCCATCAACTTTTGTAATGTGATTTATAAAATCCTAACCAAATCTATGGCATCTAGAGTGAAAGAATATCTTCTCCAAAATATAGATCCCTACCAAGGTAGTTCGGTAAAAAGGAAGATCTATAAATTATGGTATCATAACTTTGCATGAAGTCCTCCATTCTATCTCCAACAACAAAAAAGCTACCCTATTCCTTAAAATTGATATGAATAAAGCTTTTGATAGGATCAATTGAGAGTTCCTTCTTGCTATCCTTCTCAAGTTCTATTTCCATAGAGAGTGGGTCAAAATTATTCAAGGCTACATTTCTAGCCCCTAGTTCTTAGTGTTAGTCAATGGATCTGTAGGAGGTTACTTCCCAAGAAATAGAGGTCTTAGGCAGGGGGATCCTTTGTCACCTATTCTATTCATTATTCTTGTTTAATCCCTTGGAAGAGATCTTAAAGCTACTTTCTCATATGGCATGATCTCTAGTATTCAAGCTACTTTCAACATGAGACCCCTTTCTCATAAGTAGTTTACAGATAACACTATCTTAGCCATCCATGCTTTAGTTTGGGAAGAAAATTCAATTAAAGGTATTTTAGATCTCTACGAAGAGGTTGCAAGGCAAAATATAAACTATGTCAAGAGTAAACATTTATTTCTCAATATCCCCTTGTCTAGACATGTCAATATTGCTTGTATTCTTTAGTGTGTCATATTTGAGCTTCCCACTGTCTATTTAGATTTTCCCCTATTCACCAATTGCCCCAAAGAGTCTATGTGGAGCAATGTTAATGAAAGAATCAATACAAATCTTGTAGGTTGGAAAGGAGCCCTCATATCCCAAGCAGCCAAAGTATCTCACTATGGCCTATCTTCAAAGAATTCTTGTTTATTGTATGTCAATATTCAAAGCCCCAGTTTCTATCTATAACAAAATTGAACATATTTAGAAGAGATTCATATGGGTAGGTTCAGAGGATAAAAAAAATTCATCTGGTCAAATGGGAAAAGGTTTTCTTACCCAAAAATTAGGGATTTTTGGGTATTAGAAGAATTAGTAATATGAACATGGCACTATTGGCCAAGCAGGATTGGAAGGTGTTTACAAATTGCAATCTTGAATGGGTCTCCATCATCAATAAAAAATACACTCACATCTAAAATTTTATCAATGAAAATATTCCTAAAGTTGGGTCACCTTCTAGAAATCAATTCTCTAGACCATACCTATTATTCAAAAGGGAGCTATATGGTATCTTGGAATAGGAAATAGGATAAATTTTTTGTCAGATAGGTGGATCTCCAATCAAATTCTTAGTGAGAACAAAAGAGTCTCAGTGGTGCAGCCTTTGCTAGATAATATCATATGTAGAAATGTGGATGATTTCATAGACTCTTCAGTCCAAATAAAAATATGGAAATAAATCCACATTGCAAATTTTGATGCCCAAATTTCAAATACTATCACAAAATTAATAGACATTACTGAGGGTAACCGTAATTCCATATGGTATATCTCGTGATACCCCTTTATGGAAAGAAACTAACTTTGATATTTTTCTATCAAATCAACTCATATGTTGACTTTCACTCCCCAAACGTCTCTCATTCCTTTCAATCTAATTTGGCTTAAACACCTCATACCCAAATTTGCTATATTTTCTTGGTTGGCCATCCAAAATAATATCCTCACTACTAATAATCTCATGAAGAGAGGGATGGTTGTTCCTAATAGATGTCATATTTGCTTGGTGGCCTAGGAATATTTCAACCACATATTTTTAGAATTTTCTTTCTTCCAATATACCATGGATCATCTCATGTCCACATTTCACATCTCTTGGGCCCAACCCAACTCCCTGGCTCTTATTTCTCCCAATGACCCATGCCTTTTAGAAATTCTAGGTTGTCTTCTTTGTGGAAATTTTATCTCCATCATATCCTATGGTAGATATATCTCAAAATAAACAGTAGAATCTTTTCAAACATCCTCAGGGAATCTATCTCTATTTCCAACAAAGCCATCACCTTTTTTGTTGAAAATTCTAATCATTTTCCTTACACCAAACCACCTGAGTTTGCCCTTGAGTTCACTCTTTTTGGTTCCCTCAGTATTTCCCATAGTCCCAGCTCTACTCCTAATCCCCATCCTATATTTGATACTCATTGGACTCCTCCTACTTTAGGATGGATTAAACTTAACTATTATGGTGCTTCTAAAGGAAATCAAGGTGCAATGGATGTCGAAGGTTTGGTCAGGTATCATAGTGGACAATTCATAGTGGTCTATGCTGAGTTTTTGGGTGTCCAAACTAACCACTATGATGAAGCTCATGCATTGTGGAGAGGACTAGAAGTTATTAGAGATTACATAGAAAAATTTTCAAATTGAAGGTGATTCCATGAATTTTACAAACTCTATCATCAACAATAGAATTCCTTCATGGAACGTGTGCACTATTATTCAAGAATATAAGGTCTTGATGCAAAATTTTCACAACACTACAACATGCCATGTGTATCAAAAAGCTAAAGATTCTGCTGATTTTATTTCCAATATTGGGGATAGTCATAGGAATCTGCCCATCGTGAACCATATTTTCCCTCAAAATATTTTTAACTTTGTTTTTGTTGACATGTAAATTCACAACCAACCCTAAAAGGTATGCCCACCTCAAAAAGTCTAATTATAGGAGTGATATAACTGCTTCTCTGATGACCATATTCAACTTGGTCCACAACACCATCCTAAAACTACTGGTCAAGAAATAGGGCCAAAAGAGCTTTGTAGCTAAAGAGATTGTCGTTGATTAGATTTGGATTATATTTTCTTTGGAAATTTTTTTGTCTGCATGGTAATTTTGGTACTAATAGTTTAACCCCTGCATGGGCACTAGTTTTATTTTTCTTTATGTTATCCTTAGCCCCTACGTGGGCTCTCTCTTTCGATATATATTTTTTCTATTAAAACCCCTTTCATGGTCTATTTTTTCTTTGTTCTAGTTCATGGAGCGGCTAGGGTGTAGACACCCTATTTTGTGTTTCTCTACATACTTTTAGTTATATGCTTATGTTTATAGTTTTGGGTACCAGTTAAAACCCATTTAATATAATTTCTACCACCTACCAAAAAAATATGTTGTTTTCAAAAAACAATCAATAGAACAATCTTGTTATTATTAAGACCGGGTCTAAACTTCTAGTCAATCTTAACATAGCAAGGGAAAGTAAGATTTCTATTCTAAAATAGTTCTTACTACCACTAAAACTAGGTTTTATTTTCCAACCAATTTTAGCACAATAAGGGAAAGTAAAGTGTTGTTACTACTTTATTTTTAGGAACATTTCACTATGATTGTGTCACTCAATCACACCTACTTCCTTATTTTCACAAGGTTAGAGAACCCAAACCTAAGCAAGCAACAACCACATTGTGCTGGAAAGTAAATTTACTTGAATGTAAAAGTGCTGAAATACAAATAGTTGTTACTACTTGGTATCTTAGAAACTATTTGATAATGCTCTCACTATCGTACCTACGATCCTTGTTTTCACAGGTTAAGGGATCCAAAATAAAGTATGTAACAACCATAAATTGAAATAACTTGCAAAAATCAAATGCTAATCTAGGAAATCAGTAAAATTGATACTATGAAAATGGAACCTGGTCCACATTAAGGTGGATATGCTTGTTGGAACTCTGCCACTCTATCCTGCACGTGCATTGAAACTACTTGTGCCACTCTCCACATGTAGGTAAGCCTCCTTATCATGTAGTCCAACAATATTTAGATTAAAAGTATGATATTTTTTCCTTGGAAATGGTGAAAAAATGTTGAGTTGTATCTCATACATTAAATTTGTCAATCCAGGTAAAATGATTTAAAGAATAGTAATCCAGTATAGATTATTCCATAACATTAATCTACTGAATTAATTCTTTTTTCTTAGTTTCGAGTTCAGGTTATAAAATTTATATAAGAGAATAAAGCATAATAAGTATTTAAATTAAAGGTGCAATTATGATATAGGATAATTCTATGTGTTTGTGTTATATGTGTTGTGGATCCACGTGCAATTTAAAAATGCATTAATTAATTATTTATTTTATAATTTAAAATGATGCAATTTAATTTAACTTATAATCTAAGATTAATCCTATGCACTAACTAATCCTAATCTATTTCAGGAGCAAGAGTAAGGACTAGCTATCAGAGTGGGCCTTGCCTCCTAGAGGATAGCGTAATTCTCTTCCCTCTAATCTAATTTACTTTCAATAAGTAATTTTCATAAATACTATTCTAACACTATTTATTTCATTGATGTAGGAAATAAATTAAATATTACATAAAGAGGTAAATCATAATGAAACCATAAGACACAGTTACCAATTTCATGAAGAAAATACTCCTGCTTTATTGACAAATTCAAATCCGCATGTGTACAATGCTCATATGACAAATGATAAAATGAATTCTAGATATTTGGTAGCATAAAATAACTAGCAAATATTTTCAAAGGTCTTTTACATTGTATTTATAATGTCACTTAGACATTTACAATACAAATATTCTATGTATACTTTTATGTCATCTCGAATACTCGAATATTTGGTTGCTAACTTTCATAACAAAAGTAACCTAAAATTAAGACATGCTAACAACTAACCTTGAATTTATTGTAATTGAAATTATCCAAGTGACAATTTTCCAAACTAGCATAATCAAAAGTTCTAAATTTAAATAAGTTGTTGATAAAGTAATACAACTATTTGTCCTCTTTCAATGGCAAGGGACAAATAAATATTACATCAATATCCAAGCAACTTAAAAAATTAACAACTTTAAAACTTTCAATAACAAATCATATAACGGATTTAACAAATTCTAAGTCACGTATACAATGGCATCATTTCATTTAATTGTGTTGACTGTGTAACACACATAATAATGCCATGTTGTCATCAGACATAGAATTCCAATGCATCAGGTGGTCTACTCGGTCAATGCACTTTTAGTAGACCTTTTCTATAGGTGTTTTCTGTAACATCTTTCTATAACACCTTTCTATAGCTCATTTTCATCGAGTTGATTTACTTGATGTTTAGTCTACATCTGACTGTGGCTAAACTAAAAGAGTACCTACAATATAATATTCAAAAAACACAGCAATTCCACATGGTTTTACATAAAATAATAAACATTTAGCACTCAATGTCTCATGCATCAATTTTACTTCAAATCACATAAATAAAACATAATAGTAATCAAAATATATTTAGATTTATTATATTGACATATGAAAACTAGATTATAACTTGCAAAATATCAACATGATTTATCACCCATCATTATTGATTAACCTTATGGACCTTAGGACTTTAAGAACCAACATTTAACAAAGAGGTGATTGATAAAAAAATTCAACACCATGTATCTTATATTCTTTTGCCTAGAATATTCATTAGGAACAACCCAAGCCTTTGATCCTATAAAGGTTTAACATAGTAGGACATGTATTCATCACTATATATCGCTTAATTGTTAATATGTATCCATTTTTATTATATATTTTATCCACTTTTGAATTATCAACACCAAGTGTCAAGAGTATATTTTTACAAATAAATTTTCCAGTGGTATTTTCCCATCATTGTGGGATGTTATTGATTTATAATATGTGTTATATACCAAATTTACATTCCATAGCTATATACCTATTTAGAATTGTTACCTATATGTAATATGTGTTAGATTTTATTGCATTATTTGTTCTCATGTAAATATTACATTTTGTGGATGTTAATTATTTTATATCATATGTGGGTGGATATAAATATCTTGAAAGAATGAAAAGATCAAAAGTTTATTATGAAGGTAAAAATAAAAGAGGTGGAACATTGAAGGGTCTCTTAAAACTAAGATACACCATGTTGTATAAACATGATGGTTGTACATGTATTTATAATTGTAAATAATATACAATGTTTTATGTTGAAATTGTTATACTGTAATTCCAACATCTTGTATCATAGCCATGTCAAGACTTTATGATGTTTCAAAAAGCAAAAATTGTTGCCATATGACTATATGATATAAATTCATTTAAGAATAAGCTAAGTTTTTCCTTTTATCTATATCATAGGCCCCAAGTGTTTCCTATTTAATTCCTCTGTTTATTGGTCTAAATTTTTGAATGGTCTATTACATGCAAACATGAGATGCTTTGGTTAGTCTAAAATTTGATATGAGTATAGTATTAATAATGTTGTTGTTAAGATTCTATTCTAGTGTTTTTTGATATATCTCTCCAATATTATTTTACCTAGAAGTTTATATTTTGCATGCATTTCTTTCATTGTTAGATAGTCATTCAATGTAACAGGAAATCTCAAGTTGCATAATCTGTATGAATGTTTTTTCATGTCATTTTAAGACTACAAAAAGAAGGGAATATAGTTTATTGATTTTATTTCTAGGATGTTACATCTAGAATTAGTATAAAGTCATGTTCTAAGAGATGTGTCTTATTAGAAGTTGCATTCAAATGTGTCAAAAATAGAATTTAATTAACATTTTTTCTAATTATAGTCTAAGATTTTTTTCTCTAATCATTGACCTGAGATGTTTTCTCTAGTTGTACACTTGAGATGTTTCATCCAATCATATATTTGAGACATTTCCTCCAATCGTTCACCTGAGATGTTTTCTCCAAATATCCACGCATGCAAAATTACAAATCAAGATAATATGTGAACCAATAATTGTATCATTTATCCATGTACCAAAGTTTAAATTATAATGTAGCTAAGGATAGTTCCATGTGAATATTGAGAGATATTTGCAAAATGAATTTCACATGTTAATAACTTTACTTGCTTGCCTATTTCAACATTGTAGTGTTGTCATAGTGAATAGTGCATGAGGCTTGGGCATGTGAGGTTGTAGGTTCAAACCTCTTTGATTTATATTTTTGAAGTATTTTTGAAAGAGCAAAAGAGAAGTTTTTACTATGATGAAAGTTGTTTTTGAAAGTTACAAAACAAGTTCAAATAAAATAGTGAAGGATATTTTATTCCTATAGTTTATAAAAATAAATAAATAGACTATAGTGAATAGTTTTATAAGGTGCATTTAGGGAGTAAAGAGGTACATTTTTTAAGTGGGCAAATTTTGAGGAAAAGTTGACATTTAGAAAAACAAAATGGAAATTTGAAAGAAATTTGAAAGTGTTAAAGATAAAAAGGTCCGATAGTTTGTAGTGAATATTGTTTTGCAATAAGGATAGTAATTTTTTGTAAAAGACACATTTTCAATAGAGACTAACACCTTAATTTTTCAAAAAAAATTTGCATAAAAAATTGTTTTGTATTCAAAAAATCATCATGTGCTTTGCAAAATCACAATGTTCAGTATAAATGATACCTCCGACTTGCATTTATAGGTAACTTATCACGTTGAGTTACTATGTCTAAGTCCTTATATAGCTACCATAATGACATCTAGGCATCGACCCTATAAACCAATAAGGATAAATAAAGAAATTTTGTGATAGTTTGTTTCACTCCTTTTTTTACCCCATTTATTACTATCATTGGACATAGAATCTAAAACTAAAAATTTCTAAGTATATAGGGAAGTTATGCCCATGTATGAGCATATTTTTAAGTAGGTTTTATTGATAGAACGAATTCTTTTCAATACCACATTGGTATCACATATTGATATTTTTCACATACCTTAAGGTAGCTCTCACATACAACTACATATATAGAAAGGAATAACTTCTTCCACTAATATATACTATGTGCAATGCATTTTTGATACCAATTACAATGCTTTATCACAAAAATATAATAATATGTGACTCTTCATATGAAGTACTCTTCACCTTAAATATTCTTTGAAACTCTTAACTTTCCTATTCTAAGGACACATGTGCATTATTACATAATGGACACTTGTGCACATCCACAATCACAATACTTGCACACTCAATTACATGACACTTGTGCATTTTCTACACATTATTACATTAGATGAAATATAAAATCATACTCTAATCTAAGACACACCTAATCTAATATTGTACCAAGGTGGTACATAAGCATGTACCAAATAATATTATATTATTTAACACACCGTGTGTTATATTATTTGGTTATTGAAGACATAGGTCTTCAATACAATATTTGTCCTGAAATAATTTTATAATGGACTAGGTCTTGATCTGGTTTATCTTCCTCTTGATAGTCTTCAATATTTTCTTGTAGATGACTTTGGTGTGCAACTTGTTGTTGACCTCTCATATTTTTCATCATCTTGAATTTTGGATTGACCCAACATTTTCATTGATGGATAGATCCTTGGTTCTCATTTCCTGTAATCTGTCTCTCAGAATATTCAACAATATTATTTTGAATTAAAACAAGGTCTTGAGAGAATCTAATTGAGTCTAAAGTGTATATTCCATTTTTTATTGATCTTATAGCTTCTATCTCATTTTTATTTTTAATGAGACACTTATTGACTCCATTTATATATCTGAACTCAATCATCCTTTTGCTTTCTACCAATTTGGTCACTGAAATGAGATTTGATGTTAATATAGGAACATACATCACATCATGTAACACAAAATTTGAAAATGATGTACTAGGTGTCACACAACCACATCCATGAACAAGATAGGTTTTACCATCTACAATTTTCAAACTAAAGTTGTCTTTGACTTCTAGACAATCAAACCATTGTAAATTTTGTCATATGATGACTGACACTAGAATCTATGTACCAAAGATCTTTACCTTTTTGAACCATATGGTTATCACTATTTGATGTTATCTTGCATTGTTGGTAAGAATTATGAAGAATATTGTGATTTTGAATTCTTCCATAATGTTTTCTATGTTGATAAGTCCCTCTTGATAATTTCTCCATTAATTCCTTTGGTGTAGACTTCCTTATGTCTCTCTAAATTTTTGAATGAAAAAATCACTTTTCTATGTAAAAATTGTTGTTGTAAACCTTATGACTCCCTAATTGAATATAAACTAGAATATTTGCAAACTTATGAATTCCTAAATTTTAAGTAGAATTCTTTGTCTCTCCATGATTAAATTATTACAAATATTCTATGGTATTAGAATTTCAATAAATCACTAAAGCTATTATTGAATCCTTTGAAAAACAAGACTTCAAAAATAATAAATCCTACTTATCACTTCAATCAAGTAGTTAAAACATTAATTTTTCTATTAAACTATTAATCTCTCCACTAGAATTATTTAACCTTAGCAAGTAAATAATAATTTGAAATATGTACACATTATTTACCCTTTTAACCTTAGGAAAATTAATAATATCTAAAAACCCTAATTTACCTCCTCAGGACGCATAGCTTGGCAAATGATTTCTAGCTATATGTTATTATCATTACCCTCCCGGGAAGGCCTTATGGCATGGAAAACTAGGTGTTGTTGAATGATAATTTATACTTAGTTTTTGTTTTAAATGAATAGCATGCAATATCTAGAATTAACCCCAAGGATAGGGGAATGTTTAAAAAGGGATTTTCTTGGGATTAGTATATAATATTATAAATAAAATATTATTATAAATAAAATAATATTATATTTATAATGAAAGAATATTATATTTATAATAAAAGAATGTTATATTTATGAAAGGTTATTATTTAAAATAAATAAAATAATATTTATTATTAAATAAATAAATGTGCATTCAAGGGAGAAAAAAATTTGGGGTTTGAGAGTTGGGAGCCTTCAGGAGGGGTATGTAATAATTTAAGAATGTGAGGATTCTTGGGTAGTAGAAGGTAGGCCTCTTTGAACATAAGTATGGATGGAAAGACCCTTGTAGTGGGATGGCGGGCGATTTTAGAAAGAAAGAGAAGGCAACTTTTTAGTTTAGAGAAAACAAGCTTGAAGGAGAACTGACTGAAGAGGAGATCTACCCCATGCATAGACAAATAATATTATGCTATTTTATTTATTATGAAAGAGATGCTGAGTAAATCCTTGAAACCTTCCCCCTTCAGAAGTTTGAATAAGCTTTAAACTTGACTAGTATTTTATTGTTTTAGCGTATTTGAGTGAGTCTTGTGAAACCTTGTGTGACTATTGAGGATTTGTTTTCATCCAATTATATTAATTTATAATTCTAAATAATGATAGCCCAACGTATTTTATTTTAAATACCTGAAACAATAGTTTTTCTTTAGCTATCAAAGGCTGATTGGGGTTCATTGTGATTACCCTCTAAGGTTCGAGACATTTGGTTTCAACCTTCCTTTGTTTTTAAATGGAGAATTGTGCCTGAGATAGAACTGGGTCATTTTGTTTTATCCGCTCATTTTCCCTATGTTTTAAACCTTTGAAACCCAACAAAAAAATCATCCTTGTTTGAATACGTGGTAGTCTAGGGTTACATGATTCCAGTTTGTGGGTTTCATGGACCTGATAGAGTTGATGTCATGCTTTATTATTTTATTAGTCCCACATGGGATACACTACAACCTCAAAGGGGTTTAAGCAAGTCAATGCTCCCATTGTTATTCAACCAAGCACATAGGTGCACTTGGCAGGTGGGTCATTCAGCATCAGTTTGATCAATGCGTGGCTTAGGTGATACCCTTGTTAACTCGTTTACCCTCGTTGAGTTTCAACCACATTTGCTGGTCCATTTGATTATTTTACCTCTGGGATGGAATAACCCTTTTTGTTTGGTCAACATGCAATGGTCCCACATCAATGGTGTGGGTGGTTAAATACATTTTAAAAATATTAAGATACCCAGTAAGGAGTGACCACCACTCAGTGGCAATGGTGGCCACCGAGTGATGGCCATTGTACACTAGTTAAATATTCTTGGGAAATATGAAGCATATGATGCATGTTGACTCACTCTACGCTAGTTTGTCTTCACCGATTGTTTGGCATTCCAAAACCCTTTTTAGAATCGAGCCTATGGATTTTCAAATAGGTTCAATTTTAGTTATTTTGGAAAAGCATAACTTAGGCATGGTTACTTATATGAAATAGTAAACTCAAATGAAATGAGATAGAAAAAATAAAAGTATGTTTCATTGAATAATTTATATTTGAATAAATATAGATTAGGTTGAATAATAAAAGTATGTTTCATTGAGTAATTTATATTTGAATAAATATAGATTAGGTGGAATAATGAAAGTATGTTTCATTGAAATATTTATATTTTAATAAATATAGATTAGGTGGAAAAATTAAAGTATGTATCATTGAGGAATTTATATTTGGATAAATATAGATTAGGTGGAAAAATGAAGTATGTTTCATTGAGGAATTTATATTTGGATAAATATAGATTAAGTGGAAAAATGAAAGCATATTTCATTGACCAATTTATATTTGGATAAATATAGATTAGGTGGAAAAATGAAGTATGTTTCATTGAGGAATTTATATTTGGATAAATATAGATTAAGTGGAAAAATGAAAGCATATTTCATTGACCAATTTATATTTGGATAAATATAGATTAGGTGGAAAAAATAAAGTATGTTTCATTGAGAAATTTACATTTGGATAAATATAGGTTAGGTGGAAAAATGAAAGTATGTTTCATTGATAAATTTACATTTGGATAAATACAGATTAGGTGGAAAAATGAAAGTATGTTTCACTGAGCAATTTAAATTTGGATAAATATAGATTAGGTGGAAAAATGAAAGTATGTTTCATAGAGCAATTCATATTTGGATAAATATAGACTAGATGGAAAAATGAAAATTTATATTAGATGGAAAAATGAAAGTATGTTTCATTGAGCAATTTATATTTGAATAAATATAGATTAGGTGGAAAAATGAAAGTATGTTTTATTGAGCAATTTATATTTGGATAAATATAGATTAGGTGGAAACATGAAAGTATGTTTTATTGAGCAATTTATGTTTGGATAAATATAGATTATATGGAAAAATAAAAGTATGTTTCATTGAGTAATTTATGTTTGGATAAATATAGATTAGGTGGAAAAATGAAAGTATGTTTCATTGAGTAATTTATATTTGAATAAATATAGATTAGGTGGAAAAATGAAAGTATGTTTCATTGAGTAATTTATATTGGAAAGTTATAGATTATGTTTTTAAGCAAAATAGTATAGTTTGTATCTAAATGAAAGGATATGAATTAAGTCTAAATGAAATAGTATACTTTGTATCGAAATGAAAGGATATGAATTATGCTAAATGAGATAGTATAGTTTGTATAGAAATGAAACGTTATGAATTATGATAAATGAGATAGTATATTTGGTATCAAAAAGAAAGGATATGGATTATGCTAAATTATATAGTAGAGTTTCTATTGAAAAATAAATGAAATTGGATTATTGGATTAATTAAAGGTATGGAAATTTAGTTAATTTAATAAATGGAATTATATTATTGGATTAATTAAAGGTATGAGACTTTAGTTACATTAATAAAAGGAATTAAAATTTATTTTGTTAATTAAAGGTATGGGACTTTGATTAATCTAAATAAAGGAATTAAAGTTTATTTGGTTAATTAGAGGTACGAGACTTTGATTAATCTAAATAAAGGAACTAATTTTTTTTTGGTTAATTAAAGGTATGGGACTTTGATTAATATAAATAAAGGAATTAAAGTTTATTTGGTTAATTAAAGGTATGGTATTTTGATTAATCTAAATAAAAGAATTAAATTTTATTTTGTTAACTAGAGGTATGGGACTTTTATTAATCTAAATAAAGAAATTAAGTTTATTTGGTTAATTAAAGGTATGGGACTTTGATTAATATAAATAAAATAATTAAAGTTTGTTTGGTTATTTCAAGGTAAGGTACTTTGATTAATCTAATTAAAGGAATTAAATTTTGTTTGATAATTGAAGGAACATAACTTTGATTAATTTAAATAAAAAGGAAAATATATTATTTGCTTAATTAAGGAATGAGACCTTAGTTACTTTAAATAATGATCTATTGAACTATGTGGTTAGAAGAATAACTTTTTCTTAGAGGGATGAATGCAAATTTCATTTGAGATAACTATTATGCTATCTCATGGTATGTGACTGGGGTGATTAGAGCAATTCACGGTGAAGACATGAGAACTATGAGTTCTTTTGCATTGTATTGACATATATTTGGGAGAAAGTATTATGGGATCCCTTATATTTATAAAGACCAAAATTATGCAATAAAGAAAACATTTAAGGTTGGGTTTTCCTGTAAGGGTTTTCCCTAGGATATAAAATGTGTTATGGGTATTGATTCACCCTTTTTATATTTCTTTTAATGTATATATTGCTAGTCATTTTTCATAATTGTTTTAATTATATGCTTGGTAGATATTGATTCTTGTATTTATTAATTAGATAAAAATTAGTCTTATGCTTCTAATGACATCAAAAATACCTAAGATAGTAGGATATCTTAGGGTAAACATGGAAAATATATAAGGGATTAGGATATTATAGGGAGAACATGGAAAAGACCTAAGATATTAGGATCTCTTAGGGAGAATATGGAAAATACCTAAGATATTTGGATATATTATGAAGAACATGGAAAAAACCTAAGGAAAGTATGGTAAACTTAAACAATAAATTAACTTAATGAATACTAGTTAGGAATTTATGGATCACTCTTAGTTTGTGCTTGTTAAAAAAAAAATTAGTTATTTCAACTAGTTTTTGGGTTGTTACATCTGGTATCAGAGTTGTAGGTCAATGGACTAGACACTTTCATAAAGGAACTCTAGGTACGATAGACTAGAGACTCCCTTGAATGTGCTAAGGGTTCAAGAATATTTCTATTTAGGATTTTGCATAGCTATAAACTAAAGTTGAGAAGACCTAGAACTACCAGTTGCTTAAATTCAAAGCACGTAGTCATAATACTATAAGCTTCCCTAGATAAATATCTAGGTATGATAGGCTAGAAGCTTCCTTGGATGATTAAATTTCTTAAGGATTGATCCTAGGAAAAAAAACTTTGCTCTAGTATTATATCTTGTGTAAAGCAAGCATAACCTTAGCCATTAATGAATGAAAGAAGATGAAAGGAGTTAGTATGTAAATAAAAATGAACTCAAACCCTTGGTAGTTAAGGAGAATGTCACCTTATAACAAAACAAGTGTGACCCAAATGACTACCAAAAAGGTAATAATGGTCACAACCAAGATGACCTTATAGAGATACAAGTGTGGTGGTGACCATTATTGATCTAAGTTAGTTATGAGAGATATAACTAACCTTTGGAAAGTACAATTGAAAGTAATCCAACACCTTGGTGTGGTAAAGAGAAATGACATCAAGATAAGGAAGAAAGGAAGAGGATCTTCTCAAAATATAGGGCTAGCTAGACATGATAAAGCTAAAGCTAGACCCCAAAGGAAAATTTTGGAAGAAATTTTAATAGAGGTAGAAAACCTCACAATTGTAGTTTAGTTACTACAAGAACAATTGATTAATAGAGGGAAAATATGAACCAATAAAAGCAATGATTGGAAATTATTAATCGAGTTTCTATAATAAAAAATTATAAGGTAGACAAGAGGAATATCCTACTGTTAGAGTTAGGACATATTACATCATCTGGATCAAGTAAATGTACCACCTTTGGTACATAGTTAGAGGAGGAGATTAATTTAAGGGGAAGTTAGGTAGTTACTTCAAGCAATGTAATAAATACACAAATTTCAATGTGCAAGTTGTAACATGCAAGGTGTCCCTTTGTACAACTAGGTAGAGTATTGGCCAAGGATTCTATATTCCTATATAAAGGGCCTCATAGAGATATATCAAAATATCAAGTGCATTATAGTAGAGAGTAGTAGATAGTATTAGAACTCATGTATGGAGTATAATGTAGTTATTTATTTTATATTAATGAAGTGACCATCACCTCCATACTACATTATATTTTCACCACTTTCTATTTATAGTATATTTTAGTCATATTGTTGAATTACTTTCCTTCATATTTTTGGTATCTTATTAGGACCTGTGATATATCTCTCACACTATATATATCCTCAAAATCTAATAGTGGTATTAGAGCCACGATGAATTGAGAATAAGAGAACCCAAATCCATCATAAGATAAGTCCAATAGGTCAATAGGAATAGGGAGAGTTACCATTTCTAATATTGACCTATATATTTGCAAATTGGATTTGCAATTGTGCATCACTACATGCAAACATTACCATTAGGAATAAATTTATTGAGTCACAATAGTCAATAGGGAAAGTCACAAGTGAGGATTGAAATAAATCTTAGTTACAAAAATTTTGAGATTACATTTGGCTAGTATTTCCACAAAGTTACAAAAAAAATCGTGAAGACTAAGACTCAACATTCATACCACTAGATTGAAAAATCAACTAGTGAAGATTATTATCTCCAAAATTATAAATTCTTTCATTCCAGTTTCTAACAACTTGTTGTAGGAAAAGGAGATTCAAAAAAAGTTTGATAAGCTTCCTACAAGAGAGCTAGGAATAATATCTTCTTATAATAATTCCAACACTTGCAACAACAAGGAGAAGATTGAATATTTCAAAGACCTCGAAAAAAGTCTCATTACAAGAGCTACAATCCTATAGATTGTAGAAGTGAAGAAAAGGCCATAGTAGCCTTATAGAAGACTCAAGGAAGAAGAGACTCCAGAATATGAGTGAAGGAGGAGATAGGAGATTGGTGATATTCATTCAATATCAATACCTACAAAGTGTAAAAGTAAAAAAGGCCACAAAAGCCTTGACCCAGAATAAAAGGCCATAGAAGCCTTGATCCAAAAGAAGAAGGCCATATAAGCCTTAATTATAAATAAGACTTCAAAGAAGAGTTCCTTATTTAGAAGAAAAGTTCTTAATTTAGAAGAAGACTCCAAAGAAGAATTCCTAAAGAAGATTCTAGAGAAGAGTCCATGAAATATGAGATTGGTGATTAGAGTTATGTGTAAGGGGTCGACCCCGAAATGTATTTATAAAAATTTGGCAAATAAATTTTGAAATCTAGGTGAATAGTGTCCAAACACATGTATAAGGTTCACTATTATTAGGGGTAATGTTGGAAATTTAAACATAAAATGGTCAAATTATTATAAAATTGGGACGAATCAACCTAAAAGAAAAAATTGCACCCAAATTTTTTTGGCTAATGGGCCCTGGTCAAGGGTTCCAAATATTAGCCAATTCCAAATTTTGAAAATCCTAATTTTAGCCAATTTGATGATAAATAGCTGCTATGCATAACCCTATTGGTGATCTCCTTTATTGATTAAAGACTTCTTTCAAAAGAAGCTGAAGAGATCCAAAGTAGATCCCATTGGAAAACTTCTAATATTGGAAGAGATAGAGAGGGACTAATAGAGTCTTATTTTTTATTAGAGATGCAACAAATTTTAGAGATCATAGAAGATCTCATCACCAACACTTCTAGAATTAGAAGGTTGAATAAAAGGTCTCATATGGAAGACTAGAGAAGCAACAAGATAGAAGACCTTGGAAAGATCTCAAGGAGGGAAAAGAAGAAGGCTTGGAGGGCCTTATTGCAGAACTCATAGAAGCATCATCAAAAGATTTCCTAGGAGAAGTCATTGGAGAAATCCACTACCAAGGAGAATTTGTTGATAGTGAAGAACTTGGGATAATTTTCATCATCCAACAACAAGCCCAAGAGAAGAAGAATTTGGAAAAGAGTGTCAAATACCAAAGAGGAATACAATGAAGACCTCAAGGAATTCATAATATTGAGAAGAAGAATATCCTATTTGAATTTAAAATTCAACAAGAATATTGAAAGAGGATTCAGATAGAAGAAGCCTACAAAATCCAAGATATTTGGAGATTACCTCTCATAGTAAGAAGGTACAGTTTAGAGATAATATTTATTTAAATTTATAGTAGAATATCGAATATCACTTGAAGGATCAAGTCATCAAACCCTAGGCTCAATATAGAAGGTTCAAGACCATATTTTTGTGAAGTAAGAATTTATTTTTGACAACCAAAAAGAAGCTATGAATTCATCTAATACAAGGCAGCAACTTGGTGAATCAAAACACCAAGATCAACATATAATAGAGAATCCATTAAAAGGTAAGCAACTTGGGTGCAATTAGTTGAAATTCAAAAAAGCTATCATTATCAAATTCCATTAAGCATCATATTTAGATTAGAGCTGCAAAGAAAAAGGGCTTATATTATAGTCTTCAAGAAAGTGCAAAAAGGATAGTTCATTTTAAAGATTTATTTGCACATTAAATAGGAGTTGGATATTTTTCAAATTAAATAAAATTATCACCTACCTATCATATATCTAGAAAGCAAGAAGACTACATCCTAAAATATTGATTGTAGTAAAAATTGTAGATTATTCATTAAGGGTTCTTTACGAATTACTCTTAAAAGTTGCATAGATTACTAAGTGCATTTAAAAAATTTTGATAGTTTATTTATAGGAGCAATAAGGTGAGATTATTGTCACCATTAAAGTGCAATGATAATCCATTAGAACTATACTAGTTGATCTTAAACTAGTTACTCTCAAAAGGGTTAGTTTGTGTTTGTTGAATGTTAAAGATCAAGGGCACAAAACCAACAAATTATATGAGTTTCTAAAGACACTATTTGGTGCACAAAACCTAAAACATTTTATGGCCCAAAGAAGCCACCAAAATTAGATCATATTACTCCAAATATTGGAGAAGAAATCCATCATAAAATATAGTAAAATAAGCTACAAATCGAGGCTTGGTGAGTCTTATATTTGAGGTTCACTTAGGACTATTTACAAAAAATATTAGTGCAAAAATTCTTCATGTGGTTATTAGCTTGGGTTTATTACAAAAGAAACCAAGCAAAGGAGAGAGTTGTCTAGAAAAGGAGACAATATCAAATAAGCCCTAGGCTACAAGAAAACCACCATTAAAACTACTAGAAAGAGATTGCAAAAGGAGGTGCAAACAAAAGGTATTATATTCACAATTTTATTTACATCATATTGCACCATACTAATTTGTCCTACGTAGGAAAAAGGATAGGTTTTAAGTACCACAAAGGTACATTCTTCACAAGGAGAAATAATCTCACAGTGGCTATGTAAAAGCATCCTCCAAGCAAGATAAAAGAGCCTCTCAAAGAGCTCATATCATCCATAGTTTTGGACAACCATATCAAGGTACCTGCAAGCAAACACAACATAAAACAAGGGAGGAGAAATATTATTTACAAAGGAAAATACATAGCAATTTGAAAGAAGTAGGAAAACACAAGCACATAAGAAGCTATACCAGCTAGATGTACATCCACAAGGAGCACTCAAGGGCACCATTGGAGTATCTCAAAACTCCACCAAAGAAATTTCCCATAGCCACCAAGGTATTGCTCACTACTACAACTAGAACCAGTTTGCACCAAGCATCATCAAAAGCATACATAAAAGGATAAGTTGGACATAATATGTTTATCAAAGAACCTTGAAATTAATACATTAAGTATTGAGAGACATTGAGAAGAGAAAGCCCATGTAAAAAGGGAAGGTGACACTTGTTACCTTGAAGGAAACCTTAACATCTCCCACACAAGCGCTCACCCTTTACACGTTTGAAGGAAAGTACAGGAAGGTGTTATGTAGGAGGAGTTTGGAAGTGTTATAAGATAATTAACACTTGTAACAAAGGAATATAAGTGCTCATACAATATTGTAATGCTCATCTTCCATTTTGCAGAAAATTCTAAGTGTCAACAAGTAACTATCTCTCTCCTAGGTGTTAAAGTGAAACTATCGTGACACTTATCACCCACTACAATAATATGTCCCTATTTGAGGATTCAAATACCAAAAATGAATGCATATTTTTTAGAATCAAGTATTAACATCATATAAGAAAATAAAATAGCATTTAAAGCTCTTGGTCAAGGAGATCAGACTTGAGGTGTTCATTGTCCAAATATTTCAATCAGAAGAGAATAAAAAAATATTCGTTGTCCTTCATAGGATTTCAATAAAAGTATTAAATTCCATTGATATTATATACACACATATGTTGGAGAATACAAATCTTACCATTGGTCATAATGGCTAGGAGGAATACTAAATATTGTTGTCATCTACGTCTGAAATTCAGTGTCGAGTATGTAGGGATTTGCAACATTTTAAAGGTATGAGTATGCCTTTTTCTAAAATTATTTCATTAATAGGAGTTATAAGGGTATAATATAAGGTTGAAACTATATGGAAATAAACCATATTTGAAAGCAAAATTAAAGGATAATTATAGCTTAATATTTGCAAATTAAAACATAGGAGAAATAAGGATTTCTACCTAGAAAAATTAAAATTTCTATTATTGCAAATATTATTGTTTTCTAATATTCCAAATTAGGAAGTTATAAGGAATACTACACCAAAGTAGGATATTAGAATTTATAAATATTAAATATCAAATATTAAAATATATAAAAGGAGGTTCATTAAGAATTATCAATAGTTGGAAATTAATTGGTATACTTGTCTCAAAACTAAATTAAATGGACAAAATAAATCCAACCATTAGGACCTCATCAAATTATAAAGTGCTTAAGTTCAATAGGAGTAATAAGGTGTAATATAAATTTATTTTTTGCTATTTTAAAAACTTTACAAAATTAACCCAAAATTGAATAACTATTCTCAAAAGCACTTTATCAATCATTTAGCATATCCAAAATTAATAGGGAGACATAAGGCATTCTACAAAACCTTATAATGATAGCATTCATTCAAATTTTATCAAGTACTCAATTAATTTGGTAATAATAAGGTTTCTACAAAAAATAATTTCAACAAGGATTTTATTAAATCAAATTCACATCTCTTAACTAGGGAGATATAAGGAAGCCTACAAAACCTAAGCTCTAAAGGTTTTATCAAATCAAGATCACATACTCTAAACTAGGGAGTCATAAGGTAGACCACTTAAGAAGATTTTATCTCATAAGATACAAGATCTATCAAAGCACTTTATACTCTAATCCAAAGAGCTATAAATATGACTACCAGTACATTAAGCAATACACTTATAAGTGGAATGAGAAAAATACCAATATGGATTAAAAACATGATTGATAATACAATGGATAACAATAAGTAAAAGAAAAAAGTAAAGGAAGAATCAATAAGATGAAAAATAAGTTCTGAAACAAATAGCTATGGAAAAATAGATTCTTTTAATTAATTTGATGATAACTATACCAATGAAAACACAAAATATAACATCCAAAAGGGAGAAAAAAATATAGATCAAGAATATATCATAAAAATAAGTAAATATGAAATAGCTTCAATTGTGCACATATGGTTTAAGAATCTAGTCAAGGATATAAATAAACATGATATCCCTAAGATAGACTACAAAGTAGTCATAACATCTCTATTGTGCACCTATTGCAATCAATACAATCATGAGAAGATCAATTGTTGGAATTTCCATCCATGCAAATACTGTGAAAGGAAAAATCACTCATCTTTCTTCTGCTACTATAAATACAAGTACTATAAAATCCATGAAGAAATATTACTACATAGAATATATTGTTACTCTCAAAATATTATTATAGAAGCATCTAATAACAATGATCTTATGTTTGATACTTATGAAGGTCAAAAATATAGGTCATACATATATTCAAAGTAGATAAAATGGATCAATTCTAATCCACTTAATACATGAAAAGTTATGATATCATTAGTTCATCAAGACATCTGATGCCAAAGAACAAAGGATTGGAAAAGACAAAAAGCTATAACATGAATACTGAAGCAGCTAAAGAAGAACCTAATCAAGGTCATTCTCAAGAAGAAGATCCATATTGAATATTGAAATATTCAATACCCAAATAATGTAATACAAGGGGGTTTTAGAGTTAGAGCATATTACATCATTTGGGTCATGTAAATGTACCACCTTTGGTACATAGTTAGAGTAGGATATTACTTTAGGGGGAAGTTAGCTAATTACTTCAAGAAATTTAATAAATGCACAAGTATCAATGTGCAAGTTGTAATGTGCAAGGTCTCCCCTTGTACAACTAGATAGAGTATTGACCAAGGAATCTATCTTCCTATATAAAGGACCTCATAAATATATATTAATATATCAAGTGCATTATAGTAGAGAGTAGTAGATAGTAGTAGAACTACTGTATGGAGTACAATGTAGTTATTTATCTTATATTAATGGAGTGACCATCACCTCCATATTGCATTATATTTTCACCACTTTCTATTTATAGTATATTTCAGTCATATTGCATAATTACTTTCCTTCATATTTTTGGTATCTTATTAGGACCTGTGATAGATCTCTCCCACTACATATATCCTCAAAATCTAATAGTGGTATTAGAGCCACGATGAATCAATAATATAAGGGCCTACATCCATCATAAGAGAAGTACAATAGGTCAATAGGAATAGGGAGAGTTGCCATTGTTAATATTGGTCTGCATATTTACAAATCAGATGTACCATTGTGCATCACTACATGCAAATGTTACCATTAGGAATCAATTTAGTGAGCCACAATAGTCAATAGGGAAATTCACAAGTAAGGATTGAAATAAATATTAGTTAAAAAAAAATTGAGATTACATTTGGGTAGAGTCTTTCCACAGAGTTGCATAGAAACTCATGAAGACTAAGACTCAAAATTTATACCACTAGATTGACAAATCAACTAGTGAAGATTATTATCTCTAAAATTATAAATGATTCCATTCCAATTTCTAACAAATTTTTATAGGAAAATGATATTTAAAAAAGTTTGGGAAGCTTCCTACAAGAGAGCTAGGACGAATATTTTCTTAGAATAATTCCAACACTTGCAACAATAAGTAGAATACTGAATATTTCAAAGACCTCAAAAAAAGGTTTCATTACAAGAGCTGCAATTCTACAAATTGTAGAAGTGAATAAAAATCTATAGTAGCCTTATAGTAGACTCAAGGAAGAATAGAATCTAGAAGATGAGTCAAGGAGGAGATAGGAGATTGGTGATCTTCATTCAATATCAATACCTGTAGAGTGTAGAAGCAAAAAAGGCCACAAAAGCCTTGATCCAAAATAAAAGGCCATAGAAGCCTTGATCCAAAATAAGGCCATAGAAGCCTTAATTCTAAAGAAGACTTTAGATAAGAGTGTCCAATTTAGAAGAAGATTTCTTAATTTAGAAGAAGACTCCAAAGAACCTAAAGAAGATTCAAGAGAAGAGTCCATGAATTAGGAGATTGGTGATATCCTTTACTGATTAAAGACAACTTTCAGAAGAATCTGAAGAGATGGAAAGTAGATATTATTTGAATACTTCTAATATTGGAAGATATATAGAAGGACTAGCAAGGTCCCATTCCAAAATCTAAAAGTAGCAAATTTTAGAGATCCAAGAAGACGATCTCATCACCAATATTTCTAGAAGTAGAAGGTTGAATAAAATGTCTTAGTTGGAAGACCAGAGAAGCTACAAGATAGAAGAACTTGGAGAGGTCTCAAGGAGAAAAAAGAAGTCTTGGAGAGCCTTATTGTAGATCTCATAGAAGCATCATCAAAATAGTTCCTAGGAGAACTCATTGGAGAAATACACTATCAAAGGAGAAGCTCCTGATAGTGAAGGACTTGGGACAATTATCGCCATCCAATAACAAGCCCAAGAGAAGAAGAATTTGGGAAAGAGTACCAAATATTGAATAAGAATATAGTGAAGACCTCAAGACATTTAAAATATTAAGAAGTAGAAGATGCTATTTGAAGTCAGAATTCAACAAGAAGATTGAAGGAGGATTTAGACAGAAGAAGCCTACCAAATCTAAGATATTTGAAGATTACCCCTCACAATAAGGTACAATTCATACATAAGAGTACTTTCAATCTACAATAAAATATTGAATATCACTGGAAGGATCAAGCCACCAAACTCTAGGCTCAATATAGAAAGTTCAATACCACAATTTGGTGAAGCAATAAGCTATTTTGGATAGCCAACAAGAAGCTATGAATTCATCCGTTACAAGGCAACAACTTGGTGAATCAAAACACCAAGATCTACATCTAAGACAAAAGCCATTAAAAGTAAGCAACTTGGGTGCAATTAGTTAAACTTCAAATTAGGGTTCATTATCAAATTCTATTAAGCATCATATTTAGATTAGAGTTGCAAAGGAAAAGGGCTTATACTATAGTCTTTAGGAAAGTTCAAAAAGGAGAATTCATTTTAAGATATATTTGCACATTAAATAGGAGTTGGATATTTTTCAAAATAAATAAAATTATCACCTACCTATTATCTATCTAGAAAGTAAGAAGACTACATCCTACAATATTGATTGTAGTGAAAGTTGCAGATTAATCAGTAAGGGTTCTTTACATATTACTCTTAAACGTTGCAAATATTATTAAGTGCATTTGAAATTATATTGAGATTTTATTTATAGGGACAATAAGGTGAGACTATTGTTACCATTAAAGTGCATTTTTAATCCATTAGCACTATACTAGTTGATATTTAACTAGTTACTCTCAAAAGGGTTAGTTTGTGTTTGTTGATTGTTAAAGATCAAGGGCAAAAAACCAACAGATTATCAAAGTATCTAAAGACACTATTTGGTGCATAGAACCTATAACATTTCATGGCCCAAAAAGCCATAAATTTAGATCAGATTCCTCCAAGGAGTGGAGAAGAAAGCCATCATCAAAATAGTAAAAGAAGCTCCAAATTGAGACTTGGTGAGTCTCATATTCGAGGTGTACTAAGGGCTATTTATATAAATTAATTAGTGAAAAAACTACTTCTAAAAAAACTTCTATTTATGTGGTTATTAGCTTGGGTTTATTACCAAATTAACCAAGCAAAGTGGAAGTTGTCTAACAAAGGGTACAATGTCAAATCATCCCTTACCTACAAGAAAGCCACCATTAAAACTAGAAAAAAAATAGTGTAAAAGGGGGTGCGGGAAGAAGATATTCTATTTATTAGTTTGTTTATATTATCTTACACCATGCTAATTTGTCCTACATAGGAAAAAGGATAGGATTTAACTGCCACAAAGGCACATTATTAACAAGAAGAAATCAGCTCGAAGAGGTCATGTAAAAGCATCCTTCAACTAAGGTAAAAGAATATCTCAAAGATCTCATATCATTCATGGTCTTGGACAGTCATATCAAGGTATTTCTAAGCAAACACAACATAACATAAGGAAGGAGAAATTATCTACAAAGGAAATTACATAGCAGGTTGAAAGGAGAAAAACAAAAAACAAAATAGGCTATACAACCTAGATGTACATCCATAAGGAGAACTCAAGGGCACCATTGGAGTATCTCAAAACTCCACCAAAGAATTTACCATAGCCATCGAAGCGTTGCTCACTACTACAAATGGAACTAGTTTGCACTAAGCACCATTAAAAGCATAAAACAAAGGAGAAGTTGGCCATAATACATTGATAATAGAACCTTGCAAATAATACGTTAAGGATTGAGAGACGTTGAGAAGAGAAGGCCCATAGTCACCTTGAAGGAAATCCTAACGACTCCTATACAAGTACTCACTCTTTGTACGTTTGAAGGAAAGTCCAAGAAGGCATTACACAGGAGGAGGTTGGAAGTGTTAGAAGAGATGTAACACTTGTCACCAAGAAATATAATCACTCATACAATACTGTAACACTCATATTCCATTCTACAAAAAATTCCAAGAGTCAACAAGGTTCTATCTCTCTCCCAAATGTTATAGTGAAACTATCATGGCACTTGTCACCCACTATAAGAATTAATCCCTATTTGAGGCATCAAAAACCAAAGAGGAACACATATTCGTAGCAACAAGGAATAACAACATATAATAAAATAAAAGAGCATTTAAAGCTCTTGGTCAAGGTGGTTATACTTGAGGCATCCATTGTTCAAATATTGCAATCATAAGAGAATAAAAAATCAGCCACCATCTGTCATAGAAGGAGTTCAAGACAAGCATTAAATTCTGCCAATCTCATCTACACCCATACATTGGAGAATACAAAGCTTACCATTGGTCATAACAACCATAAGGAATACTAAATATTGTTATCATCTACGTTTGAAATTCAACACCTAGTACGTAGAGGTTTTGCAACATTATAAAGGTAAGAATTAACCTTATTTTAATTTGCTTTCATTAATAGGAGTTATAAGGGTATAATATAAGGTTGTAATTATAAGGAAATCAACCACATTTGAAAATAAAATTAAAGGATAATTATAGCTTAATATTTGCAAATTAAAACATAGGGGAAATAAGGATTTCTACTTGAAAATTTTAAAATTCTATTATTGTAAATATTATTGTTTTCTAATATTCCAAACTAGGGAGTTATAAGGAATACTACACCAAATTAGGATATTGGAATTTAGAAACATTAAATATCAAATATCAAAAGCTATAAAATAAGTTCCATCAAGGATTATAAAGGGTTAGAAACTAATTGGTATCCTTGTCTCACAACTACATGAAAGGGAAAAAATAAATCCAACCATTAGGACCTCATCAAATTAGAAAGTGCTTAAGTTCAATAGGAGTAATGAGGTGTAATAGAATTTTATTTTTTTTATTCATAAAACTTTACAAAATCAACCTAAAATTGAACAACTATTCTCAAAAGCACTTTATCAATCATTTAGCATATCCAAAATTACTAGGGAGACATAAGGTATTCTATAAAACGTGATAACAATAGCATTCATAGAAGATTATCAAGTATTAAATTCATTTGGGAGTCACAAGGTTTCTACAAAATATAATTTCTACAAGGATTTTATTAAATCAAATTCACATCTCTTAACTAGGGAGATATAAGGAAGCCTACAAAACCTAAGCTCTAAAGGTTTTATCAAATCAAGCACACATACTCTAAACTAGAGAGTCATAAGGTAGACCACTTAAGATGATTCTATCTCATAAGATACAAGCTCTATCAAATCACTTTATACTCTAATTCAAGGAGCTATAAATATGACTACCAACACATTAAGCAATACACTTAGAAGTGGAATGAGAAAAATACCAATATGGATTAAAAGCATAATTGGTAATACAATGGATAATAATAAGGAAAGTACAAAAGGAAAGGAAGAATCAATAATATGGGAAATAAGTTTTGAAAAAAATAGCTATGCAAAAATAGATTCTTCTAATGAAGCTGATGATAACTATACCAATGAAAACACAAAAGATCACATTCAAAAGGGATAAGAAAAGATAGATCAAGAAGACATCATACAAATAAGTAAAGATGAAATATTTGTAATTGTTCACATATGGTTTAAGGATCTAGTCAAGGATATAGATAAACATGATAACCCTAAGATAGACTACAAAGCATTCATAACATCTCTACTATGCACCTATTGCAATCAATACGATCATGAGAAGATCAATTGTTGGAATTTCCATCCATGCAAATACTGTGAAAGGAAAAATCACTCATCTTTATTTTGCTACTACAAATACAAGTACTATAAAATCCATGAGGAAATATTACTACACAGAATAGATTGTTACTCTAAAAATATTATTCCAGAAACATCTAATAACAATGAGCTTAAGTTTGATACTTATGAATGTTAGAAATACAGGTCATACAGAGATTCAAAGGAGAGAAAATAGATCAATTCTGATCCACTTAATACATGCAAAATCATGAGATCACTAGTTCATCAAAGATATTTGATGCCAAAGAACAGAGGATTAGAAAAGAAAAAAAGATAGAACATGAAGACTGAAGTAGCTAAAGAAGAACCTGATCAAGACCACTCTCAAGAAGAAGATCCATATTGAAGATTGAAATATTCAATACCAAATAATGTAATACAAGGGGGTGTTAGAGTTATAGCATATTACATCATTTGGATCAAGTAAATGTACCACCTTTGGTACATAGTTAGATTAGGATATTACTTTAAGGGGAAGTTAGCTAGTTACTTCAAGTAATGTAATAAATGCACAAGTGTTAATGTGCAAGTTGTAATGTGCAAGGTGTCCCCTTGTACAACTAGGTAGAGTTTTGGCCAAGGAATCTATCTTCCTATATAAAGGGCCTCATAGAGACATATCAATATATCAAGTGCATTATAGTAGACAATAGTATATAGTAGTATAACTATTGTATGGAGTACAATGTAGTTATTTAGCTTATATTAATGGAGTTACCATCACCTCCATATTGCATTGTATTTTTTCCATTTTCTATTTATAGTATATTTCAGTCATATTGTAAAATTACTTTCTTTCATATTTTTGGTATATTATTAGGACCTATGATAGATATATCCCTCTGCATATATCCTCAAAAACTAAAACCTGCTATAAAATACCTTAAGGGCAAAACCTTATATAAAGGTAGAGATATCCAAGGATCTAAAGAATATCATGTATCCAAATTGATTGATATAACCAAGCAAGGTATGGTTGTACGTATTGGAAAGATATCCTTTTTCTTGAGGAATTACTCATTAGTAACCCAAATAGTGGGGTTACCTTTCACATGCAAGATATAGCTTTTGAATGATGGAATAACTTCAAAGCTAGCAATAAAACTTAAACTAGTTAGATCTACAAACATCTAGTAGTTTTAAGTAAGCATGGTTATCATAGTGAAGATGGGATGGATGACTTTAGCTATCTCATCAATAAGATGAGATAGATAGATTTAATAATCTCATAGCAAATATGGGATGGATGAATTTAATTATCTCATTGATAATATGAGATAGATGGATTGAGTTAACTCATAGTGAAGATGGGATAGATGACTTTAGCTATCTCATTGATAAGATGAGATAGATGGATTGAGTCAACTCATAGTGAATATGAGATGGATGACTTTAGCTATCTCATTGATAATATGAGATAGATGGATTGAGTCATCTCATAGTAAATATGAGATAGATACCTTAAGTTAGCTCATCATAGGTGAAATGACTATTCTTGGTTAAGTTGATCATACTTAATGAGAAGAAATAGGTGAAATGACTATTCTTGATTAAGTTGATCATACTTAATGAGAAGGAATAGGTGAAATGACTATTCTTGGTTAAGTTGATCATACTTAATGAGAAGGAATAGGTGAAATGACTATTCTTGGTTAAGTTGATCATACTTAATGAGAAGGAATAGGTGAAATGACTATTCTTGGTTAAGTTGATCATACTTAATGAGAAATAATAGATAAAATGACTATTCTTGGTTAAGTAATCATACTTAATGAGAAATAATAGGTGAAGTGACTATTTTTGGTTAAGTTAATCATACTTAATAAGAAAGAATAGATGTAGAGTTATATTCTTAGGATTTGAGCTTACTTATCTAGAAAAGAGTAGGTAGGAAATCTACTCTAGAGAGGATTATGGGATCCTCTCCTTAATTTGTTAAAGAATGAACCAGATTTTGAGTTTAGTGAACATTTAAAGGTACATAAATCCATCTTGGGAGCAGATCCTAAGACTAGGAAACAAGGAAATCCTACTCATATCAAAACCCTTAAAAAAAGGCATATAACAATTTGACTTGAAATCACTTGGATCTATTGGATCAAGTTAAGAAAATGTAATCTCAAGATGAGAATTATGGTGAATTTCCGGTCAAAAACAAAGGAAATATTGAAAAGAGTAATATTTTGGCATGGAAAATGGACTCTTGTGCCTTAATGTTAGGGTATTTTTACCTCAAATTGGTAATTTGAGATGATGCGTTATGCAAAAATTGTAATTTTTTTCTTTTCTCTTGCCTTGTAGGTACAAATATACAAGAAATTAGGAATGAAACCTCCTTCTGGATAGATTTGAAGAAGGATGTTATTACTTTTATTGCTCAATAATTAGGATTGCATCTCATATAGAGTGAGTGTAATATTGATATTTGCGGGGGATGATGAAATATTGTTTAAACTCAATAAAATGGAAGATAGACATTATCCTTGATCATCTAACTTTTTGTAGCAAATATGTTTTTGTGGAAAATACCCGGGACAATGTTTAGCCCTAGGGGGTAGTATGTCATGAACCTCCCTGGTAGGCCTTATGGCATGGAAAATTAGGTGTTATTGAATGATAATTTATACTTAATTTTATTGTAAAAGAACAACTATGCAATGTCTAGAATTGAACCCAAGGATGGGGAATGTTTAAAAAGGGATTTTCTTGGGATTAGCATATAATATTCTAAATAAAAAATTATTTATAATAAAAACCCTATTATAAATAAAAGAATATATTTTTTAATAAGCTATGCATGGCTTCTATTAGTGGCCACTCCCATTATGAAAACAAAACATTACATTTCTAACAAGTTAATTAAAGCATATCAAACTCTATATTTCTATCAGATATATTCTGTGTTTACCCTTCTATCAAAGATATTATTCATCTTCCTCAAACTACTAAGTATCCACAATAAAATCCTTCTATATCAAATGCTTTCAAAAATTTAAATTTTGTCAAGATGAAACTCAACACTATGAATGGCTAAAATATTTGTTGCCCAACTTCTATATCCAAAAATATATTATCTATAACCACCTCACAATTTCTTAATACCCTTTTTTAGGGTTATTCATTTCCCTAATATTCCAAGATATTATTTTCATTGTTATTTTTTATTTTATCTAAGGGTTTAGACCCACTTCTTGTTAGCACTTGTGATATTTACTTTTGTTTTCCCATATCAATATCCCTTTGTGTTTCTTTTTCTCTTTGTTTTTGCTTATTAGATCTTCCTCTCTTTTTTCATTTCTAGCAATACTTTAATTTTCATCAATATCTTTAATTTTCTCACATTGCTCATAATAAGACTTATCATATTTAGGTTTGCCTTGTTCTGAAGGATTTGAAGTGCAAGGAATAACCTCAAAAGCATAATCTTCCTTATATTTCTCTAGAGATCCTAAAGTGCAAGGATGCTCTTATATAGCAATATAATAAAATATTATTATAAATAAAATAATATTATATTTATAATGAAATAATATTATATTTATAATAAAATAATGTTATATTTATAAAAGGTTATTATTTAAAATAAATAAAAGAATATTTAGCATTCAATGGAGAAAGACTTTTGGGACTTGAGATTTAGGAGCATTTATGAGGGGCAGGTTAGCATTTATGAATATGAGGATAGTTGGGTAGTAGAAATTAGGCCTCCTTGAACATAAGTATGGATGGCATGACCCTTGTAGGGGGGTGGCAGGTGATTTTGGAAAGAAAGAGAAGGCAAATTTTTGATTCAAAGAAAGCAAGATCAAAGGAGAATTGGCTAAAGAGGAGATCTAGGAGGCGTAAAAGGTTAGATTTTTCCCCATGCATAGCTAAATAATATTATATTATTTTATTTATTATTAAATTTCTACTGAGTAAATCCTTGAACCCCCCTTCCCCCTTGAGAAGTTTAAATAAGCTTTAAACTCAACTAGCATTTTGTTGTTTCAACCCATTCAGGTAAGTATTGTGAACCCTTGTATGACCGTTGGGGCATTTTTTTCATCAGATTATATTAATTTAGACCTCCAATAAATGATACCATGATGTATTTAATTTTAAATACCTAAAATAATAGTTTTTATTCAACTATCAAGGGTCAATTAGGGTTTGTTGTGATTACCCTCTAAGGTTCGGGATGTCTGGTTTTAGCCTTCCTTTATTTTTTGATGGAAAATTATGACTAAGATAGACCTAGACCATTTTGTTTTATCCACTCATTTCTCCTATGTTTTAAACCTTTTAAACAAAAAAAATAGCCTTGTTTGAAAGTGTGGCTGTCTAGGGTTATGTGATGTCAGTTTGTGGGTTTCGTGGACCTGTTGTAGCTGATCTCATGTTTTATGATTTGATTAGTCCCAAAAGGGACACACTATATCCTAAATAGGGTTTAAGAAATTCAACACCTCCATTATTCTTCAACTAAGTACACGGGCATGCTTTGCAGATGGGTCATTCAACGCTAGTTGATCAATGTGTGGCTTAGGTGATGCCCTTGTCGACCCGCTAACCCTTGTTGATTTTTGACCACATGTTTGTTGGTTTATTCAATTATTTCTTGCTTTATTGTAAGTTCCATTTTTCTTTGTTCAACATGGAATGGTCCCACATCAATGGTGTGGGTTGTTAAATATTTTTTAAAAATATTAAGATGCCCAGTAAGGAGTGACCACCACTCGATAGTCATGGTAGCCACTGAGCAGTAGCCACTGTGCATCAGTTGGAGGCACTTGGAAAATATGTGAAGCCAATTATGCATTTTGAATCACTCTTCACTGGTTTTTCTCCACTAATTTATCTCCATTGCTTTTTTTGTTTTGGAAATAGAGTCTATTCCATCATTTGGGTTATGTAAATGTATCCTCCAAGATACATACCTAGATTACTTCCTGTGCAAGTTATCTAGTTACTTCATGCAATGTAATAAATGCACAAGTGTCAATGTGCAAGTTGTACATGTGCAAGTTGTCCCTTGCACAGCTAGATAGAGTGTTGGCCAAGTATCCTATTTTACCTATATAAGGATGGCCTCTTAGATAGATAGATATAGAGTTCGGGGGACATAGTCAGATAGTGTAGCTTAGTGGATAGTGTAGTTCTGTGTGCCTCACCATTCATTGGTGATGGATACAATGTAGATCAGTAGCTTTGTTAATGGAGTGCTCATTTCCTCCATAGCTACATTGTAATATTTTATATGATTTATATTTATAGCATACTTCAGTCATCTAGCAGATTTACTTTCTTTCATGTTATTCTGCATCTTGTGATTGTTATCTCCCAAGGCTCATTCATCAAAAGCTAACAGTGGTATCAGAGCCATGGTAGATCTAGTCTATGTAGGTCAATAGGGAAACCACCATTATTGGTTAGCCTGAGAGTTTTGTCAAACTGATGCATCGTTGGACCAACCACTATCAAAAGATCTCAAAAGAATCTAGGTGGTAGATTTTGGGAGAGTCACAAAGATAGGATTGAAAGGAATCTCAATTTCAGAAAATACTGAGATCATTTTCATCTAGAGTCTTTTCCACAGAGTTGTTAGGAAAACTCGTGAAGACTAGGACTCAACACTCAATCCACTAGATTGACAAATCATCTAGTGAAGATCATCCAGGTTATCTGGAATTTACTAACTAGTGCCTAAAGTTTCTTTTGTTGCAGGAAATTAATTCTCAGAGGATTGGGACTCCTCCTACGATAGAAATCTAGGAGACTCCAACTTCATTGCCCGAAGGTCGGCATGCCCTCATAGTGCAGAGGTTAGTTCATTATGCAAGAGGAGAATACTATAGAAGAAGACTTCTAGTGAAGGATCATGGTGAAGATAGGAGACTAAAGATCTCCATTATTGGATTGTAAAATTCCATAGTTGAAGAACAGGCCATAGGAGCCTTGATACAGAAAGGCCATAGAAGCCTTGAAGAAGAAGCCATAGAAGTCTTGATACTAAAAAGGCCATAGAAGCCTTGATACTAAAAAGGCCATAGTAGCCTTGATACTAAAAAGGCCATAGAAGCCTTGATACTAAAAAGGCCATAGAAGCCTTGGTACTAAAAAGGCCATAGGAGCCTTGATATTGAAATAGGCCATAGAAGCCTTGATCTTAAAGAAGAATTCGAGAAGAATATCTGATTCAGAAGTAGACTAAATATTTTAGTACTAATATATTTGTTGTAGGAACAAAAGATTCAATGAGTTGGGAGACTTCCTACAAGAAAGTTAGGAAGAGTATCTTCTTCAAAATCAACTCAACCTAAAGCAAAAGTGAAGAGATCAAGAGAAGATCTCATTGAAGAACTTCCAATCTTGGAAGAAGAAGAAGGACTAGGAGAGTCCTACTCAAAGCCAAGAGCAATAGAATCAGAAGATCCAGGAGAAGATCTCACCACCAACACTTCCAGAAGTAGAAGGTTGAAGAAAAGGTCTCAAGGAAGACCATCAAAATTGCTAGATCAAAGACCTTGTGAAGGTCTCATCGAGCATCCAGAAAAGGCTAGGAGAGCCTTGTTGAAGATCAAGAGAGTTCTTTGGAGAACTCATTGGAGAAATCCACTATCAAGGTGAAGTCCCTGATAGTGAAGGACTTGGGACAATTATCGCCATCCGACAACAAGCCCAAGAGAAGAATTTGGCAAGGAGTGCCAAATCTATGAAGAATAATTTGGCAAGGAGTGCCAAACCCTAGAAGAAGATCCTGCTTGAAGTTAAAATTTGACAAGAAGACTTGAAGATAGAAGAAGCTCACCAAATATTGGATATTTGAAGATTACCTCTCACAACAAGAAGGCACCACTTTAGAGACATAGACTTCTCCAAATCTATAGCAGAAGGAGGAGAACACAAGAGGAGAACAAGCCACCAAATCCTAGGCTCATGAAAGAAAGTTTGAGACCATCATTTGGTGAAGGAGTTATTCAAGACATCCTACTTGAAGCAACAACTTGGTGTTTTTAGACACCAAGGTCTACATCCTCTACAAATGTAGGAGAAGAGCTATAGAAAAAGGTATGCAACTTATGGTGCAAGAAGATTCATTAATTGGATTACTTATCAGATTTATTAGAGCACCTGAATTTGGATTAAAGTTGCAAGAAGAAAATTAGATTACAGTCTTCTAAAGTGCAAAAGGAAATAGATTATTTTTAAGGATTTATTTGCACATTTATTAGGAGTTGATTAGATTTCATATTAGCTTCTATCAACTACCTATTATCTACTTTTGAAAAAAAGAAGACTAAGTCCTACAACATTGATTGTAGTGAAATTGTAGAATAACTCTTAAAGATTCATTTTAGGTTATTCTTGATTAGTTGCAGAAAATTATTAGTGCATGACTTTGAGAGTTTATTGGAGTGATAAGGTGTAATATTAGTGCATTAAAAGTGAAGGACTTGTACTATTATACCACTCTCAAAAAGAAATTAGTTTTGTGTTTCTTGAAAGGCACAAAATCTGATTTGTATCAAGTGTCTAAAGACACTATTGAAGCACAAAAATCTGCAACTTGTAGTGGCCAATAGAAGCCACCAAAAAGGGTTAGAATCCTCCAGAATTTGGAGAAGAACTTAACTAACCAAAAATAGAAATAGAAGCTTAAGAAAGTGAGACTTGGTGAGTCTCAAATCAAAAAGCATTACAAAGTTGAATGCAAGGAAAGAAAGTGCAAAAAATTGCATCAATTAAAAAATCTTCTATCTACTATTATTGAAGCTTGGATTTGTTATCAAAGTGTCCAAGAAAAAGGGAAAGGTGTGTCTACTCTTTAAAGACAACCTCAAAACCCTTGTATTGCAGGAAAAATCTGCCACAAAACCAGAATTTTAGATCTGGAAATAGAGTGCAAAAGAAGGTATATTAAAAAGCCTTATTATACAACATTATAATACATTATATGCACTACTCTAATCTGGTTTTTGATAGCAAAAGAGCAGATTTTGAAGTGCCACAAAAGGGCACATTTACTATAGGGAAAATCAGCCAACGAAGGTCGAACGTCAACACTCTTCTTCCCAAGCTAGAAGGAGCCACTCAAGGGCTCATCTTGGATGTACGTACCTACAGAATCAAAGCTCATTTTAGATCATTCAAGAGCTACATTTACGTAGACAAGCGAGTGCATATCTATTTCTAAAAAGACATAAAAAATCTACAAGGGATTCAACATGATTGGAGGCATAAAAGGAAGAGGCAAAGGTGTTACATTCATGGTCTCTAACTTGGAGAAGACCATCCACCAAAGGAAGCTCCAAATCATCATCCAAGCTCCATAGTGCATCATCGATCCACCTACAGAAAAATAGCTTGCTTGCTGCCCAAGCAACATAGCAAAGCAAAGGGATTGAGGAGTTATAATATCCATATTCAAAGATGTTACAAGAATGGACTCCATGCAGAAATAACACTTGGCATTATGGTCATCATTCCTCTCTCAACATTCTAGAAACTCCCATGCAGGAGTTACAAGTGAAGCAGTGACACTTGGTATTCTCCACCAGCTTCACACGAGTGCCCATACATTTTTGGATTTCTTCAAGAGCGTTGAACAAAGGACTTGGAGCGTTACATAAATAAGGGAGTGCTCACTTGTAATGGACGTGACACATGTCACAAAGTCCATGATCAATTATCCTTAAAAGGTATTCAAAGTCCAAGTTCAACATGTGTGAGTGAAGCGCAGTCAAAGACATCCAAAGAGGGAGCGAAGCACAGTCAAAGAAGGAGTGAAGCACAACAAAAACATCTAAAGTGCAACATGGAAGATAGGGAGAAGGAGCATTAAAGGCTCCTCCATTTTTGAAGGTCAAACCTTCAATGCCTATGTACCAACATTCAAGACCAGCTACTCCAAGGAATATCCATTAATTCAAGTGCCTAAGGTACCACTTACATGTTGTTATACTCAACCATAGAAAGCGCCAAATATTGAGGAGATATTGCATCTAAAAAGGTAAGGTCTAAATCCCATTTATTATTGCTTTCATAAGTTGGAGATATAAGGGTTATAAACTAAGGTTAAAACTTAGATTTTGAAAGCAAAAGGGGTAACTTATCTTATTAATTTAATATTTGCAATATTACTTAGGAGGAATAAGGAATTCAACTTGGATTAAATTATTTTGCAAATATTATTATCATTTCTCTAATTTTCCAAACTTGGGAGCCACAAGGATTACTCCATCAAATTTATTTTATTGGAAATTAGAAATAATCCAAGGGATATAAAAGAGGTTATTAGGGTTTCTATTAAGGTTGGATAAATATATATTTTTACTTGTCTCAAATCTTCAAAAAGGGACAAAAGAATTCCAACATCAAAACCTCTTCAAAAATTGAAAAAGTGCTTAGTTCAATTAGGAGTAATAAGGTGTTAAGAAGTTGATTTTTGATTCTTACAAAACTTGTACAAAATCAACCAAAATTGAACTATATTTTTACAAAAAGCACTATAACATACTAGGGAGACATAAGGAAGTCTACAAATCTAAGGCTTGATATTAGGAAGATTTAAAATGGCATCTAACAAATTCTTCCTAGCAGAATCTCAACTTCTCAAGGGTCCTAATTATTTTTCTTGGAAAAATAAAGTGAAAGCAATTTTAGTATATGAAAAACTTTGGGATGTTGTCAAAGGTAAAACACAGAAACCTACCACAGGTGAAACAAAAATCCTAAAGTTTGAAGAAAATGATTCAAAGGCCTTAATGATAATAACTTTTGCTATCACTGATGAGATTCAACCATATATCAGTTCAGCCAAAACATCTTTAGATGCATGGATAAGCCTAGAAAAAATATTTGAAGGAAAGAATAAGGTAACTATTCTTCATTTGCAAACTCAACTTCACTCATTGAAAATGAATAGTGGAGAAAGTATAGAACTATTCCTAAGGAAGGTAGCAGATATTAAAGGGAAATTGTTAACCTTAGGTGAAACAATTAAAGATGAACTTCTTACTCAAGTAACCATGAGAGCACTTCCAGACAACTATAAACATTTGGTAACATCTTTGCAGGTCCTAAGTAAAGATACTTCTTTTGATGATTTAGTCAATATACTTCAAGAATATGAAGTAGAAAATACTATGAAAGATGAGATGACTAACACTGCATTGGCATCAAAAGATAATCCACAGGGAAATATTACTTCTTCAGCAAGAGGACAAAAAACATGGTATTGTCAGATCTACAGAAAGAAAGGACACAATACCAACTATTATAGATATAATCCTAGAAACCAAAACCAAATAAATCAGATAAATCATGGGAATCAGTTTGAGCCATGACAATACCAAAGGAACCCTCATCAATAACAATTTTAGTGACCTACCAATTATCCTCAACTTGAATATCAGAAGAAAAATTAGAAAGGTCACCTAGTTCAGAGGATAGAAGAATTTGAAGAACTAGAAGAACCCACAGAGGATTTTGAAGTGAAATCTCTATCAGAAAATGTAACATACTACAGAGACACTAACTATTTGCTTGAACAGGTTACAAAGAATGCAGAGGAAGAAGACTACGAAGATCAAGCAGAAGAAGATGAAGAAGATCCATATTGAAGACTAAAGTCTTCAATACCCAAATAATGTAATACAGGGGGTGTTGGAAATAGAGTCTATTCCATCATTTGGGTTATGTAAATGTATCCTCCAAGATACATACTTAGATTACTTCATATGCAAGTTATCTAGTTACTTCATGCAATGTAATAAATGCACAAGTGTCAATGTGCAAGTTGTCCCTTGCACAACTAGATAGAGTGTTGGCCAAGTATCCTATTTTACCTATATAAGGATGGCCTCTTAGATAGATAGAGAGAGAGTTGAGGGACATAGTCAGATAGTGTAGCTTAGTGGATAGTGTAGTTTTGTGTGCCTCACCATTCATTGGTGATGGATACAATGTAGATCAATAGCTTTGTTAATGGAGTGCTCATTTCCTCCATAGCTACATTGTAATATTTTATATGATTTATATTTACAGCATACTTCAATCATCTAGCAGATTTACTTTCTTTCATGTTATTCTGCATCTTGTGATTGTTATCTCCCAAGGCTCATTCATCAAAAGCTAACAGTGGTATCAGAGCCATGGTAGATCTAGTTTGTATAGGTCAATAGGAAATCCACCATTATCAATTAGCTTGAGAGTTTTGTCAAACTGATGCATCGCTGGACCAACCACTGTCAAAAGATCTCAGAAGAATCTAAGTGGTAGATTTAGGGAGAGTCACAAAGTTAGGATTAAAAGGAATCTCAATTTCAAAAAATATTGAGATCATTTTTATCTAGAGTCTTTTCCATAGAGTTGTTAGGAAAACTCGTGAAGACTAGGACTCAAAATTCAATCCACTAGATTGACAAATCATCTAGTGAAGATCATCCAAGTTATCTAGAATTTACTAACTAGTGCCTAAAGTTTATTTTGTTGTAGAAAATTAATTTTTAGAGGATTGGGACTCCTCCTAAGATAGAAATCTAGGAGACTCCAACTTCGTTGCCCAAAGTTCGGCATGCCCTCATAGTGCAAAGGTTAGTTCATTGTACAAGAGGAGAATACTATAGAAGAAGACTTCTAGTGAAGGATCATGGTGAAGATAGGAGACTAAAGATCTCCACTGCTGGATTGCAAAATTCCACAAGTTGAAGAACAAGCTATAGGAGCCTTGATACATAAAGGCCATAGAAGCCTTGAAGAAGAAGCCACAAAAGTCTTGAAACTAAAAAGGTATAGAAGCCTTGATACTGAAAAGGCCATAGAAGCCTTGATACTAAAAAGGCCATAGAATCCTTGATACTGAAAAGGCCATAGAAGCCTTGGTACTGAAAAAGACCACAGAAGCCTTGATATTGAAATAGGCCACAAAAGCCTTGATCCTAAAGAAGAATTTGAGAAGAATATCTGATTCAAAAGTAGACTAAATATTTTAGTACTAATATCTTTGTTGCAAGAACAAAAGATTTAATGAGTTGGGAGACTTCCTACAATAAAGTTAGGAAGAGTATCTTCTTCAAAATCAACTCAAACTTGAAGAAAAAATGAAGAGATCAAGAGAAAATCTCATTGAAGAAGAAGGACTAGGAGAGTCCTACTCGAAGCTAGGAGCAACTAAATCAGAAGACCCAGGAGAAGGTCTCACCACCAACACTTCCAGTAGCAAAAGATTGAATAAAAGGTCTCAAGGAAGACCATCAAAAGCTGCAAGATCAAAGACCTTGTGAAGGTCTCACCGAGCATCCAGAAAAGGCTAGGAGAGCCTTGTTGAAGATCAAGAGAGTTCTTTGGAGAACTCATTGGAGAAATCCACTACCAAGGTGAAGTCCCTGATAGTGAAGGACTTGGGACAATTATCGCCATTCGATAACAAACCCAAGAGAATAAGAATTTGGCAAGGAGTGCCAAATCCATGAAGAATAATTTGACAAGGAGTGCCAAACCCTAGAAGAAGATCCTACTTGAAGGTAAAATTTGACAAGAAGACTTGAAGATAGTTTAAGCTCACTAAATCTTGGATATTTAAAAATTTCCTATCACAACAAGAAGACACCACTTTAGAGACATAGACTTCTCCAAATCTATAGCAAAATGAGGAGAACACAAGAGGAGAACAAGCCACCAAATCCTAGGCTCATGAAAGAAAGTTTGAGACCATCATTTGGTGAAGAAGGAGTTGTTCAAGATATCCTACTTGAAGAAAAAACTTGATGTTTTTTAGATACCAAGGTCTACATCCTCTACAAATGTAGGAGAAAAGCTATAGAAAAAGGTAAGCAACTTTTGGTGCAAAAAGATTCATTAGTTGGATTACTTATCATATTTATTAGAGCACCTTAATTTAGATGAAATTTGCAAGAAGAAAATTAGATTACAGTCTTCTAAAGTGCAAAAGGAAACAAATTATTTTTAAGGATTTATTAGGAGTTGATTAGATTTCATATTAGCTTCTATCAACTACCTACTATCTACTTTTGAAAAAAAATAAGACTAAGTCCTACAACATTGATTGTAGTGAAATTGTAGAATAAATCTTAAAGATTCATTTTAGGTTATTCTTGATTAGTTGCAAAACATTATTAGTGCATGACTTTGAGGGTTTATTGGAGTGATAAGTTGGAATATAAGTGCATTAAAAGTGAAGGAATTGTACTATTATACCACTCTCAAAAAGAAATTAGTTTTGTGTTTCTTGAAAGGCACAAAATCTGATTTGTATCAAGTGTCTAAAGACACTATTGAAGCACAAAAATCTGCAACTTGTAGTGGCCAATAGAAGCCACCAAAAGGGTTAGAATCCTCCAGAATTTGGAGAACTTAACTAACCAAAAATAAAAATAGAAGCTTAAGAAAGTGAGACTTGGTGAGTCTCAAATCAAAAAGCATTACAAAGTTGAATGTAAGGAAAGAAAGTGCAAAAAATTGCATCAATTGAAAATCTTCTATCTACTGTTATTGAAGCTTGGATTTGTTATCAAAGTGTCAAAGAAAAAAGAGAAAGGTGTCTAAAAACCTCAAAACCCTTGTATTGCAGGAAAAATCTACACAAAACCAAAATTTTATATCTAGAAATAGAGTGAAAAAGAAGGTATATTAAAAAACCTCATTAGACAACATTATAATACATTATATGCACTACTCTAATCTGGTTTTTGATAACAAAATAGCATTTTTGGAAGTGCCAAAAAAGGGCACATTTACTATAGGGCAAATTAGCCAACGAAGGCCGAACGTCAGCACTCTTCTTCCCAAGCTAGAAGGAGCCAATCAAGGGCTCATCTTGGATGTACGTACCTACAGAATCAAAGCTCATTTCAGATCATTCAAGAGCTACATTTACGTAGACAAGCGAGTGCATATCTATTTCTAAAAGACATAAAAAATCTACAAGGGATTCTACACGATTGGAGGCATAAAAGGAAGAGGTAAAGGTGTTACATTCATGGTCTCTAACTTGGAGAAGATCATCCACTAAAGGAAGCTCCAAATAATCATCCAAGCTCCATAACGTATTTTCGATCCACCTACAGAAGAATAGCTTGCTTGCTGCCCAAGAGACATAGCAAAGCAAAGGAATTGAGGAGTTATAATATCCATATTCGAAGATGTTACAAGAATGGACTCCATGCAAAAATAACACTTGGCATTATGGACATCATTCCTCTCTCAACGTTCTAGAAACTCCCACACAGGAGTTACAAGCGAAGCAATGACACTTGGTATTCTCCACCAGCTTCACATGAGTGCCCATATATTTTTGGATTGCTTCAAGAGCATTGAAAAAATAACTTGGAGCATTACAAAAATAAGGAAGCACTCACTTATAATAGACATGAAACATGTCACAAATTCCATGATCAATTGTCCTTAAAAGGTATTCGAACTCCATGTTTAGATACCTAAAATATGTCATGTTTAGGAGACTACTCATATGGGCACACCTAAAGACCATATGACTAATCTTGGACCTTTCCAAGAGCCAAAATTGGTCTTAACCACTCATAAGAGGCAGTTATAGCCCATTCAGGCTCAACAAATATCAATCAGAGTGACCACCAACATAGGTCATTGAAGCTGAGAGTGGCCACATCTAGCTGCTACTCTGGACAATAACGGTAGTTGCATTGTTTGTGAGTGGTTTTTGGTGTGGATATCCAAGAGTTCCTCCTACCTACCCAATCAATGCAAATCTATGACTAATCCTTCCTCCTCTGATGGTCATTGGAATGCAGATATGGATCTCATCTTCTCCAAGAAGCCAAGATCTAGATCTGGGAGGTCTACATATGCATCCTCCCAAGAAAGAGAAAAGAGCCAAAGATTCAAGCTTTTATGTAGTGGAGCCCTAGTGAATTGGAGAGTAATTTCATATCCCCTTGAATAGTAATGAAGTGCTATATAATTGAGAAATGACAATGCACCATTCAAGCATTCATATCCACACAAGCTTCACTACCAATCTATCTATGGACAAGAAGGTGACCCTTGAACATCAATTCAGATGAAGGATTGAGTGTCACCACCCCTGATTCACAAGGAAGAAGGTTTCATTTTGTGGCCATTGTCTTTGATAGTGGCCTATAGGCACAACCTAGGGTTTGAGGAATTTTTCCCTAAGTTTTAGCATAGATATTTCATTGTTTTCTATTTTATCAATTAATGTTAGCATAGATCTATCTTTCTTAATTCATTTCCACGATGATTTCTAAGTTATCAATGCATTATTTCTTAGTTTTAATTCATTATAATTTTATTATGCTTCTACATTATTATTTGCAAATCTACTAATAAAGCCTCATCCTAAGAGGTTGCATATGCTACTCATCATGTGCTATTGTTTCTTGTATGGAGGTTACAGGTTCCAATATGAAGTCAAAGCATTCAAAACATTTGATCCCTCTAGGCAAGTGAAGGAGAAGAAGGCATCAATAAGCCATTGTACAAGTTCATGTACGAATCCAAGAGGCCTACGTAGTCCACCATCCCATTTATAAAGGGGCCCATTTATGCTTGTAATCATTGTATCAAATACAGTATCCCTAAGAGGGACCTATCTATAACCAAATTTTCACATGAATTAATAAAAAAGATCCCTTGATTTTGTTACTTTTGTGTTATTTATGCATTTATGGTTATTTTGCTTGATATTATACTACAAGTAAGTTAGGTGTTTTCTTCTTGGGGTCATACAGATGGTGATCATGGTGGACCCCCACCTGGTTTTCTATTTTTAGCTATTTTGCTGATGTTTTTTTGTGTTTTTTCTATGTGCAGGTCTAGCCGCTCTAGTTGATAGTGACTAGCAGAAAGAGGTCACTTTTGAAGACAATAGCCATAATTAGCCACTTTGGTTGATAATGGCCAACAAGAAAACAACAAAAAATGTCAGTGTATGCTTCTTCAGATGTGGATTTCAGGTTGGGGAAACTCTTTGTTGTTTTTCCTTTCTCTATCTATAATTTATTTCCAAAATACAGTAGGGAAAATATCAATTTAATTAGGAAAATATAGAAAAGCATTAAAAGAAAAATGCATAAAGATTCTTAGGTTTCTTAGTTTTCTTCTAGTAATTGCTAGGAACAACGGACCTTTGGCTTTAGATCTGCCCTAGTCTCCAGTGATCTAGGTTTTTTTGTATAGCTTGCTTGCATGGGGCCCAACTAGAGGCCATCATTTCATAAAATAAAAATGCATTCTCTAAAAGTCATGGAATCAATTAGACATGCATTTTTCTAAAAATAAAACATTTCTTTTTAGGCATGTAGGAAATAGCATGAGTGCTTCATGATGCATTGTTTTCCTTTTATGCAAAAATCTAAAAATAACACTCACACACCATGATTCATTTAAATTCTAGTGAGGTGGACTTCATCACCATCCACTAGTAGAGTTCAATTATGGTGGCATTCATCTCCACTCGTTTTCTCAAATCTCATGAATCGTTTTATATTGGCCATTACATTTTTTTAAGTTCCATCATAACACATAGGATATAGCACGTATTTCTATTTGGAGAGGTATATAACTAACTACGAGTGAATTGGTTGAGGATGGGGAGGAACTGTGCTCCCTGACCGAGTGTGGACTTCATCACCACATCTTTTGGTTGGATAATGTAACCATGGATTTCATTGTCGGTTGTCGAGCTACAAGTATACAGGTGAAATACACTTAAATAATATAATTATATCATATAACAAATGCAAAAAATGATGAGATTTAGATTGTAGCTACCAAAAAATCTAAAAACACACCAAACCAGTCTAGGAACACCAAGAAAACTTAAAAGAGATAAACACTTGTTTACTTTTTTTGTGTGTTATGAAATCTACATAAAAATATAATTCATAAGTATCATGGTCTACATGCAGAGCAACCAACCTCGGTCCAACATCGAGGCAATAGTTGACACTCCGCACAACCACAATCATAATGAAATTGATCCACCCACACACAATGTTTCTAAATTAAGCTTAGCGAGCCTTAGGGGTGATACCTCAATCCATGATAGGAATCATCTAGAAACCCTAGCTAGAGAACCATATCCAGGTTCCTCTTATGGTAGGCATGAGGGGGCTTCAAGGCCCCAATCCTCACATAAGCATGAAGGGGGCATCAAGGGCCCAATATTCACATAGACATAAGGAGGCCTCAAGGTCCCAATATTCACATAGACATGAGGAGGCTTCAAGGTCCCAATAATCACATAGACATGAGGGGGCTACAAGGCCTCAATCATCACATGATACACTTAGGTTAGATCATCCCATTGAGGGGTAAAATACAAGGGTTGCACCTAGTCATAGACCCAGAGAACCTGTTAGCCTCCCTAAATATGGGAGGATACCCATATATCATGATTTAATTGGGGCTAATGGGACACCATGCGATAAACCGTGCAAGTACAAACAACTTGATGAGTTGGATTGAATTCTCTCAAGACCAGCTCAAAGAAGCATTGCTACTGCACATTCCATCTCAGGTAGTTCATGTAGCCATCAAACCATAAGGTACACCAATAAACCAAGGGAATCCTCAAAGTGTCCTCATAGCATGTACACTACCTTCGACCATGGGGGTAGAAAACATAGGTTACTCTGCATAGATTAGGTCGCCCTGATAGACAAGGAAAAAAACATAGCAGGAGCCTCTACAAGAGGCCTATCCATTAGGACTCCTTGCACGAGATTATAAATCCATATATATTTAGTGTCAGATTAGTTTGACCATGTGCATAGGCTATATGAGGATGCATAATATCAAAAAAAACTACTCCAAGAAAAGGAGGAGGTACTGCATGTAAAGCAAGAGTGTTTAGAAGACCTCAAGTAAGAGGAAGCATGGAAAAAATGGTGTTTGTGCCTTCAAGAACAACTCTTGAGAGAGGGATAGATAGAGCATGAAGAACAAGTGTATAGGTTGGTCCAGGCCAACTTGCACATAGGCAGTGAGCATTACCAACCTAATAGACATGCCAATTCTTAGCATGAGAGATGCACTAGACAAGAAGATGAGTGCACTCACCATACCTCAAAGTATCAACAATACCTAGATCTAGAACATACACAACATAATCAAGAATAGGTAGGGATGGAGGATCAGGAGTAGACATATCATATACCTTCATCCATAGTCATGGGAGATGAGTATAGATGCCCAAATTGGATAAGCGCAGGATTACCTCCTCGACCACTGTGAGTAAACCTTCAATAATAGAAAATAATTTCTTTGAAGGCATACAAAATACTCATCGAGAGAGTCAAATCTCTCAAAAAATAGGATGTGGTTGGGCAAAATCCAACCCTAAGTAAAATACACAACCAAAATATATGCCCTCGGTACTGAGTCCTGCATATCCTAGGCATTTTGATATGCCTACATTAGACAAATTCAAAGGGGAGGAAGACGTGCAAGAGCATATCACAAAATTAATGAATGTGTGCTTCCAACTTGAACATAATGACACCTTAATGCTAAGAACTTTCATCATGACATTTTTGGGTGCAACAACCGAATGGTTCAACCAAGTACCTAAGCACAACATCATCAACTTTGAGCAATTGGTGAATGCATTTATTAAATGCTTTTATTTTAGCATAAAGAAGAAAGTAAACTTGTCCAATATGGAAAACCTAAAGCAAAATGATGACGAGCTAGTTATGGACTATGGGAACATATGGAGGATGATAATTTCAAAGCTACCATTATCTGTTCCCACCATAGAGCTCACTCGAATTTTTACAAAGAGTTGAACAAAGCACATCTCATTTCTATTGCAACTATAATAGTATGAAACATTCAAGGAAGCCTTGGCTTAATCCAAGCAATATATGACATCAAGGTTGAAGAAGGATACCTTAAGATCTAAAACAAAAAGGACTGGAACAATAACAACCACAACACAAGAATAAAAAAAAGCAGGCCAAGCCTTCTCAAGTCAATCAGGTTGTGTCAAATGCACTGAAAGGAGGGAATATCCAACAACCACAGAACTATTAGGCTTAACCATCATAGACCAATTACAATTAGAACAACAACCAAGGTTAAAACAAGTAACATTGACCCCCTCACTATTTCATGTCTTTATATGAATCGATGCAATCGATATTCAACCAGCTATTTAGGCAGACAGGGTCTGATTTCTTGACATACAACTTCTTTACCCTAACCATCCCAAGCCCAAGGAATATAAGGAAGGTCAGGATTGCCCATATCATAGACAACCACGACATGATATTGGAGCATGTATTGGATTCAAGAATGTTGTGCAAAATATGATTAAGAAGGGTGAGATAAAAGTTGATAATCCATTAGCACCTAAAAATAGAGACATGGTCAAAAACTCTTTGCCTAATCATGAGGCCCCCAGATATTAGGGCACTCAAGTAAACCAAGTTTAAGTCAAACCTCCCACTTAGGGATGCATCAAAATGGCTGAAATAGTCAACATGGTGATAATAAGTCGATGATACGACCATCCAGAGCCTCTAGTGGCTCCTATTCGTATCCTGACTGCACCTCAATAGAGGTAGATGCAGAATAATCCTCCAAGTCCACCAGCATAACCTATGGTAACTATCCATAGTAGACTTATGCAAACTCTCCAAAAAACACAGGTCAAGTTATCAATCTATGAGCTCATTCAATAGTCCCAATATTGAGATCAGTTGAGCTACAACCCCAGAACCTTGATGTATTCACCAGCTTCATGGGGTAGGTCCAGCAGTGTCAAGAGCTTGTGATCTATTTCTATGATCATGAAATCAAGGTAGTTCCTACTACCATGGCATACCCACCTCTGCATATCATTGCATCCATCAATAACATATCCTTCAAGTATATTTTAATCAAAATAGGCTTGTTGATTAATATAATCACAAAAAAGCTATAGGGCACCTAAAAATCCCTAAGTTAAATATTGTCCCAACCTCTTATACATTGATAGTTTTCAATGATGTGTTCTTATCCATAGTGGGTACAATTGTTCTACATATAAATGTAGGGTATAAGACCATTCCAATGATGTGTCATGTATTGGAGGAGGCAATGTAGTACAACATCTTCCTAGGGCATCCCTGGATAAGGGACATGCAATGTGTTCCCTCAATATTGTACCAATGCATCAAGTATGTGCATGAGGGATAAGTACATGTGGTTCTATCAGATGAAGAGCCATTTAAATATGTGTATCAGGTTGACTTTCCAAAGGATTTTTTCCTTCCATCAATGCATCTATATATTAGGCCTTCATACCCTACCACATAGCCAGAAAGCAAGTCTAAATCAGTGCGAGGTGACCCATCCACATTAGCACCACCTCCTGAATCTAAAGCTACTAGCACTTATGAGAAACAAAAAATGTCTAAAGTAAAATACTCTCAGAAGCAAAAGGCACCCTTGGTGGAGGAAAAACCTAAGGAACTTCCAACCATAGTAGTATTGGAAATTACAAATCCCATGGAGGAGGAAAATTCCCAAGATATAGTCGAGGAGGTACCTCAACCTGCCTCTCTTGCATCATCATTAGTGTCATTTGAATCATAGGTGAAAATTCACCTAGCTAACATAGGGTTAGGTGAATATCTTGTGCATAATGTGACTTTCATACCCATTATCAAGTCTACACAAGACATGGGATTGCCAAGAGTCCCAAAATTACCAATAGGGATAGTGGTTCCATTGGGGATTCCCCCTAACCAAACCAATTTCATATATGTTGGTTTGTATTATGCCCATGATGCTTATGATATTGAAGAGGATGAGGATGAACCATTCATCACAAATTTTCATTACTTATCCAATTCTGGAATGGTTAAATAACAATTGATGGTTGAGCTCTATTGCATGTACTTTTGTTTGATTTTTTTGGTTAATATATGTATTGTTTTAAAATAATGAATGAAAGCAACACTGGTGTAGCTTTATGGAATGATCTGGAATGATGGTAATCCCAAGGGAGACATATTGAACCTTTCTATATGATTTTTGGGTGTCACCATTGGATTTGCAACTCTCTCAAGCCCCGTTGATATGTTTTGCATGCTACTGGAAAAAGGATTAATTACTATATTAAACCTTTAAAAATTCTATCTAAGAGAGACTGGTCCATTAGAGTATCCAATTTGGCACTTGGTTGTACCTTCTTTTCATATAGATCGTATATCAAAGTTCGTAAAAATTGTACAAAATATAGTTACCTAATTTGGTAGTTTGAGAAACTTGACTTGTTGAGTTACAAAACTGTGTACAGTAGCCTGCAAAACTGAACTTGAAGGATTGGTTGAGTGTGGAAGCGTACAAGCTTCATAACTATATGATTTTAGACCGTACAGTGTGTCGATTTGGCTTCTGTACAAGATATTCATTGGGCATAAACTAGTAGTTTTTGATACCATACAGTCATATGATTTGGTAAACAAGTTGGGATTAGTAAATTAACCATATTAGGCATTAGAAATCACCTCTCCATCAGGAATAATTCACCTCTATGCTACAACAACCTTTCACTAGATCCTGTAAAGAATATGGTCAAGCAAAAGCTCAAAAATATGCAACCGTCACCTTGATGGTAAAGAATGAGTTGCAAAAACTGTTGGATGTAGTCTTTATTGTTCCCATTGACCATCCAAAATGGGTATAAAACATGGTTCCCATAGGAAAATCTAATGGAAGAATCCACATTTGCACATATTTCAGGGATCTCAATAAGGTGACACTAAAGAATTCATTCTTGTTGCCTAATATAGATGCTCTTGTAGACACAACTGCATGTCATGAGATGCTCTTCCTCATGGATAGTTTTTTTGGTTATAATAAGATTTAGATTAAACCTAAGTACCAACACAAAACCATGTTCACCACTCCATGGAGGAAAATTTGCTACAAAGTAATGCTATTTGGTCTTAAAAATACTGGTGCCACATACCAGTGGGTCATGACATACATTTTCCATGACTACATGTATAAGATCTTAGAATACTATATCGATGATGTGAAGAGCATTCCAAGATACTAAGAAAGGCCTTTGATCACCTGATTGAGCATAATGTCAGGTTGAATCCTAAGAAATGCATATTTGGTGTAACTTTTGAAAAAATATTAGGATTCATCGTTTTTAAATGAGGCATCGAAGTAGACCCTGGAAAGGTAAAGGCTATCCTGGAAATGGCCCCACCCACTAACAACAAAGAGCTAAGAAGCTTACAGGGCAAATTAGCATCCATAAAGTGATTCATCTCACAACTATTAGAAAAATATCGACCCATGAATCCATTACTACACAAGGGGATCCCATTCCATTGGGATGAAGAATTCCAGTGAGCCTTTGCTAAAATAAACAAATACCTAGAAATACCACCAGTATTAGCTCCACCAAGGCTAGATGTACCATTCCTATTATATATATCTACTATAGATTTTACTTTGGGCACCATGTTGGCTCAAAAGAATGTGCAAGATAAAGAACAAGCGATATATTATATCAGCCACACCTTGGTAAGTTATGGGCTAGGGTATGCATACATAGAAAATTTGTATGTAGCGGTGGTCTTTGCAACCAATAAATTATGCCACTACATGTTGAGCCATACCACGTATGTGATATCAAAACAAAATCCTTTGTAGTATATTATGAGCAAGACATATCATAAGACACGTAATGCAAAGTAAATCATGCTATTGAAATAATTTAACTTGGAATTCATAAGCCAAAAGTACATCAAGGGACAAGTCACACCTGATAAATTGGTAGAGGTGCCTCTTCAGAATAGTAGGCCTCTCACCATAGAACTTCCTAATGATGCAATCTTTGCATTATCAGAAGCACCCGAACCCAAAGAACCTAAAAATAAAGCTGACATGACTTTGTTCTTTGATGGTTTGAAGTGTGAGCAAGGGGGTGGTATAGGGATTATGTTTTTCATGCCACAAGGTGCTCCAATACCCTTGTCATTTAAGCTATATTTCCCTTGCATGAATAACAACACTAAATACGAGGCCCTAATATTGGGTCTCCAAACAACCATCACTATGAATATCAAAAGGCTAAACATCTTTGGTGACTCCCTTCTCATAGTCAACCAAGTTAAGGGACTATTTCAATGCAGGGATCCAATCCTGAAAGCTTACAAAGAGCTTTTTGACACTTATCTAGCCCAACTAGAATGGTATGACATCGAGGCAATCCCTCGCACGTCAAACAAATTTGTAGACACTATGGCATATTTGGGATCCTTGATCCCTCAGAATCCATCTACTGATTTCACTACCATTCATGTGAAAATGCTCTCATAATCAGTGATGCAATGTGAGGCTTTTGACAACAAAGAATCAATCAACATGATTCATATAGAACCAAATCATGAGTGGTTCTATAAAGCTAGAAAATTTCTAAAGAAGGTACCTTGGGGGTCCTTGATCTCATAGGGTCCTACGGGTAATGGTACCATCATTCACCACAAGGTTATTTCTCAATATACATTTGTGCACATTGAATCATAGGAGAAACAAGTCATCTTATCTATTGAGGTTGTAGCTTATCAAGATTGGCTATCCCAATTACAAGATTTCCTAAAACTTGGAATCATCCCATAGGGACTATCGCATGCCAAAAAATGAGCATTCAAACAAAAAGTGACAAGATATGTCTTTCTAGGAGGTATATTGTATCATTGAAGCTACGATGGAGTCCTCCTTCATTGTCTTGAGCCCCAAGAATTAGCTTGGGTGATTTTTGTCAAGCTCACGATGGTACATGCGGTGGCCATTTCAGTGGCATGGCCATCATCAAGTGCATCCTTTGAATGGGCTATTACTGGCCCACCATGGAGAAGGATTGTTGTGAGTATGTTAGGAAATGCGTTAAATGTCAACATCATGCAAATATGATGCACCTACCATCATAGGCCTTATAGCCCATTCAGGTGGCTTGGCCATTTTATTAGTGGGGTTTCGATCTAATTGGAAATATCTCTCCCCCATATTCAGGTTGACACACATTTATCTTAATGGCCACTAAGTACTTCACCAAATGGGTGGAAGTGGTCCCCTTAACATTGATGATAGGACCACGAATTGTGGAGTTCATACTTCACAATATCATCTATCGCTTTGGGGTCCCCTTCAAGATAATCTCGGATAATGGTCCATCATTCAAGAACAAAAATATGTGGGCTTTAACATCCAAATACAACATTCAACATAGTTTTGTGACACCATATTATCCATAGGTAAATGGGCAAGAAGAGGCCTCAAACAAGACAATAGTAGCCATATTAAAGAAGACGGTGAAAGAAAATCATAAGGATTGGCATCTACAATTACCTCTTGCATTATGGGCTTACAGGACTAGCGTGTGGATGCCCACTGGGGCAACACCATTTTTTCTTGTATATGGCATTGAGGCCATCATGCCCTTAGAATTGGAAATTCCAACATTGTGCATCACATTGAAAGAGTTCATCGATGATGATACTGCACGACAAGCTCACCTTGATCAATTGACCCTTCTTGATGAACGTTGCATCAATGCTCTTGAGCATCTTCACGTTTACCAAGATTATTTAACATGAGCTTATAACAATAAAGTCCACCTAAGAGACTTTAAGGTTGGGGATCTTGTGCTTAAAGAGAACCAACATAAACTCAAATCTACCATCGCATCTACGAGATAAATTTGTAGTAAATTGGATAGGTCCTTATATCATCTCAAAGAATATTGGACCTGGGACATATCACCTAACATCATTAGAAGGTGTTGAGGAGCCAGAGCCTCTCAAAATTATTCATCTAAAGGCATTTTACACATAAGCACAACAAAACACAAAAACATTCAAAAAATTTCAAAATTACAAAAACAATAGAAAAATTCAAAATCAAAAGGCTCCAAAGGCATCTTAAAGCCCTTTGGTCAAATCACAAAAAGCCCCAAAGGCATCTTAAATCCCTTTGGTCAAATCACAAAAATCCCCAAAGGCATCTTAAAGCCCTTTGGTCAAATCACAAAAGGCTCCAAAGGCATCTTAAAGCCCTTTGGTCACTTCACAAAAAGCCCCAAAGGCATCTTAAAGCCCTTTGGTCACTTCACAAAAAGCCCCAAAGGCATCTTAAAGCCCTTTGGTCACTTCACAAAAATCCCCAAAGGCATCTTAAAGCCCTTTGGTCACTTCACAAAAATCCCCAAAGGCATCTTAAAGCCCTTTGGTCACTTCACAAAAAGCCCCAAAGGCATCTTAAAGCCCTTTGGTCACTTCACAAAAAGCCCCAAAGGCATCTTAAAGCCCTTTGGTCAAAAATGAAAATCAAAAGCACAAAAATATTTTAAAGTCAAAAGTTCAAAAAACATTCAAAAAAATTAAAATTCTAAAAACAATGGAAAATACCAAAAATAAAAAAGCAATAAAACTCAAAAACATTGCAAAAATACAAAAACATTTGCATTATGCATCTTACATTTGCATTTGCATTCATGTAGTTGCATTGCATATAGGCATTTCCATCCATTGCACTTGCATTAGGATAGGTCGTGTTTGCAATCTTACAAACGACACCACGTTTGTATCTCAATCATGCATCTTCAAATCCATCATCATCCATAACCCATGTGTGTAACTGTGTTTTTCAACACAACCCCTCCTATTGCTATAAGGAATATACTAGGGTTTTTCGGTCACTCAACCATACCTAGTGATTTTATCAAACTTTGTAGAAAACTATCTTCACTAGTAGAAGATGAGGTCTAGTTTTGATAGTACCTAGCATATATCAGAATCCTATCACTAATAAAAACACTAAAATCCTAGTTGGAACAAGGGAAATATGAACACTACAAAGTGGTACTAGGCATCCTAAGTGAAAGGTCTTCACTTGCTCATTTTGTGATGTGCATGGTCTAGGATTTTGATCATTGGCAAAAGGACAAGTTCCCCCCTACCCAAAGAAATCCCTTGCTTTCATCAAAACAAGCAAAAATCCTGAAACAAAGCAAAATTCAAAAGAAATAAAGAATTCAAAATAAATAGTGATTATCATCACTACATAAATCCCTTGCTCAAATAAAAACAAAATTCAAAATAAATAGTGATTTTCATCACTAAGCATGAGCAAGTATCCCAAATAAATGTGAATAAAAGAAGGGGGTGAAGAGCTTGAATCCCTGGAATGGTCAATCTCCACAAACCATTGAGTGATCCCTAATACAACAATGGGCTGCATGAATCCTACCTAGCATTAGGGTAGTTCTAAGAAAATTACAAAAAGAGCTAGCTTTAGGTGTCCTGTATCGCCTAATGGTCTAATCCAACTGAGTCCAACTTAGGATCAAGATGGGCATTTGGTGATCCCCAATACAGCAATGGGCTGCATGAATCCCGTATGGCATTGGGGTAGGCTTATGTATTATCTAATGTATTCATTTGCACACATAGGGATAATGAATATCTAAGTCTTCATAACAAGAACTTTATCTTTCAGGAGTCCTGTATGGTCAGTATACAACTTTTGATGAAGTAACTAGGGTGTTTGAGTCTCATGGAAAACCTCAAAGATTCCTAAAATAGCAACAAATCATTCCATAAATCAAATCATCAACTTTCTTTATGAGGTTTGTTCATTAAAGGGTGTTCATGAAATAGGATAGATACTGGATAAATATCAGCAATGATATTTAGATGGCCATTGACTATTTTGTGCATATCATTTAATTTACATAAGCTTATAAAGAAAGCACATATATATCACATCATCTCATCTCACATCTAAATGTTTAAATGATTAATTCTTATGATAAGATTTATCATTTTTCATTCATGATTTTCATACATTCTGTGGTGTCGTCCATTAGATTGTTAAACCCATATCACATGCATTCCTTATGTTTTAAGTGATTAAAGCATACAGGTTCATTTGCATTAGATTATCCCCATATAATTAATGCATCACATTTTACATACATCATCTATCATATCATAGCACATAGATTAAATGCATAAACAATTAAAACAAATTAAACATGCATTTAACATCCATCAATACATCCATATAAGCATGCATAAGTAGTGCATCCACATATCTAGATCATAACATCTAAGCATACATCTATCATCTAGCTAATGCATGTCAATCACATCATATAGCATTGCATCCATGTGCATCTCATAAACATCATAATAAAACCAATCACATAATACACACCATGAGTCTAAAATAGATAACATCATATATATATGAGTGTATAATGTGTCAAATAAGTACATGGAGGTACAAAAATACCCACAGGCTACAATAGTGTAGGTCCTTAGACCTTACACTCAAAAATAATATAAAAGCCATGATAATAATCATACTGGGCCTGGACCCCTAGGCTCACCTCCACCTTGGCTCCATATTTACGAGTCTGTCTAGAGCTGGTCCTTGTAGATCTCTCCGAGCAGGCCCCTATCCTATGGCTCAATCTAATTGAGGAATGATCATACTCACTTCGACTCCTTTGCAACCCCCTTGTTGTAGACTTGGCTAGTAGATGACCTCCCTGAAGCCTAACCTCATGCTCCAATGCAAATATGTAAGTATTATCTCATATGCATTGAGCCAAGTCATCTGATAAGAGTCCATGCAAATATCTAATCTTTGTATCTGCATATAGCTTGCTTGGTCTCTGAGGCACCAACATAAGGGGAGCAACCTATCCTTGAGAAACATCTCTCTTAGTAGTGAGCTACTCTATCCTAAGCTACACCAAATCAATATATGCCTAGAGAGTGGTCCTCTCCTCATCAAAGCCCCTAACCCAAGACTAGAGTGTAGAAATAGTAGAGTCCCACTAAAAAATCTGAATATGAGCTACCCAAAGCTCGACCTCTACATTGTGCAACTGAGCCCAGAGAGGAGACTCATGCTCCTATGGAGCTAACTCCTCCTCCTATGGAGCTACCTATCCTCTTCTACCTACTTCTCCATGGCCTATCCCCACTCCTTAGTCCTAGGTCACACTCGACGTGCATCAAGATCCTCCTCAGGAACTACCTCATCCCTATCTCAACCTAAGCTACCACCCTGCCATAGTCATGTAACCCACCATTGGGTATATGCCTCTATAACCCTAGAATATGCTATGCTAGCATCAACTATAGGAGGGTCCTCCTCCTCTAAAACTACTACAACTTAAGGTGGTGGAATGTCCCTCTTTATGGTAATCCATCTATATAGAACTAGCTCAAAAGGGACACCCTGCTGGATGCCAAACTAATGGAGCACCCGGGAGTAATGAAAGAACTCTCTGATACCTCCCTTACGATCGATCACCCATCAGTTACACCTAGTCTGAGCCATGAATCTGTCTACCTTTGGCCATGTAGGGCACTCAAAATAAGGCCTCCATATAATATCCTGCACTTACATACTAGTCAAGGTAGTTGCATAATGAGAAAAATCCCCTACATGATGTCAACTCCGATGCTCCTCTCACTCTCGAGACCACCTACATCCGTAACACTAGGCCACCTCTATAATGGTAGTAATCCTAATAGGTAATCCTCCTAAGTGGTCCACCTTGATGTGCTCCTAGCCCTAGATCTGAAGAAGTAGGCTGCAAGCAACACTAGCTCATCCACACTGCTGAATCCTGTAGAGCTCATCATAGCATTGGGCTAGCAATGCACTCCCCCAAGCCATAATGATCGGCTCCTCACTATCCAAGAGGTCCTAAACCATAGCCAAGAGGTTCCATGGGAACCTCACTCCGAACAATATGGTAAAAGCATGTTACATATAACATGCATCAAGATGGCCTGCCACCATGTGAAAACATCCTCCCAATACCACCGAGCCACGGAGACTCCGCCATGTTGGGTGTTAGACAATATTGTAGTTGCATGAGCTCCAAAAACCCTATCGAACACAACATCTCTAGAACTAGTGGGAGAAGACACGATAGCCTCTCCATCAAAGGGGATCCTAAAGATCTTGTACACATCCTCTAGAGTGATAGTCATCTCACTCGATAGGGATATGAAAGGTGTTCATTTGGGAATCCCACCTCTATGCTAGAGTAGTGAGATAGGCCTGGTATGACATGATAGTCGACAACCTCACCACATACATGAGACTGTGGGAATCGAACCAATCCCAATCTGCATCATCCATCATATAAGAGCTAAAAGTGCAAATTAAGAGCAAACTAGGGTCCCGAGCTCGTTCAGACAAGAGCTAAAAGTGCAAATTAAAATACCTAAATTAAATGCACTTAAAAGCTAAAAAGAATAATAAAATGCAAAACGGTGTAAAATTAACCTAAGATAGCCTAAGGCTACGAAAACAATGAGCAAATGCACCATACCATCAAAAAAAAATCAAAATTCACTCTAAAAATTCAAAAAAATAAATTAATTTTATTAAAAATCAAAGAAATAATAATAATAAAAAAAAAATTCTAAAGTTCTACAATTGCTCATGTCGACAGTGGCTATTCGTCAATGGTCAATTTTTTTATTGTTGGAATTAAAACTAGCCACTACCGGTGATAGCAACCTCCAATTTGTAAATTAGGGGCCGCTCTGAGTGACAGTGACCGCAAGGTGGCATGCCAACGGCGTCCGCCCTCACCCAAAAACACCAAAAAAATTGACAAAAAGCTAAAAAAGAAAATAACCCACCTAAATTAACCCTAAACTAAGCCTATCTATGGATTCGGTTCATTGCCAATGGGTTTAATTTGGTTTATTTTCCAATTAATTAGTGTGGTTCCTTTTACCGGTTAATAAAACAAATAATAAGCTAGGGTTTAGAGAAATACCCGTGAAGCTCTAGCTCCTCCACTCGTGGATGCCTCACCCTGGTCTACCATGGTGTCTGGTAGTCATGTAGCATCTTGGGTCACTTTCTCCCTTTCTCTCTTAGAGCTCAAATGGTAAATTGATAGCTGGAAAATAATGAAAGTCAAAACCCTAATTTTCTTTTATATTTTTTAGTTTTGCCTCGGCCACTACTGGCATTAGCGACCCACACTTTCTAGCTGCTAACCCAGATAACGACCATGAAATTGTAAAATTGGGCCGCTACTGCTGATAGCGGCTAGCAAGAAGCAATAAATGCACCTAATTTCTCACCATGAGAGAGCCTCAAAATGGACAACTAAGCATATCTACCGGTCCAGAATCATCAAAAATTGCAAAATAACAAAAAAAATCACATAAATCAAAAATAAAAAACAATATAAATTACAAAAGTAACAAAAAAATCAAATAACAACAAAAATCTCAAATGCGCCTCGTATTCAGTTATTTACTCTATACACTTGGCGGTTGTAGTGATTGGTGCTCCATGCAATCCGACAAGATGAGTAAATCACCATAAGGCCATTTGGGGTAAATTAGTTATGGCTGAATTGAGACGCTTCACTTCAATCCCAAAGAAGGCCATGGCGGTCGGACTGCCCCATAGGAATGAGTATTCATCTCATTTCTTCTATAACATTTTTCAACAAATCATCGAGCATAGTGATTCAACATAGGCTTAAATGGAATTGCTATCATCTTAATTCCCTAAGAAGGCCATTACGGTCGGACCGCTCCGTGGGATAGAGATGTACAATTACTAAAAATGGTTGAAATCACACCTGAAATGGGACTTGCCCTATAATAACAAAGAAAACCTCTTAAAAAGATCCAAATCAATCATCTTGGTCAAGCGACTCGTCGCTTTATTCATTGTCCTTCCCTCATCGACTCATCATTTGAGGGGGTAGTCATAATATCAACAATCATAATCAAAATCAACAAAGGATCACTCGATCATGTCAAATTATGTTCATCTTACGAATCATTGCCAACAACTATCATAAGCTTACCCTTTGCTGGGGAAAAAATAAAATATGACAGTTAAGCTTGATGACCTCTCCTCCATTCAGACCAATCGTAGCATGAGGCTACCCGATCACCGTTGGAACTCATGAGAGCTTTTGCAAATTTAAGCCTTCCATCCTATTGGAAGCAATGATTCTAGGATTCATGCCTTTTCTCATGACTGGGGCATCCAATGTTGATCAGATCAATGATCATCACACACCCTACAATGTGGCCCTAGGTGGTCTATTTTTTCTCAACGCTATGTTTTCCCACAATGCATCCCAAAAAGGGGTATCTGTAGACACCTAAAATACATCATGTTTAGGAGACTACTCATATGGGCACATCCAAAGACCATATGACTGATCTTGGACCTTTCCAAGAGCCAAAAGTGGTCCTAACCACTCACAAGGGGTAGTTCTAGCCCATTCAAGCTTGACTACTATCAATCAAAGTTGCCACCAACACAAGTCGTTGAAGCTGAGAGTGACCACATCTAGTCACTGCTCTGGATAGTGACTAGCACTGAAACATAGTCTAGTCATGAGGGAGGGTCCAAATCATGGATAGTGATGGTAGTTGCATTGTTTGTGAGTGGTTTTTTGGTATGGATCTCCCAAAGTTCCTCCTGACTACCCCTTCAATGCAAATCTATGACTGATCCTTCCCCCTCTGATGGTCAGTTGCATGCAGATTTGGATCTTGGCTTCTCTAGGAAGCCAAGATCTAGATCTAGATTTGGGGGAGGTCTACATATGCATCCTCCCAAGAAAAAGAAAAGATCTAGAAGATCCAATTTTTTATGTAGTAGAGCCCTAGCAAATTGGAGAGTAATTTCATATCCCCTTGAGGAATAACGAAGTGTTGTCCGATTGAGCAATGACAATGCACCATTCAAGCATTCAGATCCACACAAGCTTCACCGCCAATCCATATCTGGACAAGAAGGTGACCCTTGAACATCAATTTGGATGAAGGATTGAGTGTCGTTGCCCCTAGTTCATGAGGAAGAAGGTTTCATTTCATGGTCGTTATCCTTGATAGTGGCCTATAGGCATAGCCTAGGGTTTGAGGCACTATTTCTTGAGTTTTAGCATAGATATTTCATTATTTTCTATTTTATCAATTAATGTTAGCATAGATCTATATTTCTTAATGTATTTCCATGATGATTTCTGAGTTATCAATGCATTCTTGCTTAGTTTTGCTTCATTATGATTTTATTATGCTTTTACATTATTCTTTGCAGATCTACTAATAAAGCCTCATCTTGAGAGGCCGCATATGCTATTGATCGTTTGCTGTTGTTTCTTGTATGTAGGTTATAGGTTCCAAGACCAAGTCAAAGCATTCAAAGCATCAGATCCCTCCAAGCAAGTGAAGGAGAAGAAGGCATCAATAAGCCCTTGTACAAGTTCGTGTACGAATATGAGAGGCCTATGGAGTGCACCATCCCCTTTTCAAGGGGCCCATTTCTGCTTGTAATCATTGTATCAAATGCGGTATCCCTAAGAGGGACCTATCTGTAACCAAAGTTTCAAATGAATTAATAAAAGATATCTCTTGATTTTGTTACTTCCATGTTCTTTATGCATTTATGGTTCTTTTGCTTGATATTATGCTACAAGTAGATTAGGTGTCTTCTTCCCGGGGTTGTACACCAAGTTCAACGTGTGTGAGTGAAGCACAGTCAAAGAAATCCAAAGAGGGAGAAAAGCACAATCAAAGGAGTGAAGCACAACAAAAATGGCTGAAGTGCAACATAGAAGATAGGAAGTAGGAGCATTAAAGGCTCCTCCATTTTTTAAGGTCAAAAATTCACTGTCTACGTACCAATATTTAAGACCATATACTACAAGGAATACTGATTAATTCATGCACGTAAGGTACCACCTACATGTTATAATCAGCCGCAGAAAGCACTGAATAGTGAGGATATTTTGCATCTAAAAAGGTAAGGTCTAATCCCAATTATTATTTCTTTCATAGTTGGAGAGATAAGGGTTATAAAATAAGGTTAAAACATAAGTTTTGAAAGAAAAAGGGGTAACTTATATTATTAATTTAATATTTGCAATATTACTTAGGAGGAATAAGGAATTCAACTTGGATTAAATTATTTTGCAAATATTATTATCAGTTTTCCAATTTTCCAAACTTGGGAGCCACAAGGATTACTCCATAAAATTTATTTTATTGGAAATTAGAAATAATCCAAGGGATATAAAAGAGGTTATTAGGGTTTCTATTATGGCTGGATAAATATATAGTATTACTTGTCTCAAATCTTCAAAAAGGGGCAAAATAATTCCAACATCAAAACCTCTTCAAAAATTAAAAAAGTGTTTAGTTCAATTAGGAGTAATAAGGTGTTAAGAATTTGATTTTTGATTCTTAAAAAACTTGTACAAAATCAACCAAAATTGAACTATATTTTTACAAAAAGGACTATAACTTACTAGGGAGACATAAGGAAGTCTACAAATATAAGGCTTGATATTAGGAAGATTTAAAATGGCATCTAACAAATTCTTCCTAGCAGAATCTCAACTTCTCAAGGGTCCTAATTATATGTATTGAAAAAATAAAGTGAAAGCAATTTTAGTATATGAAAAACTTTGGGATGTTGTTAAAGGTAAAACTCAAGAAACCTACCATAGGTGAAACAAAAATTCTAAAGTTTGAATAAAATAATTCAAAGGCCTTAATGATAATAAATTTTGCTATCACTGATGAGATTCAACCATATATTAGTTCAGCCAAAACATCTTCATATGCATGGATAAGCCGAGAAAAAATATTTGAAGGAAATAATAAGGTAACTACTACTCATTGCAAGCTCAACTTCACTCATTGAAAATGATTAGTTGATAAAGTATAGAATTGTTCCTAAGGAAGGTAGCAAATATTAAAGTGAAATTGTTAACATTAGGTGAAATAATTAAATATGAACTTCTTACTCAAGTAACAATGAGAGCACTTATAGACAACTATAAACATTTGGTAACATCTTTGTAGGTCCTAAGTAAATATACTTCTTTTGATGATTTAGTCAATATAATTCAAGAATATGAAGTAGAAAATAATATGAAATATGAGATGACTAACACTGCATTAGAATCAAATGATAATCCACAGGGAGATATTACTTCTTTAGAAAGAGTATGGAAACCATGGTATTATCATATTTGCATAACGAAAGGACATAGTACCAACTATTGCAGATATAATCCCAGAAACTAGAACCAAATAAATCAAATAAATCATGGAAATCATTTTGAGTTGTGACAATACTAAAGGAACCCTCATCAGTAGTAATTTTAGTGACCTACCAATTATCCTCAACTTGATATCAGAAGAAAAATTAGAAAGGTCACCTGGTTCAGAGGATAGAAGAATTTGAAGAACTGGAAGAACCCATAAAATATTTTGAAGTGAAATCTCTATCAACAAATGTAACATACTACAGAGATATTAACTATTTGCTTGAACATGTTACAAATAATGGAAAAAGAAGAATACTATGAAGATCACGTAGAAGAATATGAAGAAGATCCATATTGAAGACTAATGTCTTCAATACCCAAATAATTTAATACAAGGGGGTGTTGGAAATATAGTCTATTCCATAATTTGGGTTATGTAAATGCATCTTCCAAGATACATACTTATATTAATTTCTATGTAAGTTATCTAGTTACTTCATACAATTTTATAATTGCACAAGTGTCAATGCACACGTTGTACATGTGCAAGTTATCCCTTGCATAGTTCGATAGAGTGTTGGCCAAGTATCCTATTTTTCCTATATAAGGATAGCATTTTATATAGATAGATATAGAGTCAAGGGACATAGTCAGATAGCATAGATTAGTCAATAGTAATGGAGTGCTCATTTCCTCCATAGCTACATTGTAATATTTTATATATTTTATATTTATAGCATACTTTGGTCATCTAGCAAGTTTATTTTCTTTCATGTTATTATGCATCTTGTGATTGTTATCTCCCAAGGCTCATTAAAAAAAATCTAATAGTGGTATTAGAACCACAGTAGATCTAGTTTGTGTAGGTCAATAGGAAAAATACTATTATTAGTTAGCCTAAGAGTTTTGTCAAACTAACACACCGTTGGACCAACCACTATCAAAATATATCAGAATAATATAGGTGGTAGATTTTGTGAGAGTCATAAAGATAGGACTAAAAGGAATCTTAGTTTTAGAAAATAGTGAGATCATTTTTTGTCTAGAGTATTTTACATAGAGTTGTTAAGAAAACTTGTGAATACTAGGACTCGACACTCATTCTACTAGATTGACAAATCATCTAGTGAAAATTATCCAGGTTATCTGGAATTTACTAACTAGTTACTAAAGTTTCTTTTATTGTAGGAAATCAATTCTTAGAGGATTGGGACTCCTCCTATGACAAAAAGCTATAAGACTTCAACTTCGTTGTTCGAAGTTCAACGTACCCTCATAGTACATATGTTAATTCATTATGCAAGAGGAGAATACTATAGAAGAATACTTCTAGTGAAGGATTGTGGTGAATATAAGAGACTAAATATCTCCACTACTGGATTGCAAAATTCCATAGTTGAAGAATAGGACATAGGAGCCTTGATACAGAAATGCCATAGAAGCCTTGAAGAAGAAGCCATGAAAGTATTTGTACTGAAAAGGCCATAGTAGCCTTGATACTAAAAATGCCATAGTACCCTTGATACTAAAAATTCTATAGAAACATTTATATTGAAAAGGCCATAGAATCCTTAGTACTGAAAAAGTCCACAATAGCATTGATATTGAAATATGCCACAAAATTCTTGATCCTAAAGAAGAATTTGAGAATAATATCTAATTCAAAAGTAGACTAAAGATTTTAGTACTAATATATTTGTTATAGGAATATAAGATTCAGTGAGTTGGGAGACTTCCTATATGAAATTTAGGAAGAGTATCTTCTTCATAATCAACTTAGCCCTAAAATAGAAGGAATATATCAGGATAAGATCTCATTGAAGAACTTCCAGTCTTGGAATAAGAAGAAGAAGGACTAGGAGAATCCTACTTGAAGCTAGGAATAGCATAATAGGAAGATCTAGGAGATCTCACCACCAACACTTCTAGAAGCATAAGGTTGAATAAAAGGTCTCAAGGAAGACCATTAAAAGCTGCTAGATCAAATACCTTGTGAAGGTCTCACCAAGCATCCGAAAAATGCTAGGAGAGTCTTATTGAATATCAAGGGATTTATTTGAAGAACTCATTAGAGAAATCCACTATCAAGGTGAATTACCTGATATTTAAGGACTTGGGATAATTTTCACCATCCGAAAACAAGCCCAAGAGAATAATTTGGAAAGGAGTGCCAAATTTGTTGAGGAGAATCTGGTGAGGAGTGCAAAATCCATGAAGAAGAATTTGGCAAGGAGTGCCAAACCCTAGAAGAAGATCCTGCTTGAAGTCAAAATTTAACAAGAAGACTTGAAGATAGAATAAGCTCACCAAATATTGGATATTTGAAGATTACCTCTCATAGAAAAAAGATACCACTTTAGAGACATAGACTTATCCAAATCTATAGAATAATTAGAAGAACACAAGAGGAGAACAAGCCATCAAATCCTAGGCTTGTGAAGGATATATTTAGGACATCCTAATTGAAGCAAAAAATTGGTATTTTTAGACACCAAGGTCTACATACTCCATGAAAGTGGGAGAAGAGCTACAAAAAAGGTTATGCAACTTTTGGTGCAAGAAGATTTATTAATTGGATTACTTATTAGATTTATTAGAGCACCTGCATTTGGATTAAATTTGCAAAAATAAAATTAGATTATAGTCTTCTAAAGTGCAAAAGGAAAAAAAAATATATTTTTAAGGATTTATTTGTACATTTATTAGGATTTGATTAGATTTAAGATTAGCTTCTATCAACTACCTATTATATACTTTAAAAAAATAAGACTAAGTCCTACAACATTGATTGTAGTGAAATTGCAAAATAACTCTTAAAGATTCATTTTAGGTTATTCTTGATTAGTTGCAAAAAATTATTAGTGTATGACTTTGAGAGTTTATTGGAGTTATAAGGTGTAATATAAGTGCATTAAAATTTAAGGACTTGTAGTATTATACCTTTCTAAAAAAGAAATTAGTTTTTGTGTTTCTTGAAAGGCACAAATCTAATTTGTATCAAGTGTCTAAAGACACTATTGAAGCAAAAAAATCTGCAACTTATAGTGGCCAATAGAAGCCACCAAAAAGGGTTAGAATCCTCCAAAATTTGGAGAACATAACTAACCAATAACAAAAATAGAAGCTTAAGAATGCGAGACTTGGTGAGTCTCAAATCAAAAAACATTACAAAGTTGAATGCAAAGAAAAAGTGCATAAAATTACATCAATTGAAAAGCTTGTTTTTATTGTTATTGAAGCTTGGATTTATTATTAAAGTGTCCAAGAAAAAAGGGTAAGGTGTGTCTACTCTTAAAATAAAACCTCAAAAACCTTGCATTATAGGAAAAATCTACCACAAAACCAGAATTTTAGATCTAGAAATAGAGTGCAAAAGAAGGTATATTAAAAAAAACCTCATTATAAAACATTATAATACATTATATGCACTATTCTAATCTAGTTTTTGATAGCAACATAGTATATTTTGAAGAGCCACAAAAAGGCACATTTACTACAGGGGAAATTAGCCAATGAAGGTCGGACATCTAAACTCTTCTTCCCAAGCTATAAGGAGCAACTCAAGGTCTCATCTTGGATGTACGTACATATAGAATCAAAGCTCATTTTAGATAATTCAAGATCTACATTTATGGAGACAAGTGAGTGCATACCTATTTATAAAAAGATTTCAAAAATCTACAAGGGATTCTACATGATTGGATACATAAAAGGAAGAGGTGAAGGTGTTATATTCGTGGTCTCTAACTTGGAATATACCACCCACCAAATAAAGATCCAAATAATTTTCAAAGCTCCATAGCACATCGTCGATCCACCTGCAAAAAGATAGCTTGCTTTTTTCCCAAGTAACATATCAAAGCAAAGGAAGTCAGGGGTTATAATATCCATATTCAAAAACGTTACAAGAATGAACTCCATGCAAAAATAACACTTAGTATTATGGAAATCATTCCTCTCTCAATGTTCTAGAAACTCCCATGCAAAATTTATAAGCGAAGGAGTGACACTTGGTATTCTCCACCAACTTCACACTAGTGCCCATACATTTTTGTATTTCTTCACGAGCATTGAACAAACGACGTGGAGCGTTACATAAAAAAGAGAGTGCTCAATTGTAACGGATGTGACACATGTCACAAATTCCATGATAAATTGTCCTTAAAAGGTATTTGATGTTCAAGTTCAATGTGTGTGAGTGAAGCGCAGCAAAAGATACCCATAGAGGGAGTGAAGCATAGTCAAATAAGGAGTGAAGCATAGTAAAAACATCCAAAGTGTAGCATTGAAGATAGGGAGTAGGTGAATTAAAGGCTCCTCTATTTTGAAGGTCAAACCTTTAGCACCTACATACCAATATTTAAGACCAGCTACTCCAAGGAATCTCCATTTGTTCATGCACCTAAGGTACCACCTACATGTTGTTATACTAAATTGTAGAAAGCACTAAATAGTGAGGATATTTTGCATATAAAATGGTAAGGTCTAATCCCAATTATTATTTCTTTCATAGTTGGAGAGATAAGCATTATAAACTAAGGTTAAAAATTAGTTTTTGAAACCAAAAGGGGGAACTTATCTTATTAATTTAATATTTGCAATATTACTTAGGAGGAATAAGGAATTCAACTTGGATTAAATATTTTTCAAATATTTTATTATAATTTTTCTAATTTTCCAAACTTAGAAGCCACAAGGATTAATCCATCAAATTTATTTTATTGGAAATTAGAAATAATACAAGGGATATAAAAGAGGTTATTAGGGTTTCTATTAAGGTTGGATAAATATATATTTTTACTTGTCTCAAATATTTAGAAAGGGATAAAATAATTCCAACATCAAAACCTCTTCAAAAATTGAAAAAGTGCTTAGTTCAATTAAGAGTAATAAGGTGTTAAGAAGTTGATTTTTGATTCTTACAAAACTTGTACAAAATCAACCAAAATTGAACTATATTTTACAAAAAGCACTATAACATACTAGGGAGACATAAGGAAGTCTACAAATCAGAGGCTTGATATTAGGAAGATTTAAAATGGCATCTAACAAATTCTTCCTAGAAAAATCTCAACTTCTCAAGGCTCCTAATTATTTTTCTTTGAAAAATAAAGTGAAAGCAATTTTAGTATATGAAAATTTTTGGTATGTTGTCAAAGGTAAAGCTTAGAAACCTACCATAGGTGAAACAAAAATCCTGAAGTTTGAAAAAAAATGATTCAAATTCCTTAATGATAATAACTTTTTCTACCACTGATGGGATTCAACCATATATTCGTTCAACCAAAACATCTTCAGATGCATGGATAAGCCTAGAAAAAATATTTGAAGGAAAGAATAAGCCAACTATTTTTCATTTGCAAACTCAGTTTCACTCATTGAAAATGAATAGTGGAGAAAGTATAGAACTATTCCTAAGGAAGGTACCAGATATTAAAGGGAAATTGTTAACCTTAGGTGAAACAGTTAAATATGAACTTCTTACTCAAATAAACATGAGAGAACTTCCAAATATCTATAAAAATTTGGTAACATCTATGCAAGTCCTAAGTAAAGATATTTTTTTTTATGATTTAGTCAATATACTTTAAGAATATGAAGTAAAAAATACTATGAAATATGAGATGACTAACACTGCATTGGCATAAAAATATAATCCATAGGGAAATATTTCTTCTTTAGCTAGAGAATAGAAAACATGGTATTATCGTATATGCAAAAATAAAGGACATAATACCAACTATTGCAGATATAATCCCATAAACCAGAACCAAATAAATCAAAAAAATCATGGAAATCAATTTGATTCATGAAAATACCAAAGGAACCCTCATCAACAGTAATTTCAATGACCTACCAATTATCCTCAACGTGAATATCAAAAGAAGAATAAAAAAGATCACTTGGTTCAAAGGATGGAAGAATTTGAATAACTGGAATAACCCATAGAGGATTTTGAAGTGAAATCTCTATCAGTAAATGTAACATACTACATAGATACTAACTATTTGCTTGAATAGGTTACAAATAATGTAAAGGAATAATACTACGAATATTTAGCATAAAAAGAAGAAGAAGAACCATATTGAAGACTAATGCCTTCAATAACCAAATAATGTAATACAGGGGGGTGTTGGAAATAGAGTCTATTCCATAATTTGGGTTATGTAAATGTATCCTCCAAGATACATACTTATATTACTTTATATGTAAGTTATCTAGTTACTTCATGCAATTTAATAAATATACAAGTGTCAATGTACAAGTTGTACATGTGTAGTTGAACCCTTGCACAACTAGATAGAGTGCTGGTCAAGTATCCTATTTTACCTATATAAGGATGGCCTCTTAGATAGATAGATATAGAGTCGAAGGATATAGTTAGATAGCATAGCTTATTGTATATTATAGTTTTGTGTGCCTCACCATTCATTAGTGATAGATACAACGTAGATCAGTAGCTTTGTTAATGGATTGCTCATTTCCTCCATAGCTACATTTATTTTATATGATTTATATTTATAGTATACTTCTATCATCTAGTAGATTTACTTTCTTTCATGTTATTCTGCATAGTGTGATTGTTATCTCCCAAGTCTCATTCATCAAAATCTAACATTTGGCATTCCAAAATCTTTTTTAGAACCAAGCCTATGGATTTCAAAATAGGTCCAATTTTATTTAGTTTGGAAAAGCATAACTTAGGCAAGGTTACTTAAATGAAATAGTAAACTCAAATGAAATGAGATAGACAAAATGAAAGTATGTTTCATTGAATAATTTATATTTGAATAAATATATATTAGGTTGAATAATGAAAGTATGTTTCATTGAGTAATTTATATTTGAATAAATATAGATTAGGTGGAAAAATGAAAGTATGTTTCATTGAGCAATTTATATTTGTAAATATAGATTAGGTGGAAAAATGAAAGTATGTTTTATTGAGTAATTTATATTTGGATAAATATAGATTAGATGGAAAAATGAAAGTATGTTTCATTGAGTAATTTATATTTGGATAAATATAGATTAGGTGGAAAAAGGAAAGTATGTTTCATTAAGCAATTTATATTTGGATAAATATAGGTTAGGTGGAAAAATGAAAGTATGTTTCATTAAGCAATTTATATTTGGATAAATATAGATTAGGTGGAAAAATGAAAGTATGTTTCATTGAGCAATTTATATTTGGATAAATATACATTAGGTGGAAATATGAAAGTATGTTTCATTAAGCAATTTATATTTGGATAAATATATATTAGGTGGAAAAATGAAAGTATGTTTCATTGAGCAATTTATATTTGGATAAATATACATTAGGTGGAAAAATGAAATTATGTTTCATTGAGAAATTTATATTTGGATAAATATTGATTAGGTGTGAAAATGAAAGTATGTTTCATTGAGCAATTTATATTTGGATAAATATAGATTAGGTGGAAAAATGAAAGTATGTTTCATTAAGAAACTTATATTTGAATAAATATAGATGTTAGAACCAAAAGTAATTATTAATTATAATACATGAATGAGTACATATAGAGAGAGATTAGGTTTTGGAAGATATTAGGGTTTTCATAAAGAAAACCCTAACTCTAACCCTAAAAAGCAAAACTCTAACCCTAAAAAGCATTCAAAGCATATTAAATTTAGAAAAATGCACTTTAATTTTTAACATCCCCCTTTAATGTGCACTTTCCTAAGTACAAAATACACATTCATATTCTAATATCCCCCATTAATAATGAAGTCATTTAGAAGGTGTCGGTCTATGCCAAAAATACACCTTTATACAAAAAAGTGAGCCATCCAAAAGTTATTCTAAAATAGCTAAGAATCTAATGCTAAAAGCTTGATGTGGTGCTAACTGAAGAATCAAAAGTGTCCTTATGGTAAAATTCTCATCCTACAAAAATGCATGGATAACAAGTCGCTACATCTGTAAGGTGCTATAGAGAAGATGACTAGGTACAAGTTTCACTTGCATAGTGATGTTGGAAATATTTTTGATGAGCCAAGTTGAAAATCACTGATCTACTGAGCGACAAGCCACTAAAGGCAAAGACAAATCCAACTATAAGAGTACCCCTGTGATATCCATGATCACATAAAATAGGGCCATGGTCTTATGAAGATACAATTACAACTTCTAAAATTGATTACCCTATAGATTCCCATGATCGGTAAACAATACCTCCTATTTTAGGAGTACCCAAAATCATGATGGAATCTCAAGATGGCCATGGTCGTGAAGAAAGCCTACTTCCAAAAATAGTCTTTTATGACAAAAGTGTATCAAAGAAGTGTTGGGTTCAACCGATAATTCACTTCTTATACAACAAACATTGAGGCTCAAAACATCATATGAAATAACCTCAAAACTAAAATTGGATACATCCATTGTGTTCATCTCAAAAAAATCTTTTCAATGACTACAAACATGACTATCTTCAATGCAAAAAAAAGCCACAAAAAATGAGAAAAATAATAAATCTCTCCAGAAAAAAAATAAAACAAGCTCATATTCCTTACAATTTGAAAATGAAATATCCCTGAAATATTCTTAGAAATATTTTGCTGAATCAATTTCTTTTTAAATAATTTGGAAGAAATATCTCAAAGTGACACTGGTCAAATACTCATCAATAGGCCACTGCATATGTCAATGAGTTCATCAAAGACAAAAATAAAAATAAAATACCCCTTGAAGTATGAGCATAGGTATTTGAAGCAACAACATGGCATGTAGAAAAAACTTAACATCTAGGAACTAGCCATCAAGGCCAACCATCACGACATGTTTTAAAAGAGGGTGCAAAAATACTTAAAGTGATCATAGCTTGCAATATTGATGTGCCATGTGTCACAATAAATAGGAGATAGATAAAAAAAATTGATTAATCCTTATGGTTTTGACATCGACCAAAATCAAACCCTAAACCTCATGCAAATAATGCTTAATCTCCTATAGGCTAGCCACCTCGATGAATATGTCAGTTGTGTATAAGGTGAGCACTCAAATTTAAATCAATGTCTTTCTCCTTTTCTCATGAAAATGTGAACCTTCTACCACATGGTGTGCTCCGATTGGCGGTATTGGGATTTTTTTCCTACGATAGGATTGGCTAAAAACCTTAGGGTTAATCTATGCTTGATTTTTCTCCTTTGTTGCAAATGATGTCTATGAATTTTTCCTATTCATAACTTTCACAATAATTTCACACACATTATCTACCACACTATCGATGATGAACCACTCCATTACTTGAATGTGGAATCCATTGCATGGGGATAAAAAAAAGTCTCAGAATATTTGCTCAAAAATTAAATCAGCATAAAAGTTTGACATCTAAGTGCTTTTCATCACACTTCCAAAGAAAAATCTACCTGCTCCTTGGCTAGTCACACCTGCATTATTTATCTTCCTACTTCTTGTTTTCCAACAAAGAATCTTTATCCTTCTCCTGTGGAAAAAATCAATCGGTCTATCTTCGAATGAAATTTCCTCCAACTCTAGTTTCTTCAAACTCTGTGCGACGTCAGTGATTTTCCATGAATTATAATTTATTGGTTTCAAAATGTCGAGCACAAAGCGATGAGGTATTTTTTAGTGATATCCAATAGATATTCCAGCATTGCACTCCTAATGAGGTATTGATCCTCACACGCTGCTACCATCATGAAAATTCTTCAAAATACCCCATAAGTTGGTAGGCCCAAAGGGAAAAACATAAATCTTGTAGCTTCACTCGATGCCACATTTCTCATAATAAAAATAAATAAATATCACCACCAAATATCTCCTCTACACACAATCCTCATTGGTTGTAGCTAAATAAAAAAAAATTGTTCTTGCATATACATGAACTTTGATTCATCGTACTCATAAATTCCTTCAGAAGGAGATTTATCTTTAGCCTCTATAAAAAATTCCATGGAACAGATGATGTCTATCCCTCTTCATGAATTCATCTTAGAAATCATGCAGATAATATCTTGAAACTTTCACAAATTCATCTTAAAAATCATGTAGATCATCTCTCGAAACTTTCTTTGGTTGTCGCAAACTAGACAGTCTAAAAATTTTTCCTCTTTTTACATGAACTCAAACTGCTAATGCTATTAGGGATTGGCATGCTTTTTCTAACTTTAATATGTCCTCTTAGTTTATTCTATCCTAAGACTACTGCATGCAAACACCATATATACTCAAAACTACTTAATATGAGCTTGTCAAATCATATTCCAATAATTGGGGAGGGAGGATTTCCTTGAGGGAAATCCCCCTCCCAAGAGAATCACATGCAAATCTTACCACTCCGATACCAAGTGTTAGAACCAAAATTAATTATTAATAATAATACATGAATGAGTACATATAGAGAGAGATTAGCGTTTGGAAGATATTAGGGTTTTTAGAAAGAAAACCCTAATTATAACCCTAAAAAACAAAACCCTAACCCTGAAAAGCATTAATGCTTATTAAATAAGCCAAAGTGCACTTTAATATTTTAACAATAGATTAGATGGAAAAATGAAAGTATGTTTCATTGAGCAACTTATATTTGAATAAATATAGATTAGGTGGAAAAATGAAAGTATGTTTCATTGAGCAATTTATATTTGGATAAATATATATTAGGTGGAAAAATAAAAGTATGTTTCATTGAGTAATTTATATTGGAATGTTATAGATTATGTTTTTAAGAAAAATAGTATAGTTTGTATCAAAATGAAAGGATGTGAATTATGCTAAATTAGATAGTATAGTTTGTATCAAAATGAAAGGATATGAAATATGCTAAATGAGATAGTATAGTTTGTATGGAAATGAAATGTTATGAATTATGCTAAATGAGATACTATAGTTTGTATCAAAAGGAAAGAATATAGATTATGCTAAATTATATAGTAGATTTTGTATTGAAAAATAAATGGAATTGTATTATTGGATTAATTAAAGGTATGGGACTTTAGTTAATTTAATAAAAGGAAATAAAGTTTATTTAGTTAATTAAAGGTATGGGACTTTGATTAATATATATAAATAAATTAAATTTTATGTGGTTAATTAAAGGTTCAAGCAAGACTCACCTAGTCCTTCTTCTTCTACTTCCAATACTGGAAGTTCTTCAATGAGATCTTCTCCTGATCTCTTTGATTTTGCTTTAAGTGCTGAGTTGATTTCGAAGAATATAGTCTTCCTAAATTTCTTTTAGAAATTTTCCCAACTCATTGAATCTTATTTATCTACAATAAATTAATAGTACTAAAATATTTAGTCTGCTTTTGAATCAAACTCTTTGAATTCTTCTTCAAGATCAATAATTCTATGGCCTTTTTTAGTGCCAAGGCTTCTATGGCCTTTTTTAGTATCAAGGCTTCTATGGAATTATTCAATATCAAGGCTTATGTGGTATTTCTAGTATATATGGCTTCTACTTCAAGGCTTCTATAGCCTTTTCTTCAAGGCTTCTATGACCTTTTTGTATCAAGGCTTCTATGACTTGTTATTCAACTATGAAGTTCTTCAATCCAACAATGGAGATATTCAGTCTCCTAACTTCATCACAACCCTTCACCAGAAGTCTTATTCTATAGTATTCTTCTCTTGCAAAAGGAACTAATCTCTATATTATGAAGGCACATTGACCTTCGGGCAATGAAGTTGTAGTATCCTAGATTTCTATTTTAGGAGGAGTCCCAATACTATGAGAATTAATTTTCTGCAACAAAATAAACTTTAGGTAATAGTTAGTAAATTCTAGATAACCTGGATGATCTTCACTAGATGATTTGTCAATCTAGTGGATTGAATGTTGATTTCTAGTCTTCATGAGTTTTCTTTACAACTCTATGGAAAAGACTCTAGTCAAATGTAATCTCAATATTTTTTGGAACTAAGATTTCTTTTAGTCATCACTTGTGACTATCCTTAATTCTACCACCTAGATTCTTCTAAGATATTTTGATAGTGGTTGGTCCAACAACATGTCAGATTGACAAAATACTCAGGATCAATGATAATGGTGGTTTCCCTATTGACCTACATAGACTAGATCTACTGTAGCTTTGATACCATTGTTAGCTTTTTATGTAACGAGCTTTGGGAGATAGCAATCACAAGATGCAAAATAATACGAAAGAAATTAAATCTTCTAGATTTCTAAAATAGGGTTATGCACAGTGTCAAATATTCACAAATTGGATGAATATTAAGATTTTTGAAATTGAAAATTGGTGAATATGAGGACCTTCGATGTCGGTCCATTCGCGTAAAATTTTTAGGACCAATTTTTTCTTAGGGTCAATTCGCAACAATATATATCCAAACATAGGTATATTTGTACTTGTTGGAAAGATCTTTTCAAGCCTGATATATGGTGGTGTTTTTATGAAGTTATAAAGTGATTTAATATGTTAAAATTTACCCCAAATATGAACTTACTTTTTAGGGCTTCAAATGCCCCAAATTTTTGTGTGAAGATGATTGATTTGATTTGATTAGGATTCACCTTGATTTCTTTAGGATTCACTATTTTTTTACAAGTACATTTTGAGTTCAACCCATTATGCATAACCTTATCACTAAAATATGTAATAAATAGAAATGATATAAAATAATACAATGTAGCTCTGGAGGAAATGAACACTCCATTAATAAATATACTAAACTACATTGCATCCATCACCAATGGATGGTGATCTACACATAACAATACTATGCTCTAAGCTACACTATCTGACTATGTTCCTTGAATATTTATCTATCTAACAATGAGACCTTTCTTATATAGGAAAAATAGGTTACTTGGCCAACGCTCAACCTAGCTATGCAAGGGATAACTTGTACATATACAAATTGCACATTGACATGTGTATTTATTACATTGAATGAAGTAACTAGATAACTTCCCCATAAAGTAATCTAATGTCCTAAGTATGTATTTTGGAAGATACATGTACATGACCCAACTGATGTAATATACTATATTTCTAACAATTTATAATGAGGACACCAATAACATCTTGAGGTAAAAAAGTTCATGTAGAAGCTACAAAATGATCCTTCCAGAACTTCCATAACACCTATTAATTTTATTACTAGACTTTCAATGATGGACCTAAGTAGAATAGATCTATACTATATGATTCAACTTATAGTTTAAATATTGATTGACATGGGTAATGCAATTTGGCTAGTTAGTGCTAGGGGATTATGTACTAAAGAAGAAAATTACAAAGTTTGAGGTAATAGTGACCCATTTTAAGGATTAATGATGGAAATTTAGCTAGATTAAATCGTAGATATCAATATCCAAGATCTTAAAAAACTCAATTTTAAAGCAATCAATATATCTGGTCAATATCAATGAACATAAAATTCATGAAATAACAACATAAATAAAAAATATACTCATAATATTATTAATGAATTAGATATACACGATTCCTATTACAATCAGTTCTTGATATAATACATGGAGCCTTGTCTCCATTATATAACCTTAGAAGATTAATCTTCAATACTTGACTATTGATCTCCTCACATATCTAGGAGATGCATTCTTTTGTATTCTTCATATATGACAAACCTTTCATGTATTTTGACTTTACATATTCACTTGTATACTTACCACCTACACACATGACTCTTGACTTTCTACACACTTGCACACTCTCACACTCTACACACTTGCACACTTTATTACATGACACTTGGACTCTTCTCACACATTGAAACATAATTTAGGGGAAATATAAATCACACATCCTAAACTAATAACTCACACCCCTAATATAATATTTACAATAGTATAAATGTACCTTGGGGCTACTTTAGCATAGTACCAAATAATGTAATACTTTCCAACATCCCTGTGTATTACATTGTTTGGTTTTGAAGACTTTATTCTTAAATCTTTGATACTCTTCTTTGTATTTCAATTTTAGTTCTTACACTACTTGAGGTTCTAGCACTAATATTTTAACCTATTTCTTATAGTATTGATTAGAATTTATTTTGGACCATAAAAATATTGTAACATATTCATGATCCTATTCCAATATGATTTCTTGATCCATCCATAATGCACTTCAATTTTATTTTCATGATCTATTTTTGGTTTATTTTTGTTATGAAGTTTACATTTTTAGAATGGTCTAAATTTTAGTTTGTACATTTCATCTATTTTTTTGTCTTACTTTTTCCTACTTTTATTTTATCATTTGAAATATTAGTGCCATTAGAAATCTTTGAATGATTTATATTTTAATTCTTTTCTTAAATTTTATTTTTTATTGATTGGAGGAAGGGGTTTTGAAAGGGTCTCTAAACCTTTTACATCAACAAACTATCAAGAGATACTGTATCCCAAAAAAAATGAGAAGACCCAACATTGGGTTCAAGGGAGGCTATCTCCTTGAGATAGGCTTCGAAAGAATAATAGGTAACTAAAAGAAACAAGAGGGGGTCTCCAAAATAGGGGAGGCACCTAAAAAACAAGTATAATACTATAAAAAAGAAGACCTAGAGGGATGCTCAATGTTCATAATTTCCAATATTAGGGTATCTACATGGTCTACTTGTTGATTGCTCTCAAATTGATTCCTAAATTCTTCTAGGATGATTGTGGCTTACTATAGTAGAGATACATTCATTTTTTTTTTTTGGACGTAGCACTTATCATATTATCAATATCCTAAAGATACCATTTATTGGTGATGAAAGGGATGTAGGTTCTTTGTTGGGAATGGCTAGATGGCTTGGAGGAGCCACTTTGAGGAGCTACATTATGAGAGGAGGATCACACAGATATGTCCTCACAATTAAATTTGTGAGGCTTAGTGGAAGAATCCTCTAAATTGTAAGGCTCTTTCTCAAGGATGATGAGAGATTTATGTTTCCCTAAATAGAATTTATTTCAGTTTGAGTAGTGTTGAACCTTAAATTTCATTGTGGGATGGGTTTCTTTCGCTTTAGAGTCTAATTATTGCATAGATTTGGTTCTGGGAGATAAATTATTTTGACTAGCTCCATCAATTGCTTTTGTAAGAGGGCTTTTGCAATGACTAGACTCAGAAACCTAAGTAAAGGTAGATTGGCTTCTAACATAGGAATCAATTGCCTTCTAGGATTCCATCTAAAGAACATGATTTTAGATGATAATATGGAGACCTTGGTGGACTGGAAAGGAGGAAGATCCCTTCTAGAATTTGTTGAAAGACTTCTCAATGGACCTAAAAGGGTATTCTAGGATGTTGATAAACTTATTGCCATAGATATGGTTCAAAAATACAATATGGAAACTCCTAAGTATGTAACATAGACCATCCACCATGAAGTACTAAATCATAAGCACCATTACCCTTTCCCATGTATTGGGAATGGAATATTTGAATATACAATATTTATATCTTCCAATATTATCCCATTTGTTAGGAAAAAATGATAATTTGCCATCCAAGGAGTGTTTATCTCATTGATAAATATCCCTATCATTAAGGATCCTTGTGACTTCTACTAGTAGATTGATAGTTATGGTGAAATTGAGCCCTCTTACAAAAACTATGTAGTCTTCCCTTGAATGAATCAGATATTAAGACAACTCCATGTTGTTACCCTTAAAATTTTGGAGGAATGGGAGGAACCCATGGTCCTTGAAAATTTCTTTGACATCTACATCTAGTTGATGAACTTTAGGCTTAAACCTATATTCGAAGATGGGGAGAGCAAGGTAGAAATGGGAAAATGTATGGGGCCAAGCATGGGGTGGTAGGGAAGGTAGAGAAAATGACTCAAGATAGCAAGAAAATTCTCCATGAATTTCCAAGAGGGAAGGCATAAATAACCAATGTTTGAGAAAATATCAAGGTGGACATGAATTCAATTTATAATGAATAATACATGAAATGATCCTAAAGGGCTAGAGATTTGATTACCTAAAAGAATCAAGAAATCTCTATTATGCATGTTGATGCTCCTACAAAGGATGGACCACCACAGCCATTGATGATTTTACTCATGCCAAAAATTCCTCTTTAAATTTTTCACCTGTGTTGGAAATGAGGAGGGGAAGGACTTGGCCTAGCAATGACCAATGAAGGAAATAACACTTGCAGTGTGAGTCCTAATATTTTACACAACCTAGCATGAACAAATGATATGGAAGGGCCACGAGGAATATTGAGTGAGGTGATTTAAAAAGCAAGTCCATATTTGGGAATGATTACCAAAAAGGTGGTGATGGGTTCCAAAGGACCAGATAATGATGGTAATTATTTTCTTCAATTTGATCTTCATCTACTATCTCTATAATCCTTTGTTGTAAGAGATCTAATTTCACTTTCTTCAGTTTCTTCTATCTCTTAAACCTCTTGAACTTCTTGAACTAAATTTCCCTTTTGATTCTCTTCTCTTGATCATTTTTGTTGTTATGGATATTGATACAAAGGATGATATTACCTTGGCTAAAAAAATTGAAAAGGTCTATTCATTTTATTTCTTTGATTCAAATAATTATATCTACAAAAAGTTTTATGACCTTTTTATTTTTTTCATATGTGACAATATCTTTGTTTTCATTTAAGTTGAGACTATGATGATGTTGTAGTGTTACTTGGCACATTTTCATTTGATATAAAAACATTACTAGTCATTTCATCTTTGACTAAAATTTTCTCCTCATAATCTTGAAGAACATTTACTAATCCATCAAAGCTTGTTGTATTATTTAGCACTTGAAGTGAAGTGACTAAACACTTTTAAGTTTTTGGAAGTATTCTTAATGTAACTTGGACAAGAATCTTGTCTTCTACATTTTCTCCCCATGTTAATAACTTAGCCTTTAAATATGTTATTCTTCGAAGAAAGAGTTTTATACTCTCTCCATTATTAACCTTTAATGAATACAATTGTGACTACAAATGTAATATAGTTGCTTTGTTCTTTTCTTCAAATATTTTGCATAATTTTTTCCAAGCAAATTTTGAAGTCTCTACTTCACTTATATATGGCTATATTTCATCAATTATTCCAAATGTAATCAACATAAGGAATTTTGCATCATTTTCCTCAATTTTTTGTTTTTCTATTTCTTCTTCTAGACTATTCTTTGTTCCATTCACTATATACTAATTTATCAATAATGAGAATTGGTTTCATTTTATTTTTCCATGATGCAAAATTTGGTTCTTTTAGAAGTTGTGATTCAAAAAATAAAATATTACTATTTCACATAATGGAACTCATTTGAGTTTCAAGTATCAAATTTATCGACTTCTTATAATTCCCAAAATTCATAAAAAATCAATTAAATTTCTTCAATTAATCTTGAAATTTTTAAATTTCAATCAATAATAAAATTTCTTCAATAAATCAATGATCTACTTATAACTCCCAAATTATCAATTTTAGAATTCAATTTTAATTTCAAATAATATTTTCCCTTATAAATCCTTTTCATAAATTTTTATTTTAACCTTATAGCTCCCCTTACAAAATCAATTATTAAAAAATACTTTTCACACATTATAACTCCAAAATAATATGATGCACTTGAAAATTTCTCAAATATGGTTTTAAAAACAAAATTTAAATTCATACCTTAATGTCATGCTATATCCACCATGTTATGTACCAACTCTAAAAAACCACAATTGGTGTTATGCTAGGAATACTAATCTTCTAAATTTAAATCCTCATTGAAAAGTTCAAAGTCTTCAAATTATTTTGTCTTAGGCTCAGGCAACAAATGTATTCCTTTAGGTGGCTTCTCCAAAGATTTCAACCAAATTGTTTCTATTAGGGTAGCTTTAACTTAGAATTTCTGATTGCAGACACTCTCCTTTAAACTTAGATATTATTATTTGCTCTTTAGGCATTCATTTTAACTCTTCAGGCAATTTTCTCCATTATTTAGGCTTATATTATCATAGGCTTGTGGTTCTTATACTACACTTTTTGGTGATATTAGACTTCTGGTTCTTTGCTTTCTGACTATTCACACACATAGCTTCACAAATGATATTTTCTAAACTTCTAATATAGAAAAATTTTCCTCTTGAGTCCTTCACAATGATTAGAAAATAAATTACCTTTGTATGGAATATAATACATCTTTTTATCATGGACACTTAATATTTTTACTTATTGAGTGGTAATTTTGCCAATTGCAAAACCATGCTCACACTTAGGGTTTTGATTATAAAACCCTCTCTTGCAAAGAAGTTAAAACCAAAAACAACTTCTCCAAGGTTCCTTTATATAAGCATTGCACATGTATATTTTGTAATATTGTGAACATGTGTCAAATAAGTGCTAGGAATACCTTAGTGATTTGCAAGTAACTGTTAACAAGGGGTCTATGTTGGTTTATTTTATTATGCTATGCTAGTGATTGTTCATGAAACCTAAAAGAAAGAAAAATGTGATTGGCCCTTATATGACCATGATGTAGATGCCTTAGTTATTTTTTTTTAATTTACATGGTGTAATCGGTAGTTTCCACGAATTTCGATAGGCTATCCAGATTTTTATGGATGCCATAGTATTTTGCGTTGTTTGCCCTGAAAGCAGCCACACAAATCTTCACATAGTCCACCCCTATAACCACCATGCCACAATCATTTTAAACCTTTTATGCCACTGAAAGCACTAGGAAAGGGACAAGTTTCAGTCTGGTGAACCTTAGTTATTTTTATCTTTAAGAATTTTAGGTAGATTTTATCTTCCGTTGATTAAGCAAATTTTAATCAAGTTTTATCTTCTTTAAACCCTACTTTGAGCATGAAACCAAAATATTAAAATCTATATCTAAGTGTGAATATTAAATGATGATTGGATTTATTCAATGTTGCTATGAGCATGAAAATAAATATAGCCTTTGATATAATAAATAAATTACCCCTCTTTAATGAAATTATATTTTTCATAAAGAGAGGTCAATTTATTGCTTTAAAATGATCGCATTTTAAAATGCCATATAAATCACCCCCTTTTAATGAAATTGTAATTTTCATAAAGGAAATTTGAATTATTGCTTGCAAAATAAACATCCAAAACTTGAAATCTGATTTTTTTAGCATTTATTTCGTTCCACACAATGTGCAATTCGGTTGGATATATTGTTTTCTTATCAGCTTCTCTTTAAAAAGTTCAAGAGTTATGTTGAAGAAGTACCATCTGTTTCACGTAATCCGTACACCCAGTCATTCCTAATTACTGGATAAATCAGACATGGGGCTTTTAGCCCCAAACACATTATTTTGGGGTCGACAAAGTCGAAGAATACTCTTCGTTCAATTGATGAGAATCCTGTATCTCTTGACTTGTCTTCTCCTCTTCGGAGGTTTGCAAAACAAAAAGGGGTTCATAAATATCTTGGATCTTTATCAATTATTGATTCTATCAATATGTGCATAAAGTAAATTTTAAATTTAACCTACTTTTATCCACTTTTAATCTATACTAGAGATTGGCATAGCAAAGACGATAGGAGAGCTCGTGGCAATAGACCATTCAACCCGGGAAAGGACTAGATTGACGCATGCCAGGATCTGTGTAAATGCAAACTTGGATTCTGATCTACCTTCTTAGGTGGAACTAGCATATGGAGAGTTTCTAAGGATTCAACCTATGGAGTATGAGAATAAGCCGACATTTTGTAGCGTGTACAAAACACAGGGCAACCTTCAAGCCCAATGTTTGACAATAACTACAAACAAGTAAGCCACGAGCGAAGGTTTTCTGGGGAAAGCTAATGGGAGAGGGATCCCAAAGTTTCAAAGACCATGTCTTAACTTGGAAGGATACAGACAAGTTAAGAATAACTAGGCTGACCAAGCCAACACAAAACTGGCAAAAATCTAGGAGAAAGGAAAGCAACATAATGAGGGAGGCAAAAATCATAAGGTATGTAATAAATATCCTAGCTTGAACATGTTTGATATCCTAGAAAATCTAGAAGTTGAAAAAGAAAACAAAAAGGATGATACCATCAGTGTCAAGTTTCTTGAAACCCTAGACTCCCCATACAAATCGGGACCATCCATAGCTATGACAAAAATCCCCAAAAGCTATGCTCAAAATGAAGAAAAATTTCCAGGTCATTTTAGTTTAAACATGGAAAATATATTTTCAAGAGTCGAAGTTGTGGAAACAAGAGCCAAGAATGTAGTTCCTAATCTGGTAGTGGAGAAAATTATCCCTTATCAGACGAGCCCAATGATAAAATGTTCCTTGAAGGGAAGCCCCCTATTTAGGAACCATATAGGATAGGTGAACCAAAACAAGGCTGAGGATGAAGAGGAAATTGAAAACCCCCAATATGCCCCCTCATTTCAGTCCAAAACAGACTAGAAGCACTACCAAGCCTCCGATAGATTATGGAAGTGAAATAAAGAAAGGGAGAATATCTATAGTAGAGCACTATATAATGAGAATCAATGAAGAAATTGCAAAATAAAAGCAAATAACATTGTTACAGCATGCTATTCCTGGCCAGGATAATAGCAAAATTGAAAAACCCCCTTTGGATCAGGGAAGGAGACGGGGAAAAAATATCAAACAATCTAAATGAAGGTTCTCTCATGGAATGTGAGAGGTCTAAACGGCCCACAAAAACAAATGATGGTGAAGTCTATAAGGAAGGATTGAAATCCTACTATCATTTTTCTTCAAGAAACCAAAATAGATGCAGTACAATCAACACTTATAGCTAGAAGGATTTAGAAGCAAGGTGAAGTGGTCTTTAAACAGGCGAGAGGAGCATTTGGGGGACTCATGATATTATGGGATCCTATTAAAATAGAAGGAAGTATTATTCAGGAAAATGAAAGAGTCTTAAGCATATTATTTCATGATTTTGATACTAATAAGAATTGGATTATGTCAAATATTTATGCCCCCACCTCTGTCCAAGGGCGGTCTAAACTGTGGGAGTTTTTGGGGCATTTGAGCCAAGCTTTTAAAGACATTCCTTGGGTGATTGGGGGATATTTCAATACCCCACTTTACCCATATGATAAGAAGGGAGGATCTAGGCCTAGGTGTTGTAGGTGAGTTGGAGAGGAGAGGGCAATCCTCCAAGGGAGGTCCCAGGTTCGAATCTCCACCCTACCAAAAAGCTGAATTGGTACCCAAAATCCAATTGATAATGTTGGTACAAGAAGGGCTGGGTGTGACCCCTGGTGACTTTGATGGTGTAGAACCCCCTGTTCATGGTCTCATAGACCAAGGCAACCCCACAAAGGATTTTTCACTTAAAAAAAAGAAGAAGGGAGGATCTGGGTTACCCTCAAGGAGCATGGAGGACTTCAATGAATTCATTAACACAAATAAATTGATGGATGTAAGACTAAAAGGAGCCAAATTTACATGGAGTAACAAGAGGATAGGAAGTTAGATGATTCAAGAAATGTTGGACAGGTTTTTTTTATCCAAGGAAGCTACAACAATGTTTGGTGATTCAGTGTTACAAGCCCTTCCTAAATGTGCTTCAGACCATAATCTTATTCTATGGGAGGCATTTCAGGCTAACTCCTTTAAAAAGCCATTCATATTTTTGTCAATGTGGGTTAAACATCCAAACTTCAAGAAATGAATAGAGGAATGGTGGTAGCAGTCTATCCAGGGAAGTGCTTCCTTCAAACTATCTCAAAAACTTAAGATGGTGAAAAATAACCTTAGAATATGGAATAAAGAATTCTTTGGAAATATTTTTGAGAATAAGAGAGTAGTGGGGGAAAATTTGAGAATAATAGAAAGCAAAATCTAAAATGGAACCTATTATGAGGTGACAAGGACTGAAGAGAAGGAAACCCTTTGTGAGTTTTATAATATTTTAGCTTGTGAAGAGATGTATTGGAGGCAAAAATCAAGGGCATTATGGCTAAAGGAAGGGGACTCTAATTCAAAAATTTTCCATGTTACCACATTGAGCAATAGAAGCAACAATAATATTAGAAATTTAACTAAGGTGGATGGATCCTCAACTCAAAACATTCAGGAGATCAGGGACGAGGCTGTTAATTTTTTTAGTTCATTATTGGGTGAAGAAAGGGCCTGTAATGCCCAAGCAAAGGACTCTCTCCTTCAATTAATTCCACAACTCAATGATGAAATGATTAATGAGTCTCTTAAAACAAATTTTTTATATGAAGATATCAAGGAGGCTTTGTTTAACATGGATTCTGACAAAGCTCCTGGGCTAGATGGGTTTTCACCGCAGTGTTTCCAAGTTTGTTGGGATATTGTTGGAGCAGAATTTATTGCTGCAATCAAGGAGTTCCAAATTTCAAATCATATTCCAAGGCATTTCAGTTCAACTTTCATTGCTTTGATACTTAAAGGCCCCAACCCCAAGACTATGGCTGACTTTAGGCCGGTTAGCCTGTGTAATATATCCTATAAAATTCTGTCCAAAGTTTTAGCCAACCATTTGAAGAAAGTTCTATCGGTTATCATTGATCCAAGTCAAGGAAGTTCTATACAAGGAAGATCAATCTTAGATGGAGTTATTACTGTTCATGAGGCTCTTCATACAGCCACTCAGACCAAAAAAGTAGTCATGGATTTAAATTTAGACATGAACAAAGCTTATGACAGGATAAATTGGGAATTCCTAGAGGCAGTTTTATTAAAATTTGGCTTCAACATGAAATGGGTCAAGTTAATAAGAGAGTACATTTCTAAGCCTTATTTTTTAGTTTTGGTTAATGGGTCTACTATAGGTTTTTTTCAAAGCAAATGTGGTCTAAGACAAGGAGATCCCATAAGTCCTATGTTGTTCATCATTGTAGTTGAGGCTTTGGGAAGAACCATTAAGGCAACATCGGTAGCTGGAATCATATCAGGTATCAAGGCCACGTCACTAACTACCCCAGTGACACATCAGCAAATTTTTGATGATACATTGCTACTAAATTTGGATTCTATGGTTGAGGCAAGAAGGATTAAAAATATTCTCATAATGTATGAAGAAGCGGCTAGATAGAAAGTGAATTTTGATAAGAGCAAACTTTATTTCATCAATACCCCCATTCCTAAGCAAAAAAACATAGCAAGGATCATGGAATGCCAGATTGCATCCCTTCCCACCTCCTATTTAGGTCTTCCCCTATCTACGAGGAAACCTGAAGGATCAATGTGGAACATAGTTCTGGAGAGGATCCAAAAAAATCTAGCAAGTTGGAAAGGACATCTGTTATCTCAAGTAGGAAAAGCAGTTTTAACTATGGCTTCACTTCAAAGTATACCCATTTACTTCCTATCAGTCTTCAGAGCTCCCAGCAAGGTGTATCACAAAATTGAGTAGCTTCAAAAAAAATTTCTCTGGTCAGGGACTGAGGATAAGAAAAGGATCCATTTAGTAGGTTGGAACAAGGTTTGCAAACCTAAATCTGATGGGGGGTTAGGATTGAGGAGAGTTGCTCATCTAAATATAGCTCTGTTAGCCAAACAAGTGTGGCGGTTATTGACTAAGGTTGATAATGAATGGACTGCCATAGTTAGGAGGAAATACCTCCAAGGTGTGAACTTCCTTAATGACAAATTAGCAAGCAAGGGGTCTACTTTTTGGAAGGCAATCCTCATGAGCAGGGATCTTGTCAAGAAAGGTCTTAGATGGATTCTAGGAAATGGGCAAACAATAGACTTTTGGAAGGATCGGTGGGTGAGAGCTGAGGAGTTATCCCAGAATCCTCATTTGGCTAGGATTCAAGAGCATATGGAGTAGCATATTGGGAAGAAGGTTGCAAATTATATGTTGTAGGATATAAATATCAATAGGTGGAAACACATCATAGTATAGGGTTTTGAAGCGGAGTCTGAAGAGCTTTATAACATTTTAACTCAAAAAATTATTCCCTCTAGAGAGGATGAAGATCACATTGTTTGGGCTGAGACTGAAAGTGGTGACTTCATAGTTAAGTCTACCTATAATTTTATTCTCAATGTGGAATGTCAACAATTTCAACCGAGTTTGGTTTGGATCAAAGGCTTAATTCCTAAAATATCCTTTTTTTCATGGTTGGTGATTCAAGGAAAAATCCTCACTATGGACAATATGTTATCCAAAGGTATGGTTATTGCTAACCGTTGCTACATGTGCAGGGCAAGATGGGAGACAACCCAACACTTATTTTTGGAGTGTCCGATAGTGGATTCCATCATGGATGAACTTTTCCAAACCTTTAGGATCTCGTGGTTAAGCCTGCTCTTATATCCGAAGTGTTCCATCAATGGCCTCAACCCTTTGTTAGCCTAAAATTTAAGTACCTATGGAAAATATATTGGCATCATTTTCTCTGGAAGATTTGGCTAGAAAGGAACCATAGAGCCTTTAAGGATACCATTCACAACCCAAAAACCATCCTCAACAGGATTATTGTCTTTGTGAAAGAAAACCTTAGCACCTTAGTGGATGAGAACCACTCAATTCTTCCCCAAGAAAAACAATTATCTCGGGCCTTAGGTATTGAGGACAAACCTTCCATTCCTTTGCCCAATCCCAGAAATAGGATTTCTTGGGAGCCACCCCCCAAGGTTGGTTTAAACTAAATTTTGATGGTGCAGCCAAGGAGAACCTAAGAAGAGCTGGAGCTGGAGGAATAATCAGGGATCATCAAGGAAATATGGTCAAGGCCTTCACTGAACCATTGGGAATCAGAACTAATAACGAAGCAGAAGCTAGAGCCCTTTGGAGAGGGTTGCAAGTTGCCCAAGAAACTCAAGGTAACTTGATTATTGAAGGTGATTCTGTGAACATCATCAACCTATTAACCAATGGCAAAAAACCTCCATGGAGAATCGAGGGAGTCATCCATGAAGTGAAGATCCTTTTTGCAACAAGAAAGAACAGGAGGACTCGTCATGTGTACCGTGAGGCCAATAGGTCAGCTGGCAAATTAGCCAACATAGGTGTTGATGTTGGTAGTTTTGTGACATGGACACAAGGTGTGCCACATGAAGTGGAAAACGTTATTAGTCATGAAAAGAAACCTACCCATTAAGGAGGAAGATGAATGGGTGTTCTTTACCTATGGAATTGGTAATAACTATGGGGTTTCCTTCTAAATCATACCAAATTGGAAATGAAGGTAATGGGGTGTAAGCCTCAGAATATTTCGACAAAGAATAGGAAATGGGCAAGCAATAGGTTTCACAAGTACAAAGTTCCAAACTTCAATTCCTGTCAATGGAAGTAATGTTTATAGTTATGTTTAGGTATGGATGTGCTTTGTCAGTAAGGTGTTGTAGTGGATTCAACACAATTTCTGGTAAGAAAGTTTCAAGGATGACTAGGATCTACAATCTCAGTAGAAGGCTAGATATTGTAATAGGTTTTGGGTTAACCTGCAAAACCCGGTAATTAATGAAGACTTTTATTTACCAAAAAAAAAAATACAAAATTATGTAAATTCCAAAATTATAAAATGCCTATAAAAACAACTTTAAATAATTTTTATAATTTCAAAATGGATTCAAAATGAAATAAAAATTGCATAATATGAAATGTTAAAGCTTAATATTCACATCCATGCATTTATATTTGGATTTTTAGTTCTTTTTTTATTTTTATTTTAATCACCAAATTTAAAAAAAAATCTACAAAAGGAAGGGTTAGAAAAATAAGTATAAAATATGGAAAACAAACTAGAAAACTAAAAATGTAAACATACAAATATTCTCAGTCTGATGCCACCCTACATAAAAAAACCAAAGATAGTGAGAAATTTCAAAAGGGTAACCTGACCTAATAAAACCTACAAAAACATAACTTGAGTTAGATCAAGTGCTAGCCTCTAAGGAAAATAAATGGAATATACACCCCACAAATATTTACATAGTGCAACATTTTTACAACATTAAACATCATATAGAAATCCAAAAAAGTGTAGAGAAATATTGATAGTAAAATACTACCCATAGAAATTATCTCCCCCAATATTGCTCACAAGGTGCAAATTTTTGAATTCTTTGCATTAAAAATAATATTCAGTTTTACAAAATGCATTTCTAGCTTCTCCCCCCCAAAAAAACCTTTAGCATTTGGCCTCCAAAAAGGTCTAGCCTTGGCATTGGATAAACATCCATCCTGTGGCCGTCAAAAGATCCAACCCTAGTTTCCTCTTTTAGTGGCATATTTAACCTTTTCATGTAGACCCTTCATTTAATTTCCAAAATCCATGTTCAACCATGTTCATTCTTTTCCTCCGTCTGTTCACTTCGACTCCACATTTTTGCATTTTTTATTTTAATAATATTTTTACTTTCATTACCATTTGTTTTAATAATGTGTATCATGATTCTAATCTAATTACTCCACCTACGGTAATGCTCTTTTGTCCTAAGTAATTGTCATGTTATATGTGGAGGTTATAGCTTCAGCATGGTGGCCTTATGTTTATTTTATTATACCCTGACAAACTAAAGTCGATAATACTGATGGTGTCCCTATGTGTTTATTTATCATTACCTTCCCCACAAACGTAGCATGTTATTCAAGCTTGCAATTCTAGATTTATCTTTCTTTAGTGATCGGCATAGTGATAACCCAAACCTTCATTAATCAGATAGCTCCATTGATATCATGAATGTGTTTATTCATACCTCTACTATATTTTCCCCATACACTTTATTTGTAACTCTCAATTCTCATCCTTGCCTATATAAATTAGAAGCTCTTATTGCCCATATTTTAGCTTTATCTACTTCCTTCACCTTGGTGGCAAAGCTATAAATAAATATAATGACAATAATAATGGATTTAATGTTTTCCTATCACGAATCTGATATGTTTTCTATCCTATTCATTAGAGTCATCCAATGCATACACATCCAGGTTTGCCATGGCATCAAGTTATTAAATCTATTCTACAACACTCCTTCCACCTATCATTAAGTTCTCCTTGTTGCCTTTGTACAAGACCAAACCTCTATTCACCGTGATGCCCAAAATTAGGCCACATTAACATTATCGTGTGCTTGTTCGACTGCCATATCATTGCTACACTAGCTTAGGCTACCACCAAATCCACACATTGCTCACGGTAAGATTGTCTCAGGTACTAATTTTTGGACCTCCTTATCTGAATTGCAAACCCCTAAATTTTTAGACCTCCTTATCTGACTATTGAAATATCATTGATGAGCTATCCCTCATCCCAATAGGATGGTCTATGACCAATGATTTAATACCACATGTGGGTCCCACGTCCTCATCGGGATCTTCATTGACACGAGTTGTCATGCACGATCCCGAATCTCTTATCTCTACGTTGGCTTTCATAGATTGCATAAATTTAAAAAAACAAAACATTTATTAAACATAAGTTTAACAATCATCCCTTTATTGAAATGAGAACTAAGCGACCATTTTAAAACACACTTTTACTATTTTTATTTTATATACTATTTACTTTTTATTTTATTTTATGATAATATATATATATATATATATATATATATATATATATATATATATATATTATCCTTTTATGCTTTCTTTTCATTATATATATTATTTTATTTTTATTTTTATTTTAAATAAAACAACTTTGAATTATTAACTATTAAAAATAAAATAAAGGGAAACAGTAAGCTAAACACTTGAAATTTAAAACAACAATTGAAATCCATTAACCTAACCCACAACATTAAATGACGAAACACCAACCAAAAGGAGGCACTATCCAAAACTATAAAGCACAATTATGGGTAGGCACCCATCAAAATTATCACCCAAAGACAACAAAACCTCCCAAAACCAAAATTTAAAGGTGGGTCCCCAATTTTGGGGTTAGTTGTGCAATGGCCACAACAAATGGCGACTCTGCTAGGAAATGCTCCTGAGCATTTTGGGTGAAGAACCCAATCTAAAATGAGAACACAAAATATCAAAAAAATAAAATTATTTAGCGATGTCCCAAGAAGGTGGGGGTAAACAACTTTGAATAAACAACAACTAATCCATCTGCCTTTGCTCAGTGTGTGAGAAGTGATTCATTTTTGCACCTCTGAAAACCTTTTGGATTCCATCATTTGGTTTACATTTAGGCTATGAAGCACGGCTCATAAAAAAAAGCTTTTACAAATAGAGCCCTACTACCAATCAGGCATCTATAGCCCCGATAGAGTTTATCTAACTCACCCTTGTGTTTACTTGATACTTTGCAAAGCCTTTCCTTATAAACAAGTTGTGTCTAGATAGAGCCCTACTACTAGTCAGGCGTCTATAGCCCCGGTAGAGTTTATCTAGACTTTGTGATTGATTTGATCAAGCTTTTCAATGCTCATTTTTTTATATATATCAACTTTGCAAATATTTATGTATCACGAGGGTTAGGAAGCATAGATATGGAGCATGTTGAATTTTTACCTTAATTTGCAAATCAAGATAACTTCATCCCTTAGGAGTTCCAAAAATACCCTTTAATATGTGAGTTATATGTGGAGCTTTAGCGAAATGTTTCATTGTTCCACTCTCCACCATTTTAGTCCCAAAATCTGAGCATGATCACAAAATAACTCATCCCCCTTTTCTCAGGTTCACCTACTTTCAGATTAGGTATTCCAACCTACTTAACAAAGGAACACAAAAAACGGTCAAGAGGCCATAAATTAGCGACCACGAAACATCACCTCAAACAAAGGGACCAACCCAAAACACAAAACTACGCAAACCAAAACATATTCCAAACCAAAAATTAAGGACAAAGCACAAAAACAACAAAACTAAAACAAAAACATGAAAACCAAAACTATATACAAAATATACAATATGTACAAGAGTGATGCAAAATTTTGAGCCATCACTTCCCTGGATCCCAAACATGATTAGCACATTTTAAAAGACATATAACATGATATGCATGCCAAGCTTTGCAGGAATCCAAAAAAATAAGATTAGGCCAAATAATGCAACAATTTTCATTTTGCCTCTCTCACCCCACCAATTTGATCTAGTTCCATTAACAATCCCATAGGTGAGCTTCAAATCATTAAATTGATTAGACAATAATTGATTTTCAATTCTTTCTTGTCTATTCCTTAAAATGTCAATTTCACAATTCGATTCATGATTTAGAATTAGGCTTTCCTTTTCAAATATGAGATCTTGCAAGTAGGAGCCTATTTCTACAAATTTCAAAGCCAATTCATTTTTTACATCTTTAGGCCAATCAAACTTATGTAACAATTTGCAAGCATCTAGGATATCTACTAAATGAGGATCATTATAAGTTTTTATCCTAGATTCAATTATTAATTGTTGATGAAATTGATTCAACACTTCAAGCACATCAACTTTTCTTTCATTCAACAAAGCAATCTTATTAGAGGTGTGAGTAGAAATCAATTCTAGTTCTTTATTAACCTCCAATGGCATTTCATCATAAATAACATTTGAATCCAATGAATGATTATACAAATTTTCACTTGAAGCTTGGATGTTTGGACACAAAAGGTTAGATTCTACCTTTTGTACATTTTCATTTACCAAAACTTGGTGAGCCATTGTAATATTCTTCTTCTTCATGGGCTTCATCATCATCATCTTGTAGCACTTCTTCATCAATTACCTGTTCATCAAAAACATCAAAATTAGGCACCCGATCAAAAACATGTCCATCCTTTTCAAACCATAAATTTTGTTGATCAAGGGATGTGTCAAATAACACATCTCCATGATCAATTACTTGAGTTGCTTTGAATAAAGTAATATTTTTATCATTTGGTTCCCATTCCTTGTTAACCATCCATGGTATTTCTTCCTTAGAATCTTCAAGACAATCATGAGAATTTGTATCCAAATTTTCAGAATTCAATAATAAAAGAGTAGATTCCCTCTCTTCCTCATCCATAACAGATGAATCATAGGAAACATTTACCATTTCTTCCTCTTCTATTTCAGCAAGGTGTTCCATAAACTCATATTCAAAATGATCAAATTTTGGACCCTTCTCTATTTCTGAAATGGGCATGCCATTTTCTACTTGCACAGGAATTACAAGATCTTCATGCGAGATAGCTTTTTTAGCATCCTGCATATCAATAGAAATTTCATCAATGGGGGTGTGAAAAACCAATGATTCTTCATATCTTCCCCAACCATTATAAAAATTTTCATCTAAATCCGTGGGATGAAACTCTATTGTATCTTTGGCATGATCCTCAGATTCATCTATCAAGTCCTTTTCTTCTCCTTTATCCACCTTTGAGGACTCAATTTCAACAAATTCATCTTCCTCAATTTCATCCTCCTCAATTTCAAAAATTATCTTCCTCAGATTCATCTTTAGGTGAGTCAAGGGTTTCTACAATGGGATCAATTCTTATATTCAACTTTCTATGATTATCCCAATCCTCCTTTGTAAATAATGACTCTAAACCATTCATTTCTAGTTGGTCATCATTTGGAACATGATTCGAAAGATGATCAAGATGGGTATTCTAACATTGATTTGCACTTGAGAATAATGGTTGATTTTGAATGGTAGGTTGAGGTGCACAAATTGTTGGGTGGGTAAGGGAGGTATTAGATGATTGAGAATTATATGATCCAAAACCCACGTCACAATTTTGATAACTCAATTGTTGTTCAATTGCCATTGCTTGAGTATAAGCTTGGGATAAAGATGTGATTTGAGGTATCCCTCACAAATACATAGAAATTAGTGGGTCAATAGCATTGAAATACACTTGGATAGCAACTCCCTCTGGAGGAACATAGGGTACCACCAATTGAGTATATAACCCATGGAACCTTTTAGTGAACAACTCCAAAGATTCATTTGGTCCTTTATGAGTAGTGACAAACTGATTGTACATAAGGATTGGGTCAACTAGTTTTCCAAAATAACTAAGAAAAGTTGCTTCTAGTTGAGCCCAAGAAGTGATAGAACCTACAGGTAAACTGAGGTACCAATCATAAGCTAATTCATCTAATGTAGATGGAAACAAATAACAAGCCACATCTTCATGCATAGTTTACCATTGAATTAAAGTGTTCTTGTATGCCTGAATATGTTCCTCAACCGATTCTATTCCATCATGCCTAAACTGAGGTAGATGATCCCAAATATCTGTAGGCATATGATGTGAAGGCCCAAGTATGTTTAAAGGACAACTTGCCCTCCAAGAAGTAAGGAATGCCATTAGTGGACCTTAAAGAATACAATTTTAGCACCAATTTTGTTAGTCAAATAAATATATCTTGCAAAGAAGCATGAAATGACTAACAAATCTCAAATGTTTAACATATAAATCATCATGTATATCAACCAAAATATATGCATCAATTAAACCATGACATTAGAGAACATTTTCCAATTTGCAAAAGGTTAGCATTAATGCATCATCAATTAGAAAATGTTTGAATCAATGAAAGTGATCACAAGAAAACAAAACCTTGTTAGTCAAGACCAATGCTTTCAAATAAACCTTTCAAGTAAACATGAACAATTTAGCATCTAAATAGCAATAAAGTAAACCAATTCAGGCCCTCCTTCTAGCACCAAAATATTGAGTGGTAATTTTACCCAATTGCAAAACCACACTCACACTTAGGATTTTGATCACAAAACCCTCTCTTGCAAAGAAGTTAAAACAAAAAAAACTTCTCCAAGGTTCCGCTATATAAGCATTGCACATGTGTATTTGTAATCTTGTGAAGATGTGTCAAATAAGTGCTAGGAATACCTTAGTGATTTGCAAGTAATTGTTAACAAGGGGCCTGTGTTGGTTTATTTTATTATGCTATGCTAGTGATTGTTCATGAAACTTAAAAGAAAAAAAAATGTGATTGGCCCTCATATGACCATGATGTAAATGCCTTAGTTCATTTTATCTTGAAGTGTTTTAGGTAGATTTTATCTTCCTTTGGTTAAGCAAATTTTAAACAAGTTTTATCTTGCATTAAACCCTACTTTGAGCATGAAATAGAAGATTAAAATCTATCTCTAAATGTGAATATTAAATGATGATTGGATTCATTTAATGTTGCTTTGAGCATGAAAATAAAAATAGCCTTTGATATAATAAATAAATTACCCCTCTTTAATGAAATTAGAATTTTCATAAAGAGAAGTCAATTTATTGCTTTAAAATAATGGCCTTTGAAATGCCATATAAATCACTCCCCTTTAATGAAATTGGAATTTTCATAAAGGAAAGTTAATTTATTGCTTGCAAAATAAACATGCAAAGCTTGAAATCTGATTTACCTTCAAAATGCAAAATTATGTAAAATCTGAAATTATAAAATGCCTGTAAAAACAACTTTAAATAATTTTTATAATTTTGAAATGGCTTCAAAATGAAATCGAAATTGCTTTAAATGAAATATTAAAGCTCATTCTTCACATCCGTGCATTTATTTTTGGAGTTTTATTTTATTTTCAATTTTTATTTTAATCGTCGAAGTTTTAAAAAAATCTGCAAAAGAGAAGGGTTAGAAAAATAAAAATAAAAATATGGAAAATAGATCAGAAAACTGAAAATGATAACATATAAATATTCTTAGTCTAATAGCACCCTACATAGAAAAACCAGAGATAGTGAGAAATTTCAAAAGAGTAAACTGACCTAATCAAACCTATAAAAACATAACTTGAGTTAGATTAAGTGATAGCCTCTAAAAAAATAAACAAAATCTACACTCCATAGATCTTCATTCAGTGAAACCTTTTTACAACACTAAACACCAAATAGAAATATAGAAAAGCGTAGAGAAATATTGGCAATAAAATAATAACCATAGAAATTATCTCCCCCAACATTGCTCACAAGGTGCAAGTTTATGAATTATTTGCATTAAAAATAATATTCGGTTTTACAAAATGCATTTCCAGCTTCCCCCCACCCAAAAAAAAAAATGTCCAGCATCTAGCCTCCAAAAAGGTCCAGCATTGGCATTGGACAAACTTCTAGCCTATGACCCTCAAAATATCCAGCCCTGGTTTCCTCTTTTAGTGGTGTATTTAACCTTTTCATGCAGACCTTCGTTTCATTTCCAAAATATGTCTTCAACCATGTCCATTATTTTCCTCCATTTGTTCGCTTTGACTCCACATTTTTACCTTTTTTATTATATTAACGCTTTTATTTTAGTTTCCATTTGTTTTAATAATGTGTATCATGATTCTAATTTAATTAATCCACCTACGGTAATGCCCTTTTGTCTTAATTAATTCTCGCATTGTATGTGGAGGTTATACCTTTAGCATGGTGGCCTTACATTTATTTTATTATGCCCTAATAAATGAAAGTTGATAATACTTATGGTGTTCCTATGTGTATTTGCCATTACCTTCCCCATAAATGTAGCATGCCATTCGAGCCTGCAATACTAGATTTATCTTTCTTCAGTGATTGGTATAGTGACAACCCAAATCTTCATTGATCAAATAACTCTAATGATATCATGAACGTGTTTATTCATGCCTCTACTGTATTTTCCCCATACCCTTCATTTGTAACTCTCAATTATTGCCATTTCCAGTATAAATTAGAAGCTTTGATTACCCATATATTAGCTTTACCTCCTTCCTTCACCTTGATGACAAAGCTATAAATAAATATAATGACAATAACAATGAATTTACTATTTTTCTATCATGAATCTGATATGTGGTCTATCCCATTTGTTAAAGCCATCCAATGCATACACGTCCAGGTCTACGATGGCGTCAGGTTATTAAATATATTCTACCACACTCCTTCCACTTGTCATTAAGTTTTCCTTGCTGCCTTTGTACGATACCAAATATTTGTTCACCATGATGCCCAAAATTAGTCCACATTAACATCATCGTGTGCCTGTCCGACTGCCATGTCATATCTGTGTTGGCTTAGGCTACCACTAGCTCCACACATTAATTGCAGTAAGATTGTCTCCAGTACTAATTTTTTAGATCTCTTCTAAGGCCACATTGTTGCCATTATTTGACTTGCAAACCCCCAAATTTTTGGTTCATCACCCGTTATTCATCTCACGCTTGACAACCAAAATGTCATCGATGAGCTATCTCTTGTCTCGATTAGATGGTCTACGACCAGCAGTGTAGTGCCACATGTGGATCCCACATCCTCATCAGGAGCTTCATCAACACGAGCTATCATGCACAGTCTCAGATCTCTTATCTCCACATTGTCTTTCATAGCTAGAATAAATTAAAACAAACAAAAAAAATTATTAAACTTAAGTTTAACAATCACCCCTTTATTGAAATGATAACTAAATGACCATTTTAAAACACACTTTTATTATTTTTATTTTATATACTATTTACTTTTTATTTTATGATAATATATATATATATATATATATATTATCCTTTTATGCTTTCTTTTCATAATATATATATTATATTTTATTTTAAATCAAACAAATTTATATTATTAACTATTAAAAATAAAATAAAGTGAAACACTAAGCTAAACACTTGAAATTTAAAATAACAATTGAAATCTATTAACCTAACCCACAACACTAAACAATGAAACACCAACCAAAAGGAGGCACTATCCAAAACTACAAAGCACAATTATGGGTAGGCACCCATAAAAATTATCACTCAAAGACAAAAAAATATCCTAAAACTAAAATTTCAAGGTGGGTCCATAATTTTGGGATAAGTTGTGCAATGGCCAAAACATTACTTAGGGTAGTATTCTCTCTCGAATACCTTTTTTAAATGTCCTTTCATTTTGAAATTCATAGTATGATTTTGAAGCCTCTTTTTTGGTGCAATGACAACTAAAATTTAATAATTTAATTTTTTTTCTCACCAAATATCAATCAACCTCAAATTTTGGGTGACTTCAACCCTCTTTCAAAAAAATTGAAAAGGCCAAAATGTGGCTCTGATACCACTGATGATTTTTAGCTAGATAAAATCATAACTTCAATATAAAATATCTTAAACAAACTTAATATTAGAACATTCAATATATCTGGTCATTATTAATGAACATAATATTCATGAAATAACAATATCAATTAACAATATACTCACAATATTTTTTTGGGTAAATTAAAAGGATTTTATTAGGAAATGGGTTTTAAGGATACCAAAACCTTTGTAAAAATATAGCATAAACTACTACAAGTAGAATGAAAACCCAATAGGGGAAGCAACCCTACACAAAAAACATAAAAAATACTAATAGTGGATGCAGCCCCACTTGAGAAGCAAGAAAGAAGAAGAAAGGACACTGCCTAAGCAAAATAGAAACCCAAATAGACAACAAGGCTCCATGCAGGGTAGCCATAAACCAAAATAGAAAGTTTCGAGGAGGTTATTCCTCAGTGGCTTCCTCATCCTCGTCCTTGTCCTCATCCTTTGCTTGGTCCTTGGGTTCCTCCTTGATAGCAACCATATCCTCATTACTTGAACAGGCTTTAGTATACTACCCTATCTGCACATCGAAGAAGAGTCTGTGGAGGGCCTCTCTAAGGTCAATAATGGAGTTCACCATAGCATTCATCATGATTATAATTATAGTTATGATGAATTTCTTTAGTTTCTTGACTTCAAATCCTCATCATCAGCCTTGATTTCTATTACCTTATATTTACCTTTCACAAACTGGTCCTATAAGTAGGTTGATTTCTTGACAGGTCCTTCAGATCTGTCAAATTTGATGCTTTTATTTACCTTTAATTTGTGCACGACTTCAATAGTCTTTCTTTTCCTTTTTGCAAGGGAAAAGTAGGTAGGGGGTACAGTATATTTCGTAGTTGGACTAGATTTACTCAATAAATGGGTGGGTTGGGCCTACAAACTATGGGTCAGGATGTGACTATAGATGATTTTAAAAAGCCCTTGGTGGGAGGGAAGGTTAATGCCTTTATTTTTCTTGTAATATTTGATGGATTAATTCATGGAATTAATGAATAACTAAGGGATATTTATGGGATTGACATCACAAAAATGGTTGACAAAGGATAGGTGGAAACTACACAAGACTTTCTTAGGGTCATAAATGGTGATGAACTCCATGATGGGTTTCATCACATAATTCCAAGGAATGAGGAGGTCCTTCCTAAAGATCCTTTGTTTTTTCCCTTTGAATATTCTTTCATTATACTTGAACAATTTCATCTCAAATTCCCAGTTGTTGTTCTCCCAGTGGATAGAACACCATTTCACTACTTGCCCTGTGATGATTGACAAGATATTAACATCAATGCAGAAACTCCTCCATTGAACAGTGATGTAGTCATTCTCCTAGGTTTCCAATAAATCCATGGTTATATCAATTTCATATCTGGAAAACATATGGAGGAAGGGAAAAAAATTCCTCTTGGTTAGAATTATTTTTTCCAAGATATCACACTCAAACTTGCTTGGCTCAATGAAATTCATGTTGGGAAAAAGGATGAGGGTATGACCAGGAGGGTTCAGGTCAGAGACAAAGGAATTATAGGTAGGGAAAACCTACACTCTAAACCGGCTAACAGGGGAAAATTTTAGAAGAGGCATGATATGGGTTTCATAGGCCATGAATTTCAGAGCACCAACATTAGATTTATGGGAAAAAACCCCATAAAATTGGGTGGTTTTCCAAGACTTGTCGTTGTTGATGTTTACAAAGCACTTTGAAGATGGCAATGAATATTTTGATTTCCCATAATATTTTTGGATATGATTACCTATATAGGGAGTATCCCAAGGATGATTTTGAATTTTGGTGATGATTATCCCTTGTCCTTCGCTCTGATTGGGAATTGGCCCACAAAATTGCTTTTGAAATGTGAAAATTCACCGATGCTACCAACATTTACCTCCAAGAAGATGTGCTCCAAAACCCAATACACAATTTTAGAAATAGGACCATTGCCACATCCTATAAGGATCCACCAAATTTTAAATTAGTTGTTATTGGAAATTAGACCTTTGGAGAACATGGTATCTTGGTTCAGATTATCTTGGACCTGGTTATTGATTTGTCCAATTCTAGTGTAATGATGGGGAAAAATGTGGTTGAGGTTCTTGGAGTAATGTTCTTCATGAAGCCACCCACTATTGGAAGTTGGAACACCACCTGAGGCACTAAACATGAGAAAAAAAACTTACCATAATTTGAAAAAATAATTAGTGTGAGTTTCCAAAAAATCTATCAAATCAAGCATGACCTTATTGCGATGGAACTCATTCTGCATGGGAAAATTAAGCTCAATTATTTTGAATGGTTTATTGATCCATGATCCTTTCAATTTCTTGGGGAAGTTTTCTTGTCCATATGGTTAACCCATTAGTAGAGACACCTTTGTTGGCTAACCAATCAGCAACCTTATTAGACTCATAGAAAGTATGCTGGAAAGTGGTCTACAGATGACTTAGGATGAGGATCCCGATATCCTTAATGCAAACCTTGATTATCTAGGGAGGATTTTTTTTCATCTTGATGTAATTGAATATAATCAAGGAGTCCCCATCAATGATGATATTAATGGGATAATTATTTGCTAACTCTAGCCCTCTCCACATAGCTCTCACTTAAGAAATATTGTTGGTCTGGGATCCAAAGAATTTAGCAAAAGCAAAAAGGACTCTTCCTAAGTGATCTTTGAGGATACCTCCAACCCTAAAATTCATATATTACCTTTGGACACTCCATAAAAGTTCAATTTGATCCAGCCTCTTTGGGGGATCCACCTAGAAGAATTTCTCTGGTTAGGTCTAGGATTGATAGGTTTATCCTCAATAAGAATATTCAAGGACTTTGCTAAGTATAATTCTAAAATAGTTGTTATTCTATAGGAAAGAGGTATAATTGTGGAGTTATATTTAGAAAAATAGAGAATTCTATTAAAAATGGAAGAAGAATTGGAGCAGATATCTGAGAAAGCCCTACAGTTTTGTTCAAGCCAAACTTGCAATAAGAAAATGTGAAGATAGGAAGTCCAAAGGAATTTAAATTTGGGATTCCAAAAATGACTAGGCCATTGGAAGAACAAATCAAAAATGGAATTAGGCTTGGTCTATGAAATGGATAAGGTCTAAAAAACTTGCTAAGGACATTCTCAAAGAAAGAGCAAGAGAGAAAAAGGTGATGAACAGATTACCAGTTGGAAAGACACAGGTAGCATCTATTGGGGGCAACAATGCCTCTCCTTAGTAAGTTTTTTATAGTAAGGATCTTATTTTGAAAAACTAACTAGGAGAAAAAATAAATATTAGGCATGAGGTTTTTTGGGCAAACCATGCTATGAGAGAAGGATTGATCCTAAGGGCTCAAAAGGACTAAATAGGTGGACTTGACTAAAAATTCATCGCTATCATTCAAATACCAAAAAAAATGATCTATCTAATTTCTAGAATGAATAATGGTTAAATGTAATAAATAATTCAAGGTTTTTGCTTCATTAGGATGATTGTTGTTTCTTATTGGCTTCCAAGTTCTCCTGTTGCCATTCTTGCAAATAAAATCAACAACTTTTGATCCAAAGTTAATATCAAGGTAATTTTTTAGAGTAGAAAATTTCTAATATTCAATTAGAGGGTGGTCATTGATCCACCTATCATTCTAGAAATCTATTTTTCTTCCATTTTCAACTCTCCACCTAAGACCTTTTTCCAGAATAGTTCTTATTAAGAATATATTTTTATAAAGTCGATCCTCTAGCATTGGCTTTTTCATCCAAGAAATATATTCTTTGGAGGTACTTCCTTTTGACAATCGAGATCCATTCACAGATGTCTATTAGAAGTCACCGGGATTGTTTGGCTAGTAAAGCTAAATTGAGGAGATGAATCCTCCTTAGGCCTATTCCTTATTTTTCCTTAGGTTTGTAAACCTTTTCCTAGGCAATAGGTGAATGCGTTACTTATTTTTAGAACCAAACCAGAGAAATTATTTTTGAATTTTTTCAATATTTTTATAGACAATGATTGGAGCTTTGAAAATAGACATAAAATAAATAGGGATGCTTTGAAGGTAAGCCATGGTGAGGGTAGCTTTAGCTACCTAGGATAGGAGGTTGCCTTTCCACCCTGCCATTTTTTTATAAATTCTCTCTAAGACATTTTTCCACATGGATTATGATGGATTGCCATGAAAGAGGGGAATGCCTAGGTAGGTAGATGGGAGATAAGCCACTAAAAATTCTAGAATTTGGGCTATTTTGTTTTGCCTTTGAATAGGAGTATTGAAGAAGTATAACTTACTTTTGTTGAAGTTAATTTTTTGGCCTACCGCTTCTTCATATAGCAATAAGATATAATTGATTACCTGATCTTCAAAGACTGAGGTGTGAGTTGAGATGAGATTGCCATCCATGAACTATTGGTGAATGATAGGAGTTATCTAAGAAGATGCTTTTAACCCTAACATAAGACCTATTCTGCAAGCAACCTTTAAGGTTCTCCCAAGGGCTTCTACCACAATAATAAAGAGTAGAGAGATGGAATATCCTTATCTCAATCCTCTTTTAATTTAAAAATAACCAACTGTAGAGCCATTGATGATGACAGAAAACCAAGGTTGAATGATACATCCTTTGATAAACTCCATCCAATCAAGATGAAAACCAAACTTAAGGAGGACATGAACAAGAAACACAATATTATTGATGAATCAAATATATGTTATTTCTGTTGCACTTTTTTCTTGATACAATACATGGATATTTGTATCCATAATATAACCTTAGAATATGACTCTTCAATACTTGAATATTGCTCTCCTCACATATCTAGGAGATGCATCCTTTCATATTCCTCACATAAGATAAACCTCTCATATCTCTTGACTTTACATATTCACTTGTATACTTGCCACCTATACACATGACTCTTAACTTTCTACACACTTGCACACTTTATTACATGACACTTGGACTCTTATCAGACATTTACATATACTTTAGGGAAAATATAAATCATACACCCTAAAATAATAAGTCACACCCTAATATAATATCTACAATAGTACAAATATACCATGGGGGTACTTTAACATAGTTCCAAATAATGTAATACTCTCAAACACTAAAAAATAACAACTCCAATACGATAATAAATCCTTAAATATAGACACCACATAAAATGATAAGTTACTAAAATAGGTTGAGGACCTCTAGTCCCAACTTGATGAGATTGAAAATAAAAAATACTAGTTGGAAGATATCTTACATAGGAAAAAGAACAATTAAGGAAATAAAATAAGCAAGAAAATTTCTAATTGGAGGATCAAATAAAATGGCTTCAAGAAGCCCAAAAATAAGAGAGAAAAAAAAATGATCTCTAAGAAGAGAAACTTTTATTTTATAGTGAACACAAAAATTAACCTATGCCACATAGATAAAATCACCAAGCAAGCTAAAGAGCAATGGGTTGAAAGGGATATGTACTAGGTGTTCAAATTTTTTTCTATAATTTCAACATCATAAGTGACACAATTAGGGATAGATGAAAAGGACATGGTCAATGAGAAAATCCTTGATATATTTGAAAATTTACAAATCTATAAAAATGTGTTAGCCTCTCTAGAAGTCTTGATATAGGAAATGGTAAAAGATATTAAAGGGATTATCAATGCTATATTTCCCACATCTTTGTCCTAAAATAAAAATCCTTGATGATGCAATCAATGAATCAATGATGAAATAGGAAAGGGACAAAGTTGAAGTTATATATGTAGTCAAAAAATTTAAGGAACTAGATCCATTGTTTACCAAGCTTCATGATGTAGTGGTAAAGCAATATGTGTTGTCAAATAAACCTTATTAGAAGTTTACAAGAGGTTTGGAGGACCTTACAAATATCCAACCATTAGAAAATGAGGAATGAAAAAAGCTATTAGGCTACATCCATGAATATGAAATAAGTAGGATCACAATTTTATAATTTCCATGGAGTCTCCAAAATCTAGTCACAAGTCATAACTTTACAAAATTCAAAAATTTAAAATGTTAGAAAGTAGTGGAATCAATCTATTAATACCTTTGTAAACCCCTTAAAATTTTTTAATTCAAATATAAGGATCAATTTTCTCTATGAGGGGCTAATTTGCTCCAATAGAAATCTACTTACAAGATGAAGTTATTGGCTTACAAGAGTGAAGTGCTAAATAGACACTAGCAAAGCATTGGCAAAGTTAAGTGATTCACTTACCTCCTAGAACAAATCATTCATGAACTACTAAGGGGTAAAAGTGCAAGCATAGATCTTGAGGAATAACTTAAGAGTATGATATTTTCCATATATTAGAACTATAACTCATTTTAGAAGTATTTTGAACTTTTTAGAGGTATAATTAGAGGTATGTGTAGAATTCACAATATTTTATAGAAACAAATAGAAGCAAATTAGTCATTCAAATTGTATGTAGAAAGCATAAAAGAACAAAAATTAAGAGGAGAGACACAAAGATAAGAACCAAAATAAAGAGGAGAGACACAGATATATGGGGGTTCCCATAGTCATCATAAATATTACTATACAATTCATATATTATATTACAAAATACTCTAATAATCAAATTAAGAATGTGAAGGGGTATTTATAGTAATACCAAAACCCCAATTACATCATATTGTTTAACCTAAGCCAACATAACAAAATATATTTAGGTTAATTACAATTAATACACAGGGACTAACCATAACAAGGTTAATTATGGCCCATAGAAATCACATAATAAAATATTACAAAATAACTAATGCATTATACAATAAAATTTCCTTAGACCTATCCAATACATCGCACAATGTTGACTCTTGGAGAAGAATCATATTAGAATTTAAATAGCCTCTTCCCCATTATTTGAATGAAGGACCAAGGAAAGAAGAAATATATGACAATAATATCTTCCCCCCATATTAGAAGATTTAGTGGGCCTCTATAGTTGATGTATATCCTTCTGAATCTCCCTCATCACATGAAGGACATGCACCTAACTCCAAGAACTTAGCTTTTGTCCTTTCAGATTCAGTAAGAAATTATTCATTAGATGTTCCTCCCTATTATAGTATTTGTAAGTGTTATTTGTTTTCTTTGAAGACTTATGTTATGATATCACATAAATATTTAATATATACAATAAAACTTCAACATTGAACTATTATTAACATACAAACAATAATAATTCAGATTCAAATGCCATGAACAATATGCAATTATAAAATATAGAAATAAATCAATACAATAGAAAATCCATAGCCACTCGAAGAGGGAAAAGTCTCATATCCACTTTGGGAGGATGAAATATTATACACACACCAAGGTACTTAAATCCAAACTATTTTATGATCCAAACTAATAAAATATTCTTCCTATTTATATATGAAATCAATAATAACCTAACCCTAATTCTCAAGATTTGATTGACTAGATCTATTGTCCAAGATAATAATAAAAATAATTATCCAACATGGCTATATTAGGACCATTACATGGCTACCCCTTTAGAAACATTTGTACTCAAAGCCAAAAAATATTGGAAAATTTTCTCAAGATCCCATGTAGCATCTTCTTCTAGAATGTCCTTCCACTTTATGAGAAGCTCCCTAAATTTTTTGAGATTAAAGATGATGAACTATACACTGCAATACTACTTCAATATGAAGAGTGATTCAATATTCTTCATCAAGTACAAGAAGATCTATCTAGGATTGCACCTTTTCGCTACTAACTTGTTTGAGACAACATACATGAAAAAATGGATGGATGTGGGAAGATGGTGAAAGATCCAATTGGTATGCTACTTCACCAATGTGACAAACCACCTTATAGGGACCATAAAAATGAGGATCTAACTTTTGACTAGACCTGGTATTTAAGGATAATTGTTTGTAAGGTTGTAGGTGTAAAAATACCATATCTCCTATATTGAATTATTTTTAAAATGGTGTGAGCCCTATTTTTGCTTCAAATAGTTCAAGGTATAGGTCAAATTATCCTTAAGAAGCTGAAACATAATTTTTCATTGTTGTAATAAATCATATAATTAGGTAAATTTGGAATATCCTATAACATGGTCTATGATTGATGGAGGTTTTTGACCATACAATGTTTCACATTGTGATATATTTAGGGAAAATGGTAAGAGGTATTGTACACAATTTTTATAACAACATCCATTAGACCCAATGATACTACTTGTATTAAGGAAAACAATAAAGGTAAGTACCCAAATATTTATTAACAATCTTTGTTTAATCATTGGATTGAGTGTGATATGAGGAGGATATAATCAAATTGGTACCACTAAGATGAAATTATTTCTTACAAAATTTTGTAATGAAGGTAGGTTCATGGTCACTCATAATGGTTTTGGATATATCATGTAACTTAAAAACATAACCGGGAAATAACTTGGCCACCTTACTTGTCAAATAGGGATGTTGTAATGCATAAAAATGAACATACTAGGAAAGGAAATCTACTACCAAAAATTTCACTATTTTGCCCTTTTATTAGGGAAATCCCTCAATGAAATCCATGGATATTGGCTTCTATTGATAGTTAGGGATAGAAAATGGTTGTAACAACCTAGGATATTTGACTATTTTCCCTTTGTTACATTTACATGCCTCACACTCATCCATAAATGTATTGATATTTTCTTTTGACCCTTTCCAAGAAAAATATTTTTTACCTACTAGTATGTTTTCAAGAATCCTAAGTATCTTGCCAAAGGATAATGTAATTCTTGGAAATCCTTTGACTTAATAGTCAAATATTGAGGAAGATAAGTACAATATTTTTAATGAAGCACTACATGAGAGTATGAGAAACAATAATGCAATGATGATCCGATTTTCATATCCTAAATTATTTGAGTAGTCTCTAAATTAGAAAACCAATCTTCTCAAAGCTGAGAAAGCCATTATGGAAAAAGACCAGATATGACATTGATAGCCACATCATTTTTGTATTTGTGAGATAAAGCATCAACCACCAGATTTTCCTTACCTTTCTTATATTCAATGACAAAATTATAACCCAAGTTTTTGGTCATCCATTTATTTTTTTCAAGGCATGAGAGACATTATACTAAGAAATGCTTCAGGCTATTATGGTTAGTCTTAATTATGAAATTACTACTCAACAAATAATGCCTCCATTTCTCTATGACATAAAAAACTATCATTTCCTTCTCATAAGTGGATAATCCTATATTATTGCCCAAAAGTTTCTAATTAAGGTAGGTTCATGGTCACTCATAATGATTTTGGGTATATCATGTAACTTAAAAACATAATCAAGAAATAACTTGGCCACCTTACTTGTCGAATAGGGATGGTGTAATGCATAAAAATGAGCATACTAGGAAAGGAAATCTACTACAAAAATTTTTCACTATTTTACCCTTTGATTAGGGAAGGCCCTCAATGAAATCCATGGATATGGGCTTCTATTGATAGTTAGGGATATAAAAGGGTTGTAACAATCTAGGATATTTGACTATTTTACCTTTGTTACATTTGCATGCCTCACACTCATCCATAAATGTATTGACATTTGCTTTTGACCCTTTCCAAGAAAAATATTTTTTACCTCCTAGTATGTTTTCAAGAATCCTAAGTATCTTGCCAAAGGATATGAATGTAATTCTTGGAAAACCTTTGACTTAATAGTCAAATATTGAGGAAGATAAGTACAATATTTTTAATGAAGCACTACATGAGAGTATGAGAAGCAATAATGCAATGATGATTCGATTTTCATATCCTAAATTATTTGAGTAGTCTCTAAATTAGAAAACCAATCTTCTCAAAGTTGAGAAAGCCATTATGGAAAAAGACCAGATATGACATTGATAGCCACATCATTTTTGTATTTTTGAGATAAAGCATCAACCACCAGATTTTCCTTACCTTTCTTATATTCAATGACAAAATTATAACCCAAGTGTTTGGTCATCCATTTATTTTTTTCAAGGCATGAGAGACACTATACTAAGAAACAATTCAGGCTATTATGGTTAGTCTTAATGATGAAATTACTACTCAAAAAATAATACCTCCATTTATCTATGATATATAAAACAAGTATCATTTCCTTCTCATAAGTGGATAATCCTAGATTATTGCCCAAAAGTTTCTAATTAAGGTAGGTTCATGTTCACTCATAATGGTTTTGGGTATATCATGTAACTTAAAAACATAATCAAGAAATAAATTGGCCACCTTACTTGTTGAATAGGGATGTTGTAATGCATAAAAATGAGCATACTAGGAAAGGAAATCTACTACTAAAAATTTTACTATTTTACCCTTTTATTAGGGAAGGCCCTCAATGAAATCCATGGATATGGGCTTCTATTCATAATTAGGGATAGACAAGGGTTGTAACAATGTAGTAGGTTTGACTATTTTCCCTTTGTTACATTTACATGCCTCACACTCATCCATAAATGTATTGACATTTGCTTTTGACCCTTTCCAAGAAAAATATTTTTTACCTCCTAGAATGTTTTCAATAATCCTAAGTATCTTGCCAAAGGATATGAATGTAATTCTTGGAAAGCCTTTGACTTAGTCAAATATTGAGGAAGATAAGTACAATATTTTTAATGAAGCTCTACATGAGAGTATGAGAAGAAATAATGCAATGATGATCCTATTTTCATATCCAAAATTATTTGAGTAGTCTCTAAATTAGAAAACCAATCTTCTCAAAGTTGAGAAAGCCATTATGAAAAAAGACCAGATATGATATTGATAGCCACATCATTTTTGTATTTGTGAGATAAAGCATCAACCACCAAATTTTCCTTACCTTTCTTATATTCAATGACAAAATTATAACCCAAGTGTTTGGTCATCCATTTATTTTTTTCAAGGCATGAGAGAAACTATACTAATAAATGCTTCAGGCTATTATGGTTAGTCTTAATGATGAAATTACTACTCAAAAAATAATGCCTCCATTTCTCTATGACATATAAAACGACTATCATTTCCTTCTCATAAGTGGATAGTCCTATTTTTTTGCCCAAACGTTGCTTACATTCAAATACCAATTGGTGACCATATTACATTAAAACAACTCCAATACATATGCATGAAGCATTACACTAAATGAAAAAAGTCTTGCTAAAATGAGGAGTGGCCAAAACTAGAGTGGAACACATGGCTTCTTTGAGGTCTTGGAGGGCTTGGGAAGCAGATTCAATCTAAGAAAAACCATCATTTTTGGTGAGTATGGTAAGCGGCATGATAATGTTGCTATAGTTGTAGATAAATTTTCTATAATAAACTAAGTCCTACAAATCCACATATTTTTTAAAGGATTTGGGAAAGGTCCAATATTGAATAGCATTGATTTTATTATGATCTACCTTGACTCCTTTGTGAGATACTATATATCCCAAATATATTTTTTCTTGGACCCCAAAGGCATATTTGGACCTTTTAAAAAATATTTTTTCCTTTTGTAATAGATGAACTCTCAATATGAAATAGATGATCCTCCCAATATTTTTTGTAAATTAAAATATCATAAAAAAATTACAACAAACTTATAGAGAAAAGGAGAAAAGATATGGTTCATGAGACTTTGAAAAGTGGAAGGAGCATTAGTGAGTCCAAAAGGCATGACTAGGAACTCATAGTGACCCTCATGTGTATAGAAAGTAGTCTTAGGGATATCCTCTTCTCTAACCCTAACTTGGTGAAAACAAAAATACAAGTATAGTTTAGTAAGTATTTTAGCACCATGCAATTCATCCAATAGATCATCTATAATAGGGATCGAAAACTTATATTTGATAGTTATCTTGTTAAGAGGACAAAAATTAGAATACATGTACCATGAATTATCCTTACATCGTACCATCATCACCAAAGAGGAATATGGACTAATTCTTGGATGGATGATTCCATGCTCTAACATTTCTTGGACCAACTTCTCAATTTTTGAATTTTGGGGTTGGGGGTAGCGATAAGGATGCACATTAGGAGTTTGACTTCCTAGAATTATATAGATGGTATGATCATGTGTGTGCTTAGGAGGTAGACATATTTGATCACAAAATAACTCCTCACAATGATCCACAATGTTTTTAATTTAAAAAAAAATTATCCAAAAGAGATGAATTTAAGGATTAAACCTCCATGCAATTGAATTGGGAAAAGAATCTAAGATCATCCTTCAATATTTTTTCCATGTAATGGGAACTAAATAACTTGGAGGAAGGGGGTTGAATTCCTTGGAGACAAATAACCCTTCCATTCTCTATCCACTTGATATATAAATTTTGTATATTAATAGTTAAATCATCGAGCTAAGATAGTCATTATGCTCCTAAGATAACATATGGATTTTCTAGGTTCGTACCAAAGATATTATCCACCCAAGTATAATATCCCATTTGGATGTTAACTCTAGCCATTAAACCCACACATTGAGAAGTACCCCCATTTGAAATTAAGACTTGATATTTATCCTAATTTGAAGTGCTGATATATAAGCCCGAGGATTTTTTTATCATACCATTTATAAAGTTATGTGTGGTACCAAAATAAATCAACATATTGAGACACTATCATTTGAAATTTTCCTTATATCTTGATAGTCTGGTAAGATTGTAAACCCATAAGTGCATGAGTAGAGAGATCCACAATATCATTCTATTATTCTACTTCACTTATGTTATTGTTGTCCTAATTCTATTATTTTCTCAAGCTGTAATGAATATTCATCCTCAAAAACTAATGTGTCTCCATATTCTAAGATAAATTTAGGATGCTCTTTATATGACTAATCTTGGGGATGGTGTTAATTATATTTGAAATAGAAAAATCAAGTGCAACACAATAAGGATGATAAGAGTTGAAATCATGTCTATATGAAGGACCAAAATCTTGGTGCTTTTATTCTACTACTAGAGCCATATGATAAGAGTATAAGGATTGTGCATGTTGAATACCTTCCATATTTTATCCTTAAGGCCATATAAAATGTAGAGACCATCACTATTAAACTCAATTGATGGGTATAGATGAGGAGAATTGTGAACTCGAATCAATAGTCTTTCATTGTTCATATTTGCTTAGTTTGCATAGGATGTACCTCATATGATATGGAAGGTCTATTGTAAAATATTTTAAGGAATAATTCGTTGAAATTAGGCCATAAAATAGGACCACCATGTTGGTGAAGCTACCATAACAACCATGGATAATATTGAGTACCTATCTTAGAAGTTGCTAATGTGACATCACCTATTTAAGGAATATGGTACAAATAGATAAGGCCTTTTATTTTGGTTGACCATACTTGAATGTTGACACATTTAAATATAGATATGTCGATGCAAGTAACCTTAAAATCATGATGGCATTCAAAAATACTAGAAGCACCACTTGTCAAGGAGTCTAAATTAGACGCAAATCTTCAGTGATAAGAGCTAAAATTTTGAGGATTATAACAAGGTGATTTATGTGAAAGAATATTAGTATTTTATTCTTGATGAATGGTCAAAGGTTGAGGCCTGATAGTTTGTTGTTACCCTTTATGCAAACTAGGGTCAATATTACTAGGAATATAAATATGACTTGAAGGGGTAGCGAGGGTAGGGTTAGTGGGAGGAGGAGAAGAAGAACCAAATGTGTTGGATGGGGGAGAATCCATGGAAGTTAAGTAAGAAAGAAGATGTTGATGGAAACTATTGATATTAAATGGAGTGTTGTGATGATTACCTAGATTTCTAGGTTAGCGCTTCTTTCTACTCATACACATATCCTCTAAAGCAACAATATGTTATAATCAACTATTGACTCATGTCCAACAAATATTATTAGTAGGTTTATTCATACACTCACAACGTAAAAAAAAAATACTTAAAATTATGTTTCTTTCAAGGATCCAATTACAAGATACTCTCATCTCCCTCCTCTTTTATATATATATATATATATATATATATATATATATATATATATATATATATATATATATATATATATATATATAGATATATATATATATATATATATATATATATATATATATATATATATATATAATCTATATATATATATATATATATATATATATATATATATATATATATATATATATATATATATATATATATATAGATTATATATATATATATATATATATATATATATATATAATCTATATATATATATATATATATATATATATAATCTATATATATATATATATATATATATATATATATATATAGATTATTAAATTTTTCTTTCTTTATTTCTTTTTAAAATAAAAAGTTTATAAATTATGGAGAAATGGTTTAAAAATGAGAAAGAGAGGGATTTAATCTATTTTTTTTAAATAAATGGGGGGTGTTTAATAGTAGGGGGATTTAATAATTAAAAAAAATTAAGTGTGAAAATGGGGTGAAGGATTTAATAATAATAATAAAATTGAAAAGGGAGGGTGTGTCTAATAAAAAAAATAAAATGTGAGATTGTGGAGACTTAGGGTAGGGGAAAATACAAGGGAATGGAATGAGTGGAGATGCAAAGTAGGAGAAAAATAATTAAAAATAATAATTAATATGTGAGGTTGTGGAGACGTGGGGTAGGGGAAAACACAAGGGAAAGAAATGCATGAAGATGAAAAGTGGGAGAAAACACATGGGAGTTGCATTGAATAATTTAGAAATCCTAATTAATATGAATAATTTAGAAAACCCTAATTAATATAAAGTAGGGAGGGAAGTTACATTGTATAATTAAAGAAAAAACCTAGTTAATTATTAATATAAAAGGGAGGGGAGTTGCACCAAATAATTAAAAAAATATTAATTAATTATAGGAAATCAAATGCACCTTTTTGGAAGAGACATTTTGAAAACCTTTGCTTCTTAAAAAATTGAAAACTTTATTTTTAGCACATCAAATATATTCATTAATTTCTACTAGTTTTGTAATTGTGCTCTAATGATGCCACATAAATATTTAATACCCACAACAACACTTCAACATTGAACTATTATTAACAACTTGTAAATAATAATAATTCATATTCAAATGCCATGAAAAATATGCAATTATCAAATACAAAAAGAAATCAATGCAATAGCAAATCCACAACCACTTGGAGAGGGCAAAGTCTCATAGCCACTTTGAGAGGGTGAAGTCTCATATGCACACCAAGGTGATTTAAATCCAAATTATACAATAATCTAGACTAATAAAATATTCTTATTAATTATAGATGAAATCAATTTATAAGTTAACCTTAATTCTTAAGGGTCAACTAACTAAATCTATGGCCTAAGATAATAATATAAATAATTAAATAACATGGATATATTGGGACCATTACAAATTAGCCTGGTCCTTGGGACCCTAGGTCATAGCCTCCTTAGATTTGAATTCTTTTGAATGAGCCTATATTTGTGTAGTTCCACCAAAATTATGTATTGCAATTTGAAAATGAACTAGTAGAGAAAACAACTAGTCAAGAGTAAGATTCTTTAGAGACTCCAAGAACATATAAACCATTAGGTTCAACATTTGAAAGGAGGAGATATACTATTATGGGTAATCTTAATCCTTTCTACATCATCTTTCCTTTTGCCTCTAGAGGATCCAATATCTACCCTCAAAGTATTGAATCTTGTAATAGAGTCCTCAATATTATCAAGTTCAACTAACTTAAGAGATTACAACTCCAATTACAAGTGACTTACTTCAAGAGTATTTACATTTATAAAACAATTATGTAGTTTTGACCATAATTTGATAGTGTCACTCTCATTTTTGATATGGAAAAGTAGCTCTAGTTCAATAAACAAGGAAAACAAACCTACAAAATCTTCTACCTTTTGATGTTAAGTTTCATCATCAAGAACAAATTATTTTTCATTCTAAAATATGCACCATAGGTTTTTACTTTGTAGTAGCCCAATCATATGAGCTGATCAAATATTATAGTTTGAACCATTAACGCAAGTAACCAAGGATTTATGGTCCATCGTACATAATATGATCCCTAACACTATAATAGGTCTATAAATTGATACCTCTAGTTATAGAACTAAAAAAAAAATGTAATTTAAAAAACAAAATAGGGGTTAAAAATGCTTCTATATGCAAAAGATATGGCTTCTAGAAGTTTTATCCTAATGGAATCCAAAAAATAAAAAAATAGAGCCTCTATTATTATGAACATGATATTTAATTAGATGCTCCCATGTGACATGCTCTGGTTTAACAATGCAATCCATTCATATTGTGCCACTTTAGCTATACGCCACCAATATAGATGTGACAGTTACAAAATTTTTATTGGTAGAGACCGTTTTAATATAAAAGTATAAAATATGCCATATGGAATCAAACCTTTGTTTATCCTATGCTTAACATGACATTTTAGCTATCATGCCAAGGAAATGGATGGGAAGAGGTAACCATAACTTACCTCCCATTTCTCCTTTCTACTATGAATATAAAAATGGTTAACTTATGGTTTGAAAATTGGACCTTGCATCCTTAGAACCATCCTAAAAACCATTGAGCCACTACAAATCAATGAAAAAAAGATTCCTCTATATATGAATGAACTGATGGCCTTACATGACAATAAATGTGGTTTTGATTCATGTCAAACCAACTACCTATAAATGACAACCATCAACTAGAATCATCATGCCACAACAGCAAATAAGCATGGTAGGAAAGCTTAAAATATAAGATGACCCAAAATGCATAGTCGAGGACTATGTTCACCAAGCAAAAGGGTCAAGTAGTAAATCAAACCTATATCATGATGTATGCTACACACTTGCATGTTGCACCCTAGTAATAATGGCATTTTTACCACATGGATAGAGGTATGTTCCTTCCCTACGAATAAGGGATTCACATACCCATAATGGTGCCAAGTCAAAGCAAGACATGCATAAATGGGGACCTACTTTACAATTCAAAAACTAACATCTTTTTTGTAGATTACTATTCATTCTTCAAAAAATAACATTCTAAGAATAAAAAACTAAGATCCAAAGTGATTCTTCAAAGAAGAATTTTTTTCTTTTATTATTTTCAAAAAAGTGTTCATGTAAAATCTTCTTTGTCTCTTTGTAAAAAAATGCTTATGAGAGATAGAAGAAAAAGGCATCCAAGCATTCAAAAGAAAAAAATAGAGGCAATAAAAAAACTCCTGTGTGACTAAATGAGGTAGCTCCATATTTTATTTGATCCCATATTGGAATTCACAATATATTTTAGAATCAACAAAAAAAAAAATACCCAAATGTTATATAGAAAGCATAAAAGGATAAAAAATAAAAGGAGTGACACAAGGATTTGGGGCTGCCCATAGGCACCATACATATCACTATAAAATTCATATATTACATTACAAAACACTCCCACAATCAAATGAGAAGTGTGGTGGTTATTTATAGGAATTCCAAAACCCAATTACATAATAAATTTTAATGTAAACCAACATAACAAAAGGGATTTAGGTTAATTACAAGTAAAAAATAGGGTTTAGCCATAACAAGGTTAACCATAGCCCATAGGGCTTACACAATAAAATATTATAAAATAATTTATATATTGTACAATGAAATACCATTAGGCCTATCAAATACATCACAAAATGTTGGCTCTTGGCCAGGAATCAAATTACAATTTCAATAGTATGTAACATTTGGAGATGCATCAATTTTTTAGAGATGCCCCAAATTACTATTTTTACTAGGATTAATAGTTTCTCATCCCATATGTATTAGTATTAAAATCTTAATTTGAATAGGATCCATGGGCTCCATTATGAATATATTTTGGCCTTGAGGAATTTAGATTTGTACTTTGTAAGAACCACATTGCACTCCTATAATTCACCAAATTGCTATGAAATTGATAAGTCTTATGAACTCATTTAGTGGCACTACTTTCCTAGGTTGTGGAATGTGTGGTGATTTTGGCACATTCCTTTTTCCCATATTATCATTCCTCTCATAATTTTAATTCATTTGAATGGAAATGCACTATTGTTATTAATATTTCTCATGCATTGATTGATCACACACTTTCCTTGCTACAATTTTAGTCATATTTACTTTTAATCCATTGTACTCTAAAACTTCACAATTTATTTTCATTCATTTTAATATTTACATTTACCTTTTATATTTTATTTTATGTAATTATATTATGTTAAATTAAAAATTAGCAAGCATAATGAACCTAAATTTGAAGGTTTGAAGAAGTTTTAAACCCTTCCATTAGTCTTTGTTGAAACCAATATCTATATATATATATATATATATATATATATATATATATATATATATATATAGAGAGAGAGAGAGAGAGAGAGAGAGAGGGGGGGGGGGAGAGAGATTTTAACTACAACGTTAATGCTTCTATGTACAATATATAACATCAATATTTTTATGTTAAAATTTATAATTATCTTAGAAAATATATTGTATGTTTTTCTACACTAAATAAATGGTAATTATTTTTACAAGTTTATAATATAGTGATAAGAGGTGGGGAGGACCCAGGTGTTGTAGGTGATTTGGAGAGGAGAGGGTAATCCTCCAAGGGAGGTCCCAGGTTCGAATCTCCACCCTACCAAAAAACTGAATTGGGTACCCAAAATCCAATTGATAATGCTGGTGCGAGCAAGGTCGGGTGCGACTCCCGGGTGACTTTGACGGTGTAAAAACCCCTGTTTGTGGTCTCTCAGACCAAGGCGGCCCGCAAGGGGTTTTTCGCTTAAAAAAAAAAAAAAGAGGTAGGGAGGAATGAACGGCAGAAGTATGGAACTAGAAAGTTGGGAATAATATGAATTGTAATGAGGCAATGAAGAAAAATATTATAACAATATATATCTTTCTAAAAGTAACCTCTTTGATGTCATTGCATGGAGGTAGAAAATGTGGTTTGTAAGAAGATCAACTATGATTATGGATACAATGATTAAAATATTACAAAAAATTTATAATCTCTAATTGAAATTATATAAAAGTATATTATAAAATATAATTGATTGGTAATTAAATAATTATTAACATCTCAATATTAATGATTTATGTAATTATTTTAAATTAAAGAAATCTAAAAACTAATTATTTAGTGCATTGTCATATTATATTAATTTTTTTGATGTATTTAATTCAAATTTATCAATTAAATGTTATATTAATAATAATTTGAGATGCTTAGCAATGTCATGGTGACATTAAGCATTCGTACTAGCAAGGAAGTACATGTTTATGTTATATTGCTTCTAAGTGGATGCTACAATAAATTAAACAATTTATCACTACTCTTAATAATATCATAATAATGTGAAGATAAAATGATTAAAAATATTGATTTAATTCTACTATACTATATGTGACATTACATCCTAAGAATATAATAGTGTACTAGTGTCCTAACATAATATTTTTGTTTTTGAAAAAATATTATATTCTCACAAGATTATTTACATGTTGGGATGGTACTCCTATGTTGGCAATTTTGGGTACTTTGGGTACATTGCTTTTGCTCAAATGTATAAGTTGTCATTGATGTCAAAAGGCATTTTTGTGTTGATATCAAAAGAGTGTGATGTCAAGAATATCTTGAGAAGCTTCATTATGTTAAAGGGTTTTTATTAAAACCATGGTGACAAGGCTAAAGGTTTTTCTTAAAACCATTTGGACTCATTAAGGGTTTTTATTAAAACCAAGCTTAACTTAATGCAAAGGTCCATGTTTATTATTAATAATTAAATTAACTCAAACCTTTGTCAAAGGTCCAAGTTTAATTTATTATTAATAAAATAATAATAATTATTATTTTAATTATTATTAAAGGGTCTTTCAACCCTTAAGCGACGGAAGAAACAAGAATTCTTTCGCCGATATGTTGCCATCGTTGGAGGAGCGCCGACGTCAAACAGTTAAGGAAAAATGGCTATATAAGTTGGCATGATTTTCAAAAGTGAGCACCTCCGATTAATGTTGATATCTGCGATTTGTGGCTACTCTGTTTTAGTTCGATTTGCGCTTGGCATCTACGATTTGCATTTGCTCTATTTCGTTCGATTTGCGCTTGGCATCTGTGATTTGCATTTGCTCTATTTCGTTCGATTTGTGCTTGGCATCTATGATTTGCATTTGCTCTATTTCGTTCGATTTGCGCTTGGCGTCTGTGATTTGCATTTGTTCTATTTCCTTCGAACAACGCTTGGTGTCTTCGAGTTGAGCTTGCTCTATGTTTTCGAATCTCCGATTGACGTCTTTGAAATCGTGCTTATTCTGTGTCTTGGAGACTATGCTTGGCAAACTCGGATTTGAGCTTGGGCTGCATCCTTACCTTTTTGCTTGATGGCAGTGGATTGTTTGCATGCGGTTTGTGGAAGACGTTTACATTTTCCAGATTCTTGGCGTCAAAGGAAGATAAAAGAGAGGGCAGCGGTGTATTACTTCATTGGGCACTTGTGACCCAACGGCGGTGGCATTTAAGCGAAAGCGCTAGAAGGCAGAGGTGCCGAGTTCGATTCTCTTCATTGATAATTTTTCTTTTGGTCACGGTGTGCAAAGGATGGTGGCTGTGAATGCGCGGGAGGTATAAGGTTAAGGTATCATAATTTTTTTTGACATTGTTTTATTGATGTTTAATGTTTATGTGGAGTAATAAGGTGTAAAGAGGTTTTACTTTGTATGTTATTGTACTTTGGTGGTTTTTACTAAGTTGGAGAAATAAGGTGTTATATTTGGATCTTTATTATTGTGTATTATTGTATAGTTGCTAACTCTAATTGGTGGCAAATTGAGAGTTAGTGTTGTGACAGATTTTGAGTTCTCCTTCTTCATCAAAGTAAAGGTATGGGCAACTTCTTCCATGTATGTTGTTTATGGTATATTTTCTGAAATTGAGTTTGGAGTGAAAAGGTTGTCTACTAGGTATTTTTGGTGTAAATCTTATTTTCTGGATATTGAAGATTGTTTATGCATTAAAGTCATTGATGAATTTTTGGGTGAATGCATAATTCTGGTTGAGTAAGAGGAAGCATTTTTGCACTAGGGTTTATGTTAGTAAGTCTTGCTACTTGCATTGAGATGATGAAACCCTAGTTGTTGGTAAAAAGAATATAAGTATCATTGTTATATGAGATATTGCATGTTTGGCAATTGTTGGGTTGTGTTTCATATTCTTGAGAAAAGCATACTACATCTATCTTATTCTTTTGAGATTGAGATTGAGTTTGAGATTGAGATTGGGAGTTAAGTATAGAACATATTGGGTCTCTAACAATTCTCTTTATGTTTCTATGAGATTTGAGATTGAGATTGGGAGTTAAGTATAGAACATATTGAGTCTCTAACAATTCTCTTTATGCTTCTATGAGGTTTATGAATCACATTGGGTCTCTAACAATTCTCTTTGTGGGTTCATGCTAAGCAAGTTTTTCTTGGTGAGCTTGTTGAGGTTTTGGACAGGTTCCAGTGGGGACTTGTGAGCAGGTTGTGGACAGGTTTCGGTGGGGACTTGTGAGCAGATTTGGACAGGTCCTAGCAGAGGACTTGTGAGCTGAGTTTTTGAGAGTTCTATCAGAGAACTTGAGGACAGAGGTACATTGGTTCTTTGAGAAGAACCTGAGGATAGATTTGGCAAGTCTTTGAGAAGGCTTGTGTGTAGAGGATTGATTTGTTCAAAGAGTTGGATAGATCTGACAGACAGAGGAAGACTTGTACTAGACCGACTGACTGTGTTTGGTACAGGTAGCTGAGCTGTTGTGGACGTGATCATAGAAGGCAGAGGTCTCTTAGGCTAAGCATTGAGGACAGGAGGTCTTCGGTGGAAAGGAGTTCCACGTGCTTGGCAAGAGGTAGAGGCGGTTGATCTTCTAAGGGATCATTTCTAGAGTAGAGGGGAAGGTATTCTCCTTTGAGGAGAGGCTCATAAATTTAGATTAGGGGAAGGTGTCTCCTTTGGGCCGAGGCTCATAAACATTGTAATTGGGAAGGTTTCCCAAAGAACTTTGAGATAACTTTTAGAGAAAAGTTTTGTGGACGTAGCCCTGGCATTCTGGGTGAACCACGTTAAAATTGGTGTCACTTTGTGGATGATATTGTGCATTGTTTTGATATTGCTTTGGGTATATTGCTTTACTATTTTGAAGTATAAAGGAAAAAGTAAAAAGAGGTCTTATCCTGTTCACCCCCCTCTCAGTATAAGCTTGTGTTCTTCAATTGGTATCGGAGCAGGTGCCTTCGAAAAGTTTAACAGCTTGAAGGAAAAGCTAGTAAAGAACACAATGGATCATTCAAGTGGCAATGCAGCACCTATTCTTGATGGGTCAGATTTTGGTCTTTGGAGTGCAAGGATGAAGGTTCATCTAATGGCACTTGGGAATGAGGTTTGGGAAGTGATTGAAGATGAGTACACTATTCCTGAACTTGGTCCTAATACTAAAGAAGAAAGGCTCCTACATCACAACAATTCAAAAGCAATGAATGCAATCCTGAAAGGCTTATAGAAAGCGGATCTCACCAAAGTGATTCAACTGCAAGACAGCTAGTGAAATGTGGAATCGGTTGAAGGTGGTTCATACAGGTGATACAAATGTCGGAAAGGCCAAGTTGAGACACTTCAAAGGTATGTTTGAACAACTCAAGATGAATGATGATGAAAATATTAGTGACTACATGCTTCGTATGGATGAGGTTGTTAACTCCATGAAAGACTTAGGTCTTGAGCTTGCTGAAAATGATGTTTGTGATAAGATTTTAAGATCTCTTCCTAATAGATTTAGTGAAAATATTTCTGCTATTGAGGAAGCTAAAGATTTGGATAAGTTGAAAAAGGATGAGCTCCATAGTATACTTGCAGCATTTGAGTTAAGAACTCAAGTGAAAGTTGATGTCAAGAAGGAGGCGACTTTCAAGGCTACCAAGAAATCCAAAGGTAAACAGTTTCAAGAGAGTGATGAGTCTTCTAGTGATGAAGAGGCATATTACAGACAGAAAGGCAAGTTCTCTAGAAAGCACAAAAATATGAAAAACGTAAGATGTTTCAATTGTGGAAAGTTTGGTCATTATGCTACTGACTGTATTGTTGCCAAGGATGAAAGTGATGAAGATAAACAGGACTGTAAGAGCAAGGATTCTGAAAAGCACAAGCATCATAGGAAAAACAAAGATGAGCACAACAATCAAGGAAAGAGGTATTCTCACAAACACAAGAAGAGTTTCTACCTAGACAAAGCAAGTAAGTGTTCTAGTAGTGATAGTGAAAGTTCTTCAAGTGATAATGAAAATGAGATGTTGTTCATATCCGAAAAAGAGGAAGAACCAAAACATAGATTCATTATCATGAAATGTCTTAGATGTGGAAATTTTGGTCACCTTGAGGATGATTGCACAAATAATGATTTGGTTTCTAGTATGTATGAGGATGCTTCAGAAAACTATAAGGAAGATGCATGTATGGTTTTTGAAAAGGGTAGCACCTCTAGTGATAAGAAATCTGAAAAATGCTTTGATGATTCTAAAAGCAAACATATAGAGGAAGGTGAAGTAGATCTTAAAGGTGAACTTATTAGTGCTCTTAGTGCTTTGAAAAAGGAAAGAAAGAAGAATGCTAGACTCAAGGATAAGTTGGATGAATGTTGTATGGAGAGAGATGATCTTATAGAAAGTCTTGACTTCTCTATAGCTAAGACACAAGAACTCAAGGATGAGTTAGAGTCTAAGGTTCTTGAGTATAGTGAGTTAGAACAGAAAATGGCTTCTTTGAAAGAGGAAACTAAAGGGTACAAGGATAAGCTTCACGGGTTTCAAGATAGCTCCAAAAAGGTTAAGTCTCTCATCAAAGGTCAAAGAAAGACAACAGATAAAACAGGCCTTGGTTTTGTTAAGCCTCACAAGGAACAAGTTGGAGAGTCTAGTAAGAGACTCCAAAAGGAAGAGAGTTCTGATGAGGAAAGTATTTCAGATCATGAGTCCTTGAATGATAGATGCACAGAAATAGAAAACAGAATTCAGAATGAGAAGAAGAAGTTTTCAGAGCCTAAGAGGTCAAATAAAGGGAAGTTTCAAGGCAGATGTTTTGCTTGTCACAGGTTTGGTCACACAGCTTCACATTGCATGGCTCAAGTGAAGAAGGTAAATGACAGTTTCAGAGGTGGTAATTTCTTTCAAGGGTATTGCTACTCTTGTCAACGAGTTTGGGCACAAGGCAGTTTATTGCAAGGCAAATATCAGGAACAGGTTTGATCAAAATAGGTTTGGTCAACAAAGGTTTGGTCAGAACAGGTTTGGTCAGAACAGGTTTGGTCAAAATAGGTTTGGTCAGAACAGGTTTGGTCAAAACTGGTGGATTCAAAGAATAGGTATGCCTAAAAGAAATAACATTGTTACTTGTTATAAGTGCAACAATGAAGGTCACACAGTCAGACAGTGTAGAGCTGAAATTCTAGAATACAGGAACAAGAACAGTGGCATGATCAGGTCCAAGGATCAAGGCATGGATAAAAATAGGGATGAGAACAAGAACAAGAACAGTGACAGGAACAGGAATATGGACAAAGAATTCAAGAGAAGGCCCGACAAGGAAGTTATAGACGCTGATGATGATCAGTGCCTAATGGGAGTTTTACTCCCACCCCAGAATTAATCACCTCATCAGGAGGTGGGGGAGGGACTAAGCTAAGAGGCTAATTCTTAGTCCCGAGCCCCAAAGGTGGCCCTTTGCCATTGATGACAAAGGGGGAGAGATATGAGTAAGGGGGAGAGCTTCAAAGTGAAGAGGAAAGCTTCAATTCAGGGGAAGCAAAACTTCAAAGGAAGATTCTCAGTTGTTAGCACGGTTGGTTTCAGTTGGTTTCAATTTTGGCTCTTGAGAAGTGTTTTCAGTAAAGGTTTGCCATCAATGACAAAGGGGGAGATTGTTGGCAATTTTGGGTACTTTGGGTACATTGCCTTTGCTCAAATGTATAAGTTGTCATTGATGTCAAAAGGCATTTTTGTGTTGATATCAAAAGAGTGTGATGTCAAGAATATCTTGAGAAGCTTCATTATGTTAAAGGGTTTTTATTAAAACCATGGTGACAAGGCTAAAGGTTTTTCTTAAAACCATTTGGACTCATTAAGGGTTTTTATTAAAACCAAGCTTAACTTAATGCAAAGGTCCATGTTTATTATTAATAATTAAATTAACTCAAACCTTTGTCAAAGGTCCAAGTTTAATTTATTATTAATAAAATAATAATAATTATTATTTTAATTATTATTAAAGGGTCTTTCAACCCTTAAGCGACGGAAGAAACAAGAATTCTTTCGCCGATATGTTGCCATCGTTGGAGGAGCGCCGACGTCAAACAGTTAAGGAAAAATGGCTATATAAGTTGGCATGATTTTCAAAAGTGAGCACCTCCGATTAATGTTGATATCTACGATTTGTGGCTACTCTGTTTTAGTTCGATTTGCGCTTGGCATCTATGATTTGCATTTGCTCTATTTCGTTCGATTTGCGCTTGGCATCTACGATTTGCATTTGCTCTATTTCGTTCGATTTGCGCTTGGCGTCTGTGATTTGCATTTGCACTATTTCGTTCGATTTGCGCTTGGCGTCTGTGATTTGCATTTGTTCTATTTCCTTCGAACAACGCTTGGTGTCTTCGAGTTGAGCTTGCTCTGTGTTTTCGAATCTCCGATTGACGTCTTTGAAATCGTGCTTATTCTGTGTCTTGGAGACTATGCTCGGCAAACTCGGATTTGAGCTTGGGCTGCATCCTTACCTTTTTGCTTGACGGCAGTGGATTGTTTGCATGCGGTTTGTGGAAGACGTTTACGTTTTCCAGATTCTTGGCATCAAAGGAAGATAAAAGAGAGGGCAGCGGTGTATTACTTCGTTGGGCACTTGTGACCCAACGACGGTGGCATTTAAGCGAAAGCGCTAGAAGGCAGAGGTGCCGAGTTCGATTCTCTTCGTTGATAATTTTTCTTTTGGTCGCGGTGTGCAAAGGATGGTGGCTATGAATGCGCGGGAGGTATAAGGTTAAGGTATCATATTTGTTTTTGACATTGTTTTATTGATGTTTAATGTTTATGTGGAGTAATAAGGTGTAAAGAGGTTTTACTTTGTATGTTATTGTACTTTGGTGGTTTTTACTAAGTTGGAGAAATAAGGTGTTATATTTGGATCTTTATTATTGTGTATTATTGTATAGTTGCTAACTCTAATTGGTGGCAAATTGAGAGTTAGTGTTGTGACAGATTTTGAGTTCTCCTTCTTCATCAAAGTAAAGGTATGGGCAACTTCTTCCATGTATGTTGTTTATGGTATATTTTCTGAAATTGAGTTTGGAGTGAAAAGGTTGTCTACTAGGTATTCTTTGGTGTAAATCTTATTTTCTGGATATTGAAGATTGTTTATGCATTAAAGTCATTGATGAATTTTTGGGTGAATGCATAATTCTGGTTGAGTAAGAGGAAGCATTTTTGCACTAGGGTTTATGTTAGTAAGTCTTGCTACTTGCATTGAGATGATGAAACCCTAGTTGTTGGTAAAAAGAATATAAGTATCATTGTTATATGAGATATTGCATGTTTGGCAATTGTTGGGTTGTGTTTCATATTCTTGAGAAAAGCATACTACATCTATCTTATTCTTTTGAGATTGAGATTGAGTTGAGATTGAGATTGTTTTGAGATTGAGATTGGGAGTTAAGTATAGAACATATTGGGTCTCTAACAATTCTCTTTATGTTTCTATGAGATTTGAGATTGAGATTGGGAGTTAAGTATAGAACATATTGAGTCTCTAACAATTCTCTTTATGCTTCTATGAGGTTTATGAATCACATTGGGTCTCTAACAATTCTCTTTGTGGGTTCATGCTAAGCAAGTTTTTCTTGGTGAGCTTGTTGAGGTTTTGGACAGGTTCCAGTGGGGACTTGTGAGCAGGTTTTGGACAGGTTCCGGTGGGGACTTGTGAGCAGATTTGGACAGGTCCTAGCAGAGGACTTGTGAGCTGAGTTTTTGAGAGTTCTATCAGAGAACTTGAGGATAGAGGTACATTGGTTCTTTGAGAAGAACCTGAGGACAGATTTGGCAAGTCTTTGAGAAGGCTTGTGTGCAGAGGATTGATTTGTTCAAAGAGTTGGACAGATCTACGAGACAGAGGAAGACTTGTACTAGACCGACTGACTGTGTTTGGTACAGGTAGCTGAGCTGCTGTGGACGTGATCATAGAAGGCAGAGGTCTCTTAGGCTAAGCATTGAGGACAGGAGGTCTTCGGTGGAAAGGAGTTCCACGTGCTGGCAAGAGGTAGAGGCAGTTGATCTTCGAGGGATCATTTCCAGAGCAGAGGGGAAGGTATCTCCTTTGAGCAGAGGCTCATAAATTCAGATTGGGGGAAGGTGTCTCCTTTGGGCCGAGGCTCATAAACATTGTAATTGGGAAGGTTTCCCAAAGAACTTTGAGATAACTTTTAGAGAAAATTTTTGTGGACGTAGCCCAGGCATTCTGGGTGAACCACGTTAAAATTGGTGTCACTTTGTGGATGATATTGTGCATTGTTTTGATATTGCTTTGGGTATATTGCTTTACTATTTTGAAGTATAAAGGAAAAAGTAAAAAGAGGTCTTATACTGTTCACCCCCCCTCTCAGTATAAGCTTGTGTTCTTCATCCTACAAGCCTTAGCCAACAAGAGCACCCATTTCCCCTTTTTTTTTTCTTTTCCAAAAAATTCCATCATTCTAAATATTGGAACCTAAGAGCTAACCACTCTTGGTTACAAAAATAAAAGAAGGCCTACAAAGGATCCACACCTCATAAATCGTGTATATGTGTTGGTTTTCAAAATTAGGCAAGCACTAGGTTTGCTCACCAACCTACGTAATCCTATTATCCTTGATAGCCATGCCACTATACCACTAAATCCCTACCTCATTTTTAGAACTTATTTTAGAAAAGAACTCTATCACTCTATTTAGATCTCTTCCCACATAATTCAGGATCACATCATCTAATTAAATCCATAACTACTTAATTTGTATGACAAAAATCCTCAATGTCCACATCTCCAAAATAAAAGTTCCTTATTCAATCCAAAGATCCTATCAAGATTTATAAATTTGGTTCTATGATTATCCTCCTATGACCCTATTTTACCATCCAAAGAGAGGTATATTTGATAGCTAAGGCTTATGTTTCATGTTCATGACATTTCTGATGCCCTATAGTTTCCAATAGAGCATTATCCCAACATGATTCTTGCATACTACTCCAATTGTAGCACTTCGTAGATTACCTTTTGTAGTTTCATTAGTGTTAATTTTAATCTAGACTTTAGAGAGTGCCTTCCAATTGGATTTGTCCAACCTCTCCCACACTTTATTTTTCTCCTCCATCATACCTATATTAGCTTGAGTTTTCTCTTTAGAAAACACTACCACAATTTATATTATATTTCTCCAAATGACTACATTAGATTTCTTTAGGGGCAAGTTATTTAGTTACTTCATGCAATGTAAGAAATGCACAAGTGTTCATGTGCAAGTTGTAAATGTGCAAGGTACTTGTACAACTAGATAGAGTGTTGCTAAGTATCATATATTGCCTATATAAGGATGGCCTCATTGTTAGAATAGACAAGCAAGGAGAGTTTTGGTGACACTGTATCTTAGGAAACTTAGTAGGTAGTTCAATTCTACATGGATCACCATACATTGGTGATCGATGCAATGTAGTCCAGTAGCTATATTGATAAAGTGCTCATTTCCTCCATAACTATATTGTAATCATTTATATATCATTTATGTTTTTTGTATATCTTAGTCATCTTGGAGATTTACTTTTTTTAATATTATTCTACATCTCATGAATATTATCTCCTTGGGATATTATATCAAAATATAACAGGTAGAAATTTTAGAATTGTAATTGATAGTGGTGTGATAGCTTTTTTTCCACTATAATAATTAAAGATATACTAGAAAGGCCAAGAATATTTGCACATGGGTGGAAGGTCAAGTATAACTCAGGTCAGACCTACTATGTAGACTAGTGTTACGCTATGATTGAAAATATCTTACCTAGTGGTATAACTGTAGGTTACCTTTATGTGGCACTGCTACATTCTTTTGATGTAGTCCTAGGAACGGATTTGTCGCAATCACATAAGGCCATAATCAACTATCGAGATAGATGGATTGAATACTTAGAATATAGCTAGAAGGTACAGAGGGTGTATAACATACAAGGGGCTTTTCGATCCCACATCCTTTCTGTAATGCAACTTAATAAGGCAATGGAAAGAGGAAGAATAGTTTTTATAGTGAAACTAAATGAAATAGAAGAAGAAAGGAAGGAAGAGGAGTTTGAAAAATACCTAGTTCTCCAGGAGTTCAAAGATGTATTTCTAGAGGAATTACCTAGGTTACCACCTAAAAGTGAATTTGATTTCACAATTGATCTTCAACCTAGAACATAGCCTATTCATAGGGCTCCTTACAAAATGAATCTGGTTGAGATGCAAGAGCTAAAGGTGTAGTTACAAATATTACTAGAGGAAGGATTAATTAGACCAAGCGTGTCACTTTAAGGTGCACCAATTCTGTTCGTCAAGAAAAATGATGGTTTCTTATGACTATGTATATATTACAAGATGTTGAACAATGTAACCATTAAAAATAGATATCCATTACCCAGAATCGAGGACCTCTTCGATCAACTTAAAGATGCCACTATTTTCTCAAAAATTGATTTAAAGTTAGGATACCACCAGTTGAGGATATAAGAAGAGGATACTTGTAAGATAGTCTTTAAATATTGTTATGGACATTATGAGTTTATTGTCTCCCTTTTAGTCTATCCAATGCTCCAAAAACATTTATGAATTTAATGAATAGCATCTTCAGGAAGTTTTTGGACCAATTTGTTCTTGTGTTCCTAGATGATATTTTTATATATTCTTGTAATAATTCAAAGCATGACAGACACCTTAAGATAGTTTTGGATTTGCTAAGGAAGAATAAGTTGTACGAAAATTTATCAAAATATGAATTTTATGTGTCAAAAGTGTAATACTTGGAGCACATTGTATCAACAGAGGGGATTACAATAGGTATTAAGAAAATAGAAGCTATATTGAATTGGATACCACCAACCAATGTGATAGAAGTTTAGAGTTTTATAGGTTTGACTGGATATTACAGGTATTATATAAAGGACTACACCAAGATAACCACTCCAATAACTAACCTTAAGAGGAAGGGAAATGAATTCAATTGGATAGATAAATGTGAGGGAGCATTCGATCTTCTCAAATAAAGACTCAATATCTCTCCTATACTAAAGGTACCAGAAACTTGGGGTAGTTTTTTGTATGTATAGATGCATCATTGGAAGGCTTGGGAGGAGTGCTCTCACAAGATGAAGTAGTAATAGCTTACAGGTCTAGGAAATTGAAATGACATAACATCAATTATGTAATCCATGACCTGGAATTTGTAGCAATGGTTTTTGCTCTCAAAACTTGATGACACTATTTGATAGGGAGACACTTTAAGTTGAGAACATACCATCAAAGTTTGAAGTACATGTTTACTCAACCTTTGCTAAATTTCAGGCAGAGAAGGTGGATGGAATTTATCATTGAATATGATTTTAGAATATAATACATCAAAGGGAAGAAAAATAAGATTGCTAATGCACTTAGGAGGAGGATATATATAATTGTTTTATCTTGCATCCATGTAGACTTGATGGAAAAAGCTAAGGAAATACAACAATAGGATGTATTTTATAATCAAAGCTAGGAAATAATGAAAAGAAAACCCAATGAAAGAAGGATTTCAACATCACGGATGGCTTCTTGTGCTTTAAGGATAGGGTAGTAATCCCTAAGGCTAGTGATTTGAGAAAAATGATCATAAATGAAGCTCATAAACCTCCATATTATACTCACCCAAGAGGGGAAAAAATGAGATAGAATATGAAGAAAACCTTCTACTGGCTAGGTATGAAGAGGGACATAACTAAATTTTTCACCCAATATATTGAATGCTAGAAATTAAAGGTAGAAAATAGACATCCTATAGGACTATTATACCCTCATGAGGTACCAATGTAGAAATGGAAGGTAATTTTGATGAATTTTATTATAGGGATGCCAAAAACTAGATTCCAACATGTTGTAAACCTAGTTGTGGTCGATAGAATGACCAAGGCTATGCAGTTTATACTTGGGAATACCAAGTATTATGTTGTGGTTGTGGCCAAAAAATTTCCCAAGGAAATATTCAGGCTTCATGGTTTTATGGAAGTGATCATTTCAGATAGAGACTCGAGATTTACATCCAAGTTTGGTAGGCCTTACATCCTACCATTAATAGTAGCTTAACCATTATTTCAATTTATCACCCAAATAATGATGAGAAAATAAAAGAGTTAACCAAGTTTTAGAGGATATGCTTCATATGTATTGTATAGATCAAAAAAATGATGGGAGGATTACCTACACTTGGTAGAATTTTCCTACAATGGTCACCATCCAATTTTTGGCATGACACCATTTGAAGCTCTAATGGCAGGAGATATAAGATACCATTATCTTGGGATAATCCATAGGATAATATTGTACTTGGACAAAATATGATTAAATAAATGGAACAAAAATTAAGTATAATCATATAAATACTTAAGGAAGCTATGGATCGTTAGAAAAGTTATGTCGACCTTAAGAGGTCGCCAAGAGAGTTTACTATGGGTGACAAAGTGTTTTTGAGGGTGAGACCAAATAAGAGTGATATTAGATCTAAAAAACTTGATCCACATTTTGTTAGACCCTTAAAAATTATAGAAAAGACCAACCGTGTGGCATATCAACTTGCCTTACCATCCAATCTATCAAATATTTATGAAACCTTTCACATTTCATTGGTTAGAAAATATATAGCTAATACTGATCATGTGTGGGACTTTTATAAACTACATATGGTGGATCCAAAGGCTATAGAGGTTTGACTAGTAAAAATCCTTGAGTTTTATTCCAAATCAATGAGGAAAGGAACATAGAGAAATGCAAATTCTAGTGGGACCGTTACTTCAAGGGGATTGCTACTTGGGATAAAGTGACAGATATGCAAAGACACTTTCCATTCTTGTTTGAAAACAATATGTAATTGTTATTTTATGTTTTAACTACTTAAAACATGGAGGAATTTGTTAAGCCTAAGAAGGGTAGGATGTCATGACCTTCCCTTGTCTGATTTTTCTCTAGATAGATTCATGTTTGACTATGATGCTAGTAGATGGAATAAATGATGGATGTTGTGCTTTTTTTTGCAATTTTTTTTTAAATAGAAATATAATGTATCATGTTGAGTAAATTATGTGATGAATTATATAACAAATAATAAAACAACATAGATAGAAGCTTGCTATATAGCAATACATCATGACTTACATAGAAAAAATAATTGGTGGAATTTTGGTTGCTATTGATATTTTTTCTTATTGTGATTTCAATTACATAAATCCTATTTAAGGAAAAGATTTCTTGGGTTTTAAAAGAACTTAATTACTAAAAGTAATTAATGTATATATTTATGTATATATATATATATACATCAATCTGAAGATGTAGACTTGTTGGTCTTGTTTCCTTTAAAAAGAGAAGTCGCTAAGGACATATATTTCTTTATTAATGATAGTTCCTTATTAAGCTTACTTGTTTTCTATTTAGCATGAAAAGAAAAATTAATTTAGAGATATTCATATTTATATTCCCTTTCAAGTGTTGGGTTTATTAAATAAAATAAGTTGGTGACTATCTGATGGTGTCATTAAGATATTATCCAGTTCATTGATTTTTCTAAATTGTGAAACAATAGAAGAGTTGTTTAAAAGTCACTTGGGTTTAGAAACCACATGAAGAGGTTATCCTATTTGGATGTGTTTATGCTCACCCACATACTTCGATGAGAGGGTAGTGTGTGAGCATTGCTTTTATAAATGCTTGTTCCTCAATGGATGCTGGGGGAAATTGAGCAATGGAATGAGGGTAGAATTCCAGATGGATACAAGGAGTAATAAGGAGAGAAGGAATCAAGAAAATAGGAAATGTCATGACCCTCCCTAGAGGACTATATGGCACAAAGAAACAATGTATTAACCTATGATGTGGTGATACTTAGTTTGAACAATTGAACCAACTATATGATGTTTAGTTGATTTATAAGGGCGTGTTATCGCTAACATATTGCCAAGTGTGCAGGATCAGGTACACTCATAGGTGGAGAAGGTAGAAGCATCCACCAAAAACGAGGGTACCTAAGATCAGGGGAAATGATGATTAAGGTACTCAGAGGTAACATGGATAGATACCTTCATATAGGCATGCATTGTTGGAAGGGATAATCATCGATGACTGATCACCTTGAGCTTTAAGTTGATAGCCTAGTAGCTATCATAAAATATTTGGCTAAGATAGGTGATTGGGTTGATGGAAAGATTCCCTCTTTGTTGTTTTATAAATTTATTTGCTCTCTACTGCATCATGGCTTGGGTAGCTTAATGTTGGGATTTCTATAGGAGAACAACTGCAAAATGTATGTGGATGCATAAAGTAGACTATCATGTTGAAGTGAAAGTAGAGCATCATTCTTATGAAGAAAAGCAAATTAAATTTATATGCTAAATGAAGATTCATTTAAATTAATTAATGAGGTTTTAATTTAATAATGATTGATTTATTTTGAGCTCATTAGTAAACTTCATTTTAATTAATAAATGAGAGTTCATTTAAATTAATTAAAGGTGTTCACTTTAATGATATTGGAAAATTCATTAAAAGACTTTAATTAATTGAAATAAATGAAAAAAAATCCATTTAAGAAATAGATATCTTTTATTTTAAAGAAAGAGCAATTATGAAATTGTTTAAATAAAAGAAATATATTTTAATGGTGATAAATATCATGTAAATGATATTTTATTTAAAAAGGTACCATTCTTCATTTTAAAAATATAAATATCCCTTTCCCCTATATAGTGTAACCTATGAAAATAATCTAGGGGGCTACTAAGTTCCAAAGATGGAAATTATAGGAAAGAGGACTCCTTGCCACCAGAGGATAAGGGATGAAGCATTGAAGAAAGGGGGCTCGAGGTTGGGCTCAAGGTTCGAGAAGGGATGGCGGATGGGCCACCTAGAGCAAGGAAGCACGTAAGGTGCAAGTAAGGAAAAAGGAAAAGAGGAAAGAGTGGAAGGAGGAGGACGAAGGGAGGACGAAGGGAGGACGGAGGAGACATAGACCAGGGACCGAGGAAAAGAGAGGAACGCACCACAAGCAAAGGGGAGAGGCAGCCAAGACACCACCAGATTCCATTTCCATAGAAGTATTAAGGTTGGAGTGTTTTAAACTTTAAATCTATTTTTACATGCATTGGTATGGTGAATGTCTTAGTTCAAAACCTGGTTATACTCCCCCTATAGCATGAAAATCCATTGGAAAATATTGGAAACCACCTACATCTAAGTCTAGAAAGCCACTGTGTGTTTAGAGGAAGCATTGTGTGCATATTTGAAGCCACTGTGTGTTTAGAGGAAGCATTATGTACGTATTTGAAGCCACTATGTGTTTAGAGAGCATTGTGTGCATATTTGAAGCTATTATGTGTTTAGAGAGAGCATTGTGTGTGTTTGAAAAACACTGCACGTTGGAGAGCGTTGTGTGTTGAAGAGAGTGATGTGTGCATGATTGAGGCACTATGTGTTTAGAGAAAGCATTGTGTATGTTTGAGGCACTATGTGTTGAAGAGAGAGAGCATTATGAGTGTTTGAGGGCACTACATGTCTAAGAGCATTGTGGGAGTTCGAGAGCATCGTGTTCCAAGAGAGGGAACCCTATTTTAGAGACATCTATTGTAGTGGGAAAACCACCCATACTCCAAGAAAGAGCATTGCATTTGGGAGTACCGCCTATAGGGAAAATCACATGTGGTTAGAGAGAGGGTTGAGTTTAGAAAATATTGCTTATAGCATAAAACCATCCACCTCTATGGGGAAACTCTGTTGCTACGTAAGCTTAGTGGCGATAGAAGTGAAAACATAGCACTTGGTTCTACTTTATTTGAACTCTAGTTTTGGCAGTCCTTTAATATTTCTACAGAGGTTGTTCTACATCCGCCATGAAGGGTGTTAGCCTTTGGTTGTAGAACTTGGATTAGAAAGGTTTACCATGAAATTGTAATTAAAATGAGACCTTTGATTTATATGAAATATATTGGAGGATTTTAATTAAACTGAAACCTTTGATTTATATGAAATATATTGGAGGATTTTAATTAAACTGAAACCTTTGATTTATATGAAATATATTGGAGGATTTTAATTAAACTGAAACCTTTGATTTATATGAAATATATTGGAGGATTTTAATTAAACTAAAACCTTTGATTAATATGAAATATATTAGGAGATTTTAATTAAAAAGGAACCTTTGATTAATGTTGATTATCTTAGGAGATTTTAATTAAAAAGGAACCTTTGATTAATGTTGATTATATTAGGAGATTTTAATTAAAAAGGAACCTTTGATTAATGTTGATTATCTTAGGAGATTTTAATTAAAAAGGAACCTTTGATTAATGTTGATTATCTTAGGAGATTTTAATTAAAAAGGAACCTTTGATTAATGTTGATTATCTTAGGAGATTTTAATTAAAAAGGAACCTTTGATTAATGTTGATTATATTAGGAGATTTTAATTAAAAAGGAACCTTTGATTAATGTTGATTATCTTAGGAGATTTTAATTAAAAAGGATGTAAATTTATTCTTTGAATTGAAGTTATGGGGATTTGATTTAGGGAATGAATAAAGGATTATTTTAGAGGTTAAAGGTATGGGACTTTAATGCTTTAAAATAGTAATTGATTTGATTTAGGGAATGAATAAAGGATTGTTTTAGAGGTTAAAGGTATGGGACTTTAATGCTTTAAAATAGTAATTGATTTGATTGGAATTGTGAATAAAAAAGGATGTAGATTTATTCTTTGAATTGAAGTTATGGGGCTTTGATTTAGGGAATGAAAAAGAAAGGGATTGTTTTAGAGGTTAAAGGTATGGGACTTTAATGCTTTAAGACATGAATGGATTTGATTAAAGTTAGACCTTGATCTAAGTAGTACATGTTGGATGACTCTCTAAGGGAACTTGAGAGTGAAGATAAAAGTAAAGGATCTTTTATAATATCCATTATGCATTAGATGGTTGGAAACTTAATTGAATTTTGTATAGTTGCAATTTGGTAAAGTAAATGAATAGATGCATTTAGAGGTATGCCTATCCTAAACCATGAGTACCCTGATCCCCTACTACCCTCAAAGAACCAATGGGAAGCAAGGAGAAGCAAGGAGTTCAATGGAAATAAAGTATAGGTAATTGTATTTTATGTTGATTTACTTATGCTCAAATAGACTAGAATTGTGGGGAGATATCCCCAATGCAGTTAATGTAATATTATTTAAAGTAAGAAGGATTTACCATGCAATATTTAATGCAATAACTATTTATTGATTTAGAGAAGGTACTTTTACTTTATTTATGTATTTGGTTATACTATGTAGTTGTTTCTCTTTTAGTGTTAATCATTCTTTATTTTCTGGATGCTTAGTGATTACTCTTTGATGTTTTAGTATCTAGATGTATTCTTGTTTGGTTGCTTGATAATAGAAATCTAAGAGTAGAGTTCTAGGGTGAACTCAGAGGTGACCTAAGGGAATTAAGAACCCCTTAGGGTGAACATAGGTGACCTAAGGGAATTGAGAACCCCTTAGGGTGAACATAGGAGACCTAAGGGAATTGAGACCCCTTAGGGAGATAAAGGACTAAGTTGTGGAGAGACTACATCTGAGTTAAGATAGCTCATCATGTAGACGAGATAGATAGCTTAACTCATAATACTCATAGCATACCTACACATAATGATTTGTGTATGGTATGGAGATGCATGTATACCTTCGATGGACTGAGGGTGATAAGTCTAACTCATCAAGAGTGATGGGATAGATGGGCTTATTTGTAGTAACACATGGTACACCTACACAGATGGGCTTGTGTTAGGGCACCTCATGATATGTAGCTTTCATGATAACTTAGGGGATCGAAACTTTAGGTAAATACTAGTTGGGTTAGGGGTTCATGAAGGGTTCATGTATCTCTCTCCTTAGTAAAAAAAAACTTTTTCTATTTTTGTATTTTTTTTTGTGTATTTTTGGGTCATTACATTTGGTATCAGAGCTCTAGGTATGAGGGTATAGAGCTTCTATGTGTGCTAAAGGGAATTATATGTATCCAATGAAGGCTTTCTTAAGGAAAGGGCTAAATTTGGGATGATCTAGAATACCCTATTTTCTAGAATCTGATGGGCATAAACCCCAAGGTAGAGTGGATGTTAGGATGCCTTAGTATGGGCTTTGATATCAATGACACATCCTAGCCTAGGATATTACCCTAGTTAGATTGTTAATGCATCTAGCAAGAGAAATCTATATTATGGCTTGAATTAGAGATACAACTTAAGATGAAACTATAATCTAATATTCTTTCTTGGATGGAATCAGGTTAAGATGCCACCTAAGACCAGAAGAGGGAGGCCTACACCTAGAAAAACTTGAAAAAGTAATGTAAAAGAAGAAAACTAGGATGGGGGACCAATAAGCCCCAATAGGGAGGTAGAAGACCTCATCACTATGGTCATTGCTATGCAGGATCAGATAAGATAATTTCTAGAAATAACTACAAACCAAAATTCGCAAGTTTGAGGTTCAGAGATTGGTCTAGATAGTGGACTAACTATAGAACAAGTGCAAGCTAGAGCCTTAGTGGAAAAGGAAATAACTAGGGACATGAAAAACATTAGTATCTCCAAGTTTTATGGGGAGGGCGATGGGGATGCAGTGGAAGCATGGCTGAGAGAAGCAGAGGTTCACTTTACAATAAAAGGCTACTCATCAAGAACCCAAACACTTTGGGCTATGATTAACCTAGAAGGGGATGCTCTGGAATGGTGGGAAACCCACTATGAGGAAACTAATATTGAACCTATTGACACCCCATGGGAAGAATTTATAAACATATTTAAGAAGATATTCCTAATAGAGCATTTCTATGCCTTAAAGTTTGAAGAATTTTCTAGTCTAAAACAAGGAACCAACATAGTAGAGGTGTACTATAAGAAGTTGGTAAGACTATTCAAATATGTACCTATTTATAATGAGAAAATATGGGTTCACAAGTTCACTCTTGGATTGGAGTCTAGGTTAAGGCATGATGTAGACATGCAGGAGCCTAAATCACTACAAAAGGTATATGACCTAGCAAAGAAAGTAGAGTCACACTTCTATTATAAATATGACACTCTACTCGAGCAAGCTCGATAGGAGCTAAAGAAGAGGAATAGTAATGGGTTTGTAAAATGGGAGGCTGATCAAGAGCGAAAAGCTAAGAACCCCCAAAATCCTAAGAAGAAACCTAATGGAAATTAGAAGAAGTTCAAAAAGAACTTTCGTAGGAAGGATAACAAACCCAATAATACGAAACCTCAACCACAAAAGTTGCAAGTTCCAACTCTAGTAGTTAAAAGTGGGAATGAGAAACCTAAAAAATAGCAAGGACCCAAGGAAGGGTGCTACAATTTTCAGGGACCTCATTATTACAATCAATGTCCATATCGAGCAGGGACTAGCACAACTAATGCAAAAGGGAAGGAACTGGAACATCGGATCTATGCCGCAACTAGGAAGCAGAAGCTAGAGGGACAAGCCACCCCATTACTTATGAAAGGTAAGGTTTTTAATAAGAAAGTAAACATTTTGATAGATAGTGGGGCCACTGATAGTTTTATTTCATCTAGTCTAGCAAGGACTGTGTCGGAAAGGCCTAGATATTTGGCTCAAGGGTGGAAGGTTGAGTACGGTTCTGGGTAGACCTACTCGGTGAACCAGTGTTATCCTATGGCAAGAGATCACTCTATCTAATGGGACTACGGAATGTTGTTTATATGTAGCTCCCCTACACACCTTTGATGTGGTCCTAGGGATGGATTGGCTACAGGCTCATAAAGCCTTAGTCAATTTTCAAGACCGATGGATTGAGTATTCAAAAGAAGGCAGAAAGAGACTAAGAATTCATAGTAAACAAGGGGCATTTGAACCTCAGATGTTGTCCACTATGCAATTAAAAAAGGCCCTAAAGAGAGGAGGAATAGTGTATGTAGTAAAACTTAATGAAGTGGAAGACTATGAGAAAGGAGAAATACTAAGACAACATCCGATTTTACAAGATTTTTAGGATGTATTTCCAGAAGACCTACCTGGACTACCTCCTGTATGAGAATTTGACTTCACAATTGAACTTATGATGGGAGTCAAACCTATTCATAGATCCCCGTATAGGATGAATCCTATTGAAATGCAAGAACTGAAGGTTCAATTGCAAGGATTATTGGAGAAGGGTTTGATAAAACCAAGTGTGTCACCATGGGGTGCACCGATTTTGTTCATGAAAAATAAGGATGGTTCACTAAGATTGTGTATTGATTACAAGATGCTAAATAAGGCTACAATCAAGAATCGGTATCCTTTACCTAGGATTGAAGATTTATTTGATCAACTAAAGGATGCCAAGGTGTTTACTAAGATCGATCTGAGGTCAGGGTATCACCAGTTAAGGATTCATGAGGAAGACACTCACAAGATGACATTTAAGACTAGGTATGGGCATTATGAGTTTACGGTTCTACCCTTTGGACTGACTAATGCCCCAACTACTTTCATGAACTTAATGAACAATGTGTTCAGAAGACACTTGGACCAGTTTGTCTTGGTATTCCTAGATGATATCCTTATATACTCTCGAGATAAAGAAGAGCATGATAAACATCTTAGGATCATGTTAGAATTGTTAAGGAAGAATCAACTTTATGGAAATCTGGCTAAGAGTGAATTCTATGTTCCAGAGGTACGATATCTTGGACACATCATATCAGCAAAGGGAATTGTTGTGGATCCAGAGAAGATAGAGGCTATTCTGAATTGGCCACCCCCTACCAATGTGATTGAAGTGCAAAGCTTCATGGGGTTAATGGGCTACTATAGATGTTATATAAAGGACTACTCCAAGATTGTTGGACCCATAACTAACCTTCAGAAGAAGGGAAAGGAATTCAAGTGGTCAGAAAAGTGTGAGGCTACCTTTGTACTACTAAAGCATAAGCTTACTACTGCACCAATACTAAAGGTTCTTGATCCACAAGGGGACTTTTCAGTGTGCACGGATGCATCAATAGATGGGTTGGGTGGGGTACTCTCACAAGAGGAGTCAGTAGTGGCATATACTTCAAGGAAGCTCAAAAAGCATGAAGTTAATTATGCTACACATGATTTAGAGCTAGCCATAGTGGTGCATGCTTTAAAGGTTTGGCGCCACTACTTAGTGGGAAGACCCTTTGAATTAAAGATCGACCATCAAAGTCTATGATACATATTCACCCAACCAATACTCAATGTGAGATAGAGAATATGGGTGGAATTTCTTATTGAGTATGATTTCAAGATTGAGTACATAAAAGGAAAAGAGAATAAAGTAGTTGATGCTTTGAGTAGAAGGAAATATATAGCAGCCATAACTAGAATTCACATGGACCTGATGGATCGAGTGAGACAGGAGCAATCTCAGGATGAGTATTGCCAAGGAATTTGAGTTAGGATGAACAGATATCCTGAAGGAAATAAGGAATTTAGTGTGAAATATGACTTTTTGTGTTATAAGGGAAGGGTCATCATACCAAAGATGGGTGATTTAAGGAACTTGATAATGCAAGAAGCCCATAGATCTCCTTATTCTACTCATCCAAGAGGAGCCAAAATGCGAGAAAACATGAAGAGAACCTTATTTTGGGTAGGAATGAAGAAGGACATCATGGATTTTGTTGCTCGATGCCTCGAATGTCAAAAAGTTAAGGTAGAACGCCAGCATCCTGTAGGAAAACTATATTTGCATGATATACCTACGCAAAAATGGTAGGTTATATCCATGGATTTTATAGTGGGTTTACCCAAGACTCGGTACCAACATGATGCCATATTTGTAGTGGTCGACAAATTGACTAAGGTTACCCATTTCATACCGAGAAATACCAAGGATGATGCTCAGGTGGTGGCTAGCAGATTCGTCAAAGAGGTATTCCGATTGCATGGATTTCCTGAGGTAATTATCTCAGATAGAGACTCCAAATTCACTTATGAATTTTAGAAATCCCTTCATAGTGCAGTTGGTACGAAACTGAATATGAGTTCAGCATACCACCCTAAAATCGATGGCCAAATAGAGTGGGTAAACCAAGTTTTGGAAGACATGCTCCGCATGTACTGCATGGATCACAAGTCTCATTGGGAAGATTGTCTACCTTTGGTAGAGTTTGCCTACAATAATGGACATCACTCCTCGCTAGGAATGGCACCTTTCGATGCCTTGTATGGGCGAAAGTGTAGAACACCATTGTCTTGGGATAACCTAGAATACCGAGTTGTGATTGGGCCAAAAATGGTTAGGGTGATGGAAGATCAACTAAAGGAAATTAGGCAAAGGCTTAAAGAAGTTGTGGATAGGTAGAAGAGTTATGCAGATCTAAAAAGGACTCCAAGAGAGTATTCTATTGGAGATAAGGTGTTCTTAAGGGTTAAGCCAAAGAAGAGTGCTATCAAATCCATGAAGTTGGATCCACATTTTGTGGGGCCCTTTGAGATCATGGAAAATATCAGTCTGGTTGCATACCGACTTGCATTACCACCTAATCTATCCAAAATCCATGACACCTTCCACATATCCTTGCTTAGGAAATATGTTGCTAACCCTGAACATGTGTGGGATGTTTCTAAATTGCAGATGGCAAATCCGGAGGCCATTGAAGTACTACCGATGAAGATTCTTGAGTTTCATTCTAAGTCTCTATGGAATCGGACTCTCAAACAATGTAAGGTCTAGTGGGACCAGTTCTCTAAGAAAAATGCCACTTGGGAGAAAGTGGAGGTTATGCAAAAACATTTCCCTTTTTGTTTGAAGCTATATGATGTAATAATTTTTTTACTTGTTGTTGAAAAAAACAAAGGAAACTGGAAACACCGAGGATGATATTTAATTCTAGCGGGGGAGGATGTCATGACCCTCCCTAGCGGACTATATGGCACAAAGAAAACAATGTATTAACCTATGATGTGGTGATACTTAGTTTGAACAATTGAACCAACTATATGATGTTTAGTTGATTTATAAGGGCATGTTATCGCTAACATATTGCCAAGTGTGTAGGATCAGGTACACTCGTAGGTGGAGAAGGCAGAAGCATCCACCAGAAACGAGGGTACCTAAGATCAGGGGAAATGATGATTAAGGTACTCAGAGGTAACATGGATAGATACCTTCATATAGGCATGCATTATCAGAAGGGATAATCATCGATGACTGATCACCTTGAGCTTTAAGTTGATAGCCTAGTAGCTATCATAAAATCTTTGGCTAAGATAGGTGATTGGGTTGATGGAAATATTCCCTCTTTGTTGTTTTATAAATTTGTTTGCTCTCTACTGCATCATGGCTTGGGTAGCTTAATGTTGGGATTTCTATAGGAGAACAACTACAAAATGTATGTGGATGCATAAAGTAAACTATCATGTTGAAGTGAAAGTAGAGCATCATTCTTATGAAGAAAAGCAAATTAAATTTATATGCTAAATGAAGATTCATTTAAATTAATTAATGAGGTTTTAATTTAATAATGATTGATTTATTTTGAGGTCATTAGTAAACTTCATTGTAATTAATAAATGAGAGTTCATTTAAATTAATTAAAGGTGTTCACTTTAATGATAATGGAAAATTCATTAAAAGACTTTAATTAATTGAAATAAATGAAAAATCCATTTAAGAAATAGATATATTTTATTTTAAAGAAAGAGCAATTATGAAATTGTTTAAATAAAAGAAATATATTTTAATGGTGATAAATATCATGTAAATGATATTTTATTTAAAAAGGTACCATTCTTCATTTTAAAAATATAAATATCCCTTTCCCCTATATAGTGTAACCTATGAAAATAATCTAGGGGGCTACTAAGTTCCAAAGATGGAAATTGTAGGAAAGAGGAATCCTTACCGCCAGAGGATAAGGGAAAAAGCATTGAAGAAAGGGGGCTCGAGGTTGGACTCAAGGTTCGAGAAGGGACGACGAACGAGCCACCTGGAGCAAGTAAGCACGCAAGGTGCAAGTAAGGAAAAAGGAAGGAGGAAGATGAAGAAATGCAGAGGGAGGATGAAGGGAGGATGGAGGAGACAAAGACTAGGGATCGAGGAAAAGAGAGGAACGCATCGCAAGCAAAGGGGAGAGATAGCCAAGACACCACTAGATTCCATTTTCATAGAAGTATTAAGGTTGGAGTGTTTTAAACTTTAAATCCATTTTTACATGCATTGGTATGGTGAATGTCTTAGTTCGAAACCTGGTTATACTCCCCCTATAGCATGAAAATCCATTGGAAAATATTGGAAACCACCTACATCTAAGTCTAAAGTTTAGAGAGCCATTGTCATATTGAAGCCACTATGTGTTTAGAGGAAGCATTATGTGTGTATTTGAAGCCATTGTGTGTTTAGAGGAAGCATTATTTGAAGCCACTCTATGTTTAGAGGAAGCACTGTGTGTGTATTTAAAGCCATTGTGTGTTTATAGGAAGCGTTGTGTGCGTATTTGAAGCCACTATGTGTTTAGAGAGAGTTGTGCATGTTTGACATTAGAACTTGTGTGTAGAGAGAGTGTTGTGCATAGTGATGGCTACTGTGTTTAAGAAAGCATTGTTGTATTTAAGCATTGTGTAAGAGAGATTGTGCAGTGTTTGAGGGCACTATGTGTCCAAGAGCATTGTGGGAGTTTGAGAGCATTGTGTATTAAGAGCATCATGTTCCAAGAGAGGGAACCCTATTTTAGAAACGTCTATTACAGTGGGAAAACCACTCATACTCCAAGAAAGAGCATTGCATTTGGGAGCACCACCTATAGGGAAAATCACCTATGGTTAGAGAGAGGGCTGAGTTTAGAAAATGTTGCTTATAGCGTAAAACCATCCACCTTTGTGGGGAAACTCTGTTGCTACGTAAGCTTAGTGGCGACAGAAGTGAAAACATAGCACCTGGTTCTACTTTGTTTGAACTCTAGGTTTGGCAGTCCTTTAATATTTTTGCAGAGGTTGTTCTGCATCCGCCATGAAGAGCGTTAGCCTTTGGTTGTAGAACTTGGATTAGAAAGGTTTACCATGAAATTTTAATTAAACTAAGACCTTTGATTTATATGAAATATATTGGAGGATTTTAATTAAAAAGAAACCTTTGATTTATATGAAATATATTGGAGGATTTTAATTAAACTGAACCTTTGATTTATATGAAATATATTGGAGGATTTTAATTAAAGGAACCTTTGATTAATGTTGATTATCTTAGGAGATTTTAATTAAAAAGGAACCTTTGATTAATGTTGATTATATTAGGAGATTTTAATTAAAAAGAAACCTTTGATTAATGTTAATTATCTTAGGAGATTTTAATTAAAAAGAAACCTTTGATTAATGTTGATTATCTTAGGAGATTTTAATTAAAAAGGAACCTTTGATTAATGTTGATTATATTAGGAGATTTTAATTAAAAAGGAACCTTTGATTAATGTTGATTATATTAGGAGATTTTAATTAAAAAGGAACCTTTGATTAATGTTGATTATCTTAGGAGATTTTAATTAAAAAGGATGTAAATTTATTCTTTGAATTGAAGTTATGGGGCTTTGATTTAGGGAATGAATAAAGATTATTTTAGAGATTAAAGGTATGGGACTTTAATTCTTTAAAATAGTAATTGATTTGATTTAGGGAATGAATAAAGGATTTTTTAGAGGTTAAAGGTATGGGACTTTAATGCTTTAAAATAGTAATTGATTTGATTGGAATTGTGAATAAAAAGGATGTAGATTTATTCTTTGAATTGAAGTTATGGGGCTTTGATTTAGGGAATGAAAAAGAAAGGGATTGTTTTAGAGGTTAAAGGTATGGGACTTTAATGCTTTAAGACATGAATGGATTTGATTAAAGTTAGACCTTGATCTAAGTAGTACATGTTGGATGACTCTCTAAGGGAACTTGAGAGGAAGATAAAAGTAAAGGATATTTTATAATATCCATTATGCATTAGATGGTTGGAAACTTAATTGAATTTTGTATAGTTGCAATTTGGCAAAGTAAATGAATAGATGCATTTAGAGGCATGCCTATCCTGAACCATGAGTACCCTGATCCCCTACTACCCTCAAAGAACCAATGGGAAGCAAGGAGAAGCAAGGAGTTCAATGGAAACAAAGTATAGGTAATTGTATTTTATGTTGATTTACTTATGCTCAAATAGACTAGAATTGTGGGGAGATATCCCCAATGCAGTTAATGTAATATTCTTTAAAGTAAGAAGGATTTACCATGCAATATTTAATGCAATAACTATTTATTGATTTAGAGAAGGTACTTTTACTTTATTTTTGTATTTGGCTATACTATGTAGCTGTTTCTCTTTTAGTGTTAATCATTCTTTATTTTCTGGATGCTTAGTGATTACTCTTTGATGTTTTAGTATCTAGATGTATTCTTGTTTGGTTTCTTGATAATAGAAATCTAAGAGTAGAGTTCTAGGGTGAACTCAGAGGTGACCTAAGGGAATTAAGAACCCCTTAGGGTGAACATAGGTGACCTAAGGGAATTGAGAACCCCTTAGGGTGAACATAGGAGACCTAAGGGAATTGAGACCCCCTTAGGGAGATAAAGGACTAAGTTGTGGAGAGACTACATCTGAGTTAAGATAGCTCATCGTGTAGATGAGATAGATAGCTTAACTCGCAATACTCATAGCATACCTACACATAATGATTTGTGTATGGTATGGAGATGCGTGTATACCTTCGATGGACTGAGGGTGATAAGTCTAACTCATCAAGAGTGATGGGATAGATGGGCTTATTTGCAGTAACACATGGTACGCCTACACAGACGGGCTTGTGTTAGGGCACCTCGTGAGATGTAGCTTTTAGGAAAACTTAGGGGATCAAAACTTTAGGTAAATACTAGTTGGGTTAGGGGTTCATGAAGGGTTCATGTATCCCTCTCCTTAGTAAAAAAAAATAACTTTTTCTATTTTTGTATTTTTTTGTTTGTGTGTTTTTGGGTTGTTATAGGAAAGGAGGATGAAAACCAAGATGAGAGGAAGCTAGAAGATAGTTTTTGTAGGTTTTAGTCTACCACATAGCTCGCACCATGAAAACTAGATATTTATACTAAGGTCCTTTGTGATACCTCTAAGCTTGTGATGCATGGAGAATTTAGAACTTAGTTTAAACTTAGAAAATAATTTTTTAGTTGCTGTAGAAGATGACTAAAGAAGGAAATATTTTATATAACAATTTTTTGTTCCTATTGATGTCACTTGACATCTTGTTTGGATGTTGTTATAAACTATTGTTGTCTTCAAAAACAATGGTAGTCAAGAATGTAATAGGAGGATAGATTACCTTTTTCTGGTTGTTTGGATTCACCCAATTTTATGAATAATATAGAAATAATTTAGTAATTCGTTCCTATATTATTTATGCTTGTAATCACCATAGATTAAGAGCTTTTTGACTAACTAGGTTGTTAGAAGGTGAGTTGAGAAAAAAAATTATTTAAACCTCATAGAACTTAGGATTGGTTATGAGTTTGTAGAGGTAAGACTTGATGCTAAAATGGAGGTCTGTAGACTGATATCCATGGGTTGGAACCTTTAACTATAGTATTTCATTAATTTTGAATTTAAGTAATTGGGTGTGCTATAAACCTATGCTATTAATGATAGTGTGAGTTAAATGTTAGCTCTTGTTGCAAACTACATTGTAATATTATCAAAAGAAAGAGATTTTTGTCTTAAATTAAAGTGTGAGTTTTAATAGCATTTGTTATTATCTACAGTTGCAAGATTACCAAATGAATGTAATATGCACTATTAATGGTAGTGTGATTCATCCATAGCATTATTTATGTTTGCAAGATAAACATGTGAATTTAATCCATGTGTAATGATATTATGAGTTCATGATAGTTGTTGTTACTATTTCTAATGAGAAGAGAGTAAAATGACTAAAATATGTGTGATTGATAGTGGAGTATAACATTAGTTTTCCTATTACTAGAATGTAGTGATCAAATACAAACGGTGAAATAAAAGATAGTGTGAGCTTATTGATTTACTTTTTTGTATGCAAGGTTTTCAAAAGAACAAAATATGTGATATAAATATTTGTATATCGGTATAAGCAAAGTAATGGCTCCTGTTATAAGTCCTGCTTGCAAAACTATTCCAAATGATTGAAATATGTGATATAAATGAATTATGCAAGATTAATGATGGAACTCTGTATGATTTGTGTTTGGTTTTGGATGAAATTTATTTTTCTAAACTTCAACCTCTATGGTCATGGTGTATTCCTATAAGATGTGTGTGATTAGTTTAACCTTTCAAGCTTTTTAATAAGGAAAGTGCACTTTATTTTGGTTTATAAGGAAAGAATACATCTTTGGTTTAATGATTGAATGGTCATGTTACTGTTGTTTGTGAAATAGAACTTTGAAATAAATAATCTTAAGTTCCATCACATCTACTCAAGGTAAAATATTTGTTTAGGAAGTTCTCATGGATTTTCTAAAAGACCTCACACATTAGTATTGTAGAAAGAATATAGTGGAGGTGATTTGGGACACAACAAAGGGCATACTCGAGATTTATGTTGACCTCCATGTAGATGATATTAGTGCAGTATTATTTATGGGGAGGTATTTTAGAAGCTATGAAAATGATCCACAAGATATAAAAACCAACTTGCATAAGTCGTATAGCCTGTACGGTCTTCCTTGTACACGAGGTTAACTTGTCAAAACAACTTGTACCATCACCAAATTATATATTTGTATGATCCAAATCATAAAAACCTACACCTAGTATAATTTGGTACTAATACAAATTACTGTAATAGGTTTTGTAACTCAAATTGATCCATGTTTTGTAATAGATTTCTCCAAACTAGCAATAATTCCTTATTTGGTAGAATTGGGTTGCAACTTTTATTACCAAATTGGATAAACAAATAGTTTGTATGATTTTGGACTATGCTTGTATGATTTGTACGAACCCTTACTATAAATAATATTTATATCTATCACTTTGCATCACCAATCCTTCCAAGATAGATTTTAGGAAGTTTCTATGCCTCAATTTCTCCAATTCTCCATAACATGCAAAACCCTAAACCACTAACAATGAGTTATACTCTTCATGGATGATTCCAAAAATTGTACACTAGCCTAGAAATATAAAAGTATAATTGTAACTCTTTAGATAATAAATTCCATCCTTCACACCAAATTTTTAGGTAGCCAGGATTATTCACATGATAATTCCATACATTCTCAAAGAAAAATAAGTAGTAAACATTATCTATTCAACTTGCAATATCTAGAACTTACAATGGAAATCACAAAGACAATGAAATGAGAAAAAATATTTTCATATTCAGATCATAAATATTCTTGTACATATCTTCCATCAGTCCTTACAATGTTAATAATGAATATTAATTCTACTCAACAATCACATAAATGATCATTCAATCCATAATCACAATGAACTATATATGAGTATGAACGAAAATGAATGAAAACCAAAAAATGAATAAGGGGGCTATATAATGCATTCCCAAACCATTCCAAAGTGGTTTCTAAAGCATCACATCATTTACAACTACCATTCCCAACTAACTCCAAAACAAATATTTTTACAAGGTTTACTAAGGTCTAATTTGATTTTTATCAAATTAACCCCAAATGCACATTTCACTTAATTTAATTTCATTTCACATCGTACATGTGCAACCTTGTACATTTTGCTCCTTGCTTGTACATTTTGACACTTGTTCATTTTAGTCAAAATTGAGAAAAAATCATCAAAACTGTGCAAATCCATGGATCACTTCTTCTTCTTCTAGGAGGTGGATTTGTTGCCTACATATACCCTCTCATTTAAATCACGTGGTGTCCTCACCATATCAATCTTATTTTTCTTATCCGATGTTTGTTTGTGATATTCAACAAGTAAAATTTGAAAGGTGACATGCTCATCCTTTATGCGAATTGTATACTAACTAACTTCTAGGGCTTTCAACTCGTACTCATTAGCCTTCTATTATACATGAGTCAATAGTGATACCAACTCTTGGCATTCATATGCTCCCTTCTATATCTTTTACATCAACATGGCTTCCATTTGGGCTGCTATGGCTAACTCCTCATTCTTCTCGGTAATAACCTTTAGATGTTGATGAATGTCAGCTTCATAAGCTACCATAGTCTCATCCTTAGCCTTCAGCCTAGTCTTATGATCCATAATAATTTCATTGTAGTGCATGGTATCCTTCATCATATCTTCAATTTTATGGTTCTTTTCCTACAATTTTTCCTCTGCTACCTTCAACTAATTAGCCTGGTTGGCCAACTATTCATTTTATGCTTCCAGTTGCACTTCCAACTAATTTGTACACTCTTCTACCTATTAGATCAAAAGCTATTTTTATACCTCCTGTGAACAGATCTGATCTTCATAGGTCTGCTTCATGCTTGTTATTTTTGTTTCTACATTCTTCATTCTTTCCTCGACCATGGTTTTATTGTGTGTTAATTTTTCTTACATCATAACCATATCATGTCAAGTAGCTTCTTCATCCTCTCGTTATGTTTCTTTAACCTGGTAAACCTGTTCAAGACCCAAGCTGAGCCACTTGACCCAATATGTTAGAAAATTTAATTTCCTCATGGTAAAGGCCAATTCCCAAGGTACCCTTTGACATTATGTAACTTTTGTGTGCAATGTATAGGTATGACAGGTTTTCTTATCCAAATACACTCATGGAGTCGTATGGTAGTTAGTCTTGACTCCCTTTGGTAAATTTTATCTTCCAAGCATCATGGTTACTTCTCCTCCAAGGAATAACCATGGATGTTGTGAATGGATGTGTGTTATCTGCCTCATACGATCCTCATTGCACACCCATTCTATAATATTTTCTAATTTAGTGAAGGTTTTCTCCCTCCACTATTTCAATTGCCCAACACCACCAATACAAAATTATAATCTGGCATTGGTAAATATTTCACTAGCCTATCGAAATAAGTGCTCCACCTATTCATCGATATTTTCACCCACATCCTCTACTTTATCAAAGTGAGGTACTTCCACTAGGAATTTTGTACGAAGCTCCTCAATGTTATCCTTTGGTGGGGTCTTCCCTTCCTCTTCTTCTACTTGTGGATAAGAATGATGAGAGGATATTTGGTATACATTTATGTAATAGAATGTTTCATTATTATTTTTAATTGATGATTATAATATGTTTTATTTAAGTTATTGTTGTATATTTTTGTAATTTGTCAATAAAAAGATAAATGCATTTAATCTGATAAATGTGTTTGTTTTATGTAAAATACGCCCGAGTTATAAGTAATTTTTTGCAGGCAAGGTGTTGAATAATACTCCATAGATGAATGTTGCAACTATCACAAGCTTTAAGATATACCTTGGATGCAAGGAGATGGATATAAGAACAAAGGATGTAGGAAGCTTAAGGCATAGTGACAAAGTAGTAGCAAATTACTATTATAGAAGATGGTAGCTGAAGCATGTTACAAAATATAGTAGCTGAAACATGTTACAAAAGATCGTTATCAAAGTACGTTACAGAAGGTAGCTACTAAAACATGTTATTGAAGAATTTTTACCAGTAGTTACCGAAGGATTTTTACCAGTAGTTATCAAAGGATGATTAAGTTCGTTGACTGATTTTGCATGCCACATTGCTTTCACACAACAACAAAGTATTTCCAGTCAGCATAATATTTTATTTTTCATGTATTCTTCACATAGGCTATTGTGATTAGTAAAGTTTTTATTACTTTATTCAATAAAGTTATGTAATCCAACTATTGTTAGGTTTATTAGATTTAGATGCAAGAGTGTTGAACCTTTTCATGGAATAAAGGATATTTGGTTATATTGTATATCTTGTGAAATGTCAAAGTTAGTGTTTCTTTGTTAAGTTAGCTTACATATTGCAACTTGGACCATTCAGGAGGTTTAGCAAGTCCAAGAAGTAATATGAATTGTATTAGTTTATATTACTTTGGTTAGTACATAGTTGTCACATCATAAGTCCACACTCCACATGGCAAAATACATAGAAGAGTTTAATTAGAATTGTACAAGTCATCATATATATTACATAGGAAGACCTTTGAAAAGGTCTAATGCAAAAAAAATGTCAAAAAGTCTAATGAAGAAATAGCTAATTTTTAATTGTTGCAACTTTTTGAAGAACTGCACCAACATGTACATTTGAATCATCGGTAATAAAAGTAGCACTTTATTCTTCGCATATGGTAACTGTGTCATTTGTATTTATCGCTTAATTCAATTTATGTAATTGTAATTGTATTTCCCTGCATTCATAGAATAAAATCATGTTAGGAATAATTATATATTTTATTTACTGAGATAAAGTAAACTAGGGGAGAAAGGCTTACACTGTCTTCTAGGGGGCAGGGCCCACTCCTATAGCTAGTCCCTAAGCTCTCGCCCCTAAAATAGGTTAGGAATAGTTAATTAACCTTAGAATATAAAATAAATTAAATTGTATTTTCATAAAATATAAAATTAGAATATATAAATAAAACTAACTACAAGAGGATCCTCAACAATAGTTAAACTCATCAATAGCCAATCATTGATAGAATAATTATGTTTCCATACTCGCACAATTTAATTTATGTTTATTTATTTTTTGCAAACACTTGAAACTGAACAAAAATTTGAACTAAGCTTAGTAATTATCTCCATGGTACAATCTATATTGTATTGCTATTCTTTAAATCTAACCTTGATTTACCCTCAGATTGATAATTTAAGTGTAAGCTATTACAACTAATAATTTTGGCATCGTTGCCTAGGAGAATATCACTGTAGTGGTTAATCAAAAAAGTTGTTTGGCAGTGCAATTAGACGAGGCTTACTTATATGCAAAAAAATGTACGTATGAGTCCTTGGGAAGCATATGAGTCAAAGTGGCACAAGATGGTCCCAACAAGTTCCTTTGTATGATGTTGCCAAGTTTATTTTTCTTGAGGAATCAATTTTACTGCTTTCCTCATTATAATTTTAGTTTTTGCAAATTTTAACTTCTACAAATTTTATTTCTTGCAAATTTCCTTCTTTGGGTAATTATTATTTCTTAGTTGACTTAGGACCTACGATAAAAATAGGAAGTAGGTTTATACTGAAAAATACCTAAAATTGGCTTAGGATCCTATTATAAGTAGGAAGTAGTTACAGTTGAGTGGCACAACTGTAGTGAAACCCTCCTAATAATCAAAGAAGCAGTAAAAGTTTACCTTTTATTTTATAAAATTTGATTTTTGCACATTTCCAGCTTTGGGTGATTATTATTGTTGGTTTGACTTAGGCCCTACAAAAAAATAGGAAGTAGGTATACACTGAAACAAACCTAAAATTAGTTTAGGACCTTGTTATAAACAAGAAGTAGGTAAGGCTGAGTGACATAGCCTTAGCGAAACCCTCCTAAACAATTAAACAAATATTAATAGTTTAACCTTTTATTTTCATGTAAATTTTACTTTTCCAACAGTATTTCATTTTGATTCTAATGTGCTGAAATTGGTTGTATAAAGATTTGTAGGAATGCGAGTCACATCTAATTTTATCAAAACATTAGGATTGTTAAATTTTGCTTTCCTTGAAATATTTCATTATGTTCCTAATATGCTAAATTTGGTTGTATAAATATTCGTAGGAACGCGAGTCACATCTAATTTTAAAAATATTAGGATTAGCGTGAAATTTTATTTCAATTGTTATTTGTTTTATTAAGGATAGTTATAAACTCAATTGTTGTGATTTGTATCTAAAAATGATTATAGTAGAATTAAAATAGAAAATCAAAACCAAAACCCAAACAAAAACCAAAACTAGAGAGAGAAAAAGAAAATAAAAATAAGTTTCTAAATGGTGGAAAACAATATGAATTAGTCTACACTTATAGACCTTAAAGAACTATTGATAAAACAGGAAGTTAACCTTTTTTTTGGGCAAGAAAATAAAGCATCTAGTAAAGAGTGGTAAAGTTTGTATGAACACATTGACATTATTAAAGAAATATCAGATGAACTAAATAAAATCAAAAGGATTGACATCTTACCTAGATCTTAAAAGAACCTATGAATGTTGGTTTTGGGATAGAATAGCAACAGTAAATCCAACAATTTATGCTTGGAATAAATATTTTGAAGACTCCCTCCTCATTCATAGGTTCCTTAGAGACCTAGAAAATAAATAAGTATCCCTAGAATATAGTAAGAAGTATCAAAGGATACCTAGAGCTATGCATTTTAGAGAACTGTGTCAAGATCTACGTTTGGAGCTACAATTTGGAAATCCTGACCCCATTCCAACTCAAGATTTTCTCGTTCAATTGATTCAATTGGTGGTAGACCATTTTAATTTTGAATAAGAACACTTCATGACACCCGAACAACTTGATCCGATAAACGATATTCATAGACTATTCAAGGAATATTAGGTGTGTTGCAAAAACAAGAAAATTAGAAAATTCATGAACATACCTAGAGACTCTAAGGGAAGATTCATAAAAATAAAAAACTCAGAAGGAAAATTCCAAAGAGACTTTAGTAGGCAGCCTAGAATTTATAAGTTATAAGAACTTGAAACAACAACATCAACCAAACAAGATAAAATCCTAGAACAAGATCTTGATTCATACTTGTTACCTGAACCAGAATTTGACAATCACATAGATCCTTCTTCTATTTTTATTGAACCCATATTTGATCCAATTCTTGAGATCTTATATTCAACCATGGATGACCAACAAAGTGGGAAGGGAGAAGTAGACGAGAACCAAAGGGGGAATGAACAAATATATAATAGAGACCAAAGAAGAAATGGGAAAAGAAAAACCTTTGCATTCCCAATCTTACATATATATGAGACAACAAGAGAACCTAATTTAGTCTCTATTTTTGTATTACCCACCTTTCATGGGAAACCACACGAAGATCCTGATGCTTTTCTCTTTGAATTTGAAGTAGTGTGCCAAGCTTACTTTTATACTACCGATGAACAAAATCTAAGGTTGTTTCCCACTACTCTTAAAGATGCAGCTTTAGGATGGTTCGTGGGTCTAGGAGAAAATGTTTACAATCAATTGGATGGAGAACATGGATTAAAAGAGCTATTCCTTGAATGATATCAGCATTACTGTAGATTTAAGGATAAAAAGTGGAGTTATTTCACATTAATAAAAAAGAAGAGGAATATTTTGAGGATTACCTTGAGAGATTTTTATTTGTTGGATCTAGGGTAAATATAGACCTTGATAAAGAAATTTTAAAATAACTTTTTTTAAATGGACTAAAGGAGGATTTCATCGAGGTTTTAAATCTCATGGCAAAAGGAGATATCCATATTATGGCATTTGAGGATATTGTGAACCTTTTCAAAAACTATTAAAGAAACAAACCTCTAAGAAGTAACAAGTATACATCTACTGGAGGAGTGACGAGAGCAAAAATTGGAAACATGTTGAAAGGATTAAGAACTAATTTGTGAAGCACCTTGACTACATCTCTGGATTTAATGGATAAAAATCCAAAGGGGTAATACAATGAAGAAATTTACTGCCATAGATGTAGGAAAAAGCACAATCTGAGGGAATGTCCTCTTAACATTACCAACATCTCCAATATTTCTACTTGTTATAAATTTTTTGATAAAGATCACAAAACTAAAAACTGTAAATACGTCTCGACTATTAAAGCTGCCATAAAGGAACCTGAAGTTGAAGAGATAGAAGATGTTTATTTTGTAGCCCAAATATAGAATGAACCATTCAATGGATCACCAAATTGGTCAAACCCTAGTTATTACAACTTGCAAAGGCCTAATAAATGATCTAATGCATCAAATTGGGCAAATTGGAATTCTTATTCAAACAATAAAGACTAGAACACACCTCCATGGGTCTAATTTATGTCCAATACCTATGGAAATCCACCATGGAATCAAGGAATATCCAATAAAAATAATTGGAATACTAGTGGTCAATATAACTAGGGAGGATCTAGTTGGTCTCAAAATCTGTCACAACAACAAAACTTTCAAAATAAATTTAGGGGACAGGACCCTCAAAATACACCTTAGAATAGACTTCTTCCACCTCCAATTAATAATAATAATCCTCCTAAGCAACATCCTCTTCCAAATCAACTGGTCCCTAATCCTAACAACAACAAGAACATTCAATAAGTCTATGAAACTAGTGATACGTGTTCTATATTTGTAGTACCTTGTCAACAAATTAAATTGAGATCAAGAAAATTGTTGGAAAACAATGTAACTCTCATAGAGCTTGAAAACCCCACTACATATTTATTCAAAAATGAGGATAATAATGAAAAGGAAATGGAAAATTCACCAAAAAACATTCCAACAAAATAGCAAGAAATCCAAATTCCTCAAAGGAAGGAAGTAGAGGTACCTTTTCCTCAAGGACTGGTAATACCAAAAGAACCACTTAAACCAACCTTTAAATTCCTTTAGGAATTAGAAAATGTTACTATAAATATCTCTATGTTACAATCTATCAGAGATATACCCATATATTTCAAGCTCATTAAAAAAATGTGTACAAATTTAGGAAGGAAAAAGAAGAACAAAGCACAAACTATTCAATTCATTGGACAATTGTCTAAGATAATAAGGGGAGGTAGGTTATTGCCAAAGTACACAGATCCTAGAATACCTATACTCATGGTGCACATTGGTGATATAGCCTTGCAAAATATATTGGTCAATTTAGGAGCCACTATTAATGTCATGACTAAAGAAACAACAAAATATTTAGGGTTACAAAAATTGCAATTAACTTCTATTGTACTTCAAATTTTAGATAGGTCTACTGCTAAGCCATAGGGAAAACTAGAAGATATTATAGTCTCCGTAAGTTGATAGGAATACCCTGTAGACTTTATAGTTACCAATTTTTTCTAGTAGTTACCAAAGGATGATTAAGTTCATTTATTGGCGTTGCATGCCACATCACTTTCACACGGTAGCCAAGTATTTCCAGGAATGGATGTAAATGCCTTCCATAGGTATCTTCTATAGGTATCTTCCGTAGATGTCTTTCATAGATGTCTTCCGTAGGTATCTTTCATAGGTATCTTTCGTAGATATCTTTCGTAGATGTTTTCTGTAGATGTTTTATGTAGATATTTTTTTGTAGATGTCTTCCATAGATGTCTTATGTATAGATTTTTTGTAGAAATTTTACGTATCTTTCATAAATATTATCAATAGTAATATTTCATAAACGATTTCCATAGATATCATCAATAATAATCTTTTGCAAGCATCATATGTAGACTTCATTCATAAACATATATTGTGAAATATTCTAAGTGTCAAAATTTAAAATTGGCTAGGCAAAGTGAGACACATGGCAATTCAAGAAACACCAGGACAAGTAATAAGGGCACGTCAACAAATACTTTAAGGGAAACTTGGTGGTAATATTTAAACCAATTAAGGAGGACAAGACAAAAAAATAAAGGAAAATTAGCTCTCTTATGACATGTACATTTAACGTAGTGCCACGTATTGCCTCTTATGACATGTCCATGCAAAAAAGTGACATGTTCCAATTAGAATTTAAAATTCTTATTGAAAACATAGTTGTTCATGGGGTCAAAAATTAGAAGTATGATGTTTTATTAGAGTGCATGCATAAACAAGTATGTGGAATAAGCCACTTGACCACGTTAGCAATAAAATGCCACATAAGATGAAACATGGCATAAGACACATAGGCTAGTACAAAAGGGAACAAGGTGGTAAGATTTAATCAAAGACCACCAGGAATCAAAGTATATTATGAGACTTGACAACTAAAGGTCCACCTTCACCATGCAAGGTGGTGGACAGGTTTGGCACCAAGAGGAAACTGACCACCCTAGAACCCATACTATTGTAGGATAGGTATATTCTCTTCTCGAATCACAAGAAATGATGTGGATGGATAACATCAACCATTGATTAAGGTTTTAATGAAGGGTTGCAATGGAAAGAGGAAAAATACAATGGGTCTAGAAATTTCACCATGATATCTGTGAAAGAGAGATGATTGCCAACGCGTGGCCTTCATCGATTAATTAAATACCAACAACATGGATCTAAGCCATACATCATTGATTAAAACCAGATTGACGGATGATAATTTATTCAACCAAAAGTATTTTTTTTGTCATTTATTTTAGGGTAAATGGTTCCTGTCATTGATAGATGATTAGATTTATTTTCACCGTTGGATAGGAATGATCGACGATGCATAATCGCTGCATAGCTAAAAACTCCATACAAAGGAAAATAAGCCCTAAATCATCAACTCTTCCATAAAAAATTACTCAAAATCACTGTAAACACTTTGAAACACAATTTTGAGTGAAAATATCTACTTTTTTTAGTGAAAAGTATTGAGTCCTTTCAGTTAAATGGTGGTGAGCTGCAGAACTTTGCAGAATTGCATGGAAAGAAGGAAAATTCTTTGATGACATAGGAAGGGTGATGGAGTAAATAAAAAATGATAGGTTACGATTTTTTTTTTTATAGTTACTGATATCGCAAATCATTTTTTATTTCTCTATTGTACATAAATTAAGAGATATTAAAATTGTATAAGGTGTGCAGAGGATTAGGAGGAATTTAAAAATGGTTTCGATGATAATTTTCTAGGTTGGTGGTGAGCTGCAGAACTTCACAAAATTATGTGGGAAGAAGGACAATTCTTTGATGACGTAGGAAGGGTGATGGAGTAAATAAAAAATGATAGGTAAAGAATTTTTTTTATAGTTACTGATGTCGCAAATCATTTTTTATTTCTCTATTGCACATAAATTAAGAGATATTAAAATTGTAGAAGGTGTGCAAAGGATTAGGAGGAATTTAAAAATGTTTTTGATGATAATTTTCTGGGTTTATCATTAACATAGGTTTAAATATATATATATATATATATATATATATATATATATACTTCAATATTGTTCTACATTTTTGAGAAAAACAAACTACTCTACAAAATTATAAAGCAATTTTTCTTTTGTTATTTGAAATATTTGTAGGGTTCTCGGTTTATAAAACATTGGGGATTTCTAAAAAAAAATTGCCTATTCCTTTCTACTCTAAAGAAAAAAAAAGAGAACCCTAGACTCCACTATGCCTCGCTCTATGTTTCAAAAGCACAATGAACCATCATCGGTTGAAACCCAGAACCCTATTGATACTGTAATCGAGTTATTACAAAATTCTAGATGGTGGGAGGCTCTTACCAAATTTAGAGGGCATGACCAAGGGGTGGCTAAACATTTTATCCTAAATTGTGACCCTAATAGGATGACCACCCAAGTTGGAGGTATTCAATTTGATCTTAACCTAAGTTTAATTTTGGAGGTACTGAATCTACCGGAAGTAGGGTTACTATACTACAAAACTCCCTCCAAAAGTTTCACTCAGTTAGTATCCAAATTTTGTGAGAAATGTACTATTATCAGAGATAAGGAGGGATGGATTAAATGGGTGTCTACTTCTTCACTTCCCCTCTTATGGCAGGAGGTAGCCATCTTGATTATTAAGTTTTTTACCCTAGAAGGATGAATGTCCACATGTGTGGCTTACCATCTTCGTATGTTAATGAATTTGAAGTTTCCTAAAAATAGTGAATGTGTTATAAATCTACCTTACTTCTTGTTTCAATCATTGAAATCTACAATTTTGTGGGTTAAGCCTAAAAACCCCAAAGAAAAACCCAAATTGCACCTACTTGCGCATCATGACTTGATTAAGATAATAGTTTTAAAGAAAGCACATGAATTCAAATTACGTGGAGTAAAATAGTGGATGAATCTAACCTATAAAAGTACTTTGAATCCACTGAGAATGAGTTGAAGAAGATGATTTGACTAAATATGAACACGAATCTGATAGTCAGTAGGAAGAACCTGACAGTGCAAAATGTAAATATCAACCTGCTAAAAATATTAAACCAATCCAATAAAAAATTAGGCATCCAAAAAATACTATCGAAACTAATAAGAAAAAGGATACATTAGGGCATGAGTTTGATTTACCTGAACCTGAGTCGACTGCCAAAATCTTGTCTCACATTTGAGTGCAAAATATTTTCTTACAGATAAAAATTGATAAAGTGTTAGAGGATTTCACAGAGCATTCTAAACTAATTCATGAACCCTCACCCTTTATATAGACATGATTAAACAAATTTTAGTGGATAGGGTGACGAAACTCGTTGATTCTGTCAACCGACCGCCACCTGCCGATACTTCTTCGAATAAAATTTCCACACTTAGTAAAAAGAAAAAATAATCAGTGAATTTTAGCAAAGCGACCCATACAAATAAGCCCATTGAATTTTCTAAACTCCTTGACAAAGAAAGGCCCCACCAGCTCATCAGCCTAACACAACAAAATCAACCTAAGAAATCAGTTTCTCCCATCAAGATACGGACTGCACCATGGAATCTTGTCTTGAATGTCAAGATGCCCCCATAAATCAATGCAGTGATAGATAATATTGTTACATCAGTTGAGGAGCTTCCGCCTTCTCAGACGCAAGACATAGAGTAGAAGAAACTTCCGCATTTTCATGAAAATGAATATATCAAAACTCTCATGGTTGAGACACCAGTGGGTGAACAAAAATCTAAGGAGTAGGTACAAAAAGTAAAAAGGGAATGCATATTACCACAACCGAGACCACCATCTTCATAGATATCTACCCGACGAGCACAATTTGGATGAATTGCAAAGCAAAAACTGTTAAATTATTTTATATAGACTTATATATTGATATATTATTATTATTATTTGCAGAAAGTTGATGTTTTGTCTGTAATTATGTTGATGTTGATGATGTTATATATAAATGTTTTATGTTTTAAAAATAATATGCACAGATAATGTTTGATTTTTTATATGATATTGTGGAAAATAATTTGAAGCATATTTTTTTTCTTTGTTAAGATACCATTCTGATAATATACTTTTGCATAATTGTTCTCTAAAAAAAAATAGTATAAAAGATACATCATTTTTTTGTTATCATTTTCTGATAAATTTTTGTATAATTGTGTTACTATCTAGAATGTTTTATCTGTAGTTATTTTATTATTATTGTGTAATATGTTGGATTATATTTTACGTATTTTTGAAAATATTCATTTCTTAGTACTAATAATTATTTTTTGGAAATTATGTCTGATTTTTTTTTTGTTCATTCCTAAATAATTATGATGTCCAATTTTGTGAATTACAAATGATTTTCTGAAAAGATAATATGGAAAGATAGTAGGAATTTTGATAAAATTTAATCTTTCATTTATTTGCAAGGATCTGGATGGTGACATCTAATATATGTGTAAAGAAATTTTTGTCATATTCAATTTATATTATTTCTCCATATGCATGAAGACATGCATAGATTTCAATTTGGGGGAAATGATGAGAGGATATTTGGCATATATTTATGTAATAGAATGTTTCATTCTTATGTTTAATTGATGATAATAATATGTTTTATATAAGTTATTGTTGTATATTTCTATAATTTGTCAATAAAAATATAAATACAATTAATCTGATAAATGTGTTTGTTTTATGTAAAATACACCTAAGTTATGAGTAATTATGCAAGCAAGGTGTTGAAGAATGATCCACATATGAATGATGCAGCTAGTGCAAGCTTTGAGATACACCTTGGATGCAAGGATATGGATGTAAGAACAAAGGATACAGAAATCATAAGGCACGGTGACAGATCAGTATCAAATTACTATTACATGAGATGGTAGCTGAAGCATTTTATAGAATATAGTAGCTAAAGTATGTTATGAAAGATAGTTACTTAAGTACATTACAAAAGATAGCTATTAAAATATGTTACCAAAGGATTTTTACTAACAGTTATTGAAGTATTTTTACTAGCAGTTACTGAAGGATTTTTACCAGCAATTACCGAAGGATGATTAAGTTCGTTGATTGATGTTGCATGCCACATCACTTTCACATGACAACAAAGTATGACTATTTTATCTTGCATCCATGTAGAATTGATGAAATAAGCTAAGGAAATGCAACAATAAGATGTATTTTGCAATCAAATATAGGAAATAATGAAAAGAAAACCTGATGAAAGGAATGATTTCAACATCAAGGATGGCTTCTTGTGCTTTAAGGATAGGTTATTAATCCCTAAGTCTAGTTATTTGATAAAAATTATCATAAATGAAGCTCATAAATCTCCATATTCTACTCAGCCAAGAGGGGCAAAAATGAGAGAGAATATGAAGAAAACCTTCTACTGGCCAGGAATGAAGAGGGACATAACTAAATTTGTCACCCAATATCTTGAATGCTAGAAAGTAAAGGTAGAAAATAGACATCCTATAGGACTATTATACCCTCATGAGGTACCAATGTAGAAATGGAAGGTAATTTTTATGAATTTTATTGTAGGGTTTCCAAAAAATAGATTCCAGCATGTTGTAATCCTAGTTGTGGTCGATAGAATGACCAAGGTTGTGCATTTTATACATGGGAATACCAAGGATGATGTTTTGATTGTGGTCAACAAATTTTTCAAGGAAATATTCAAGATTCATGGTTTTGTGGAAGTGATCATTTCAGATAGAGACTTAAGATTTACATCCAAGTTTTGGTAGGCCTTACATCCTACCATTAGTAGTATCTTAACCATTAGTTCAACTTATCGCCAAAAAATTGATGATCAAATAAAAGAGCTAACCGGGTTTTAGAGGATATGATTCACATGTATTGTATGGATCAAAAACCTGATGGGAGGATTACCTACACTTGGTAGAATTTTCTTACAATGTTCACCATCTGAACTTTGGCATGGCACCATTTGAAGCTCTATATGGTAGGAGATATAAGATACCATTATCTTGGGACAATCCATAGGACAAGATTGTACTTGTACCATATATGGTCAAAGAAATAGAACAACAATTAAGGATGATTAGAGAAATACTTAAGGAAGCTATGGATTGTTAGAAAAGTTATGCCAACCTTAGGAGGTCACCAAAAGAGTTTACTATGGGTGATAGAGTTTTTTTGAGGGTGAGACCAAAGAAGAGTGATATTAGATCTACAAAAATTGATCCACATTTTTTTAGACCCTTTAAAATTATATAAAAGACCAGCCATGTGGCATATCAACTTGCCTTACCATCCAATCTATCAAATATTCATGACACCTTTCATATTTCATTGGTTAGAAAATATATAGCTAATCCTGATCATGTGTGGGACTTTTATAAACTACAGATGGTGGATCCAAAGGCTATAGAGGTTCAACCAGTAAAAATCCTTGAGTTCTATTCCAAATTAATGAGGAAAGGGAACATAGAGCATTTCAAAGTCTAGTGGGACCGTTACTTCGATCAGAATGCTACTTGGGAGAAAGTGATAGATACACAAAGACACTTTCCATTATTGTTTGAAAATAATATGTAATCGTATTTTATGTTTGAACTACTTAAAACTCAGAGGATTGTGTTAATCCTAAGCAGGGTAGGATGTCATGACCTTCCCTTGCCAGATTTTTCTCTAGATAGATTCATGTTTGAATATGATGCTAGTAGATGGAATAAATGATGGATGTTGTGCTTGTTTTTGAAATTTTTTTAAAAATAGAAATATAATGTATCATGTTCAGTAAATGATGTGATGAATTTTATAAAAAATAATAAAACAACATAGATAGAATCTTGCTATATAGAAATACATCATGACTTGCATAGAAACAAATTGGTGGAAGTTTGGTTGCTATTGATAATTTTTATTATTATTATTTCAATTGCATAAATCCTATTTAAGGAAAATATTCCTTGGGTTTTAAAGTAAATTAATTACTAAAAGTAATGAATGTATATATTTATGTATATATATATATATATATACATCAATCTAAAGATATAGACTTGTTGGTCTTGTTTCCTTTAAAAAGAGAAATTACTAAGGACAAATATTTCTTTATTAATGATAGTTCCTTATTAAGGTTGCTTGTTCTCTATCTAGCATGAAAAGAAAACTGAATTTAGAGATATTCATTTTTATATTCCCTTTCAAGGTGTTGGGTTTATTAAATAAAATAAGTTAGAGACTATCTGATGGTGCCATTAAGAGATTATCCATTTCATATATTGTTCGAATCATGAACCATTAGAATAGATGTTTAAAAGTCACTTGGGTTTAGAAACCACATGAAAAGGTCATCATGTTTGGATGGGTTTATGCTCACCCACATACTTTGGTGAGAGGGGAATGTGTGAGCATTACTTTTATAAATTCTTTTTCCTCAACAGATGTTGGGGAAGTAGAGTGATGGAATGAGGGGAGAATTCTATATGGATACAAGGAGTAAGAAGGAGAGAAGGAATCAAGAAAAGAGGAAAGGAGAATGAAAACCAATATGAGAGGAAGCTAGAAGACAGTTTTTGCAAGTTTCAGCCTACCGTAGAGCTCGCACCATGAAAACTAGGTATTTATACTAAGGTTCTTTGTGATACCACTAAGCTTGTGATGCATGGAGAATTTAGAACTTAGTTTAAACTTGGAAAAAAATTCTTTAGTGGTTGTAGAAGATGACTAAAGAATGAAATCTTGTATATGACTGTTTGTTGTTCCTATTGATGTCAGTTGACATCTTGTTTGGATGTTATTATAAACTATTATTGTCTTAAAAAATAATGGTAGTCAAGGATGTAATAGGAGGATAGATTACCTTTTTATGGTTGTTTGGATTCACCCAATTTTGTGAATAATCTAACAATAATTTAGAAATTCGTTCCTATATTATTTATGCTTGTAATCACCATAGATTAAGATCTTTCTAGATAACTAGGTTGTAAGAAGGTGGGTTAACTTGAGAAAAAAAAAATTAAACCTCATAGAACTTCGAATTGGTATTGAGTTTGTAGAGGTAAGACTAGATGCCAACATGGAGGTTGATAGACTGCTATCCATGGGTTGGAACCTTTGACTATAGTATTGCATTAATTTTGAATTTAAGCAATTATGTGTGCTAGAAACCTATGCTATTAATGATATTATGAGTTGAATGTTATCTCCTATTGTAAACTGTATTATAATATTATCAAAGGAAAGAGATTTGTTTTGTAAATAACAGTGTGAGTTTTGATAGCATTTGTTATTATCTACAGTTGTAATATTACCAAATGAATGTAATCAGCACTATTAATGGTAGTGCGAGTCATCGATAGCATTATTTATGTTTGCAAGATAAACATGTGAATGTAATACATGTGTAATGATAGTATGCTTTCATGATAGTTGTTGTTACTATTTGTAATGAGAAGAGATTAAATGAATGAAATCTATGTGATTGATAGTGGAGTATAACATTATTTTTCCTATTACTAGAATGTAGTGATCAAATGCAATCGATGAAATAAAATATAGTGTGAGCTTATTGATTTGCTTTTGTGTATGCAATATTTTCAACTGAACAAAATATGTGATATAAATATTTGTATATCGGTATAAGCAAAGTAATGGCTCTTGTTATAAGTCCTGCTTGCAAAACTATTCCAAATTATTGAAATATGTGATATAAATGAATTATGCAAGATTAATTATGGGAATATGTATGATTTGTGTTTGGTTTTGGATGAATTTTATTTTTCTAAACTTCAACCTCCACGGTCATGGTGTATTCCTATAAGATGTGTGTTATTATTTTAACCTTTCAAGCTTTTGAATAAGGAAAGTGCACTTTATTTTGGTTTATAAGGAAAGAATACATATTTGGTTTAATTATTGAATGGTTATGTTACTGTTGTTTGTGAAATAGACCTTTGAAATAAGTAAGCTTAAGTTCTAGCACATCTAATAGAGGTAAAATATTTGTTTAGGAAGTTCTCATGGATTTTCCAAAAGACCTCACACATTAGGATTGCAGTAAGAATGGAGTGGAGGTGATTTGGGACACAACGAAGGGCATATTTGAGCTTTATGTTGACCTCCATGTAGATGATAGTGGTGTAGTATTCATGATGGGGAGGTAATTTAGAAGCTATGGAAATGATCCACAAGATATAAAATCCAACTTGCACAAGTCGTACAGCCTGTACGGTCTTCCTCGTACACGAGGTTAACTTATCAAAGTAGCTTGTACCATCACAAAATCATATAGTTGTATAATCCAAATCATACAAACCTACACCTGTTATGATTTGGTACTAATACAACTCATTGGAACAGGTTTTGTAATTCAAATTTATCCATGGTTTTTAATTGATTTCTTCAAACTAGTAATAATTCCATATTTGGTAGAATTGGGTTGCAACTTTTATTACCAAATCACATAAACAAATAGTTTGTACGATTTGGAACCATGCTTGTACAACTTGTATGAACCCTTACTGTAACTAATATTTATATCTATCACTTTGCATCACCAATCCAATACATATTTTTGGAAGTGTATATACCTTAATTGCTCCAATTCTCCATAACATGCAAAACTCTAAACCACTAACAATGAGTTATACTCTTCATGGATGATTCCAAAAATTGTACACTAGTCTGGAAACGTCAAATTGTGATTGTAACTCTCTAAATAATAAATTACATCCTTCACACCAAGTCTGTAGGTAACCAGGATCATTCACATGATAATATCATACATTCTCAAAGCAAAATAAGTAGTAAACATGATCTATTCAACCTGGAACATCTAGAACTTATAATGGAATTCACAAAGACAATGAAATGAGAAAAATAACTATCATATTCAGATCATAAATATTCTTGTACATATCTTCCATCAATCCTTACAATATAAATAATGAACAGTAATTCTACTCAAAAATCACATAAATGATCCTTCAATCCATAATCACAATGAACTGCATATAAGTATGAATGAAGATGAATGAAAATCCAAAAAATGAATAAATGCGGCTATATAATGCATACCCAAATCATTCTAAAGTGTTTTCTAAAGCATCACATCATTGAAAACTACCATTCATAACTAAATCCAAAATAAATCTTTTTACAATGTTTACTAAAGTCTAATTTTATTTTTATCAAATTAACCCAACATGCACATTTAACTTAATTTCATTTCATTTCACATCTTACATGTGAAACCTTGTACATTTTGCTCCTTGCTTGTACATTTTGACACTTGTTCATTTTTGTTAAAATTGAGCAAAACTCAACAAAATGTGCAAATCCATACATCACTTCTTCTTCTAGGAGGTGGAATTGTTGCCTACATCTACCCTCCCCTTTAAATCAAGTTGTGTACTCACCATATCAATATTCTTTATCTTATCCATCACATGTTTTTGATAGTCAACAAGTATAAGTTGAAATGCGGTATGCTCGTCCTTTAAATGAGTTGTGTACTGACTAACTTCTAGGGCTTTCAACCCATACTTATTAGCCTTCTCTTATACAAGAGTCAATAGTTCTCCCAACTCATTAGAGCATTCAGATGCTCCCTTGCATATCTTTTCTATCAACATAGCTTCCATTTGGGCTAGTATGGCTAACTCCTCATTCTTCTCGATAATAACCTTCAGATGTTGATGAAGGTCAGCTTCATATGCTACCATAGTCTCATCCTTAGCCTTCAACATAGTATTATGATCCATAATAATTTTATTGTAACGCATGGTATAATTCATCATATCTTCAGTTTTTTTGTTCTTTTCCTACATTTTTTCCTTTTCTACCTTCAACTGATTAACCTATTTGGTCAACTATTCATTATGTGCTTCCATTTGCACTTCCAACTACTTCGTACGCTATTCTACCTGTTGGATCACAAACTATTTTTATGCCTCCTATGAATGGAGCATATCTTCATAGTCTTGCTTCATGCTTGCTATTTTTATTTCTACCTTCTTCATTATTTCCTTGACCATGGTTTTTTTGCATGTTAATTCTTCTTCCATCGCAACCATATCCTATCAAGTAGCTTCTACCTCCTCTCATTGTGTTTCTTTAGCCTGGTAAACTTGTTCAAGACCCAAGCTAAGCCACATGACCCAGTATGTTAGGAAATTTAATTTCCTCATGGTGAAGGTCAATTCCCAAGGTACCCTTTGAAATTATTTACCTTCTACGTTCAATAGATAGGTCTGACAGGTTTTCTTATCCAAATACACTCATGGAGTTGTGTGGTAATTAGTCTTGACTCCCTTTGGTAAATCTTGTCTTTAAAGCATCATGGTTACTTCTCCTCCAAGGAATAACCATGGATTTTGTGAATGGATGTGTTCTATATGCCTCATACTATCCTCATTACACACCCATTCTAAAATATTTTCTACTTCAATGAAGGTTTGCTTCCTCCACTATTTTAATTAACCAATGCCACCAATACAAAATTACAATATGGCACTGGAAAATATTTCACTAGCCTATTGGAATAAGTGCACCTATTCATTGGTATTTTTACCCACATCCTCTACTTTATGAAAGTGAGGTACTTCCACTAGGAATTTTGTACAAACCCCCTCAATGTTATCCTTTGGTGGGGTCTTCCCTTCCTCTTCTTTTACCTATGGATAAGAATTATGAGAGGATATTTGGCATATATTTCTATAATATAATGTTTCATTCTTATGTTTAATTGATAATTATACTATGTTTTATCTAAATTATTGATGTATATTTTTGTAATTTATCAATAAAAAGATAAATGTAGTTAATCTGATAAATGTGTTTGTTTTATATAAAATATGCCCTAGTTATGAGTAATTATGCAGGTAAGGTGTTGAAGAATGCTCGACCAATGAATGATGCAACTAGCATAAGTTTTGAGATATGCCTTGGATGTAAGGATATGGACATAAGAACAAAGGATGCAGGAAGCTTAAGGTACAGTGATAGAGCAGTAGCAGATTACTATTACAAAAGATGGTAGCTAAAGCATGTTATAGAAGATAGTAGCTAAAGCATGTTACAGAAGATAGTTGTCAAAGTATGTTACAGAAGGTAGCTAATAAAATATGTTACCGAAGGATTTTTATCATAAGTTACCAAAGGATTTTTACTAGCAAATACCGAAAGATTTTTACCAGCAATTACCGAAGGATGATTAAGTTTATTGAATGATGTTTCATGCCACATTGCTTTAACATGGAAGCTAACTCCTTATTCTTCTCTGTAAAAACCTTAATATTTTTATGAAGGTAAGCTTCATAAGCTTCCATAGTCTCATCCTTAGCCTTCAGCCTAGTATTATGATCCATAATAATTTCATTGTAGCACATGGTATCCTTCATCATATCTTCAATTTTGTGGTTCTTTTCCTACAATTTTTCCTTTGCTACCTTCAACTGATTAGCCTAGTTGGCCAACTATTCATTTTGTGCTTCCAGTTGCACTTCCAACTACTTCATATGCTCTTCTACCTATTGGATCACAAGCTATTTTTATGCCTCCTATGAACGAAGCAGATCTTCATAGGCTTGCTTCATGCTTGTTATTTTTGTTTCTACCTTCTTAATTATTATTCCATCATAACCATCTCCTATCAAGTAGCTTGTACATCCTCTCACTGTGTTTCTTTAGCTTGGTAAACCTGCTCAAGACCCAAGCTGAGCCACTTGACCCAGTATGTTAGGAAATTTAATTTCCTCATGGTGAAGGCCAATTTCCAAGGTACTCTTTGAAATTATGTACCTTCTATGTTCAATGGATAGGTATGACAGGTTTTCCTATCCAAATACACTCATGGAGTTGTGTGGTAATTGGTCTTCACTCCCTCTAGTAAATCTTATCTTCCAAGCATCATGGTTACTTCTCCTCCAGGGAATAACCATGGATGTTGTGAATGGATGTGTGTTATCTACCTCATACGATCCTCATTGCACACCCATTCTACAATATTTTCTAATTCAATGAAGGTTTTCTCCCTCCACTATTTCAATTGCCCAATGCCACCAATACAAAATTACAATATGACATTGGAAAATATTTTACTAGCCTATTGGAAGAAGTGCTCCACCTATTCATTGGTATTTTCATCCACATCCTCTACTTTATCAAAGTGAGGTACTTCCACTAGGAAGTTTGTACAAATCTCCTCAATGTTATCCTCTGGTGGGGTCTTCCCTTCCTCTTCTTCTACTTATGGACAAAAATTATGAGAGGATATTTGGCATATATTTCTATAATAGAATGTTTCATTATTATGTTTAATTGATAATTATAATATGTTTTATGTAAGTTATTGTTGTATATTTTTGTAATTTATCAATAAAAAGATAAATGTAGTTAATATGATAAATGTGTTTGTTTTATGTAAAATACGCCTGAGTTATGAGTAATTATGCAGGCAAGGTGTTGAAGAATTCTCGACCAATGAACGATGCAGCTAGCACAAGCTTTGATATATACCTTGGATGCAAGGATATGGACGTAAGAACAAAGGATGCAGGAAGCTTAAGGTACAGTGATAGAGTAGTAGCAGATTACTATTACAGAATATGGTAGCTAAAGCATGTTATAGAATATAGTAGCTAAAGCATGTTACAGAAGATAGTTGTTGAAGTATGTTACAGAAGGTAGCTACTGAAATATGTTATCGAAGGATTTTTACTAGCAGTTACCAAAGGATTTTTACCAAAAGTTATCGAAGGATTTTTACCAACAATTAACGAAGGATGATTAAGTTTATTGATTGATGTTTCATGCCACATCACTTTAACATGGTAGACAAGTATTTCCAATCAGAATAATATTTGATTTATCACATATTATTCACATGGAATATTGTGATTGATAAAGTCGTTATTACTTTAATCAATAAAGTTGTGTAATCCAACTATTGTTAGGTTTATTAGATTTAGATGCAAGAGTGTTGAACCTTTTCCTGGAATAAAGGAAATTTGGCTATATTGTATATCTTACAAAATGTTAAAGTTAGTGTTTCTTTGTTAAGTTAGCTTACGTATTTCCACTTGGACCATTCAGGAGGTTTACCAAGTCCAAACAGGAATAGGAATTGTATTAGTTTAGATTATTTTGGTTTGTACATAGTTGTCGCATCATAAGTCGACAAAATCCACATGGCAAAATGCATGGAAGAGTTTATTCAGAATTGTACAATTCATCATATATATTACATAGGAAGACCTTTGAAAAGGTCTAATGCAAAAAAAATGTCGAAAAGTCTAATGGAGAAATAACCAATGTTGAATTGTTGCAACTTTTGGAAGAACTGCACCAACATGTACATTTGAATCACCAACAATAAAAGTAGCACTTTATTCTTCACATATGGTAACGGTGTCATTTGTATTTATTGCTTAATTCCATTTGTGTAATCGTAATTGTATTTCCTTGCATTCATAGAATAAAATCATGTTAGGAATAGTTATACATTTTAGTTACTGAGATAAAGTAAACTAGGGGAGAAATACTTACACCATCTTCTAGGAGGTAGGGACCATTCCTATAGCCAATACCTAAGATCGCACCCCTAAAATAGGTTAGAAATAGTTAATTAACCTTAGAATATAAAATAAAGTAAATTGCATTTTCATAAAATATAAAGTTAGAATAGATAAATAAAACTAACTACATGAGGATCCTCAACAATAGTTAAACTCATTAATAGCCAATCACTGATAGAATAATTCTATTTTCATACTTGCATAATTTAATTTTTGTAATTTATTTTCCTGTAAACACCTAAAATTGAATAGAAATTTGAACTAAGCTTAGTATTGATCTCGACGGTACAATCTATACTAGATTGCTATTCTTTAAATCTAACCTTGATTTACCCTCAGATTGATAAATTAAATTTAAGCTATTATAGTCAATCAAAGAACTTCTTCAAATTCCTTAGTCATGCTAGTTACTTTTCCTTATGGTAGTGGACAGTGTGCTACCATATTATTCATATCTTATTTTACCTATGATTGTGTCTCCTCAACATTAATAATTTCTTTTTAAGACTGTTCCTCTTCCACCGATACTTGGACTTCCTCCTGCAATAATTCCCTATTTATTTTCTATTAACCCTTCATCTTACGAGTTCAAGTGCACTCCCCTTAGAGTTAAAACTATCTGGTTAGGAGTAGGATATTCCTATGGTACTTTTGCATTTGTCTTATTTCTCTGGATTTGACCACATCTCATCACAATTTTTATTTTCTTTTTCTCCTTAGGTTCTTCCAATGGAACCTCCAACACGACTTTTGCTTTTGAAACTGGTGGTACTACTGCCATTCTAGTCAAATATCTAGATGAATCCAAAAGTTTAAAATTAGAGGTCTAGAGTAATTTTAGGAATCCCACTATTCTCATCCATTTTAGATCTGGTAACTTAAAATTCCATAGGTCTAACCCCTATGAATTAGAGTACCCTTCCTTTGGTACTGATTTAGGTTGTAATTTCTATATGAAATTCACTTGTTCTCCCTTTATCACCTTGTATGAATTCCTATAGGGCTAGGTTGCTACTCTACTCTCTCCTCCTCTTCAAAAGAGCTAGGCTACTCCCATAACTTGTGGACTTGGGCCTATTGTTCCAAGGTTGGTTCCAACTATCTTCTTCTCTTTCTTCATGGATGGACATCTTCATCAGATGTAGTCTCAGACTCATCCTACATCAATGGTGTTGGTTTCTTTGTACTCTTCTTATCCTTCTTTTTATCTAGAGTGGCCTTCGATAGAGGTACAATCTTTACCCATTGTAGTATGGTAGGCTGACTAGATGTTATTTTCCATGGTTGGGTCCTACCAGGAAAGTGAATTCCCATTCTTGATACTACATCCAATAAAAGTGCAATGGCATGAAAGGTCATGGTGAATGTCTTCCTCCTCACTATCAATGATTGCTACATCCATTCCTGTAAGTATGTTTCCCAATCATACTTCATGCCCTTGTAAACACCTTTCACATATTGTGCCATCCAAATTGGCATCTTCAAAGCTCACAATTCTTGAGTCAATTAGGCCATAACAAAATTCATAATGCAAGCCAACTCATAAATATTTAACTAACTTGATTTAATTCCATGAGTGCCAGTACTTGAAATCTTGGCTTCCACAGGTGACTTCACAAATGTGAGTGTCGTGATCAACCCGTGTGTCTCAATGGGATCTACTATTTATTTAAAACTAAATGTCCATGTGTGGGCAATATGAATGTCCATAAAAATTCCTCTGCCATGAAATCCACCTTAACATACCTCTTACCCAATTATACCACCATGTGTTTCTTAGAAAATTTGTATGACTTAAGAATCTGTAACAAGTATTCATTGAAGAATACCTTGTATTGTGTTGGGATCTATGCTATAATACTTCAAACCTCTTTAGCACCTCATTTAATGGATTCTTGGCATCATTACTTTTCCACCACTTCCTACAAAATTATCCTGTTAGCTTCCCAGAAGTAATATCATTGATTTCCACTTGCTACTCCTCTTCATCACTAGGCAAGTCCTCATGTTCTTCCAAAGTCTTTTCTAGATGAACTTCACTACGAAGTTTTCTTCTAGGTGTCTGAGGTGGTTCTATTTCTGCCCTCCTATATTGTAGTGATGGTCTTCCTTTACCACCACACCAGTACCTCTGATCCCTCTATGTGATTTGTCTTCTCCCTCTCCAAGCATGATTACCATGCCTCCTGGATGACTGAAATCAATGTCCTTGATATTTAATTGGGTAAAATACGAGAGATCACCTCGGTCATGATTCTCTCTGGTGGAATGGTCCTAATGATATATCTACCCTATATGTCACAATGTGATCAGAATGAGCTTCATATTTTCATCAAGATCTCATACTTCTGCCATCGCTGAGTGAAACCCTTATTTGCACACTGTTTACTTGATTCAAAATTTTGGGACAATACTGCACATAATTGCTACAAAAGTCCCTATGACTACCTCCAAATTATACAAAAACTATTAGTATCATACAAGACCTCAGTTGATTTTTCTTTTATGCTTACAAATTGTACAATCCTACCTAGATCGTCAACTCCAGTCGAATTTGTTCAATCACACCTGATTATGTACACTTGCAGCAAATTGTACAATTGGTGCTTCAAATCATACATATATGATCCAAAATCATACCAACTACTCTAAAATTGTATAGGGGCATCTCCATTTTGTGCAACCTCACCAAGGTCCATACCACTAAGAAATAATTTGTACAAAGTCCTCAAAACTACACAAAAAGGGTCTTTAGGAGCATGAAAATCGTACATTATGCCTAAGAATCAAACCATTACTACTTCAAATCATACATATAGCCTTAAAAATGTTCACTTGGTCAAAAACCCTTGTTTTTCTTCCCCAAGTGTGAAATTTGTGAAACCCATTTGCCAGAATCCTTCAATCTCTCCTTCTGGTGCAATTTCGGTGGGGTTCATGCAAATTTTCCTTTTACTTGATGCAATCCTCCTCCAAATGGAATTTTTACTATAGTATGGTAGTGTTTTATGGTAGTTCTTCCTTACTTATCCACACATGTAGACTTAATAGTTTGATTTCATGCTTTTATTGAAATTTGTGTACCAGGGTTTGTTTATTTTTACATCTTTACAATTTTCCATTTATTTCTTCCTGGAAATCAAACCCTGGCTCAACTTTTCTACACTGAAGGGTTTACTTTGGCACTTTATTTCCTCAAACCCTCACTCATACAACAAATTTTATTTTCCTACAACTCGATTTCTAAAAAAAAAAAAATTTCTCCAAAGTAAAACCCTAATATATTTCTTTTCTAAAAATAAAAATCCTTGTGGTGCACAATTAAAATGGGTCACAAAATAATGGAGTAAATTTGTGAATTTACAATATCCATATATAAAATTCATTCATTTGTACCCTTTTTGCCTTCAATTCTCTAAAATTCCAATGTTGCCTTGTACGATCTGCGAGTGGGAAAGGAAATTGTTGTATGGTGCTTGCTTTTTATAATTTTATAAACCCTAACATCTCAATGCCTAAATTCTACCACCTTAGCTCCTCTACATGTTGATGATTGACAACTCATATTCTGGTGCATGTGATTTTGTCTTTTTCCCTATTTTGTCATTTTCTTACCTCTTTTATTTCACATTTAAGATATTTTACTTTTTCCTTTTCTTTTTTTCCTAGAAGGGGTCACCATTGTTGATTTTCAACCCCTTCCATATTAATTGCATCCTGAAGGATTTTCACAATTAAGATATTTTTATATTTTTTTAGTAAATATTTTAACAATTACCATCGTGGGAATCGTATAGTGATATTCACTTGTATGATGCCATCTATTGACTCGCAAATTGGGTTTCCCACTTTTACATTATGGGTAATAATGTTATTAGATGCCAACTTACCCTTTTTTCGATCCCATTCTCTTTGATTATCATGTGTAAAGTTTGTAATTATGTAATTACAATGTGTAGGACTCCATCTTGGTAATATTTCTTCTCATTTTTCTATTGATTGACCACGAGATAGGGTTGCTCTTACTAATCCATTATCATTGGATCGACTTCTTTGCCTATATCTTCATATCAAATTAGATTCTAAGCTTGGTGAATGAGTTCTTTGTAGTCCTTTAATCCTTTCATAATCAAAGTGTACTCTTCCTTTATCGATAAGGCCTCTTCCTTGCATGGGTCTTCCCCGATTGTGCCCTCTCGATACAAGATCTCTATGAATATTCCATGGGAATTCCCTTTATAGGACCCATCCTCTTTTATTTTCCACTCTTCTTGGTCTAGTTTAGGTTAATGGAGGTCATCCCCATGGTTGTCTTCCTTTTAGGTTGGGTACAATACCTTTCAATCGAGGGATGTCTTGCAGGTTCCTGGTCCAATTCAAAATAGGCTAATGATGTATCTCTTGGTCATCTAGGAGTTGGAGGTTGAATCCTTCCTTATCCTCTACCTCATTTAAATGGAAAATATCCTCTACCCCTTCCAATATTTAGTGGATGTACTCCCCCTCCATGGTATTAATATTGTCTTGGGGGTTCTTGATGATTTATTATTGGGGTTATATCCACCAATTCTATATTGGCCAAGTGATCTTCATTTCCTTATGTTATAGGTGATAATTATTGTAGTGCTCTCATTCTCGGATCCACACGTAACATTCGGTGTGTCCATCACCTTTTATCCTAATGTCATTATGGAAATACATTTTCTAGAGTATCCCTATATGTTTCCAATAAATCATACTTAGAAATAGAATCGTTACATTCATCATCTTTTTGTTTTGATCAATTTATTGGTAAGGTCATTAATCTTTGAAGCCTTTGGAATTCACTCCTGTGTTGCCTCAACTATTGATAAGTGATTACATAGGTCTCATGATCAAGCCACACATGAGGTGTTGGTAGTTCTAATAAGTCATCATCACCAATATCAAAACTTTCTTCTATTACTATCCAAGGCAATTCCTCATCACTAGATTCACATGAATCCTCATGTATATTACCTTATGGTCTAGGTGGTATAATTTCTTCTTCAATGTCTCACCAAGGTATATCCTCTACTAATAATAGGTCATTGGATATCCCATGAGGTGCTCTCTATGAGATTTCTCCCCTACTCATGCTTACACCATCATGGCATGAACTACTAACTTGTGGTGTAATCTCATGTTCTTTCCCCTTGCCTTCCAAATCTTGTGATCTCACTATTATTTGCTCCTCCATAATTTTCATTGTATCATTTCATTCTTGGAGTCTTGCAATGTGACCTTACAATTATTTAGACTCCTCTTGCAATTGCTATATTTGGTGTCACATCCTATGTTACAATAGTCCTATCTAAGATAATGGAGAGAATTTGATGATTCCATGGTGTCACCTCCTATCTCTTTTGGATATTCCATATCAAAGTTATCCATCCTATCCACATATCGGATCATTAATCTCATTATTCTTCAATATTATGATGTTTGGGGTAATTCCCTATACTCTAACTTTGGATAAACCATCCCTTGATCCTCTGGATTAATTATTTCCCTTGGATAAATTCCTCTTTTGTCTTATTCCTCAAGCCTTCCAGTCCCATATGCAAATCTTACATGTACTCATGTCCTCCTTCTCTCATAGGGTTGAGGTACCAACTCTTCTTGTTAAATAATAGGTCCTATCTCCTCCCCTTCTATGAATAGGCATGTGATTTCCATGTCAATATCCTCTCATGGAGGGCCTTAAATTCTACTTTTATGGTCATCATATTGGGCTTACTATATTTTTTCAACTTCTTTTGTAGTGATAAATAGATATTGTACTTTGTAGGGATTTAAATTCAAACCGTTTAAAGTATCCGACACTTGCATCCCATTCAAGTTCTAAAATTTTAATGCTCCATTATGCCTTACTTATACAACTTGAAAGGGACCAAGCCACAAGGTTTTTAACTTACGAAACTTGATTTCTCATTTCCCATTAAACTTTAGAACTAAGTCACACTTCTTGAGTTCTAATTTTTGAAGATCTTGTTATGCCACAACTTTCCCTTCTAGGCCACTTTGATTGCCCATTATGCCATGAATCCTCGCTCATACAACTTAATCAATGTTTTTAGTCATTCTTACATACTCTCTTGGTCCCCTAAGTGATGCTTCATCGCTATCCATAGGCTTGGTACCAATAATTCTACTGGCACTATTGCCTCTTGACCATACATTAGCTAAAATGGTGAATGGTATATCGTTGGTTTAAAGTTATTTTGATATACCCAAAGAATAGATGGTAATATTTTTTCCCAATCTACTCCTTCTATTTCATAGGTTTTATATAATGTTGACACTAATACCTTGCTATTCGCTTTCACCTGCCCATTAGCTATTGGGTAATATGGCCTAGATAAGGAGTGCCAAATTCAAAATTTACTCACTAACACCAAGAATGAGTGGACCTCCATTATCCAAAGGAAATATTTTCAAGGTGCTAAATTTTTCAGTGATGCAGCCCCCATAAGAGGATGTACTTTCTAGAATTCCATCATAAGTACCGGGTCACTTTTGAAGAAAGGTTTAATATGGAAACTTGGGGATTGAAGCAAAATAGAATTCTGGAATGACAAATGGCTTTCAAGAAAACCTCTCATTGAAGATCCTATTCTATCTAGACTAAAATCTTATACAAACTTCAGGATAGGACACAAAGTCTCTAACTTCCTTGAAGTTCAAAATTATACCATTAAATGGAAAGTTATCTGATGTTCTACCCATCCTTCTAAATCCACCAAGTTAAATTCCCTCCTACACTCCACCATTATCCCTCCCATGAATTCTAATGAAACCCTTATTTGGGATCCTTCAAAGAGTGGAGAATTTATGATCAATATTGCTTATAAACTTCTTCTTGAAATAGAGGATATCATGTTACCTTTTGACCTTTTTTTGATTAATTACATTATCCCCAAGGTGTATTTCTTTTCCTAGCTCAACATTCAAGAGAGGATCCTGACTATTGATAACTTGATTAAAAAAGGCATCACCATCCTAAAAGGGTAATAGGTGCACCCTTTGCTTAGCATCTTGGGAATCCCCATATCACATCTTCCTCCATTGCCCCTATTCCTCATCCATCCTCGATTCCATCTTCCAATCCTTTCACATCCTGTGGTCTAAACCCTGCTCCATCGTTGATATCTTTCTCCAATGGCCTACCCCTTTCATAACCCTCATCTCAAATTCATCTAGAAAATGTGCCTTCACCACTTCCTTTGGAAAGTATGGCTTGAGAGAAACCATAGAGTCTTCTCCCAGCACTCATCTTTTCCAAATCTTACCTTCAATAGGATCCTATCCTATGCCAAATAAAATTCTTCCCTTATCCCCCATTACCCCAAGCATACTTCTAGGATCAATATCGCTATGAGTAGATCCCTTGCCCTATCCTTTGAGGACTTTCATCCCTCTACCAATCTTAGAATCAATTACAAGTGGATTCCTCCACCAATAGGTGGTTCAAACTAAATTTTCATGGGGCCATGAAAGGAAACCCAATAAAAATAGGAGCAGGAGGTATCCTTAGAAATCACCAAGGAGAAGTCATCTTTGCTTTTGCTGAGGGATTGGGGGACCAGACCAATCATGTGGTAGAGGTGAAAAGAATGTGGAGATGTCTATCCCTTTCTAATAACTTCCCCAATAGGTTAATCATTGAAGGAGATTCCCTCAAAATCATCAGTTACCTCAAGAACAATAGTAATCCTTCTTAGAGAGTCAGGGATTACATTGAAGGTGCTAGGAACTTGATCCTTGACATGCAAGAAGTCATATTCCAACATGCTTATAGAGAAGCAAATGGATCTACAAAAATATTGGCCAACCTTGGAGTCCACACACCCAATATACTAATTTGGATTGATGACATACCTGATGAAGTCCACACCATCATGGAATAGGAAAAAACTCAAGGTGATAATACTAATTATTTTCCTCATGAGGACGTGTTCCTCCAGGACCCTCATCCTGTATCATAAGCATAAAAAAATAAGTGGAAGGAAGACACCCACGTGGATATTAAATACTCCACCTAAGCATAAAAAAAATGAGCATCACACGATATTCATTTTGACTAGGCATATATCCATGCAGACACTTTTCCACCGCCAAAAAGTCATGCTTGTCTGGTATGATCTCTTGGAAATGTACACAAAATGTTTTTAATTTATGGCAATCAATGTCAACTATGTACAAAGACGTAGGTGGTGCTTCCAATTCCAATGAGAAGATGTTTCACCAAGGCACTCTTTTCAATTAATTCAACTATCCTCTGCATTGGCAATGGCACCATATAAATTTTGGGCCAAGTAATATCCAAATCCAAGATAGAGATGTAGCACTAAAAATGTGGATTACCATAGGTTGTGTGAGGGGTATGTGGCACTCCTGAAGGAAAGGAAAGGATGACAATGATCATTTTTTGAAGATCATGCCTTGGAACTTGAAGCATACCCACTGGGAAGATCATGGTAGCATTAGTGATAGAGGTGATTATTCCATAAAAATCCTGCTTGGCTCTAGAACCAATCATTGCAAAGATCTAAAATTCATCATTTTTAACCCTTTTCTTCTCTTTGTTCACTGTCCTTGTCTGAGTAATAATTTCCAAAAATATTGAACTTTTCAATCCCTTGGTATCAAATTTGATTTGTGTCACTGATATATTTAATGGCAATACCCAAGAATTGGGTATTTTTCCTCAATATTTTGTCCATAAATATACCATTAGAACCCCCCACACTTCCATCCCATGCAAATCCATCTTCCCTCCTCCTCTAGTTGTCTTCCTTCCCCACTAGTGTAGTAAGCCCATCGAAACTTGAAGAACACAAGCTTATACTGAGAGGGGGGTGAACAGTATAAGACCACTTTTTACTTTTTCTTTCCCAATCAATATTATGCAATATATCAATAGCAATATCAACAATAGTAATCAAAGCAATGCACAAATCACCACACACAATAGAGACACCAATTTAACGTGGTTCACCCAATGTGGGCTACTCCATGGAGAAAATATTTCACTAAAATTTTCTCAACAAATATCTTTGGGAATCCTTTCCCTATTACAATGTTTATGGACCTCTGTCCAAAGGAGACACCAATCCCCTAATCAAGTTCATGGATCTCTATCCACAGGAGACACCAATCTCCTCTACTCTAGTTGGTGATCTTCTAGAAGAACTATTGCCTCCACTACACTCAGCTAATGGATCTCTATCCAATGAAGACTCATATCCTCACTCAGAAGACCTATCCTCACTACCCTAGATAATGGACCTCTATCCACTAGAGACTATCATCCTCTATACTCTATCACCTCCAAAGCTTGCTCTTAGCTCTATCTCAAATATGCACTAAACATGGTCCTTCGGTCTAGCACAAATCTTCTCAATATCTATCCTCAAATCTACACTAAACATAGTCCTTCAATCTAGCACAAATCTATCCTCAATATCTATCCTCAAATATACACTAAACATAGTCCTTCGATCTAGCACAAATCTATCCTCAATATCTATCCTCAAGCCTTAACACAAAGCTTGACTCAATCACAAATCAACTCTACTAGATCTACCCCAAACCTTAACCCAAGGTTTGAACAAATCAATCAATCAACTCTGCTCACAAGTCTTCTCAAAGACTTACCTCAAATCTGCCTTGTAAGCTTCCACAAAATCTCACACTAATCTATCCACAAGTCCTCTCTAGAACTTGTCCAATATCTCAACAAGTCTTCACCAAGACTTACCTCAAATCTGCTCAACAAGTCCTCACTAGAACTTGTCCAATATGCTCAACAAGTCTTCACCAAGACTTACCTCAAATCTGCTCAACAAGTCCTCACTAGAACTTGTCCAATCATCTCAACAAATCCTCACTAGAACTTATCCAATCTGCTCAACAAGTCTTCACCAAGACTTACCTCAAATATAAATTGTAAGCTTCCACAAAAGCTTACTCAACTAAACTCAATCTAACACAAAATCATCTTCAATCACACAAACAAACTTCACACAAAATCTTGTTCAATATCACAGAAACATATAGAGAATTGTTAGAGACTCAATATGCTTCACACTCACAATAATGCTCAATCACTTTCAAACTCTTTCTCAAATCAATTTAGAATATAGAACAATTTGTTTCACATAACTAGAACTATCACTTCAACACTTCCACTTGACTAGGCTCAATCAACTCCACTCAATCAATCACTCAATGAAATACTCCTTGCTCACAAACCCTAGTCCAAGCATATGAACACTCACTCAATAATTTCCAACAATGCTTATCAAACAATCTCACATAACAATGATACTCATGATCTTGCACAAACCCTAGTTCAAGATAGTTCTCAACTTCACATAACAATGATACTCATGATCTTGCACAAACCCTAGTTCAAGATAGTTCTCAACTTCACATAACAATGATACTCATGTTCTTTCACAAACCCTAATCATGCATATGAAGTTTCATTCAATATTTCAAAACAATGCTTATCAAACAAGGTTTTTATCAACAACTCTCACTCAAAAAAACCTTTAACAATCAAACTCAACAATGCTTATCAAACAACCCTTTTCTCTCCAACTTAGCATTCACAACATCCAACAATCACTCACAAGGAAGATGTGCCCATACCTTTTGTTTGTTGAAGAATTGACCTCAAAACCTATCTTAAACACAATTTTCTTCTTTGCCAATTTCAAAGGTTAGATGACAAAAATATCACTCTAACACTCCCTCAAAATATTTCTCAATTACAAAAATAATTAAACTCAAATACACCTTATTACTCCTTTGAAATAAGCATTCACCAAAACATATAAAAATAAATCTTTTATTAAACCTTATAACTCCACTCTTAAACAACTCAAACCACCAAATAATTAAATAAAAAATTATTTAATTTTATCAACCTTATATCTCCCTAAGCTCAGAAATACACCATACAACCTTAGAAGCACAAATCAATTTATAACAAAAATTTATTACCTCACAAAGTGCTCCGAGCGGGATTCGATCCCACAACACAATGCCTCCAGTGCCTTAGCCATGGCAGCCAAGCCGCGTGAGCTAAGCGCTCACGTGGAAGGCAAAAGTGCCCACGACGCTTTATCTTCCACCTAGGCACCAAAAGCCAAAGGCTTTGGCATCCTTGGCTCCAAAACTACACAACCTCATTGTGAGTCGAATGTGGGACCTCGCATTCCCAAGGTGCTTCCACTTGCCACTAGCCCACTTGGCTAGGTGGTGACAAGGCCTTCGTGCCTTGTCCCTTTTCTTCCTTCGCTACCTTGCCAAAAGGGTCAATGGGGACTTCTTCCCTCTCTTGCTGACGAAAATTATGCACACAATTTTTTCTTAGGAGATAATTAAAATCGTGGGTTTGAAGCCTTTTAGGCTTGGGGTATTTATACCTCCATTCTTTGCATAATGTGGTGTCTTCGACGAAGGAGATGGAATATGACGTCAAAAATTTGAATTATACCCTTTATAACCCTAACTCTAGGGTTTATTAAATTAAGTTATAAACTAACTTATAATTAAATTATAATTAACTTATAATTAATTTAATAACTCTTTAGAGTTAATCAAATTAAATTATAAATTAATTTATAATGAAATTATTAAAATAATTTATAATTAATTTAATCTTTAGGTCTCAACCTTAGACCTCTAATATTATAATAAAATATTATAATATTATTTTTCTTGGGCCTTCCTATTGCTCTTTAGACCTCATATGACCACCTTGAATATTATAATTAGGGGCATTATAATATTATTTTCCTTAGGTCTAGAAGCAATATTTTTCTTGCATAATTGACTCCTTGACATCCTTCCTTTTGTCCTGCTCACTGAAACTGACTCTTGACATCAATGACAATAAATCCTGCTCATATTTCCAACAATCTCCCCCTTTGTCATTGATGGCAACCCACTTTATTTTTACCATTCCTTTTACCTTTTCCTATTCTGCTCCCCTTGAGAAACTACTCCCCCTGACTGAATGCTCTCCTCCTAACTCAAATCTCTCCCCCTTACTCAAATCTCTCCCCCTTTGTCATCAATGGCAAAGGGTCACCTTTGGGGCTCGAGGCTAAGAATGAAACTCTTAGCTTAGCCCCTCCCCCACCTCCTCTTGAGGTGGTTAATTCTGGGGTGGGAGTATTTCTACTCCCATCATGCATTGATCTTTACCTTTGTCCACTTTCCTTCTCATCTGATCCTTCTGATTCCTCTGACTATTCTTATTTTTGCTTGTCTCTAGAATTTTTGCTCTACACCACTTTGTTGTATGTCCATCATTATTGCACTTATAACACTTAATGTTATTATTCCTTGGAGGTGCAAATATCTTGGGATTTCTCCTGGTGAAGCCATATCTATTCCTATCATGAACCCTGCAATTCATTGCCTTATGACCAAACTGATTACAAGAGTAGCAATACCCTTGAAATAGTTACCTATTTCTGAAGTTCCCATATTCCTATCTTTCATGTGTCCTGCACTGAGAAGCTTTGTGCCCAAACCTATGACATGAGAAGCATCATCCATTGAAATTACCTTGCCTTGACCCCATGGGTCTTTTAGTCTCTTTTACCCTATGTTGGTTCCTGTTCCATCTGTTCCTCTTTTGTGCATTGTTCCTTTCCTTGTTGAACTTTCTATTGTCCAACTCATCCTCATAAGTCTCACTCTCTCTTACACTCTCTTCTTCTGAAGTTTCTTCTTCTTCAGAACTTGAGGTTGACTCCTCTCCTTATTTCTTTTGTACCTATTCAAAACCAAGACCTGTCTTGTTTGTTGACCATCTTTGTACCTTGATCATCTTATCTACAATTTTTGAGCTCTTTCCAAACCTGTGTAACCTATCCTTAGACTCTTTTACTTCCTTCCTTAGTGAAGCTACTTCATGCTCTAACCTTTCACATTCTAAGACCTTTGCTTCTAACTTATCTTTAAACTTTCTTGTCTTAGCCATTGACTTATTTAGATCCTCTATAAGCTTTCCTTTCTCTTCATCACATTCTTGAAACTGAAGCTTAAGTTGGGAGTTTTGATTTCTTACCTTATTTAATGCATCAAGGGCATGAATAAGTTCACCCTCAAGATCAACTTCTCCTTCCTCTGATTCTTCCTCTATTTGTTTACCTTTGAAAACATCTTCATTCTTTTCTGACTCATCTTCTATAGGATCACCTCCTTCTTCTTCTAATGCCATTAGAATATTCTCTTCTAGTCCTTCAAGTGTATCTTCATATTCATCATCACTAAAACTGAAACCACTCCTTGTACAACTATCTTCAAGATGACCAAAGTTACCACATCTAAAACACTTGAGAATTATTGGTGACCTTTTCTTAACCATTTCTTTTTCTTTTTCCAAAAATAGAACTTCATATTTATCATTATCTGAGGAACTATCATCAATATCACTTGAGTACTTACTTGCCTTGTCTGCATAGTAACTCTTCTTATGTCTTTGAAAGAACTTCTTTCCTTGCTTGCCTTGTCCATCCCTGCCTTTCTTTTGGTACCTGTATTTTTCTGATTCCCTATTCTTATGATCCTATTTTTCATCATCATTGCTATTTCTAGCTTCTTGAAAATCAGTTGCATAGTGACCATACTTTCCACAATTGAAACATCTAACTGATTTCATACCTTTAAAATTTCTTGGATCCTTGTTCCTTCTACCATAATTTGCTTCTTCATCACTGGATGACTCATTGCTTGAATCTGACTTCTTACCCTTAATCTTCTTAGTAGCTTTGAAGGTTGCTTCTTTTTAGATATTAGGTTCCTCTTTTGTTCTCATCTCAAAAGCTGTAAGAATGCCAAGTAATTCATCCCTTGTCAAAATATCACCATATTTTGATTCCTCTATAGCTGAAATATTTTCACTAAACCTTTTTGGGAGAGATCTTAAGATCTTATCACAAACATCAGATTCTTGAACCTCAAGTCCAAGTCCTTGCATGGAGTTAACAACCTCATCTACATGAAGTAGATAAGCACTAATGTTTTCCTCATCCTTCATTCTTAGTTCTTCAAATTGTCCCTTGAGATTTTGCAACTTTACCTTTTTGACCTTTTTATCTCCTTCATATATGCCTTGCAACTTATCCCAAATTTCTTTTGCTAATTTGCAATGCATAACCTTAACAAAATTTATTCTATGCAAACCTCTCAAAATTGCATTCATTGCTCTTGAATTGTAATGATGTAGAAGCTTACCATATTTATCTGTAGGTGGAGTAGCTGGTGGTGTGTATCCATTTTCAACTGCTTCCCATATTTCATTGCCAAGTGCCATCAAGTGAATCTTCATTCTCATACTCCAAAATACATAATCGCTCCCATAAAATACTGGTGCTAAATTATCTGAGGATCCACTCTTAGAATCCATTTGTGTTCTTGTAAGATTTTCCTTCAAGTTATTAAACTCTTTCGAAGGAACCCACTTTGATACCAATTGAAGAACACAAGCTTATATTGAGAGGGGGGTGAACAAGTATAAGACCACTTTTTACTTTTTCTTTCCCAATCAATATTATGCAATATATCAATAGCAATATCAACAATAGTAATCAAAGCAATGCACAAATCACCACACACAATAGAGACACCAATTTAACGTGGTTCACCCAATGTGGGCTACTCCATGGAGAAAATATTTCACTAAAATTTTCTCAAAAAATATCTTGGGAATCCTTTCCCTATTACAATGTTTATGGACCTCTATCCAAAGGAGACACCAATCCCCTAATCAAGTTCATGGATCTCTATCCACAGGAGACACCAATCCCCTCTACTCTAGTTGGTGATCTTCTAGAAGAACTGCTACCTCCACTACACTAGCTAATGGATCTCTATCCACTAAAGACTCCTATCCTCACTCAGAAGACCTATCTTCACTACCCTAGCTAATGGACCTCTATCCACTAGAGACTATCATCCTCTATACTCTATCACCTCCAAAGCTTACTCTTAGCTCTATCTCAAATATGCACTAAACATAGTCCTTTGATCTAGCACAAATCTATCCTCAATCTATATCCTCAAATATACACTAAACATAGTCCTTAGATCTAGCACAAATATATCCTCAATATCTATCCTCAAATATACACTAAACATAGTCCTTTAGTCTAGCACAAATTCTATCCTCAAATCTATCCTCAATCCTTAACACAAATCTTGACTCAATCACAAATCAACTCTACTAGATCTACCCCAAACCTTAACCCAAGGTTTGAACAAATCAATCAATCAACTCTACTCACAAGTCTTCTCAAAGACTTACCTCAAATATACCTTGTAAGCTTCCACAAAAGCTCACACTAATCTATCCACAAGTCCTCTCTAGAACTTGTCCAATCTACTCAACAAGTCTTCACCAAGACTTACCTCAAATCTACTCAACAAGTCCTCACTAGAACTTGTCCAATCTCTCAACAAGTCTTCACCAAGACTTACCTCAAATCTGCTCAACAAGTCCTCACTAGAACTTGTCCAATATACTCAACAAGCCTTCACCAAGACTTACCTCAAATCTACAAGCTCAATAACTCAACTCACCAAAATTTAAAAAAAATACTCAACTAAATCACATCTAACAAAAAATCCTCTTCAATCACAAAAAACTTCACACAAATCTTGTTCAATATCACAGAAACATATAGAGAATTGTTAGAGACTCAATATGTTTCACACTCACAATAATGCTCAATCACTTTCAAACTCTTTCTCAAATCAAATTTAGAATATAGAACAATTTGTTTCACAGAACTAGAACTATCACTTCAACACTTCCACTTGACTAGGCTCAATCAACTCCACTCAATCAATCACTCAATGAAATACTCCTTGCTCACAAACCCTAGTCCAAGCATATGAACACTCACTCAATTATTTCCAACAATGCTTATCAAACAATCTCACATAACAATGATACTCATGATCTTGCACAAACCCTAGTTCAAGATAGTTCTCAACTTCACATAACAATATACTCATCTTCACAAACCCTAGTTCAAGATAGTTCTCAACTTCACATAACAATGATACTCATGTTCTTTCACAAACCCTAATCATACATATGAAGATTCATTCAATATTTCCAACAATGCTTATCAAACAAGGTTTCTTATCAACAACTCTCACTCAGAAAAACCTTTAACAATCAAACTCAACAATGCTTATCAAACAACCCTTTTCTCTCCAACTTAGCATTCACAACATCCAACAATCACTCACAAGGAAGATGTGCCCATACCTTTTGTTTGTTGAAGAATTGACCTCAAAACCTATCTTAAACACAATTTCCCTCTTTGCCAATTTCAAAGGTTAGATGACAAAAATATCACTCTAACACTCCCTCAAGATATTTCACAATTACAAAAATAATTAAACTCAAATACACCTTATTACTCCTTTGAAATAAGCATTCACCAAAACATATAAAAATAAATCTTTTATTAAACCTTATAACTCCACTCTTAAACAACTCAAACCACCAAATAATTAAATAAAAAATTATTTAATTTTATCAACCTTATATCTCCCTAAGCTCAAAAATACACCATACAACCTTAGAAGCACAAATCAATTTATAACAAAAAATTTATTACCTCACAAAGTGCTCCTAATGGGATTCGATCCCACAACACAATGCCTCTAGTGCCTTAGCCATGGTAGCCAAGCCGCGTGAGCTAAGCGCTCACGTGGAAGGCAAAAGCGCCCATAACGCTTTATCTTCTACCTAGGTGCCAAAAGCAAAAAGGCTTTGGCATCGTTGGCACCCAAAAACACTGCACAACCAACCCTGTTGCGAGTCGAACGTGGAACCTCGCATTCCCAAGGTGCTTCCACTTGCCACTAGCCCACTTGGCTAGGTGGTGACAAGGCCTTCGTGCCTTGTGCCTTTTATTCCTTCGCTAACTGCCAAAAAGGGTCAACGGGGACTTCTTCCCTCTCTTGCTTACAAAAATTGCACACATGATTTTTGCTTAGGAGATAATTAAAATCATGGATAGTTTTGAAGCCTTTTAGGCTTGGGGTATTTATAACCATTATTTGAAAATTATTGACGTCGACGGAGGAGATGGAATATGACCTAGACGCTTTGCATTATAACCTTTATAACCCTAACTCTAGGGTTTATTAAATTAAGTTATAAACTAACTTATAATTAAATTATAATTAACTTATAATTAATTTAATAACTCTTTAGAGTTAATCAAATTAAATTATAAATTAATTTATAATGAAATTATTATAATTAATTTAATCTTTAGGTCTCAACCTTAGACCTCTAATATTATAATATTATTTTTCTTGGGCCTTCCTGTTGCTCTTTAGACCTCATCTGACCACCTTGAATATTATAATTAGGGGCATTATAATATTATTTTCCTTAGGTCTAGAAGCAATATTTTTCTTGCATAACTGACTCCTTGACATCCTTCCTTTTGTCCTGCTCACTAAAACTGACTCTTGACATCAATGACAACAAATCCTGCTCATATTTCCAACAAACCTCATGCCTTACGTGAGAACTTAGCTCACATGGTTTGGTAGCCGCATCTAAGGTGTTGGAGGCACTGTGATGTAGGATCGAATCCCGTTAGGAGCACTTTGTGAGGTACTAAAATTTTTCCAAGGTTCAAATATTGAGCCTCACATATTGAGCCTCACCAAACTGAACGATTGTTAATTTCCTGGTGCTTTCAGTGGCGTAAAAGGTTTAAAATGATTGTGGCATGGTGGTTATAGGGGTAGACCGCACGAAGATCTGTGTGGTAGATTTTGGAGTGGACAGTGCAGAATACTGTGGTGGCCATAAAAGCTAGACAGATTGCCTGAATTCATGATGGCTACCGATTACACCATGTAAATACAAAAAAAAAAGAAAAAAAAACAACCCTCATGCCTCTGCCATTCCTTACATTCCCTTCCCCAACCCTCAATACAAATTCACCATGAGTTTTATCGAGCCCAACAAAGTCGAATGTGATGCCCTAGCTAAGAGAATCCTCAATGAGTGCCACTTCTTTCCCTTCCTTCACATGTTCTCTGGTGAGGAGCTCAAAATCACCATGGATTTTTTGTAGTCCTAGGATAATTACTCTATTACAATTCATGGGAGAATTTTTTGCATGGACGTCAACCTCTTGTCCATGATTACTAGCTAGGCTACAAAAGGACGCTCAATCCATAGATAGAAGCACAACTGGGAGGTGGAACTTGAGGAGTTCAAGGAAAATTAAAGGATATACAAAGGAGCTAAGTAAGGTATCTATAGGAGTGACCTAAAAACCCCCTAGAATGACATGATGAAGCCATTCATGGAGTTCATCACTGTTAGTGACCTAGAAAAAGTGCTTTGTACTTATCATTTGGCCTTCATGAACCACTTTTATGATATAAATCCCATAAACATCCCCCAATTTTTCCTCAATTCTATAAACTATTCAATTACATCCTATAGGAATAATAAAGGCCATGACCTCCATTTCCATCAAGGCATATTCAAGGTTATCTACACCTATGTCCTGGCTCTCAGTCCTAAGGCCAACCCGAGCATCCCCAGCCTAGCCGCCAAACCTACTGGGCCTTCTACCTGCCTATCCCTTGTAGAAATAAAGAGGAATACCATTGAAGCTATCACATAGCTGAAGGTGAGGAAAAATATTAGCTTCAAAAGCATGGAAGGACTTGTAAGGAAACCTATTTGCCTTCAAAATTAGGCAGTGAGAGGCAAAACAAAGATTTTTGACATCAAGACTAATGATGAAGAGGTAGATGATGAGGTTAAGCAATTGAAGGAGTTCATAATCTCCACCATAGCATGCATGATTAATACCATGGTTAATTCAATCATTGATCTTAGGGAAGGACTGTAGAAGTTGTTCTTTGGAGGTCAGAGTGGCCAGGAGGTTGACGACAGGTCTGAAGTGGAGGATGTGGTTACAGTCAAAGAGGAGCCTAATGAACCTGGTTAAAGTGACACTAAGGATAAGGACAAGATTTACACTGAGGAATAATTTCCTTAGGTCTTTATGTTTTGCTTCTGTGGCTACCCTACACAAAGCCTGCTTATTTTTATTTAAGATATTTATGTTTCGTTTCCTCGGCTACCCTGCATTGAGCCTATTTATTTTTGCTATGTAAGATGATTTTCTTAGGCAATTTCATTTTCTTCCTTGTTTCTTATTTCTAAGGATGCATCCTTTGATTTGTTTTTTTCTATTTTAGGCTCAGGGCAACATCCCTTGTTGATAATCCTATCTTTTCATAGCAAGTATGGTTATTTTTATAACAAGGTTTTGTGATCCTTAAAACCTCTTTAGTAATGCAATCCTTTAACTTATCAAAAAAAAATTCAAAATTTAGTCATCAACATTTTGATGATCTCATTCACAAAGTGACCTTCATGATCACTTGTTATTTGTAGTGGAATGTCGAGTCTTGTAATTACTTGCTCATACAAGAATTGTGCTATATATTTTGTCAAGTTAGCTGGTAGTGCCCATGCCTCAACCCATTTCATTAGGTATTTAGTGGCTACCATGATATACCAACTCTTTCATCTATGAGTAGTTCTCAATGGTCCTAAAAATTCCAACCCCCACCTCTCAAATAGTTCCTAGGGTTGTGATGGGTGTAGTGGCATAAAGTCTCTTTGCACTGGCTTTCCCACTCTCTAGCAAGTATCACATGTTATTACTTATTCCTTTGCATCATTATACACTGTGGACCACTATAGTCCTACTAAGAGTACATTCCAAGCAATGACATTAGGCCCAATGTGTCCTCCTACCAATACTTAATGAGCTTATTTCAATATAAATTTAATTTCCTCATCCATTACACATCTTCTTAGGATACCATCAATTCCTAATTTGTACAACAATGTCACTATCAACTGGAAAGGAGTTGACTTTATGATTACTTTTTTTCTCTATTGTCATCAACTCTTGTGGCAACTTCCTTGTGGATAGGTATTCCCTAATCAAATTTGACCATGATGGAACAACATTGATTATGAATAACTAAGCATCAAGAAATTCATCTGGAATCCCCGCTCCTATGGGTTCTCCTAATCGTATTCGAGACAACTGGTTTGTAATCACATGCTTCTTGCTAGGTCATACCATTGATGAACACAAAAAAGGCTCATTTTATATACACTTTTAAGGGGCATCATTATTGGTTTAATTAACATTTGAGATGCATTTTTATATAACTTATGCATATAATTGATAGAAAATGCAGTATTATGCTTGATTGGTGTTTTTAGTGGAAAATATGTATAAATGCAGGTTTTGGTACTAATCTAGTGTTTTCTAGTATACATCCCACTTGGACCTGGAATTGTTATGGGGGGCACCTTGATCCCATACATTTGGAGGTACCTTAGTGTGCAATAAGGTGCCTTGATGCCATACATTGAAGGCACCTTGATCTGATCAAGTCAACAAGAAGGCGCCTTGATCTAACCAAGTCAACAAGAAGGCGTCTTGATGGCACCTTGATGGCACCTTGATGAGGATGTAAGTGCATTTATGGTGCCTTGATGAGGAATTAGGTACCTTGATGATGCCTTGATGAGGAATAAGGTTCCTTGATATGAGATGCTTTGACCTTGCTGCCAATGGGGACCATGTTGACCATAAATGACCATTGACTCCATGTCATATACACCAATTTTGGATAGTTGCCAAAATACATGAGCTGTCTCATTTACATAGGAGGAAATGACATAAAAACTGGCTGAAGTAGAATGTGGATGATAATGAGCTGAACCAAAAAATCTACTATATTAAAAAAAAGACATAAAAAATTATTGTTTGACTATTGTGATTACATCTATTACTGTAACTGAATTGTCTTAGTTTAGACTGTTCGACTTTTAAAAATATTATTTTTAGGATGCTTTATTTTAATATTAGTTTATTACACCTAAGGATTTTTATATTTATCCTTTCGGTGAATGGTCATACTATTAATAGGAGAATAAAATTTATGTATAAACCAATTGTAACTAATCACATCATGTGATTAAAAATATATCAATATGTTATTGTAACGATATCTGGTTGTGTCTTATATAAGAACGTAGGACATATGAATGGGGGATATTGATTACACAGTGAATAGAATAATTTTATTATTTTATTTTACAAAATTCTAAATAATATTGTTCCCTTAAAGTAATCCTCATGCAATTTAGTCAGGCGAACTATCTATGGGAGCCTGGGCCCACTCCTTGCAGTAGTCCTCCCCTATTTTATTTATATTATTTATTTTTAGTAGATTATATTTACTGCTTTATTTCCTACTTTATTTTAATTTAGTTGTGTGTTTCATTTTCTTGCACATTTAATTTATTGTACTTTTATTTTCAATATTTTTATTTCCAGTATTTTAATTTTCTGCACTTAGTTTTATTTGGTTTGGCTAAAATCAAAATGTACAAACATTCCCCACCAAACTAATTTTTTATAGAATGATTCATTCCCCCTATGCTACAGGCATATACTGTGCATGACACTCGTAAGTTTACAAACTTGCCAGATTTATAATTTATGGTAAAGAAATGATTGTTTTTTTAACATAAATTTTGCTCACCATTTTGGCATCGTTGCTGGGGAGTGTCAAAATTGTAGTGTTAAGATCCATAGGTTAGTTAAAAATTCCATTTCAAATTACCTATAGATCTTCTACTTAAGAAGCATGAGTCCACCAAGGGCATTTTTATAGGGCTAAAATAGTTTTCGATACAGTTAGAGACAAATCTCATAGGCAATAGTAAAAATTTATTATCTTCTTAGGTAAATACGAGAATGAACCTGATGTACCATATTAAGTGTAGAAGTAGGAATATATTATGTTATTGAAAATTTTAGAAACTCAGGCAATAAAGGATTTACATAATAATTTGAATGGTTTCAATAGATCAAAGAAATGGCACAGCCCAGGTCTTATATAGTTGAAAATATTTAGGGATGTGTTTTTACACAGAAACCATTTAAGAAATTATGCCTCAAGAAGCCTAGTTTTAATGATAAAAAAATTGTAGGCTTAACAATTCTCAACATATTGGTAAATTTTTAACAATGACATTAGTAGTAGGAAAAATGAGAGAGAAAAATTTAAAAAGAACATCTTTTTATGGAGTATGCTCTTCACTTGTGCTTAAGGTGACCTAGTGAATCAGAAACTAGCACGTGTTTTAAAATACTACTATGCCATATTTTCTCGAAATTGCCAGTCCACAGATAGTCATTTTTCAGCCTGCACATTTTTACAATAAGTTAAATTTTTTTGGTTTTGAGGCCATGGAGGAAGATGCTCTTCTCATCCTAAAACATACCAAACTAGTTGATAAATAAAAGGATTATTTTTAGAGACTATTTTAGTTGTAGTCATGGGGGGAGACCCTACCTTCACTATTGCCACCAATAGCACAATGAACGTTGTTTACATTGTTCACAAAAAAAAATTAGTTAGAATTTTATTTTAATGCCTTTAGTTTAGATTTTTATTTTATGTTTTGCAGGATAGCATGAAGTGTAATGTAGACAAATAAGGAGTTGTCTGAGAATATTTCCTGAAGTGATATTTATATGTGAAGTTTGTAATAGCACTACACGAACCATATTGTGCACCTCGATTGTGTAGTATTCAATCCAAATGAGTGAAAGCAAGCAGAGTTTTCCTTTGCAACATAGGCACCTGAAGGTAGGATAAGTAATCCTAATCAAGCAAAAGGGTTCCAACCCAAGGTGGTTTTGGAACTTAAGAAATTTTTTTTGCAAGGTGCATGACTGTTATAGCTTGAATGATAAGCAGAGTCAGAGATGCTACACCAAGAGCAGAATAGAATGCCAAGGCAATGTTCGAGAAATAGTCAATGGGCTCCATTTACAATTGCCTCACATTTGTGAGACTAGATCAGACATCAACATGGGGGAGACCCCATACCATACCAATAGTTTTGATGAATGTTCACACATTCATTAAATAAAGAAAAAAATAGGAGGATACGCAAAAAAAAGTGACGAGGTGCCTTGATACCTTATAGTAGAGGCACCTTGATTAAAAACAATATGATGAGACACCTTGATGCCTTGATCAAGGGCAACTTGATCCACAATTAGGTGCCTTGGTCAAGGGCACATTGATACACAAGTAGGCACCTTGGGCAAGGGTACCTTGATCTACAAGTAGGTGCCTTGGTCAAGGGCACATTGATCCACAAGTAGGCACATTGGTCAAGGGTACCTTGATCCACAAGTAGGCACCTTGGTCAAGGGTGCCTTGATCCATAAGTAAGAACCTTAGTCAAGGGTGCCTTGATCCACAAGTAGGCACCTTGATTCCATACATCAAGGGCACCTTGGTATATAGGAAGGCACCTAGATACCATCCATTTTAGAGGTTCCTTGATTCATTTCGAGCAGCTATGTGATTTGATGGCACAGAGAAGAAAAAAAAAATAAAGAGGGAATTGTGTGAATCCTCTCAATGGTTTGGAGTTATTTAAAAAAAATTGCATGGAACCTGTCTTCACATAAATTTTCTTTTTATTTTATTTTTTTCTTTTGTAGGTATAGTACTTGCATGCAAGCTACAATTATATTGAGATATAGGACCTAACAAGCATGGATTGCATTGAACTGCATTTTACTACTTCTAGTTTTTCTTGTTTGTTTTGCAGGTAAAGTGCCCAAATGCAAGTTGTAGGTATCCTGAGATCCAAGGCTTAACAGGCATGGATTGCACTGAACTACACTTTAGTTTTTCTTATTTGCTTTTGTAGGTGAAATTTATTTATTGCATTAAATAGGAATCTTGAGATCCAGGGCCTAACCAACACAACATCCATGAACCTGCACATTTTTTTAGGAGGTAGAAACTTGATTGTTTCCATTTGGAGGAGATAGTATCCATCTGGGCATGGATGTGGGTGTTAATTTCTTGCAAAGGGAAGAGGTACCTACCTTTGTGTTTGGACAAAGTAGATGCTGACACAACCTGAAAAAAGAAAAAATTGGAGGGTATGATCAACTCTACAATAGCACTATACACATCAGCAATCTACTAAATTTTTAATAGTGAGAGGGTACCTTTATGTCCAAGAGGGCACCTTGATATCATGCATTCTTGGGTGCCTTGATTTCCAAGAAGTTTCCTTGACATCATGAATTCTTGGGTGCCTTGATTTTGTTTATTAGAGGTGCTTAATTTTTGTTGAGACGTCCAAAAAAAATTTAATAAGGGATGAGGTGCCTTGATCTAAAAAAAAAGGAACAAATGATGAGACGCCTTAATGTCATGTGTTTCTGAGGCACCTTGATATTCAATTAGACACCTTGATTCCATACATAAAGCGCACCTTAATTTACAAGTAGGTGCCTTGATGCCATACATAAAGGGCACCTTGACCTTCAAGTAGGTGCCTTGATGCCATACATCAAGGGCACCTTGATATACAAGTAGGCACCTTGATGTCATACATCAAGGGCTCCTTGATCTGCAAGTAGGTGCCTTTATGCCATACATCAAGGGCACCTTGATCTACAAGTAGGCACCTTGATGTCATGCATTTATAGGGTGCCTAGATATTCAAGTAGGTGCATTGATATACAAGTAGGTGCCTTGATGTCATGCATTTATGGGGCACGTTGATCTTCAAGTAGGCACCTTGATGTCATGCATTTTTGGTGTGCCTTTGTCTTCAAGTATATGCCTTGATATACAAGTAGGTGCTTTGATGTCATGCATTTCTAGGGTAACTTGATCTTCAAGTAGGTGCCTTGATGTCATACATTAAGAGCGTCTTGATCTACAAGTAGGCACCTTGATATTTTTGGGGTACCTTGATCCCATTGATAGAGGCACTTAACTTCTATTGGGAAGTTATAAAAAAGGGGCCTTGTGGAGAATCTAATAGCTAGGGAATAGAAGAAGTCTTGTGGAAGTGATAAAAAGAAGTTGTAAGCATTCCTTGAGAAGAGATCTGTAGACCCACTTTATACCCAGTAGTGCTCAAAATTCTTCTCCTTAGGATGGGGGTACATGTTGTTCAGTGTGGGACTTGATTTTCAAAGGGTTGTAGACCTGTTGCACAGAGGGACCTATTATTAGTGACGAGGGCATTTCCAACTTAAGTGGGAGAGAATATGGGTGAATTTGAATCTCCCACAAGAAAAAATAATATTCTGTTAAGAAGTCTCCAAGTTAAAGTGTAAATAAAAAATAGAGCTTTATATTTTACTATTCATTAGAAGAGAGTATTCTCTTTCTCTAGGACCATCTTGGTCAAGAGGGGAAATGAGAAATCTCCAACTAGTAGTGAAATAAAGCAGGGGAGGATATTGGAAGTAATCAAATGTCAAATATTTGCAAGAAGGCCACATGGTTCCTGAGCATGATAAATCATATGAATGGATCTCGTAGTGGCTAGAAACAGTAGCAAAAAAGTCTCAATGATGTGTCTCATGAAAAAGTCACACCTAAACACCCGCTACATACCGTAGATGATAATGGATAGATTTTTTTTTATCTCACTCTAAAAAATAGGATCACAGTGAAGATGGGATATAGATTTATTTTTGATTTGTAGAAGAATTCTCATCGAATTTGACCAAGAATCATGTTGATGAAGAAACACTTAGACATATTTTTTTTGGCACAACATGTATGGTCTATAATAGTAAAACACAATTGGTTCTTGTTGCTTTAATTATGCCTATGAAGGAAATAATTTAGAGTGGGAGATCATTTTTATTCATACGCACGTGTATCAGGGTTGTATAAAGTTTAATCAATTGGAAAATGTGACATATTCAGGCGCACATGGTGAGAAAATAAATATGCACAAAGGTTAATCCTTGTAATGCATTCAGAGAGTTTAATGCTCTTGAGATACATCAAAGTAGGATTAAACTATTTCTATATGTGCTATTGATGATGAGCTTGGTGTTTCAAATATTGGAGTTGTTGGATATCATAAATCCTCTAATAGTGGTATATGGGACACAAAATTTTTGCACACCAGGTTGTGTAGTTGCCTAGTTGGACCCTTTAAAGACATCAATTACGGCCTATGTGAACTCCACTTTTTAATGCATAAGTGCCAATATTACAAATTTTTATGGCAACATTTCATTTTTGTTAAAATATATGGGAAAATAAAATACAGAGAAGAGAAATAATTTCACTATGGTGGAGGAGAACACCAACTTTGCAAAGAGATGGTGAGGATATGAAATCATGGAGAAGTTTGTTGTCACAGTGAAAAGAGTTCATTATTTCTCACAAATAGTTTGGTGGAGAAGATGTTCTAGTACACAACACATTCAGCCAAATTCCTAGGATGGATCATTGATAGTCCTCCAACTTGGCCACCTAATTTTAAAGTCACCAACTCAAATTATTGCAGTTGAATTTTTATTCTCTGATGCAGATGATGAAAAAAAAAGAGAAAAGAAAAAGAAAAAAACTGATGAGCCAAGATCTATCCTGGTCATGCTCCCTTCCATGGCAAAATAGATGATGAAAAAAATATTATTATTCCAATATGCACCAACAATATCATTTTATGGTACACCATGTTTACAAGTAGCATGAAGGTATTTCACACCATCAACATAATACACATCAGGTTCTGTGAAATTCACCCAGGTATGTACTGAGTTTTTCATTAATTATATGTATAGTTATTTTAAAAATCATTTATATGCTAATACCAGTAGATTCCCCCATAAATTATTTTTGTCAAAATATCCCATCAGAGTTTAGCCAAATGACATGCCTTGGATATGAAAAAAAATTGTTGCCCTAGGGATAATTTATATACACAAAAAAAACTATGGCATTTGCGTGAGTAGATTTGGCATTTTTTCATTGTTGCATCATGACAATGGTGGCTAGCTTGTGTGAAGACATGTAGTTGATGCTACTATGTACCATAAAATAATGTTCTAGAGATGGGTCAAACATGTTTCAGATATGGGCAAAAGTAGCGACAGACGACTACACTCATCTTAAAATTTGGTCTCACCAAATTTGATCACTATGCAAAATTGGAACATGCGGTCCTTTGATAGTTGCACAAAGGCTTGAATGGGTAAATACATCATAGTATTTACTAGAATCAATACAGTGGAGATTTTATCTTGGTGTTTGAACAATATGGTCATGATTTAACTATGTTCCCATAGTTTTATGGTCGTTCATGACGTGTTTTTGACTTTCGTTAGAACAACAGTGCTCAATGGAAGAAAAAAGAGATGTTGAAGGTAGCCCAAAAAAAATTCTCGAGGGGCTGTTGTCATGAGGACGTGACAATATTTAGGTATGGGGGGATGATGAACACCAAAAATTCTCATTTTATATACACTTTTAAGGGGCATCGTTATTGGTTTAATTAGCATTTGAGATGTATTTTTATATAACTTATGCATATAATTGATAGAAAATGCAATATTATGCTTGACTAGTGTTTTTAGTGGAAAATGTGTATAAATGCAGGTTTTGCTACTAATTTGGTGTTTTCCAGTCTACATCCCACTTGGACCTAGCATTGTGATGGGAGGCACCTTGATCCCATACATTTGGAGGTGCCTTGATGTGCAAGAAGGTGCCTTGATGCCATACATTGGAGGTGCCTTGATCTGACCAAGTCAACAAGAAGGTGCCTGGATGGCACCTTGATGAGGAAGTAGGCGCCTTGATGGTGCCTTTATGAGGAAGTAGGTGCATTGATGAGGAATTAGGTACTTTTATGGTGCCTTGATGAGTAAGTAGGTGCCTTGATGATGCCTTTATGAGGAAGAAGGTGCCTTGATCTAAGATGCTTTGACCTTACTGCCAATGGGGACCATGTTGACCACATATGACCGTTGACTCCATGTCATATGCACAAAATTTGTATAGCTACCAAAACATGTGAGTTGTCTCATTTTTATAGGAGGAAATGACTTAACTACTAGCTGAAGCAGAACATGAATGATAATGAGCTAGACTAGAAAATCTACCATCTTAAGAAAAAGAGAAAAAAAGTGTTGTTTGACTATTGTGATTGCATCTATTAATGTAATTGAATTGTCTTAGTTTAGACTGTTCGACTTGTAACAAAATTATTTTTAGGATTAGTTTATTACACCTAAGGATTATTATATTTATCCTTTAGGTGAACGTTCATGCTATTAATAGGAGAATAAAATTTGTGTATAAACCAATTGTAACTAATCACGTCATGTGATTAGAAATATATCAATATATTATTGTAATGAGATCTAGTTGTGTCTTATATAGAACATAGGCCAGATGAATGGGGGAGATTGATTACACAATCAATAGAATAATTGTATTTCTTTATTTTATAGAGTTGCAAATACTCTTGTTCCCTTAAAGTAATCCTCATGTAATTTAGTCGGGCAAACTATCTGCGGGAGCCTGGGCCCACTCCTTGCAGTAGTCCTCCCCTATTTTATTTTTGTTATTTGTTTTCAGTATATTAGATTTACTACTTTATTTCCTACTTTATTTTAATTTAGTTGTGTGTTTCATTTTCCTGCACATTTAATTTCTTGCACTTTTATTTTCAGTATTTTTATTTCCAGCATTTTAATTTTTTGCACTTAGTTTTATTTGGTTTGGTTGAAATCAAAACGCATAAACATTCCCCACCAAAATAATTTGGTATAGAAGGATTAATTCCCATTATTATGCACACATATAATATGCATGATACTCGTAAGTTTATAAACTTGTCGAATTGATAATTTATGGTAAAGAAAAGATTGTTTTCTGAACATAATTTCTGCTCACCAACCACTATTCAAAATATGAACTCCTGTAAAGTGATGAACCACCTACTAACTCATCCTTGTATAACTGGATTATTTATCAAGTACAACAAATACTTATGGTCAACGTAGAAGGAAAAAGGGTTTACCAATAGTTATTGCCTAAAATTATGTACTGGGTATACCATCCCTAGAGCTTCTCTCTATTGTACTATAACTTATCTCTACCCTTGACAATAGGTGGCTTGTAAAAAATATAGGTTGATCCATCCTAAACTATCCTTCCTATGCCAATGCACATCCAACTACAAAGTTTAAGGTATCAATATGGAAATGGAATTCTTTATCCCATAGGAACACCAAAATGGGACTTATGACTAGCTTAGCCTTTAACTCCTCAAAGGCTCCTTGGTGCTCCTTTGACCATCTAAAGGAAATATTCTTCTTGGTTAAAGAATCTAGTGGGTAGGATACGTGCACATAATTATTGATAAAACTTCGATAGTATATTGTATATCCCAAAAAGGTTTTTAAAGAGCTCACATCATATGGATCCTCCATGAAATCTTATAATTCCATATATTAATTCTTACACGAATTTACAATATATATATTGTAGTGAAACCAATCTGATCTCAAAAAAGTTGGATATCCATAATTTTATGTAAAGTTAATTGCATACTCTAAACATAGATTTTATCTAACTTCTTCCTATAATCTCTCTCAACATGAAATATTCTAACCTAAACTAAGCTACGTAGAATTACAAGTGTGTTCACACTTAGCTACATGCAAAGTTCAACTTTCTCTCCCTTAAAGTTGAGAGGGCTGACAAGACAGTATATTATATTTATATATTGAGCTTTAACAACTCCTTTGGTGAAGATATCTGATATGTTATCCAAAGTGCTGCAATGTTGTAGCTCAACAACTTGTTTCTCCACCATATATCTAATGAAGTGATACTTCATATCAAAGTTTTTTGACCTACTGTGGTGGATAGGATTCTATGCCACTTGGATGGCACTCATATTTTCACAATACAATATGGTAGGACCACTTTTTCTCTCTCCTATTTCTTCAAGCACTTTTCTCAACCATAAAGCTTGGGTACTAGCATTTGTGATTGCTATGTACTCAGCTTCATTAGATTATAATACTACAACAGTCTATTGGAAATCCAAGTAATTAGTCCTGATCCAAGACTAAAACAATTACCCGAAGTAGATTTTATATCATCTATATTACTGCCCCAATCACTATCACTAAAGCCAACTAATTTTACATCATTACATTTGTGGTAATGGATCCCATAATCCAATGTACCCTTTACATATCTCAAAATTATTTTAGTTGCTTGTATATGAAGTTCATATGGATCAACCATATACCTTGAAACAAGAGAAACATCATATTCAATATCCGGCCTTGTGTTGATGATGAACATTAGACTCCCAACTATGCTCTTGTAAGTGGTCATGTCAACTTTTGGTGCTCCATCTTCTTTGCTTAACTGGATCCCATGACCTATTGAAGTTGCAACAGACTTGCATTGCTCCATAGCAAATTTAATTATCATATATTGAGCATATTTGTGTTGACATATGAAGATCCATTTTCTTTTTTGATGTACTTCCATGCCTAGGAAGTAATGCATCAAGCCTAGATAGTTCATTTCAAATTCTTTCATCACGGATTTTTTGATCTCCTTATTCATCTTACCACTACTACCCATGAATATTAGATCATTTACATATAAGCATACAATGAGAATGTATTTACATTGTTTCATGTAGTAGATAGTAGGTTCACTTTTGCTCTTGGTGAACCCATACCTTTGAAAGTAGCCATCAATGCGTGAGTACCATACCCTTGGTGCTTGTTTGAGGCCATACAATGCTTTCTTTAGTTTGTAGACAAGGTTATCCTTACCTTGTTCTTCAAAGCCTTGAGGTTGTTGCATAAAAAATTCTTCATTAAAGTACCCATTCAGAAAAGCACTTTTAACATCCATGTGTTGAATTTTCCACCCTTTGTGGGCAACCAAAGAAATGACTAGTCTGATGGTCTCTTATCTAGCAATAGGAGAAAAGGTATCCTCATAGTCAATATCATACTTCTGAGTAAACCCTTTTGCTACTAGCCTTGCCTTATGTCTTTCAATACTCCCATCCATATTGAACTTGGTATTATAGACCAATTTACATCCAAAACAATCATTGCCTTTAGGAAGCTTCACTAGCTCCCAAGTATCATTATTTTTTATAGAGGTCATTTCCTCTTTTATGGCTTGTTGCCATACATCATGAATACATGCTTTTTCATAACTAAATGGATATAGTTCTACACTAGTCATTAAAGCATATTTTACAACATCTCCCTTACACTCTTGAGAGTCATCATCACCATACATGTGCAAATTTTCAAGTCTTTTCAAAACTTCGTTCATCTCACTAGTTTGACTTCTAGTGTATCTATTTTAAAAATTCTTATCCAAAATTTGGTAGGAGGGATAGTATTGAAGTGTTCTCTTACCTCTTGATGGTGAATCTATTTCCATTAGCATTGGAGAAGAACTTGCTGCTCTTTGTGGAGAAAAACTTGGAGTAGCACTTGTTGCACTTGTTAGAGTAGAACTCTTATTTGGAGGAGGATTTCCAGTGCTGATTTTATTAACGGGCTGCACTTAAGAGGAGCTCACATCTTGAGATCCTTCATCAACAAAAAGTTTTTGATGACCCCATACTCCCCCTTCATAAAAAAGCGCATCTCTAGAAATTACAACTTTGTGTATTTTTGGATTGTAGAGCCTATATGCCTATGAAGACTCACAATACCCAGTGAAATACATGTTTAACTTTTGGGGTTAAGTTTCTTTCTTGTCTCATCATAAATGTGTGCATATGCAAGACAACCAAAAAAATTGAAGTGTTTTACATTTGGATTTTTTCATACCATCCCTCATAGGGAGTCATCCCATATAAACTAGAAGTAGGACTCCTATTCAAAATGTAAACACTTGTTCTAACAACATCAACCCAATACATGTTACTGATTTTATTTGTTTGAAGCATTGATCTAGCTATTTCTACAATAGTGTGGTTCTTTCTTTCAGCCACACCATTTTTTTGTGCAGTGTAGGTAATAGTTAATTACCTTTTGATCCCATAATATTTACAATATTTGAGAAATGCATTTGAAAAAAACTCCCCTCATCTATCATTCCTTAATATTTTTACAACATACTCACCTTGATTCTCTACATTATTTTTTAAATCTTTGAAACATTCAAAAGCTTCATCTTTAGTTTTCAAAAAATAAACCCAACACATTCTAGAGAAATCATCAATGAAAGTGAGAAAGTAAGAATTGTTACCCAAGATTTTGGTATTCATTGGACCACAAATGTGTGAATATACCAATTGTAGTGGATGGATTGCTCTCCATGCTTTTCCTCTTGGAAACTTTGTTCTTGAGTATTTTACCAAAACACATCCTTCACAGACCTCCTTGTTCTCTTCAATTTTTGGCAATCCACATACCAAAGCTTTTAAAGTCAATAACTTCAATCTTGCAAAGTTATGATGACCATATCTCAAGTGCCAAAGCACACTTGAATTTTATATGATCATATTAGCAAGTTGGGCACCTCCTTGTTCCCTAAACTTAAGAGGAAAAAACTTATTATTTGTCATAGGTACTTGTGTAATAGCTCTATTACAATTTTTTTGTCAAAAATTACACATTTTCCATCTTCAAAAACAAGCCTATAGTTCTTTTCCATGATTTTTCCAATACTAAGGAAATTATGTTGGATTTTGGGGGTGTAATAGATGTTTACATTCTTTGTGCCTTCTTTTATTGGAACCTCCGTGGCTCCCATGCCTTCAAATTGTAGTCCCTTGTCATATCCCAATTTAATATTTGACTTGTAGGTGGAATCCATTGTAGTAAATAGCTCTTATTTACCACTCATATGATTTGAGTAACCAGTATCCAAAATCCAAGTTTCATTAAGATTTTGATCTGATTTTCCATATGTGAGGAAAAAATTTGAATAATTTCCTTCCCCGTTTCCATAGTTTCCATATTGACCTCTCCCTTCTTGAGAAGTCTTGGACCAACAATATTTAGCAAAGTGACCAAGCTTACCACAATTGTAACAATCTTTCTTTGATTTGTTACCTCCTCTTACTCTTACTTGGTTGCTACCTCTTGATCTACCTCTTCCTCTTGCTATTCCTCCTCCTTGTACTCTTCCTTGTCCTCTTCCTTGAGTCTCACCCTCCTTGGATGAGAATGCTTTGTCATCACCTCCATAGCTTGTTGATGTAGAACCCTATAGTCTCTCTTCATGAGACATCAAAGAACCAATAAGAGCATCAAAATTTAGAGTAGAAAAATATTTAGACTCCTCAATAATGATTGCAATATGATTCCATTTATGAAGAAGTGTTATCAACACTTTCTTCACAACTACTTCGGTTTTTATGTCTTCAAGGGTTTGCATTTTTTTTATAATGGCTTTCACTCTAACACAATAATAACCTTCACTTTCATCATTTTGCATTTTGATATTTTCAAAATCTCTCTTCAATGTTTGAAGCCTCACTTGGCTATCTTTCAAGGCACCCCATGCATCTTGGACTGATGTACATGAAGCAATCCTTGGAAAGATACTTTTCTCCAAGGATTTTTGGAGATGGTAGAGGGTAAAATAATTCTTATTTTGTGCATCCTTCTTGCTGGTTTTATCTGTTGCACTCAAGGTTGTCCAATCAGCAGGTTCGGTGTAGCCTTCTTCGACTATATCCCATAGCCCTTTGCCTATGAGTAAGGTCTTCATCTTGATAGACCAATACTCATAATCTAGGTCGTTGAACTCAGGGATAGGAAGATTATTGTTAGCAACCATTGCTAACTTAACAAAATGAGAATACTCCTTTGTCTTTAAACAAAGTTAACTCCCTCTTGGTTTAAATTCTTGAATTTTAATTTTGCAAAATTAAAGTTTTATCAATAATTAAGTAATAATAAAATAATTTTGACTAAAAAATCATGAATTAAAAAATAAATGATTTTAATCAAAATAATAATAAATTATTAAAAAGTGATAAAATTTAATAACATTTACAAACTAAAAATTTACCTTTTATTGGTGGGATCTTCACAGTTGGTCCCTAATGTTGCTCATACATGGATCGACACTGCTCTTATACGGATCACCGCTACTCTTACACAGATTATCGATGGAATTGAAAAACTACTCTTTTAGCACAAGACATGTGTAGGCTCCTCATGTTACTAACATTTGAAGGCATGCAAAAGATTTAAATTATTATTTTACGATAACAAAGTGCAGGATACGTCAGGCTCCTTAGCACAAGATTCATCACCCAACAAATTTAACAAATGGATGCTCCTTTAGAAAATGTCTCCACAAGCCTTCGATCTTCTACAAACCGCAACCTCCATGAGCCTCTGATATTTCGCAATGTTATTCACCTTCCTTTTGCACGCGTTCAAATGGACAAATCAATTTTCCATCATCTCATGTAGAGTAAATACTACAACATTTCAAACAATTTAATCACTTCTAATCAATCATGATTGTATCCCCTCGCTCACCGACACAACATGATCAACACATTTTGGAAACGTCTTGTCTCCTTTCATACATGATATGCAGGACATCTCTAGAATGCTACAAAGATGATGATCAGACTCTCCTTTCACACAAAAATAAAAGCAACTAATTCCGTGGACAATGCTCACAATAGATTTCATGTCCACACCAGAGCACTATACATTGTCTCCTCTTCAACACTTCACTTTAGCTTCGTCAAATCTTCAACACTTAGCTTTAGCTCTATACAGTGTCTCCTGCATAGGTATATAAAAAAAATTATACCTCCATTAACCGTGTTGTATCTTCCACCAATCATGTTTGTGTTGTGAGAGGCAAATGTTGTCTCCAATTCTCAGATGCAAGGATCCCTCTTGTTAATAGTAGGCATCATTTTTAAATGCACTCCACACAGATAGCTACTCACACCTCATCTATGTTTTTTGTAGTGTCTTGGACCTGATGTCTTGGACATCCTTTCTATGAACAATATTCACACCTTCACAACATAGGCTACTTTCCTCAAATTGCATAAAACACAATGTCCACAAGATATAAATATGACCTCACGTAATACGTGATAGCCAAATATTTTTTCAATCCTCACTGATGCTCTAATACCAAATGAAATATTATAATTCCATATATTAATTCTTGCATGAATTTACAATATATAGATTGGAGTGAAACCAATCTGAGCTCAAAACAATTGGAGCTCCATAATTTTACGTAAACTTAATCGCATACTCTAAACATATATTTTGTCTAACTTCTTCCTATAATCTCTCTCAACAAGAAATATGCTAACCTAAACTAAGCTACGTAGAATTACAAATGCGTTCACACTTAGCTACATACAAATTTCAACAATCCATATGTAGTATGACATGAATTTTATCAGGATCGGTCTTTAACCCTTTGTTGCACACAATATGTCCCAACAACCATATGGTATCATTATAAAATACTTTACCGGTTTAGGGATATTTGTGCATTCCTACACCTACTCATGCACTCACTAAGACCAAGTAAATGATATTTTATCTTTTCATAGATGGACCAATCATACATGAATACCTTAAAATTTCCTATGGCTAGTTGATCAAATATGTAAAAAATAATGCACTAAAATATAGCAAGGGCATTACACAGCCCAACTGGCATTCAATTATATGCATAGATGCCATTCTATACAATTAATGTGGTTTTCAATTTATCCTCCTTGGTGATGCTTATTTTTTTATACCCAAAAACCCCATCTAGGAATGAATAGATTTCATGTCATGCGACAACTTCCAGAATTGAGTCTATAAAGGTAATAGGAAAGGGATATTTAATTGTGACTATGTTCATACTCCTAAAGTCTATGCATATTCAGATGTTTATCCACTTCATTTTTTAGAGTAACCATAATTGTTCAAACACATTCATTGGTATTGACTCTAAAAATGATGCTTACCTCTAACATATTTTCAATTTTTGTATTTGCCAATGTGGCATACTTTAGGTTCATCCTATACTATCTTCTTCTTACTAACTGTACCTTGAGCATTAGCATAATCTTGTGGACACATAGCTCAGGTGGTATTTATTTCAAGTCCTTATACATCCATGCAAATACATCCTTGTACTCCAAGAATATCTTAAAAGCTACTGATTTTAGTAGTAGATACTAGTCATTGCCATAGTGGATCATCCTAGGCTCTCCTTATATTCCCAGGTTTACATCCACTATATGAGGTCCTTCATACTTAATATTTGTAGGCTCTATCATTATATTTTCCACATTCATAGGATGTGGTGTTCTCACATCAATTTCAGATTCTCCTACTATGTATTTTTCAAACCTCTTAGGAAATGACCATTTCTCTGCTTCCTCTTTCTTAGGTTATGATCTGACCATCTCATTTTATTTTTCCATGGTCTCCTATATGTTAATACAGAGGCATGTGGGTTGAAAAACCTCGTACTCCTTCATTTTTTAATGGATTAGTTCACTATTAGATCGAGTTTCATCTTTTCTATAGTCTTCTAGGTACAACATCCTTTCTTCATTAGGTTCATAACCCTCATCATCAGAAGAACTACCTGACTCATCAGTCATGGCCATATCCTTACTAATCCTTTGGTTATTCAAATTTATCATATATTTATGCTATCCTTTCTTAAAAGTGATATGATATTTTCCCCAGTTGTGATTAACTTTGGCTATTCCTAGCCATCCTCTCCCAAAAAAACATTGTATGATGGCTTTTGCATTGTAATCACAATGAAATCCAAGACAAACTCTTGGTCAACTATTTTTATTTTTTGTGCAGTTAAGACACCCTTTTTCTCTATTCAATATTGGTTAGAACCATATAACTAGAATCTAGGTACCCATAAGTATGGAGCATTGAGTTCTTGCCAAGTCTTCTCAGGTAGCACATTAACGTTAGATCATCCATCTACAATGACTTGCATCAATATGTGCCCTAATATTTCCATATGGACCAATGTGGGTTTCTTCCTAACATAAATCATCAATATGGTAGGTGTAACCACCAAAAAGGCTCACACATAGTCTAACTTTTGCAATTGATAAAAGATACACAAATAGGCAATTTGTAAATTGAAAACAAGAAATGAAATGAATGCAAGGAATCCTTTATTAATTTCAAAGGAGTCAAATTACAGATTTTTCCCTCTTAGGGATACCCATTTGATACATCAATTACAATAGCATCTAATCTCTATCAAGGGTAGATGTGATAAAATACCTTCTAGGGTGACACAAACTGCTCTAGGGTTTCTATGAACCTCTTATCCATGCTTAGAGGAATTTGTTTCCTTGCATCCCAAAACCCTATTAGTCCTACGTGCAATAAATAACAAGAAATAATTAGCAACAAAGGAGGCCTCTCTTGATGAGGCTTTTAGGAGATACTTGCACAAAAATATGTAATGATTAGCAATAATCAAGAAAGTGCAAGAAACATATTAAACCTATATTAATCATGAAATAATATCCTATAATATATAAAGTAAAATCAGTTGCATCTACCTAATGGCCTGATTATGAAATTGAGATAATGGAAGCATGAAATAAACCATTAGTAGCATAATTGTAAAAATGAAAGAGAATGACTAAAAATCCTAATTATACTGGTCAAAGTCTCTAAAATGCTAATTAATATAATAATGTGACTAATCTAACCTAGCTAAACAATCTGCAAAAGGAAAAACAAGGGAATCTACCCTGATTTGCTCACCATGGGTCTGATGCACGGGTGCCACTGTTCACCGTGACTGAAAGCCATGGTAGAGCTTTGAGTAAGTTTACCTTACGAATTAGTGCTTTCTCTCCAATCCACCTTATCAAATTGATGTACAAGGGTTGCCTCTATGTCCTCTAACAGGTTTGGTTGTTGAATTGATTTTATGATGCACGAATTGCATGAATTAATGTTTCTTGGCTCTCCTAGGCTCCTAGGGCTTTCATGGCAATTTGATCTTCAATTGGATAGCAAAATTTTCCCTCTCAATGCATGTAGTTGGCTATTCAATTCAATAGGGGTTTGCTACTCAATTGATAAATATTTCTCCAGAATTATCCCCAATTCAGAGGGGGTACTTATAGCAATTGCCAAGGGGCTAGGGGTGGCTTCCTCATGAAGTCGAGATCAATATTGGGTAGTTGAGCTTGTTGGATGGAAGGATATAGAACCTCCCTCACTCAAACCACTCTAATATACAACCAATTGGCCATTGCAACCAATTTTGGGCTGGATGAAGGCTAACTAATTCTAAGTGTTGACCATGACTGACATGCACGATGAGCACTACTAATCGTGGGTGTTAGTAGCAGCTAGTACTAACTAGGCAAAGGTGCCTAATTGAGTGGTAAAAACCACTGCTATACCTTGGATTTGTCCAAAGGTCTTTCATATAGTCTTCTAGCATGTACCATATGAGTAGTCACCTTGGTATGACGTATTTTAGGTGTCTACAAATGCTCCTTTTGAGATGCATTGTGATATTGAACAACATTGAGCAAAAATATACCTCCTAAAATGATGTCGTAGGTTGGATGATGATCATTAGTCTGATCAATATTAGATGTCCTGAGTCCACCAAAAGAATGTGCATCCTATAATTATTGATTCTAACTCGATAGAAGGCTTAAATTTGAAAAAATGTGTGCTCCTCATCAGACATTCAGATAGCATAAATGCCAAGTAGGCTTTCGCATCTATCAATCTGAAAGGAAGAGAGTTATAAAATAATTATCATATTTGTTATTTTTCCCAAGCAAATGGATAAGCTTATGATAGTCTTTAGCAATGATTCACAATGATGAATGCATTTTTTTCAAGATCAAGGGATCCACTATTGAATTTGATTGTGATTTGATATTATGACTACCCCCTCAAGCAATGAGTCGATGATGGTAATGAAAATTAAATGAGGTCGCTTGACCAATATGAATGATCTTTGAACCAAGTAAGATTTAGCATTTAAATACTTAGCAAGGCCTAATCAGCTATGATTAAACCATTTAGAATAATTGCATATTCCTATCCCATGGAGCGCTCTAGCCATGAAGGCCTTCTTAGGGAATCAAAATGATAGCAATTTTCATTAGGCTTGTAGTGAATCATAATATCGATGATATGCTGAAAAGTGTCATAGGAGAATTATGATGAATATGTCATTCCCATGGAGCAGTCTGGATGTGTAGGTCTTCTTAGGGATTTAAATTAAACATAACAATTCAGAAATGATGAATTTACCCCAAATGTCCTTATGGTAATTTACTCATATTTCTAGATTGCATGGATCACAAGTCACTGCAACCTCCAAGTGTATAGGCTAAATAACTGAATATGAGGTGCATTTGAATTTTGATTTATTTGATTTTTTTGTTAATTTTGAATTTTTTTGAGATGCATGTAGATGCAATGCTTATATTAATTTGATCCTATATGATGTGATGTATGGATGACATGCACTAGCTAGATGATAGATGATTAAATGTTATGAGTTATGTATGCATATGTACTACTTATGATGGATACATTATGAATGCCATATTTTGATGTTACATGCATGTATATATTTGCTTTATTTACACTGCTATGACATAATGTATGCCATGTATGTACTGCATGTATATTTGATGATATTGTAAATGGACATGTATGCTTTAATCACTTAAAACATAATGTATGCAATATGAGTTTTAAATCAATCTAATGGATGACACCACATAATGTATAACAATCATGGATTGTATTTGCTTTATCTCTTTGTGAAAAATAGTACACCCATATGTGATATGTAATGATGTATGTTTTTTATTCATAATATTTTGTAAATTAATATAATATGTATAATATAATCAGTGGCCATCTAAATATCATTTATGACATCCATCCGGTATCTAATTAGATAGTACAAATAGTTATAATAAACAAAATCCCATAAAATAAATTGATGTTTTGATGATTGCATTTGAAAATTTCATTGTTGATATTTGGGAATTTTTGAGGTTTACCATGAGACTCAAACACCCTAGTTGACTGATAAAAAGTTATATACTAGCCACACTAGACTTTTGAAACATAAGGTTTTTGCTAGGACAGGTCCTAACTGTTCATTATCCCTATGTGTGCAAGTGAGTATATTTGATAAGGCACAAGCATGCCTCGATGTCAGACAAGATTATTTCAACCCATTTCTAAGATCAGAGGTTCACATATGTCTTACCCAATCCTAGGTTTATATTTTAGTTGGACTAGACCACTAGGAGATACAAGAAACCTGAAGCTAGCTCTTCCACATTCAAACATTGGTCTACATATAATAAAAATGCTAATGTATTAGACATATCATCATGTGTAAGGTACAATAGTGCTGACAATTCCATGGATTCAAAGCTCATTTCCTTATTTTCTTCATTTTTTTGGGATACTTGCTAATATAAAGTGATAAAAATCACTATTTATTTTTGTACTATAGTGATAAAAATCACTGTTTATTTTGTACTTTTCTTTTTCTCTTGAGTAAGGGATTTGATACTAATTTTACTTTCTTTATACAATTTTATCTTCATTTGATATGAATTTTTGGGATTTACATTTGATAATTTACTTCAGAAACTTCCTTTGGGGATTTTACTTTGGGAAACTATTTTTGGGATATCGATATAGGATATCAATCTTATGATATAAAAATGGGATATCAATATGGGATTTCGATCTATGATGTCAACATAAGGTATCAATCTAGAGGATTGATCTGGGATATCACTCTAGGATACTACTCATTTTAACATAAGAAAGGTATTTTGGGTAGGGAATAAATATGTCCTTCTACCAATTGCCAATATTTCCCATACCATCTGCATAGGGGGATAAGCAAGAATGAATCTTTTCACCTCATGATACCTTGTCTTGCTTCGTGGCTTTCATCTTCCCCTAGTACTTATTAGGATTGTTAATTTTTTTATTAGTGTTAGGATTCTGATATGCTAAGGGCTATACTAACTAGACGTCAACAACAAAATCAAAGCAACCTTTTTATCAACTCTTGATAAGACCTCTAGGTATGGTTGAATTAACAGAAAACCCTAGTATATTCTTCATAGCAACAATATGGGTTGTGTTGAAAAACACAATTACTCACAAGGGTGATAAATAGATGAAAAAGATAGTGCATAGATGCATGATTGAAACACAAACGTGGTGTCGTTTGTAATACTACAGACACAATTTATTCCAATGCAAGTGCGATGGATGAATATACCTAATGCAATGCAATAAAATGCAATGCAATGATGCAAATGAAATGCAAATGTTTTTTATTTTTGATATATTTTCCAATTTTTTTTTATGGATTTTAACATTTTGGTTTGACCAAAGAGCTAACAAATGCCTTTGGAGCCTTTTAGGATTGACCAAGTGGTTTTGAAAAACTCTTGGAGCCTTTTGGGATTGACCAAGCAGTTTTGAGAAACCCTTGGAGCCTTTTGGGATTGACCAAGCCATTTTGAAAAACCCTTGGAGCCTTTTGGGATTGACAAAGCAGTTTTGTGGAACCCTTGGAGCCTTTTGGGATTTACCAAGTGGTTTTGAAAAACCCTTGGAACATTTTGGGATTGACCAAGCAGTTTTGAAAAACCCTTGGAGCCTTTTGGGATTGACCAAGCAATTTTGAAAAACCCTTGGAGCCTTTTTGGATTGACCAAGCGGTTTTGAAAAACCCTTGGAGCATTTTGGGATTGACCAAGCGGTTTTGAAAAACCCTTGGAGCCTTTTGGGATTGACCAAGCGGTTTTGAAAAACCCTTGGAGCCTTTTGGGATTGACCAAGCGGTTTTGAGAAACCTTTGGAACCTTTTGGGATTGACCAAGCGGTTTTGAGAAAACCTTGGAGCCTTTTGGGATTGACCAAGTGATTTTGAGAAACCCTTGGAGCCTTTTGGGATTGACCAAGCGGTTTTGAGAAACCCTTGGAGCCTTTTGGGATTGACCAAGCGGTTTTGAGAAAACCTTGGAGCCTTTTGGGATTGACCAAGTGATTTTGAGAAACCCTTGGAGCCTTTTGGGATTGAAAAAGCGGTTTTGAGAAACCCTTGGAGCCTTTTGGGATTGACAAAGCGGTTTTGAGGAACCCTTGGAGCCTTTTGGTATTGACCAAGTGATTTTGAGAAACCCTCGGAGCCTTTTTGGGATTTATCAAGTGGTTTTGAGGAACCCTTGGAGCCTTTTGGGATTGACCAAGAGGTTTTTAAAAATACTTAGAGCCTTTTGGGATTGACCAAGCAGTTTTGAGAAACCCTTGGAGCCTTTTGGGATTGACCAAGTAGTTTTGAGGAACCCTTGGAGCCTTTTGGGATTTACCAAGCGGTTTTGAGGAACCCTTAAAGACTTTTCTGAGTGACCAAAGGGCTTACAGATGCTTTTGGAGCCTTTTATGAATTAGCAAAGGGCTTATAGATACCTTTGGAGACTTTTTATGGTTCTTAGGCATAAAATGCTTTAAGATGAAGGATATTGAGAGGTTCAGGCTCTTCAACTCCTCCAAACAATGTCAAGCGATATGTTCTAGGTCCAATATTCTCTAAGATCATATAAGGATCCAACCAGTTAGCCACAAATTTGTCTCACATTTTTGGTGGCAAATTACAGTTTTGTTGGTTCTCTTTCAGTACAAGATCAACAACCTCAAAGTCTCTCAGATGGACTTTTCTATTGTAAGCTCATTTTAAGAACTCTTTATAAACGTAGAGGTGCTCAAGGGCATTCACACGATGTTCATAAAGTAGCATAAATTTATCAAGACGAGCTTGTTGTGTAGTTTCATCATCAATGGACTCTTTTAATATGATACGTAGCATTGGAATTTCTAAATCTAGGGGCATAATGACCTCAGGGCCATATACTAGTGAAAATGGAGTTGCCCTAGAGGGTGTTTGAATGCTAGTAATATAATACCATAATGCAAGGGGTAGCTAGATATGCCAATATTTGTGATGCTCTTGTACCATATTTTTCAATATGGAGACCACTATATTATTTGAAGCTTCAGCCTACCCATTTGCTTGTGGATAATATGGAGTCGTAAAACTGTGTTTGGTTCTATAGTTAGACATTAAATATCTCACATTTTTGTTCTTAAACGATGTTCCATTATTCGAAACTATCTTGGATGGTATCCCAAAATGACTAATGATATTTATGAGTATAAACTTAGCAATACACGCTCCAGTTATCATTGTTAAGGGAATAGCCTCCACCCATTTAGTAAAATACTCAATAGCCGTAATAATAAAAGTATGCCAACCCGATGATGGACGAGATATCTTACCTATAAGATCAAGTCCCCACTAATAAAATGGTCAATCTGGTTGAATGGGTTGTAAGGCCTACAATGGCAAGTGCGTAATATTAGCATGATATTGACATTTAACACATTTCTTGACATACACATTGCAATCCTTCTCCATAGTGGGCCAATAATAACCCATATTAAGGATGCACTTGAGGATAGCCATGCTACTAAAATGGCCACTACATGTACCATCGTGAGCTTCTAAAATTACCCAAGATGACTCTTGGGGCTCATGACAATGAAATAGAACTCCATTGTAGCTTCTACGATATAGGATGTTTTCTAACAAGACATACTTTGTCACTTTTTGTTTGAATGTGTATTTTGTGGCACACAACAATCCCTAAGTAATTATAACAAGTTTAAGGAAGTCATATATCTATGACATCCAATTATGATAAGCTTCAACCTCGACTAAAAATATAGCATACTCTCCCTACGGTTCTACATTTGCAAATGTAGACTAGAAAACAACCCTGTGGTGAATGGTAGTACCACTCCTCGTCATATACTGCAAGATTAGAGACCCCCAGGATGCTTTCTTTATAAAGTATATAGCTCTGTAGAACCACTCATGGTTTGGTTCTACATGAATCATGTTGATTGAATATTTTTTATCCAATGCTTCATGCTGCATAGTAGAATGTGACAATGTTTTTACATGAATGGTAGTGAAATCGGTAGATATATTCTAAGGGATTACAGATACCAAAGATGCCATTGTATATACAAATATATTGTATGAATGAGGGATTGCCTCGATGTCACACCATTCCAATAAAGCTAGATATGTGTCAAAAAAATCCTTGTAAGCTTTCAATACCAGACATCGACATTGAAATAATCCCTTAACTTGGTTCACAATGAGAAAATAATCACCAAAGATATCTAGCCTTTTTATCTTCATGGCGATAGTTGTTTGGAGACCCAAAATTAGGACTTCATGTTTAGTATTATTGTTAGTGCAAGGAAAGTCCAATTTGAACGACAAGGGCATTGGAGCTCCTTGCGTGAACAACACTATTCCTGCACCACCCTCTTACTCACACTTTGAACCATCGAAGAACAAGGTCATATCAGCTTTGTTGTCCGATTCTTCAGGTTCAAGTGCTTCTGATAAGGCAAATACTGTACCATCAGGAAGCTCTATGGTGAGGGACCTACAATTTTCAATAGGTGCTTCAACCAGTTGACCTGCTATGACTTGTCCCTTAATGGACTTTTAGCTTATGAATTCTGAATCAAATTCTATCAGTATCATGATCCACTTCGTAGTACATGTATTATGATATGTCTTACTCATCATATACTACAAAGGATTTTTTTTGGATATGACATATTTTGTATGACTCAACATATAGCATCATAATTTATTGGTAGCGAACACTACTGCTAAACACATATTTTCCACATATGCATATTTGAGCTCATAGCTCACCAGGGTTTGGCTAATATAATATATGGCCTATTCTTTGTCTTGCACATTATTTTGGGCTAACATGGTTCCCAATGAAAAGTTGATTCCTGATATATATAGCAAAAATGGCACATCTAGCCTTGGTGGAGCTAGAATTGGTGGCATCACTAGGTATTTATTTATTTTAGCAAATGCTGCTTGACAGTCCTCATATCAATTGAATGGGACCCCCTTGTGTAGTAGTCTATTCATGTGTTGACATTTATCCGATAACTGAGTGATAAATTGCTTTATGGATGCTACTTTACCCTGAAGGCTTCTTAATTCTTTGATGCTCATGGGGGGATGCATTTCCAAAATAGCCTTGACCTTTTTCGGGTCAACTTTGATGCCTTGTTTTGAAATGATGAATCCTAAGAGCTTTCCTAAAATTATGCCAAACATGCACTTCTTAGGATTCAACCTGACATTGTGCTCTATCAGGCGATTGAAGACCTTCCTCAAGACCTCTGCATGCTCAGAACTCAATAATGACTTGGCCAACAAGTCATGAATATAATATTCTAAGATTTTATGCATATAGTCATGAAAGATATATGTTATATATCACTCATATGTGGAACCAACATTTTTAAGGCCAAATGGCATAACTTTATAGTAAAATTTTCCCCATGGTATTATAAAGTGGTTTTATGCTGGTATTCAGTCTTAATCCAAATTTAATTGTAACTAGAAATACCATCCATTAAGGAGAGCATTTCATGACTTGCAGTTGTGTCTACAAGAGCATCAATATTTGGCAATAGAAATTAATCCTTTGGTGTTGCCTTATTCAGGTCTCTAAAATCTGTGCAAATACGAATCCTTCCATTAGGTTTTTCTATAGGCACCATATTGGATACCCATTTTGGATAGTCGATGGAGATAATAAACTCTACGTCCAACAAATTTTGTAACTTGTCCTTCACCATTAAGGCTACTATTGGATGCATCTTCCTAAGTTTTTTATTGAATAGATTCTTTGAAAGATCTAGCAAAAAATTATGAGTAACCAATTTTGGATCTAGACTTGGCATATCCTTGTAAGTCCAAGAAAAGACAGCAAGTCTCTCTCTTAGTAGAGGAATGAGATTGGCATGCTCATCAAGAGTTAAAATTTCTCCAAATTTAAACTTCCTTGGATTGGTGGGATCATTACTGATATCCACTTTGAAGGTTTCCTCTACTGACATATGGGATACCTCCTCAAGCTGATGAGGCATAGGGATCAAGTGGATGTCATATATTGGGTTTATAGGTTTTGTGTTGGAAGCAACCTCAACATGATAGACATCATGTGCATAGCTTGGTGCAAAATGGAAAGGTTACAACATTTTTCATTAGGAAAGAAATATTCAGGCTCTAGAGGTGAATCAACATGATCCCAATTACTAGCATCTACATTTAGATGCAACGGTTTGGATGGATCAGTTGGATTATGGAGTGGAGTGGTCAAATCAATGGAGATCATGTTGATGAAATGGATCATGTATCCAGGACCATGTGCAAGTGACTCATTATTAATAAAACTACCATACCTGAGATGTGGTTTTGAGGGTATAGGGATCTCTGGATCCAATCTATGTCTATGAATAGATTATCGGATGGGATCACTAGGCTCAAGGAGCTCCATGGACGTCGACAAATTGGGAAACACCATATGATAAATCACATTAAGATTCGGTGATCCCCCCCTAAGGCAAGGATGGATATTGATATCTCTATGCATATCCTAAGCTGTATACGATGCATTGTGGTGGTGTAAGTAGGGATGTCCTAAGTAGGCTCTCTCTGTCTCATCTTCTTCATCACTATCATAATACATGCCTACATTCATCCCCATTGGAATGGAACAGTCTGGAAAACATGGCCCTATATAGGTGATCTCCTGATCACTATCATCACTATCTAGTAGAACCAAGTATAAATGCCACAAATATGAAGGTGCTAAGTAAAATAGCTCATATTCATCCTCAAATTGATCGTTATATGAGGATAACTCAGCATCATCTATTCCATAATCATAGTTTGGTCCATCACTTTCAATGATGGATACTACATGAACATTATCAGAAGTAAGTTATGATTTGGTATTCATAGTTGTGTCTAGATTATGGAAGCACATACCAATATCGCCAATATCTCCATGACTTTGATTATCCAAGTTAGCTCTTGGAATGATTTTTGGTCCGGTCTCCACCAAGATGTTCGCATGATATCTCTTAGGTGGCTCTATAGTGACATAAGTCACTAAACGGTTATCCCTCTAAGATGTAGAAGTATTAGGGTGGTATGTATTGAAGTCAAATTCACCCCCCAAATTGAGGTACAGGTGGTCTAAAGATATCGTGAGGAGTTTAACATGTCCTCTAATATAGAATCCCAACCTGAACCTATCATTAGGTAACTGATATTATGGTTCTATAGGCCTCTTACGCCCCTGCTCGAATAGTCCAAGACTATAACCATGCCAATGGTAACACTCGAAGTATCACATAGAATAATATGGGTTATATAGATAATGAATATTTACAGTGAATGATTCATTATCATCCTCATCCATGGGTGTGGGAGATGCAATCTGGTCTAGCCCTCCATAGATGAATTTGGTTTGATTAGGTGGTACCCCCAATGGTTCCACCGTCCCTATAGGAATACGATGGGCTTACGGTCGGACCATGTCCTATGTAGTATTGATAATTGGAGTGAACGTCATGTTATGCATAATGTATTCCTCTAATCTAGGATTAACCAAATGGATAGTCACATGCGGTGTAGATGACCCTACTGAAGACACAGGCAAAGCAGGATGAGGTGCCTCTTTGACTCCTCCTTAAACTTACTCTATTTCCATGGGAGTAGGAATTTCAATGATAACTAACTTGGGCTTTTGCTTTATCTTATTTTTTCCCACCTTATCTTTCAACTTCCTATAATCCTGTTGTATCGTGGATGTCGTTAGTCTAATAGAAGTAGCTGTTGTATGCTCTGATCATTGTGATACAGATGTTGTGGGTCTAGCACACACTTATTTTATTATACCTCCTATATATTTTATTGGTGATGCTAGTTGCACATCTAAGTGCATTGAGGGAAGCACAAATTTCCCTGACAAATATGCTAGATTCACATATTTAAAGGGTTCTTTATCTGAAGGCACCATGTGAACCTATCCCTCATGAATGTCTTTGATACACTAGTGTAGAATAGAAGGGACACAACACATTTATCTGATATAATGCCTACATATAAGTATATTATATTGCATAGCACCTTTTATTATGTGACACATCATCGAGATGGTCTTCAATATCACCTAGATAGGTAAAACTATAGTACTGATCGTTGAGCATAATGCATCATTGAACGCTCTCAATGTGAAAATGGAAGGGATGCTATGTATCCTAGTTAACTTCAAGTGAGTTAATGCCTTGGTAGTTATGATATTTATTGATGATCCTATGTTAATAAAACCCATTTGAATAGTTTGTGATTCACACAAGCTATAATATGCAATGGTGGGTCTACTATAACAGTGGAAAACGTCTTGATTTCATGGTCATGAAATTGAAAGACTAGTTCTTGACACTATTGTACGTGCCCCATGAAGTGTGTAAATGCTTCAAGATCTTGAGGCTGCACTTCTATGGACCTTAAAATGTCCATAATAATCTCCTTATGCTTAGGAGACTGTTGAATAATATCATAAATCAAAAAATTCACTGGAGTTATTTGTAGGTTTTGAATCAACCTACTTCTGATGGTCACCACCAGTATAGTTGGTGGGTCAGGCACATACTGGGATGACCTTGGAGGAGGTGCAAATTGTATCCTAATAGGTGATGGACATTTATTTGGTCATTCATACCTTGTGTTCCTCGTGACAATGTTGACCATACCAACAAACCCATGGGTTGGTGGTTTGACACGCACTTTGTTGACCTGGCCAACATTATTCCTTGGCACATCATGATTAGGTAAAGAATTCTTGTAAATCCCCATATTTTTATTGTTAGGCACTTGTGGGTTGTTGATGAGAAGCATACCGCTCTCGATTATATTTTGTACAATATTTTTTAAGGACAAACAAACATTGATGTCATGGCTCTTTGATCGATGAAAGATGAAATAATGATCATATTTATAGCCTTTAGACTTAGGTTGATTTGGATCCACCATCTTGAATTTGGGTAAGTTAATAGCCTTCACCTCAAATAGCTGATGAAAAATCAAAGTCAATGACTTTGATAACTCAGTGAATACATGATGTGGGTATTGCTCCTTATTTTTACCCTTGTAATTATTGTTGCACTATTCATACTATGCAGACAAAGGTTGGGACTGATAATTTTGCTTTTGCTGCTCTTTTTCTCCCTTTTGAAGGTTCAACACTACCTAATTAATATGGTTTGGCTTGGCCTGATGTCCTTCAGTACTATTTTTGTGCCCCTCCTTATTCCTAAGCTTCAAGTTACCCTTCTGTAAATTGATGTCCTCGATCACCTTGGCTTGCGCCAAAGCCTCTTTGAATGTCTGGTATTCCTGCAACTGTAACAATAACAAAATGTGCTTGGCACAATTCTTCATGAACATTCATGTTAATTCATAGGATGGGATGGATAATGGTAGCTTTACCATCATCTTCCTCCATCACTTTCCATAATCCATCACTAGCTCATCATAATGTTGCATTAGAGTGGCCATGTCAGATAAGTTTTCCTTATTCTTGATGCCAAAGGAGAAGCGTTAAGGAAATGTATTAGCTAATTGTTTGAAACTAGTAATACTATGCCACTTTAATTGGTTGAACCACTCTCGAGCTGGGTCTGATAGGGTCTTGATGAAGGTGCATAGGATAAATGCATATTTATTCTCAATATGAAAGCATATCTAGGAAACTAGTCACGTTCTCATGTATGTCTTCGTCTCCTTGAAACTTTTCTAGTCTAGGCATCTTGAAATACTCAGGATATGTTGGAATAGGCACTGAAATGCATAGAGGTTTATTTTGAATTTTTTCAAGGTAGGCTTATGATAGACTGTCTCTTGCTTCTCTATGGCTTTAACCTTCTCTACTAAGGTCTTTTAGGCTTGTGAGGAAAGAAACTCCTCCTCTCGATATTGTCTTGGAGGTGGCTTCAGAGGTAGGTTCTTCCTCAGCTGAGGTAAGGGACTAGACTCACCCTCCTCCTTGAATTGGGAGATTTCTATATATTCTTGTTCTAATTCATCTCTTGCTTCATTCTCATACTACATATGCTCATGTTTTTTAGGCGTTGGATGTCGATCTCTATGTTGAGTTACATGGCGAGTATGTGTGTCTATTTTCTCAAGGTGTAACTCAGGATATGAAGCCACTCGTCTATGGACACATTTCCTGATCTCATTGTGAGAATGTAAACTAGTGCTAGACAATTGATCCTCTCTTTCTACACACTCATTATGATAAAGGATGCATTGTTCATATAATTTCTATCTGATGAACCTCTGCCTCTGAGTTTTCTTATTTTTGAGGTGCTCTTTCTCTGTGCGAACATCCTCCAATTGATCTTGGATAATCTATCATATCTAATTTTATATTAGTCTATGATCCCTATGAATATGATCGGTCATACGAGGTCTCATAGGGGTGCACTTTGTTTGAGTGGATTTATGGGTATGTCCTCCAATGGACTAATTTGCCACACTTTTGCCTCTGTCTATAAAGACAACATTCATGTCAGGATGTATCTTATACTTAGTGACTGCATGCAATGCAGGAGCATGCATGTCTCGAGGATGCTTAGATCAATTTATAGGTTCTCATTTGGTCCTAATGGTGCTTCTGCTACACATGATCATGGGTTGAGAGGGTGCAGACATAGCCTTATATCTTAGATGCATTAGGACCTTGTCTAGACCATCCAATTGTTTGCTAAACCATGGCTCATGAGGTGGCATACCATTCACTCCCACTTTGGATATGTCTATAGTAAAATTGGTATGTTCACCCCTATAGGGAGTCTATGTGGGCCTATTCTCAGAATTATCCCTCTCCATTCACCCCTAAATGGGTGGATCTTGGACATTTCTATGCTCTAAATGTGGAGGTCATGAGCCTACCTTAGATATCGGTCGAAGGGGTACCAATATGGATCATCAATGACATATTTTTTGGCAGAACCCATGGATCCACATGGAATATGGTCTCGATAAATGCTACCATATGTGAAACCCCCATGATATGAAGTCACATGCTCAGATATGTGCCTAGAGGGATGTCTAGAACTTCCTCTAATTAGGGTATTCTCAATGAAATTCCCTCATGCAAAATTATCCTCTCTAATGCTCGATGAATGATGTCCAGGAGGATTCTATAATTGAGGGTGTTCTACATCGTGTTGTGCACTAGGTGGAGCTCGGTACTTGATCTCGGGTCTATGCCTAATTTACCCACTCTGTGTTCACACCATTGTGTATCCCATGTCTAGATTTAACTTTTATTAATACACAAAGAATACAATGATTATTATCTCTTTTTACAATTTTAAAATGAGTCCTAGACTGTTTGATGTGTTCTCAATTTTTTGTATCAATAACGTAATCCTTATCATGTTTTGCAAAACATTGATAATTTTCTCAATTGTTTAATGGTTTTCAACTGTATTCTCACAGCTTGAAAACCTGGCTATGAACTCCAGGTCACGTAATCCCCCTAAAGTGAGGCAATAAAAGTCCACACCCAGGCAAGGATTATAGGTCCTCCCAGATCCTCACCCATTTTAACCCAATCAGTGTCATACCCTCCAAATAGGAGTATATGCAAATTTTCTAGGCTACGTAAGGTTCTTGGATCTGGTATTGGTCTAGAACATAGGGTACATGGAAGATGGGCAAATGAATGGAAATAACCTCCACCGTCATTGAAACCCTAATAGTGGTTGGATGTGACTTCCAACTCACTAGCGTTTACTTTGGAACATGGTGTGTGTGTGTGTTATTTTTAATTTGCATAAAGTAAATATGCATAATACAACACTCACATGATCATTTCCTACATGATATGCATAAAAATAATGTTTGATATTCAGAAAGTATGCATTCTACATCCTATATGACCTTTCAAAAATTCAACTTTACGATGTAAATGGACTTTGATTTGGCCTCAAGCATGCAAAAAAAACACACAAAAGTATAACACGCTGGAGTCTAGGGCATACTACAATCAAAGGTCCACTGTTCCTAGCAGCACCTAGCAAAAATTTAAAAACAATAACCCTAAGGACCTAATTCATTTTATCCTTATTTTATGGTTATTCTATTTAGCTTTCATTTTTTGGGTTCTGTAAAAACACAAAGATATAAAATAGAAATAGAGGATTTCAGAAGGGCCTAACTCAAATCCTCATCTGATTGAGCTTTAAATTCCTGCTGTTTGCTGCTAACCATAGGTCTGATGCATAGCTACCACTGTAGCCCATGCCTGTCAATCACAGGCTAAATTTTTTACTATGGCTGTCAGCTGTAGGGAGCACCTACCATGAAAAAACCAAACATAGTAAGCAAATTATGGCAAAAAATTTGGAGTCCCATCATGATCTCCTACTGTAACCACCAAAAAGGCTCACACCTAGTCTAACTATTGCAATTGATAAAAGATACACAAATAGGCATGCATAAATTGACAACAAGAAATGAAACAAATGCAAGGAATCCTTTATTAATTTCAATGGATTCAAATTACATATTCGTCCCTCTTAATGATACTCATTTGATACATCAATTACAATAGCGTATAATCCCTCTCAAGGGTAGATGCGATAAAATACCTTCTAGGGTGATACAAACTACTCTAGGGTGTCAATGAACCTCTTCTCCATGCTTAGAGGAATTTGTTGCCTTGCATCCCAAAACCTTGTTAGTCCTGTGTGCAATAAACAACAAGAAAAAATTAGCAACAAAGAAGACCTCTCTTGATGAGGCTTTTATGAGATACTTGCACAAAAAGATGTAATGATTAGCAATATTCAAGAAATTATAAGAAACATATTAAACCTATATTAATCATGAAATAATATCCTACAATATGTAAATGAAAAATAATTGCATCTACCTGATGGTCTGATTATGAAATTGAGAGCATGGAAGCATGAAATGAACCATTAGTAGCATAATTGTAAAAATGAAAGAGAATGACTAAAAATCCTAATTATACTTGTTAGGGTCTCTAAAATGCTAATTAATACAATAATGCAACTAATCTAACCTAGCTAAACAATCTGTAGAAGGAAAAACACGAGAATCTACTCTGATTTGCTCATCATAAGTCTGATGCGCGGGTGGAACTATTCATCATGGTTGAAAGTTGTGGTGGAGCTCTAAGTAATTTTGCCTTTCGAATCAGGGCTTTCTCTCAAATCCACCTTGTCAAACTGATGTCCAAGGATCACCTCTATGTCCTAATAGGTTTGGTATTTGAATTGATCTAATGGTGCATGGATTGCATGAATTGAAATTTCTTGGCTCTCCTAGGATCCAAGGGCTTCTATGGCAATTTTATCTCCAATTGTGTAGCAAAAGTATCCCTCTCAATGCATGTAGTTGGCTATGCAATTTGATAGGGCTTAGCTGCTCAATTGATAAATGTTTCTTTATACTTATATCCAATTTAGAGGGGGTACTTATAGCAATTACTAAGGTGCTAGGGGTGGCTTCCTCATGAAGCCAAGATCAATATTGGGTAGTTGAGCTTATTGTATGTAAGGATCCAAAACCTTCCTCACTCAAACCGCTCTAATATGCAACCAATTGACCATTGTAATTGGTTTTGCATTAGATGAAGGCTAATTGATTCTGAGTGCTGTCCATGGCTGACATGCATGGTGAGCACTGCTAACCATGGATGTTAGTAGTAGCTAGCCTTGAATAGGCAAAGGTTCCCAATTGAGTGGTAAAAACCACTGCTATACCTTGGATTTGTTCAAAGGTCTTCCATATGGTCTTCTAGCATGTCCCATATGAGTAGTCCTAACACATTTTAGGTGTCTACAATAGGGTCCATAAAATAATTCTTTTGTTCTTCTTCTTTGATTGGTTGGATTTCTACCTCCATAACCTTATGAGGTTTCAAATATTTCACCATCTCTTTATGCAATGATGAGATGGCATCTAAAAAGCTTGCCATATTAATTTCAATGATCATATTTAAAACTTGTGTTGCCAAATTTTGCACAACCATTGTGTCTTCTAATTGTTTCTTTACTCTTTTTCTTCCACTATTCTCTATTATTTTGCCTTCTTTGCTTCTTCATCAAGTACCTTCTTTGCCACTTGCCATCGCTTCTTTTCTTTGGTAGGTTTCAAATACTTGTTCTTTCTAGCTTGATTCCTTATTACAGCTAGTACTTCTTCGGTATTCTCACTAACTGGAAGTACCTTTATATCCAAAAAATTCATGTTCTACGACTCACTATAACTCACCTACTTTGGAAAATTTTCTTCCTTTTGACTCATTGGACCAAACTATCTACACAAGTGTGTAGTGTTTATTTACTGTATCTCCTATTTTTGGGGTAAAGGACAATTCTTTGTAAAGTGCCCCTACTCCTAGAAATTATGACATTGTATGATTAGTCTTCCCTCTGAATCATACTACAAATGACTCTATCCTTGTTTTCGATTACCTTGACACTGTCTACCCCCTCAACGGTTATTCCTATAACCGCTACTGGTGCCTTTTTGACCACTCGCTTGAGGTTTCAATTTCTCCTCCTATTCTTGGATAGAGAGAACCTGTGAAGACACTTTTGTCTTAAATGGATATTGTATCACTTCATGTTGAAGAACATTTTAAATAGAATAATAATTACGAGGAAAATTCACAATAGTGTGACCTTAAGACTTGTAATATGTACACCAAATGTCCTTCTAATCTTGCTTGAATTTCCCTTTCACCTCTTTAATTAATTTGTCAAATTCCCTCTGAAATGACTATACTATTTTTTGGATTGTATCATCTTCCTCACTCTATGAATCATCACATCTTACATGTGTTATCATCCTTATGATTGTTTGTTTGGCTTCACTTTCAAAATTCTTTGTATTTTCTAAGGCTTCTTCATATGTAGCTAATTTCACTAACTTCATATTCTTCTTGTATCTGGGTAGCAACCATATACAAACCATCATTTTAATAGAACATCTGCTAGAGGTATTTTCATCTTTTCCAGCAACTGCTTCAATCAATGATTGTATGACATCACATATTCATCAGATTTTTGTTTAGTGGCACAAAGTTTAGTTATGATATCCCCATAATATTTCAAGGGGTGAAATTCCTCAATGAATGCATATTTCATTATATTCCATGCTTAGAAATTTGGTGTGTTTTTCCTTTTGGCAAGTCCTTATAATGTAGTAGGAAATTATCATAACCATTAATATTATTGGTCTACACCATTTTCTCTCCAGATGGTTAAACATATCCTAATGTATCTTGTCGTGTCTTCTTTGCCTTCACCCATAAAGGGTGGGCATATTTATTTTCTTACATGATTGCCTACATGGGCCATTTGGGGTGTTTCTTCTTCTTCACTTGAAGAAGTATCACCTAGAATCCTTGACTAATTCCACCTTATAGGTGACTCACTTTGTTAGTCCTTTTTGGAATTGTCTACTCGAGTAATCTTATATTCAATAAATAATCATCTATAAATTTCCCACACATCTTCAATCTATGATCTCCTTCACTAGTGTGTAGTTTGTGGCCTTGGTCCTTCCTCTTGAGAGCTCGTGTGTTGTTGCTCTGGTGCTTGACTCCCATACACTGTACTCCTTTGCAACCTATCTACCACTTTCTTAGGTGTTACAATCCACTCCTTTTGTTTTCACATAATTAATTTGTTAATTCCTTCTCTTACATCAAAACTCTTCTTGAATCTGGGTGCTTCTTGCTCCTCTTCTTTTGTATCTATCAACAATATATCCAATCTCTCAATGTTTGCTTTATCAAATACTTGCTCTATCACTAGTTCATGTGTATTGTGTTCAAAATTGTTCATATTCCTCCTTTGAGAAATTATTGTTCTCATTATAAATAGAATTTCCTCTTCTTGATTCCATATAATATGCCTTTATAGACTGGTGTCTGTCATTCACTTCTATTTTATGTATTCAAGTTTATCACCTGTATGATCCTCTTGATTGCAACACTTTTTGACCTATTTTAACAAAAAAACCAAAGTTTGATAAGGTAACGGTACCAAATTTAGATGATAGAGATGTAGTATTCATGATGAGGACGTATTTTAGAAGCTATGGAAATGATCCACAAGATATCAAAACCCAACTTGCACAAGTCGTACATCTTGTACAGTCTTCCTTGTACACGAGGTTAATTTGCCAAAATAGCTTGTACAGTCATAAAATTATATAGTTGTATGATCCACATTATAAAAAAATATACCTAGTACTATTTTGTACTCAAAAAAATCACTAGAACAGGTTTTGTAAGTCAAACCAATCATTTTTGTAATCAATTTTTCTAAACTAGCAATAATTCCTTATTTGGTAGAATTGGGTTGCAGCTTTTATTACCAAATCGGGTAAGTGAACAGTTTGTACGATTTGGCACTGTGCTTGTACGATTTGTGTAAAACCATTTATATATCAATTTGCATCACCAATCCTTCCAAGATAGATTTTGGGAAGCTTTTATGCCTTAATTGCTCCAATTATCCATAACATGCAAAACCCTAAACTACTAACAATGAGTTATACTATTTATGAATGATTCCAAAAATTGTACACTAGCCTAGAAATTTTAAAGTATAATTGTAACTCTCCAGATAATAAATTCCATACTTAAAACCAAGTATGTAGGTAACCAGGATCATTCACAAGATAATTCCATACATTCTCATAGCAAAATAAGTAGTAAATATTATCTATTCAACCATCAACATCCATAATGTACAATGGAATTCACAAAGACAATGAAATAAGGAAAATGAATGTCATATTTAGATCATCAATAATCTTGTACATATCTTCCATTAGTCCTTACAATCTCAAAAATAAACAATAATTCTACTCAACAAACACATAAATGAAACTTCAATCCATAATCACAATGAACTGCATATGAGTAGAAACAAACATGAATGAACAACCAAAAAATGAATAAGGGAGGTTATATAATGCATGCCCAGACCGTTCAAATGTGGTTTTTGAAGAATCACATCATTTACAACTACCATTCTTAACTAACTTCAAAATAAATCTTTTTACAAGGTTTACTAAGGTTTAGTTCGTTTTTTATCAAATTAACCCCAAATGCACATTTCACTTAATTTCATTTCATTTCACATCATACATGTGCAACCTTGTACATTTTTATCCTTGATTTTACATTTTGATACTTGTTCATTTTAGTCAAAATTGAGCAAAACTTAAAAACTATGCAAATTTATGGATCACTTCTTCTAGGAAGTGGATTTGTTGCCCACACTCCATGGAGGGCTTTCCTTTGATGGAATACTCATACTACGTATGAGACTCCTATTATGTGCTTGTATCCTATGAATATGTTGGGTTTTAATTAAAGGAGTTATGGATGCATGTTTTATGTAAACTAATGAGCTTTACGCCTCTAAAAATAAATCAATTTGGTTCTTCTTCTTTGTAAATGATTTGTCATTGTAAATGATTTGTCAAAATGAAATGCTTGTAAACACTGGGAATGGAATATTTATGGTAGACAGTATAATTATTTAAGTATATGGACTTTATTTTTGATATATAATGGTATTATTAAAATAATTAGTAGATATTGTTTTATTTTTATTCCTAGTTGTATTAACATGCGTGTTTCTTATTAAGAATTATGTTTCTCTTTAAATTTTAATAGTTGACTTTTAAACCAGATTTATGTGGAGAATCTACAAGATACTATCTTGTTTATTGTTACTCTAGAGGGTAAGTATTATAGTAATAGGATGAACTCTATTGCTATGAGAGTAATATTTTAGTATGCTTTCTCTATGATAAAATTTATAATTTCCCGAGATTAATCATCTAGTTCATTTAAGTTGGGTCTTTTGGGGTTACTTTAAGAAACTAGTTAGAAGAGATGGAATCTAGTAAGTCAATACGTAGACATATTAAATTGGAATTGAGGCATATTTATGGAATAACTAGCTCAAATGGATATGATATGGATGACCAAATGGCTATATGCATATATCACTTGCATTAAATGACTTATGTAGAGTGGATTCTTGGCGTGCACCTTTTGAAGCAATGAAAGGAAAAGTCAATGCTAGCTCATTGAATGTCAATGTGAGGGATAGCTTGAGTCTTTAGGTAAAAAATCTAGTGCTCCTACATAGTTTGATTTATGTAATAAGTGGTGATGGATGTACCTCAAGTAAGATCTAATCATGGAACTCTTATTATTAACTTTAGTAGTTTCTCGGAAGTGTAGATTCTAGAACCCTTGGATGCTTAAAAAAAAGAGGTTGGAAAATTATGGGTTGTGACACCAATTTTATAACAATTTGACCTTTTTAAGTTTAAATCACCAACATTACCCCAAATAATAGTAGACCTTTTCACCTTGAAGTTATTAAAAAAAATACAAAATCGCCTTAATACCCCTAGTATATATAATTAATGTGATACATAGAAAGACACCTAGAATCTATGCAATGATATAAAATTCCTTTATGAATTTAGTTGTAGTGTATTGGAAGGAAAACATTGTGGTTATATACTTTTTTAGATGGTAAATTCAATAGGTTATCTAAGGGATTATGGTTGGATTTTAATTTAAAATATTAAAAGAAATATAAAATATATTTATTAAGGAACATTAAGTTGTGGAGATGCCTTCCCTCTTGGTATAGGAATATGGGAGGTAGTTGTGCTTTACTTATATCCCCCTTGGTAGTAGAAGGCAGTTCTGGAAGCCTTTCTCTTGGCTCTTTCTTATATATGGAAGAATATGGCTATCCCTACTTCATAGATCCCATTGCTTAGGTGGTAGAGAGGAGACGGTAGTATGGAAACCTATCCCCTTGCATTCACCTTGGTAGTACATAGAAAGGTAGGTGGCTTCGCTCCCCATGGTATCCCTTGCTTTGGTAGAATAAGATGTTGGTGGAGTGTCATATAAGAGTGAAGAAATAGTTTTTTTTCCTCAAAGAATGTGAGCTTAGGCTATGTTTTTTTTAGAATTTATAGTTACAAGCTAGAACAATGCATTCATTAGAATTGATTTAAATGAGATACTTTGAATATATTGAAATCATTTCAAATATTAGTTGTTATTGTGAGTATAGATAAGTTGGTCATTGTTCATCATTGTTAGAATATTATGCAAAGCTGTAATGCTATGGGTATGTTGTTTAGGGATATCATTTTCTAACTAAACCTACGATTTAAAAATACTTTGGTTTTAAATAAAATCTATTTGAGTTTCACTTTAAATTGATTGAACAATTAAAAATACATTAGTTGTAAATAAAATTTGTTTGAGTTTTAGTTTAAATTAATTGAAAAATCATTCTAAACAAGGACAAGGAGAAACTAATCTCCCAGTTTACTATTATGCTCCATAGCAACTTTGTTTTGATGGGTTTCATTATTTATTAGTTTATAATTATTAAAATTTATATATATTTTAGAATATTATTACTTCAAATTAAAATGATAGCAGGTTAAGCATTTATTTAGTTTTTGTGGGATAGGATAGTGGTTAAGGTCTTGGATTCTCTTTCTAAAGACCTAAATACAAACTAGGGTAAAGTGTAAATAAACTTGTTAAAAAAATAAAAAATAAATTTTAAAATTCTTATTATTTCCTTTAAATTTGTAGTGGATGCACTACTTTAAATATGAGGTGTGGATACTTTAATAATTATGAATTTAAATGTCATCTTGAGTAGGCCTATTGAAATTCTAGAGTGTTTTTTATTATTTCCTTTAAATTTATAGTGGATGTGCTACTTTAAATCTGAGGTGTGGATACTTTAATAATTATGAATTTAAATGTCATCTTGAGTAGGCCTATTGAAATTCTAGAGTGTTTTGATTATACCTTAAAATGTGTAGTATATAAAATATAAGCAAACTATTATGACCCTCCCTAGTAAATTTTTTTGACACAAAGAAACAATGTATTAATATATGATGTGGTAATACCTAGTTTGAGCAATGAAACCACCTATGTGATGTTTAGTTGATTTAGAAAAGCATGTTACTTCTAACATATTTCGAAGTATTTAGGATCAGGTACACTCATAGGTGGGGAAAAAATAATCACCCACTAAAAATGGGGGTATTTAAGATCAGGGGAAATAATTATTAAGCTAAATCAAGGGTAGCATTGAAGTATAGGTATTCATTCGTTTAGGGATAATCATCAAACATTAACCACATTGAGACCTAGATTTATAGCCTAGTTGTTATCATAAATTATTGAGGCTGAGATAGGTGACTAGATTAATGGAAATATTCTCTCTTTATCTGTTGCATATGTTTGATTGTTATTTACTTCATCACTATCTGCATTGGTGGTTTGAGAAATGAAAGCATACATAATTTGGTTGTTTGTGAAAAACCCATTGGGTTTTATTAGAATCTTTCAAGAGAATAGTTTGATGTTAGTAATGGATAGGAAAATATTTTATTTTAAATGATAATGGAATTTCATTTATAAATAAAGGTTTATTTTATTTTAAATGATAATATAATTTAATTTATAAATAAAGGTTTGTTTTATTTCAAATGATGATAGAATTTCATTTATAAACTTTGGATGTTTTAAATGGTAATAGAATTCCATTTGTTTAAAAAATATAAATGATAATATAATTTCATTATTCATAAAGGGGAATTTTTTTTTTGGTAAGTAGATTAATTTATATACAAAACGAGGTTTTTTAAGAGGATCCCAAAACCTTATAACATGATAGGCTGTAACCTTTACCATTAGAAGGAGCCCCTTGGGCTAATACATTAAGTACCATATGAAAACTTTCCAAAAAAACCCTATAGTGATGCCCATGAGGGCTACATCAAACCCTCCCAACGAAGGTCAAAACAACTGAAAAAAACATAAAAAACACATAAGCATCCATTATATAGATCGCTACCACCGGATGACAAAAAGGATCACGTCCTATGAACCTCCCGTACACGTTCCTGTCCTCCTGATCCTCCTGGGACTCACGCCCTTAAAGTGCTTGAGGATCCTCACCATTGCATTGGTAGATGTCAGGATGTTGGTCGTCATGTCTAACAGGAACTGGAGGGACAACCCCTTTGCCTCACTATCAGTGTCAGAGTTTATTTTCTATGGTAGAGTCCATTTCTCCTTCTTCACCTTCTTGATCTGCAGAGATGACCGAGATGGGGTTGGGGTATCACTCTGCCCTCTCTTGGATGGCTTGCTACAAGAAAATATTTGGAGGGACATAGGATTAGCCACCTCAAGGGGGCTTCTTTGGATAGGGCTAGAAGTCCCATCCTCTTGAACAAACACATGACTACCCAGGGCTTGGGTAGCAATAGGATGGACTGCTTGGGGCAGAGGATGATTCACTAATAAAGGGAATTTTGTTATGATAAAAGGATCTAAATATACTCTATACTATGTATATAATTTGAATCTACTTCTTAATAAATGAAATTTAATTCTAAGAAGATAATATGCAGATAAGAGAAGCTTATCAGCTCTTTCAATATGATACTTTGGAGAAGTGAGAAGAATGTTTTAAAATTCTAAATATGGGATTGTTGCAAGAAGGTGGACAAGCTAGTAATGGTGGTCAAAACTGGTAAGGGATGGAAGGAGATATTATGAGGGAACATGGAAGAAGGCATGCATGGATATAAGGAGAGGACTTCAAGAATATAGAATGCACTACATTGGAAATGAGGCATGAAATTATGAGGGAGGATGAACTACTTGATAAGGGATGAAACAATATGGAAAAAAAGGGACTGCATCAAGAGAATATGTTGCACTAAGAGGAAGACTATGTTGTGAGAAATGTTGGCTGTGATGAAGATTATATTATGATAGACATTGGTTATGAGGAATACTGCATTGTGAGAGATGTTGATTGTGAGGAAGACTATGTTGTGAGAGACACTGGTTGTAAGGAAGACTACATTGTGAGAGATGTTGATCATGAGGAAGACTATATTGTGAGAGACGATGTTTGTCAACGAAGACTACATTGTGAAGGAGACATTGTTGTATGTAAAGAGGTATGAACCATGTTGAGGGAGATACATCATGCAGTGTATAAAATATTTGAGAATGAAGCAGACACACCCATTGTAAAGGTAGGTTGATCGATTTACCTATTGTACCTTGTATTACAAATAAAATGGGTGGGGATTGTTTTTTTTAGGGGATGCTTTTCCTCTAATATGGTAGTAAGTATGTACTTGCTATCTACCCATTCTATGTATGTTGACTCTCCTAGAATGTTCTTACCATGCTAGTGTTGTGGAAGCTCTTTCCTTTGTCTACTGTTACTTGCTCTTCATATTACTGATGTTGGCTCTTTATGTTTTACTTGTTGTGTAGCAGTGATAGTTGTATTAATCACTAGAGTAGTTGAAGCTCATTATTGTAACCCATTGTTATATATATTAGTGGTATACTAAGATGGAAATGTGTATCCTTGGTTGGGTGCTTTGGAGAGTGAACCTTGGAGATAAACCTTGAACCTATTTCTTATTAGAGCTCTTCGATCAATTTCATGTTAGGAATGGTTGCTAGGCTAGGTCACTATTGGGGAACATCATAGGCACCATGTGAACAACAACATCACTCTTATGTTTAGGTGCTCAGATGTTTATGGGATACTCTTAATCCCAATGAAGTCATAGACATTGTAATCCAAAACCCCTCTTCTGTAAGTGATCTTTACTATTGTGAAAGGAGTTAACCTTGTTTGATCTCAGCCAAGGGATTTTATCTGGGTTAATATATTCTTACAAGAATTCTTAATCGAATATAGAAAGGTAGTTTTAAATTAATTAATGTAAAGAATAGTTGGATATTTAATTAACTTAGAAAGGAAACCTTGGATGGTTAAATAGATGCTATAAGGGTGGCCTATTTAATTAAGAGGTATGAACTTTAATTAATCAAACCAAAGGAAAGTAAGATTTGATTGATTAAAATAATGAATAGTTCTATATCTATTTAACATAGAGATGAAATTGTGGTTGATTAAATATATGATTATCGGGTTATTTTTATTATTTAGAGGTATGGGACTCTATTTAGTGAAAGTAAATGTGATTAGATTATTTTTATTGTTTAGAAGTATGGGACTCTATTTAGTTAAAGTAAATGTGATTTGGTTATTTTTATTATTTAGAGGTATAAGACTCTATTTAGTGAAAGTAAATGTGATTTGGTTATTTTTATTATTTGGAGGTATGGGAATCTATTTAGTGAAAGCAAATGTGATTTGGTTATTTTTATTATTTAGAGATATGGGACTATATTTAGTGAAAGTAAATGTGATTTGGTTATTTTTATTATTTAGATTTATGGGACTCTATTTAGTGAAAGTAATGGAAGCATGATTTATTTTACCTATTTAAAGATAAGAGACTTTAATTAGTATAGGTAAAAGAGTTATACTTCACTTAATATTGTATAGTTGCAATTTGTTAAAGTAAATAGTAATTGCATTTAAAATCATGCCTATCATGGAACCATGAGTGCCTTGATCCCTACTATCCTCAAATGATCAAGGGAAATAAAAAGAGGACCAAAGTGGTAGATGGGACCTATGGATTGGTTTGATTTACTCTTAATATGATTTACCTATGCTCAAATAGACTAGCATTATAGGGAGATATCTCTGATATAAATGATGTAATATGTTCTTTAAAGGTATGGAGGATTTATCTTGCTTGCTTCTATGTAACAAATATTAGTGATGGAAGATGTACTTTTAAACTATTGCTTGAATTATCTATGTTTTGTATTAAGTTCTCTTTTCAATTGATGCTTACTATTTTTGAACGTTGCTTGATCTCTAGTCTTTATATGCTACGAATTATACTTTGTTAGATTTAGTGTCTAATCTATTCTTGATTTCTTGTTAAACATTAGAAATATAAATGATAAGTTCTAGAGTGAACCTAGAGGGTAACATAAGGGATTAAGACCCCTTAGGGTGAACATAGTGGACATAAAGACTAAGTTTTAGGGAATATTACATATGAGTTAAGATAGCTCATTGTGAAGATTCTATGGATAGATTAACACGTAATACTCATAGTATACCTACACAGTCTGGTTTGTGTATGTTTTGGTTATGTGTGTATACCTTCAAATTACTGAAGATAATAAGTCTAAATCATCAAGGATGATGAGATAGATAGGCTTATTTGTGGTAACACATGATATGCCTACACAAATGGGACTTTTGCGAGGGTATTTTATGAGATGTAGCTCTTCAATAAAACTTAGGGGATTTAAACAATAGGTACGTTTTATATTGGTTAGGGGTTTATGAATCCCTTTTCTTAGTTATATATATATATATGCTTTTATTTATTTTGTTTATTTTCTTTGTGTTTTTTGTTTACTCATTTTTGGATCATTACATTTGGTATCAGAGCTCTAGGTATGAGGGTATAGAGATTATTGTGTGCTAAAGATATTTGGACATCTCCAATGAAGGATTGCTTAAAGTGTAAGCTAAATCTGGGATGACCTAGAATGCCCTATTGCTAAGTTCTAGTGGGAGTTAATCCCAATTGTGAATGAATGTTATGATACCTTAGTATGGATTTTAGTATTAACGATACATCATAAACTTGGAATACTACCCTAGATAGATTTTTGATGCTTTAGCAAGAGAACTTTGTATTGTGGATTGAATTAGTGATACAATTTAAGGTGAAACTATAGCCTAATATTCTATTGGTTGTAACCAGGTTAAAGATGCTACCTGAGACAAAAAGAGAGAGGCCTACACCTAGGCAGACTCAAGAAAATAATGTTGAGGAAGATATCCAAGAGAAGGATCCAGAGAGTTCCAATAGAGGGGTGGAAAACCTCACTCCTATAGTTGCTACCATGTAGGATCAGATAATACAAGTGTTGGAAATAGTTATGAATTAGAACTCATAATATAGAGGCTTTGATATTGGTCAAGTCAATGGGTTAACTATAGAGTAGTTGTAATCTAGAGACCTCCTAGAAAAGGAAATAGTTAGGGATATAAAAATATTTGTAGCTTAAAATTTGATGGAGAAGGGGAAGGGGATGTGGATGAAGCTTAGCTAAGAGAATTAGAAGTTTAATTCATAGTAAAAGGCTATTCCCAAAGAAACTAAATAGTTTGGGGCATGATAAACTTAAAATGGGCTGCCCTAGATTGGTGAGAAACCTATTACGAGAAGACTAATATTGAACTTGTTGATATTCCATGGAAATAATTTATAGTTATATTCAAGAAAAGGTTCCTAACAGAGCATTTCTATGCACTAAAATTTGAGGAATTTTCCAGCCTATGAAAAGGATCCAAAATGGTAGAGATATACTATAAGAAGTTGGTACGACTACTTAAGTATGTATCTATTTATGATAAGAAGATGAGGGTTCATAAGTTTATCCATGGGATCAAATCTAGAGTAAAGCATGATGTAAACATGCATGAGCCTAAATTATTGTGAAATACGTATGAATTGAAAAAGAAAGTAGAGTTCCACTTCCAATTTAATTATGCTTCCCTATTTTAGAAAGATCAATAAGCACTAAGGAAGAGAAATAGCCAAGGGTTTATGAAGTGGGATTATGAACAACCAATAATTTACCCAAAATATGAGAAATGAAATGGTGGGAAAAAAAATAAGTTTAAGAGGAAATTTTATAAGAAAGAAAACAAAAACCCTAATAACATTAAACCTCCACCACAAAATTTACAAACTCCATCTCCAACAATTAATATAGGGAATCAAAAATCTAAAAAGTAGCAAGTACACAAGGATGGGTGTTACCATTGTAGGGGGCCTTCTTTTTCTAATCAATGTCCACACTGACCTGGGCCTAGCACATCCAATTCTAAAGGAAAGGAACCTAAGCATCAAATTATACCACAATGGGAAAATAAAAGCTAAAGGGGCAAGCCATTCCATTACTTATGAAAGGTAAGGTTTTAATAATCAAGTAAATATTTTGATAGATAGTAGGGCCATTGGCAGATTTATCTCTTCTAGTCTAGCAAGGACTATGTCAAAAAGTAAAGGATATTTGGCCCATGGTTGGAAGGTTGAGTATGGTTCTAGGTAAATCTACTCGGTAAAACAATGTTACCCAATGGTAGAAGTTTCTTTAGCTAGTGGAACCAAAGAATGCTGATTATATATAGCTCCACTTCATGCCTTTGATGTGATCCGAGGAATGGATTTGTTACAGGACCATAAAGCCTTGATCAATTTCCAATATAGGTGGATTGAATATTCATAGAAAGGCAAGGGAAGACTGAGAGTTCATAGCAAACAAAGAGCATTCAATCCTCAGATGTTGTCGGTTATGCAATTGAAGAAAGCCCTCAAGAAAGGAGGGATAGTCTATATGATAAAAAATAATGAAGTAGATAATGATCAAAAGAGAGAAGTACTATAAAAGCACCTAACCTTACAATATTTTAAGGATGTATTACCAGAGGATCTACCTGGACTACCTCCTATGCAGGAATTTGATTTCACCAGTAATATTATGCCAAGATCAAAACCTATTCATAGATATCCATATAGGATGAATCCTATTGAGATGCAAGAACTAAAGGTTCAACTATAAGATTCATTAGAGAAAGGATTGATAAATAAAGTGTGTCACCTTTGGGTGCACTAATTTTATTTGTGAAAAAGAAAGACCGTTGAGTAAGGTTGTGTATTGATTACATAATGCTAAATAAAGCTACAATCAAGAACTGATATCCCCTACCTAGAATTTAAGATTTATTTGATCAACTAAGAGATGCCACAGTGTTCACTAATATCGATCTAAGATCAAGGTATCACTAAATAAGAATACAATGGGGGTTACTCACAAATTGACAATTAAGACTAGTTATGGGCATTATGAGTTTATAGTTCTACCCTTTAGACTATCTAATGCCTTAACTGTTTTCATGAATCTAAAGAACAATGTGTTCAAAAGATACTTGAACCAGTTTATCCAGGTATTCCTATATGATATCTTAATAGACTCTCGAAACACATAAGAGCATAATAAACATCTCAAGATCATGTTAGAGTTGTTGAGGGAAAATCAACTCTATGGAAATCTAGCTAAAAGTGATTTCTATGTTTTAGAGGTACAATATCTTGGACATATCATATCAGTAGAAGGAATTTTTGTGGACCTAGAGAAAATTGAGGTCATTTTGAACTAGCCACCCCTACTAATGTAACTAAAGTGAGGAGTTTCATGGGGTTAATGGACTACTATAGATGTTACATAAAGGATTACTCTAAGATTGTTGCAGTAATAACTAACCTTTAGAAGAAGGAAAAGGAATTCAAGTGGTCAAAAAAATGTGAAGCTACTTTTGCATTACTAAAATATAAACTCACTACCACACAAATACTAAAGATTCCTGATCCTCAAGGGAAATTTTTAGTATGCACATATGCATCATTGGAAGGATTAGGAGGAGTACTATCTCAAGAAGAGTCGGTAGTGGCATATATTTCAAGGAATGTCAAGAAGCATGAAGTTAATTATGCTACACATGATTTAGAGCTAGTTGCAATGGTGCATGCTCTAAAGTCCTGACACCACTACTTGGTGGGAAGGCCCTTTGAGTTAAAAATTGACCATCAAAGTCTAAGGTATATATTTACCCAACCTATACTCAATGCAATACAAAGAATATGGGTTGAGTTTCTTGCTAATTATAACTTTGAAATTGAGTACAAAAAAGGAAAGGAGAATAAGGTTGCTAATGCTTTGAGTAGAAGGAAACACATAGTAGCCATAAGTAGAAGTCCAATAAATATAATGGAGCAAGTGAGATAAGATCAATCTCAGGATGAGTATTGCCAAGAAATTTGAGTCAAGATGAATAAAGACCTAGAGGGTAATAAGGAATTTTGCATGAGGGATGACCTTTTGTGTTACAAAGGTAGGATCATCATACAAAAAATAGGTGATTTAATAAAACTAATAATGCAATGAGCCCATAGGTATCCTTATTCTACTCATCCTAGAGGAGCCAAAATACAGGAAAACATGAAAATAACCTTATTCTAGGTTGTAATGAATAAGGATTTCACTGATTTTATTGCTCGATGCCTTGAATGTCATAAAGTTAAGCCAAAATGTAAACATCCTATAGTGAAATTGTATCCACATGATATACATATGCAGAAATTGTAGGTTGTATCCATGTATTTTATAGAAGGGTTACCCAAGACCAAGTATCAACATGATGCCATCCTTGTAATAGTTGATATATTGGCTAAGGTTACACATTTCATACTCAAAAATATCAAGGATGATGCTCAGGTAGTGGCTAATAGATTTTCCAGAGAGGTATTCCGATTACATGTATTTACTAAGGTGATCATTTCAAATAGGGATTCCAAGTTCACTTTTGAATTCTAGAAGTCCCTACATTGTGCAATGGGTACGAAATTGAATATGAGCTCAACACACAACCCTAAAATAGATTATCAAACTAAATTGGTAAACCAAGTACTAGAATAAATGCTCCACATGTACTGCATGGATCATAAGTCTCATTGGGAAGACTATCTACATCTTGTAGAGTTTACCTACAATAATGGACACAACTCCTCACTCAAAATGGCTCCTTTTGATGCCTTGTATGGGTATAAGTGTAGAACACCATTGTCTTGGGATAACCTAGAAGACCAAGTTGTGATTGGGCCAGAAATGGTAAGAGTAATGGATGATAAACTAAAGGTAATTAGGCAAAGACTTAAAGAAGTTGTTGATAGGCAAAAAATTTATGCTGATATAAAAAGGACTCCAAGAGATTACTTCGTTAGAGAAAAACTACTTTTGAGGGTTAAAAAAATGAAGAGTGCTATCAAATCCACAAATTTGGATCATGGTTTTTGGAAATCTTCAAAATAACTAAAAAGATCATTCTGGTTGCATACTGACTTGCCTTACCACCTAACCTATCCAAAATCCATGACACCTTTCACATATCCTTGCTTAGGAGATATGTTGTTGACCTTGAACATTTGTGGAATGTTTATAAATTGTATATGGTAAACCCAGAGGCTATTGAAGTGATGTTAGTAGAGTTTATTGAGTTTCAATCAAAGTCTATGTGGAATCAAAATCTTAAGCAATGTAAGGTCCAGTGGGACCAATTTTTTGAAAGAAATGCCACTTGGAAAAAAGTGGTTGATATGCAAAAATATTTTTCCTTCTTCTTTGAAAACATATAATGTAATAATATTTTTGTTACGGAACTATAAACACCAAGGATGGTGTTTAGTCCTAGGGGGAGGATGTCATGACCCTCCCTAGAATACTTTTTGGCACAAAGAAATAATGTGTTAATCTATGATGTGGTAATACCCAGTTTGAGCGATTATGTGATGTTTAGTTGATCTAGAAGAGAATGTTACTAATAATATATTGCCAAGTGTGTAGGATCAGGTACACTCATAGGTGGAGAAGGTAGAATCAACCACTAGAAATTGGGATACTTAAGATCAGGGGAAATGATTATTAAGGCAACTCAGGGATAACATTGATGGATACCTTCATATAGGCATGCATTCGGTTAGGCATAATCATCAAATATTATCCACCTTGAGCCCCAAATTGATAACCTATTAGCTATCATAAATTATCAAGCCTGAGATAAGTGACTAGGATTATGGAAATATTCTCTCTTTATCTGTTGCATATGTTTGATTGTTGATGCAAGAGCATCCAATAGTGTAAGAGTGATATTGCATCACCCAAATTTATGTTTGTTTCATTTTATTCTAAATTTTGTTTAGTTTTTTTGAGGATGGATAAATAGACCCAAAACTGAAAGAATCATCCCAATATCCTGAGTGGTTTGGGAGATATGTAAATTTTAATGTCTTCTACCCTATCAAAACTAGTGAAAATCCTGCTAGTAAAACTTGGAGGTCAATTTTAAGGCCTTAGAGGCATTTTTGAGGGCTGAAAAAATGGTGGTAATATTCTTTGAACATTATTAGGCCGTAAAACCCTTCGAGAGATTTCTAGAAATATACACCAATAGTCATTTCGAGCAACGAGTGATGAGTTATGACCTCGGGAAGTTTACCTCTGAAATTCAAATTTCAAATAGATGGTTCTAGGTGGGAAAAGGGAAAATAGGGTATTTGAGGGGGAATTTTGAATTTGTAATCAGTTGGTATCTATAAGGTCCATTCTCCTTAGAAAATATTACCAGTAAACTTTTGCATTTTATCTATTTTCTGTGGATTGTATTTGTTTTTTTTAATGCAACTCTACTTCAATTGTCCTTTACTTCATCACTATCTACATTGGTGAATTGAGAAATGAAAGTATACATAATTTGTTTGTTTGTTAAAACCCCTTGGGTTTTCTTAGAACATTTCAAGAGAATAGTTTGATGTTAGTAATGGATAAGAAAACATTTATTTTAAATGATAATGGAATTTCATTTATAAATAAAGGTTTGTTTTATTTTAAATGATAATAACAATTCATTTATAAATGAAGTCATCGACCTTGTAATATGAAACCCCTCTCTTGTAAGTGGTCTTTACTATTGTGAAAGTAGTTAGCCTTTTTTGATCTCGACCGAGGGGTTTTATCTAGGTTAATATATGATTATATGCTTTCTTAATTGAATAGGGAAAGGTAGTTTTGGATTAAGTAATGAAGAGCATAGTTGGATATTAAATTAAATTAAAAATGAAACCTCGAGTTATTAAATAGATACTATAAGGGTGTCCTATTTAATTAAGAGATGAAATTTAATTAATCAAACCAAAGGAAATGAAACTTTGATTAATTAATTAACATAATGAATAGTTATATATTTATTTAACCTAGAGATGAAACTCTGGGTGATTAAATATATGCTTATTTGGCTTATTTTTATTATTTAGAGGTATGAGACTCTATTTAGTGAAAGTAAATGTGATTTGGTTATTTTTATTATTTAAAGGTATGGGACTTTATTTAGTGAAAGTAAATTCTTATTGGCTTATTTTTATTATTTATATATATGGGAATCTATTTAGTTAAAGTAAATGCTTATTGGCTTATTTGTATTATTTATAGGCATGGGACTCTACTTAGTGAAAGTAAATGTGATTTGGTTATTTTTATAATTTAAATGTATGGGACTTTCTTTATTGAAAGTAAATGTGATTTGGTTATTTTTATTATTTAGGGGTATGGGACTCTATTTAGTGAAAATAAATGTGATTTGGTTATTTTTATTATTTAGAGGTATGGGACTCTATTTAGTGAAAGTAAATGAATTTGGTTATTTTTATTATTTAGAGGTATGGGACTCTATTTAGTGAAAGTAAATGTGATTTGGTTATTTTTATTATTTAGAGGTATGGGAGTCTATATAGTGAAAGTAAATGTGATTTGGTTATTTTTATTATTTAAAGGTATGGGACTTTATATATTGAAAGTAAATGTTATTTGGTTATTTTTATTATTTATAGATATGGAATTCTATTTAGTGAAAGTAAATGTTATTTGGTTATTTTTATTATTTAGAGGTATTATAATATATTTAGGTAAAGTAAGGGAAGCATGATTTATTTTACCTAATTAAATATATAAGACTTTAATTAGTGGAGGTAAAAGAGTTATACTTTACTTAATATTGTATAGTTGCAATTTGGTAAAGTAAATAGTGATTGAATTTATAATCATGCCTATCATGGAACAATGAGTGCCCTGATCCCCTACTATCCTCAAATGATGGAGGGAAAGACGAGGAGGACCAAAGTGGTAGATGAGACCCACAAATCGGTTTGATTTACTCTTACTCTGATTTACCTATGCTCAAATAGACTAGCATTTTAGGGAGATATCGCTAATATAAATGATGTAATATGTTATTCTTTAAAGATATGGAGGAGTTATCTTGCTTGCTTCTATGTAATAACTATTAATGATGGAAGATGTACTTTTCAAATACTGCATGAATTATATGTGTTGTGTATTAACTTATCTTTTTAGTTAATGCTTACTATTTTTTAATGTTGTTTGATCTCTAGTCTTTGTATGTTGTGAATTATGCTTTGTTAGATTTAGTATTTGGTCTATTCTTGGTTTCTTGATAAAAATTAGAAATATAAATGATAAGTTCTAGGGTGATAAGATGTAGCTCTTTAGGAAAACTTAGGGGATTTAAACAATAGGTACATTTTATATTGGATAGGGGTTTATGAATCCCTATCGTTAGTTATATATATATATATATATATGTTATTTTCTTTGATTTTTTTTTTAATTCATTTTTGGGTCATTACACAAATAATAAAGGTAGTTAATGATTTATTTGAGTAGTTGAAAATTGAAAGGAACACTACAATCTCGTGAAAATTACTATATAGTGTAGTTTCTAGCTACATTACTTTTTTTCAATCATTTTAAATATTCTATGATGGTTGGGATTTGTTGGATTTTATTTGGGAAGTTTAATTCTTTTTCTATTCAAATGGAACATTATAAATTCAAATATATTAGATCATTTTCTAATGTTTAATGCATTAATAAAATGTAATCACTTAATAATCTATGATAATATCAATAGTTGTATTTTCAATCTAGATCTCAATTATTGGGAAATAATATAAATAAAAGGAAAATGGAATTATTATGAACAAAGCTCTTTATGCTCCATAATATATGCAAGCAAAGCAATGTTACTTATATATAATCAAAAAAATAATTTTTATTTTGTTATTCATTGTAAAAATATTCTAATTATTTTTTCTTTCTTTTGGAAAGGAAAGAAAAACATTCAAAATCCAATGATTTCTTATAGATGTTTCATGATATTATTAAAAAGATCAATATATAGGAGGTTATATTGTAACATAATATACACTCTATAAAATTCTTCTTGAGAGTCATTTTTTTTAATTGTTTTTCTTCTTATCCTTTTAGCTTATCCCTGCATATGAACAACCTTTGTATTTGGTTGATTAAAAGGACTATTATATTTAAGGTGTCATGTGCTTGGGAGAATAAGATACATGGATAGTAGGGGAGATCAAATTATCTTTGTTTATCCATTCTTGTTGATTTTGTTATCACTTATTAACTGATGTGTTGTTCCCCTCCCCTAGCATTGATATTATATCATCAACATTTCAAGGGAAATATTATGTAATTTTTTTTTTTAAATTTACATGGTGGAATTGGTAGCCGCCATGAATCCGGGCAGACTGTCCAGCTTTTTATGGCCACCATAGTATTCTGCGCTATTCGCCCTAGAAGACGCCACACAGATCTTCACGTAGTCCGCCCCTATAACCACCATGCCACAATCATTTTAAACCTTTTACGCCACTGAAAGCACCAAGAAAGGGACAAGCGTTCAGTCCGTAGAAAATCTTATGTAAATTGGAAAAGGATGGTATATAAAAAAATATGGGAAGATCTAGAAAATATTGCCCATGTTGTTGATCAAGTGACAACAAATACTCTTGTCAAGGCTGCAAAAGCATCAAAATAATATTTAATGGTGATCTTTGAAGGTTCCTATCAATTTTAAAATTATGCTTCTAGTTTTACGTAAGTTATTTTTTCTTCACTTTGTCCTGTTACTAAAAAAGTCCAATCCTCATCATAAGGTTGAAGTAAACAAGTTGATGTACTTATGATTATTTTTTTTCTAAAATTTAGTCTATTTTTTTAAAGTAAAGTTACAAAATCCAAAGGTAGAAAGAAATATACAACACATAGAACCTCATGGGATGCCTTAGCACTAATGACATAAATTTAAATATTTTTAGCCTATGTAAACTATAGTACACATTAATGCCATGTAGTCACAATGTGAAAATGCATATCATCAAAGAACTTAAAAATTTAAGTTTCAATTTCCTATTTAAAATGATTTGGTTGTGCACAGTCTATCTTCTTTTCCTTTTAGTGCATATTTTTATTTTGTTTTAGAAGTAATAATAATTTATGGGAAGAAGGGAAAGTTAATCATTAGAAAAATAATAAATATTAAAGAAGTTGTGTCTCTTTGCTTCTTTACCATATGATTCTTAACTTTCCTTGTAAATGATTCTAAGTTGATGCATTGCAATGCAAAGGGTACTTGCCATTAATAATTTTGATTGTTAATCAACAATGCAATTCACAACCACATATTTTTTTAATTTTTTGTAACTGATAGAGGCATATTGACACATGTTAAATTGGAAAATTCTATATTAAACACATAAATGATAGGAAAAATATGCATCACTCTCCATGTTCTCTGTGGATTGGGGGTAGGGAGTAGAACTATTTTCTATGCATTGCTTGTAATATTTTTACACATTTGTGTTTGTATTTAACATTTCATATTCTATATATATTGTAGAGTTGGAAATCAACCTCTTGCATTTGCATTTAATTATGAGGTTGACTAATCTTGAGTTGGATTGTAAATTATGCTTGGTACTTCTTGATTATTATTTTTAAAGGCATACCTAAAAAATGTTATATGAAAATTGAGAAATCTTCCAAACTAATATTAGGTTATATAATGCACATGCTATACATAGAAGAATAAAAAGGCAAAAGCCTTGTCGCAGGGACAACCAATTGAGTTAATTGCTTCTAGATGCTTGGAAAACTTGATTAGGTTATATAATGCACATGCCATGCATAGAAGAATAAAAAGGTAAAAATATTGTAGCAGGGACAACCAATTGAGTTGATTGCTTCTAGATGCTTGATAATATTTTAAAGTGATATTTTAAACATGTTTTACTTCATTTTGATTTGGATTTGGTGTCTACAATGAGTTGCATCTAATTTAGTTGTTGTTCACATCATAAAATGGTTAGTCTAAACTATCTTGCATGTCATGGATTGCTATGTTGTCATATCTTGATATTGTAACAGTGTTCATTAAAATTGAAGGTACTAAATTGAATAGGGAACAGTGGATTAAAATTACCAATTACTTGGGATTTTTTATTTTTAAATAATAAATTAGAAAAACAAAAAACAAAAACTATTAATCAACATCATTTTCACATGATGTAGCCAAGAACATAAAACTTGAAGTTGACATATCATTTTTAGAGTGTGCAAGCCTCATACATGTGCATATCAACCGAAAATTTAGAGTTTTATGTAATTTGAATGGTGTGTTGCTCACATATCTAATGATACTAACATAGAGGTGAAAAGCATGAGCTATCATATTCTTGATGTACCATTGTAGTTGTGGTATGTTGGGGATACCATTGTAGTTGCATATGTTTGGGATACCAGAAGTTAAAGAGTCTTTAGGTATGTACAAAATTTGTTGAATGACATACAATTATGTAGAAAGTACTACTAGATTCTTCAACATTGTAGTATAGCCTCAATAATGATCTTAGTAGTTAAGATCTTGATGAAAGTCTGCATAAAATTTGGTAAATATAGTACTTAATTTTAGTTTCAATATGTTCTATATGCATAGGACTTAACTGGATATTTTTTTTAAAATAAATTCATTAGGATTATTAGAGTCTAATGTTAATATTGTTCAAACATTTCTAGAGCCTTACAACAAGATTCAACTTCTTCTATAATTATCTTAGTGAATATAGAACATTTATTTTAGTTCTATTAAAATGTGGGTGGTATTTCAAGTGAATGACAACAAAGTTGTGTGTTATGTGCATGAGAATAAGAAAATAAGGTTGGGAAAATAAAGGGTGATTATGGATTATAGAAATAAATAAGAGGTTTAGATTTCTTTTCTCTAAGAGACAATACATTGAAAAACAAAAGTTAATCTTAATTTTTTATTTTTTATTTTTATTTTACATGGTGGAATTGATAGTTGCCATGAATTCGGGTAGGTTGTCTGGATTTTTATGGCTGCCACAGTATTCTATGATGTCTAACCTAAAAGCCACCACACAAATTTTCGTGCAGTCCTCCCCTATAACCACCATGCCACGATCATTTTAAATATTTTATGCCACTAAAAGCACCAGGAAAGGAACAAGAATTCAGTTAAGTGAGGCCCCATATTTGAACCTTGGACCTCCGTCCCTACACCTCAGACCTAAAATTTGTTCTAAATTAAAATACATGTGAGTGTATATTATTTAAAGAATGATAAAAACTTGTATATAAAATTAAAAAAACAATTCAAATACATAAATTTGTGAAGTTTTATATGTAAAATTTTAAATGTGTGTTGTTATAGCTTAAAAGGTCTTTGAGTATGTGATTACCAAATATTTTTATATCAATTTGAGTTAGTGAAAGAAAGAATATTCTAGCAATACTTTGTACCAAACAAAACAACTCTTTCACTTTAAAGAGAATAACTTGGATAGGTTATTTTATGAGTTTATTAGTAAATACTCATTAAATTTTGAAGTTAAAGAAAGTAATTTTTTATGATCAATGACTAAAGAAACAACTTCTAGATTTGATTGTTAATAAATAAACTCTTCTCATAAAATTTAATGAAATAATAGGAAAAAATGTGTATAAGCAATACTTACAATTTAAATATGGAAATATATTGTTTATACAAGTTTTCCTCTTAAATGTGACCTAAATAATTACTTTTAAACTTCAAAATAAATGTACACAATTTTAATGTTAATTGAATTGATTGAGTGCAAGCTAGGAAAGAGTGTTACATTTTTCTTGTTTTAGAAAGCAGACATTGAGTGAGAGCAAAATCCAATGTAATAAAGAAGCAAATTGCAAGCAAGGAGTGAGCACCATTTATTCTTTATCGATATCTTAGGAGAAACTAAAAAACTAAAGGATTCATATGAAGAAAATCTAGGTAACATGGCAAGAAAGTTAATTTTGAAAGTATTTATTGCAAGTAAAGATGCCCTAGTTAATGATAAAAGGAAGAATAAATCTATGGAAAACCCTATCTAGGGAATAAAATATTACATAAAAAATGATTATCAAACGATGAGATGATCCAACATGATATAATGGTTATTAAAAGTAGAGGGTTAATATATAAGTTCCATAGATATTGGTTAGGTTTTTGGAAAATTTAAAATTGGATCAAGTGGAAGTGCGGATTGAATTCAAATTACTTCATGCCCTTTTTTTTTTTTTTGTACTTCATATCCTTTTCTTCCAAAAGGATTTTTATTTATAATCTTCTCCAGTTTGGAAATCAAGGATAAAATAATGGATGGTGGCCCTTAGTTTAGGGGTAAATATGCATTATGTTTAAGGCCATGGAAAGATATTTTTTCCCTAGAGATAGAGACTATCTTTTTGGAATTGCTTATCAACTTAGCAATAAGGAAGTTTCATAAAAAAAATAATGACATTACAAGGATTTTTATTTTTGTTCTATAGAAAACTGACTACCGATTTTGATTTTTGAACCTCTAAAATCATGTTCTTCTAGGTTTTCTATTTTAATAGGAGTTTGACTATTGATGACAACAATTGTATGTGAATATTTAAAAAAAAAAGAACAAGAAGAATATTTAACCAGATAAAGCAATAATTGCTAGTTTGATCTTGATAGTACTACTCAACTGGACCTATGAATATGTACAAAAATATATTGCTATATTGTATCACCAATATATCATATTTCCCAATTTTATGTATATAAAATAGATGGTTTTGTTACCCCATTTTTAGTGTTTAGCATAAATTAGAAATTTAGTTTAAAACAATTTCAAAAAATTATAAGGCTATCACCTTTCATCAATAATCACTTGTTGATTATTTCTTGATAAAACATATGTTTTATGCATATTGCATGTATAAATAACAACCCAATCCTAACTTGAATAATCTAAAAATGCATAGGATGAAGAAGGTAAATAGGTCAAGCAATAGTTCCTAGAAACTCTTAATCATGATAGACATAAAATTTCTTGAGGCCATCTTCCCAAAAGTTTAATTTTAGGTCTTATGTGCTTAAAACATTTACAAAGGAAAATTGTACCTAAAAATTGATATAGTATAATCCTAGATACTACAAAGTGCTTTGATATTAATTTGGGCACCCTTTATGGCTATAATCCCAACTCACTATTTTATGGGTATCACAGGGCTCATTAGTTTCATAAGAAGAGTAAAGTTTATAAGTTTAAGTCTTTTGTTATGAATCCATTGTTTTCTGGTAAGACAATTGTCACATAGTTTATGCTACATCATAACCTTTATATTATTTAACAATGAAAATAAGATAAAGTGGATAATATGCTGTATTCCAAGAAAAATATTTTAGATGCATATGCTGACATGTTTGAAGCACCCAAATATCTCCATCTTGTCCAAGCAACATTACAAGGAACATTGTAAAAAAAAAAAGAGAAAGGAAAGGACAATTTTAAACATTACAAGGAAGACATTTAAGAGAATAACCACATAGTCAGTAGGTATTATGAATAGTCACTTGAATTCAAGAGGTCTAATGTATTTGTTCACAATAATTCCACTTTCATTTTTATTTGATTAAAAAAATGGTAGTGTTATTAGACTCTCAATTAATGATAGAGATCCACTAAATATATGTTAGTTCTAATCTAGTTGTTTTTTTGTTAATTTGATCTCCTCTACTATCCATGTATCTTATTCTCCCAAGCACATGACACCTTAAATATAATAGTACTTTTAGTTAAAAAAATAATAAGGGTTGTTCATGTGCAAGATAAGCTAAAATGATAAGAAGAAAAACAATTAAAAAATATGACTCTCAAGAAGAATTTTATAGAGTGTATATTATGTTACAATATAACCTCCTATATATTGATATTTTTAATAATATCATGAAACATGAAAAGAACTTGCTTAGTAATCTATGATAATATCAATATTTGTATTTTCAATCTGGATCTCAATTACTGGGAATAATCTAAATACAATTAAAAAAAAATTCACAACCAAATTTAGTATTTTGATACTGAAATCCAAAAGCCACAACATCTATCAAGAAACCTGACACACATATTTGCTTGATATAAATTGCGTGGATGAATATGGGTGTAAATAATGTTTGAAATATTTTTATTATTAATTATTATAAAATTCTATTGCTGATCCATAAGTTATATTGATGCATACTTTGGATGATTTATGATGATTTACCTAGAAAATGAATTTCTAAATCGATTCATGCAATTAAATACATTAAATATTATGTAAAGGTTTGGATATCCTTTCAAAAATCCTTTGTCTATATATATATATATATTATTATCATTATTATTATTAAACACTAGGTTATATTTTTGAAATTGTATTTTAAAAAATTGTTTTACTTTTATTTCTCTATCCTTAAATTTGTTGTTGGTTTCTTTGTAGGAAAAATCCAATGGTATGTTGTTGTTGTTTCATATCCATGACCTTAGTTTGAATCATCATGAAGGAGGATTTCTATTGCCATGTCCTAGGAATGTGACCCCAATTATACCATATGTTATACTAGGTTGCTTACTAGTTGTTAGTTAAATTTGTCACATTTTTATATTTGTTTTTGTGAATAGAATAATGAACTCATCATATGATATACATACAAAAAATAGAGTAGAGTGGAATGTGATATATTTATTGTTGATGACCATTGGCTACACATTATTTCATTCTAGATTCATACAATCATCCTTACTCTTAGAAACATTCAAGCAGGCCCTTTTTGTGTTTCTCCTTCTTATCACTATCCTTTTTCTCTTTTTATTATGTGTGTTATTCCATATTCCCACTCCCCCAATTTCTCTCTCTCACAATAGGGTGCCTTTATATCCTTATTTATCTATAGTTTGACAATTACTAGAATACTTATCCATAACTACTACTTTACCAAGTTCATTGCTGGGATGCTCTTGCATCACATAAGAGTCATTGTTTCTTATCATGTATTTTATTAGGATAATATGATGCCATAGTTTTTTTTTTTATTTTACTCCTCCATTAATTTGAGGATTTATGCAGTTTGATAAAAATTTAAGGCATGTTGTTTTTGTAAGATTTCAAATATATATATTTGATAAAGCTAAAAAATAATGAGTAATTAAAAATATTCTAATTTTAAGGAGAATATTTATTTTACTATCTTATATAATCTAGATTCATATACTTTAAATGGAAGAGAATTACTTCTCATTATTATTGAATGCATACGAAATAAAAGTTGTGTTAGGACATTTTTTAATCTAGGATTATACTTGTGAGGATTTTGACCGCTTGTCACTATTGTCATACATTTTATTAGTGAATGTGTAGTTCCAAATGTAATAAATTTAATTCATATTTTTCTTTCAATTCTATATACTATTTCATTACATTCAATCAATATACCAATTATTTATGATTTGGATTTTTCATGTCAAAAAAATTAACTTTACATTTTGTTTAATATTTTTGCCATACTTCAAGATAATTTATATAATTTTAATTATGAAGCACAGTTCAAACATATTATTAATAATATATAGTTTGATAATAATAATTGATGGGCATGTAGTATTTGTACCTTTTATCTCTTGAAAATATAAGCAATTAAAAGAGAGAAACATAAGTAACTAAACTATGATGTTAATCCATAATTGAACACAATTACTTATGTAAAAAAACATTATCATCACACCTCTAGTTTTTTTAATATTTATAAAATAGACATAACTATATTTAACATCAAAATGAATTGTACAAAACAATCCCATATTTTTTTTGCAAACACTTGCATAGTTAGATTTCTTTCATAACTTGCTCTAGATTTCACTCACAAAAATTATGTATTACACCATTCAAGAAAAGGGTTATTTTTCTTGGTGTATAATTGCTTGTATTTCATAATATATAATGATGCACTAGTACACTACAATATGAATAAGACCATTTGGTAGTTTAGTATTGACAAGATGAGATTTTAACACATATCCCTTTATATATATATATATATATATATATATATATATATATATATATTATTCCAATGATGTAAATTTGGATCTTCTTATTTTTTGGTCATTTATAAAAGTAGGGTTTTAAAAGGGTCATGTAGCCTTTTTTAGAATAGCTACATCAACATACTTTACATCACAAAAACTTCAAATTATTTTCTACTTAATATTAGTTTATAAGGATCGACTCCCTTTCATAGCTTGACAAACACACTTAAAAACTTAAAATAGTATACAAATTTTATGTTTTATATCAAAATTTATCCTAAATAGAATTCTCATTACTAAATTAAACTACACACAACCATATGTTAACCGTAATAGATTTCTATATCTAATAACTACATGTTTTGAGACTCTATATTATAGTTTCAATTTTGGAAAAAATTAAAGAACTCATTCCCATGCCTATAAAAATTCTTCTATATATCAAATACCATCACTCTATCCATAAGAAAATATCAAAATCTTAAAAAAAACCTCTACATATCAAACAACATCACTCAATTTGCAAAATTAGCTTAAAATCTCTAATAAAATCCTTTACACAATAAACAACATCACTTGATCTATAAACCCACTCAAAATCCATGATAGAAAGCTCTACATAGCACACAACATTACTTGATCTATAAATGCAACTTAGTGTATCCAATAACAACCTCTAACATCACTAAATATATAAATCCAACTTACAGTATATGATACAAATATCTACATAGCAAATGACAACACTTGATCTACAAACTCAACTCAAAATATCCAACAAAAACCTTTATATAGCAAATAAGCACACACAATATACAAATCCATATTGAAATATTTAACAAAAACCTCTACACAAAAAACAACATCACTTGATAGAAAAACGTAACTCTTTGATAGAAACCTATACACAACCTAGATCAAAAAATACAAGGGCCTCTAGTTCCAGTTCTAGTAGAAGTTAGAGGACTCATTCACATGCTTGAAACCTGTCTTTATTTTATATTATTACTTTAATATTTCTCCTTTCCTTCAAATTGATCAAATCCTATGGAATATGATCTAATGACATCTATCTATTATAATCAACTACTTTATTTCCTTCTCTCTATATATGAATTATTTTGACCTCCTCAAATTGTCTAAGCATCAACCTCTTAAATAATTTAACTTACTTTTCAACTTAGCTTGTTCATTTCTTTAAGACTATTGATTATATTCAATGAATCTATTTCCACTACTAAATTCTTGATTTTCATATAATTTGCCAAGTTGATTCTTTCATATACCACTTTAGTTTCTACTACATGACTAGTTAGTACCCCATAGAACCTAGCATATGCTTCCATAATATCTCCCTCTATATTCCTAATGAAACTCTCTCATGATTTCCTTATGTTTCCCTTTGGTGCACCATCAAAATTCAATTTCAACCATGTCTCCTTTGTTTTTTTCCATCTTACTTACTTTCTACTTATATTTCATTATGAATTTCTTCCCTATCCTGTACATATCCACCATTTTATTTCTATATTTTCTTCTTATTTATTCTCTCTATTGCTTCCTAATTTCATGATAGAGATACTATAACTAATGTTGCCATTATTACCCTACAAATTTTTGTATATTGATATTTTTTCATTCCTAAAAACTCTTTTGTTCATTTCTAGTGATATTACTTAAAAAAACTAGAATGGTATTAAATCCCATATGATATTTAATTTCTTACCTTTGAATGGTCTCTCATATTGTTGGATCCAATCCAACATGTTGTCTAGCATCATCCAAAAAATACCTAATTCTTGCATTATCCCTAAGAAAAATTCCATTGAGTACTTGCATTATAGGAAGATGTGATTTACTAAATATTCTTCCTTCTAAAATAGTGTAAATTTGCTAATTATTTGGAATCCTCTATTTCAAATTTTATCCATCATTAGTATTCGATTTTGGACTGTCAACCATAATTTTTTTTTTTGGTATTGTCCCTTTATTTCATATTTTTCCATGTGAATCAATATTTTGGTTTTACCATCCATACTTCATAGATTTATTTGACATTGAATTAACTCTCTTTACTATACACCCACATTACGATATCTTCCTTCATTGTATTACTCAAAAAATAGGATCTCGGTTCCTCACGTCGCGATCTGACGACACCGATCTGACATGGCACCCACCTGGTGGGACCCTTGATCTGATGTAGCAACCACCTAGAAATACCCTGATCTGATGGCACCGATATGACATGGCAACCATATGGCAGGACCCCCGATCTGACGTGGTAGTGATCTGACGTGGTGTTATTTGATTTTTTCAATTGGCTTGCTAACATGATGTCATCCGATTTGTTCCTGTGGCTTGCTAAGGTGGCTATCTCCGACTAGTTAAGGTGGCAAAACATATCTCTTCATCGATTGCCTGAAGGAAGTCAACGATAAAAGGGCTCGCTCACATTTTTACATCCCACAAGATCGCCTGCGTGGGCGATGTGGGATAATTCCCATTTTTTTTTCTTGCCCACACAAACAAAGAAGGGAAAGGTAACTGTGTTCCTTTCCCTTCCTATCAACTAGAATATATCGACTAGATAGCTAGCGAATCGACAAGATTCGTGGTCGAGGGATCATGGGATCGATTCCCATTGCACAATTTTGGAAGGTATTTTTTTATGGACCCCTCCTAATTTTTTTTTTTGCATTATTTTTTTTATTTTATGTTTTTTTTTATAATAATTTAATAACTTTGTTTTTAAAATCATTTTTTGCTTTAATAAATGATTTTTAACCCATATTTTTTTTATTATTAATCAATAATGCTTAAAGTAACTAAAATTATGCATTAGAATTACAATTTGGTGGTCCATTTTTACTGAACATTAAATACTTCGAAAATCATTCAGGCACACCTATGTTTTTTGTAATAATTCCACTCAATTTCTATTGTTTTATCCCAATTTTTTGGAGATAAAGAGACATAGGAACTCCCTATTTTTATTGCAAAACCAAAAAACTTCAAACTTGAGCAAGGAAAAAAGTTTTTTTTAGCAACAAAACCCAACATTTGCTTTTGTTTTTTCCTTCACAAAGGAGATATCAGATTTAATATTGCAATTTTTTTTTGTTGTAAACTTGAGAAGGATAATTGGACCTTTTTTGATCCTAATGCTCAACATATTTTTTCAAGTGTTGAAGACATAAAAACCAAGTCGTGTGTCGACTGGTCTGGAAACATTTCAAACGCGGGTCGTGTGTCGACTTGTCCTGAAAGGGGTGCTCAATTTTTTCATTTTTTTTTTAAATTAAGGGGGGATATAAGTCACATTTTGTGATTCTATTTTTTTTAAATTGTAAAGAGAAAGGCGGGATATTTTCGCATAAGAAAGGTGCATTCTTGATTGTACTCGACACCTTCTCTTAAAAATTGACTATACTAGGTGCATTTTTCAGTTGCATCCGACATCTAGAGTGATACTAATGTAGGTTGCTCTCATGTTTTGATTATTGCACTAAAACTCATGTTTTTTTTGTGCGCAATTAAACAATCAGATACAACATTGGAAGAATCATTTCACAAAATCCATATTTCACTCCAAAACTTGCTACACTTTGCATAGGTTGAACAGAAGTTAATTTATTTTTCCCCCATCAAAGGTCAAAATTCAAACACCTTGATTAAAACTCTTTGTTTAGCTTAATTTCCTCCAAATTTCTATCGTTCTTGAAGGGTGTTAAGGCAAGTGTACCAGGATTGAAAAATAATCTCTTATCAGTTCCAAAACTCCTAGACAATAACATGACTGTCAATTTCTTAGTGGACAAAGAAAATAAATGTTGCTTTATCACTAAAAAGGGAAAATAGATAGCAACAGGTTCATACAAATATGGTTTGTTTTTCTTAGATGCAATTACCTCAACACATACTGCAATGGCAATAACCACAAAGGAGGCCACATCTCTATGACATAAGAGATTTGGGCATTTAAGTTCAGGATATTTACATGAACTCAATAAATATCAAATGGTGAAAGGACTACCTACTCTTTCATCTACTTTGCTAGTGTGCTCTAATTTCTTGTAAGGAAAGCAACATAGAGTACCCTTTGAACCTAGCTCCTTTTGAGCTAAGGTACCTTTGGAGTTGGTTCACACATATTTGTGTGGTCCCATGTCTACAAGTAGTGGAGGAAAAAGGTATTTTCAATTGTTTGTCGATAATCACTCATTAAAGATGTGGGTCTTCTTCTTACAGTTGAAGTCTAAAGCATTTTCCTATTTTCAACAGTTCAAAAAGCTTGTTGAGAAGGAATAAAAATGTTTTATTAAGACCCTCCATTCAGATCAAGGGGGGGAATACACATCAAAAGAATTTTCCTCATTTTTACAGACACATGGGATAAAGATATAGTTAACAACAACCTATTCTCCTCAGTCAAATGGGGTTGCTAAGAGAAGAAATCGGTCCATTATGGAAATGGTTCGATGTATGCTTAAGGGGGCCAACCTTGAGAAAACTTACTAGGTTGAAGCTGTTCAAACTGTAGTATATCTTCTGAATAAGGCTCCCATAAGGGATCTTGAAGGTATGACTCCTTAGGAAGAATGAAGTGGTAGGAAACCCTCCATATCTCATCTATGAGTATTTGGGTGTAAGGCATTTATGCATATACCCAAGGAGAAAAGAAAGAAATTAGATGAGAAGTCCCTACCTTGTGTATTTCTTGGATATGATGAATTTTCAAAAGGCTATCGAATGATAGACCCACTTACCAAGAAGATACATGTCAATAGAGATGTAGTATTTGATGAAGCTTTCACACCCAACACTACATCAATATACCTAGATGATGAGGAGGAACATCCACTTCCTCCTACACAATAGAAAAAGCCACCCAAATGGTATACAAGAACAATGAAATATTCCAAACTCACTTCCCTAACTGATCTTACTCTCAATCATCCAAAGACACGAAGCATGTCTCAGAAAGAAAATAATGAAGGATCCACTTTAGTTGATGATCTTTGTATATATTTTCAAGATATTTCTATTGATAGAGAGTTACCAAGGGAAGATGATATGGAAATAGATGAGGAGAGGGTTTACTTGTCAACATATGATGAGAATTAACCTTCTACAGTTGATGAAGCATTTAGACCACCTCAGTGGAATGCAACTGTGGGTGTATAATATAACTCCCTCATCAAGAATAAAACATGGAAGCTGGTAAATTTTCCTAAAGGAAAGAAACCCATAGGCTGCAAATGGGTTTACAAAGTCAAATATAAGCCATATGGTACCATAGAAAAGCATAAGGCCCATATTTTGGTTAAGGGCTATGCTCAAAAGGAAGGCCTTGACTATGAGGAAACCTTTTATCCTACAGCAAGGATGACCACCATTTGAGTTATTTGTGCTATGGCAACACAATTCGGATGGAAATTACATTAGATGGATGTAAAAAGTGCCTTTCTAAATGGTGACTTAAAAGAAGAAGTGTACATGACTCAACCTATTGGATTTACTGAGGAAGGCCATGAGCAAAATGTTTGCAAGTTAGTCAAATCATTATATGGGATAAAACAAACCCCAAGAACATGGTACATAAAAATGGATAGTCACCTACTACAACATGGATTTAAGAGAAGTCCATCTGACGCAAATCTCGACATCAAGAACACAGGTTCTGAGATAGTGATTCTTGTGTTATATGTAGATGATCTGATCATCACTAGTAATTCAGAGAACTTGATTAATGCCATGAAATATGACTTGAAAGAGTCATTTGATATGACAGATCTAGGACTTCTCCACTACTGTATTGGCCTCGAGATATAATAGAAAAAGAATCATCTTAGGGTGACTCATAAAAAGTATGCCAAGACTTTAGTAGAAAAATTTCGTATGACTAATTGTAAGCCTAAAACAATACTAATGGAATTAGGGCTATAGTTATCACGATATGAAGACTCACCATAGGTAGATGGTACACTTTATAGACAGATTATTGGGAGCCTCATCTATCTAACTAATACTATACCAGATATTACTTATACTGTAAACTATTTCTCACGGTTCATGCAAGAACCAAAGGTATCTCATTGGAAAGTAGCTAAGAGGGTTCTTCACTACATTCAGGGTAGTGCAGATTATGGTCTATAGTATAATAAGAATAACTCATTCTTATTACAGAGTTATACTAACTCTGATTATGTTGGATCCATAGATGACAAAAAATCAACATCAAGCTATGTATTTCATCTTGGATCTAGTCCTGTCTCATGGCATAGTAAAAAGCAACAGGTGGTTGCTTTATCTTCAACTGAGGCAGAATATCACACTACACGTGGAGCTGTGTGTGAAGTGATATGGCTAAGTCACATCTTGGCTACCATGGGCCTACCAATGAAACTTCCCATTCACATGTTTTATGACAACTCAGGTGTTTTGAACTTGGTCAAAAATCCAGTGCATCATGAACGAACTAAGCATATTGATACAGATTGTCATTTCATTCGTGATGAAGTTCCGAAGCACAAAATCAAGCTCCAAAACATTCCCACCGACGAACAGGTTGCAAACATTTTTACAAAGGCACTTGGACGTGTCAAATTTCAACTATTCCGAAGCAAACTTTGTATATCAAAGTAATGTAATAAAGGGGGGATGTTAGGGTAAAATAAGGTAGTGTATTGCATTACACTACATAGGGTTATTACATTTAATTTTCTATGTAATTACCATGAGATATTTTACCTCATAGTTAAACAAGGTAAGTACCTAAATATCCTATGTCAGATATTTAGGTTAGTGATTTTGTTAGAACTCTCTACCTAGGTTAGTGGTTAGCTACATGTAACTCCTACCATGATGGTTAGCGATATAGATGGTAGTTAGTTTATTAAATCACATTATAAATACTATAATATATCCTATGTAATCGCTAATGTTGAAATAAATATTTCTTTTTGATTATTTGAGCATACTTCTTATTACAGGAATGAGTGAGCTGAGGTTTAGCAGGTGTGACGGGAGTGAGAGTTTAAATTTTCTAGGTGGGAATCTCAGCCAAGGTGGTAGAGGTAGAGTAGGTATGTAAAGGGCAAGTGGGAACCTCGATAATGGATCAAGCAAGGATCTAGAGGAAGGCAGTCAAGCTATCACAGATTTGGAGGTGGACATCATGCGGGGGCCCGACCCTCCTCATAAAGACCCCGAAAAAAAATATACGAAGGACAATGCAGGGCCCAAGAAGTGGCTATATTTTGCTGAGACTCTTAGAGGAAAAATAAAGGAGGTTCTCTCTCTTTCACCCCTAGTTCTAGTAAATAATAAAATTTTTGCCCCGACAAGTTCCATGAGCCCTTTTCTTTCAATGGAAGAATTCTCCCTGGTAGGCAAGTTTTTGGGAGGTAGGTCGAACATGGAGACTATCAGAGCTTGGATGATGGGTAAATGGTGAACGTTAGGTAGATTGGAGTTGGTAGCTCTAACTCGAGGGTTATTCATTATCCATTTTAACAATATGGAGGATGCTAACCACATTTTAATAGGAGATCCTTAGTTTTTGGGCAAAATGAGCCTTTTTCTCAAACGATGGGGTGAATATTTCAACCTTGAAAAACAAAATATTAACATTAACCCTATTTGGGTTTGTCTCCCAAGTCTACCTACCCAGTTCTTCAATGAATATTGGATGCAGGGTATAGCTAGAACTATAGGGGACCTGATCTCCATTGACCATGTGACCTTGGCCAAGACAAGGATGAATCATGCATGAATCTGTGTAAATGTTAATTTGGATAATGAATTGCCAAGGTTTATGGAGCTAGTATGGATAATATTATCAAAAATAGTTGGTAGAATACAAGAACAAACCAAAATTCTATGCAGAATGCAAAAATAAAGGACATTTATGCAATCAATGCCCTAACCTGGCAATGAATAAAGAAAAGCAGAAGCAAGAAATGCTAGACAGAGGAAATTTGAGGATTTTCCTTGGTAAAGGCAATTTCAATCAGGAAAACTATATCTACCAAAAAAATAAAAGAGAGGGTGTAGGGTCCCAATAAGACAAAGGAAAACAATAGGTTGTTGGCAACCAAAATACTTAGATAAGTTCCAATCCTCTAGTTTCAAATAAATTTTCAATTCTATCCAATATGGGAGTAGGAAGATTATTGAAAGACATGGAAGCCTTGAATATTCAGGCTAATCTTTCTGACTCTCTAGAATCCCCATCCAAGTCAGGATCCTCAAAAACTAATGCTAAAATTACTGTAAGACCTGTGGGTATCACAAAGCCAAATTCTAATGCCCAATATCTAGAATCCCCATCCAAGTCAGGATCCTTAAACCCTAATGCTGAGAATACGTCAAGCCCAATGGGCAACCCAAAGCCAAATCCTAATGCTGAAGAACTTAGGAATAAAGTTTAGGCATTGGAAAATAAAAAATTTCATCTCCCTAACATCATCACTAGGAGCCAGGTGAATCCTATTGAGGGGTCGTCCCGTAGACCAAGGGAATATAGGAAAAAAGGAGAATATTTTTATGTGGGGATGGATATATGTGAAACTCTTCAAACTCAAGAATATGGCAGTCCATTTCTGCAATAAATTTCCTTCCCCCAATTTAGTCCTAAACAAACCATGAGCACTGTGAAGTCTCCTATAGGTTTTGGAAGTGAAAAAATAAGAGGGAGAATATCAAATGCTGAGCATGCAAAAATTAAAAATGATAATGACATTGCAAATGGAAAACATAGAACCTTGTTTCAACAGGTTATTCTAGGTTTTAAAGATAACAAATTAGGAAAACCCCCTCAAAGGAGGGGGAGAGGAAGAATTCCCAAACAATCTAAATGAAGTTCCTCTCATGGAATGTGAGAGGCCTCAATGGCCTGCCCAAACATAGGGAAGTCAGTGCAATAAGAAATCAAGTGAATCCAACTATTATAATGTTGTAAGAAACAAAAACTGATGAGATTCAATAAAAAAAATGGCAAAAAAAATCTGGAATCAAGGGGATATGCATTTCAAATAATCTAGAGGAGTGTCTAGAGGAATTATGACTTTGTGGGATCCCTGGATAGTAGAAGGCACCATTATTAAGAAATATGACAGGGTTATTAGTGTTTTATTTAAGGAAATAAACAACAACAGGTCATGGATCCTTTCAAATATTTATGCCCCAACTTCAATTCAAATGAGAGCTCTACTATGGGAGTACTTAGGAAATCTAAGTGAAATATTCCATAATGTCCCTTGGATTCTAGTTGGGGATTTTAACACTCCTCTTTACCCTTCAAACAAAATGGGTGGAAATGGGCCACCTATTAGGAGCATGGATGAGTTCAATGACTTTGTGAACTCCAACATGTTGATGGATGTAAAACTTATAGGGGAGAATTATACTTAGATCAATTGACGGATAGGGTGTCATATCATTCAAGAAAGGCTTGACATGTTTTTTATATCAAAGGAGGCTACAACTCTGTTTAGTGATTCTACCCTGCAAGCTCTTCCTAAAATTGCCTCTGATCATAATCCCTTTTTTTTGGAGATCCCTAAATCTCTATCATTCAAGAAACCTTTAAATTTTAATCTATGTGGATCAAACATTCTAGTTTCAAATATAACTTAATTCAGTGGTGGCAACAGCCTGTCAGGGGTAGTACAACTTTTAAACTTGCTGGAAAATTAAAGTTTTTTAAGGAAAAGATTCAAACTTGGAACAAAGAGGTCTTTGTGAACCTCTTTGAAAAAAAAATAGGTTGTTGAAAGTTTGAAGATAATTTATTAGAGGATTGAACATGGTGATGCTAATGAAACTACTAGGCAGGAGGAAAGAACAAAACTAGCAGAGTTTAATAACATTTTGGCCTATAAGGAAATCTATTGGAGGTAAAAATCAAGGGCTCTTTGGTTGAAATATGAAGATTCAAATTCCAAGTTTTTCACGTCACCACACTTAGAAACAAAAGCAATAAAAAGATATATTTTTTTAAAAAAGCAGATGGTTCTATTACTCAGGACTTAATAGAAATCATAAAGGAGGCAATAACTTATTTCAATTCTATCCTTGGTCAGGAATCGCAGTGCAATGAGGAGGCCAAAGATATTCTCTTGTAATATATTCCTACCATAATAAATGAGGATATAAACCTTAAGCTTCTAACTCCCTCTTTTGATGAGGAAATTAAGGAAGCCTTATTTAGCATGGAGCCAGACAAAGCCCCGGGACCCGATGGCTTTCCCCCTTGTTTCTATCAAGATTTTTGGGACATTGTAAGTGAGGATGTAATTTTTTCTGTCAGAGAATTCCAAGAAAGCAATCATATCCCAAAAGGTCTCAAATCTACTTTTATTTATCTAATTCCTAAGAAGCAAACCCCTAAATCTATGGATGACTTCAGGCCAATCAGTCTGTGTAATATTTCTTACAAGATCCTAACTAAAGCCATTGCAAATAGAATGAGAGATGTTCTACCCTGCATCATAGATCCATACTAGGGAATCTCTGTCTAGGGTAGGTCAATCTTGTATGGAGTTATCACAGTTCATGAAGCTTTGCACTCTGCTCATAAGACTAACAGGTCTATTTTTGCCCTCAATCTTGATATGAACAAAGCATTTGATAGGCTAAATTGGGACTTTCTGATTGTTGTCCTCCTTAAGTTTTGTTTTCACCACCAATGGGTTAATTTGATCAAAGAATGCATTTCTAAAGCATGGTTCTTGATTATGGTTAATGGAACATCTGCTAGTGCCTTTTAAATTCATAGAGGAATTTGGTAGGGGGACCCTATCAACCCCATGTTATTCATCATTATGGTAGAAGCTTTAGGAAGAACCATAAAAAATACTTGCAGTTCAAGGTTAATATTAGGAATCAATGTGACATCTCTCACTAGGGTTTTTTCTCACAAAAAATTCATCGATGATACCCTTCTATTGACTAAGGCATCGATGGTTGAGGCCAAAAGAATTAAATACATCCTATAACTCTACGAGGATGCTGCTGGTTAGAAAGTTAATTTCAGTAAAAGCAAGTTATATTTCTTGAACACCCCCATTCATAGGTAAGGAAGGATTGCAAAAATTTTAGGGTGTGATATAGCAAACATACCCACTTCATAACTTGGTATCCCTCTTTTCATTGGTTCTCCGAGAGAGTCAATGTGGGATAGGGTTATTGAAAGAATTCAAAAAAAACTTGCTGGATGGAAAGGTCATATTCTATCTCAAGTAGGAAATATGACCCTCACTAAGGCCTCTCTTTAGAGAATTATAGTCTATTTACTCTTTGTTTTCAAAGCCCTTGTGAAGTTTTTCCAAAAAAATTATAAACTCCAAAAAGAATTTTTATGGACTGGATCAGAGGAGAAAAAAGGATACACCTTACAGGATGGACCAAAGTGTGCAGACCTAGGGAAAATGGGGGCTTAGGTCTAAGGAGAATTGCTCATATGAATTTAGCTTTACTAGCTAATAAGGCATGGCACCTTATTTCTGGAGAAGAAAATGAATGGGCAGCTATCATCAAATGAAAGTATCTTCAAAATATGGAATTTCTAAGTGACTCAGTTCCAATAAGAGGTTCTGCTTTTTGGAAAGCAATTATCAATTATGTGGAAATCATAAAAAAAGGTTTAAGATGGGTTTTAGGCAATGGTGAGAGGATAAATTTTTGGAATGATAGGTGGGCTAAGGAGGAACCACTGACACAATATCCTAACTTAGCCCGAATCAGAGATATCACGAAAGAACTCATTGGCAAAAAAGTCTCTAATTATATGGTTGAGGACAGAGGTAGAATGAAGTGGAAAAAAAAAAGGATTCAGGGATTTCAAGCAGAATAAAATGATCTTTGTAACATTCTTGGGCAAAATTTTATCCCCATGAGACCCAAGGAAGATCAAGTGACCTGGGCTCCTACGGAAAATGGGCAGTTCACTGTTAAATCAACTTATAATTTTCTACTTGATTATGATGATTTTGTCCTCCAAAAGGACTTAGTTTGGATAAAAAATTTAATTCCAAAAATTGCAGTATTTTCATGGTTGGTTATACAAGGAAAAATTCTAACCATTGATAATATGATGTGTAAAGGTATTTGTATCACTAATCAATGTTATCTATGCAGGGCTAATTGGGAGACCATTTATCACATTTTACTTGAGTGCCCTTTTTTCTTGACTATCCTAAGTGGGGTTTTTTAGGCCTTCAATATTTCCTGGGTTAAACTAGCCATCATACTTGATTTTTTAATCCAATGGCCTTGCCTGTTTTCAATCCAAATACTTAGATACATGTGGAAAATTTGTCTCAATCACTATCTTTGGTAGGTGTGGTTAGAAAGGAACCATAGAGTCTTTAATGAGTCTATCCATGATCATCAAAATATCATTTCCAGGATCCTATCCTTTGCCAACGAGAATGTGAATCTTATCCCTTTTGATAGTCGTAAACCTCATCTACAAGAGACCACGATTGGTCAATTATTTAAGATTAACCTTGTTAGATGATTCTGTGCCTAGGGTAGTCAACCCCAAAGCCAATGTTAAGTGGTCCCACCTCCTATGGGTTGGTTTAAACTTAATTTTGATGGAGTGGCTAAGGAAAATCCTGGTAGAGCAGGCACTAGCGACATTGTGTGAGATCATAATGGTAATATGATGCTTGCATTTTATGAATATTTTGGAACAAGGACAAACAACAAAGCTGAAGATGAAGCTATGTGGAGAGGCCTTCAAATGACTCAAGGCTTAGAAGGAAATTTGATCGTATAAGGAGACTCTATGCATGTTATAAATATCCTCAATAATTGGAAAACACCTCCTTGGAGGATTAAAATAATTGTTGAAGAGGCTAGGATCCTTTTCCAGGGAAGATAGTACAGAAAATCTCAACATGTCTTTCGATAAGCTAACAAAATTACTGATAAGCTGGCCAATTTGGGTGTCGATGGTGACGAACTTTTCAAATGGGAACACGGTATCCCGAGTGAAGTAGAGGAGCTTATTCAACAAGAATTCCAAGAATTATAGTCAAATTTATCAACAAGGAAGGCACTATAAGTTTGAAGGCTAGGAGTATTCCTATCTCTTTTTTGAAATGGAATCACAATAAAATTATTTGAGTTGTCAGTCTTTGTGGATGATGCTTGGAAATACCACAAAGACTAATGGGGACAGTAACATGTCAAATAACATGGCTCATAGTCGTCTTAGTAATTTGAGGTTGGTTGATAATCACAGGGCAGGAAAGAAATGACAATATAAGACTTTGAACTAGAGCCACGTGGACCACCAGATAGCCACCGCCATAAATATAGCCAGCAGGTTCACTTCTCCAAGGATGATTGGCCAAGATAGGATGTGGTCCCAAAGCATGTCATATACGAAAGAAAAAAATTACCAAATAATTATTAAGAGTAACTATCAATACAGAGCTTGTGGGAGGATTTTTAGTACTCTTCTATGTGTGTCTACAAATTTTTTTTTCTCTACTGTTTCAAGGAAGGGATCCGTGTCTGTTTCTTTTTTTGTAATTATGAATCAGGTGTGTTTTATCGGGGTATAACCAAAATGTTGTATGGGAAGTTTCTTTTTGATAACAGGCTATGTGCCTTACTAGATTTAATGGCTTTGATGACATGTAGATTTTAAATATATAGGATCCTTAGTAAGGACATGTTCATCAACAACCTTAGGGTAATTTTTGTAAAAGGTTTTGGGTCAACCTGTAAAACCCGGTATTAATGCTATAGTATCTTATCTACCAAAAAAAAATAACATGCTCTTCAACAATTGCACTTTCCCCGCTTGGCTTAGGAGAGAACCTTTCCAACCCACCAATTTTTTCTAAATTTTATCCACTAATGGATCCCACATACTATTATTTCCTATTCCTAAGAATAGTGGCATCCCAAAATAGATGGTTGGAAGAGATTCTATGCTATATTCTAATATTATATATACATTCCTCTATTTATTCTCTAGTGTGTTTATAAAATAAATAGTACTCTTCAACATGTTTATCTTTTGCTTTAATTCCTACTGATATAATTCCAATATTATCTTTATTCTTTCCACTTCCTTCATTGTTGCTACCCCTAGTAGAATTGTGCCTTCCACTGAATTTTTCATGGGTGATTACCCTTATGGCCGAGCTTGATCTTAGGCCTATAATTTATCTTGAATTTTGAGTCTTATTTTGAGTATGTGAAATAACAAAACTAATTTATATTATGATATATTATTATAATAATTCTTAAATAATTTATGTTGAACATTTTATTCCAAATATTATGTACATGCTCCTCATAATTACCATGTTCTTATTCAAATAGGGATTTTTTAATGGATACAAACTTTGCAATCTTAGTTTTTATGTAATTATCTTCTTGAACACATTGTATTATGAGAGAAATACATGAATATTGACCACTTAACCTTATAAATTGTATAATAAAAACCTTTTATTTTAATGTTATTTAATAGAACTAATACTTATGAATTAAAATAGTAAAATAAATATAATGCATCTAGCATTTCCATGGGTTCTTAGGCACTTTCATATACTTTATGGAGAGGAAGAACTAAGATTTATGAATATGATGAGGTCTTGCATAGTATTGATGTCTCTCAATATATCATTTTAGATTCATTTTAATATGTATTTCAAGATGCATTTCCATGGTCTATATGTAAAATGAATTAGTAGAAGAGAATGGTTAATTTTATGTTGATCTTGTGGTTGTAAATTTTCTTCTACAAGTCATATATTTTACTCACATATAAATTTTCAAGAGGTGGGCATTCACATGTCAATTCATTACTAGTTAAAAAAATACTTTTTTGTGAATTCATATTATTATAAGAATTATTACGATGTTCCTCTTTCTAATACATCCTTGAGAAGTTATGATACCAATTCAAAGTTATTTCTTTCATTGGAACTTGGGTACTTATTTTTCCTTTATATATAATACTTGTTATGTTTCCAATCAGGATCATCACATAGTCAATACCATTGATGAGATGGTTTGTGTTGTAGTACCTACTTTTCTGTACTCTAGTATAGTTTTCCTTTCCACCATTTTTTTCTATAAGTTTTAAAAATATCATATCCCTAATCTATCTCACAATCATTACTACATCAAATAATAATTTTGAACTAGTGATATTCATGGGAATGGGAAGCTTGGGCATATATTTTAATCTAGCTTTAGTTGTGACTATTGGACCTTTAATTAAGCTCCTAGTTTTACTTTTATTGATATAAATTAGACTTGTTATGAAGGGAAGGTGCCTTGGAGAAGTTGCAACAATGTCTTAAGAACTTTTAGAAGTAAAAATTATTTCATGATATGATTTTGGGATTGGTTGAGATATATTTTTAATAGTATTTACTACATTTAAAATTATTCTTCTTTTGGAGTCTAAGAATGTGTCCTCAGATAATTCAACACCAATTTTTGATGGAAGTGATTACATATATTGGAGTATGAGAATGAATATTCATTTGATGGCACTTGGTAATGAAATTTGGGAAGTAGCTGAAAATGGATACATACTACCAGTTGATTCAACTACAAATAAGGAAGGTAAGATTCTACAACTTTACTATTTTTTTATATATGTATTTTTTTATGGCATATTGTGAAACATTAATAAAATAATTATTCTCTTTAAATAATCCTCTCTTGTATTTTTTTTTGCTTTTACAAAAGTTTATAATCAAATTTTTTAAAACAAAATATCAAATAATTTAAAACATTTAAAATTTATTTGCTTGATTTTAATTACTTTCTTCCAACATTTTTTAGAATGAAATCTCAAGAGAGATTCCTTGACATGTATTTTAATTACAATTTAATCATTGTTGTTTATAGGGCTATAGAATTAGAGTTCAAATTTTCATTTTTTTGGATATTATTGTTTTATCATTGAAACCATAAAATATAAACAAATACTTTCTCATGCATGTATGGTTATTTACTAATTTAGACATAACTTACAATTGTTAAAAATATTATAGATATGTATTAGAGTTAAAACATAGTTCTTTTATAGTGCAAATGCTTATTGATTGCAATTTTAGAATATAAATTTTGTTCATGTGTTAAAGGATCTCCTTATTATTCACTTGAATAATAGAGGCAATAAATTTAGGATTCTCTAGTAATTTAAGTTGGCTAAGTGGTGTTTCTCATTTCATTTTACTATCTTATTATTTCCTTAGTTTGGGATTAAGTTGCTTTGATTTTCCTTCATGTTAAACCTCACACCTCTAATTTTTTTTTCCATTTTTTCTTCTTCGTATTCTTGATAGTAATAATCTATTATTGTTATTATTAATGTCTATAAACTAATTCTTGTGTGTGCCTTCTTAGCCTATATATATATTTTTTATTTGTGGAAAACATCCCAAAAGGGATGCCACTTTCGGGTAAGACCCAAGGAGGCAGGGATATCCCTTCTTAGCCTATATTATTTATATGTTGTATACACCTTAAAATAAAGCATAACTTCTAGTCTAAATAACATATATGTCAATGTTGGAAGCAATTCATGAATTGTTTAATAACTGCATTATAATCTTGTTATTCATTGGATAAGGAGCATTCCTTAGTTTGACACTCATCCTAAAACTTGGTCAAATTAACCACTTTTTAAACCATACCATTGTTTTATTAGATGGAAAGAGGGGGTTTTGAAAGGGTCCCCAAACATTTTACATATATACAAAGAGAACTACAAAGTAAGCCCTAATCAAAACCAGACAAAGAGGAACAAAATAAGGTAGAAAACCAAACCTTAACCTAAAGAGGACAAGAAGAGGAAAAAGGACATCATGCTAGTAAGGAATTAGTTCACAACCATTAAAGAGAAAAATAATAGATAAGGGAATCCAAATACTTTCCAACCGAACTAAGTCAGAGGAAGCTACATCATATCTTCCTCTAACTTTCTTTGGTTATTTTTAAAGTAGTTCATAACCCAAGATATTTCATCCACATAAATGATTGACATATTCATAGACCTACTCTTAGATAAACATAATATTCCTGGCCAGTTCAAGGCAACAACATAAAGCTACACATAAGATCAAGAGCCATCCATGAATCTTGTAAAGTCTTTTTTGATGATAACATTGAGATTTTGAGGGAAATTTTCCCTCCAAGTAATAAAATTTTCTTGATGAACTCCTAAATTGGCCATGAAATCAATTGCCATGTTTGCTTATCTAAAAATGTGTTGGCACTAGATGTTCTCAAAAGTTCTTAGGATTCAATTTGACTCAACCATTAAATTTGTAATGTTCCAGCTAGGATTATGGATGCCATTGAGAATGTTTATTAAGTTAAGGGAATCTCCCTCAATAATTACCTTCTCAAAATTTAGAGATTCTAGCAAAACAAGACCTTGGAAGAGGACCTTGGCCTTAGCAAAGTATTTGGACTAGGTTCCAAGGTTCTCAACATAGGCAAAAATAATATCCCCTTTATTATCTCTAATAATTTCTTCGACACCTGCCAATCCTAGATTTCCTTTTGAGGCTTCATCAAAATTTAATTTTATCCACCTATTAGGAGGGAACCACTTGGTATGGAATCTTCTAGAATCAACTTGAGTAGAGCCTTGATCAAGCTTGGGAAGGTCCAACTTGATAGCTAGATGAGCTTATCTAGAAGTATCAATGCCAAGAGAAAATGAACTACTTGATATATTTTTATATAGAGAATTCAAAATTATGGTTCCTACTAATGTTGGGTCTCTAGAGCAGTTTTTGAATGCCCTTCTTCTAAAATACCCATAGGAAGTGTAGGAGGCCAAATTTCCAGAGGGTTTGCCATATAGGGCTAGAGAAGGGGGAGGAAGACCATTGCTCAACCATTTCCATCAATGTTCTTGGGAGAACCCAGCAAACCCCCAAAATATTTAGGATGTGATTCAAAATTTCCAAAGAGAAACCACAATCTATGAAAAGGTGTTGAGTCATCTCCTCACTCATTCCATAGAGGTAATAATGGTTGGGAAGGATCATACCTCTAATTTTAATATTTTATATGGAGAGAATTTTATTTTGAAGGGCTAACTAGTAGAAGAAATTAATCTTGGGTATAAGCTCTTTGAACCAAATTTGCTTCCCCGAGAACCAACTAATATTATCATTAGCCATAATGTGATATGCAGACTTCAGAAAAAGGTACCATTTTTCTCATATTTCTATATTAGGGAGTCTTCACACCTAGCATTTCTTATCACTTGATTTATCAATTTAAGGGCAAACTCTTTTAGACAGTATTCTTCCCTTTGGCCACAAAAAAAAACTTGTAGATTATTCCATATTTTCTTACCCCCTACTTCTTCAATAAAATTTGCTACTTTGGTTCCATACAATTGTGAGAATCTAGGTCTCAAAAGGGAATATGAGGGGTTCTATGAGAGGGGAGCATCTTCTAGCCATGATTCATCCCAAAAATCAATCTTTTCACCATTGCCTAAACTCCACTTGCTACCTCTCAGGACAAGGCTTTTTTATTTAACAATACTATTCCAAAAGGCAGATCCGTAAAGCAACACTTAGTATTTCAAGAATCTAATACCCTTATTTAGATATTTACAATTAAGAATATTAGTCCACCCACTGTTATCATTTTTAGTGATAGCCCAATAGTGCTTGGCTAGAAGATATTTGTTCATTAGAATCACTTTTCTCATCCCTAGCCCCCCTACATATTTTTTTGCACACACTTGTTCCCAAGAAACAAGATGAAATCTATTTTTATTTTCTGATCTTGACCAAAGAAAAGTCTTTTGGAATTGTTCTATTTTTTTAGTAGCTCTTGCAATAATTTTTACTGATAGACTTTAGAGATAGGCTTTTACTAGTTGTAATTTTTTGACCTGGCTAGGAAGAGAGCCCTTCCACCCTATCAATTTCTTCTATATTCTTTCTAAAATTGGATTCCAAAGCTCCTCTTTTATTATTCCCTTAAACAAAGGTAAATCTAAATAGTTAGAAGGAAACTCAATAATAGTGCATCCAAAAATCTTAAAAAAGACCCTATGCCTGAGAAGTAGAGTATTGAGAAAATAAAGTTTGCTCTTGAGAAAGTTTATGTACTAACCAACAACACTCTCATAGTCTAGGAGGATTATTTTAATTTATTTATCCCGGGGAATAGATGAGAGGGTAGAGATAAGAATTTCATTGACAAACTATTTGTGGGAGATAGGATCAATAGCGAGAGAATATTTAATACCTTCAATGATAGCAAAATATTTAATGGATATTCCTAGAGCTTTCGCTAGGATAATGAAGAGGGAAGGTGAAAGAGGATCACCCTATCTCAATCCTCTAACACTTTTAAAATACCCTAAGACCTCCCCATTAACAATGATTGAGAAATAAGGAGTTGAGAAGCATTCCTTAATGAGGGATATCCATCTGGAGTGAAATCCAAAATGAACCAAGACTTTTTCTAGAAATTCCCAGGATACTCTATCATAGGCTTTGCTCATGTCAAGCTTAAGGAACATTCTACTTTTTCCACTCTTATCCATTGAATGGATCAAATCATGTTCTTTTATAATTCCATCTAAGATTTGTTTTCCTAGAAAAAAACCTCTCTAGTTGTGATCAATGATAATTGGAAGTAACAATTTCATTTTGTTGGCCAAAACTAGATAGAATTTTATAAATGGTGTTGCAAAGGTTTATTGATCTTAATTCTTTAAAGTCCTTGGATCTTGCGCTCTTAGGAATAAGGAAAAAAAATGTGGAATTCACATCTCTTGGTATGAATCCAGTTCTTTGGACTTTAGAAATGGCCTCTACAACATCTCTCCCAACTATATGCTAGAACTTTTGGAAGAAGATGGCTGGGAATCCATCAAGATAAAGCACTTTTTCCCTTGCCATGGAAAATACAACATTCTTGATATCCTCCTCCTCAAAGGGTCTAAGTAGCCTAGAATTCATTTCATCATTGATTAAGGAGGGAATTTTGGATAACAATATCATTTCTGCCTGTAAATCCCCCTGATTTTTGGTGCCTAAGAGATTTTCATAAAAACCAATAGCTTCATCTATTATTTCATGAGGTCAAACGATTCAAATCCATCATATTTGACAACTTCCCTAATTTTGTTAAATATCCTATGCTTGAGAGCAGTGACATGAAAGAATTTAATGTTTTAGTCCCCATTTCTCATCCATAGGGCTATAGACCTTTGTCTCTATAAAAAATATTCTTTGGAAAGGGTGTTATAAAATTTACCAAGAACCGACTTCTCCTTATCTCTAAGATATTCTTGCCTAGTACTTGACTCCAAAGAGGCTTCAATCTCAAATACTTGTTTTCAGCTACTTTTTTTGGAAAAGGTGACCAAACACCATATTGTTCCACTATTTTAGATTGAGTTTGACAAATCTAATCTTTTTAGCTATCTAAGATATTAAGGGTCCAAAAAGCTTTTTGACCACCATTCCACTAAATTAGCTTCTAGGTCCTAGTGTTGAATCCACATGGATTCAAATTTGAAAGGTTTCTTGAATTTTTTGCCATCAAGGAAGACTTCCAATAGAAGAGGATTATGATCGGAGCCTATCTTGGGAAGGGAATTTAGAGAAGTGTCCCCCAACAACCCCAATCCATATTTGGAAATAAAAAATATATCAAGCCTTATTTGAATTAGAAGGTTTCCTTCCATTATATTGCTCCATGTATACTTACTGCCTCTTAAATCCAGGTCCAACAGTTCAAAATGGTTGAAAAAATTAGAGAAATCCTCCATGCATTTGGATAGGGATGAGTTTCCACATTTTTTATGAGGTATAAATTAGAGAGTTGAAATATCTTGCTAACATATAACATTCATTGAAAAATGAAGCTCTCATTTGATCGAGAATAAACCATAATTTATTTCTTTCAACCATTGAGTTAGGGGTATAAATATTGGATAAGACCCATATTCTATTGGACTGGTTATAAGAAAATAAAAAATTATAATTCTTTTGGATGGGGAGATAAAAAAACCATCCACTCTCTATGGGTCCCATAAACACAAAAAACCTCCTGAGGACCCTTGGGCATGACTTGTAGTAAAATCTGCCTCCTTCCATAATGCATTCTTGATTTTAAATAAATTATCTTCATCCAATTTTATTTCCTGCAAAAGTAAAATATGAGGAGCTAAATCCTTTCTCATTGAGGCTAAAAGTATTTGCTTGGAATGGTCATTGAGGCCTCTCATGTTCCAAGATAAAAATTTTATTTACGATTCTTGGAGTTATTTTTCTTCCCCCTACCTGATCTCAAGTTACAATATCATTTTTTAACGACTTGATATCAAGTTATTTGATTAGTTAGTTACAAATTATTATGACTAGTTAAATTTTATATTTTCCTATGATATTTAGACATTATTTTTTTGTATTTTAAAAAATATTTAATATAAGAAACTAATTTATTCAAATAACTATTGAACTTAAGTATGCTATTATGATTTTTTTATTATATGGTAGAAAGGGTTTTTAAAGGGGCCCCAAAACTTTTACAAATAGGAAAAACTAACATTTATAGAGAAGCAAGGAAGGTAGAATAAAAAATAGAACAGAAAAAGGACCTGCCATCATGGAGACTTACAATCTCCCTGGATGAACCAATGAAATAACCTAGAAAAGAAAACCAAAGGAGACTAGACCAATCCAAAAAAATGAAACACTCTTATCATGCAAGGGAGGGCCAAAAATCCAAGTAAACTGAGATAAATACATCACTAAACAAAAATAAACATAGGCAGGATGACAAGAATCATTCTTTAATCTCACTGGTCTAACACCCTTGTTAGATTCTTGTTCTTTCATCTCCTATTTTTCCTAGCCCATAAGAACCAAAATTTCTTTTGTGTAAGATATTGTGACCTAAATAGAATCTATAAGAGACTTATATAACTTTAGGAGTGTCTACTTGAATGACATGGGGGTAAAGCATGAACCCTAGGATCAAGTTATCAACACATTTTCCATGCTTCCCACACCAAGAATAAGTTTAGCTTTCTTTGCTGGCTAGATAAACTCCTCTGAATTAGAATCCTCAACACACAAAGGGTATTTTATAGGGTTGGCTATCTTAGCTACTAGGTGCTTAGAATTCCTATTCCTCTCTTCACTACATCCTATCCCCTTTAGGGGAGAATCTACTACTACCTTGGCTACATACCTCAAAATTGGAATATCATTTACAACTTTCTAACTTATCGACTCACTTCCCTTCGAATTGGATGATTTTAGATAATTCATAATAGGAATTGACACTATTGTGAGGGAGTTCAAGAAGTCCTCCCTAGATAGGCCTCTAATCTTAACCATGTGGTCAAACATCAATTTTTCCAATACATGGTGGATTGGGTTAGGGTCAAATCCTTTTTTAAGTCCGCTCATCAACCTGGACATGGATTGAAAAAGAAAAGAGGAAAATGTTCATCAACATCTTATGGTGTAAATGGTTCAAAAATATGAAATGAAAGCTTCTAAGAATTGCATGGTTCTTGTCCAACTATTATGTTATTGTAAGTTAAATTTTTTATATACATATAATTTTGTTCTGCTTGAATATACTATGAGAAATATTGCATGAATGTTGTGCATTAATAATCTAAATTTAATAATTAGCACCCTTAACATTAAAAAACTTGAGAAAATATATAAAATTACTAAAATAAAAAATTGAAGCTTAAACCAATTTGTCTTAGACATTAACCTACATTCAATGTTTGTTAAAGATTATTTTAATAAATTATGATGAATTTCAACAAATGTAATATGACCATTCAAGGGAGAGTGTCATTAGATTCATAAAACTCCATAGGATAACAAGAGGATAACTCATATCTCTAATATTTATATTTATTTATTATTTACAAGGTGACCTCTTTTGAATTAACACTAGAAACAAAGTATTTAGTAGACATACCTAATGACTATAAACATTAACATGTTTATTGAGATATAATGCATATATTATATTAATGATTATTAGCTATGTTTTATATATAAATCTTTAAAATAAGAAAAACAACATGTGTAAACAACTAGATGGCATAGGGTTAGTTGTTGCTCATCTCACCTTTGCTGGTTTGAACTTATGTAGGGATGATCTTATGTGACATTCATGTTTGTTTTACAAGTTATTATTTTCAATGACATATTTTTGTGATGAAATTTATTTCTACTCTAATATCTACTTCTCCTCATACCAATTATACAATCTCTCTATATTTTGAACATTTAATTCTTGCACCCTTCCCAAATCATTCTTATAGTTTATCATTATATTTGTATATGTCTTTTATTCCTTTCATAATTAATTTTTGAAAATATATAATTTAATATTTGTTACAATAATATCATTTGGGTAGCCAAAGAGATTTTTGGTTGCTGTGGAGTTGAAGACAACATTTTTGCCCTAGGAGGTTCCAATGGGGCCACCTCTGGATCCTCTTTTAGAGATACATAGCTCTTTTATAGATTATTAAAGGATAAATATCCAAAAAATACTGAAGAAGCACAAAAAATTGTATTAAAATGCTCTTTACAACTACTGTAAATAGATCAACATCTCAACGAGTTAATGGATGCTTGCCACAATCATAATCAAGGCCAAATATTATCATCGAGAAAAGGATGGTCGAAGAAATATTTTTATATAGAGCCAATCATGATTTGAGCTGTAAATTCATGAGTATTCACCCTATCTTGAATTTTTTATATTCCTAGATCTGGAAAAATTGGGAGCCTCTTGGTGAGTATTCTTTGTGGTTTATTAGCAATGGATATTTTATTGTTAGTTTTTCTTCACTTATTGATAGAAATAGGGCTTTCAAATAATAAAAGAGGAATCATGATTCGACAAGATTATTTGTTCAACCCTGGAGTGTGGGATTTGATCCTCAAATTGAACCCATTGTTGTCCTGATTTGGATCCATTTGTATGCCCTTCCAATGGAGTTTTGTAGTGAGAAGGTATTGTAAGTTATCAAAAATGCCATTGGAAGACATTTTGGTGTTTCCAAATACACAATGGATGGAAACAGAACCATTTATGCAATATTATGTATGGAAATGAATCTTATTTAACCTTTGAATAAAGAGGTTGAACTCAAAATTGCAGGACTATCTTGGATTCAACAATTGGATTATGAGGCATTGCCCTTTAGGTGCAGAGTTTACCAAAAATATGGGCATTTGGTCTGATATTGCCCGAACAATATGAAAATAAAAATGAAGGCTCCTCTACGAATATCAAATCTTCCTCAGGAGGGCAAGTTAACAATATATAAAGAAAAACCAAATATTTCTCAAGGAAAATAAGCATAGGGAGATGGTTTTGAACAACCCACAAGAAGGCGAAGGCAAAAGAAAAAATATGGTAAAGAGAAAATACATCTCAAGCCCTCCAATAGGTATGGGATATTTAAGATACTAATGGACCAAGAAGAAGAAAAATTCATGGAAGGAGTGGATGGGAATAATGAAAACAATAACATCCATGTTCAAGCCCCTCTTTCACCTTGACCTATCCTATAGCATGTAATTGAGTGCAATGAGTTGTTGCAATCAGAGATAGCAGGGTTATTGATAGTGCATAACCAAGAGCAATATATAATTAAGGATGTCATCATGGGTATAGAAGAAAATAATAGATAAAGGACAACTCTAGGGATAACTTAGGTGGAAAAGAGATAAAAAAATATCAATTCTTAAGGAGTGGGTAGAAAATAAAATAAGGAATTGATAGCAGTTCAAGGAGACAAACTGATCACTATAGGATCAGTAAGGCCAATAGATTTTTACTACTCTCATGGTAACCAATGATTATAAAATCATGGAATGTTAGGGGTTTAAACAATAGAACCCATCAATCTGCTACTCGAAGACGAAAACAAATTTTTTGCTTATCTAGGAGACAAAAATGTCATTGGATCTTATGTGTAAAATAGTAAATAGAATTTGGAGGGGTGTTGGTCATATGGAAGTGGCTACCCAAGGGTCTCAGGGAGGATAGTTACTTTTTTGAACTATATTGAATGGATTGAAATAGAAAATATAACTTAGAGGGGTGTCCTCACATCACATTTCAGGAACAATGTGATAGTTGAACAAGTTTTAATCACAAATTTTTATGTGGCTTAAAACCTAGATGGTCATATGCATCAATAGAAAGTTGTACATAACATGATAGTCACAAGGGAAGAGTTGGACTAGATTGCTAGGGATTTTAATGCTAAATTATCCTCTAGATATCAAGAAGGGGGAACCCCAATTTTGGACCTAGGGGATCGACTTATGATTTCCCAAGTCCAAGAATTACACTTGGTGGATATTAAATTCCATGGAATCAACTATACTTGGAATAATAAGAGGGAGCCACATAGCAGGAAGGTGAAGCTAGATCATTTTTTATTTCAAAGGAGGCATTTTTGAAATGGAATATAAAATTTTAGATTTTTGGAGGGTCCAATTTTAGATCACTTTTTCATTTTGTTGGAAGGAGGGATCAAGACAGTGCACCATCATAAATCATTTAAATTTGAAAAATTTTGGTTATAAAAAGAGGAAATTCGAAAGAAAATTCCATAGTGGTGGGAAGATGTCTACCCAACATATGGGATGACAATAATTATATTCCACAAAAAACTTAATTAAGTCAAAGATCAACTAAAATAATGGAGGTGAGCTAACAAGATAGAATTCTAGGTCCAAAGAGATCCATTGGTGGCTAGATGGGATGAGGTTTAAAAATATTTTAGGGAAGGAAAAATTATATATCAACTCAAAGAAGAGGATGATGCATTACATAAAGCAGTTCAGAATATTGACAACCAAGAGGAGACCTACTGGAAACAGTGAACAAGAACCACTTGGTTATTAGAAGGTGATAAAAATACCAAAATTTTCCATTGGGCTGCCTGTGCTAGGAGATATATGAGCATTATGGAAGATATTCAATATGAGAATGAACACTCCTTTGATACAATTCTAGGTATACATTTCCATTCAATAATTAATTTTCTAAACTATTTAAGGAAAGTATGGTGCAAGATGAAGAGGCTCAAAAAGAAGTTATTGCTATAATATCCTCTATTATCTCTTAAGAATAAAATCAAGACCTACATAAACCCATTTATAGAGAGGAACTAAAGAAAGTAGTCTTTGGAATTAGCAACGAAAAAACACTAGGTCCATATGGCTTTCCAATTGAGTTTTTTAAGGCCTTATGGAAAAACTTGGAGGAGGATGTAATGGTTGTTATAGAGGAGTCCAAAGGTAGTAAAAGAATGCCTAAAGCATTAAATCATACTTTCATTGCATTAATTCCAAAAGGGGAGGACGAGATGAATATTTTAGACTATAGACCTGTTGCCTTATGCAATATCATATATAAAATAATCACAAAGGTAATGGTTGAGCATTTAAAACCTCTTCTACATAGCATTATATCCTTGGAGCAAGAGGGTTTTGTAGAGGGTAGGTAGATCTTGGATGGTGTGGTTATAGTTCAAGAGGAAATCCATTCAATGCAAAAATATGGTAATAGAGGAATGTTCATAAAATTGGATATGTCAAAGGCTTATGATAGGGTGGGGTGGAGCTTCTTGTCAAAGATCATGGCAGCCTTTGGTTTCTCTCAGGATTGGATAGGATGGGTCATGAGCTATGTTTCTACTCTGACATACTTAGTGTTAATTAAGGGTCTTCCCTCACAACCGTTTGGAGTTACTCAAGGCCTTCGTAAAGGAGATCCATGTTCTCCCTATATTTTTCTCATATTGGCTGAAGGTTTGGGTAGAATAATCTTGAGGAGAAGACAACAAGGTTTGCTAATAAGGTGGGTGAGAAAGTTTTGACTCACCTACAGTTTGTGGATGACACAGGATTGGTGGGAGTGGCCAACTTCAAGGAAGCAAGAATGATTAGAGATACACTTAATTTTTACCTTAGGGCCACAAACCAAGTCATCAATGATAAAAAATCTAAAGTGGTCTTTTTCAATACTGATCGGTTTCAAGATAGAATTTTAGATATCTTGGGATTCACTAGGACTTCTCTCCTAGTGGTATACTTGGGGGTCCCTTTGCATTATAAAAAACTAAAAATAGATATATGGAGGAATATTTTAGACTATATCAACGGAATAATTTATCATTGGTCTCACAAATGGTTAAGATATGGGGGTAGATTAAATTTTTTACAGTCAGTAATTCAGTCCATGCCAATTTATAAATTTTCTATCCTTGCGGCCCCACTTGCCATATGAAAAAAGTTGGAAAATATGGCTAGAAAATTTTTATAAGGAGTAAAAGGAGATAGGAAATGGGTCTTAGTAGGTTGGGATAAAGTAATCCAACCCAAGGTAAAAGGAGGTTTGGGACTGAGAATATCACAGTTAAATAATAAAGCTTTGGCTGGAAAGCTTTACTGGAGGTGGATTTCCCAACCAACTTCTTTATTCAGTAGAATTTTAATTAGTAAATATTTGGAACAAGTAAATCCAAATGAGTTGGGTTGTTTCCCTTTGGATGGTAATGTATCCTTAGTGTGGCAAGCTCTTAAGTTAGGATATCAGGTAGTGAACAATGGATTATTTTAGAAAGTAGGGAGATGGGAGAAGGCACGATTTTGGATAGATTCATGGGATCAATACCCACCTATCATTGTTGAATTTCTTGAACTAAAACCAATAAAAACAACAATGGAAACTAGGGGTTGTATCCAAATTAAAAATTATTTCAACACTATTTAGCTAGGGGATTATATGTTTAATCAATTTAAGAAGTTGAATGAGTGGCCAATATCAATTCCTCTAGAATTGATACCCATCATGACTAAAATATTGGTAGAAATATTTATCACAGGTAAATATGAGGAGGATGAATTATATTGGGCTCTAGGAGCCTTGTTGTTTACACAATGAAGGATGGATATGATAAGATACTTCCAGAGCCTCCTCTTCATGCATATTATATTGAGGATTGGAGAAATATTTGGTAGTCCAAGGGTTGGCCGAAAGTAAACTTTTTTACATGGCAGTTCATGCATAATGGAATTCTTACTTTTGATAATCTCAGACATAGGGGAATCATTGGTCCATATCAATGCGCTTTAATATACAAGAGTGAGGAAACATCTGACCACTTGATTTTTGAGTGCCCATTCATGTGCCAGATTTGGAAGAGATGGTTTTTATCTAATAGAATTTGAGTTAATGGTGATTTTAATCGGATTAATATTTGGGAAATATGGAATATGGGTAGATTTAAATCTAAATCTCTATGTATTTTTTTGGAGCTTGGATTAAAATATATTTGGTGGCAATTGTGGTTGGAGAGAAATGGCATAATTTTTTGATAAACCTTTTCATATTTAGATGGAGTTTGATAGGTCATTTGGAGCAAAGTCATAGAAATTGTGGCAGTGTATGCTAAAGAGGAAATTTAGGTTGTTATAGGGATAATGGAGAAGGAATTTGAAGTGCAAGAGGGGAAGGAAACAACTAGTTGGAAACCACCCCTAGAAGGTTGGATTAAAATTAATACTGATGGAGCTATAAAATGTAATCCACGTAGACCTAGAATTGGAGTGGTTTACCAAAATTATGTTGGTACAGTTCTCTATTAGGAAATGCAAGGCTTGGAAAGGACCACAAACAATGAAACATAAGCCTTAGATATGAAATATGCTTCTATTTGGGCAGTAAAAAAAGTTTACAGGAGGATAATCCTTGAATCATATTTTCAAATAATGGTAGGAGCTCTAGATTGCATGAGGAACTTTGATTTTAAGACATGGAGGTTGAGGATTCTTGTCACTCAAATTAAGGAATTGTTGAGGGATTTAGATGATGTGATTCCAGTTTATGTGAGTAGAGATCTAAATAAAGTGGTAGACTTCTTGGCTAAGATGATCACTAAGAAGGGAGGTAGGGGTTCAGTGGCACAATAACATGGCTATTGAGAATGATATTATCAGGTAGGTTGTTGAGAAAATCCAATGTTTAGGTAATTTGGACAACCATTGTAGAAATATGGTTTAGGATATTTGTGCTCCAATGTAGATCTTCTTTTACAGTTGTAAACAGGTGAACAACCATTGTAGAAATATGGTTTAGGAGATTTGGTTTCAATGAAAATCTTCTTTTACTATTGTAAACATGTGTTCTCTTTGGCTAATACTAGGAGAAGTCTCATCCCAACTTGTAAATGATATTTGTTTTAATATAAGTTTTTCAAATTATTCTTCAAAAAAAAAATATTTGTTAAAATAAAGGCTAATCATTTTTCTCACTTCTAATTGAAAGTCATAGTCATCTAGTGTGCATCACACATTGATAAGGATATATTATTATTATTATTGGATGGATTAAGTAAACTAGATGTCCCTTTATACTTATAAAAAACATTTTAACTTATATTTTTCACTTTATTTTACTTTGAGTTTAAATTTATCATAAATATTTATAAAATTACTATCTAATATGTGTTTATTATCTAAATATGATTTTGGGCTATGCATTGTGGAGTTATTTTCAAAAAAATTGAGTGTAACATTATACTCGATGTAGTAGATTTAGTCTTCATTATAACTATAAATTTTAGTTATTTCTATTTTGTGTAACTAATATTATATTGCATTATTAGTGAATATGTAATATCAATATTTCAACAAAGGGTATATCTAATAATTTTAATGAGATTTTTTCAAGATGCTCTCAGGCGAGAGAGGAATAGATCATGGTATTTCACATGGGAGAGTAATATGCAGATTCTCAGGTAGAAGAGGTGCTCCTCGTAGGTCATCATCGATCATACTCATGGAGGATTGGTATGAGAAGATGAAGAAAATATACAAGTATATTGTTGAAGGAGGAGATCCGTATGATATAGAATTCATTATGAAATACATGCAGGATAAATATGACTCCCTTGGTATCTCAACCCCTGGGTCTACTCCTTCAATACCTTCGAGGGTTGAAACCCCTAATATTTTGATTGACAGATTTGGTCCATATGGAATCTCCTGCGAGGGCTATGCTAGCGGATAACCTAGCATTGTTGATGGTCAACCACTAGGGCTGAAGTCTACTCCACCAATCCCTTTTAGGGTTGAAACCCTTGAGATTTTGCTTGACAAATTTGGTCCAGGTGGAATATACTATGAGGGTTATGCTAATGGATTTGGATCTAGCATCATTAATTATCAAATACTAGGGTTGGCTACTAAAACCCTTGAGATTTTTATTTATGGATCTAGTCCAGATGGAATCTCCTATGAGGGTTGTCCTATTGGATTTGGACCTAGTGGTGCTGATGGTCAACCACTAGGGTTAGCTGGCTCTAGGTCTGCTAAGAGGCTTTTTGCTACATCATCTCATGAGGGCCTTGGAATGGATCCTCTTGACTCTCCCCTTGATTCATATTTCATCGATAAAGATTGCTCCTCTTTAGCCCCTATTGGAGATGTCTCCTTTCATTTGTTTCCTAGCCAAGGTAAACTATGAGTCTATTTTGATATTATTTCCTTGGTAGTTTCTCAAGATTACTTTTCTCATATATGACTCTAACATTGATTTTATTAGAAAGTGAGCTTTCGCTAAATTGAATCCTTGTGGGCATATCAAACTTGTTGCTCTTCCCAAAGAGTTTTTCTTCATCAAGCTAAACAATATCAAAGATTCAAGGTGAATCCTTTTGGGTGGTCCTTGGTTATTTGATAGATAAAGTCTCTTTCTTTTAATATGGTGTCTCAACTTCAACCTTGAGATGTAGAGCATCAACTCTGTCTTGATTTGGGTTTGGATTCCTAGATTGCCAGTTTAGTTTTGGTATGAGGATGTTCTTTGTGGTATTGTTAGGACTATCAATGATCAAGTATCCTTTGATCCTACAACTAAAGCTAAGTCCCAAATGGTTTATGGAAGAATGTGAATAAATTTCAACCTTGAATTAGAATTACCATATTCTATTAAACTTCTTTTAGATTTTGGTCATAAAATAAAATCTATTGAGTATGAAATCAAGCTGATACTGTATGCTCGACACCCCTTGACCCTCCAAACTGAGTTAAGGTAACATAACTCATGTTCTCCTAAAGTGGCTTCAGGTTCGGTTAAAGCATATTTGACTAGCAAAGTGATACCCTCGGGGGAGGCTTAGCCCTTTGAAAATATAGCCTAGAAGAGGGCCTAGATTTCCTAGAAGAAGAATTAAGTCTAACCTTTGAATGAAAAAGAAAAGCCCCAGGATAATGAGAAGGCCTAGATTTGCAAGGAAAGTAAGGATCCAAGACAAATAAATGGCCCTGTATAAGGCCCTAGTTTAACAAGGAGAAAGCCCAATATGAAACACCAGTTGTTTTTACCTTGGGCCCTAGTCTTCATAATGTTGGAACTGATATTGCAAAAGAAGACTCAGATTGTGAGCTAATCTCTACTTTGATGACAAATTTAAGGTGAGGTAGGCTCAAATGAGGACCGTCTGGATGGTTGTTTTGTTGTTTCTCCTAGTTTTGTTTCTCTTTTGCTTGATTCCTCATTTTTGGTGTTGGATGTGCTAGGGTGATCCCCTCTATTCTGAGTGTGATTCCCTATGCAAACTTTTGTTTTAAATATTTTTGCTCTTATTGTAAAAAGGTTTCGAGATCATTTTAAAACCCTTTTTACCAATAAAAAAATATCAACATTTCAACTTTTATTTTACATTTAATTTAATGCTCTTAGAACTCTACCCTAAAGTCTTAATTTTAGACATTAATTTCATTTCCTATGATAAATATGTTAATTCACCACTTTTGATATTTTCACATTACAAAGCTTAACCATATATTCATTTCAAAATTTTTATTATACTTTAAAATAATTTATTGAATTTGCTCTTTATTCATATAATTTTAATTTTTAAACATATTAATGTTTCATCAATAATAATTTTTCACAAAAGTAAAGGGTTTGAATCTTGTGTCTTTGATTATTCATATTGTATCATATAAATATCTTTGATAACAATTATTAATAGACATATGATTTTGACCTTGCATTTATTCTTATATATCCAATAAAATATAGAAAAAAAATACTAAGATAAAATGTATGCAATTGGAAAAGAAAGACGCATAGGTAAAATACTGAGCTATAATATTGAATCAAAATTACTTATGTAAAATACATTTTTATTGTTTGATTTTTGAATTTGAGAAAATTCAAATGGCTCTCGAGCGCTGATCACCATGGTGAAAAACTACACACAAATGGTGCAGTCAGGAATACTACCCAACGGTGATGAAATGATGGATAATAAATTTTGCTAAAGGCTAGGGAATAAAAGATACAAATTATGGGTTGATAATTCTTCTTATAGCAAAACGATTTGGGGGTGAAAGCGATTGCATTAGGGTTTATAGTGAAAATTTAGGGTTTCTTGTAATTTCATCCTTTTGATATTGGGATGGAGGGTTTCAACAGAGATGCATGCATTAAGTCAAAAATGATTTTTAGAGAAACAATCCATGGAGGACCACCTCAAACAAGAGGAGAACATAATAAATGATTACCAAGGAAACCATTGAGGATGCCAAAGGTTTATCCAAGAAAAATAGAGATGGGTTGCATGAAAGAATATAATGGATCCCTAGTAGTGAAGTTGGAAATAATGGATGTTCATAAAGGAATATATACAATTGAGAGTAAATGCCTAATTTGTCGATTCATGGGATTTTAATTGACTATTGCTACCTTCAAAAAATAGGCTGCCAATAACTAGATCAATAAAGGTAAGTTCTAAATTTTTACATACCCTAATGGCTACTTTATTATTTTATTTTAAAATGATAAGACAGAGAGAAAATTTTTCAAGGGGGGCCATGGCTTTTTGGTAGGGCAGGGCTCTTCATGAAGCCCTAGCATACCAAGTTCAAATTTGAGGAAGAGATGCCATCAACTGCCCCTGTTTGGGTCCATTTATTTGGTCTTCCGATAGAATACTGACATCCAAAGATATTTGAAATATTTGAAATTATTTAGGAGTTTACATGATGACTTCTAATTGTACCCAACACTTAGAGCATATGATTTATGCAAGTATTTGTGTTTTGATTGATTTTGACAAACCACTTCCAGAGAATATTAGTTTAAAATACGGGGAAGAAATATGGGACCAAGTAGTAGATTATGAAAATATTCCATTTAGATGCAGAAATTATCATTAATATGGTCATCTAGCCAAGGATTGTCCACATAAGGTCCTTAAAAAAGAGAAAGAGGATGGAGACTTACCATGGTTTCAAATCCCTAAACAAAAAAACACAAAAAAAAATAGCAACAAAAGAGAAAGCAGTTATTTCTCCTAACACCTTTGAAATTATCTCCACGGATGAGCAAACAGACGATGAGGATGGTCAAATAGAAACAATTATTATGGAGACACATTTTGATGAAGTGATGGCAATCCGGGATTCACACAGACACATTCACAGTAATTTCATAGAATTTTCATTAATTTGCTTAATACAGTTCTGTTACAGCAGCCTTTCCAGCATACAGACTTCACCCCTCGATCCCGAACTTCACCATCCCCCGCTCTTACAGAATTTCAGGCTTTTAACGAGGCCCCGATCCTCTAGGTCATCAATGTCCTGCCTAACCATTTTCAAATTCGAAATTTCCCTCCCCCCGGTCGAACTTCCAAATTTCTGTCATAAATGGGCCACTGCCCGACCCACCATGAGAAACCCCCATTAATGATCTTCTCTGACCTGCAAAAACTGCCTTGGTCAGATCGTCCTTCCCAGTATCTGTTACACCCATAATGTCCATGCTATGTACTGTTGTGAAAGCCATTCCCCTCTTTAATACATGCGGTCGTCAATTTTAAATTTTAATCTTTGTGGCAGCCGTGTGTCTAACTCTAGCTTGGTATTCAACTGGCCACGTCACCTTAAGACACGTGGAGACCACGTGCCTCTACAGCTCACCTTCTCATCAGTCTGTGTGTTTACATAAGCTTGACTTCAAATCAGTCACGATATCGTGACATGTCGCGATATCACGACCCATTGTCCTCCTACTTTCATTCTGGCAAACAAAGCCGCGATATCGTGACATGTCATGATATCGCGACCCAATGGTCAACCTTCCTCATTTTTGCAAGTATCATCGCAATATCGCGACGTCGCGATATCGCGACCAAACCATCCCCTTTCAAGTCTGCACTGCCGTTGCCTTCAATTGATATCATGTCGCGATATCGCGACGGAAACTTAACGCTGCAAAAGTTGTTAACTCACGTCGCGATATCACGACATCGTGATATCGTGACCCAAACTGGCCTTTGCCTAAGCCGAAGCCTTGGGGTCACGATTTCACGACCCCAACTCAACTTTTGCCTTGCTTCAAAAAAAAAACTTCCCCGAAACTTGCCTTCCTTTACAAAACTTCCCCGCAGGAAGGGATTGGAACCATACTAAATTCAAAGTACTTAGAAAATAAAATAAAAGAATTTGGAGGATGCAAGATTGCCCTTCTCTCACCGGATGCTCCTGCATCAGACACCCGGGGTAGATTTAGAAGTGATCCTCACTTCTGTTCTGTTGGGGGAAGACCCAGGCGGTCAACCTCCATCTTCGACATCCAAGTTGCATCTTCAACAGGTCTGCCCTTCCACTTGATCAAATACTCAGTATACTGTCTGTTTCTGGTGCTCCTGCCTTCACGGGTATCTAATACTTCCTCGGCCTCATCTCGGCTTGGAGTAGATGCTGGAATTTGCCATAGTTCTGGACTCTACATTTTTGTGCCTTCTCCATCATGATATTCCACTAAATCTGAAATATTAAAAATAGGTGAAATATCAAGCCAACTTGGCAATTCCACTTCATACACATTTCTTGACTCCCGATTTCCCAGTATTTTGCATGGCCCAAACTTTTTCATCTTCAATTTATTATAAGTTTTGGCAGGAAATCTCTCCTTCCTGAGATGCACCATAACCTCATCTCCTACTTTGAACTCCTTGAACCGCCGCTTCTGGTCTGCCCTTGCCTTGTATTGACTATTCATTTTTATAATTTGTTTCCTTACTTCTTCATGCAGACTCTTCATGTGTTCTGCAAATTCTTCTGCCTTAGCACTACATTTTTCTTTCCTGTCTAACTTTCTCAGTTCTGACACATTCCTAGGGCTGTTCCCGTATATTATTTGGAATGGATATTTGTTGGTGCTCTTATTAACTAAACTGTTATAAGCAAATTCAGCCTATGGTAAGACTAAATCCCATCCCTTGGGCCGATCTGCTATCAAACATCTCAATAAATTACCCAGGCTTCTGTTCACCACCTCTGTCTGTTCGTCAGTCTATGGGTGGTATGCTGAACTAAATTTCAGGTCTGTCTTCAAATTTTTCCAAAGAGTCCTCCAGAAATACCCAAATCAGAAACTATGCTTCTTGGTAGACCGTGAAGTCATACCACTTATTTGAAGAATAACCCAGCAATGTGAACTGCATCACTTGTCTTTTGGCAGGGAATAAAATGTGCCATTTTGGAGAATCGGTCAACCACCACAAATACTGAGTCATGTCCCCTCTGTGTTCTTGGCAAGCCAAGAATAAAGTCCATGCTTATGTCCTCCCACGGCCTCTCAGGTACAGGTAATGGCTGGTATAATCCGGTGTTTTGCCTTATGCCCTTTGCCATCTGACATATTCTGCATCCTTGCACAAAATTCCTTACATCTTTCTAAAGTTGTGGCCAGTAATAGTTCTCATCCACTAGGGCAGTAGTTTTATCCCTACCAAAGTGTCCAACCAATCCTCCGCTATGCTTTTCCTTGATCAAGTTCTCCCGCATAGAGCTCCTTGGAATGCATAATTTGCTTCCCTTGAACAACATTCCATCTTGGATTAGGAAATCCAACCATTTTGTTCGGTCCACCGTAATAGGTGTTAAGCAAGCCTTCCAAGCTTCTGCAAAATCCGGATCTGCAGGGTACAAACCCTTCAGTTCTTCAAACCCCACTACTTCCACTGTCAGTTTAATCAGTAAAATTTGCCTTCTGCTTAAGGCGTCTGCAACTCAGTTTGACTTCCCACTTCTGTGCTTTAGCACAAAGGTATAACTTTGGAGGAACTCCACCCATTTCATGTGCCTTTGATTCAGTTTTGTCTGACTGTTAATGTACTGTAAAGCCTGATGGTCAGTAAATAGTACAAACTCCTTTGGCAATAAATAGTGCCTCCACTTCTTCAGAGCCTGAACTATAGCATAAAATTCTTGGTCATAAACTGAATACTTTTTCCGAGCATCATTCAACTTCTCACTGAAATAAGCAACTGGCTTGCCTCCTTGACTCAGTACAGCCCCTATTGCACTGCCACTGGCATCACAGTCCACCTGAAAGACCTTGCCAAAGTCTGGAAGTGCCAAAATAGGCTGTTCTGTCACCTTTCTCTTTAATGTATCAAAGCTCCTTTCAGCCCCTGATGTCCATTTGAACTCCTTTTTATCTCCCCTCATTGTTTCTGTGAGAGGTGCACAAATGCTGCTGAAGTTCTTTATGAACTTCCTGTAAAAGCTGGCCAAACCATGAAAAGATCTTACTTCTGTTGCGTTTCTTGGGGTAGGCCATTCAATGATGGCTCTCACCTTCTCGGGGTCCATTTTCAGTCCTTCTGCTGAGATCACAAACCCCAGGTAAACCAGTTCTTTCTTGACAAAATTACACTTTTTCAGATTTATTAATAACTGCTCTTCTCGTAGTTTTTCAAAGACCCTCCTGATATGCATCAGGTGTTCCTCCAGGGTCCTGCTGAATATCAATATATCATCTAAATAAACAATAACAAACTTTCCCAGGAACTCCTTCAGTACTTCATTCATCAGCCGCATGAAAGTACTTGGTGCATTGGACAGCCCAAATGGCATGACCAACCACTCGTACAAGCCCTCTCTTGTCTTGAAGGCTGTCTTCCACTCATCTCCCTCCCGAATACGGATCTGATGATAACCGCTTTTTAAATCAATCTTTGTGAAGTATTCAGCTCCACTTAAGCAGTCCATGATATCATCCATTCTTGGCAACGGGAATCTGTATTTGATAGTGATTTTGTTGATGGCCCTTGAATCTGTACACATCCTCCATTCCCCATCCTTCTTTGGCACCAGCACTGCAGGTACTGCGCATGGGCTCAAACTTTCCCGAATCAACCCCTTCTCTAACAATTCTTGGACCTGTCTATTTAACTCCTCAGTCTCTACAGGTGTCATCCTGTGTGCAGCTTTATTTGGCAAGCTGGATCCCGGTACTAAGTCTATATGGTGGCTAATTTTTCTTACTGGGGGCAAACCCTCAGGCACATTATCAGACACAATATCTGGAAATTCCTCCAGTAGATCTAGGACTTCTGCTGGGGCATCTTGGCATTCCTTCCCCCCAACTCTAGGGATTATTGCATAACATAGATGTTCATGCTTTAACCCGTCCAGGAACTTTCTCCCCTCAACTAAACAGATTATGGAATTGTTACATACCTTTTCATCCGCATCCTTCAAGGGCTTTAGTTTATGGCGTACACCATTCTTTGTCAGTGAGTAGGTGTTGGCACGGCCATCATGCACCGCACTTCGGTCAAACTACCAGGGCCTTCCCAGCAACATGTGGCAAGCATCCATGGGCAGGATGTCACACAGGACCTCATCACAATAATTTCCAATGTTAAATTTAACGGAACACTGCTCATTGACCAAAGCTTTATGGTCCTTCTGCAACCATGCGACCCGATATGGATGCGGGTGCTTCTTCCTTTCTAACTGTAGTTTTGTAACCATCTCCTCTGAAACCAAGTTGTCTGTGCTACCATTATCAATAATTATATTGCACACCTTGCCCACACATTTACATCGGGTGCGGAATAAACTTCTTCTCTGGTCTGTGTCCTCTTCATTCAACAGGACTCTTCTTACAATCATTGTTTCTCCTCTCTCTGCTTCTTCGGAATGCTCAGACTCAGCATCTTCCTCGGCCACAGTAGCTCTGGCTGGACCCTCAGGCCTCTTGTTCGTTATTTCCTGGTGTTGTGGATACTCGAATGCACGATGCCCTTCTTCACCACAATGGAAACATGTTCCACGGAATACTCCCCTTCCAAATCCCCGTCCAGATCCACCCCGTCCTCTTGGGTAACTGTTCTGGTCTCGGGGCTGATAAACATCTTCCTCTCTTTGATCTTGGTTACCACTGGCTTCACCAGTCTTCTTCGGGTCTTTATACTTTTCTCCACTGGTCCTCCCACCAGTTCTTCCACCATGGCCCCTTCCTCTTTGTTTGCCTTCAAACCGCCTATTCAGTTTTTCTTCTACCTTTAAGGCAAACTGATAAGCATCCTCAATGGTGCTTACCCGAACTAGGCTCAGCTCTTCCTGGATGCCGAGTCTCAACCCATTGATATAACGGGCTACCTTTTCCTTGTTTGCCTCCAAATGCCCTGTTCTAATAGAAATCTTGTAAAACTCTTCGGTGTACTCTTGGACAGTTCTGTTCGTCTGTCTCAAACTCTGCATCTTTCTTAACAGATCCAACTCGTAGTCTGTCGGGATGAACTATATTTTCAGCTTCTCCACCATTATGTCCCATCTGGTTATTCTCTCCTTCCCTCGTCTGTTCCTCTCCAACTGTATTCCCCTCCACCAAATGCTGGCATGACCCTTCAACTTGGTCTTAGCAAATCTAACCCGATTAGGGTCCTCAACCTCCTCGTACTCGAAATACTCCTCTAAATCATTTATCCAGTCAATTACTTCTTCTGGATTCAAGTTACCCGAGTACGTGGAAACCTCCATTTTTGGTTGCTTTCCAATCTGAGAGATGGCCTTGTATAACCGAGCTTGTGCAGGGTCCATAGCCTCTTCCTCCTCCTCAGATTGGTCTTCCTCTTCAACTTTGTCCTCACTTTCCTCATCCCTTTCGGGCTCGTGCCTTCTATGTAATTCTGCTTGCAGGGCTTGAACTTGCCTCTGCAAGGCCCGAAAGTCTTCGGCCGGCACTACATTTCCTACTCCACCACGGTTTCTTCGTGGAGGCATTATATTTTATCTTATTTTTTTTTTCTAGAATTCTTCCATAGATCCTGGTGTAACTGCCTCTCTCCGGTGATCTGTTACACGCTCAGGAGATCCCTCTCTGATACCACTTGATGGCAAGCCGGGATTCACACAGACACATTCACAGTAATTTCATAGAATTTTCATTAATTTTCTTAATACAGTTCTGTTACAACAGCCTTTCCAGCATACAGACTTCACCCCTCGATCTTGAACTTCACCATCCCCCGCTCTTACAGAATTTCAGGCTTTTAACGAGGCCCCGATCCTCTAGGTCATCAATGTCCTGCCTAACCATTTTCAAATTCGAAATTTCCCTCCCCCCGGTTGAACTTCCAAATTTCTGTCATAAATGGGCCACTGCCCGACCCACCATGAGAAACCCCCATTAATGATCTTCTCTGACCTGCAAACGCCGCCTTGGTCAGATCGTCCTTCCCAGTCTCTGTTACGCCCATAATGTCCATGCTCTGTACTGTTGCGAAAGCCATTCCCCTCTTTAATACACGTGGTCGTCAATTTTAAATTTTAATCTTTGTGGCAGCCGCGTGTCTAACTCTAGCTTGGTATTCAACTGGCCACGTCACCTTAAGACACGTGGAGACCACGTGTCTCTACAGCTCACCTTCTCATCAGTCTACGTGTTTACATAAGCTTGACTTCAAATCAGTCGCGATATCGTGACATGTCGCGATATCGCGACCCACTGTCCTCCTGCTTTCATTCTGGCAAACAAAGCCGCGACCCAATGGTCAACCTTCCTCATTTTTGCAAGTATCGTCGTGATATTGCGACATCGCGATATCACGACGTTGCGATATCGCGACCAAACCATCCCCTTTCAAGTCTGCACTGTCGTTGCCTTCAATTGATATCATGTTGCGATATTGCGACGTCGCGATATCGTGACAGAAACTTAACGCTGCGGAAGTTGTTAACTCACGTCACGATATCGCGACATCGTGAAATCGTGATGTCGTGATATCGTGACCCAAACTGGCCTTTGCCTAAGCCGAAGCCTTGGGGTAGCGATTTCGTGACCCCAGCTCAACTTTTGCCTTGCTTCAAAAAAAAAAACTTTCCCGAAACTTGCCTTCCTTTACAAAACTTCCCCGCAGGAAGGGATTGGAACCATACTAAATTCAAAGTGCTTAGAAAATAAAATAAAAGAATTTGGAGGATGCAAGATTGCCCTTCTCTCACCGGATGCTCCTGTATCATGAAGAGAGGGAACAAGAAGGATTGCATGATGAGAAATTATTAAAATATCTTTTGAGAAATAATAGTAAAGGGAAAAAAGATACAATGTAGAAAACCAACCCAAGTGCAAAACAAAAGGGCAAGTTCAAACTACAAACAAAATGGATCCTCAAAAAGAGCATACAAATTCTAATAGTAGTGTCATGGTACCAAGTAAACAACCTATAGTCCCAATTGGAATGAAGAAAGATACAAATAAAAGGATAAGGATGCCATAATCCTAAGGTTTATGTTAGTCTATTTATGGCAATGTTTGAATTTTTGGATATTTTGCTAAGTAATTTCTGATTTTTTTGGTATTTTGTTAAGATTTATTTATTTTTTCTTAGTGTTACCGCATTTTATTTTATTTGTCAATTGCTCGTTTGGCTTAGTTTTTGTTGTATTTTTTTTTCCTAATTTCATTTGTGGTGTTTTTTATTCTTTTTGTTGTTTCTGTTTTGGTTTTGTTTTGTTATGTTGTTCTTGGGGTTTTTTTGGTGTGTTTTGTGTTCTGTTGTTTTTTTTTCCTTTTTGTTGTTTTTGTTATTGTAGTGTTTGTTATGCCGCGTTGGTGGTTTTTTATGTGTATTTTATGTTTTGGTGTTGTTTATTTTAGTCATTTTTTAATTTTATTTATTTATTTATTTTTTTTTTAATGTGTTTTATTCTGCATTTTGTGTGTTTGTTCAGTGTGTTTCATATTTTTTTCTTTGTTTTTGCTTGTACCTTTTCTTGTCGACACACTCAAGGAGTATGCTTTATTTTTTTTAGCTTTTTGTGTGTTTGTGTTTGTTTGTTCTTGTTTTGTGTTGTTTCAGGCATGCTCCTTGCGTGTGTTAAAGGTGGTAGTCTAGGTGCGAGCCTTGGGTATTTTTGGTGAAATAGATACCCTTACCTCCTTGGGTCCTACCCAAAAGTGATATCCCTTCTGGGATGTTTTCCACAAACAAAAATATATATATTTTTATTAAAACTCTATTACATGATTTATTTACCTTTCTAATATGGAAATAACTATATAAAACGTAAATGTAGGACATGTCATAGTGTGAGCATACACTAGTTGAAGTATTCTTTTATAATAACTATCAATTATAATTTTTTTTTACAATAAATTAGATATTGTGGTATATAGCTATCCATATTTATTGAAGTATTCTTTTATAATAACTATCAATTATAAATGTTTTTAACAATAAAAATTATTTAAAAACTATATGTTGTGATCTATAGCTATTCATATTTTTGTAGTAAATATTGATGCACTAGATACACAACATTTGTGGTAAAAAATAATTGGATAGTTTAGTATTAATCACAAGAATTTGTAACCAATGAATTTACATAGAGCCTTTTATTGCCTAGATTATGAACATATTAGACATTGTATAAGATGATAAAAATCTAGTATGAATTGTTTTTGACATACAATATGTTAAAAATTTTAAATGATGCATCTATATGAGAAAATACAAATATTTTATTTAATGAAGTATTAACCAAGGAATTTGCATGTAAACTAAGGTAGTTTTACTAGAGGAAAAAATACTATTTTATCTATTTATGTATTAAGTGTCTCCATCGGATTAAATGATATAAATTTTCAAAAGTTTGACAATTATATATAAGTGAATTAATAATTAATAGTGAATTTGAATATGTAGTAAGAATAAATGATTTTATTACTCAATTTAAAATTTATCTTAATAATAATATGTTAAAATATAAGGATTTGAGTCCCTTGCACTTGATATAGTCCATCATAATGTTAGGACACTCTATACATGTAAAAAATTATCCAAAAATAAATTATGTAGAATATAAGCTTAATAAATTGAGTTATTACACCATTTCAATTTATTTCTTAGGTAGAAAATAAGGGGTTCTTAAGGGTGAAGGTTCTCAAATATTTTACAAATGAAAAACAACAGAGCATAAGGGAATTCCTAGTCCACAATAGAAACATGGAAACATAGAACCCACCAATTCTAGATCCAAGAAGAACAAAGTAAACAAACTGAGAACCAAAATATAAAATAAGAGAACATAATTAGTTGTTTTCATTGATGTGGACAATATCATTTCTTGCTAAAGAAATAAGGTCTTGTGGAAAATTCTCTTTCCACATAGACATACCTTCATTTTGAACTCCGAGATTAACAAGGAAGTCTGCAACCTTGTGACCTTCCCCATACATATGCTTACTTTGGTAGTTCACAATTTTATTAGAAATCTTTTTTATTCATTCATAAGATTACCAATATTCCAAATCGATGAAGACTGTTCAGTAAAAATATTGATAATGACTATTTTAGATTTTTTCATACACACTAATTATCCTTTGAATGATAGTTTTATTTTCATTCACAATAAATGTGTTCGAGAATAATGAAATATTCATTTTCAATCATATATAAAACAAATTGTATTTTATTTCTTAGTTAAAAATATTTTAATATAATATTTATTTGCAATATTGTATGTCAAAACTAAAATTTAAATATTACATGTTAAGCATATTATTTGTATTATTTTTCAATTTTAAAACTATTTTTTATTCTTTTGTTTTGGATATATATTAAATTTTCTTATTCATTGTAAAATAAAGAACATTGTATATAGTTTAAAAAATCATAAAATATAGCCTTTGCAACATTTGCACCTTATCGCTTGGGATAAAGTGTGCAGACCTAAGGACAAAGGAGGAATTGGGCTAAGGAGGATTCAATCCCTAAAAACAACCTTTATGGCCAAAAAAGCCTAGTATCTGGTCACTAACACCAAGAACGAGTGGACATCCATTGTCCAAAGGAAATATCTGTAAGGTGCTAAATTTTTTAGTGATGCAACTCCCATAAGAGGATCCACTTTTTGGAATCCCATCATAAGTACCAGGTTACTTCTAAAGAAAGGTTTAATATGGAAACTTGGGGATGGAAGCGAAATAGAATTATGGAAAGACAAATGGCTTTCACGAAAACCTCTCATTGAAGATCCTATTCTATCCAGACTAAAAGCCTATACATAATTCAGGATAGGAAACAAAGTCTCCGACTTCCTTGAAATTTAGAATAATACCATAAAATGGAAAGTTATTAGATGTTCTACCCATCCTTATGAATCCACCAAGTTAAATTCCTTCCTACACTCCACCATTATCCCTCCCATTAATTCTAACGACACCCTTATTTGGGAGCCTTCAAAGAGTGGAGAATTTACGGTCAAGACTGCTTATAAACATATTCTTGAAACGAAGGATATCAGGTTACCTTTTGACATTGTCTAGATTAAGTCCCTTATCTCTAAGGTGTATTTATTTGCCTAGATCACCATTCAAGAGAGGATCCTGACTATTGACAACTTGATTAAAAAAGGCATCACCATCCCCAATAGGTGCATCCTTTGTTTAGCATCTTGGGAATTCACATATCACATATTCCTCCATTGACCCTATTCCTCATCCATCCTTGATTCTATATTCCAATACTTTCACATTCTGTGGGCTAAACCCTGATTCATCATTGACCTCTTTCTCCAATGGCTTACCCCTTTTCATAACCCTCGCCTCAAATTATACTAGAAAACGTGCCTTCACCACTTCCTTTGGCAAGTGTGGCTTGAGAGAAACCATAGAGTATTCTCCCAATGCCCATATATTATAGAGCATAACTTCAATAGGATACTAGCCTATTCCAAAGAAAATGTTTCCCTTATCCCCCCTTCCCCCAAGTCTGCTTCCAAGTTCGAGCTCGTTGTGAGTAGATACCTTGCCCTATCATTGGAATATTGTTGTCCCTCTACCAATCTCATAATCAATTCCAAGTGGATTCCTCCACCGACAGGGTGGTTCAAACTACATTTTTATGGGGTCGTGAAAGGAAACCCAAGAAAAATAGAAGGAAGAGGCATCCTTAAAAATCACCAAGGAGAAGTCATCCTCGCCTTTGTTGAGGGATTGGGGGACCATACCAATCATGTGATAGAGGTGAAAAACATGTGGAGAGGTCTATCCCTTGCTAAGAACTTCCCCAACATGTTAATCATTGAAGGAGATTCCTTCAACATCATTTGTTACCTCAAGAACAACAATAATCCTTCCTAGAGAGTTAAGGATTACATTGAAGGCACTAGGAACTTGATCCTTGACATGTAGGAAGTCATATTCCAACATGCTTACAGAGAAGAAAATTGAGCTACAGATATATTGGCCAACATTGGAGTACACATGCCCAACATACTGATATGGAATGATGACATAGTTGATGAAGTTTGCACCATCATGGAACAGGAAAAAACTCAAGGTGATAATCCTAATTGTCTTCCTCATGAGGATGTGTTCCTCTAGGATCCTCATCCTATGTCACATGCATAACAATAGAAGTGGAAGTAGGACGTCCATGTGGACAGTGAATACTCCACCTAAGCATAAAAAAAGTAGGCATCACACGATCTTCATTTTGACTAGACATCTATCCACGTAGACCCTTTTCCACCACTAAAAAGTCATGCTTGTCTGGTCTAATATCTTTGAAATGTACACTAACAACTTTTTCAATTTATGGCAATCAATGTCAACTATGTACAAAGACCTAGGTGGCACTTCCAATTCCAATGAGAAGACGTTTCACCAAGGAATCCTTTTCAATTACTTCAATTGTCCTCTGTATTGGCAATGGCACCATATAAATTTTGAGCCAAGTAATATCAAAATCCAGGATAGAGATGCAGTTCTAAAAAGGTGGATTACCATAGGTTGTGTGAGTGGATGTGGTACTGCCGAAGGAAAGGAAAGGATGAAATCAATTATTTTTAAACATCATGCCCTAGAACTTAAAGCATACCCACCGAGAAGATCATGGTAGCATCAGTGATAGAGGTTATTATTCCAGAAACATCCTACTCGACTCTAGAACCAATCATTGCCAAGATTTAATATTCATCATTTTCAACCCTTCGCTTCTCCTTGTTCATCATCCCTATCTAAGAAATCATTTTCAAAAAAATATTGAGCTTTCCAATCCCCCAATATCAAATTTGATTTATGTCGCTGATATCTTTAATGGCAACCTCCAAAAATTAGGGATCTTTCCTCAAACTTTTGTCCATAAATATGCCATTAGAACACCCTGTGCTTCCATCCCATGCAAAGCCATCTTCCCTCCTCCTCTGGTCATCTTCCTTCCCCATTGGTGTAGTAAGCCCATCGACCCTCAACCTATGCCATTCATTACAATCCCTTCCCCAACCCTCACCACCAATTCACCATGAGTTTTATTGAGCCCAAAAAAGTTGAATGCGACACCCTAGCTAAGAGAATCCTCAATGAGCGCCACTTCTTTCCCTTACTTCACATGTTATCTGGTGAGGAGCTCAAAATCACCATGGTTTTTCTAGAGTCCTAGGATAATGAATCTGTTATGGTTCATGGGAGAAGTTTCTACGTGGATGTCAACCTCTTGTCCATTATTACTGGCCAAGCTATAAAAGGATGCTCAATCCATAGACATAAGCACAACTAGGAGGTGAAACTTAAGGAGTTCAAGGAAAACAAAAGGATATACAAAGGAGCTAAGCAAGGTATATAGGAGTGACCTAAACACCCCCTAGAATGACGTTATGAAGCCAATCATGTAGTTCATCACTGTTGATGACCCATAAAGAGTGCTCTGTACTTATCATTTGGCCTTCGTGAACCCCTTTCGTGATATAAATCCCATAAAAATCCCCTAGTTTTTCCCCAATTCCATAAACTATTCAATTATGTCCTATAGGAATAAGAAAGGCCATGACATCCCTTTCCATCAAGGCATGTTCAAGGTTATCTTCACCTATGTCCTAGATCTTAGTCTTAAGGCCAACCCGAGCATCCCCAACCCAGTCGCCAAACTTGCTAGGCCTTATGCCCACCTATCCCTTGTAGAAATAAAGAGGAAGGCCATTGAAGTTTTCATAGAGCTAAATATGAGAAAAAGTATTAGCTTTGAAAGCATGGAAGGGCCTGTAAGGAAATATGTTCACCTTCAAAATCAGGTGGTGAGAGGAAGCAAAAATATTATTGACATTAAGACTGATGACGAATAGGCAGATGATGAGATGAAGTAGTTGAAGGAGTTCATAATCTCCACCACAATAGGCATGATGAATTCTATGGTTAATTCAATCATTGAACTTAGGTAAGGCCTGTAAAAGCTAGTATTTGGAGGTCATAGTGGCCAGGAGGTTGACGATGGGTCTGAAGCAGAGGATGTGGTTACAATCAAAGAGGAGCCTAAGGAACCTGGTCAAGGTGACACTAAGGATGAGGACAAAATTTCCACTAAGGAATAATTTTCTCTGGTCTTTACATTTTACTTCTATGGCTACCATACATGGATCCTGATTCTTTTTCTTTATGTTGTTTGCATTTCATTCTCGTAGCTACCCTACGTGGAGCCTATTTCTTTTTGCTATGTGGGATGATTTTCTTAGGCAATGTCCTTTTTATTCCTCATTCCTTATGTCTAAGGATGTGTCCTTTGGTTTAATTTTTTATATTTTAGGCTCAGGGTAGCGTCCCTTATTTATAATCCTCTCTATTCACAACAAGTATGTATATTTTTGTAACAAGGTTTTGTGATCCTTAAAATCTATTTAGTAATACAATACTTTAACTTATAAAAAAATCATAAAATGCAAACAACTCTTGATAGTGTGCATAAATTAAACTTACAAGATTAAACTATTTCAAAATCAATAAATGATGATTATAGCATTAACAATGACATACAACACTCTTCTTAGTGTATTAAAATGGAAATTTTACTAGTTTTATAGACGGTGATTCTTAAATCAGAACTATCTCCACGTGATTCGTCCTATAGAATCTAAACAACTTATTTCATAGTAAGTAGCATTTTGCAATGAAGTTTGAGACACATATGTTTACCAAGTGCTTAGGTGTAAGACATCTATTTACATGAAAATCAATCCAAGAAAGTTACTATGGATTTGGGTCATCTGCATGTTATTATGATGCATTGGGCCATGTTAGAAATTAAACTTGATTTCACATCTGATAGATCTCTGATATATATTATTATTCAAATCTGTTCGCCTACTTTAGTTGCAGTTATTACTGGTAGTTGAAACTGTCATTTTGTTCAGAAATTGGATGTAAACCCTAATTTTAATTTTAATGCATTTCAGAAGGCTGGTAGGCCTTTTCCTCCTTAACTAACTATATAAGTTGATGAGACACCAAGTGTCAAGTGAGTTGGAGAATACCAGAGATAAGATATTAGAAGAAGAATGTAGTAGCATAAGGAAGAAGGAGTAGATTAGAGAAACATAGTGTTATCCTGCAATCTATCATAGTTGTAGATGATTGTGGATGTATTTCCAACCTAGTGTATGTGGATGTATTTCCGGTTTTAAGCAATAAATAAATACTTGCATAAATTTTACCTTCTGCATATTGTGATATATCATAACAATTAAATACTAATATTTCCTTCATTCTACTTGAAAACCTTTGTAAAATGTTACAGTAGAAGGTCATGCTTCATTTTGTATTAAATCCTTTGTTGTGCCTTACGGATTAGAATAAGCTTGCATTTCACTCCACTTATTTGCATTTTATAGTGGAATAGAACTTAGGTCATTTATTTTGTAAAGTTGTACATTTAAAGTTTACTCTAATATTTGGTGTGGTCTGAAACTTTAACCTTGATCCAAAATTTTTCTTCCACACAAGCCTTAGTTTCATTCTGCTCATTATTTGTATTGAAAGGAGTACCATCAATTAAAACAAGTTTTTTGCTTTATTCCACTCCTCTGCCGTGCAATTTTATTCCTATCTCATATCTTTGTAAATTTGAGCAGATTACCATTTCACATATTTTTTTGGGATAGGTACGTCAACCAAATTATTTTATGGTCCACTATTTCCTTTTTGATTCTCATTTTGCTTTCACTGGTGAGCGTTTCTATTATGCTCCCACTTAGAAAGAAAATGTTCTGTATTGAGAGATGATTACTTTCACAACAATTTCTTCTTTGTTTTAGTGGAATCCAATACGCACCTTCTCCTTTGTATTAAGCAACAAATTGGAATATATAATTTTTGTCATCTCGATTTTGATTTTGCTATAACTCCTGTGTTAAAGTTATCAAATTGGTATCAGAGCCCGAGCCTACCCATGGAAGATAGAAACAATGGATTTCAAAAATAACTCCTTATAATTGTAGATCCCACGGTTCAGTGGCAAAAATTATGATTACTGAATCATTCAAATAAAAATTCTATTCAGGTCTCAAGAGCTATGGGACTTGGTCGAGACTGGTTATTTAGAACTAGAAGATGCAGTAGCATTGGTCACTCTCCCCCAAGTGACTTCAGACGTGTTAAAGGATAATCGAAAGAAATACCAGAAAGAATTATTTTATATAATGTAAGCATTTGAAGAGACCATTTTCCCAAGGATTATAGTAGCAACCAAAGCAAAGCAAGCTTGGGAAATACTTGTCAATTATTATTAGGTCACCAACAAAGTGAAGTTGGTGAAGCTGAAGATGTTGAGAAGGGAGTTTGAAAACTTACATATGAGTGAGTCAGAGTCCATGAGTGATTTATTCACCCAAACATTGAATGTCATCAATCATATGAGGTTAAATGGAGAGATTGTGGACAATTAGAAAATTGTGGAGAATATATTGTGGAGCCTACTAGCAAGGTTCAACTTTGTTTTGATAACGATTGAATAATTGAGGGATTTGACAACCCTCTCTATAGATGACCTCATGGGTTCTATGCAAACACATGAGTAGAGGCTGAGTTGATCATCTCAGTACTCTTTGGAGCAATCATTCAAAATACAGGTCCCATTTCGAGATAATAGTAGGAGAGATGAATCCCACCAAGGTGCCTCATGTTATCAAGAAGGAAGAGGATAGAGAAATTGAGGCAAGTGTGGAAGAGGCCATAAGTGAGGAGGAAGGTCAATCTCTAGTGAAGGAGAGAATAGTTGAAACTTCCATCAAGAAGGAGGAAGAGGTAATGGAAGAAATCAACAAGAAGTATCTAATCAGAGATTTGATAAATCTAAGATCCAGTGTTACTACTGCAAGAAATTTGGTCATTATATTTTTGAGTGTAGAAAGAATATGGCTAAGGATAATAAAGAACAAGCCCATTACATAAATAAAAATAAAAATTTAGAGTGTAGAGATTCTTGTGGGAATATGTTGTTAACTTGCAATACTTATGAGGAGAGCTAGAAGAACACCTGGTATTTGGATAGTGGGTGCAACAACCACATGTATGGGAATAGAGAGATGTTCTCACAGTTGGATGAAATAGTCCAATCCAAAGTGAATATGGAGAACAACAGTGTGGTACCTGTCAAGGGAAAAGGAAATATCATTATCCACACCATGCAAAGTGAAAGAAAGTAAACACAAGATGTGTATTATTTTCTTGGGTTGAAACACAACTTGTTGAGCATTGAATATCTTGTGTAGAAGGGGTAAACTGTTCAATTTAAGAATGTATTCTATACCATATGAGACAAGGAAAATAGGCTCGTTGCAACTATGTCCATGAAAAAGAACAAAATGTTCCCTTTGCAAATTCAGAATGAATTTTTGATGTCACTGAGTATAGTGGTAAAGGATACTACTTGATTGTGGCATCTTAGATTCGATCACCTGAGTTTTAGTGACCTGAACCTGCTCACAAGAAGCAAATGGTGAAGGGTTTACCCCTCATAGAGCAATAAAATCAAGTTTGTGAAGGTTTCCTGGTCAAAAAGCAGCACAACGATGCATTCCTTACAGGACAGTCTTGGAGAGCTTCACAACCATTGGAGCTGCTGCACTCAGATATTTTGTGGTCCAATGCAAACCAGCACATTTTATGGAAATAAATATTTTTTGACTTTCATAGATGAATTTAGTCAGACATGGGTTTATCCTATAAAGAAAAATTCAAAAGCATTTGAAAAATTCAAAGAATTCAAGGCTCTGGTTGAGAAACATAGTGGCTATTTTGTAAAGACTCTCAGAACATATGGAGGAGGTGAGTACATTTCCAATGAATTTTATAATTTTTTTAAATAGAATGGAATTTGAAGGCAGCTCACTGCCAGATATACACCACAACAGAATGGTGTTGCTGAGAGGAATAACAGAACCATTATGGAAATGGCAAGAAGTATGCTATGGATGATGAGATAGCAACAATAGAGAAAAATCAAACTTGGAAGTTAATGGATCTCCTAGCAGGTAATAAGACCATTGGGGTCAAATGGGTGTATAAAACTAAGTTCAATTCCCAAGGTTAAGTAGATAGGCATAAGGCCAGATTGGTGGCAAAAAACTACAAGAAAAAGTTAGGGATTGACTATCATGAAGTTTATGCACATGTATCAAAACTTGACACAGTAAGAATGATCATAGCATTTGTAGCTCATAAAGGCTGGAATATTTACCCGATGGATGTCAAGTCTATATTCCTCAATGGAGTACTGGAAGAAGAGGTCTATATAGACCAACTACCTAGTTATGAACTTGAAAGGCAAGAAGACAAAGACCTAAAACTGAAGAAAGCTCTGTATGGGTTGAAGCAAGCACCCAGAGCTTGCTATAGCCGGATTGATGCTTACTTTAAGGAGAATGGGTTCATCAAATGCCCATATGAGCACACTCTATATATGAAGACAAATGCAAAGGGTGAAATGATAATTGTCTACTTGTATGTAGATGATTTGATTTATACTGGCAATAACAACAAGTTATTTTATCAGTTAAGAACAACCATGAATAAAGAGTTTGAGATGATGAACTTGGAGTTGATGAAGTATTTTCTTGGAATTAAAGTTGACCAGTCTACGGATGGTATTTTCATATCTCAAGATAAGTATGCAGTTGATGTATTGAAGAGGTTTAATATGGAGGACATAAAACCTACCATCACACATGTTGTCACTGGTCTAAAATTGAGCAAGAAATATTACAGCAGAAATATTGATCCAAATCTCTATAAAAGGTTAGTTGGAAGCCTAATTTATTTGATTGCAACCAGACCAGACTTATGTTTGTAGTGAGTTTAATCAGGTTTATGGAGTCACCCAAGGAAACTCATTGGAAAGTGGGTAAAAGGATTATGCATTATGTCAATGGGACAAGGAACCATGGAATTTTTTATGTAATGCAAGACCAGCTTGAGCTTGTTGGCTACATAGATAGTGATTGTACTGGGAGTATAGATGATAGCAAGAGCACTTTTTATTATGCATTTCATCTTGGTTCTAGTGTAATTTCATGATCATCTAAGAAGCAACCAATTGTTGCTTTATCTACTACTGAAGTAGAGTATGTTTCTGCCACATCAGCTACATGCTAGGCAGTATGGCTGCAAAGAATATTGGGTGAGATCAATCATCACCTAGAAGCAATGATAATTTTTTGTGATAACAATTCTACCATAGCACTATCAAAGGATCCAATGTTTCATGGCCGAAGCAAGTACATAGATATCCACTACCACTTCATCAAGGAGCTGGTACAATTTAATGAAATTATGTTATTGTTTTGTAGGTCCAAAGATCAAGTTGTAGATATCTTCACAAAACCTTTGAAGGAGGAGGACTTTAATAGATTAAGGGAGCAGCTACGTATTAAAGCCTTTGTGAAATCTTGTTTAAAGGAGGATGTTAAAAATTAAAATTTATTTCACATCTGATAGATCTCTGACAAATCTTATTGTTCAATTTCGTTCGCCCACTTTAGGCACAGTTATTACTGACAGTTGAAATTGTTAGTTTGTTTGACAATTGGATGTAAACCCTAGTTTTAAAATTTAATGCATGTAAGAAGGTTGGTAAGTCTTTTCCTCCTTACTCGACTATATAAGTCGATGAGATCTCGAGTGTTAAGTGAGTTGGAGAATACCAGAGGCAAGAGAGTAGAAGAAGAACATAGCGGCGTAAGGAAGAAGGAGTAAATCAGAGAAATGCAATAGGAGTGTAGTGTTATCCTGCAATCTATCGCAGTTGCAGATGAGTGTGGATGTATTTACAATCCAGTGTATGTCAATGTATTTATGGTTTTAAGCAATAAATAAATACTTGCATAAATTTTTCCTTGTGCATATTGTTGGATATCTTAGCAAAGTTAATCTTAATATTTCCTCCAATATGCTTGAAAACCTTTGTAAAATGTTGCGGTAGAAGGTCATGCTTCATTCCGCATTAAATCCTTTGTTATGCCTTACAGATTAGAATAAGCTTGCATTTCGCTCCACTTCTTTGCATTTTCTAGCGGAATAGAACTTAGGTCATTTATATTGTAAAGTTGCACTTTTAAAGATATTTTGTGTAGTCTATAACTTTAACCTTGCTCCAAAAACTCCACTTCCACACAAGCCTTAGTTTCATTCCGCTCATTATTTGCATTGAAAGGTGTGTCATCAATTAAAACAAGTGGATTTGCAATCTGTTGTCCTTTTGCTGCAAACTCCAATGGATTAGTTTTTTGCTTTATTCCACTCCTCTCCCATGCAATTTTATTTCACTCCCATCTCTTGTAAATTTGAGCTGATTACCTTTTCGCATATATTTTTCGGGATAGATGATGTCAGCCATATTATTTTGCAGTTCGCTATTTCCTTTTGGATTCTCATTCCGCTTTCACTGGTGAGCGTTTCCATTCTGCTCCCGCTTACAAAGAAAACGCTCTAGATTTGAGAGAGGATTACTTCTACGATAATTTTTTCTTTGTTTCAGCAGAACCCAGTCCACACCTTCTACTTTGTATTAAGTAGCGGTTTGGAAAATATAATTTCCGTTGTCCCGATTCTGCTTCTGCTGTCACTCCTGTGTTAAAGTTATCAGGCCAGTGTTCAATGTACAGTAAACCAGATGCAGACATAGTGCTCTTCTCAGGACCATTTTCAATCCCGTTCTCACCATCGGCCTTCATCATATGCAAGAAGTGCTCTCGCAGACAAGCACTGGTCCCAACCCTCAATAGTCAGGAAGCATCCTAATAATGACATTGCTTGTTTGTCCCGCCATGATGGGGGTGGGATGATGTTCAACCAGTTTCTCTTGGCTAGTTGTTGGTTGGAGTGATGCGGGTACTGAAGGCAAATACATTGGTCTTACTGTGTTAAAGTTTTATTTATTGCTTAAAACCATAAATACATCGACATACACTGGATTGTAAATACATCCACAATCAAGTTGTAGATATCTTCCCTAGTATTAATTTTAAACCCATGTAAGAAGGTTGGTAAGTCTTTCCCTCCTTACCCGACTATATAAGTCGATCTCGAGTGTTAAGTGAGTTGGAGAATACCAGAGGCAAGAGAGTAGAAGAAGAACGTAGCGGCGTAAGGAAGAAGGAGGAGTAAATCAGAGAAACGCAATAGGAGTGCAGTGTTATCCTGCAATCTATCACAGTTGCAGATGATTGTGGATGTATTTCCAATCTAGTGTATGTCCATATAAACTTTAACACAGTAGGACCAGTACGAATCTTCCTGTCATGTTCATGTAATTGCGATGGATTCCAACAAATTCAGTTTGAAGACCAGTCAAGATTGAGACCAGCTCACGTGCAGTCATTGCACCCAATTTGAAGCAATATCTGCTTCACGCAAGTCTATAGAATACCTGGCGGACAGCTCCTAGCTTGCATTTCTTTACAATTCCCGACGCACCCTCTTTTAAATCGACGTTCATGACAACAAAAATAAAAAAAAAGTACAGGAGACATGCACAATGATCTCATAGACTTAGGAACCGAGTTTGATACGTTCCTTTAGAATAATGCATAAATTAGATAACTGATTATTAATTTTTCAACACGGAACGTTTAGAAAGAAGACAAACTGTATTTATAAACATCTAGGTGGATCAGGTGTAGTTGTTGCTTCACACCTCTGCAAGGCTGAACTTATGCGGTGCATTTGTATTTTTTTTCCTCATGCTGGCGGTTTCTTCTTCTCATATGTTTAGGATTCAACTCTTTGTCTTTCTTGAGTCATTCTGTTGGTTTATTTTATCTTTATCATTGCATCTGGGTTCTAATTGCAATGCAGGTTCCTTTCAAAAGTTTAATAAATGTTAAAACAACCAAAATTATTTTTGGCACATTCAAATGAAAATTATAGCCCTAGCATCGATAACTTTCGTACTATGGTGTGAAAATAAACAGACACACAGGAAAATCAAACACGCAACCAAATATTACTGCAATCCAAAATGCTCAGAAAAATATATGCTTTGTATTATACTTTTCTATTGCTGCAGCAGTGTTATAATTGTTCTTCTTGCCTCTCCTTTTTCGTATTTGGCTCCCTTCTTCTTTTCTCTAAAACTGTGGTTCATCTACTAGCCCATATTAAATTTCAGATCAGGTCTTAATTATTTTTTTGAGCAGCTGGAGATGACAAACGTTAATATGTGTACTAGACGAGCTAATACTTCTGTATGTTAGATAACGCTTCCAGGTACCAAAAAGACGATAAGGTCAGAAGCAGAAATATGGGTTAATTACTTTAATATGCTCAAGATTTTCTTTGGAGAGTGTGGAAGGAATGGAAGTCGATGACATTTAAAATTAAGGAAGGAGATCTTTTGCACTTAAGCCAGAAAATCTTGTTGAAAGTTAACGAGAATATGTCCAGTGTATTAAAGGATTCACTCCCTTTTATTCCAAGGGAACATCTTGATTTTGGGTTTGAGCGTTCTTTCGGTTTCTGTCCAGATTTAATACCACCTTCGGCTTCGCTTATGTATGTTGGTCCCTGCCCCCTCCAAGGTGGTTCAAACTTAATTTTGACGGGGCGTCGAAAGGAAATCCGGGTCACGCGGGCGCTGGGGGCATTATTCGGGATCAGTCTGGCACTCCCATATTGGCCTTTGCAGAAGACATAGATGTTCAATCATCTCACTTTGCCGAATATTGGGTTGCATTTACGGGGATTCAGATGCTTAAATATCTTGGTATTCATAGGGCCATTATTGAAGGAGACTCGTTAAATATTATTAATATGCTCAAGGGTGATTGCAATTCGGGATGGCGAATCTCCAATTTAATTGCAGAATTGAGAGCGTATTTAATATCTTTGGAAGAGCGGATCATCAGGAACGAGTTCACAAAAGCGAATGCGGTGGCTGATTGCCTTCCAAATTTGGGTGTTTTGAGTCAAGGCTTAATGATATGATGCACTGAATTTCCTCTAGATATTATCTGCCTTATTATTGATGAGAATTTTTTATGATCTTTGGTGTACATTTGGGCTTCTAACGCAGCTCATTTTGCTTAGCGGTTGTTGGAAATTACTCTTCTCTAGGGTGACAACGGAGGGCCTTTACTTTGCTCAGTTACCTTGTACTTGTGAGCCCTCTTGGATATATGTTTGCTCTTTGAGAAGACAAGTGACCGCTTTCCCTCCCTCTATTTTTGAATTTCAAATTTTGAATCCCTTCCCAATGTCTTCTCAGGCCCTCGGGAGTTGGACCACCCTAGGTTATGTGCAGTCTCCAAAACATTCTAGGTGGGCACTCGTGTCTATGGTTCTAGGTCGTAGTATCTATTAGAGCCTTGGGATGGTTTCCACGTTGTGCAGGCCAAATTATGACTTTTCTTGTCTCGATGTGGTTGTTGTCCTTCTCGATACTCTCCTCCTTGCTTTGAGTTGGCACTTGTGTGGCCGTTTGATGATCAAGAGGTCTTTGCGGAGCCTTATAAGTGGTGGGGCCTTACTGTTCTGGTGGACACCTGGTTTGTTTATAAAGTTAGTTAAGACTTACCCTTCTTGGGGCTGGGGGCTCTTCCCCTTGTCCTCTGTGCTCCCACATGATTATACTATCTGCTCTCTCTTGATGGTTACGTCACTTCTCCCCGTTATGGGTTTAGTATTGCACCCGTTGCATGGTTTTTTGCTTCCTTGTTCGAGGATGGTTGATTTCTTTGGATGGCTAGTCCTGGGACCTTTTTTTTCCTCAGGCCTCTCAAGCCCTTCTTTGGTGCTAGTTTGTTGACTTTGCGGGTGAGGCTTTTTTTTAACTTTGTTATGGTCTAGGTTGCCCTTTTCTAGAGTTCTCTTGTCGTTGGGAGTTTTGTTGTTCAAGTTTTCTCCCTCCTATCTATATCTAAGTTTTACAAATTTATTATTAGTATGGGTAAATCAAAGATCTACTTGACTAAGCTTAAATTGAGTAAACCTCGTCTTGAGCCTGCGTCTATGTCCTTTGATGAAGAGGTCAAATCTATCCTATCATATGGGGGTATTTTGGAATGCATTCAAAAGTTTCATGGTCATATCCCAATGCTTACTAACTGGATGGTTTATTATTGGAATGATGGTTGGGTCAGTATGGGCTCCTGGTAATTTCAAGTCTCGACGGAAATCATCAGCAGAACTACCGGCTTGGTGTTGGATGGTGCCTACCACAACTGTGATAGACATTCTCTACTATAGGAGATTAGTTTATTTTTAGACAAGGAGGAATTCTTGTCGTGGATCCAGAATGGTTTCAGTGCTGCGGTGCTGCATTCTCCTTGGGATAGGGTTGCTAGGGTTATCATGGACTATTTTACCCTTGATCCTTCCTATGAAATCATTAGGAGCTTTCATGCTATATTTTTAAATCATTTGAGACATAAAGCGTGCATGGATATTCCTTTGTTTATTTTTCATTCTATGAAGAAGTTCCTTCTGAGTGTTCAAGGTAGTCATGGTCAAGCCCTTATTCATCAAGGCCTTGCTTTGCTGGTGTTTGAGCAGGCCACCTTTGAACATGGTTTTAATGTAGATGATTTTCTCAAGCCTTTTGCAGATATTCCTTGTCCCAGAGCTGGTGGTACTAAGAAAGTGGTGGATTATCCTAGCTCTCTTGGTGGTGGTTCCAATTCGTCCTCTAGGATGGATTTTGATGGCAGTGAAGACATCTATTCCTTTTCCTTTGGGAAGGGTTTTGAGAAAATTTCTAGGAAGATTCAAGTCTCTTCCAAAGGTATTTGGGGGAAGGCCACAACTGTGGAAGCTCTTGCTCCTTTGGTGGGTCCCACTATGAAATTTGATTTACCTCCTAAAGTGATTTTTGATGATCCTATGAATTTGGATATGGAGGCTTCTCCTCCTACTACTGATTGTGGTCATCGTAAATCTAAGTGCTTGCACTACAAAGAGGGTGTGTCTCTTAATTCCCCCTTCCCCTACCATCTCAAATTTTGACGTTCTTCCTCGAGTGAGCATTCAGAAGAAATCTGTAGAGGAGGTCTATGCTCTAGAGTCCTATGGGGAGATCAAAAATTCTGTTTTCTGAGATTTAAAGCTAATGGATGTTAATCAGAGAAATATTTGGTGTTCATTGAAATCGGTGTTGGATATATCTAAGAATATTTTGTGTTTAGCTACTACTATTGCTCAGGGTATGGAGAAGCTTGTGTAGAACTATCTCAGTTCCCTCCTTCTTCAATGCCTTGTGCATTTTTTGTTAGCAATTTTTTCTATCTGTCTCATTTTGGTTTGGTGAGGTTTTGTTCTATTTTTTACTCTTGTGGCCTTTTTTGTAGTGGTTGTGGGACCCCGATAAAACCCTCTCCATTTTAATATTACCAAAAAAATATGGGTTAATTACTACTCCCTCCATGAAACCAAATTTCTCAAAAATGTGACATACAAAAAATTTCTCATTCTTTCAAAGTCCTCTTTATTCAAAGCTTTTGTAAATAAGTTTGCTATTCTTTCCTTTGGCTTGCAAAATTTTAATTTTATTTCATCATTTGTGACCAAATATTTGATGAAGTGAAATCTGATATCAATGTGTTTGCTTCTTCCATTAAATATTGGATATTTGGACAATGCTATAGTTGAATTGTTAAAAAAATATATTTGAGTTGCAAATTCTTGTACTTTGTTCAACTCACTTAGAATTCTTATAGCCCATACTATCTGACATGTGGCTAAGATAGTAGCAACATACTTTGTTTCAGTAGTTGAAAGTGCAACAATGAGTTGTTTTTTAGAAGACCACAAGACTGCACCAGATCCAAAATCAAATATATATAGAAGTTATTTTACTATCATCGATGTTTCTAGCACAATCGATATCTATATACCCAAAAAGATCAAGTTTACTTGATGTTGCATAGAGGATACCATAATCTTTAGTTCCATTCACATACCTAAGAATTCCCTTTCCTACTTGCAAGTAAGCATTTTTTGGTGTTTGCAATAATTTTGAAATCAAACTAATTGCATACATTATGCATGATCTAGTGGTTGTCAAATACATGAGACTTCCAACAAATCTCTTGTAAAATGTTGAACCTATATTGCTAGTGTAGTCATATTTACTTAAATATTGACCTATTGTTGTAGAACACAAGCTTATACCGAGAGGGAGGGTGAATAGTATAAGGTCGCTTTTTCATTTTTCTTTCAAATCAACTTTTAATCCAATATTATGTAGTGTACAAAAAGCAGTATCAATGGCAGTAATTAAAGAAATGCACAAAATACCATTCACTAAATAGACATAGCAATTTACATGGTTCACCCAAAGCGGGCTACTCCACGGATAAAACTTTTCTCTAAAATTTATATCACAGTTCTTTGGGAAACCTTCCCAATTACAAAGTTTATGAGCCTCTGCTCAAAGGAGATACCTTCCCCTAACTCTGCTCTAGCTGGTGATCCTGTAGAAGACCTCTGCCTCTTCTGCCCTTAGAAAGTGGAACTCTATCCATAGAAGACACCTATCTTCCCTGCTCTGGCTGGAGACCTCTGTCTTCACTTTATCACCTCAAAGCTGGTCCTCGAATCTGCACCAAAACATAGTCCTTCGGTCTGGCACAAATGTCATTTTCCTCTTTCTCTGGTCTGCACCAAACACAGTCCTTCGGTCTGGCACAAGTCTGTCCTCTTCCTCTTTCTTTTCTGTTACAGTCGCACTTGGTCAAAACCAACTTTTGCACTGGTCGTGCAAACACAAAAGCACTTGATCAAATATCAACTTGTGCACCTCTGTGCAAACACAGTAGCATAGTCTTCGCACACTCTACTTCTTGATGATCGAATTTCTCCCCAGTACTCTATCTATGAATATCGCACTTCGAACGCACACTTCGATCGATTCGACTCGACTCGCTCTCTTGCGCATAATAGACTTTACTTGTACAAATTCGACACACACATTCGATACATACAATCTCAAAACAACCCTCCTTTTATAGCATAAATTATAAGATCAAAACACTCAATCTTAGTCGGCTGTAACCCTAGAATCCATCAGTTGTACAACCCTAATATTTGTTGGCTCAGATTTAACTCTGTTAGCTTCAACTGCCTCTGTGCTTTAGAGCTTCTATCGTGAAACCATAACATGTCATGATATCATGACACTTTTCTAGTCGTACACCTTATTTTTCCTATTGTCGCGATATCGTGACACTTTTGCTTCTTTTGGCTTCCTATTAGTTTTTGTCACGATATCATGACACTTTTTTCTTCTACTGACATCATCTACACTCCTGTTGTGAAATCGTGACCCTTCTGTCTACATGGCCTTCTTCTCTGCTTCTGTCATGAAATCATGACACTTTTGCCTCTGCTGACGTCATCTTCACTTTTGTACTGAAATCGCAACCTTTGGTGCATTTTCTTCATCACTTTCAAGTGTGTTGGATAATACCTCTACTTCAATTTCAGGTTCCTCTTCAGTAGAATTCCCTTCCTCTGTGGCATCTAGAATATATAATTTTCATGAGGCACATTTATGATTTCTGTCAAATTTCTCATCGCAATGGTAGCAAAGACCCTTAGCTTGTCTTTCCTTCATTTCCTCGAAACTCAGACGCTTAATTGGTAGAGCGAGGTTAATTTTGGGGGCTGTGTAAGAGTTTTGGGTTCGTCCATTTTGCATTGGTTTGGGGTTGGTATAAGTGTTTGATGGTTTCTCCCAAGCTGGTTTTGTGAATCGATTTCGTGCCTTGATTTTGTCCTCCACTAATTTTGCCAAGCCGATGGTCTCTAACATGTTTGTAGGGTTATACATTTGCACCTCTATTCGAATTTCTTCTTTTAATCCACTGACAAAACATTCTTGAAAGAATGCAACATCTAATCCGGATGTTGGATGAGCTAGCCTTTCAAATTCTGCTTGGTATTCGCTTACAGAAGTGGTTTGCCATAATTTAGTGAGGGCCCCTGTAAAGCTTTGAAACTTGCTAGGGCCAAATCACACTAATAGATTCTATGTAAAGGTTGACCACGTCGGAGTGTCGTTAGTTTTATTGAACCATTGGTACCATTGGATGGCATCGTTTTCCAAGTGGAAGGAGGCGATATGCACTTTTTGCATTTCTAGAATTTGATTTAGTGAGAAATATTGCTCTGCTCGGTAGATCTAGTTTGTAGGGTCTCCTCCAAATTTTGGGAAGTCTAATTTGGTCATTCATGGTAGAATGGAAGTTTGTGGACCTCCTAACATTGCTAGGTTTGATGACCCATGGTTGGGTGAATTTGCATATGTTGTTGCCTGATTTTGACTGATGGCATTAAGTTTAACATCCATTGCAAATATTTTCTTGAAGAGTTCTCTTGTGTTACGGGTATTCTCCTCTCTTTCTTGTTGAACTTCTTTAGCGAGCCTTTCATGTTTCTCATGAATGGAATCCAGTGATCATCATCCTTCAACCATTGCGGTTGGTGTAGGTAACGATCAATATGACTTGGTACAGGTGAGCAAAAAATAAAAAAATAATTTTAATAATTTTTTTTTTCCTTTGCGTTTCGGACGTCGAAAACCTTGATGCTGCGTTGAAGATTTTAGCTTTTTCAAAATAGCCACCGGTCACCACGCGAAAAGTCGAGCAATTTGGATGTAGGACAACTTAATTCGTACCTTAGGAGAAGGTTTAATTTTTTGTGAGGATTTTGACATGGATCCGTGAAGCGTGAATGTTGTTTGTGTCCTCGCGAATGTGGACTGGCTGAAATGTTTGGTGGAAAAAAAAATTTAATAGTGAATTTGCTCCTTGATCTAGCTCTGATCCAGATGGTATGAGACTAAATGGTGCGGGAAGCAGGATCATTTTTATATTGAATTGTTTTTTGATTGTAAGGTAGAAAACCCACAATAGACTTAATTCATATATTTGTTCGATGATGCCTTATTATCATATTTGGATTGCATTTAAATACCTAGTCTAATAGTTGTAAGAGTGAAGGGTTGTGACCATAGAATATAATTAATAAATAATATAAGTATTAGGACATGTTAGGAGGGTCCTAACACCTTTCATCATTTCCATGATTGAAGCACAAATTCCACTAAATTTCCTAGTGAACTTTTTGTAAAAACTTGCCAATCCATGAAAAAATTTGGCTTGAAATATGTTCCTTGGTTATAGCCACTTTACAATAGCCTTCAACTTTTTTGGACCCATACATAAGCCATATTTTGATATAACAAAACACAATTATACCAACTCTTTCTTCACAAAACTACATTTCTTCAAGTTAATCAATAATTTCTTCTCTTTCAGTATTTGTAAAACTAATATTAGATGCATTAGGTGTTATTCCTTCATATTTCTAAACAACAAAATTTCATCCAAGTAAACCACCACAAAAATACCAATAGAAGGATTCAAGAGCTCATTCATCAACCTCATGAAAGTACTAGGCATGTTTATCAACCTAAATGGTATAACTAGCCATACATACAATTCCTCTTTGGTATTAAATATAGTCTTCCACTCACCTTTTTATCTAATTCAAATTTTATGATAGCCATTCTATAAATAAATCTTTGTTAAGTGTTTTGCTCCATTCAAAAAAACCATAAGATAATCCATGTGAAATGGAAACATATACTTTATCATGATCTTATTTATTACTCAAGATTTTGTACGCATACATTAGCCTCCTTATTTCTTAGGTGTTATTATAGTTGGTACTACACATGGGCTCAAAATTCTCTAATCAGCCTCTTGTCCAATAAACTCTTGTTGTTATCTCTTCAATTCTTCATTTTTTGTAGTTGTCATCCTATACATTGCATTGTTTGGTAAACTTGAGCCATGTATTAAGTATATTTGGTGACTAATATTAATCATAGGTGGTAACCCATTGGGTAATTCTTCTAAAATAATATCAATATATTCTTCAAATAAATCCTTTAATTTTGGTGGAATTTCAACCATCCTATTCATTGTCACATATTCCATGGGTTTAGAATTGAAAGTAAAACATGTTTTCCCATTATTCATCTCCTTAAATAATTGTTTTTCAAATATCAAGCAGACCTTCGAATTACTACATACCTCCTTTCCTTTGTCCTTCAATGGAATTCATATGTACCTCTTTTCATATTTCTCAGTAGTTAGGTGTTCAATTTCCATCATGCATGGCCTTTGTATCAAAATTCCATGGTCTTCCCAATAAGGCATGATATGCATCCATTAGAATGATACCCCATATAAATGCATCCTTATAAAAACCAATTTGAAATTTTACCATGCATTGTTTGGTTACAACAATTTGGTTCCCATTTTCTAACCACAACAATTTGTATAAATTTGGATGCTCCATCCTCTTCAATCCAAGTTTCTCTACCATATTTATTGCCACTAGGTTGTTGGTGCTTCCACTATCCACAATCACCTTACAATACTTACCTCTAAATTTCCAAATCAACTTGAATATATTCCTCCTTTACTTAGGTTCCTACACCTCCTTTGTTGGTTTCAACAATACCATATTCATCATTTGTTGTTCTGCTTCCTCCATGTTCTCTAGTGAGGCTATGTTTTCTTCATCTACTTGTATGATATGGTTACATGCTTCTTTTTCATATATTTTGGTTTATTGTGTTTGAGGTTATTCATATGCTTGATGACCAATTTCTTGCACATCTATAACAATGTTTTTGGTAATCCTCTATCATAACCTCCTCTTCCTATCAATAAATCTATATTTTCTCTACTATTCTTAAAAGTACTAGCTTCTCCCTTCTTCCTTTGTTGTCCTCTTTTGTTGTGGTATTCTCCTCTTCCACTACTATTTTTTCCTCTTCCATGAGAGGATCATCCTCTTCCTCTTGCATTATTTTTTTGCCTATCAAAAAAATTTCATCTACCTTCAATGCATATTGATATTTCCCTTCAACAATTCTAATTCGAATAATACAAGTCTCATCTTGTATGGACAATCTTAATCTATTTATGTATATTTCCACATTATACTCATCATCTTCAATATCACTAGCACTTATGGTCAATTTATAAAATTCTTTAATATATATTTTTTAGTCCCAACTCTTTTTGCTTCAAGTTTTGGAGTCTTCTAAACAATCCAATTTAATAATTTATTGGTAAAAAATTATAACTCAACTTCAACAAAAAAATTTCATAACTTCATATTTTATCCTTCCTATTTCACTATCTCTCAATTTGGATGTGATCCCATCAAATCGAGGCATGTTCCTTCAACCTTACACATGTAAATTTGATCCATTTTGGGTCCTCCATCAATTGATAGTCAAAGGATCTCTCCATGTATGCTATCCAGTCAATTAATTCTTTTGGATTTAAGCTTCCATTAATATTGGGATGATCCATATTTGACTTATATCCCATATTTGAGATTGCCTTAATCAACCAATTTTTATGTCCTTCTCCTTTCTCTTCATATTGAGTTTTCAAGTCACAAGTTTCCTCCTCTTCACTATCTCTATTCTCCTCAAGATTAATGTATCTCTTTTGCACAATATCAATTGCATCTTCCTTAGATGAGATAATGGTATCAAAACACTCAATCTCCTTCTTTATCTCATATTTGTTTAAATGTGTATGATACGTAACTTTGCACATATATCAAATGATGCAGATGAGATAAGGGTATCCTCATATAACCTTCTCAAGAACCACAAGTTTCCTTTTTCTCCACAACCTCAATATGCATGGTAATCACACATGCAATCAACAAGGTTTAGCATAAATTTAATGTATTTTATGATTTTTAGTATGACATCATTTAATTGTATGAAACTTCCACTTGAAGCCACTTCTACTGATATGAAACTTCCCCTCGTATGACAATTTCACTTGTATGGTCACCTTTATTATATGATAATGTTCAATTGTATGGTGGTTAGATTGTATGGAAGCTCTCACAATATTTGTACAAAGTCTATATTATTTTCTCTAAATGGCATTACTTTTATTTCATTGAATGATGAATCCTATTGAACATGGTTCCTTTGTTTATGTTAAATGGTAATGAACTTGGACATTTCTATTTGAATGATGGTATTCATTGGCTAGGGAATTAGACTATAGTGATACTTCTATTTTATGAGGTTTTCTTTAGGTGACAATACTATTCCCCTTTTGCAATTCCTACACAAACACTAAATCTTCCAACACACTATTGTAATAATATGAACAATCATCATTCACACAAACACAAGGAAATTTGGAATAGTGTGTATTCTTTTATTGAAATCCAATTATAGTACAATGGATAAATGTTTCATTGGATAAATTAATATTCTAGCTCTTCTTGTTTCGAATTGGTCACCTCCCAACTCCCTCTTCTCAAAGTTTTTCTTCTATTTCTATGTCCTATTGTTTATACCTTGTAATACATATCAAAAGTTCACTCATACCCTCTTGTATTCTCCTTGTCATGCTATCTATATTTATGTCCAATGTCCTTTTCCTTTTTTGTTTCTCACACTATCTTGTTTTCTATACTTGTTTGTCCCACATGTCTATTCTATTTTTTATTTTATTTATTTTTCCTAGACACACAAATTTAATTATTGTTTCTACTTCCTAGGTCATAAGAGAAAATGTTTCATGAGTAAAAATCATGGAAATTTTTGAAGTCCATACCCAAAATTCCATACTTAGTAATATTGAAAGCATTCATTGATGTATTCACTTCAACTATTTGGTTCTTCCACTTGACTAGATATTCATAATACACCTTGTCTCTTGTCCTCTTGGTTACTCTAGAATCTATCATTGCCTCAATTTCATCCCTTTCCTTTTTTGGAATATGGTTACTCTAGATGTTGAACTGGAGCATGGTGCTTTCCTCTAGAAATAGGCCATTGAATATGAAAACAAACCTCCTTTCTGCATTCACTGCCGAACCCAAGGCCATCTTCATGCTTAGTGTCCTTCTTTAAAAAAATAGACAAGTTCTACCAAAGATATTTTTGATCATCTCTCTCAAGGCAGAGACAAGGAGTTGCAGCCCTCTTTCAAGAAGGACAAAAGGTGCTTTCTTCCTTCTAAAAAGGTTATTTATAGGCCCATCAAAGATTCAAGGCAGATATATGCTCAAGGTAATGCCTCCCTTCTCATCTCACCAAGCGACAAAGGGAAAAATATGGCTTCCCCTGCAGATGATCTTAATGAGGTTAGTCTCTTTTCTAATCAATTTCAAATTTTGGGTGATTTGATTTTCAAGGATGACCATGTGGTGGATGTTGCTGAAACTCTTAATCCTATTATTAATTCTCCTCCACCTCCTTCCTCTAAACCCTTAAAATATTGGATTGAGTTTGTTCTTTTAACTGCTAACTCTTCTCTCCCTAATGCTTTCAACCTCTGGTTGATGATGTTTCCATTTCTGCTTCCCTCCTTCAACCCTCCAGCCCTATTGTGCAGAATTTTAGCCCCAAAGTCACCAGAAGCCATAAGAAATCTCCTATTGATTGTGGCTTTGAGAAAAAAAGAGGAAGGCCTTCTATTTCTGATCAATGGAAGCAAGGAACAAATGATGATATTGCCAATGGTGTACAAAAAACTCTCTTTTCTACTGGTATTTTATCCAAGGAAGAATCAAAGTGTCCCAAACCTCCCCCACCAGCCGTAAAGGGAGGCAAAAAAGCATCCAAATATTCTAAATGAATATCCTCTCATGGAATGTGAGAGGCCTTAATGGTTTAGCCAAGCAGATAATAGCTAAATAATTGAGGAAAGAAATCAGTCCTACTATTTTTGTGATCCAAGAAACCAAGATTAGAGAATCTCTTGATAAAAATATAAGCAACCACATTTGGAAAAACTATGAATTTTTTGCTTGTAAAGCCAATGGGGCCTCTGGTGGCCTTCTATGCTTATGGAACCCAAATACTGTGGAAGGAAATCTCATTCATTCGTGTGATGAGATGATGAGCATCCTTTTCTTTGACAAAGACAATAACTCTCCTTGGGTTCTCACCAACATTTATGCTCCCAATTCTATTACTGGTAGGAGCCATTTATGGGATAACTTGGCTACTATACGGAGCACTTTCCCAACTCTTCCTTGGATTCTTGTAGGATATTTCAACACTCCTTTGTTTCCCTCTGATAAGAAAGGTGGAGTTGGTTCCTTTTCCAAAAGTATGGAGGATTTTTAGGGATTCATCAGTGACCACAATTTAATGGATGTTAATTTGAAAGGAAATCAATTTACTTGGTCAAATAGAAGATGTGGATCTCACTTAATTCAAGTTAAACTTGATAGAGTTCTTTTCTCTTAGGAAGCTATTGACATTTGGGGGGATGCAAATCTCCAATCTCTCCTCAAAGTTGGATCTGATCATAGTCCTATCCTTCTAGATACAAACAATCCAAAAATCTACAAAACTCCTTTCAAATTTGAAGCTATGTGGATGCTCCATCCTGATTTCAGGGAAATAATTAATCAATGGTGGCAAATTGATATTCAAGGATCTCCTTCATTTGTGTTGGCACAGAAACTCAAACAGACTAAAGAGAATCTAAAAATATGGAACAGAGATATATTTGGAAACCTTTTCCAGAATAAACAGGATATCATCAATAGGCTTGCCATTATTGAAAAGGAAATTCAAGATAAGGGAGATTATTCTGCTGAAATCAGAGATATTGAAAGGAACTTATTAGCCCAATATCATAACATTCTTCAATGTGAAGAAATTTTTTGGAGACAGAAATCTCATGATATATGGCTGAAAAAAGGAGATTCCAACACAAATTTTTTTCATGCTTCCACTATGAGACATCGTAGCAACAATAGAATCAAATAAATTCATAGTCAGGAAGGTAGAATCATCACTGATATTAAAGAAATCAGGGCTGAAGGAATAGCTCACTTTATGCAATTACTCCATGAGGAACACAGACCCAATTCCTTAGTTGCCCAAGATTTCTTCCTTCAATTCATTCCTCGCCTTATTACTGAAGACATAAACACCAAATTAAATTTAGTTCTTTCTGATGATGAAATCAAGGAGGCCCTATTTTCAATGAAGGCTGACAAAGCTCCTGGACCTGATGGTTTTCCTCCTAGATTCTTTCAAGCTTTCTGGGACGTTGTAGGCAATGATGTTTGCAAAGCCATTAGAGATATCCAAAAGACCAAAGTCATTCCTAGAGGCTTCAATTCCATGTTTATTGCACTCATTCCAAAAATTCCCAATGCTTCTAACTTCAGTGAGTTCCGTCCTATTAGTCTTTGTAATGTTATTTATAAAATTTTAACAAAGGCTATTACCATCCGAATGAGGAATGTCATGCCTCTCATCATTAATCAATGTCAGGGGAGCTCTGTCAAAGGAAGATCTATCTTGGATGGGGTTATTTCTGTTCATGAAGCCTTACATTCCATTTCCATCAATAAAAAGGTTGCCTTCCTTCTTAAGCTTGATATGAACAAAGCCTATGATAGATTGAAATGGGATTTCCTAGTTGCGATTCTCCACAGGTTTGGATTTCACCCTGAATGGATCTCTCTCATCAAAGGATGCATTTCCTTAGCTTGGTTCTCTATTCTTATCAATGGCTCACCAGCTGGTTACTTTCAAAGTAGTAGGGGATTAAGACAAGGTGATCCTTTGTCCCCCCTCCTTTTTATCATTGCAGTTGAAGCTCTTGGTAGGTCTATTTTGGTAGCTAAAGAGGCAGGATTAATTTTTGGACTGTAGGTCACCTCGCAATGTAATCCCATTACTCATCAACAATTTGTTGATGATACTCTGTTGTCTACCTTTGCTTCTGTCTATGAAGCCAAGATTATTAAATGAATTCTTCTTTTGTATGAAGAAGCAGCAGGTCAACGAATCAATTTTTAGAAAAGCAAATTGTATTTCCTTAATACTCCTCTGAGAAGACAGACTTTGATTGCCAACATTCTTCAATGTACTATAAGCAGTCTACCCTCCACATACCTAGGATTACCTCTTTTCATTGGAAGCACCAAAGATTGCCTCTGGGACAATGTCATTGAAAGACTCCAAAGAAAGTTGTCCACTTGGAGAGGGAATCTCCTATCCCAAGCAGGAAAAATTACTCTCACCATGGCCTGCCTTCAAAGTATTCCTATCTATTTTATGTCCTTATTCAGAGCTCCTGCTTCGGTTTATAAAAAAATGGAAAAAATACAAAAACATTTTCTTTGGACAGGATCTGAGAACAAACACAGGTTCCATTTGGTTGCTTGGGATAAAGTTTGCAAACCCAAAGATCAAGGAGGCTTAGGACTCAGGAGGATTTCTCTTCTCAATATTTCCCTTCTCGCTAAACAAGCTTGGAGACTCATTTCCAATGAAAAGGTCGAGTGGGTTAAGATTATCAGAAGAAAATATCTTCAAGCCTCTGAATTCTTGCATGGACAAATACCTTCTTATGGGTCATTTTTTTGGAGATCCATTTATGAAACTCGATCCTTGTTGCAAAAAGGAACTCGATGGCAAGTTGGTGATGGCAAGTCCATTTTTTTCTGGGAGGACAAATGGCTCGGGGATAATCCTCTCAATAAAATTCCTATGTTCCAAGGAGTCATCAACATAACTAAGCAATTATTTGGTCCTTTTGTGGCTAATTACATATTGTCTGCCAATGGGATCATGAGATGGAAAAGAATTAATATCCCTGAATTTGACTTTGAATCATCTTGCTTGAATGACCAATTGGCATCTATTAAAATCCCTGTTGGAAACATCAAGGATCAACCCATTTGGGAACCCACTGACTTCGGTGAATTCTCTGTCAAGTCTGCCTACTTGCTTTCACTCAACAATATTGAAAATCATATTCCTTTTAAGCTTGTTTGGACCAAGCACCTGATTCCCAAAATTGCTTCCTTTTCTTGGCTTTGTATCCAGGATCGGATCCTCACTATTGAAAACCTTTTAAAAAGGGGCATTATACTTCCTAACAGGTGCTATCTTTGCCATTCTGACTGGGAGTCCACTTCTCATATTTTCTTGTTCTGTCCCTATTCAAGATCAGTGATTAGCAAGTTATTCCAAAGATTTCAGTTGGTTTGGGCTTCTCCTCCTTCCATTGTTGACCTCTTTCATCAGTGGCCCAATCCTTTTAAAAATTTGGTGCTCAAAGGATTTTGGAAATTTTGTCTCCAACACTTCCTTTGGCACATCTGGCTTGAACGTAACAGAAGAATTTTTGATAAAAAAGCCCTGCATGCTGATTACATTGCAAATAGAATAATCCTTTTTGCCAAGGAAAATGTCCTTTCTGCTCCTTTTGATCTATTTCCTTGTCCTCCTCATGAGAAGGCCATCCTTAATGCTTGCAATATATTCCTTGACAATCTCAAGCCTGTTGATCCTTCCAATCCAAGGAGTAATGTCAAATGGATTCCCCCTCCTATTGGGTGGGCCAAACTTAACTTTGATGGAGCTACCAAAGGAAATCCTGGCATGGCTGGAGCTAGAGGACTTCTTCGAGATCATTTAGGTAATTCCATTTTTGCCTTTTCAGAACCTCTTGGCATAATGACCAATCATTCAGCTGAAGCCAGAGCGGTTTGGAGGGGCCTCCAATTCCTCAAAGATACTCCTGGAAACATCATTGTTGAAGGAGATTCTTTAAATATCATCAACTACTTAAAGACCTCTAAGCCTAGTAGTTGGAGGATCAGATCCATCATGGAAGAAAGTAAGCAAATCCTTCGCCAGCAACATAACTTCATTGTTCAACATGCTTACAGGGAAGCCAACATGGTTGCTGATAGGCTTGCTAATTTTGGAGCTAACGCCCAAGGTATGATGACGTGGACGGATACCTTATCTCCTGAGGTGGATGAAATTATTAAGCATGAACAAAATAATATTACCAATGTCGAGACTTAAATTCCTCCTCATGTGCAATCTTCACCTTTTTTCCTCCCTTGTGATGTTCATGGCTCACATTCCTATCCTTTTGCTTGATCCCAATTCTGACGCCATACCTCACATCGAAATTAGGATGTTCAAAACCTTGTGGTTTTTTATTAATATTCTCACCACCTTTACTTACGCCCATTTTCATTTCTCGGTTACCAAATTTTGTTCCTTCCCCGAAACTTCTTTCAGCTTGATTTGTAATCATTTGCTTCCCACTTGCATTGATATGCGTATTTTCTTTTTGTCGAGAATCATCTTAAACCTTCCTATTGTTTGGTCCTTCCCGAGACCCTGCGTTAAGATTATTCCCATCCTTTTTGTGTCTTGGGCTAGGGCTTCTTACTGGCTATGAATTTTGTGCACCTGGAATGGTCAGTTACCTCCTGCGTTATTTTTCCAACCTTTTTTCTGGTGCTATGTCCAATATCTTAAAATCTGCTTTGACCTTTGCCCTAGCCAATCCTCACCTATTACGGGGCTTTTTCCTTTTTTGACGTGGCCTTCTTGGTCTTCAAACGGAGGTCCCAGAGGTGATTGCCTTCTCCTTTTAACCGATTCATTGCATGCTCCGATCATTCACCAACCTTCTACGTCTTTGCATGTCCTGCTATTCCCTTTGCCAAGCTTTCCCCTATTTCATTCTTTGTTTGCCATCATGAAGGAAAGCAAACTAGTTTTCATCGAACCTGTTGTGTTTGAACTTAACCCTTTGGTCAGAGAGGTGTGGAAGGACAAAACCAAAAGTGCTTTGATCGAGTTCTTCAAGATTTTTACTGCCGATGAAGGTGTGATGAAGGCCTTTGTCGAGACTTGGAATAATGGTTTTGTTACAGTCCATGGTGTGGAGTTCCACATCACCTTCGAGCTGCTGGCAGAACTAACCGGGAAACCTTCGGAAGGGAAGGTCATAAGGCGTAACAAGCACAACTGGGATGCTGAACTGGTGTTTTTTGAGAAGAATTTAGAGGTTTACAAAAACCACAAAAAAGGTTTGTATCACAACCACCTTTCATCTCCCTGGCAAGAAATTTTAGTTCCCATCATGCAGTATCTAACATGTGACAACCCTGAGTCCCAACTATGTTGTTTCCACTTAGCATTCATAAATAATTTCGTGATGCTAAGACAATGAATATCCCTGCCACCATCTTCTGGTCCATTGACTATAATATCCTTACTCGGTCTAATAAATAAAATGGGTTACCTTGCCACCAAGGGCTTTTCAATGTCATTTACAGGTATCTCCTCCTTAAGTTCCCTGTAGGCAATATTCCAGCCTCTGACCCTGAGGAAGAGGATTCCTCCTCTTCGCCCAGCCCCAAAGTTTCAAAATCCAAAAGGAAGGCTAAAAATGATAAACCCCATTCTGCATCTATGTCCCATCTTAGGAAGAAGGTCAAAGTTCATACCACTCCTGTCAGAAGTTCCCAAAGGCTTAAACATAAAGAGTTGGCTGAAACCCCTCCTTCCTCTTTGGCAAAACCCTCAAAGCCTCATTCCATATTTCCTGACCTTGTCAAAAAGTACCTTCACAAGTTGGTCATCCACGCTACTTCCACAACCATTGATCACCTGGAAACAACCCATGCAGCTATCGACAAAGCAATTATGTGTCTCAAGGAACAGAGGCATTCTCTGAGCCTATTATTTTTCTGTGACAATTTCAATGATACATCAATGATTTCTGCTTCTGAAGTTCCATCTGAAGCAAAATGAGGGGCCAAGGATGATGATGTGGTTGAAATCACCAAGAATGCTAGCTTTGAAGCCCTGAAGGACATTCCAAAAGACACTTCAAAGGATGATGTCAAGGACACCACCATGGAGAAAGGTGTCAATTCTCCTTTGCAAATTGACGTTCCTCTCTGAGCTTGTTTGCGGTCTTCTATAGCTGAGGGCATCCTTTCTCCGGGTCTTTTCCTTTGATCTGAAGGACTACAGGTTTTTTGGTTGACTAGTTCCTGTTTTGCTCCTTTACGGTCCTCTGTCCTTGAGGAAGGCTCTTTCTGGGTTGTGCTTGCCTCTGTTTCTCAGTGTTGTTTTGTCAGTTGTTATCTTGAATCCTTCTGTTTCTTCTTGTTTCAATGTTGTACAAGGCATTAGGGCACCTTTCAAATGCCCTATTTTGAATAAAATTAACTTACCAAAAAAAAATAGATATGATATCCTTTATATTCTCTATAGGAATATCATAATATGGATACAAATGTAACATACTTAAAATTGATGAGATGTCTACTCCTTCTAGGAGATCAATTTTATAGTCATCAGTTGCAAGCTTCTTCAAAAACCTTACAAAGTCCAATATTATTACAAATGATCTTGTTATAAGTATATTTTAGGAATATTTCTTTTTGAAAATGTGCCAAAAATAAATGTCCAACATGGAATTCTTGTGTCCTTCACCTATGATCAACATGTTTGTATTTTATAGCTTTCTTCTCCAACTTAGCTTTTACCTCCTAATGTAAATCCTGTATGTAGTCAACAATGTTTTCCACAATTACACTTAGTGCATCCAAATTTTTTGTACTTATCAATTTATCCACCCATATTAGATAGATTCCATATATAATTTTGAGTGGACTCTTAGTTGTACTTCAATTTACTAAATTATTATATGCAAATTCTACTTGTGCCAATATAGTATCTCATAAAATTTGCTTCTTACCAACTAGACACTATAACAAATTCGAAAGACATTGTATTCACCACTTTGACTTGTCCATCCATTTGCAGGTGATTAGTTGAACTAAAGATTAATTTGGTACCCAAATTATTCTACAAGGTACGCCAAACATGACCTAGAAAATTCACATCTCATTCTAACACAATGATTTTTAGAAAACCATGCAATCTCACAACTTCTCAAAAGAATAAATCAACAATATGAGTAGCATAATTCATTTTATTACAAGGTATGAATTGTGTCATATTCTAAAATCTATCAACAACAACAAAAATTTAATCATTACCCTTTTTTGTGTGATGAAATCCAAGGATAAATTCCATACTTATGTCTTCCCAAGACCTTTTTGCTATCTATAATGGTTGATACAACCCAACGTTTTGGCACTTTTCTTTTGCATATTGACAAGATAAATAATACTACATGATTATACTTACATTTGTACTCATTATTGGCCTTTAATAATTCACATACATTTGTGCCATTATCTTATCTACTCCAAAATGTCCAACAAGTCTTCCATTATGTTTTTCTCTTATCAAATTCTCCCTCATTGATCGCAATGGTATGCATAATTGGTGTCCCTTAAATAATAATACTTCTTGGATAAAATATTCCATCCATGGTGTTCTATATCCTATAATAGGATTTTTGCAAGTTTTCTAAGCTTCCTTGAAGCCCAAATCATCAAAATAAAGTTGCTTCATAACATCAAAACCTGCAACTTTAGTCTATATTGTATTCATAAACACATGTATTCTACTCAAAGCATCGGTTACCTTATTAAAACTACCACTCTTATGCTTCATAAAAAATGAGAAAATTTGAAGATACTTCATACATTTCATATATATTTGATTTAACATACCTTTACTTTTAATGAATTGTAAAGCATGGTGATCTATGAACAATACAAATTCCTTCGATAATATATAATATCTCTACTTTTTTAGTGCTTGCATGATGGTGTAGTAATATTAATCATGAATATTTATTCTTAGCTTCATTCAAGTTATCACTAAAATATGCAATGGGTCTACCATCCTGACTCAAAAATCCTTCAATAACCATCCCATTGGCATCACAACCCACATGGAAAACCTCGTTAAAGTTTGGCAATGTCAAAAAATATTTCTCTATGATATTTTCTTTCAAAATTTGAAAACTCATTTCTATTGTGCTTGTCCATTTAATATTAGGTCTACCCGCTTTCATAATTTCTATGATTGAAGTACAAATTCCACTAAAATTCCTAATGAATGTTTTGTAAAATATTGCCAAACCATGAAAATTTTTACCTTCAAGCATAATCCTTGGAAATGGCCACTCCATAGTAGCCTTCACCTTTGATGGATCCATACATAGACCATCCTTAGATATAAAAAAACTCCACGTATACCAACTATTTCTTCATAAAACTACATTTCTTCAAATTAATCAACAATTTCTTCTCTTTTAATATTTGTAAAACTAACCTTAGATGCATTAGATATTTTTCCTTCATCTTGTCAAACACCAGATTTTCATTCAAGTAAAAAACCACAAACTTAAAAAGAAAAAGCTTCAAGACCTCATTCATCAACCTCATGAAAGTACTAGGTGTGTTTATCCACCCAAATGAATAACTAAAGTCTTCTACTCATATCCTTCTCTAATTCAAATATAATGATAACCACTCTTGAAATAAATATTTGTGGAGTATTCTGCTCCACACAAGCAATCCATTAGATCATCTATGTGAGGTAATGTAAACCTGTCCTTATTGTGATCTTATTTATTACTTGAGAGTCCATTCATACTCATCACTCTCCTCCTTTATAAGGTGCTAGTACAATTGGTACTACACATGGGGTCATACTTTCCCTACTCAATACCTTTTCCAGTATCTCTTGTAATTATTTTTTTAATTCTTCATTTTTTGCATGTGTAATCCTACCCGTTGACTTGTTTGGAAAACTTGATCTAGGTATGAATTATATTTGAGGACTAATACTCCTCATAAGTGGTAACCTATTAAGTGATTCTTATAAAATAATATCAACATATTATTTCAACAAATAATTCACTTCAGGTGGAATTTCATCTATCTTATTTTTGTCCCATATTTTATGGGTTTAGCAATAAAAATAGATGATGAAACACCATATGAAGGTTAAATTAACAAAATCCAAGCAAGTGCAGGAGCAGACAACACAAGCAAGAAGAACTACAAAAGTCAAAATATTTTTTTTATTATTATTTTTAAGGAAGGATAAATTGCAATAAATGTGTGCATATCTATAACCAAGCCTCTCTATGTTACAATCGATCCCATATCCCAAATGGAATATGATAAAACTTTAATATAAAAATTACAATAATAGTTTCCTTTACAAACTAGGAAACACAAATCTACTCCAAGGAAATTAAAAAAAAATTAAATTTATAATTTCTCGCATGAACCATTAATACAATGATCATAAAGAGCATAGAACAATGTACAAAAACCAAAAAACAATTTCCCACCCAAGCCATTAATGCAATGGTCATAACAACCATAGAAATACATGTGCAAAGACCACAAAATAATTTCATACCCAAGCCATTAATATAATGATCATAAATACCACAAAACTACATGCGCAAAGATCATAAAACAATTTCTTCCTTGATACATTAATGCAATGATTATAAAGATCATATAAATACATGTGCAAAGACCACAAAAATATGTGCACAAAGAACAAAGAACTATGTAGCACCTACCACAATGCTATAGATATTTTAATTTAATTTTATTTTATTTGGTCAATGCAAGATTGCATGAATACAAGAATGCTCTTGTATTAGACACCCTTACTAAAAATAATGTGATCTTGGAGCTCCCATTATGAATACACGAATGACTGATTCGGCCATCCAATTTGGTTTACTTCAGCTTCAAAAATCTATGAGTCTTCCTCAGGTCCTTTACCCTTTCATAAAATTGGATACTCTTTGTACTCACTTTGTCAAGTTTTATTGCCAATGAACAAATCCAATATTTGTGCTATTTACTCTCGTTTCTTCTCAAGTATCTCCCTCCTCCAATATGATGCTTCCTCCATATATGTGTCTTCAAAATATTTGGGTGTATAAAAGGAATATAGATCATATATATTGAATATCGGTAAGATATCCAACCATTTAGGCAACTCAATTTCATAGGCATTCTCATCACAATGATATAAAATGTGACAAGGACTCATCTTCTTAGGTTACAACTTGTTATATGTTTTAGATGGAAATCTATCCTTTCTCAGATATGCCATGACTAACTCCCCATCTGAGTAGGTCCTTTCTCTATGATTAACATATGCACACTCCTTGTACTTAACATTGCTCTCCTCAAACTATTTTTTTACTTGCACATGTTGCGCAAGGTCTTACACCTTAGCATTGATGTGGGTACCAACTTCCATCTCCAATAGATATATGACTCCATGAGGATACAATCCATACACCACTTGAAATGGCATCCTTCCAATCGACCTGTTCATTGAATTATTGCCAAGAATTTTATTGACAACCTCTTTTTGAGGATGATATATTGAACTATAGTTGAGCTAAGAGCCCAAAATTTTCCAAAGAGTAACCAAAAGTGGCTAAGGAAATTTTTATCATGATTATATATAATGATATGTGGCAACCCATGCAATCTCACTATATCATTGAAGAAAAAATCCGCTATCTTGGATGCCTCATTCAACTTCTATCAAGGAATGAAATGCACCATTTTAGAAAACTGGTCCACCACTATAAATATAGAATCATGACCTCTTTGCATGCATGGAAATTTAAGAAAAAATGCCATGGATAGTTCCTCCCATGGTTTTTTTTTGTGTGCATAAAAGGTTGTACATTTGCACCACTCCCTTAGCTATCTAGAAGATTCTATACCTTTCAATAAATATGTGTACATCATTGTGCAAAATAGGCTAATAGTACCTGTATTCCACCATCACATATATTTTATCTACACCAAAGGGCACTGTGAGTACACCTCCATGTAACTCCTTTATGAGATTCTTGCTCATTGAACTGCGTAGGATGAACAATTGCTTTCTTTTGAATAGGCTTCCATCTTGCATAAACAAATCCATAAATAGACCCATATCTCTAGCCCATGGATCCGTGAATGTGCACCATGTATCAACAAAATATGGATGTACACCATATAAATCCTTTATCCCCTCCGTTCCCACTAGTTTAACTATCATTTTTTATAATAGTGTGTACCTTCTACTCAAGGTATCTACAACCTTGTTCATACTTCCTGCATGATGCTTCAACACAAAAGAGTAACCCTACAAATATTTCACCTACTTTTTTAACTCCACACTCATGTTGGCCCTCATCATGTATCATGCCTTACTAGGCAAGTTGGAACCTAGAATCAGATCAATGCAATATGGGATTACATGCATGGGTAGCTATCCATTTGATATTCCATCACCAAATATATTTGTGAACTCTTCTTGTAGTGCACAAATATCTAGCTCTTAAAAGTTGCACGACTCTAACTACTCTGCTTGCATGGGTGTGACTACTAGTGCATAACATTTATGCAAGTACCTCCTCCTTGAGAAACATATTTTTTAACAACATCATCACTTCACCCTTCTACACACATTATTCCTCCACTCCCATTGAAGCTAACTCAAATTTCTTCTCATACTTCTTGATGGTGAAAGTTTTTTTGCACCCATCATGGATAACACTAACATCTTATTACTAAGGCCTTCCCATAAATATATGATATGCATCCATTGGAATAATTTCACACCAAATTGAATCTACATATCCTCCTATATGGAAGGCAACTAGACTATATTGCATCATAGTCAATTTTTATCCCTACTAAAACCAAGAGATCTTGTACAATGTTGGGTGCTCAATCACAACTTCTGCACCATCTCTATGGAGATCAAATTGTCTGTGTTACCTCCATAAATGATCAAATTATAGCACTTTACTCCTAACTTAAACTTGGTATGGAAGAGTCTCCTCCTTAACCACTACTCCTCTTTGCATGTGGTCTTTAGAAATACCTTGCACACCATCATGTTTTTCCTATCCTTTAGGCATGCACTTTTTGCTTCACTACCTGAATCATCACTGTTTGCACATGCTACATGTATATGTTTCCCTATGTGAACCCCATCATATGCTTCTAAATATTTTAATGTCTAATGCCTTGGTTCAAGAATTATCTTTACCTTTTTTAGAGTTTTTTTTGTGATCAAAGTCGTGCGCTATCACTCGCACCAGTGCCTTAATTGTATGGGTTGGTCTACCTTGTCTATTGCTTGTTTCATTCACCATCCTTGCCCTTACCATTACTATTGCATATATATTGTTTTATCTGGGATAACTCCTCCACATGTAGTCCCAAGTAGTAGTAATTTTTGATGGAATTGATCATCAAAAAACACATCTCATCCTAAATTGATACGTGCAAACCATTCACATACCTTGAAACATTCTCTATGTCATCCTCTATTTGTCATGTGTGAATGCATAGTCTATAGAACTCATCCATATATACTTGCATGGTGGTCTCTCTTTGGTGTAGGTTTTGAAGTTTTTTGAATAAATCAAATGCATAATTAGATGATAGGAACTTTCCTCTAAGCTTCACCACCATATTATACCACATGGATATTTTGTGCTTGTTCCTCTACACATGAATCTTCTAGACCGAGTCCCACCACAAGGTAGCATACCCGTTCAACTTTGTGGTGGCACATGTGACTATTTTAGGGTTCTCAATATTTTTAAACTTAAAGTATCTCTCTAGCTTAGTGATCCAATCCACTAAATATTCTAGATTCAAAATCCCTACATATCTCAAAAGATAAAAACTTGGCAAAATTAAAACCTTCACTATGGTACTCACAAATATTTCTTCCATCATGAGGTTCTATGTGGCCTCACCCTCATCCTTAGCACCATCCCTATCATCGGCTAGTACAACAACTCTGCACTGTGTGACCTCAATAGTCTCTATTATTTCTAGGATGACTCTCATCATATCAACTTTATTAGAAACATGTGGGTCAAGATTATTTTTACCACCTTCTCTTCCAAGTCAATTAGCCATCTCTATGGTTCACCTATAATGTATTTTCAATGCACGAATACTTTAGATCGAAAAACTCTTGCAAGATAATAGCATGGAACATGAGCCTAAGATATGATACCAAATTATGTAGAAATATATGTGATTCGAGTTAAAAATTGGTACATAGGTTTAGGAGCACACAATGGAAGCAAGAAGAACTGCAAAATTCAAAACAAAAAACTTATTTTTAACATTATCTGTAAGGAAGGAAAAATTGCAATAATTATGTGCAGATATATAGTCGAGAATATTTGCATTACAATCAATCCCATCTTCTAAAAAATATCCCCCAAATAGAATCTAATATAACTTTAATATCAAAATTAAAAAAATAATTTCTTGCCCAAACTAGGAAACACAGATCTACTTCAAGGAAGTAAAAAAATCAAATTTACAATTTCCTAACGGGGCCATTAATATAATGGTCATAAATACCATAGAAAAATTTCCTACCTAAGCCATTAATGAATTAGTCATAAATACCACATAACTATGTGCACAAAGACCGCAAAATAATTTCCTAACCAAGCCATTAATGCAATGGTCATAAAGACCATAGAAATACATGCACAAATACCATAAAATAATTTCTTATCGAAACCATTAATTCAATGGTCATAAATACCATAGAACTATGTTTGCAAATACCATAGAACTACATGCACAAACAACATAGAACTATGTGGCATTGATCACAATGCTACATATATTTTTATTTTTATTTTTTGGTCAATGCAAGATTGTGCAAACACAAGCATGTTCCTGCATCTCCTTCAAGAATTTTTTTCTAAAGATCAAATTAATTGTTGAATTGTTGCACATGTCCTTTTTCTTATCCTTCAATGGACTTAACGTGTATCTCTTATCATATTCTCAATAGTGTAGGTGTTCACCTTACCATAATGCATTACCTTTCTACCAAACTATGATGGTCTTCCCAACAAGATGTGACACACATCGATCAACAAGATGTCACATAGAATTATGTTCTTGTAAGAAAAAAATTAAAATTTTACCATAATTTTTTGATTACAAAAAATTGGTACCCATTTTGTAACCATGATACTTTGTACGGGTTTGGATGCTCCATCCTCTTCAATCCAAGTTTCTCTACCATATTTTTTGTCATTAGGTTATTGAAACTTATGCTATCCATAATCACCTTACAACAGTTACCTCTTGATTTGCAAATCATCCTAAATAGGTTCCTCCTTTTCTCAAATTCTTTCACCTCCTTTACTAGTTTCAACAATACCCTTTTCATAATATTGGATTATCCTTATTTTGGTTACTCCATGTGCTTTGGTGTGGTTACACTTTCTTAATTTGTTTGTGTGATATGGCTATAGGATTTATTTCCATGCCTTCTAGTTTTTTGATTTTGAGGGATCAAATATGCCCAATGGACAACTTCTCCATATTTATAACAATTTTTAGGGAATCCTCTATCCCTTCCTCTACCACAACCTCAACTTCCTCTCAAGAAATATCTATTTTCTTTGCTATTCTCAAAAGTATTGGCTTCTTCCTCCTACATTTATTGTTCTTTTCCATTGTGGTATTATCTTCTTCCACTATTTTTTTATCCTCTTCCATGAGAGGATAGTCCTATTCCTTCTGCATTATTTTATTTCCTATGCAATAACTTTTACTCTTCAACAATTCTGATTTGAAAAATACCAATTTCATATTTTATAGATAATTTTAGTACATTTATGTATCTTGCCACCTTATATTCATCATCTTCAATATCACAATATCTTATGGTCAATTTTAATAATTATTTAGTATATTATTTCACTCTCAACTCTTTTTTCTTGAAGTTTTATAGTCTTCTAAACAATTCAATTTGATAATCTATAGGTAAAAGGTTACGCTTCAATTTTAACACAAACTTTTCCAAAGTTTAGATTTTATTTTTTGTCTTTCAATGTCTCTCAATTTGGACATGATCCCTCCAAATTGAAGCATGACCTTTCAACCTCATAAATGAAAATTTGACATACTTTGGATCCTCCATTGAATCATAGTCACAGAATCTCTCCATGCTCGTTATGCAATCAATCAACTCTTTTAAGTTTAATATTCCATTAAAATTGGGAGTATACATCTTTGGTCTGTGTCCCATATTTGAAATTTCCCAAATCAATCATTGCTCTAATTCTTCTCCTTCCTTTTAATGTTGAGCTTCTGTGTGGCTCGTTTCCACCTCTTCATTATCACTAATCTCCTTGAGATAAATGTCCCACCTTTAGGTAAACTCAATCGCATCTAACCTAGCAATAATTTCTCTTAGCATTTTTCTATTTTTCGTAGATATGGATCCCAAACCATGCAGTTTCCCTCTTCCTATTTATGCCATATTTTTTTAAATGCATATCACAAGAAACCTTGATCTCATATAAAATTATGTAGATAAGATAGGAATATCCTCTTATGAATGTTCTCAAGTAGGAAAACTTTTTCTTTTTTTCCATAACCTCAAGACACACGGTAATCACACATGCAATCAACAAGGTTCAAGATAAATTTAAAGCATTTTATGATCCCTAGTATGATTTTTTTTATGTCACTTTCATATGTACTATCATATTTATTGTAAGATAATATTTAAATATAAGGTGACTAAATTGTATGGAAACTTTCATAATCTTTTTATGGTGTTTGTCTCCTTTCCTCTACATAGTAGCACTTTGCCTTCATTGAATGACTAATCCTCTTGAATGTGGTTCCTTCATGTAGATTAAATGGTAATACTAATCCTCTTCAAATTAATTCCTTCATGTACGTGAAATTAGACATTCCTATTTGAAGAGGAACATTTACTGGCTAGGGACTCAGTGGAATCTAGTGACACTTTTATTTGACGGTGCCTTCTTTGAGAAACAATACTACTCCTCTTGCAATTCTTGCTCACACACTAGACCTTCCAAAATATTGTTGTAAAAATATACATAATCACGGTTCTATCAAAAATACTATAATTTGGAATAATGTATACTATTTTATTGAAATTAAATTTTAGATAAATGTTTCAATGGAGTTCTCTAACCCTTCATGTTTCCAATCGATCACCTCCCAACTATCTCTCATAATTTATTCTATTTATCTATCACATTGTTTCTATCTCAGGCCATCTTAGAACTTCACTCAAACCCCATTGTCTTATGTTTATCCTCCCACTATTTCTCTCTATGTCCGGTCTCCTTTCCTTTTTTCTAACACCATTTCATTTCCTCCTTCTGCTATTTCTCTTTCTGTCAAATCTCCTTTCTTTTATTTTTCTTTTCACACCATTTTATTTCCTCTACTTTCTTGTCTTATGTGTCTATTCCATTTCTCCTTTGTTTTATTTTCCTCAGCCATACACACTTCATTGTCGTTACCACATCCTTGGTCGTATATAATTTGGATGATTAAAAGCAAGTTGCTAATGGTTCCTATAATGGACAATCATGGATCAAAATATTTTAATTTTTAAAAGAAATACAAACCAACTCAATACTTGCTCACTAAAGTTAACTCTATAGAACATATTTTAATTTCCAACTTTTATTTTCATTTATAATTATATTTTAATTTTTTAAAATAAATAAAATTTCATAATAAATAAAAAAATTTGATTTAAAAAATGTATTCCATTCCAAGAAAGTGTTCCTTATTGAGGTTAGATATTTTGAGGAAGAGCAAAGATAACACTTTTTAAGGTGCATCAACTTTTTAAAACAATAGACTTAAAATTTTGTTTCTTTTGATAAAATTATTTTTTATATACATTAATATACCTTTGTATTATATATATAATAAATATGCCAATCCTAATATAAATATTAGATCCTGAACATTAGCTTGATCAATTGATAATGTAGGATTTAAATAGTACAAAGGTAGGCTAGAAATAGCCATAAAATATAAATCCCCCTAATCATGCTAACTATCTAGGAATTGTTGCTAACAAATTAACAACAATATAATATCTAACTAATCATGCTAACAATAATAATTAGCGCTAATAATACTAACCATAAGATATTCATGACAATGAATATCTTCATGGTGAATAAAATAAAGTAATAACTAAATTACCCTAACATAGGAATATAGGTAATATCCCAAGTAATGGAATATTTACCCTAACATCCCCCCTTATTACATTATTTGGGATAATGTATATAACTCCCCCATATAGTGAAGGAGAGAAATGAAATATGTTGGTATGCTGGCTCTTGATATCGCTTGGGCACTGGCTCTAAGTGTATCTCTATATGAGTACCTATGGATCTATCTCTAGATCTGCTTGTAAATCTACATTTAGATCATTTCTTGTAGGTTTACCTCTAGGTCTTTATCACTAGGTCTACCTTTAGGTCTATCTCTAGGTTTACCACTCGGTCTATCACTAGATCTGGCATTGGATCTACCATAGATTTTACCTTTCTTGTAGAAGCCATACAACATTTCTTTCATCTTGGTTCATTGTGTGAGATCTATCCATCCACAATCGATATGAACCTTGTTGGACATTTTTACTTTGTACAAAATATTTGAAGATGAGTGATTTGTACATCCACATGAGTTACAAGGATGTAGTTTTCAAAACCTAGCTGTTGCATATCCTATTCTTCCACAATGGCTACAATAATGCTTTGTAGGAGTTGTTGGAGATTTAGGTTTTTCAAACATGGTTTTATTAGTACTTGTTTGTCCATCATAACCAAGGCTTTCTTTCTTTGGCCTAACATTTATCATTATAGTAGTTTTAATGACTTTCCCATGTTTACCTAATATTTCACCATTGAATCCCATTTTTTTCATGAGTTTGAATCTGTAACGAACCCATTCATTACTCCTTATTATCCACATATATATTATATATATATATATATATATAGATATTCCTCTTAATATGGCAAAAGACCTAATCATGCCTTAGGACAGATATATCCCATTTGGTTTATAACTCTCAAGGAAAACAAATTCAGGAGCTATAGAGATTTTATTAGAGTCTCTTCAAGTAGAAGTGATCATATTCTTTGAAACCCTCATACCCCACTTGGTATGAATACGTTGGCCAAGCGTTAGGTTTCATCCTCACAAAATGAGGAAATCACCAAACGGTCCATCCAGACCTGGTGAAGGCCTTGAATATGGTGAACCACACCCATGGTAAGCCATCACAAATGAAATAACCACACCAATGGTTATTCATAAATCTTAGCTCTAATCCATTCCATTTATAAGGGAGTTCTAAGACAATTGTATCACTATCATGATACATATCCATGGAATGTCCTCTTTACATGATTATACATATTTAAGCCTCTTAGAGTTTATTGATATATACTCCATTTAGGAAACCCTCTTTATTTTCTCATCTTGAGTTTATTACCAACAAGGACTTATATTGTCCCATAAGGATGTCCCCTTCATCCTGTACATCCAATTCTTAACATAAAATATAAGGTCTATCTTGGCTTGTAGTTCAGGGTCATTTTTCTTGTAGAGAGTTCCATTCCGCAATTAGACCATATTAAATGCTTATGAGATGGATTTAATCCATAAAGCAAGATTCGTTACATGTTATCCTTAGGTTATGAGACTTCTTAAAAAGGTTGTGTTTCATTAAAGAATAAGTATATAATGAATAAATCCAATTATCCTCTTAAGATTTGGCTTCTATTAAAAAATAATTCTTGGAAATTGGCAAGAATAATCAACATGAATATAAACAATGTTATATATGGAAAGGTGCATCATTCACAAGTAGTTATCGCACAACATTATAGAAAATCCCATTGATTCATTATCACATTAAGTAAGCATACATCCTTCACATGAGATTAATATTTGAACAACTCTACTAAACTATTTCATTCCAAAAGTAAATGAGACTATTGCATTACCATATTAAGAATTAATCATACATTTCTAACATCCATACATTGTCAACCTACTAAAAATTTAGCATTCATTCTATCATCATTCTTAATTTTAATGCATGGAATTAAACAATACTTCATATATCACTTTCATTTCAAACATAAATACAACATTTTCAAGATACCATAAAGCAAACCACAAATTATTGACACAAAGATTTATCCTGGGAAAACCTTGATGGGAAAAACCTAGCCTCCAAAATATGTGATTCCTCTTATTCATAAAACCATGATGTCAAGCATTACAAGTGTTTAAGGGTCTCAACAGTTCCCTTTTACTCAATATATAAATTCAAGGAATACTACATACATGATGCAATTAAGGAATAATTAAACCCATTTCTCTAAGTCATCATGACAATATTAAAATATTTGCAAAAGAAACCACCTATTCCTTCATAATTTGAGGACTTCAATAATTCCTTTTTCTAGTCTCCTATGATATCTTGTGTAGGTTTATGATAACAATTGAGCCATATTTTTGAGATGACTACTCGACATTAGACGAAACTTCATAAATTCCCTCAGAATGAATTCTAAATTCATTCTTTCAGATTGATTAATGATCACCCTTCTCTTAATAAATTAAGGTCCCATACCCTTAATTTGTGAAGCATTCATCCTTTCATTAATTCATTACCTTCCAATAAGTTTAGCATAATTTTCCTTATCTATATCTTTCACAAAATCATTAGATCCAAAATTCACCAAAGAAAAAGTTCATACAAAGGCTATAGTCACTAAAGCCAAAAATCCTCAAAATTTCAATACGGTTTAATATTACCTTAATTAAAACCAAGGTCATATGTTGTAATACCTAAATTATATAAAATATTTACCACTTCTAAGTACCAAATTACAAGAAAAGTCCTTACTAAACTATATGATTTTCCACATTAATCCATTAACCTATATTTCTATCCCTACCTTGGTTCTTTTAAGAGTATGCTACACAACCATCTTAATCGTAAAGTGAAATGGTTATTTTATTGCTACTATAGTTTCAACCCAATTATAATGTTCACCAGATGTGTAAATATAACATATTTACCCTCAATATAACATACCTTATTAACTAATCTAACCCATTGACTAGAGTTGGGAGTGCCCCTTCCTAAATGTTTAAGGTACTCACACTTATTTGATACACAATTATTATCACCATCATGTAGTGAGTACTAATACTTAATGACAATAGTTTATGATGCATTCATCGACCATTTTTGGTAATTTAGGGGATTCCTCTTATGATGACATCATTGATCACTTCAGGACATGAAGAGTTAATCAAAAGATGGTTTTCATGCATCGACGAAACACAAGTGTTTCTACTCTAGTTGAAACCTCACCCGATATCATAGGGGATAGACCAGGTGGCTCTCGATAACACCCAACACATGTTTGACTATCTGAAAAGGCTTTTGCCAAGTGCCAACTATTTTGTTTTGTTCAAACATATTTTATCTCATAATTTATAACTAGTAGCAAGGGTTCGAGTCACATAGTCAGATGTAATCCTCATAGAAGATGATCGAAGCACTACTACCTAGTGTTCGAATGTCGAACACATTTTTAGGAAGTAATTTTACTTTTTAAACTTTTATAAACTTTCACCTAAACTATGTGGGATTGGAAGAGATTCGGTAAACAATTATTTACTATCTCATTGACCTTCTATCTAGACCAGGTATATTTGTTATGGAAGGAAGTGATTCCAATGAAAACCTATCGCCAATAGGTGTGTGATGCAAACTAGGTCAAACATTGGTTAAGGAGTCAAATGACAACTTGAATGATATTTAACCTAGTTACTTTAATGGTGGAAAATCCTCACATTTACATCTTCTGTGAAAAGAGATAGAGTCGTCTTAGAGATAATGGTCATTACTAATAGGATATGCTTTGGACCCATGCTATCACTGTAGAAATTTTGTAATAGACTCACATTTTCATTTCTCATTTGAACAACAAAACATTCTTACCAGTTTGATATTTGGTCTTTGCTACTCGAATGTCACCTAGGAGCAACCCTTACTAATTTTTGTATTACTCTTTTATAGGGAAGCCATCCATTATGGGTTGTCATCATAGGGACAACGAATCTTCTATAACAAAGGCATCTATCAGTGATATAGAATGGTTACAGGAATAGGGATTTTCCCAATAACCTTATGCTAAGCCATTATAATTTGCTTAAACAACCAATATGATGCAGAGGGGTACTCGACATTGACTACTATAATTTTGGTTTCAGTCACAGTGTTGAGTTCCTTGACTCAAATCCAATTTATAATTTTCTATAATCCCTAATGGTTGGTTTCTATGGTTAATTTTGGACCATTTTTTCCCAAGAGCTTAGGGAAAAATCATACACCCATAATTCAATGTTGGCCCAAAACATCATCTGGGTTTTCTGATAGCCTTACCATAGTGGTCTTATTTTGAAACCTATGGTACAAAAATGTGTGTCTATGATAGTAGTGGCTTAATAATTTTACAAAATAGACCACAAGGGTCTACATAACATATCATTGCTATGTCGGTCTTAACTCTGACCAATAGAAATTTTAGGCTAAGGTTAGGTTGTACCATCATTCTATACAAGTTGGTTTTACCCTAATTTATCTGATTCCAAGGTCTCTATTGCAAAGTCCCATTGGCACCATATGCGTGATGAAATGGAATTATAAAAGAGAATATCTTCTTATTGAAGAAATGACCAACACTATTGGTTTACAGTAATAATTTCAAACAAATGCTTAAGATTTCCACTTAAGCATGACTACTGTGTGGATAGAAAGGCTTATTCCTAATCCCATTATTCTATAAGAAAATTCATCATGGTCATTCATAATTTGAATGGATGGCTAAATATGAAATTATTGTTTAATTAAAGATTTCACAAGCCTCAAAAGTTTGAAAATTAAATAGCTCTTAAAGAAGATCATTATGGATATAATTTTATGACAAAATCATTCAATAATAGAAACATCCATTTTTAATTTATAATGTAGTGGAAGAATAAAACATCGAGAAACGATTTAACCTGATTCACTTTCAAAAATTTTCTATATCCAAATGGTCTATTTCAAGCTTCCAATCCTTCCTTTCTTCAAGCTCCTCTGAAGACCTCTTAAATGATCCTTGTTGATAGACTTTAGGAATATCTTATAGCATTTCTAGTTTCTGATCCACCCAAGGACAGGGAGAATACTCCCTAGGCCATTACTATTTCCTAGATCTTAGATAACCATTTCTTCCCATAGTATCTTCTATTTATAGGAAAATTCCTACACTTGTGGCCAAATAGTGGTCAAATTATAATAATATTAAAAAGATGCCTTGGGACCATTATGACTTCATCATGTCCTTAAGGGTCCTCTAGAGATGATATGAGTGACAAAACTCATACTATTGAGGCATAGGATAGTTACATGGTTAGAACTATTTTTGATAAGCTAGGAAGTCCTTCTCATAATTCTCACCAATACATGGTAGCCACATGAGTACTTCCCAAAATATAGATGACCCATAAGTTATTTAAAATTCCCTAGTATTTTTTAGGTCCCATCCATATTGGCTCCATAAAATTTGACCATAATTTACTATATGGTTATAATTTTGTAAAATATGATTCCTTAAATTTATCTTTTACCGGATCCCATAAATAACCCTTAAATAATTAATATTTCTTGTTCCTTATAAAATTATTTTATTAGAATGTTTTTGTAGGATTATTTTGGGTATAGGCCCTTTATATTAAGCATTAATTGGTCCAATAATTATTAATATCCCTTAAATATGATAGGAGGGTGATGGGTCATGACATACTCCCCCCATATGTTAAACACAGTACTTTGTGTTTGGGCATCTATCTGATAAAAACACATTTGTATAGCAGAAGATAGCATTTATCTTGTTGTTTTACAATCAAATTTCTTTTATCCAGCATTCTGATCTTGGTGGTAAGATTCAGCTTCCATTCATAAGAGTTCCTGGACCTGCAAGAATGTAAAATATCAGTAATACCATATCCTTATAAACAATATGACAACCATTTTGCATAAAAAAAAGTAATGAAAAAATCATCCAATACATAATTTTAACATACAGATTATAGTTTAAATGCATCTATTATTGTACCGTTATCGAATCTAAAACATAACAATAATAGAGTCTGCAAAATGGTGTTACAGAGATATACTCTTATATTGCATTAGACCTAAAAGTCTTAGTAATTTTATCAAAACTCCCACCAAGGAGTAACATACTAAAATCTATTAACCTTCAACATGGGTTAACCTAATAAAACTAAGTGTTATAGCATATCATAACTTTTAGTATCTCAATGTAGAATATTTGTCTTTATCCTATTAAGCATTGTGGCAATCTTTGCCAATCACCAGAGCATCCACCAAGATGCTTTCAAGTAAAAATAAATCATGGAGAAGTGCCATACCTTCTCCCAAGAATGGACACCAATCCATTCTTCATATTCATTTGATCAGAAAAGATTAAACATTCATGCATTATTTTGTATTACATAATAACTAATTAAATCTATCATAAACAATAATATTCATATAGTATTCAAACAAAAATATAAAGTTCAAAAGTTATTAATATTTATACCTCATCCTTGGCATTATTAGACTACTACAAAAAGATGGTCTATAGAGTGGTGGTCTAAATGACCTTAATGTCAATGCTCATGGGTCTGTTTTCCTCCTTGTACTATGTTGGTACTTATAGCTGGAGATGGTGGCGAAGCTACTGCTCCAGAAGCTAGTTGTGGTGGAAGAAGCATACTATGATTTAATAATGCTACCAAACAATATTCTAGAAATACAACATTAAATTCTTCCTTTAGCTACCGAAATTGAGGATTTTCTATGAGCATGGATGTCATTGTTGTTGCTCTCCAGTTATTTCTCTTTAATATTTTTGATCTGAGCGAATCCTGCTTTTCTATGGCAGCATCTCTCTCTGATATTAAACTCAACCTTTCCTATGCCCAAGCATCCTCCTGAGCATGTTGCACTGGATATTTCCTCTTTGTTGCATTGATGTGTTTCCTAATTCTTACCATGATTATTACACCTGTTAAATCAGGAACTACTTCAGATCAACTTCTACTCTTCAGGTTATGTGCAATAAAATATCGATAATCAAAAGTAAAAGAATCATAAAGCATAGAATGAGATTCATTCCACTTAAAACCAATATCATTTAGGTAACTCCCACCATAAATATAATCACATTGAATGTCATGGAATGAAACTTCTCCAATACTCAAAGGACCGTTCACAATTACCGATCGTATGCTAACAATCCTGAGGTGAATCATTCATCTTCCTTGATACACCATTTTCTTCGGCTTCATTGTCCTATCGATGATTTTGTGTTGACTAATCAAGGTACATCACACATTTTTCAATTTTTGATATGGCATGTGTCCTCTTATTTTCATGTGAAGTCCTATCATTGCCTTCTTCGGTAATCCCATTAGCTTTATCGTGCACTCTTATTTTTAGTGCTTTATCCTCTATTATGCTTTTCCAAATCTAGAAAAAATCACTTATTGATATCAAGCATTGTCAAAAAGAAAGATATTATTTTACCTCCCTTTGAATGGAAACCAATTTAGCCACAATGTTTATCTATGAAGAAGCTCAACATGAATTGTATGAGTCTCTAGTTTGGAATCCTCGATACTTGCTTTGAGAGAGAGAAGAAATATATAAGTTCTTACAAGGTCAAGCTATCAAATCTCAAGATGTCCTCCTATCCATGGATCAAATTTATTGTAATACTTCTATATAGGATTCTCATTGTGATGTTTGGTTAAGGGACAATTCCTATAATTACTTAGAATTTGAGAGTCCTTTAAGTATTTTTGAATGGTTTGATAGGTTCTTTAGTTGGCCTAACTAGATTTTTCATGTCTCCTTTGGAAATTCTTGGTTACATCCTATAAGTGATCATTTAAATATCTCCTTTTAGTTTCTACCATCTTGTTATTTGGATGTGGTGAAGAAATATGTTCCCACCAGACAAGAAGCTTTCTGTAGTGGTCTTTACCAGAGCCTTATTTATTAGAGATATGTATAGACTCACTTGTTCTAGGATATTGAGAATATATTCACTCTAAATCGGTGCCTAACAGAAATGGATCTTCTATTGCCTCAATCTCATGGCACTCCTTGGCCATATTATGCATTTTATAGATACTTAATAATCTATTATAATATTCCTCCTCCAATTTTTACTCTGAGTATGACTGGTCTCCAAACCAAGATGTTGATAGCTTAGATTCAGATTGGGAATATAATGGTTTTTTATATATCATTGTTAATATGTCCAAATATTAATTTTGGCATCTTTGTATTCAAAGTACTTCTTAATAAAATATTCCATGTTTTGGTACACTATTTGAAGCTCCATTTTCCTTTGAAAAATAATACCACATGTATGATAAGTTGATGAGTTTCATAATTTAAATAGTGTAGTAGGACCCCATGCTTTTGACCATCGCCCGAGTGGTTGGGTGGCATGCCTTACTATCAAGCAGGGATACTTGGATTATTGGAGTTGATTGGCAAAGTTCTGATACAGGTCTCCCCAAAATTTCATGTCAAGAAACGTATGAAGTTTTGGGTGAAATTTGTGGTGGTTTCCATGCCTAAATGTGTCCTTGCTTCCTTTCGCCATACTAGGGTTTCAAATCTGGTGTTTTTGTGTGGCTTCTTCTACCATTTCGTACACCTTGACCTCTGATTAGGAAAAATCCCAAAGTAAATTATAACATTGATCAAAAATCAAATAAAGAATATATTATTTTGTGTAGCTTTTTCTCATTAATAATAATACCACATACGTCACTTTATGAAATATGACAATGTTTAAATAATGCAAAGAACATTTATTAGATCACAACAAAGCAAGATGAAGTTTTAACCATGGTAAAGGTTTGAGCTGCAGCTATCTCTGGGTATACTATCTATAACATATTGTTAACTTGTTAGAGTTCATCATGGTTGAAATGTTTAGCTTCCTGGACAAAGGCCAAAATTGTAACAAGAATTAATGAAAGAGAACATTCTTTTAATATGCCCAACCTAATTCAAATTCATGCCTAAACCATTGATTTTGTCTTACAATATTCTTCATTTTATTTGGGTTACCTTTAGTGGTTACCTCTCAGCTTAACAAGTTTTTATTCATATTTAAACCATATTAGGGTTTGTAAGGACTAAGCAATTCAAGATAATTAGGTGCCAAGGTATTTCCCAAAAAGAGGCTAAGGTACACCGCTTAAGATCCATATAGGAGGGTTCACTTAGCTCTTCCACTTTTGAACGACTGTGGATCTACTTGTGGGGGATAGGTACTCAGACATCATCATCCCAAGCAATTACCAAGTATATATTTTAAATTTGTGGAATTTTCTTTCAAGTTTAGTTTAATCTCATACCCCAAGTATTTGTTAACCGAGAATTTAACTAGAGCCTATCAGTTAGCCTGGGCTCTGATACCAGCTCTAACGAACCCATTTGTTACTCCTTATCCATAGAATTATATATATATATATATCAATATTCCTCTTCATATGGCAAAAGACCTAATCATGCCTTAGGATAAACATATCCCATTGTTTTATAACTATCAATACAAATAACTTTAGGAGCTATATATACTTGATTAGAGTCTCTTCAAGTAGAAGTGATCAATTTCTATGAAACCCTCATACCCCACTTGGTATGAATACGTTGGTCAAGCGTTAGGTTTCATCATCACAAAAGGAGGAAATCATCAAATGGTCCATCCAGACTAGGTGAATGCCTTGAATATGGTAAACCACACCCATGGTAAGCCATCATAGATGAAATAACCTAACTAATGGTTATTCATAAATCTTAGCTCTGATCCATTGTATTTATAAGGGAGTTCTAAGACAACTGTATCACTATCATGATACGTATCCATGGAATGTCCTCTTTAGATGATTACACATCTTTAAGCCTCTTAGAGTTTATTGATATATACTACATTTAGGCAACCCCCTTTATTTGCTCATCTTGAATTTATTACCAACAATGACTTCTCTTTTCCCATAAGGATGTCCCCTTCATCCTGTACATCCAATTCTTAACTTAAAATATAGGGTCTATCTTGGTTTGTAGTTCAGGGTCATTTTGCCTTGTTGAGAGTTCCATTCCACAATTAAACCATCTTGAATGCTTATGAGGTGGATTTAATCCATGAAGCAAGATTCATTACATCTTATCCTTAGGTTATGAGACTTCTTCTTAACAAGGTTGTGTTTCATTCAAGAATAAGTATATAATGAATAAATCCAATTATCCCCTTAATATTTGGCTTCTATTACATAATAGTTCTTGGAAATTGGCAAGAATAATCAACATGAATATAAACAGTGTTGTATATGGAAAGGTGCATCATTCATAAGTAGTTATCCCACAACATTATAGAAAATCCCATTGATTATTTTCATATTAAGTAAGCATACATCCTTCACATGAGATTAATATTCGATCAACTCTACTAAACTATTTTATTCCAAAAGTAATTGAGACCATTGCATTGCCAAATTAATAATTAATCATACATTTCTAACATAAATACATTGTTAACCTACTAAAAATTTAACATTCATTCTATCATAATTTTTAATTTTAATGCATGGAATTAAACAATACTTCATATACCACTTTCATTTCAATAAATACAACATTTCCTAGATACCATAAAGCAAATCACAAATTATTGACACAAAGATTTATCCTGGGAAAACCCTTATGGGAAAAACCCAGCCTCCAAAATATGTGATTCCTCTTATTCATAAAATCAAGATGTCAAGCATTTCATGTTTTTAAGGGTCTCAACAGTTCTCTTTTCCTCAATATATCATTTCAAGGAATGATACATACATGATGCAATTAAGGAATAATTAAACCCCTTTCTCTAAGTCATCATGAAAATCTTAAAATATTTGCAAAATAAACCACCTGTTCCTTCATAATTTGAGGTCTTCACTAATTCCTTTTTCTAGTCTCCTATAACATCTTGTGTAGGTTTATGATAATCATTGGGCCATATTTTGGACATGACTTCTTGACATTAGAGGAAACACCATAAATTACCTTAGAATAAATTCTAAATTCAGTCTTTCAGATTGATTAATGATCACCATTCTCTTCATAAATTAAGGTCCCATACCCTTAATTTATGAAGCAATCATCCTTTCATTAATTCATTACCTTCCAATAAGTTTAGCATAATTTTACTTATCTATATCTGACACAAAATCAGTAGATCCAAAATTCACCAAATAAAAAGGTCATACAAAGGCTATAGTCACTAAAGCCAAAAAAAACCTCAAAATTTCAATATGGTTCAAAAATCCTTTGATTAAAACCAAGGTCACATGTTGTAATCCATAAGTTATATAAAATATTCACCTCTTCTAAGTACCAAAGTACAAGAAAAGTCCTTACTAAACTATATTATTTCCCACATTAATCCATTAACCTATATTTATATCCCTACCTTGGCCTTGTTAAGAGTATGCTACACAACCATCTTAAGCATAAAGTGAAATGGTTATTTTATTGCTACTATAGCTTCAACCCAATTATAATATTCACTAGATGTGTAAATATTCCCCTCACTCTAACATACCTATTAACTAATCTAACCCATTGAATAGAGTGGGGAGTGCCCCTTCCTAAATATTCAAGGTACTCACACTTATTTGATACACAATTATTATCACCATTAATTATGTAGTGAGTATTAATACTTAATGGCAATAGTTGATGATGTGTTCATCGACCATTTTTGGTAATTTAGGGGATTCCTCTTATGACGACATAATTGATCGCTTCAGGAGATGAAGGGTCAATTGAAAGTTGGTTTTCGTGCATCAATGAAACACAAGAGTTCCTACTCTGGTTAAAACCTCACCCGGTATCACAGGGGATAGACCAGGAGGCTCTCGATAACACCCAATATATTTTTGACTATTCGAAAAAGCTTTTGCCAAGTGCCAACTATTTTTTTTGTTCGAACATATTTTATCTCACAATGTATAACTTTTAGCAAGGGTTCGAGTCACATAGTCATATGTAATCCTCATAGAATATGATTGAAGAACTACTACCCCGTGTTTGAATATCGAGCATATTTTTAGGAAGTAATTTTCATTTTTAAGCTTTTACGAACTTTCGCCTGAACTATGTGGGATTTGAAGAGATTTGGTAAGCAATTGTTTACTATCTCACTGACCTTCTATTGAGACCAGTTATATTTGTTATGGAAGGAGGCAATTCCAGTGAAACCCTACCACCAACAGGTGTGCGATGCAAACCAGGTCAAACATTGGTAAAAGAGTCGAACGACAACTTGAATGAGGTTTAATCTAGTTACTTTAAAGGTATAAAATCCTCACATTTACATCTTCTGTGAAAAGAGACAGAGTCATCTTCAATATAATGGTAATTACTAATAGGATATGCTTTGGACCCATGCTATCAGTGTAGAACATCGGTAATAGCCTCACATTTTCATTTCTTGATTGAACACCATAAATTTCTTATCAGTTTAAGATTTGGTCTTTGCTTCTCGAACGTCACCTAGGAGCAACCCTTACTAATTTTCGTCTTACTCTTTTGCAGGAAAACCATCCATTATGGGTTGTCATCATAGGGACAGTGAAGCTTCTATCATAGAGGTATCTATCAGTGATCTGGAACGGTGATAGGAACAAGTCTTTGCCCGATAACCTTATGTGAAGCCATTATAATTTGCTTAAACAACCAATATGATGCGGAGGGATCCTCGACATTGACTACCGTAATTTTGGTTTCAATCACAGTGATCAGTTCCTTGACTCAAATCCGATTTATGATTTTCCATAATCCCTACTGGTTGGTTTCTATAGTTAATGTTGGATCATTTTCTCCCAAGACCTGACGGTAAAATCGTACACCCATAATTCAGTGTTGGCCCAAAACATCATATGGGTTTTTTGATAGCCTTACCATGGTGGTATTCTTCTGAAATCCGTGGTACAATAATGTGTGTCTATGACAACATTGGCTTAATAATTTTGCAGAACAGGCCGTAAGGGTCTACGTAACATCTCATCGCTATGTTAGTCTTAACTCTGACCAATATAAATTTTAGACTAAGGTTAGGTTGTACCATAATTCTATACAAGCTGGTTTTACCCTGATTTATCCGAGTCCAAGGTTTCTATTGCGAAGGTCCATCGGTACCATATGATCTTCAGTGACACCAAAATTAATGGTGTCCCTTATGGTCTATGCGTGATGAAATAGAATTATAAAAGAGAATATCTTCTTAGTGAAGAAATGACCAAAACTATTGGTTTACAGTAATAATTTTAAACAAACGCTTAAGATTTCCACTTAAGCACGACTACTATGTGGATATAAAAGCTTATTCCTAATCCCATTATTCTATAAGAAAATTCATCATGGACATTCAAAATTTGAATGGATGGCTAAATATGAAATTATTGTTTAATTAAAGATTTCACAAGCCTCAGAAGTTTGAAAATTAAATAGCTCTTAAAGAAGATCATTATGGATATAATTTTATGACAAAATCATTTAATAATAGAAACATCCCTTTTTAATTTATAATGTAGTGGAAGAATAAAACATCGAGAAACGATTTAACCTGATTCACTTTCGGAAATCTTCTATCTCCAAATGGTCTCTTTCAAGCTTCCAATCCTTCCTTTCTTCAAGCTCCTCTCAAGACCTCTTAAATGATCCTTGTTGATAGACTTTAGGAATCTCTTATAGGATTTCTAGTTTGTGATACACCCAAGGATGGGGAGCATACTCCCTAGGGCATTAAGATTTCCTAGATCTTAGATAACCATTTCTTCCCATAGTGTCTTCTATCTACACTTGTGGCCAAATAGTGGTCATATTATAGATGCCTTGGGCCCATTATGACTTCATCATGTCTTTAAGGGTCCTCTAGGGATGAGGTGAGTGACAAAACTCATACAATTGAGGCATAGGATAGTTACATGGCTAGAACTATTTTTGATAAGCTAGGAAGTCCTTCTCATAATTCTCACCAATACAAGGTAGCCACATGAGTACTTCCCAAAAGTAGGATGACCCATAATTTATTTAAAATTCCCTAGTCCTTTTTATGTCCCATCCATATTGGGTCTACAAAATCTGCACATAATTTACTATATGGTTATAATTTTGTAAAATATAATTCCTCAAATTTATCTTTTACCAGACCCCATAAATAGCCCTTAAATAATTAATATTTCTTGTTCCTTATAAAATTCTTTTATTAGAATTTTTTTTGTAGGATTATTTTGGGTCTAGAACCATTCTATTAAGCATTAATTGGTCGAAGAACCTATTAATATCCCTCAAATAATACAGGAGGGTGATGGGTCATGACAGGATCAAATTCCTTTGGTGTGTTTTTCAAAATATCGAAGTTATATCTTCATCAATGCTTTTAACAATATGGTATTTTTCACTATTGATGAGATTATGGAGCTCTTTTTGAGGATTTTTAACTTTTAAGTCACTGGTATCACAAGCAAAATATGCTCTTGTAATGAGATCACATATGCTGCAACGAATATCTATCATTGAAGGTAAGAGGTCTCTTGTATCACAACAAGCATTGACCACAATGGGCTTAAGGTCACTTGTGTCACAAAAAGCATTTGCCACCATAGGCTAAATATCACTTGTGTCACAACAAGAATTTTCCACCATGCGCTTAAGGTCACTTGTGTCACAACAAGCATTTGTCATCATGGGCTGAAGGTCACTTGTGTCACAACATGCATTGACCATTAGGATCATGACCTTTGTTTCCTCACTTATTTACCTTTTCTTTTTACATTGGGTAATGTCAAGTGAAACAAATGATATGTATATTTCCCATACAATGATAATAGGGATTAGAGCACCATTGTTCTGAAGATATTTACAAGACTTAGAATATTTGAGAATGGCTTTTACACCACTGCGTAGTGTGAGAAATTGTCCATCCTCATAAAAATCCATTCCTTCCATCCCTGTTGGAAAGTAAGGACCTTTAACTGATTTTGCTTTTTCATCAGTTTGTTTTGGGGTATTTTTCTTCTTTGATCTGCCCATTTTTAAGGTGTCTATCTCTACCGAAAATACACCTTTTACAATAAAATTATACAAGAATTTTGACTAAGGTATCAGTTGCTGCCGAAAATACACCTCTACAAGTATTCCCCCTTTTGCAAAAAAATTCTTTTATGGAATTTTGTAAGAAGTTTAACTAAGGTGTCGGTCATTGCCGCAAATGCACCCTTACAAGTCTCCCCGCATTTTTGCAAAAATATTCTTTGATGGAATTTTACATGAAGTTTGACTAAGGTGTTAGTTGTTGCCTAAAGTGCACCCTTACAAGTCTTCCCCCTTTGTTACAAAATATTATATGAGGTAGGAAAGAAATTTTTATCCCCCCTAAGTGCAAAAACATTGTAACTGAAACCTTGAAAGGTTCTTACAAAGATTGTATCCTAGGCAAATTTCAAAAATTTCATCAAAAACTCCCCCCTTTATTACGAGTACTTCAAGCAAAAAAAAAATTGTTGTTATGAAGCCTAAAAAGAGGTTTATAATTGTGCTTTCGAGGTTTAAAAATTTGTTTCCATTAGGTAATTTTTGAAGTCTTTCCCCTTTAGTGCAAAAGATACAAAACTTTGTCTCCTAGGAAAATTATCAAAAAGTTTCACCAAAAAATCCCCCCTTATTGCAAGTACTTCAAGAAAAATATTTTCTATTATGAAGCCCAAAAAGAGTTATAATTTGATGCTTCTTCCTTTCTAATTGCGTTAATAATATTTTATTTTCACTTGTAGTGCAAAATATTCTAAACAAATATTTTTCTCCTAGGCAAATTATCAAAAAGTTTCACCAAAAAATCCCCTTCTTATTACAAGTACTTCAATCAAAAGTTGTTGTTATGAAGCCTAAAAGAAAAGGTACAATTTGATGACTTCTTCTTTTCTGATTGCCTTTACAAGTTTTATCTCCCTTTTTGCAAAATATGTTTTGAAGGAAGAAAAGAATTATTCCCCCCTTAGTGCAAACAATTGCTACTATGAAGGTTTCCTTATTTCACCAAAAAAATGGTCTCTCTTTCAATATACCCAAATGAGTACTAAAAGAGAATTCACTCAAAAAGATATTTAATGACACCTACCTAAAAACCCTTATGAAGAAGGATGATCAGTTGGAGGAATTTAAGCCAAACAAGAAGAGTGAATTTTGGGTATTTTATGGAGTGAATATCAAAATAAAAATTGGCTCTACCTATGCAATAAATTGCACAAATGGGTGTAAAATTTGGGGTCTTAAGTGCTTTTGATTTTAACTTAAGATGTAATTGCAAAAAAAATAATTTAAATGCAATAAACCATCAAAAGTGTTCTCAATTTTTTAACAGTTAGGTGTCATATTCCACCAAAAATACATCTAATTTATAATGCCAATTTTAGAAAGTTGTTGATGCTATCAAAAATACACCTTACAATTTCCCCCTTGTGTTACAATTTTGCAAATACTTTGACAAAAACAACTGTCTGCCTTTTTATGTTGCAAAATAAGCAAGTTTCAATGCTTCAACCTTTTGATTTTCATAATTTTACTTTTCCTTGTGTTATAATTTTGCAAAGAAATACACTTTTGTCCCCTCTTTTGTTTGCAAAAAAAATAAGGTTTTGAAAAAATTATATCTTCAAGGTGATGATATCCTTCTCCAATTTGCAAAAAAATGAATATGCAATATTTTTGTGTTATATCCCAATGTTTTATAACAAGTTTAATTTATGTTTGCAAAAACTTTGATATTTCACAATTTTCCCTTTTCTTAAAATTTTGCAAAAAAGAATCATAATTTCTTATCCATCATTTATTTTGAAAAATTAACAAGGTAGCATACCTTTCATGTCAAGTCGATACAAGACCTGGATTTGAAAGGCAATCCAGAACCAGTCGACACATTACTTGGTATTAGTGGACCCGTAATTCTTCAATACTCAAAAATAAGAGGAGCATCTAAATTCAATGGCTCTCTAATCCTCATGGGACCGTAGCTGTGATCCAAACATTTCCAGGGATAGATGTAAAAATTAAAATAGGGTAAACTCTTTCTATGCCTTATAAGCATACAAAAAAAATTGGATCTTGTGGTCTGACGTCATATTTCATTCCTCCTACGATTGATCCTTAGACGACGAAGAGTTTTTAAGATCCAAGGTCTATTCTTCATGAAATTTAGGGGAAAAACTCTTACTCTCAAAATGAATGTTAGAAAGGTTTTGAGAAAGTTTTAGATCTCCCTAATTTGCAAAAGAAAGGTGCTATTTTTTGTGTTATATCCCTCAAGTGGAGAAAACTTTTGAATTTTGTAAAAAAATAGGTCCCTTATCTTTTATTTTATTTGCAAAAAAAAAATAAAGTTAATCAAAGATTTAATTAATAATAAAATAAATATTTTAGAAAAAATCAACTTAGATTTAAAAAATATATATATTTTAAAACAAAATTATATTAAATTCTTAGGACCAAGAAATTAGACAGGAAGTTGTTTTCCACTTCCAGGAAATCTTAGGACCAAGCACTGGTTGCCATCCCCTCACCTCAAGTTCTCTGCTATAGAACATCCCAAAGATGGTGTCTAACAATGATAATGGAAAATTGCTTGAAAGCTTCACTAAAGATGAGATCAAAGAAGCTCTGTTCGCAATGGAACCTGATAAGGCCCCCGGACCCGATGGCTTCCCACCTCGGTTTTTTCAACACTTTTGGGAAATCGTGGGCCAAGATGTCGTTGCTGTAGTTAAATTCTTCCAGAGAGCCAAAAAGATGTCGAGAGAGGCCAATTCCACTTTCATTGTTTTAATCCCCAAGTCCAATGATTGTGATTTCCTTTTTTATTTCAGGCCGATCAGCCTCTACAGTGTCATTTACAAACTTATCACCAAAGTTATGGCAAATAGGTTGAAAGCCATCCTTCCCTCCATCATCGACCAGTGCCAAGGGAGCTCATTCAAAGGTAGAATCATCTCGGATGGAGTGATAACCATCCACGAACTGGCCCACTCAACATCTAAAAATAAAAAACCTAGCATGTTCCTCAATCTTGACATGAACAAGACTTTTGACCGTATTTCCTAGAAATTCCTATTCAAAGTCCTGGAAAAGTTTAGGTTTCACAAAGAATGGATCAATATGGTTTGCGAATGTATCTCAACTGCTTGGTTCTTTGTTCTAATCAATGGCTCACCCGTAGGTTTCTTCCAAAGTTTCAAAGGCATCCATCAAGGGGACCCCCTGTCTCCCTTTCTCTTCATTATTTTGGCCGAAACCCTTGGAAGAACCCTTTTAGATGCCTATAACAGGGGTCTTATTTTTGGGATCAAACTAGCCTCAACATCCAAAGCCATATCCCATCAATAGTTTGTTGATGACACTATTCTAACCTCTTATGCTTTCGTTCCCGAAGCAAAAATCATTAAGAACATTCTTGATTCTTATGAAGAGGCAGCTGGTCAGAAAGTCAACTACCGTAAAAGCAAGCTATACTTTATCAATACCCCCACTCATAGACAAAATATGATTGCTGAGATCCTTGGGTGCAACATTGGGAGTATTCCAACTACTTATCTTGGATTACCGCTTTTCCATGACAGATCTATCTCAGCTATGTGGAACCCTGTTTTAGATTGCCTCAAAAAGAAACTAGCGGGGTGGAAAAGCTTAATGCTCAGCCAGGCAGCCAAAGCCACTCTAGTCCAAGCTTGCCTTCAAAGTATCCCTATTTTTTTCTTATCTATATTCAAAGCTCCAACTACCATCTACCAAAAAATTGAATAAATTCAACGTAGATTCCTTTGGGCTGGAAACGAAAACAAGAATAATTTTTTGCTTGTCACCTAGGATAGGGTCTATTCCAAGAAAAAGGATGGAGGACTCAAATTCAAATACATCAACCAGATGAACATGGCCCTCATTTCCAAGTAGGCCTAGAGACTTACCATCAATGAAAAAGTCACATGGACTGATATCATTAAAGCTAAGTACCTTCAACAGTTTTCATTTTTTGGATAGCACAACCTACCTATCGGATCCCATTTCTGAAATGGCGTAATCAAAACAAGGAAAATCATCATGGAAGGCTTAAGGTGGTTTCTAGGAACTGGAACGACCATCCATTTTTGGGATGACCCGTGGATCCGTGATAAATCTCTCAGCCAAGATCTGCATCTTGCAGTGCTCAAGGCGACTATTGAAGCCACCTTTGGAGATAAGGTGTGTCACTTCATTACCCAAGGTCCTACAAGATGTAAATGGAAACACCTAGCTCTTAATGGTCTTAGGCATATCATCAAGGCTATTAGGTGGTTACAAAACTTGTTGAGGACTTGCATCATCCCGAGCTCACACAAAGATGATTCCATGGTCTGGAACCTTGAAGAATCTGGAAATTTCACTGTCAAATCAGCTTACTATAGTCAAGAAACTCCCACAAATGGATGGGACTTATCAAATCAGGTCTGGGTTCCCAAGGTCAAATTATTTTCCTGGTTGGCCACCCAAAATAGAATCCTCACCATAGACAACTTGATAATCAAAGGGTTACTCATTCCCAATTGGTGTATCCTGTGTAAAAATTCCTGAGTATATTTCGCATGTTTTTTTGGAATTTCCCTTCTCTTTAGCAGTTCTCAACTAGGTCCATATCACCTTTGGCATCTCCACAACCTTCCCACCTTCCATTCCCCTCCTTATTAAGCAATGGCCCTGGCCTTTCAAGAGCAACCAACTAAAATTCATGTGGTAAGCTTGCCTTCACCTTTACCTGTGGCAGATATGGCTCGAGAGAAATGCCAAAATTTTCAAAAATCAAGCCACTGATAAGAATATTATCATTGTCAAAATATTGGCCCTATCTACAGAGAATGCCTCTCTTGTTTCTTCTCCAAACCCCCCCTCCTGGCTTAGAATCGGATCTAGCCAAACTTTTCAATCTGTCTAACATCTCTGTTATGCTTCGTAATTCTATTGTTAGTTCTGTCATCAAGTGGGTCTTACCACCTACTGGGTGGCACAAGCTCAATTTCGATGGTGCGGCTAAAGGCAACCCAGGAGCGGCTGGTGGAGGAGGAATTCTCAGAAACCATGAGGGAGAAATAATTTTGGCCTTTGCCCAGATCTTGGGAATTCAATCCAACAATATGGCAGAGGCTCGAGCTTTGTTCCAAAGTTTGATCCTCATGGAAGGGTTGACCATCAATAAACTTATCATCAAAGGAGACTCGTTGCACTGTATCAACTACCTCAAAGGTACAGCTAAGCCTCCCTGGTCCCTAGCTTCGATTTTCCAAGAATGCAAGGCTCTAGTTGGCAATTACCCAAAATTAGTCATTAAGCATCAGTACCAAGAAGGAAACAAAGCTACAGACTAGCTAGCTAACAGGGGAGTTAGAAAATCTGACATTCAAGTGTGGAGAGACTCCTTCCCCATTGGCCTAAGGAATGATCCTACAAGTTTCAATGTTTGCACAATGTGAGCTATTTCCAGGGGGATTGGTATGGTCTGTTGATGCTCTAATGCAACATGTCACGATATTGTGACACTTTTTCTTTCTTCTCTTTTGGCCGCAAAAATGCAACATGTCACGATATCATGACACTTTTCTCTTTTGGCCGTGAAATGCAACATGTTGCGATATCGTGATACTTTTTCCTCCTTTGGCCGTGATGATGCAACATGTCATGATATTGCGACACTTTTTCCTCCTTTGGCCGCGTCGATGCAACTTGTCACGATATTTCGACACTTTTTCTCTTTTGGCCGCAACGATGCGACATGTCACGATATCGCAACACTTTTTCTGTTTTGGCCACGATGATGCAACATGTCACGATATCATGACACTTGTTATCCTTTGGCCGTGACGATGCAACATGTTGCGATATCACGACACTTTTTCTTTATTCTCCTTTGGCCATGAAAATGCAACATGTTGCGATATCGTGACACTTTTTCGTTCTTCTCTCTTGGCCGCGAAAATGCAACATGTCGCGATATCGTGACACTTTTTCTCTTTTGGCCGCGATGATGCAACATGTCATGATATCGCGACACTTTTTTTCCTTTGGTCGTGACGATGCAACATGTCGTGATATCACGACACTTTTTCTCCTTTGGCCACAACGATGCAACATGTCGCGATATCGTGACACTTTTTCTTTCTTCTCTTTTGACCGTGAAAATGCAACATGTCGTGATATCGTGACACTTTTCTCTTTTGGTCGCGAAAATGCAACATGTCACAATATTGCAACACTTTTTCCTCCTTTGGCTGCGCCGATACAACTTGTCACGATATCATGACACTTTTTCTCCTTTGGCTAGGACGATGCAACATGTCATGATATCGCGACACTTCTTCTCTTTTGGCCGTGATTTTGCAACATGTCGTGATATCGTGATACTTTTTCTCCTTTGGCCATGATGATGCAACATGTCGCGATATTGTGACACTTTTTCTCCTTTGGCCTCGATGATGCAACATGTCGCGATATCATGACACTTTTTCTATTTTGGCCTTGACGATGCAACATGTCGCGATATCACGACACATTTTCTCTTTTGGCCGTGACGATGCAACATATCGTGATATCGCGATACTTTTTCTCTTTTGGCCATGATGATGCAACATGTCGCGATATCATGACACTTTTTCTCCTTTGGCCATGACGATGCAACATGTCACGATATCGTGACACTTTTTCCTCCTTTGGCCACGATGATGCAACATGTCGCGATATCGCGACACTTTTTTCTCCTTGCTTTCTCCCTTTGCTTTGGACCATGAAAATGCAACATGTCGCGATATCGCGACACTTTTCTCCTTGTGGTGTTTTGCTTTTTATTTGATCTTTAGCATATGGGCCACTTTGGTCTTCTTGGAAAACATGCAAAAAAGTTCTTCTAGTTGGTTCCTCTGGGCGCCTCTACCTTAGGTAGCCCCTGTTGTTTTCAGGATTTCTCGTTCTGCTGTCATCGTTCTTCCCATTTTCCTCCCTCTTCAGAGGCCCACGGCTAGTTTGTACGTGGTTCAGGGACCTTTCAACACCCTTTCAACCAATCAAAAAAAAAAAATTATATTAAATTATTAAAAAAAATTAAAATATTAAATTAAAAAAATGCAAATAAAAAATTACCTTGAGTTTTTTTTTTTTTTTTTGTCTGGTGTAGAAAAATATATTGTTGCGTGTAGGTTTGGAACCCATGACCTGTCGCATAGCGGCAAGCCTAGCATCGGCCTATCTACTATATCAGCTACCTAGCCATACGAGAAATAGAGGAAAGACCTGCAACATTTTTATGCTACTAAAGGTTTATAAGTGCAAGCACTCAGCTTTGCTTCTGATTGTCTATGGGTAATCATAAAAATTTGACCTCTATTTTGTTGTCCAAACCAGCCAGTCGAAAACCATCACACATACGCACCGAAAAAGTGCCATGTCATTAGGAGAAACAATTAGCTTACACCACACAGGATGCCAGGTGGATGAATAGGAAGTTACTATGTCAAAGCTCAGATTCCACATCAGCTACAAATCACCTCAAAATTCATTCTAGACCAATCAGTAGGTTGTGCCTTGTCAGCTTCCACTTGTTCAATCCAAGTTGTATCTTAGTCCATGTATCTAGTCCAAATGGTGTCTCAATATGCATGCACATGTAGGTTTTGGATTACGTGATGTTAGAGGTTGATGTCAGTTATCATCAGTGATTGTTTGGTTGGTCAAATTCTTCATGATATCCAGCAGGATCGATCATATTCTTCATGCACTATAGCATCAATCGTTAGAGTGCTATAGTTAGCATTTAGCTTGATTATCATAATATACAATATTGTTGTCACAATAATTATACAATCATATATATGCATGCTAGATGATATCACCCATTAGTTCATTCTATCACCCGTTAGATCAATATATCATGTCAAGAATTTCAATGCCGACCAGTTCAGGTTGGTGAAATTTCATGCTCACCATCCAATCATTCTAGAGGAATCAAGAATTTAGCACTTCTTAGTTAGAGAAACTACCTCAATGTTTGTGCCAATATAGAGATCACCAGATTACATCAGCAGGCCCATGCAATTTCATGCTAGGTTCTAGACACCTTAGGAAATGTGTTTCTTAGGATCCACCTTGGGATCCATTCTGAGAAGTAGGGTGTTGGACGAGGTCCCATATAAGGTATTGCATCCCATTGTGCAATCGACTTACCCTACCTCAGGAAATGTGTTATCCATCCTATTTATATACAACTAAGGGAATATTAAAGCCATAATTCTTCTAGGTTAAGCATAATGAGGATGCAACCCTCCCAACAATGATTGGTAAGACAATTCAACCCATTATCGATTTAAAAATTATGGGCAGTATTATTTTGACCAAGAGCTATGTTTATTTATAAAATATAAATGGAATACCTCTTTTATTCCTTCTCTGAAATACATAACAAATAACATAAAACCTGGCAAGCATCATGGCAATCCCAGGCTTGTATATTGGTACAAATATGGTCGAGTAGTTCTGCAATAAAACACATATTTTTCCTTTTGTATTGGTTAGCTACAAGTTAAAGGGTAACATGCTACAGGTGAAAACTATTGTTAAACATAATAAGCAACTCTATTTTAAACAAACTCGGGCTTACCATGGGTAAAATATTTAAAACATAAAATTTAAAACCCTTTTTTGTATCACTTTGTTGTAAGAATTAAAGGGTAACACGATACACAACATATGCTATTTCTAGTAGAGTTAAAGCTATTGTTTAGCAGTATACCATATTCCTTGGTATTGCTTCACCGAAATAATAATAAAGGAGATAAACCAGACTCAACAATTGCCAACATATACTCACACTCAAAAATTACTGTGAGATAAGCAAATTACAGTGACATAGTGTTTATTCCCGTCCATTCCGAAATCATGAATTTTTAAAACATAAAACTATTACACAAAAACTCCTCCATTTAAAAGCAAACATATATAAAATAATTTTTTTTATATATAACCAATTTGAAGAGGACTTATTTAACCAATATTTTGCATAACACATTCAAACCATCCAAAAATATTGCAAGCAAAAGAATAGACCTAAAATTTCTTGTAGAAAATATTTCCTTAATCTATTCCTTATCCATTATTCCTCCTTCACTTTTACTCGGTGTCCCCTCTCTCTCTTCATTTCCTATTAAAATTTCGATTAGATATTTGAAATAGATATTAGGGAGAACTCATTAGACAAGTGTAGAATCATGCAAATGGCCATCAGAGTGCTCCCTTTCCTCGGCCAAGTGGAGCTTCTAAATATATTTTAGAATTTCTACTATTTATTCAATAAAAGATCCAGTTGCAAGTTTATTAAATTATAATATATTTAATTAATTAATTTTATTTATTTAATTTATTTATAAATATTTTTTGCTAATACATTTGGAAATTAGAGCAATAAATAAAATTAAAACAATCATGCAATTGTATACCTCAAACTATTTTTCTTATACAAACAACCTGATAATAAAGGAACATTATTTTCTGCCTATCAAGAATAGTTCCCATGTTTTGCAATACCTTTCTTACCATTGGAGGATTTTTCAATAAGGAAACATTCATTCATTGTGATGATATGAAACATTTGCACGTAATGCACCTATATGAATGCATCCACATGGACTTTCATGTACCCTTGAGCCATTGGTGAGTGTTTTGTTGCCAAGGCTATTCTACCTTTTTTGAAAAAGCAAATATTCACTACAATGAGAATTTACATCACCATCATTTCCTATTTTTGTCTTTCGAGGACCTATATTTGTATCACAAAATCATTAGCAGTACCTTGTCCAAAATGTTAAAAAGAATAATTCATAAGAAAATAGCATAATATACTTATAAAAATAACATCATAAATCATGTTTTTGGAGGGTCATGAAATTCTTCCCCCTAGTTCTAAACACAATCGTGTGTATTTTTAAAATGTAATTTAATTAAAAATATGAGGAAATTGTTCTTTTATAGAATCTACATTCTCCCATATAGAATTTCTTCTTAAATTTTAGTCCCATTGGACCTTACATTTATTCATATCTCTTTTCCCTAAATGTTTGGTATAAAAGGCTAAATTTTGGACTGGGTGAACCTCAATGGTGAGACGATCTATCATCTACAAATTAGACATGTTCCAAACATGTGATGGATCAACAATATTTTTTTGAGTAGGGATTTATAGAAGACATCATAGATCTTTGATAGATTATGTGGAAGGGCAATTCTATAGGCTACAAGATTGATCTTTTCTATGATATCAAAAGGGTCAATAAATTTGAGGTCACGTTTGGTTGATTTGATGGAGATTTTATAAGGTTCACCCTTAGAAAGGCTCTGTCTCCCATAGAGAATTCTATCGATGACCTTTTCAAATTAGAATAACTCTTTTGTCAATCCATGACTTCTTTGAGTTGTTGGTGGATCATTCTTAATTTTTTCGTCATATCCTTTACAATATCTAATCCAATCACTACTCGATCCTCCAAATTATCCCAATATAGAGGAGTTCTACATCATCTCTCATATAGGACCTCAAATGGAGCTATTATTAAGGAAGTACGATGGCTATTGTTATAAGAAAATTCTACTAAGTAGAGATATTCCTGCCATTTAGTCTTATGGTTCATGCAATACATGTGTAAGATATTCTCAATAATCCAATTAAGTATTTTTGTTTGCCCATCTATCTTTGGATGATATGCAGAACTAATATTTAATTTTATAACCAAGTCTCAATGTAAGGCTTACAAAAACTCCAAGGTGAATTTAGGATATCTATTTGAAATGATGACTTCAGGAAATCTCAATAGTCACATAATCTCTCTAGAAAGTTTGCTAGCAATATTAGGTGTATCATCCTTGATGTTTCCTAGAATAAAGTTTGCTACCTTGGTCAATTTATCAATTACCAACAAAATTACATCATGTTGAAACCTAGTCTTTGGTATACCTACAATGAAATCCTTAGGGATAAATTCTGATTTCTATTCTAAAATATCATGAGGATAAATTTTTCCAGGTGGATGTAAGTGTTCAAATTTAAATTTTTGGCACTCGAGACATCTAGCCACAAAATTATTGATATCCCATTTCATTGATGGCCAATACAAATTTTTCCTCATGTTTTCATGCATTTTAGCCCCTCCATTATGTGCAGAATAAGGTGTGCAGTGGGTTTCTTACAAAATATTTATTAATACAACTAATTTAGGGTTAAAAATCCTATCTCTAAAGAACAAAAAATCATTTTTAATAATGAAGTCTTTGCTCTTTTTGGGTTCTAGGTCAATCCATGCTCAACATTTACTACAGTAACTATCACCCTAATACTATTCTTTGACCCTATCAAATAAATCTACATGGCACTTGGACATAGATGCTATGTGTTTATTTTAAATTAGGGTATATTATATCCTATTTTCCTTCCCATTAAATTCAAAAGTCATACTAGACCAAAAATTCCATCCATCAATGTTGTATTGCATTAAAAAGAGGATGGGTGAAGATATATCTTAGACTCTAATGATCTGTATTTAATTAAAAGGGCTTCCTCAACAAGTATTAACTCAACATTTTAAGCACATGGACCATAACTACCAGCTCTAAATCATGGGTAGCATAGTTGAGCTCATTTTTTTAAGCTTTCGATATTTGTAGGCTATGATTACCTCATTTTGAGTTAGAATATCACCAAACCCTTTAGTAGAAGCATTAGTGCAAGCTATAATTTTGTTTATGGGTTAGGTATCTTCAAAATTGGGGTAGTTATCAATATTTCCTTTAATATCTTGAAAGCCTCTTCACATTGTTCTATCCATTTGAATGCTTTTCCTTTTCTTTGCAAATTAGTGATTGGATAGGCAATTTTTGAGAAGTTCTTTACAAAATACCTATAATATCCTACCATTCCCATGAAACTATGTATTTCAAACACATTGGTGGGTGCAATACAACTGATTATAGCTTTAATATTTTTAGGATCGATAACAATTCCATCAGTAAATATAATATGCCCTAGGCATTGGACTTTTCGGATAAAAAATTCACACTTAAAAATATTCTCATAAAGTGTATTCTTTCTAAGTACTTCTAGGAAAATTTCTATGTGTTGATCATGCTCTTCCTTAGTTTGTGAATAAATCAGGATGTCATCCAAAAATATGATCATGAAATGATCTAAATATTCTTGAAAGACACTATTCATAAGATTCATAAAGGCGGCTAGGGTATTTGTTAACCCAAAAGGTAATATTGTGAAATCATAATGTCCATACCTTGTTCTAAAAGCCATTGTATGAGTATCATATTCTTTGATCCTTAACTGATGGTATTCATATCTGAGATTTATTTTTGAAAAATATTAGCTCCTTATAACTGATCAAATATATCATCAATTCTTGGTACGGAGTACCTATTCTTGATAGTTACTTTATTAAGAATTATGTAGTCAATACATAGCCTTAAGGATCCATTCTTATTTCTCACAAATAACATAAGGGTCCTCTCGTGATGACACACTTGGCTTAATCAACCATTTCCCACTCAAATATTGGAGCTATATTTTTTGTTCTTGAAGCTAGATTAGAGTCATCTAATAGGGTGATCTTGCAATGGGTTCAACTCTAAGAAATAGTTCAATAGAAAAATCAAACTCTCATTGTGGTGGAACACTAGATAAATCTTTAGGAAATACATCCTTAAGCTCTTCCAACACAAGAAAATTCTTGCAAAGTTCCAAGTTAGCTTCATTCTATTCATACCTATTTATTTTGACTACATAAATTACCCCATGTCTTTTAATTGTCATCTTAATTTGTAATGCAAACAATAAATATTGTTGAAAATAACCACAATCATAGTGGATTCTTATCCGTTGGTTAGATTCTTAAGTATATTCTATTCATATTTCTTTAAAATAAATAAGGGCTCTATGGGCTTTTAGCCAATCTATTCCAAGGATAATATCAAGGGAATGTAAGGGTGCTATGTACAGATGCTAGTTAGTTATGTCATTAAGTATAAATATGTAGGCATTGAGTAAACATTGGTTAGGTTTATCCTATCCCATATTCTACCTTCCATCTATTTGAAAAAAATCTAGGTCTTTCTGCTATATATCCCTGATTATAATAGAAGAAATGAAATTATCTATTGCACCCGTATCTATTTAACATTTACTTGTCAAAGTATAGAAGTGGCTTGACTATCTAGATTTGAATTTGTGACTTGTCCTTCTGGTCCTGAATTTCTAGTTGTGGCATAATTTTGATGGGACTATTTTTTTTATGCTTTCCTTTGGTCTATTCTTAGAGAACATTTATTAGCATAATATGGTACTCCATAGATGAAGCAACCTATATTTGGTTCTTGATATTTTCCTTCCTTATCTTCACAAATACCCACTTTATGATCTGACCCATTTACTTTTTGATGGAAGAGTTTTAGATTATTGTTTTTCTTAATTATTTTTTTTATAGATATTATTCTCAAATTTTCCTTGTTCTTTTTCCAACTAGATTTTTGATCAACAAATGCTTCCATTAAATTTTGTTGTTGCTCCTTTTTCTCTGCTGGTAGCTTAATTATAAATGTAAGTGGTTCCATCTATCCCTAAAATGATTTGACTATAGATGCAAGGTCATCCATTTTCTCATGGGTATAAACTTGCTATGTTAGTTTTAATGTTATTGGTTTGTTAGCAGGTGTAAGGTTAGAGTTCATTTATGGGAATCATTAGGCTCTATGACCTAGGAATATTACAACCTAGGATTTGATACCAAATGTGATAACCTAGTCTAACACATTCATTGTAGCAACCTGATCTGACTTTTAGGATTGTTAAACAAGGAAAGATGTTGACTAGGGTCAAATTTTTAAAACACAAAATTAAAAACCCTTATTTTGTATCACTTCACCACAAGAATTAAAGGGTAACATGATAGAAAACTAACACTATTTTTGTTATAGGTAAAGCTTTAATTTAGTAGTATAACATCTTTCTTGATATTGCTTCACCAAAATAATAATAAAGAAGATAAACCAAACTCAACTGGTGCCAACATATACACAGGCTCAAACATTGCTTTTAGATAAGAAAATTATAGTGATACAACATTTATTTCCATCCATTCCGAAATCATGATTTTTTAAAATATAAAACTTTTAGATAAAAGCTCCTCTATTTTATTAAAAGCAAATGTATATGAAAGCATAAAATTTCTATATATAAGTAGTCACAAGAAGACTTATTTAACGAGCATTTTTTATAACACATTCAAACCATCCAAAAATATTAGAAAGAAGAGAATGGACCTAGAACTTATTGCAAAAAATATTTTCTTACTCGATTAATTATCCCCTTTTTTTCCACTCATTGCCCTCTCTCCATCTTCCTCCTCTCTTAAAATGGTGATAGAGTTTTGAAATGGAGATTAAGGAGAACTCATTATACAAGTGCAAAACCATGCAAATGACCATCTCAGCACTCCCTTTCCATGGCCAAGTGGAGCTTGTAAATATATTTTTGAATTTATACTATTTATTCAATAAAAAATCCAGTTGGAAGCTTATTAAATTAAAATTTCTTTAATTCATTTATTTTATTTTATTATTTAATTTTTTTACAAATAATCTTTGCTAATAAGTTTGGAAATTAAAACAATAAATAAAGTTTAAAAACACATGCAATTATATACCTTCAACTATTTTTCTTATATAGACATCCTGATAATAATGGAATGTTATTATCTACCTATCAAGAATATCTCCCATGCTTCACGACACTTTCCTTGTCATTCGAGGATTTTTTAGAAAGTAAGAATTCATTCATTCTAATGATATGAAGCATTCATACATAATGCACCTATATGAAAGAATCTACATGGGCTTCCATGTACCCTTGAGCTATTGGTGAGTGTTTCACTATTAGGGCTATTTTTCCATTTTTGAAAAAAGTTAATATCTCATTGTAGTAAGAATTTACACTGCCATCATTTCTAATTTTTTTATTTCAAGGACCTATACCTACAACACAAGAATCATTAGTAGTACCTTGTCCAAAATGTTAAACAAAATAATTCATATCAAAATAGCGTAATATACTTTTTAAAATAACATCATAAATAATATTTTGAGAGGGTCATGACAACTATGATAGATGGCAATATAGATAGGCTAGACATATAAGACATTAAATGGCTAAAAAACTAGATAGATGGGGTCTCATGATGACAATATGGATGGAGTAATGACAAGATTTATTGAGAGCTAGATGGTTTAGAAAAATGGGGTTTCGTGATGGCAAACAATCGGATGGAACACTAAATGGATGGAGAGAGAAAAACAATCATTCAATCAGTAGTGAATTATTCAATCTTAGATAGCTTCCACTGGGAAAACACCAACATACTAGCATTCATGGATATATTCCTCGTCATTTGTTATTCTCCCATTCTTGATCTAAAATATTGCTCGACCAAGGCTAAACTATGAGTTCATATCAAAAATATTCTAGACAACTAGATAAATTTATTGGTGTGCTTTATAATGACCTCCCTCTAGAATCATACATTCTCCCCTACAACCTACATATGTAAACTCAACAATAACACACATATAGTCCACAAATATATATTTTCAAAGATACAACACTAGAGTACTAGGAAGAATTATAGTCTTGATTATGGATGAATTTATCAGACTACAAATATATCATAGAGTGTCTCTCACACTCACTCCTTTCTCCAGTATTCATCCCATATCCCATCCAAAATCCCATTCCAATCAACGTACACACTATGTCCTATTTATATTTTCCTTCATCGAATTATTTAGATTTCCTTTCATCTTAGTCAAACAAGTTGTATAATTTCCTTTTCCAGGTAGATGTTTGCATCATACACATCGAGTAAGAGAAAATGAAAGGAAATATAAATAATATTTTTAAATGTTTGCATCATACGCAAATCTTATGAATATTTTTAAATTCCAGAACCGTGACGTTTGCATCATCATGGTAGATGTTTGCATCATATGCAAAGCTTATGAATATTTTTAAATTCCAGAACCGTGATTCCATACTTAGCTATTTTTGTTGTGTTCATCCATGTTGCCCCTTCAACCGATCATTTCTTCCACTTGACCAAGTAATCTTAGTAGATCCTACTCATTTTCCTTGATATTATCAAGTCTACAATCACTTCAATTCCATCTTATTCCTTCTCTAGAAACTATGTTAACCATTGTTATGCTAAAACATCAACTATCTAGATCATAGTTTGGATATAAATTAGGGACATTAAAGATTAGAAAAATGTTGATGCCTTTTGGAAGCTCAATTTCATAATCATTTGTGATAAAGTTCTTCAGGATCTTATAAGGTCCAATATTCTTCCAATTTAGCTCATTGTAATTGCCTTTGGAAAGCATTTTATTTCATAAGTATACTAAAACCAAATATCCAACTTTAAATTCTTATATCCAGTGCTTGAGGTCAGCATGTTTCTTGTTTTTGATGACATTCCTTTCCAAATCAGCCTTCACTTCATGATGTAACTCATGCATATATTCAACAAAATCCTTTGCCATAGCACTAGGTTTCTATAATTCAGCTATGCTTTGCAACTCATCTACTCCTTAAGGATGAGTTCCATACATAATTTAGAATGGATTTTTAGTCATGCTTCTATTTACTGAGTTGTATGCAAATAATGCCTATGCTATCACAACATCCTATAACTTTGGATTCTTACCAATCAGACATCATAGTAAATTTCCAAGGCTCTTTTTCACTACTTTGGTTTGCCCATCTATATGAGGGTGATAGGATGAACTAAAGCTCAATTTAGTACCCATTTTATTCCATAGGGTACACCAAAAGTGACCCATAAACATTGCATCTCTATTCAACACAATGCTCTTTGGAAAACCATGCAGTCTCAACATTTCATAGAAGAACAAATCAACAATATGGTTAGTATTGATTGTTTTATTATAAGGTATGAAATATACAATATTTGAGAATCTATCCACATCAAAAAAAAAATCATTGCCCTTTTGTGTCCTTCGCAACCCAAGGATAAAATCCATGCTCACATCCTCCCATGGTCTCTTTGGTATTGGTAATGGTTGATACAACCCAATATTTTAACTCCTAATCTTTGAATGTTGATAAACTTAAAAACCCTATTAAAAAATTCTGACATTTGCATTCATTTTGGGCTAATAATAACTAGCATAAAGTTATCCCATCATTTTACCTACTCTAAAATATCCAACTAGTCCTATGCTATGTTTATCTCTTATCAGGTTCTCCCTCATCGAACCTCATGGTATGCACAATCATTGTCCCTTGAATAATTTTTTTTCTTGGATGAAATACTCCAACCATGGTGTTGTCCCCTATAGTAGGATTACTACATGTTATCCACACTTCCCTAAAGTCCCCATTCTCAACATAAAGTTCTTTCATAGTATGGATACCCACAACTTCAACATGCATCATACTTAATAATAGATTTCTCCTACTCATTAGCTACTCAATTTGAAAGACCACTTCTATGCTTTATAAAAATTAATATCCCTACAAACATTCCATCCACTCCATATGTCTTTGATTTATTTATCTTTGGTTGAAAAACTATAGAGCATGGTTATCCATTGATAAAACAAATTCTTTTGACAATAAATAATGCCTCCATTTCTTCAAGGATTGGACTATGGCATAAAACTCTTGGTCATAGACAAAGTATTTTCTCTTTGCCTCATTTAGATTCTCACTAAAATAGGTAATAGGCTTACCTTCCTAGCTCAATACTGCTCCTATCACTTTCCCACTTGCATCACAATATACCTAAAAGACCTTGTTGAAGTCTAGCAAATCTAGAATAGACTTCTTTGTTATCTTATCCTTTAGGTTTTGAAAAATCCTTTCTACTGTAGTCATCCACTTGGATTCATGTCTTCCCCCTTTCATTATTTCTATGATCAAGTCATAAATTCCATTGAAGTCCTTGATGAACTTCCTATAAAAACTTGCAAGACCATGGAAACTCCTAGACTCCAACATAATTCTAGGTGACAGCCAACTCGTAATGGATTTGACCTTTTTACGATCCATCCATAACCATTCTTGGGAGATCACAAAGCCTAGGTACACCAATTCTTACTTCAACTACATTTCTTCAAGTTGACTAGGAACTTCTCTTCCTTCAGTCTATGTAAAACTAATCTCAAGTGTTATAAATGGTATTCCTTTCTCTTAGTAAATATCAAGATGTCATCTAGGTAGACAACTACAAACTTGACAAGAAATGGCTTTGAAACTTTTTTCATCGATCACATAAAGGTACTAGGTACATTTTTCAATATGAATGACATAAATAGTCATTTGTATAATCCATCCTTTGTCTTGAATGCATTATTTAACTCATATCCTTCCTTAATTCAGATCTAATGATAACCACTCTTCAATTTTTTTTTTGAAGTACCTAACTCAACTCAAACAATCCATCAAGTTATGCATGTGAGGTAATGAAAATCTATAGTTGATGGTTATCTTATTAATAAAACTTGGAATATGTACACATGCACCATCCTCCACCCTTATTTGGTGTAAGCATTGTTGGTACTACACATGGGTTCAAGATCTCATGGATCAGTCCTTTATCCAAAAAATCCTAAACTTTTCTATTTATTTCTTCATTCTCCATTGGTTTCAACCTATAATCTACCTTATTACGTAAAATTTATCCATGAATAAAATCAATGTGATGGCTAATACTTGTTGGTGGCAACCCATATGGCAATGCTTGTGATAAAATTTTTGCATACTCATCTAGAAAATCCTTTACCTAACTCAAAATATCCTCCTCCTTGCCTACAATATCATCTTTTATAGGTTTAAAAATCAGGGTAAAACACACCCTCTTATTTATTATCCAATTCAAAAATTATGTTCCTAAAACCAAATGTATTTTAGGATCAATGTCCTCTATGTCATATGTGTCCTTCAATAGACCCAATAAAAACTTCTTTCCATGTTTTGTAATGGTGTAGGTATTTTCCCTACCATCATGTACTATCTTATTTTTGAATTGACAAGGTCTTCCCAACAATAAATGACAAGCATCCATGGGCATAATGTCACATATGACCTCATCCTTATATGATCATATCTGAAAATGTACCTTAGACTATTAAATTATGAGAATCTAGTATATATTTTGCAACAAAGAGACCTTGTATGGACTAGGGTGTTCTTCCTCAGTCAACCCCAACTTCTCTACCATCTTAGTAGATACTAAATTATCTATATTTCCTCTATCTATGATAACATTGCAATATTTACCACCAGCTTTACACATAGTTTTGAAAATATTTATCCTTTTGATAGGTTCATATTCTTTATTTTCTAGCCTCAAAAGCACTCTCTTCATCATGAGATATTCTCCTTGCTTGGTTTCCTCCATATACCTTGGGGATGCAAAACTTTCTTATTTATCTTATGCAATATGGTTCCTAACATAATTTTCCTTATTGTTACTTTGTTGTGCAGTTGGACATTCAAATACTTGATGACCATCTTCACCACAGCTATGAAATCTTCCTAAGAATCCTCTACCTTTTCCTTGACCAAACCCACCTCTACCTCATAGAAGTATCCATCTCCTATAGTATTTTGGTTGGCATCACTATAAGAAGCAGTAGCTTCTCCCTCCTATTTTTGTCGTCCCCTTCCACTATTCGTTTATCCTTATAAACACAAGAATTATCCCCTTCCTCTCTGATAATTTTGTTACCTTTGTAACAACTTATCCTTCACCTTAAGGGCATATTGGTAGTCTTATTCTACCTTCCTTATCCTTATCATACTAATTTCATCTTGTATAGATATCCATAGTCCATTGATATAATTTGACACTTTCTCTTCATCGTATTCCATATGATCGATCCAAATGGTGAGCCTATAGAATTCTTCCATGTGCTCCTTCACACTTGTATCCTTCTATCTTAGGTTTTACAATTTCCTAAAAAGACTCAATTGATAGTTGAATTGAAGAAATTTGGCCTTTAGCTTGGTCACCATTTTCTCCCATGTTCTAAGTATTTCCTTTCCTTTTCTTCACCTTTCAGCTTCAACATCGTCCCACCACAAGGACATGTGCCCTTTCAACTTTGTGGAAGAAAAATTCACCCTTTTAGGATCTTCTATTCCTTCAAAATCAAATAAATTCTCCATTTTGGTAATCCAATATATGAGTTCCTCTAGATTCAAGCTTCCATTATATGATGAGGTTTTATATTTTATTTTTGACCCATGTTAAATATTGCTCAGACCAACCGCTCTTCTACATCTTCCCCTTGCTCTTCATCTTAGGATTTTGTTTGCCCAAATTTCTCTTCTTTGCTATCACTAATATTCTTATGATGAATGCCTCTTCTTTAGGTAGTTTTGATTACCTCCAATCTAGCAGTAATTCCTCTTAGCATCTCAACTATGTCTACAAATCAAGGATGTCATGGTATTATTCTTCCCCATTGTGTCATCCTTCCTTTACATGTGTTACACCTCCAAGATATTCTAGATTTGATAACAAAAATTATGTAGTGATCCAGTGCAAACAATAATTCTAAATATCAATGGATCCTTGTGATGGAAAAGCCTCCTGATATGGGTAGGCAGATGGCTAGATAAGTTTACAATATGTAGGGTGAACTCCATTAATTATGGTATATGGTAATATAGGTAAGGTTATATGGATGAGATCACGTGATGATAGGAAACAAGTTGAATGGCAATATGGGTAGAACATCATGATAATAGATGACAAGACAAATAGGCTATATGGATAAGATGTTAGACCACTAGATGACTAGACAGATGAGGTCTCATGATGGAAGTATGGATGGAGTGACGACAAGATAGTAGATGGTAAGATAGTTTAGACGAATGGGGTTTCATGATGACAAATCACTAGATGGAAAGCTAGATAAATGTAGAGAGTAAAAAAATCCTTCAGTCAATAGTGAACTATTCAGGCACATATGAATTCCACTAGGATGAACTCCAATATACTAATATTCATGGACTTCTTCCTTATCATTTTTTATGCTTCCATCCTCGATCTAAAATCTCACTCGACCAAGGCTAAACTGTGAGCTCATGTTAAAAATCTCTGATAAATAGACAAATTCAATGGTGTGTTATGGAATGCCCCCCCTCTTAACTCAAAAATTCTCCCCTACAACCTACACACTAAAATCAAAATAACATGTTTACAAAAATATATTTTTAGAGATACAACAATAGAGTACTAAGAAGAAATATAAAGTCTTTATTATGGATGAATTTATGGAATTACAAAAAAATCCTGGAGTGTCTCTCACATTCACTACTTGCTCTAGCATTCATTTCATATTCCATCCAAAAGTCCCTCCTCATCAATGCACACACTATGGCCTATTTATATTTTCATTCATCGATCACACACTATGGTATATTTATATTTTCCTTCATTGAATTGTTTCACCTTCCTCTCATTTTAGTCAAACAAGTTCCTTTTCCAAGTAAATATCTGCATCATAGATTGAGTGTTTTTCTGTTAAAAATTTGAAAAAATAAGGCAGGTTAATGGCATACCATTGTGAACCATAGGTTGGGGGTTAATATTTAACTCAAGACTAAAGGATACAATAATGGAAAATTACTGATTACAAAATATTACATGCAAATAGGTGGTGAATTCAAATTGTTATTTTTCAAAGTTTGTGTCTTCTCAGTGAAGCTCTTAGCATGACGATATGGCCTCGCAAATCAATTTTGCTTAACAAATAAAATATATCCAAATAAAGAAGTAATCAAATTGAAATCCATGTTAATTTTTGTGTCCTACTTTCATTCCAACTAGGCTTTTATTGTAATTCTACTTTCACACTACACTAGACTAATATCTAATTCAACTAGGATTATGAGAATTAAATTGTGTTGGAGAATATTACATTATTTAATGTTATATATGGTATTATTTTAAATATTATAATAAGGTGTGATTATTATATTAAGGTATGTGATTTATATTTTCTTTTAAGTGTGTGTCAATCTACATAATGAGTCCAAGTATCATGTAATAATGTGTGCAAGTGTATGAAGTGTAAGAACGTGCAAGATTAATGTAATTAAGTGTATAAGTATCTGCAATGTGTCATACATATTACCAAAAGTCGTATGTATGTAACTATGCAAGAGAAGAGTCACAGTGTCATGTAATAATGTGTGCAAGTGTGTGAAGTGTAAGAATGTGTAAGCTTAATGTAATTAAGTGTAGAATTCTATGCAATATACCATACATGTTACCAAAAGTAGTGTGTACATAAATATGCAATAAAAAAGTCACATGTATATTGCTATGGCAATATGTGAAGTCAATAGACATGAGAGGTTTATATTATGCATAAAATAGGAAAAAAGAAGATTTGGTGACAAGATGTAAAGTCAATAAACATGAGAGGTTTATCTTGGAATAGAAAAAGATGCATCTCATGTGTTATAGGTGAACCAAGATAATAATTATCAATATGTGAATAAGGAGAATAATAGTAAAAATATTAAAAAATTATTTGCAAGACTATATTATGAATTTATTATATTAGAGAATACTAAAACTTGTATACAATTTTTAAAATAATATTGTAATTTTTTATATATCATTGTTATTTTATAATAATATATATATTAATATTGAGCAATTAATTTGTTGTTTCATCAATGATGATATTTACCATTCACTAAAGTTTGTTTAAAATCATGGATATTAAAACCTGTCATTTAACCTAACTAAAAAACCATCAAATTACAAGGTTCCTAGGCTTCTGCATTTATTTACCTACCTAGAGTTTCCAACTATAAGTCATTCAATGTACAAGGTTCCTAGGCTTCTGAATGCCTATTAAATGAAAACTTCATATTACTAGCAGTGTCACCCCATCCCTTGTGGATGATTACTATAAATATCTTAGCTAGTGGAAAATAATTTTGTCAAGGGTCATAGGCCATACACATTCGGTCTCATCGATGATTGCAACGTTCAATACATTGGTGTTGAACATAGTGGGAAGGAAATAAAAGTGCAACAAGTCATTGCCTGTATGGTTATTGTGTTTGATTTCTAATATTATAATTACTTTATAATTGTAGTAATTGTTTCATTTCTATAATTACTTTAACACTATTTGGCAACTGTTTTAATTTTACGTATTTTAAAATATAAAAGTATCGATAGTGTCTCAAAGAAAATATACTAAGATCCAAAGAAATTGGGAATATGCCACCATGAAGTTCAGAGAATATTTCCTCTTTTTCCTATATTTTAAAATAGAAATGCATCATAACTTTGCTAATGAAAAGATAATAAAAATTAAAGAAGCTAAAAATATACCAAAAAGAAGTTGAGAGAATGTTAACAAAATATTGTGAAAAGTAAAATAATGAAGGAAAATGTTAAGGTGTTTACTATTATAAATTAAATCATATTTCACTCAGTAGATCTCTGACAAATATTATCTTCTATATTTGATCATCGTATTTAAAGTGTCCGAAGTGATTACTGGTGGTTGCAATTATGTTGCAATTGGATAGACACCATATTTTTCAATTTAATGCATGTCTGAATTTTGGTGAGCCTTTCCCTCCATCCCTAACTATAAATATGATATGTTGGTATCACTTTGTGGAGATAGATAGAATTTGGAGCAAACGCGAACAAAGAAGGTGAATGTTGGAGAGTCGAAAGTTGAAGTTGCAGTCTTTAGAAACTTTCTGGTTGGTGTAGCCTGCAATATTTCTAAGTTGCAATGTATGTGGATGTATTTCTATTTTGATAAATATATAATACATTCAGGATATTTTTGTTTCTGCATATTTTGAGTAAATCATTTTGCAAAGTTAGGTTTTACTCACTTTAATTTTATTATGCTCGTATTCTTATTCCACTATATATATTTTATTCGGTTGAGCGGATTTGTGCTTTTAGGGTTGGATAAACCAAATTCTAGGATACATTTTTCTTTGCTAAATTTTGGCATCTCATTCCCTTTGTAAAACTTCGCTCCAGTGTGTATGCTTTGTTAAATTGTGATGAGTTGAACCCTAGTTAAATTTTGGAAAAGCATTTCCTTTGTTAAATTTCGCTCGCAAAATAGTTCCTCTTGAGCACTTTTGTTTTTCCATTGTGGAATTAGGTTTAGAGTGGATTTTGTATCCTTTGTTAATTTCCGTTGTGCCTTGTGTGCTTAAGTGGTGCTGGATTTTATCAAATAAAATTTTATTTCTCCTTTGTAGTTTTGGATTAATTTTGTCATGCATTGTGTCTTTTAAATTAGTATCAAATCCAATGCCATTTGTGGAATGTTGAAGAATAAATGGCTTCTAGAGACAATTATTTTTAGTTTTAATGACAAGAATTACGATTATTGGAGCATTCAAATGAAGATATTTTTTGGGTCTTAGGAGCTATGGGACCTAGTGGAGAATGGTTACCCAGAACTCGTAGATGCAGTAGCATTGAGCACTCTCTCCCAATCAAATTCAAATATATTGAAGGAGAATCAAAATAAGGACTAGAAGGTATTATTTTACATAATGTAGGTAGTTGAGGAGACTATTTTTTCAAAAATTGTAGTAGCAACCAAATCAAAGGAGGCATGAAAATTTTTAGCTAGCTCCTTCCAAGGCACCAATAAAGTGAATTTGGTGAAGTTACATATGTTGATAAGGGAGTTCAAAAATTTATAGATGAGTGAATCAGAATCCATGAGTAACTTCTTTACCCGTACAATGGGTATCATCAACCAAATGAGGTTGAATGGTGAGAATTTTGAGAACTAGAGAATAGTGGAGAAAATACTAAGAAGCCTACCTGTAATATTTGACTCAATGGTGATAGTGATTAATGAATTAAGAGATTTAACAATCCTCTTAGTATATGATCTCATGGGTTATCTATAAACACATGAGTAGATAATGAGTCGGTCATCTTAGGTCTCATTAGAGCAAGCATTTAAGTCATAGGTCTCATTTCGAGATAATAGTAGAAGAGAAGAATCCCACCAAGCCACCTCAAGTTATCAAAGAGGAAGAGGATAAAATAATAGAGGTAAGCATGGAAGAGGCCATAAGAGAGGAGGAAGGTCAAACTCCAACAAAGGAGAGACCAACTACAAAGTCCATCAAGCAAGAGGAAGAGGTAACAATAGGAATCAACAAGGAGGATCAAATCAGAGGTATGATAAATCAAATATCCAATTTTATTACTACAATAATTTGGCCATTATAGTAATGAGTGTAGAAAAATGTTGGCCAAGGAAAACATGCAACAAGCCCACTATACAAATAAAAATGATAAAGCAAAAAATAGATATGTATGTGGGTCTATGATGCTAACTTGTAGTATTGATGAAGAGAGCCAGAAAAGTACTTGGTATCTTGATAGTGGGTGCAATAACCACATATCGAGGAACTAAGAAATGTTCTCACAGTTGGATGAACTATCAAATCTGAGGTGAATATGGGAAACAACAACAAGGTACATGTCATGGGCAAAGGAAATATCATAATCCACACCAAGCAAGATGAAATAAAACACATACCTGATGTGTATTATGTGCCTAGGTTGAAACATAATTTGCTAAGAATTGCAAATATTGTATAGAAGGGGTACATTATGTAGTTAAAAAATGGATCCTCCATCATCATATATAAAAAGAATGGGCTCATAGCAAATGTGGCAATGACAAAGAATAAAATTATTCCCCTACAGATTAAAAATGAACTACTAGTTTTATTTAGTGCAGTTGTTAAAGATGCTACATGGTTGTGGCATATTAGATTCAATCACTTGAGTTTTAGTGGCCTAAATATGTTGCACAATAAATTTATGGTGAAGGGATTACCACTCATAGAGCAACCCAATCAAGCATGTGAAGGTTACCTAGTTGGTAAGTAACACATGGATGCATTTCCTATAGGACAATATTGGAGGGCTTCACATCCATTGGAGCTGGTGTGTTCAAATATTTGTGGACCTATGCAAACCAACTCATTTTCCATCAATAAATACTTCCTAACTTTCATATATGATTTTAGTCAGAGGACATGCGTATATCCCACTAGAAAAAATTTATAAGTTTTCGATGAATTCAAGGAGTTCAAAGCTTTGGTTGAAAAATAAAGCAACTATAATGTGAAGACTCTCATAATATATGGAGGAGGTGAATACATCTCCATTAAATTCTATTATTTGTGTAAATAAAATGGAATTGGAATACATTTCATAGCAAGATACACACCACAACAGAATGGTGTTGCAGAGAGGAAGAACAAAACAATAATGGAGTTGGTAAGGAACATGCTGAAGGCAAAGGGATTGCCACATGAGTTTTGGGTAGAAGCTATAATTTGTATAGTTTATCTTCTGAATAGGTGTCCCATGAATAGTATGAAGGACAAGATTCACCAAAAGTCTTGGAGCAACTAGAAGCCAAGTGTGGCTCATTTAAGATTTTTTGGGTGCATAGCAAATGCACACATCCTATATGAGAATAGAAAGAAATTGGATAAAAAAGAAAAAAAGTGCATCTTCACTAGCTATAGTGAAGAATGAAAAGCTTATAGGTTGTATAAACCTTTAAAAAAGAAGCTGATTATAAGATGAGATGTGAAGTTCATGGAAGATGAAGCTTCAAACTAAAAATCTAAGACTGATCAACAAGAGCCAACAATTATTGAGTTTGAGGACTTGAAAGGGGATAAAGTGCATACACCTGTAGCTTCAAATATTAGTACCAGTGCCAAAAATAGCACTACCTCATTATCATGGTGACCTCCACTTGCAAAAATGGTCCCCAATTTAAAGACACCATCAAAGATAAGGAGCTTGCACGGTATATATGAGGAAACTAGAAATAAAATTGAAGAAGTAAAATATTAAGATTTGGCTTAATTTTCTGAGTGTGATCCAATTTCATTTGAAAAAATAATTTAGAATAGAAAATGGGTGAAAGCTATGGATGATGAGATAGAAACCATAAAGAAAAATCAAACCTGGGAGTTAATGTATCTTCCAGTAGGTAAGAATACCATTGGAGTAAAATGGGTATATAAAACTAAGTTTAATGTCCAAGGTGAAGTTGAAAGGCATAAATCCAGAGTGGTTGCAAAAGGCTACAAACATAAGTTATGGATTGACTATCATTGGTTATATGCACTTGTAGCGATACTTGACATAGTTACATTAATTTTAGGACTGGCAGCCCAAAACAGATGGAATGTTTACCAAATGGATATCAAATCTGATTTTATAAATGGAGTTTTGGAAGAAGAGGTCTACATAGACCAACCACTCAGCTATGAGATGGAAGGGCAAGAAGGAAAGGTCTTAAAGTTGAAGAAATCCTTGTATGGGTTGAAGCAAGCACCCAAGGCTTGGTATAGATTCATTGATGCATACTTTCAGGAGAAAAGGTTCATAAAAAGTCCATATGAGCACACTCTCTACATGAAGATAAATGGATAATGGAAGATGATAATATTCTGCTTGTATGTAGATGATTTAATTTATACAGGCAATAACAATATGCAATTTGAGCAGTTTAGAAATGCCATGAAACATGAGTTCAATATGACATATTTAGGCTTGATGAAATATTTTCTTGGCATTGAAGTTACCCAATCTAAGGATGGTATCTTCATATCTCAAGGCAAGTATGCAAAGGATGTCTTAAATAGGTTTAAAATGGAATACAACAAACCAATCATCACGCTAGTTGCAACAAGCCTAAAATTGAGCAAGAATGATTATGGCAACAATATTGATCTAACTTTCTACAAAATATTAGTTGGAAGTCTCATGTATTTGACTACAACCAGACCAGATTTAATGTTTGCTGTGAATTTGATTAGCAAATTTATGGAGGCACATAATATCACTCACTTGTAGGTAGGCAAAAGGATTTTGTGCTATGTCAATGGAACAAGAAACCATAGAATTTATTATGCAAGGAAAGACCAACTTCAACCTTCGACTCTTCGGCATTAACCTTCTTCGTTCGCGTTTGATCCAACTTCTATCTATCTCCACAAAGTGATACCAGCGGATCATATTTATAGCTAGGGATGGAGGGAAAGGCTCACCAGCATTCTGACATGCATTAAATTGAAAAATATGGTGTCTATCCAATCATCGAATAACTGCAACCACTAGTAATAACTTCAGACACTTTAAAATACGACGATAAAATCTGAAATATAAGATCTGTTAGATATATACCAGGTGAAATTTGATTTAATTTCTAACATCCTTCTTTAAATCAGATGTCAAAGTTTTTGTGAAATCTGATTTAAGGGAGAATTTTAGAAATTAAATCAGATTTCACCCGGTAGATCTCTGACAAATCTATCTTCCGGATCTGATCATCCTATTTTCAAGTGTCCCAAGTTATTACTAGTGGTTGCAGTTATTCAACGATTGGAGAGACACCATATTTTTCAATTTAATGCATGTCAGAATGCTGGTGAGCCTTTCCCTCCATCCCCAGCCAAAAATATGATCTGCGGGTATCACTTTGTGGAGATAGATAGAAGTTGGAGCAAACGCGGACGAAGAAGGTGAATACTAGAGAGTCGAGTTGAAATTGTAGTCTTAAGAAACTTTCTAGTTGATGTAACCTGCAATCTTTCTAAGTTGGAGATGTATGTGGATGTATTTCCGTTTTGATCAATATATAATACTTTATAGATATTTTTTTTCCCATATGTTGAGTAAATCACTTTGCAAAGTTAGACCTTACTCACTTTAATTTTATTCTGCTCGCATTCTTATTCTACTGAATATCTTTTATTGGGTTAAGGGGATTTGTACTCATAAGGTTGAATAAACCAAATTCCCGGATGTGTATAGTTTGTTAAATTGCGGTGAGCTAAACCCTAGTTAAATTCTGAAAAAGGATTTCCTTTCTTAAATTCAGCTCCCTAAAAGTTCCACTAAGAGCACTTTTATTTTTCCATCGCTGAATTAAGTTTAGAACGGATTTTACATCCTTTGTTAATTTCCCATGTGCCTTGCGTGCTTGAGTGGCACCGGATTTTATCAAAGAAAATTTTATTGATTCTTTGCGGTGCCGGATTAATTCCGCCGCGCACCGCGTCTTTCATTTGCCAAATGAGACTATAATTGAATCTGTCGTATACATAAAGCTGATGCACTGTTCTGCGTCTTTCATTTGCCAAATGAAACTATAATTGAATCCTTCGTATACATAAAGTTGATGCACTGTTTAGTGTAAGAAGTTTATTTCTAATATAAGTGAAAGATCGGTGAAAAAAGTTCAGATTTTTCTGTAAATACATGTCTTAAACCTAAATACTTAGTAAACATATGTGTCGATAAGTTCTTTTGTGCACAATTATTTGGAAAACGGTGCTCGCCGTGAAATGAGTTTGTCAGATTCTGTAGGACTATTCCGGGGCATATAGTTGTCATTTAAGTATAGCCTTCTATAATATTAATAAAATTACGTTTTTGTCTCTCTTTCGGACTACATACCACTCCATGGACAAAATAAAAAGTACTTTTTTAATTGAAAAGAATTTCAATAAATTTAGAAATGAACCTGCTTGTTTTTATTCAGAAAATAGATCCACCAATTGTTTTTGCTTGCTATTTGTCCATAAGTTGGACATAAATTTTAATAAAGCTGAGCCTATATTAAGTTTATGCTAACTTTTACCTTGCGGCCACAACAAAGATAAGCGTGACTCCTGTATTTTGTTTCTGGCATAGGATGCCTTTTATTATATTTGGAAAAATACTTTTCCGTGGGATATAGATGACCGTTCAGGTCTGGAAGGTGGCTTATATAATTTGCAGGGATACTTTTCGGTTTCTCCATCCTCATTGACAAGTTGACACAGTATTGGCGTTCAGAGAGAAGAAGTAAGAACATGTTAAATTGATGTATCTTCACCTTGTTTCATAGTGAAAAATATTATAATATTTTTAAATTGTTTAGCTTAATGAAAAAAGTGCAAGATGTCTTTTTCCATCGAATCTATCTTTGTGTTTTTTATAAAACATAAAAGTATTAATATATTTAATTTATTATATTATTTATTTATATTTTAAATTATTTAATATATATTAGTAAAAAAGTAAGATATACATAAAATTTCAATTATAAAATATGTCATTAGACTTGTATCATCACATTAACTGATTAGAAAGCAAGAGGGCCAACCTCCCACACATGCCTAAAATAAAATTCCAATCATGGAATATGCCACTAGACTTATATCATCAAGTTAACTGATTGGCCACCCCAACATGCTCAAAAAAAAATTACATTTATGGAATATATCACTAGACTTGTATCATCAAGCCCCCACACACATACTCAAAATCATGGAATATGCCACAAGACTTGTATTATCAAGCCCCCACACACATGCCCAAACTCAATGTTAATAGGGGTGAGGAATCTCACATAGTGCGACCAAGGACTTGCACCTTTAAACCTACTAACCCATTGGAAAAAAGTATGGCAAGTGTTGGGGTTTATAAACCACTCATGTCCCACAACATAATTAGAGTGAAATTATTTAAAAATATACCCTGCACTAACAAGGCAAAACAAAATTCCAATCATGAAATATGTGATTAGACTTACATCATCTCATTAACCGATTAGAAAGCAAGAGGGTCAGCCCACACACATGCCCAAACTTGATGTTAATAAGGGTGAGGAATCCCGACCAAGGACACATTTACGTCTGCTACCCCATTGGCAAACAGTATAACAAATATTAAAATTTATAATAATGGATTAGGTCAAAAAAATATCATTTTAAAAAGCATTTTCTTCATATCTATTTTTATACCATGATACTATAGTATTTTGTTGATTTTTTTAATTTGTTCCTTATTTATTAGTGCTATTAATATTTTCACGTAGTATTTACATCCTTTTTTATTTTCAAAATACTTCCATTATTTACTAGAAAATAACTTAAAGCATTAGAAAGCTTTGCAACATTAAGTGTATGTAACTCAATGTACATGAAATGACCAATAAAATTTTAAAAAAATTTTAAAGGCATAAATTAAATTTGAATTTGTTTAAATGCAAAAAAAAAAAAAATTATGATCACTAAATTTAAAATGGTTATTTTTAATCTTTTGTAAAAGAATAGGAAACATACCAAGATCCAAATCCAAACTTATTCTTTAAAGATCTTAAAAAAAACTCAATATGTGCATATACTTGAATACTAATGGATGTTATAACAATATGATTTTCTTAACTTCATTTAATTAACTTATCTAATTTACTTAGAATATTTACAACAAAATATAGACAAAATTAAACCTAAATTATTGGTGTCATTCTATAAGTTTTTTTAACATAATATTTTTACATCCTTGTAATCATGTTGGCATAACTTTAAAATATTTGGCCGTAACTTTCCCTCTTAGAAACCATCTAATTTGATGCATTTGAATATTTTTTTTTTCTTTCAATTTAAACTAATTATATGAACTCTTTGGTCTATGATATCTTCTTGTTGTCTTCTCTAACTATAAATCTTTTTTATTTGTCAATATTTCAACATAATCCAATTTAGGAAAATAACTTGAAGCATTTTCTATAATTTATGAGGTGCATACTAGATCAACTTAGTAGTTAATTCCTCACACTTATCTTTCATACATAAAGCTCCATAAGATCCAAATAGTACCATATTATATTTTCTACCTCTACTTTAAATAAGATCTTGGTTAATGATGATATATGGATAGTCTAGTTCCATATTTGATTTTACAAGAGGAAACTATTTGTCACATAAAATTCACTTATTGCATTAATAAAATAATTTACATAAATAATCAAGTGTTCCTTCAATGTTATATATAATTTGATCCACTAGAATAGAACAAAGATAAATTTAAAAAATATCAAACTTTAATTTATCTCACTATATAGTTTTAGAAATAAACATATACTACTTGACTATTATAACATTTATATAGCATAAATATTTCCTTGAATATTATCATATTATAAATTTTTTTGTACCTTTATAAATCACATGATCTTTGTAGAACTCCAAGGGATTCAACATAAGTTGAAAATTCTTTATTATTGGTTAACATAGATTCTTAATATTCAATATGCATCTTTATAAATCACATGATCTTTGTAGAACTCCAAGGGATTCAACATAAGTTGAACATTCTTTATGATTGGTTGACATAGATTCTTAATATTCAATATGCATATGTTATAACCCTTATAAAATTCAGACTTAGCATGAACACTCAAATCACTTATTTAAACTATGTATATAAATATATTATCTTCTATTGACAAGCATTACAACTTGAGGAAGGTTCAAAATTTAAACTGAATGGGAGTAGAGTTTTACACCATACTTTGGTAACCATAGTTTGGATGGACAAATATATATTGGGTAAATAACATCCTCTATGGTCTCATGGATGTGAAAAACTACTTTACCTTTACTTTTACAGTGGAGTATATATTTTATACTTAACATACCAATGATCACTTAACCCTTGTTAGTTTTTTTAAAACCATCCCAACATAGCTTCAATTATGGATTAACTTCCATGAAGGATTAAATTTCCTATTAGTAGTCATGATATTTTGCATTGTGAATTATTAAAATTATTCTTCATGTCATTGTTGATAATATGTTCATCATCTATTGAAACTAAAATATCTAAAACATTAAAAGTTTAATTTAAATGCATAAAAACAAATATTTATTTAATGTGTCATTTTTAAATAACAAATATAGATATATTTTTTAGAGTCTATAAGTATATTGAACATATTTAAAAGATATAAAACATAGTTTTCTAATAACAAAATTCTATTATTAATGTTTTTACATGTCATATTATATTTAAATTTTTAATTTTGGCATATAATATGCCTATAAAATGTTCTATTAACATGTAGTTTCAACTAAGAAATAAAATTCAATTCAATTTTATATATGATTGAAAACAAAGTACTACATGCTTATAGGGTATAGGTCAAATTTTATGTAGGGAAGAGTTGGTAACATAATAAGTCAATGTTCAAATCCCATGGGTGAACATTACCATAATAAGCTTATGGGGTTTAAGAGGTGACATATGTTATTGGGAATATGCTCATGACCTATGTGGGACCTCTTCTTGTTCTAAACCATATATATGAGAGAGGAAAACTTTGTTTTACACCATTATTTTTATTGATAGTGGCACTCATCATTGCATTACTATAATTTATGTATATTGCTAACTTAACAAGAATATTTTTATAATATCTTGTCATTTGGGACATTTAAGTAGGCATGAGCATGAATGGGGTGGAGGAGTGTGATGAGGATTCAAGTAGTACTATGGACCTTGTAGAACCTCCTACATATGCAGACCCCCCTTGGGGTCTACCAAGCCTTTTATTTCCCTTTAACCTAGGTGCTCCATCATTTATGAGTTTGGTTTCTTCCAAAGCTCATAAACAAAAGTACCCTATGGATTTTTTTGACCTTCTTCTAGAAGATACCTCACCAAGGATCCTATGGGAACTAATGTACCTAAATATGAATGGATAATTTAACCTAGTAGGTAAATTCATGGGAACCAATCATTATATTGATTTGATTAGGAAATGGTCTTCCATTAAATTATCTTCTAAGGGTTTCATGGAGCTAGTCACTCTTTCCAAAGTATTTTTCCTCAAAAATATCAATGAGAAGGAAGATTGTTTGTGCATATTCAAATACGATCTATGGTTCTATGGATGTAGGAGTTTGTTTCTCAAGAAATGGGAAACATATTTTAACCTTAATTTGTAGAAGATTAACATGACCCTTTTTGGATTAGACTTTTTGGCTTCCCTTTCTAATTCTAGCATGAGGATATCTTGAGAGGAATTTCTAAAATCGTGGGAGAGCTAGTTTTGATTCACATTGCCACAATGTATAAATCTAGAATGGTGTATGCCAGGATGTGCATGAACGTGGACCTAACAGCTAATTTTGTAGACTCAATCAATATTATTTTAGATTTTAGGACCAAAATCAACCTATGGCATATGAAAACAGGCCCTCTATCTACTCTATTTGTAAGAGAATGGGGCATGCGACCATAGACTACCCTAATAAGGTGGCCCAAACCATTAAGAAAGTGTAACACAATAATATGAGTTAGTCTAAGAATCAATCCTAATCAAAAAATAAAAAACTAGGCTTACAAAACCTTGGGAAAGGAAAATATTTGGTCTCAAATAACTTTAACCATTCCTTTATAGATATATCCCATGCGAAAAGAGTCCCACTAGCAAAGGAACTAGAAGAATGGGTAGATCCTATTATTCAGGTATGTAATATGGTACCCTACCTTGCTCCTCTCTCTTCCAATTCTTTGGTAGGTAATCCATTTGAAAGTCTAGCCTTAGACCAACATTTTTCTATCAAAGAGATTGATTTCTCTAACTCAGTTAACCCAACTTCGCATGCCTTGAAGATGGAAGCCTCATTTTTCAAGTAAAATAGCATGTTAGATGTAGTTATGATAGATACTCCAAACCTTTTGGTGGGTGATTCCCCTTCTAAGAAAATTAAAAGTCTAGTCTCCAAAATTCTTCTAGGATCCCCTTCCAAGGGGAAAAACTGTAGTGTCAAGGGAAATGGGTCCCTTGGACCTATCACAAGTAATCAAAATAAAGGGACTATGGATGTGGGATTTGAAAGGAAAGTGGAAAAACCTTCAAAAAAATAACTTAGGAAATGGGCCACTAAGTTAGATATTGTGAATGGAAGTCAAGAGACTTTGAAGCTAGAGATCAAGAGTCATCTAGTTGACCATGAAATAATAGAGAGTAAAGTATTGAACCGATTTGAGGACAAAAAATATTCTAAAGTGTGTGAGTGGTAGATTCTATTTGAAATATGGTTAGAGCTAGGATGCAAGTGTATAGGATGAAATAATAAGGCTTCAAAAGAAGGTTTTTAGAGGACTCAAATTAAATGTAACAAGCACTATCCTCTTAGCAAAGAGATAAATTCCTTGAGCCAAACTTATGATCCCTCCCCAAATTTTGTACTTCTTTCTTCCCTGAAGAAAAACTTAAGATAAGGCAAAAAATCCTAAGGTGAGCTTTATGCTTCAATTTTTTCTCGATTATGTAATTCTATTGAAATTTTTGAGGATTAGGTGTCCTATGCTTCTTTTAAGGCTTTAGTGTTGTTGGGCCTTTTCTATTATTTTTGTGCTTCTTACAGTGCCCTTTGTTAGAGTTGGTTACTCTTTGTTCTATTGGTTTGCAAGTTGGCCTTATTCGGTATGATCTATTTGTTCATGTTTTTTGTTTGTTAAATGGTTTGGGGACCCTTTCAAAACCCTTTATTTTTCATCTTATCAAAATAAAAATATATTCTACTAAAACTGCGTATCCACAATGAGGATTTTGAATGTCATAAAAAAAGAATTTGATGCATCAAGTATTCTACTAGTAAGAGTTGCTCTTTTTGGAAGATTGGGGTCATGTCATGACTAAAATTTCACCCTACTTATCAATTTAAACATAGCTTCCTTTTTTTTCATCAAGATATTAAACAAGGATAAGATTGGTCCTAGTTTGTTCTGACCACCATGTAGGAGAGTAACCATAGGAGCTAATATATCCTTTGTCAAAAACCCAATTTTCCATAGCATTTGCCACATTATTGATAGGAAATATTATCTTACAATTATTTTTCCTACATTCTTTAATATGGTACCTATGGATGTATACAATCATTTTCTTGTCCTTAATATGTTGAAAATAAATATTTCATGAATGCAATTTCTTTAAAAAATTGGAGCATTTTATTTTAAGATTTTAATTACATTCTCTTACTTTTTCAAATGAATTTTTTCATCATATTATTTTTTTACTCTTTCATATAAGGTGTACTATGATTTATATTTACTCTTTATTTTATTTTTTAAGTGAGTTTACATTTTTCATAAAACCATTTATTACATGACATGTGATTGGATTTTATTATATAATGTAAAAACATTTTCAATTCATTTTAAGTAAAACTTTTGTAAGGGTGTGAATTTTTTCTTTAAGAGTTTTAGGTCATAAATATTCATATCATTCTCCTACTACCATTAAAAAACATTTGCTTTTGGTAAAATAATATTTTTAATTACCATTGATATTTGGTTAACATATTTTCAGCCTCGTATTTAATTGTATTATTAATTGATAAGAAAATAGATAAAAAATAGTTTCAATCCAAAAATTATTTACTAATATTTAAGATTTTATTGTGCTAATAAGTAGTCAACTATATTGAATTCTTTTACAATTTCACTATCATTTTTTCTTTGTAATGAGAAGTACCATTATAGATTAGAATATTGAAATATATATGTGAAATGATAATAAATGTTTTTCCATGATTATTATGTCACCTATTTCAAGTTAAATCCATGGTCATCCATTGCTCCTAGTATTGTTTGTATCAACGTCTTCCATCCATAGCATACATATTCCCACTATGTACATATTTACTTGACAAATATATATCCTAACATTGAAATATCTAATTACAATGACTTCGAATAATGAATTAAAGGTATGGGAATTGGGATATGGGACAATAGAGCTCTAGCGATTTTTTCCTCTGAACTAGGGTTTCTGGAACTTCAAAAAATCTAGGGCATCAGCTGGATTACAGAAGTGCTTTCGGGGTACGGTGGATCTGAAGGCTATATTGGTGCCCCAGGAGGGTCCAATGGGGAATTCTCTGGTTCCTTTTCTAGGAAGTAGCAGCTCATACAGAGATTTGTTTAAAGAAAATTCTCCTCCAAAGAACGACGAAGCTCAAAAAATGGCATATAAAATGCTCTTCACGGCTGCTGGGAATAGGTCGACAACACATCATGTGAATGGATGTTTGCCGCAGGCCAAAACTAGGCCAAAAATTGTCATCGAGCCAAGTATGGTTGAAGAATCAGTCATTTACAGAGCTAATCACGATTTAATCTACAATTTCATGGGTATACGTCCTTCCCTGAATTTTTTGCACTCTTGGATCCGCCAAAACTGGGAGCCTCATGGTGAGTATTCATTGTGGTTTATTAGCAATGGATATTTTATTGTTAGCTTTTCGTCTTTGGCCGATAGAAATAGGGCTTTCGAGTCAGAGAAGAAAAATCATGGCCCGACAGGGCTATTTTTTCAACCATGGAGAGTGGGATTCGATCCCCGAGTTGAACCTACTACTGTCCCAGTATGGATCTGACTATATGCTCTTCCAATGGAATTCTGGAGTGAGCAGGTGTTGGTAAGGATTGGCAATTCTATTGGAAGACATCTGGGTGTTGCAAGAGACACAATTGAAGGGAGCATGGCAGTGTATGCAAGAATATGTGTGGAGATGGATCTTAGCCAGCCTTTGTCGATAGAGATGGAAATTGAATTGGCAGGACTCTCTTGGATTCAACAATTGGACTATGAGGCCCTACCCTTTAGATGTAGGGTTTGTCACAAACATGGACATTTGGCCCATTTATGCCCTAATAATATGAATGCTAAAATGGAGGCCCCTTTAGGAATGCCAAACTTGCCTAAATAGGATAAGGCAACACTTAATAAATATTCTAATAGAACAGTTCAAGGCCAGGAAGCTCAAAGAGAGTGTTTTGAACAACCCAGAAGAAAAATACAGACAAAGAAAAAAGAGGGAAAGGACCAATCCCATCTTAGACCTGCCAATAGGTATGAGATATTTAAGTCACTGGTTGATGAACAGTAACAATTTATGGAGGGCATGGAGGGTAATAAGGAAAATTCTAATATTCCCGTGCAACTCCCCCTCTCATCTCCTCCCGTCATATAGCAGGTAGTTGAACTCTATGAGGTATCACAGTTAGTGTGTTCAAGGGCTTTAGTAGTGCATAACTAGGAGTAGACAGTATCTCAGGATGTCAGCATGGGAATAGCAGAGAAGAACAGGGAAAGGCCAACTTTGGGGATAACCCAAGTAGAAAAAATATCAAAAACAACAATTCTCAGGGAGTAGGTAGAAGATCCAATAAGGATTTGCTAGCAGTCCAAGGAGACAAACTGATCACGAGAGTTTCGGTGAGGCCAATAGACTCTTATTGCTCCTAGGGTAACCAATGATTATACAATCATGGAATGTGAGGGATTTAAATAGTAGAACCCATCAATCTGTTGTTCGAAGACTTTTAGAGAATCGTAATACTGATTTTTTGCTTTTACAGGAGACTAAGATGTCATTAGATCTTATGTCCAAAACAATCAACAAAATTTGGAGGGGTGCTGGTCATATGGATGTGGCTTCCCAAGGTGCCTCAGGGGGGATTTTTACTCTGTGGAACTCTCTTGAATGGTCTGCAATAGAACATCTTGCTTGGATGGGTGTTCTCACTTCTCTTTTTAGGAATAATGTCATTGCGAAACACGTTCTAATCACAAACTTTTATGGGTCTCAAAACCTAGATGGTCAGAGGTAGCAGTGGAAGGTTGTGCATAACATGCAAACCTCAAGGGAAGATCTAGACTAGATTATAGCAGGGGACTTTAACGCTAAATTATCTTCTAGAGATCAGGAAGGGGGAACACCATTTTTGGACCTAGGGGACCGTTTCATGATTGCCCAAGTCTAGGATTTGCACTTAGTGGACATTAAATGTCCTGGCATTAACTACACTTGGACTAATAAAATGCAGAAGCCACAAAGTAGGAAGGTTAAGCTAGATTGTTTTCTGGTTTCAAATGAGGCGTTTGTAAAATGGAATATAAATTTTTAGATTTTAGAAGGCCTAGTTTCAGATCATTGTCCCATTCTGTTGGAAGGCAAGACTAGGATGGGGCAGCATCACAAACCTTTCAAATTTGAGAATTTTTGGCTTTAGAAAGAAGAAATTCGGGATAAAATTCCACAGTGGTGGGAAGAAGGCCACCCAACTTATGGGAGAGCAATGTTCAGAATCCACAAACAACTACAATATGTCAAAACTCAATTGAAGTATTGAAGGCGTGGTAATAAAATAGACTTCCAGGCCCAAAGAGCTCCATTGGTGGCCAGATGGGATGAGGTCCAAAAATAATTCAGAGAAGGAGTAATTACAGACCAGCTCAAAGTTGAGGATGATGCCCTGCATACAGCGGTTGAGGACATTGACAACCAGGAGGATACCTATTGGAAGTAGAGAACAAGAACCACCTGGTTATTAGAAGGGGATAGAAATACAAAATTCTTTCATCAGACTGCTTGTGCTCGAAGATAGATGAACAAGATGGAGGCCCTTCAAGATGAGAACGGTCATTCCTTTGATACACTTCCAGGTATGCATTCCCATGTTTTGGATTATTTTTCTAAGCTTTTTAAGGAAAGTGTGGTACAAGATGTAGAGGCCCAAAATGAATTTATTTCTGTTATTCCTGCTGTTATTTCTAAGGATGAAAATCAGGCCCTCCTTAAACCCATTGATAGAGATGAACTAAAAATTGTGGTCTTTGGAATGAGCACTAGTAAAAATCCAGGTCCAGACGGCTTCCCAATTGAGTTTTTTCAGGCTTTCTGGGACTACTTAGAGGAATATGTAATGGCTGTTGTAGAAGAGTCTAGAGAAAATAAGAGAATTCTTAAAGCTATAAACCACACTTTCATTACCTTAATTCCAAAAGGGGAGGAGGGGGTTCATATTTCAGAGTATAGGCCTATTGCCTTATGTAATGTACTATACAAAATAATCACAAAGGTAATGGTTGAGCGCCTAAAACATCTTCTTCACAACATTGTCTCCTCTGAGCAAGGGGGTTTTGTTGAGGGAAAACAGATTCTGGATGGGGTGGTTGTGGCCCAGCAAGCAATCCATTCAATGCACACTTCTGGTAATAAAGGGATGTTCATAAAATTGGACATGTCAAAGGCTTATGACAGGGTTGAATGGAGTTTCCTAGCTAAAATTATGGTAGCCTTTGGTTTCTCTCAGGATTGGATAGAGTGGGTCATGAGTTGTGTCTCTACCCCGACTTACTCTGTGCTAATCAAGGGCCTTCCTTCGCAACCATTTGGAGCTACTCGGGGACTGTGCCAAGGGGATCCATGTTCTCCTTATCTTTTTCTCATTTTGGCTGAAGATCTTGGCAAACTTTTCTTGAGGAGAAGACAACAAGGTAGATTATTGGGTATCAGGGTGGGTGACGAACTTTTAACGCACTGCCGGTTTGTGGATGACACTTGGTTTGGTGGGAGTGGCCAGCTTCGGGGAAGCAAGAATGATTAGGGATACTCTTAATGTCTATCTCAGGGCTACTCAATAGGTCATTAGTGACAAGAAATCCAAAGTGGTTTTTTTTAATCTGGAGCAAAGGCTTTAGAATAGAATTTTAGAAATCCTGGTATTCACAAGGACTTCTCTCCTAGTGGTTTATTTGGGGGTCCCCTTGCACTTTAAGAAGCTGAAATTAGACACATGGAGGAATCTGTTGGAGTGTATCAAGGATAGAATTAATCACTGGTCTCACAAGTGGTTAAGTTATGGTGGTAGATTAATGTTCTTATAGTCAGTCATTCAAGCCATGCCAATTTACAAATTCTCTATCCTGGCTGCCCCAATTACAATATGGAAAGATTTGGATAGGATGGCTAGAAAGTTTTTATGGGAAGGAGCAAAGGGAGAGAGAAAGTGGGCCTTAGTGGTCTGGGACAAAGTTACCCATCCCAAGGTTAAAGGAGGTCTAGGTTTGAGAAAATCTAAGCTGAATAATAAAGCTTTGGCTGGAAAGCTGTATTGGAGATGGATCTCCCAACCCACCTTCCTTTTCAATAGAATCCTAACTAGCAAATACCTGGGACATGCCAACCAAAATGATGTAGCTCACATCCTCTTGGATGGTACTGGGTCCCTAGTTTGGCAAGCTCTCAAGTTAGGGTCTCAGGTTGTTAAAGACTACTTATTTTAGAAAGTGGTAAGAGGGGAGAAGGCTCGTTTCTGGACAGATTCTTGGGATCAGTTCCCACCCATAATTTTTGAATTTCCAAAATTACAACCAATAAAAGTAGCCATTGAAGCCAAGGGATGGATCCGTATTGAAATTTATTTCACAACTACTCAGCTGGGGGAGTGTAAGTTTAAGCAGTTCAAGAAGTTGGATGAGTGGCCCATTTCAATCCCTCTGGATTTGACTCCCATCATGACTAAAATTTTGACAAAAATATTTCTTACAGGGGGATACGTGGAGGATGAATTAGCTTGGGGCTTTGGGAGTCTTGGTGTCTATATAGTAAAGGACGGATACGACAGCATTCTCCCAGAGCCCCCCCCTCATACTTTTTAGGTTGAGGACTGGAGGAAAATCTGGCATTCTAAAGGCTGGCCGAAAGTTAAATTTTTTTCTTGACAGTGCATGCACAATGGAATCCTCACTTTTGATAATCTTAGATCAAAAGGTATCATCGGCCCTTCTCAATGTGTACTATGCTACAAAAGCGAGGAAACTGCTGACCATTTGTTTTTTGGTTGCCCTTTCACTCGACAGATTTGGCTGCGTTGGTTTGCATACTTTAAAATTCAAGTAAGTGGTGACCTGAATCGGATGAATATCTAAGCAAAATGGCAGAAATGTAGATTCAAATATAAAGCTCTTTGTATTGGCTGGGAGCTCGTTTTAAGATTTATCTGGTGGCAAGTATGGCTGGAAAGAAATGCCAAAAATTTTAGAGAAACTTTTACTGCTCTAGATGGGGTTTGGCAGACCATTTGGAGCAAGGTTACCGAAACTGTGGTTGTTCATGCTGAGGAGGAAGCTCAAATTGAAATTGGAGCTATGGAAGAACGCATTGAACTGCAAGAGGGATAGGACAAAAATTGTTGGAAACCTCCCCCTGAAGGTTGGATTAAAATCAATAATGATGGAGCTGCAAAAGGCAATTTGGGTAGAGCCAGAATTGGAGTGGTGTGTCGGAACCATGTTGGGACTGTGCTCTATTGGGAATTGCAAGGCCTGGGAAGAACCACTAATAATGAATCCGAAGCCATTGCCATCAAGTCTGCTTTTGTTTTGGTAGTGAAACATGGCCACCGTAGGATTATTCTTGAATCAGACTCACAAATAATGGTTGGAGCTCTAGACTACATGAGGAACTTTGATCTAAAAGCTTGAATTTTGAGGGCTCTTGTTACCCAAATTAAAGAATTATGAAAGGAATTGGAGGACGTGATCCCAGTTTATGCGAGTAGAGATTTGAACAAAGCAGCTGACTTTCTGGCTAAGATGGGTGCGAAAAAGGAGGTTGGAGTTTAGTTGCACAGTGACATTTATATTGAGGATGAGGTGATTAGACAGGGTCTTGAAATGTCCTTGAGCTAATGACCTTCGAAAAAATATAGTACAATGGGGGACCCCATGGCAGCTAGTTTTTGGTTCATGAAAATTGGCTTCGGTGCAATTCTTCCTTTACTATTTTATGACTATGTCCTCTCGGACCTCGGCTGGGAAGAGGCTCTTCCCACATTGTAATTGATCTATGTCTTAATACAAGTTTTTTCAAATTTTTCAAAAAAAAAATTACAATGACTTCCCCAACTTGTACAAATTTAGAAGTACCTTTTGTGAAAAGCATAAATGAATATTTAATGAAGATATTTGGTATTTTTTAGAGTCAATATTGAAGAACAATAAAATATTATCATATAAGAATAATTTTGTCCTTTATTCTTTTTTTTTTGTCCTTTATTCTTTTTAACTTATAAATATTTTTTTAATGAATGCAACAAATTTGATGATATATATATTTTGTAACATTTATAAATATAACAAGGTATATCTCCAAAATATCTATATTCAATTTTAATTATAAAGTTGAGATATATCACATATTTCTTTACTTTCACATTCCCATGAACATAGTTCCAAGATTAAACTAAAATTATCTTAGAAAAATGTGAACATTCAATTGTATTTGATAGTATGTTTCATAAGGTCACAATATTCTATACTTATTATATTTCTCAACCTGATTTATTAATTTTTTATTTATTGATTATCAATTTTTTTTTAAGAATAGAGCAATTATTTATTTGAAAATATATTTTAAAATTTTACTATTAATACAATGAAAAATTTATAAATAATTTCGTCTATACTTTGAAAATATATTCATGCGGTCAAATATTTTGGGTGGGTAACATGAGTGTATACACACACACACACATTTTTCACACACATTTTTCATGGCAATGCCATATAATAATGAATAGTATGTTGGAATTAACCCATGTTTTTCCTTTTGATCCTACCTTTTTATTTATACCTCACAATATAATCTAGCATATAAAAATATTAACTCTTCTAGTATACATATTAATGTTTGTCATCTCCAATTTCTCAAAAATTAGTTAAGACATAATATAAAATTTAATATAGGACTAACAAGTGAGATAGCTAGTTTGGCACCCCTTGTTTATAATATCCAGTAGATGAACCCCTATTTAAAAAAAAAAAAAAAAAACATATATGAAAAAGAATGGGTGAGAATAAAAAGTGTAATGCTACTATAACCACTATCTAAAAATTATAATACACAACATATATTTTCTTTGAGAATTTTGGATTGGAGTAATATTTGGTTATCTTTTTGTTTTTCTATGTGTATATTTGGTAGTGGTTTGAAGAAATCAACACCTTTTTGTTTTTCAAAAATATCTTTCCCTCCCTCCATTTTCAAGATTGAATATGATCCATTTTCTATCTCTATTTTGGTTTCTATTTTTCTAATATATTTATTTGAAGGTTTACCAACTTTAGATTCTATGCCCACATCAACACTTCCCTTTTTTTGTTTCTTATTTTTAGTCCTAGGGAAGCAGGGTCTTTATCCATTTTGGGATTAACTTTAGAAGATTAACTTTGAGATTCAAAAACCTAGGAAACATATTCTTGAAGTTACCCTTCCTCTTCAATTCTAAGGACTTTTGATATATGTTTACCCCCATTCACTTCCAAGGGAGCGTGGGAGGAAATGCCCACCACTAGAATTTTAGATCTTGCTTGTGCTTCTTTAGATTCTTAAGATATAAAATCTTGAATGTCACAAAATACTCTCTTTCGAGGGAGAGTGTAGATAATTAGGAGCTATATTAACATTACCATAAGCCTATCCTACCTCAATTTCTTTAACATAAGAGTTATCAACCACATCCTTAGAAATTCTTTGAGACTTGCTTTCAATAATTTTCTTTGACTAGATTTTCTTCTTAGGTTTTTTCTTAGAGGGATAGATATTAGAAAGATGCCCTATTTTCTTACAAATAGAACAAAAATTAGGTCTATTTTCATATTATATAGGTTTAATATAGGAGCCAATATTAGATATGAGCTCAATAGAGCTTGGGAGGTCAGCTTCTAGATCAATATTGACACACATCCTTGCAAATATCATTCTTGAATTTTCTCTCATAGCAGAATCAATCAATATGAGATCTCCAAAAACATTGGAAATACCTCTTATAATGTCATCATGCCATAGATGGAAGAGAAGATCAAGGAATTTCATCCACAATAACATTGTGTTATTTTTTTGAGAATTTGAATTAAATTCAATCCCTCATTTTCAAAGGAAAAGGCCTCCCTCACCATAAAACAAAGGTCCTCCATAAAACATCCTTCACATGTCATATTCATAGTTTATCTTAATGAGGAAAATGATTTTGGGAGGGAAACAATTTTCATAAGGTCTTGCGGTCTCTATTTGGAGCAAGCCCATCTCCTAATGGATTCCCATACCCCAAGAATTTACCTAGAAGGAGAAAAGATCTCCACTCCTTGTTGAACTTTAGGAGATCTATAGGGATGTGTAGTTTCCTTTAAACTAGATTGAGATCAAAAATATTTTTTTATGATATTTGTCTACCTAATAATTTTAATTCTAGAGTAGCATAGGAATGTATGCTTGGATCAAAGAGCAAATGATATTCTTACAACCCCAAGAGTAGGTCTACACCACCAACCAGAGCATCACCCAATTTATGTGATACCCCATTCTCCACCTTCTTGATTGATTTATATGATCCATAATTATCCACCTTCTCACTCGATATACAAGATTTTCCATTCCTCACCTTCTTGTTTGGTAGCTTCCTACTCGATAGCTTCTCACTTTCACTTATTTCTTCCCTCTTGACAACAACAATTCAATGGATTTAATTATTACTCTATGCCTAATAAAAAATAATAGAAGAAGAGTTTAGATGAGGTGGTTTCTCATCTTATTAAGACTTATCATAAATTACGACTTCTTTTGACAAAGTAGAAGCATTTGGGTATTGTCTTTGACATAATTTTTAATTTTTTATAGTGGGTCCATCACCCCAATACACAAGAAAACCCTAGAATTTTTAGGGTTATCTTCTATTCGGTATTGAAAATGGTGTAAAATACCTTAAACCTATTAGGAAGTATTTGGATAGAGTCATGCCCCCAAGGATAACTTGTATGTCACTCTAAATTCTATAGTTTTTAGTGATGGGTCCTTCTGTTATATTTTGAAAAACATGGTGTCCCCATGAGGATTTCAATATATTTTTGCATCAATGCTATCAATATAGGATAGTTCAAAAATAACCCTCACTATGTCCGATGACACTCCACCAAAGAATAATTTAATTATTGTATAACACTTGAACAAAATGTGGTTGACTTATGTATTCCCTACTGGGCCTACTAAATTAGATGTAGAAATTTATAAAAGTACACACACAATGGATATATTATAGGGACTTTGTATGGAAGACTTGAGTACTTGTGGTTATTTTTTCCTAGAAATATTTAAAAATAACCTCTGACAATAGTCCACTTCAATTGCAAATCCTATATGTCAATGGTAAAAATTACGAATATTGGAGCTTATAGAATGAAGATTTTATTTGCATCACAAGAGATTTGAAATTTGGAATAAAATGAGTATGTAGAATGTATAGAAACGGTAGAATATAATGCACTCACTGAATATTAGAATGATTTATTAAAATAAAATCAAAATATGGATAAAAATATCCTATTTTTCATTATGCAAGTAGTTGGTGAGTCTATCATTCCAGGGATTGCAATAGCAACTAATTCAAAACAAGCATGGGAAATTCTATAAAATTCTTATCAAGGCACCAAGAATTTAAAATTATTAATATTACAAATGTTATGAAGAGAACTTGAGAATTCATAAATGAATGACTCTAAACCTATTAGTGATTTCTTTACCCATACAATGGATGTTATTAATCAAATGAGAATGGGTTGAGAAAATATTGAATACCAAAGAACAATGGAAAAGGTATTGAGAAGTCTACTAGCAAGGTTTGACTTTGTTGTTATTGCTATAGAACTAAAGTATTTGTCAAGCTTCTATGGATACATTTATGGGTTCTTTACAAACACATGAACCAAGGTTAAATTGAATATCTCACTCCTCTTTAAAGCATGCATTTAAAACACAAGCCTTATTCAAAGACAAGAGTATAAAATGAGAATCTTAGTAGGCACATTTAAGATTTCAAAGAGGAAGAGGAAATGACAATATAGGTAGAGGAGGCAAAGGTTTTGAAAGATAAGGAAGAATAAATTATTTTAATAAAAGAGAAAATAGCTACAAATTTCATGAAGCAAAAAAAAGAGATAATAGTCAACATCAATGAGGCACATATCAAAGGTATAATAAAAAAAAATCCAATATTATTTTTGCAATAATTTTGGACATTATAGTTTTGAATGTAGAAAGAATATGCCTAGATAAAACAAACAAGAAGCAAATTACATAATTAAAAATGAAGAAGAAAAATATGTATGTGGCTCATTGTTGATAACATGTAAAGTTGATGTAGTAAGTCAAAAAAATGTTTGATATTTAGAAAGTGCTCATAGCAATCACATGTCTACAAATAAATATTATTTTCAAAATTAGATGAAACCATAAAATTTGAAGTAAATATGGGCAATAATAGTAAGGTTCATATTATGATAAATATAACATTTTAATTCACATAAAGCAAGGAGATAAAAAACACATTCCTAATGTTTATTATGTGTCTAAGATGAAACATAATTTATTGAGCATTGGACAACTTATGTAAAATGGTCACAAAGTATGTTTTGAATATGGAACTTGCACCATTAGAGATAATGAAAATAAATTTATTGCAAATGTGAGTATGACAAAGAATAGAATTTTTTCTTTAAAAAATTAGAGTGAAATATTGCTCTCCTTTATGGTTGTTGTAAAAAATACTTTATGGATTTGGCACCTCCAATATAGTCATTTGAGTTTCAATGGTCTAAAATTTTTGTATAAGAAGAAAATGGTAAAAGGATTGTTTCCAATAGAGCAACCTAAGCAAGCTTGTGAAGGTTGTATTATAGAAAAGCAACATAGGGATGCATTTTTCTTAGAAAAATCATGGAGGACTTCACAACCTATAGAGATTGTACACTCATATATTTGTGGACCTATGGAAATGAGCTCATGTGAAAATAATAAATATTTTATGACATTTATAGATGATTTTAGTCAAAATACATGAGCATTTTTCTTGAAGCAAAACTAAAAATAATTTCAAATACTTTAACAATTCAAAGCATTAGTTGAGAAGCAAAGTGAAGGATCTTTTTTGGTTGAGGCTGCTTATTCTCTTCTCTATCATCGGGGAGATGGTGATTTCCCTTGTTCTAATATTTGTATTAAGAATTTGATCCCAAAAATAAATATTTTATTTTGGTTGGCGGTGCAAAATAAGATTTTGACCATTGAGAACTTACATAAGAGGAGTTTTAATTTATTGAATCGTCGTTTTATGTGAAAGAAACACTAGAAATCTACTTATCATTTGTTCCTCAAATGCAAAGTCTTTCTGGATATATTATATTTTATTCTTCAACATGTCATTGTTTCATGGAGTTTTTTGGATTCCATCAGCAATTTTGTTCAACAATGGACATCGTCCTTTTCTTCCCCCTGTCTCAAATACTACTAGAATTATTTGTTACCTCATGTTTTGTGGGGCGTGTGAAAGAAGTAGAATGTGAGGGTGTTTAAAAATTCTGAGTGTGATATCTTTCATTTAATCCAAAAAAAAATTGGAAGATGGTAGATAATGTGTTGGTGGTTAGGAAATATTCTTGTCCCTCAGTGCCTCATGGCCACCCTAATTATGCTATCAAATACATTCTTGGTTTTCATCCGAAGTTAAGACCCCCACCAGCTCTAAATTTAAGAGTTGTTATCCATTGGACCCCACCCCATACATGATGGTTTAAGCTCAATTTTTATGGTGATTCGAAGGGTAACCCAGGCCCAATCAATTTTGGTGGTGTGATTCATGATTGTTAAGGTGATATGATTTTTACCTTCATGGAGGATATTGGCATCCAATATTCACACACTAATGAAGCTCATGCTTCCTTTTTTGGAATTCAAATGCTCAAATATCTTGGTATCCATAGGGTAGTTATTGAGGGGGATTCATTGAACGTTATAAACATGCTCAAAGGGGATTTTCATCCCAGTTGGCATATCTCTAATTTAATTGATGAATCTAGAGCCCATTTGATGTCTTTGGAGGAGGTGTTAATTAAGCATGAATATAGAGAAGGGAATGTAGTGGCTGAATCCCTTGCAAATCTGGGTGTATCTCATCATAGTTTGGTGATTTGACATATAGATATTCTACCTGAGATCCTCCACCTTGCTAATGAATATAAAATTTTATAACTATCATATGGCACCTTGTCAACATTTGTTTTTATTTTTTTTGGTTGGTTTTGGATTTTTATTATTGTTGTTCTAATAGTGAAGAGCCTTTACTCTTGGCTTTCATGATGTCCTCTCGGGCTCTCTCTATTCGATATTTACTCAAGGTGGTATCAGGAATACCTTTCCCCCCTCTAGCTTTTTATATTTCAAATTTCAAAATTCTCCTTCCCAACGTTCCCTCGTGTATTCATTTGGTGGGCTGCCCTGGTTGTTCGTTTGTTTCTCAAACCTTCTCTGAGTACGCCAATGTCAAAATCTCTTTACCTTTGTGTTTCCTTTTTGTCTCACCTTTGAAATTCGATCGTTCTTCTTTTCTATGGTTGGAAGCATTCTAACATTTTTTCCCCAAGGGTGTTGGGATCCCTCTTTATGTCCTTCCTTTTTCTATGAGAGATTGCCTTCATGGTAGTGTTCTGGTTCGCTGAAGTCGATGTTGGATTACTCTAAGGATTTTTCTCATTTGGATTCTTTTTTTCTTAAGTTATGGGTAGGTTGGGGTAGAAATATCTCAGTTCTCCTCTTCGTATGTGTCCTTGGGTCTTGTGCAGTATTTTTTTTGTCTACACCACGGTGTATGGTGGGGTTTAGCTCTAGTCTCTCTCGCTCGGGTGGCGTTTTGAATGTAATTGGTTGTGGAATCCTTTTAGTAACCTCTTCTTTATTAATAGGACCAAAAACAAAAGTGGATATTATGTGAAGACACTAAGAACTAATGGAGGAGGTGAATATATTTGAAATGATTTTCTTATTTTTTGCAAGACAAATGGAAATAAAAGCTAATTTATAGCTAGATACACACCACAACTAAATGGTATTGTAGAAAGGAAGAACAAAACCATAGTGGATATGGTAAGGAGTATATTAAAATCAAAAGCATTACCAATTTTTTTGGGTAGAAGTTGTTGCATGTGCAATTTACTTGTTGAATAGATGTCCTACAAAGAGTGTTAAAGATGTAATCCCTCAAGAAGCATGGAGTAACAAAAAGCCAAGTGTTGCACATTTAAGAATTTTTGTTGTATAGCTTATGCACACATTCCAAAATAAAAGAGAAGAAAATTGGATGACAAGGGAGAGAAATATATTTTTATTGGATATAGTAAATAATCAAAATCTTATAGATTATATAATCTTGTTACAAATAAAGTAATTGTAAGTAGAGATGTAAAACTCATTGAGGATGAAGCTTAAAACTAGAATAAAAAATTTTATTAGCTAGGGATAACAAGCATTGAAATAGAATATTTAAATGGAGAAAGTACAAATCAACCCTAGGTTTCAAGAACTAGTACCAATGTAGGCAACAACCCTTCATCATCAAATTCGTCACCAAGCACAAGAGCAAGGTCTAGTTTCATCATGAGAACACCATAAAAGATAAGGAGTTTACAAGAAATATATGAGGTAACAAGAAATGAAAATACATATGAAGATTTTATTGATTTTGCTTTATTTATTGCATTTAATTCTCTCTTTTGAAATATGTAATTAAAATTAGTAAATGGGTAAAGGCTATGGATCAAGATATTGATGCAATAGAGAAATATTAGACATGAAAACTAATGGATCTTCCTACATGAAAGAAAACCATTGTTGTGAAATGAGTGCATAAAAAAAATTCAATGTCAATGGTGATGTTGAAATATATAAACCAAGGCTAGTTGAAAAAGCGGATTCAAAAAAATCATTAGTTTATTGTCATGAAATTTATTCACTTGTAGCATGGCTTGACACAATAAAAATAATTCTAGCACTGACAAGTCAAAAAAATGGAAACTCTATCAAATGAATGTTAATTCTACTCTTTAGAATGGAGTATTAGAAGAAGAGCACTGCATAGATCAACGACTAGGTTATGAATTGGAAGGACATTAAGGAAAGGTGTACAAATTGAAGAAAACTTTTTATGGACTCAAATAAGCACCTAGGGCCTAGTATAGTCACATTGAATATTACTTTCAAGAAAATAGATTTCTCAAGTGCCCATATGAGCACACTCTTTATATTACAATAAATGAACAAGGATAAATCATAATAATTTTTTTATCTATAGATAATTTAATTTATACTGGAAACAACAATGTGTTGTTTTATGAATTTAGAAAAGCAAGGACAAGTGAATTTGAAATGACAAATTTATGCTAGATTTGATATTTCCTTAGAATTCAAGTCCTTCAATCAGATGAGAATTGTTTTTTCCACAAATTAAATATGCAAATGATGTTTTAATATTATTTTGAAAGAAAAATACCAAACCCTCCTATACACCAATTGCAATTGTTGGCAATTTTGGGTACCCTGGGTACATTGCCTTTGCTCTAAGTGTAGATGTTGTCATTGATGTCAAGGAGTTCTTGAAGCAATTTGATTTGATGTCAAAGAATGTGTTTTGATGAAGGTTTCAGTTTGGACAGTGAGTTTCCAAGAAGATCAGAGTAGCCTAGTTGCAAAAGATCAAGAAAAAGACAAGTAAGAAAAAGTATGCAGGTGGCTGGAAAAACTGTTGCGATTTTGTGACATGTTTGAGGAGAGAGAAAGTGCTGGCAAAACTATCGCGATTTCGTGACATGTTTGAGGAGAGAGAAAGTTTGGGCAAAAGTGTCATGATTTCGTGACATGTTGGAAGATAGAGACGAAGCTGGAAAAATTGTCATGATTTCATGACATGTTGGCAGAGAAGGAGAGCAAGTTGTAAAGTGTCGCGATTTTGGGACATGTTGCATTTTCGCGACTCGAAAAGTGTAGGAAGGAAAAGAAGGAAAAGTGTCACGATTTCATGACACATTGCCAGGAAATTTGTACGGACAAAAAGGTGTCACGATTTCGTGACATAATGCAGAAGAGAGAGTTCGTAGTGTGAACTATCGCGATTTCGCGACAAGATTGAAGAGAGAGAAAGTTATTCAGGAACTGTCATGATTTCATGACATGTTGCAAAGTTCCAAGTGAGGACTATCATGTTTTTGTGACATGCTGCAGAGGTCGAGGTGAGGACTTTCATGATTTTGTGGCATGCTGAAAAGCTCGAAGTGAGAACTGTCATGATTTCGTGACATGTAGCGAAGGAAAGAGTCTGAAATGAGAAGCGTTGTGATTTCGTGACAGGCGAGAGAAAGGGGAAGGAAAGCATCACGATTTTGGACGGGGATGGAGAAACGGTATGGATGCAAAAAGTGTCGTGATTTCATGACAGGTTGAGATGGCAGCTTTCAGTTGGAGAAAGTGTCGCGATTTCACGACAGAAACAGTTAGCAAGTCTTCAACAGAAGAAGCGTCGCGATTTCATGATGAATTTAGGAAGGAAGAGCTCGAAGGCGAAAGCGTCACGATTTCGTGACATGTTCTAGTTTCACGGGTGTAAGGCAGAGAGAAGCTCAAGGCAGCGAAAGTGTCATGATTTCATGACATGTTATGTTTTCGCTGGTGCAAGCTGAGAAAAAGTTGAAGAAGCGAGAAATGTCATGATTTTGTGATAGAAGTGAATATGACGTCAGTAGAGGCAAACGTGTCATGATTTCATGACAGAAGCAGAGAAGAAGGCCATGTATATAGAAGGGTCATGATTTCGTGATAGGAGTGTAGATGACATCAACAGAAGCAGAAAGTGTCATAATATCGTGATAAAAACTAATAGGAAGCCAAAAGCAGCAAAAGTGTCGTGATATCATGACAGCAGGCAAAAGAAGGTGTACAGCTATAAAAGTGTCATGATATCACGACATGTTATGGTTTCGTGGCAGAAGCTCTGAAGCACAGAGGTGATTGAAGCTGACAGAGTTAAATCTGAGCTGACAAAGATTAGGGTTGTACAGCCGATAGATTCTAGGGTTACAGCCGACTAAGATTGAGTGTTTTGATCTTAGAATTTATGCTATAAAAGGAGGGTTGTTTCAAGATTGTATGTATTGAATGTGTGTGTCAAATTTGTGCAAGTAAAGTCTGCTATGCGCAAGAGAGCGAGTCGAGTCGAATCGATCAGAGTGTGCATTCAAAGTGTGATATTCGCAGATAGAGTACTGGGGAGAAATTCGATCATCGAGAAGTAGAGTGTGCGAAAATTGTGCTACTGTGTTTGCGTAGAGGTGCATAAGTTGATATTTGATCGAGTGCTGCTATGTTTGCATGACCAGTGCAAAAGTTGGTTTTGACCAAGTGCGGCTGTAACAGAAAAGAAAGAGGAAGAGGACAGACTTGTGCCAGACCGAAGGACTGTGTTTGGTGTAGACTAGAGAAAGAGGAAGAGGAAATTTGTGCCAGATCGAAGGACTATGTTTTGGTGCAAATTTGAGGACCAACTTTGAGGTGATAGAGTGAGGACAGACGTCTCCAGTCAGAGCAGGGAAGACAGGTGTCTTCTGTGGATAGAGTTCCACTTGCTAAGGGCAGAAGAGGCAGAGGTCTTCTAGAGGATCACCAGCTAGAGCAGAGTTAGGGGAAGGTATCTCCTTTGAGCAGAGGCTCATAAACTTTGTAATTGGGAAGGTTTCCCAAAGAACTATGATATAACTTTTAGAGAAAAGTTTTATCCGTGGAGTAGCCCACTTTGGGTGAACCACGTAAATTGTTGTGTCTCTTTTGTGAATGGTGTTTTGTGCATTGCTTTAATTACTGCCATTGATACTGCTTTCTGTACACTGCATAATATTGGATTAAAAGTTGATTTGAAGGAAAAAGTAAAAAGCGGCCTTATACTGTTCACCCCCCCTCTCAGTATAAGCTTGTGTTCTTCAATTGGTATCAAAGCGGGTTCCTTCGAAAGGTTTAACAACTTGAAGGAAGAACTGATTAAGAACACAATGGATTATTCAAGTGGCAATGCAGCACCTATCCTTGATGGATCATATTTTGGTCTATGGAGTGCTAGAATGAAGGTTTATCTAATGGCACTTGGTAATGAGGTATGGGAAGTAATTGAAGATGGGTACACTATCCCTGTAAATGGTCCATACACTAAAGAAGATAGGCTCCTACATCACAACAATTCAAAAGCTATGAATGCAATCCTGAAAGGCTTACAGAAAGCAGATCTTACCAAGGTGATTCACTGCAAGACAGCTAGTGAAATGTGGAAATAGCTGCAAGTGGTTCATACAAGTGATGCAAATGTCCGAAAGGCCAAATTGAGACACTTTAAAGGTATGTTTGAACAACTCAAAATGAATTATGATGAAAATATCAGTGACTACATGCTTTGTATGGATGATATTGTTAACTCCATGAAAGACTTAGGTCTTGAACTTGCTGAAAATGATGTGTGTGATAAGATTTTAAGATCTCTTCCTAATAGATTTAGTGAAAATATTTTTGCCATTGAGGAAGCTAAAGATCTAGATAAATTGAAAAAGGATGAGCTCCATAGTATACTTGTAGCATTTGAACTGAGAACTCAAGTGAAAGTTGATGTCAAGAAAGAGGCAACCTTCAAAGCTACCAAGAAATCAAAGAGCAAACAGATTCAAGAAAGTGATGAGTCCTCTAGTGATGAAGAGGCATATTACAGCAAGAAAGGCAAGTTTTCCAGAAAGCACAAGAGCATGAAAAACATAAGATGTTTCAACTGTGGGAAGTTTGGTCATTATGCTACTGACTATACTATTTCAAAGAATGAAAGTGATGAAGATATACAGGATTCTAAGAGCAAGGATTCTGAAAAGCACAAGCATCATAGGAAGAGCAAATATGAGTACAACAATCACGAAAAGAGGCATTCTCACAAACACAAGAAGAGCTTCTACCTAGACAAAGCAAGTAAGTGTTCTAGCAGTGATAGTGAAAGCTCTTCTAGTGATAATGAAAATGAGATGTTGTTCATTTCAAAAAAGGAGGAAGAACCGAAACATAAATTCATTGTCATGAAATGTTTTAGATGTGGAAATTTTGGGCACCTTGAGGATAATTGCAAAAATAATGATTTGGTTGCTAGTATGTATGAGGATGCTTCAAAAAACTACAATGAAGATGCATGTATGGTTTTTGAAAAGGGTAGCACCTCTAGTGATAAGAAATCTGAAAAAGGCCTTGATAATTCAAAATGCAATCAAATAGAGGATCTTGAATGTGAACTTACTAATGCTCTTAGTGTTTTGAAAAAGGAAAGAAAGAAGAATGCTAGACTCAAGGATAAATTAGATGAATGTTGTATGGAGAGAGATGAACTTATAGAGAACCTTGAAATCTCTATGGCTAAGACACAAGAACTCAAGACTGAGTTAGAATCTAAGGTGCTTGAGTATAGTGAATTAGAACATAAAATGGCTTCTTTGGAAGTGGAAACTAAAGAATACAAGGATAAGTTGTACAGGTTTCAAGATAGCTCCAAAAGGGTTAAATCTCTCATCAAAGGTCAAAGAAAACCAACAGATAAAACAGGTCTCGGTTTTGTTGAGCCGCACAAGAAACAGGTTGGGGAATCTAGCAAGAGATTACAAAAGGAAGAAAGTTATGATGTAGAAAGTACTTCAGATCAAGAGTCCGTGAGTGATAGATGCGCAGAAACAGAAAACAAAATTTTGAATGCGAAGAAGTTTACCAGACCGAGAAGGTCATTTACAGGAAAGTTTAATGGCAGATGTTTTGTGTGTCACAGGTTTGGCCACATGGCTTCGCATTGCATGACTCAAGTAAGGAAGATAAATGATAGTTTTAGGGGCCGTAATTTATTTCAAGGGTATTGCTACTCTTGTAAATAGTTCGGGCATAAGGCAATTTTTTGCAAGGCAAATCACAGGAACACGGTTAGTCATAACAGGCAGATTCAAAGAAGAGGTATGCCGAACAGAAATAACTTTGTTATGTGTTATAAGTGCAACAATGAAGGTCACACAGCTAGACAGTGTAGAGCTGATCTTCCGAGGTACAGGAACAGAAACAGTAGTATGAACAAGTCCAAGGATCAAGGCATGGATAAGAACAGGAATGATAACAGAAAAAGGAAAAGTGATATGAACAGGTCCAAGGATCAAGGTATGGATAAGAACAAAAATGATAAAAGAAACAAGAACAGTAGTATGAACAGGTCCGAGGATCAGAACAGTGACAGGAACAGAAATACAGACAAAGAAATTAAGAGAAGGCCCGACAAGGAAATTGTAGACACTGATGATGATGAGTGTCTAATGGGAGTTTCACTCCCACCCCTATTTTAATCACCTCATCAGGAGGTGGGGGAGGGACTAAGCTAAGAGGCTCATTCTTAGTCCCGAGCCCCAAAGGTGACCCTTTGCCATTGATGACAAAGGGGGAGAGATATGAGTAAGGGGGAGATATGAGTGAAGAAGAGAGCTTCAAGTCAGGGGGAGCAAAAACTTCAAAGACAGATTCTCAGTTGTTGGATCAGTTGGTTCAGTTTTGGCTCTTGAGATATGTTTTCAGTTAAGGGTTGCCATCAATGACAAAGGGGGAGATTGTTGGCAATTTTGGGTACCCTGGGTACATTGCCTTTGCTCTAAGTGTAGATGTTGTCATTGATGTCAAGGAGTTCTTGAAGCAATTTGATTTGATGTCAAAGAATGTGTTTTGATGAAGGTTTTAGTTTGGAAAGTGAGTTTCCAAGAAGATCAGAGTAGCCCAGTTGCAAAAGATCAAGAAAAAGACAAGTAAGAAAAAGTATGCAGGCGGCTGGAAAAACTATCGTGATTTCGCGACATGTTTTAGGAGAGAGAAAGTGCTGGCAAAACTGTCACGATTTCGCGACATGTTTGAGGAGAGAGAAATTTTAGGAAAAAGTGTCGCTATTTTGTGACATGCTGGAAGACAGAGACGAAGTTGGCAAAACTATCACGATTTCGCGACATGTTGGCAGAGAAGGAGAGCAAGATGGAAAGTGTCGCGATTTTGCGACATGTCACATTTTTGCGACTCGAAAAGTGCAGGAAGGCAGAGAAGGAAAAGTGTCACGATTTCATGACACATTGCTAGGAAAGTTGTACGGACAAAAAGGTGTCATGATTTCGCGACATAATGCAGAAGAGAGAGTCCGCAGTGTGAACTGTCGCGATTTCGTGACAAGATCGAAGAGAGAGAAAGTTATTCAGGAACTGTCATGATTTCATGACATGATGCAAAGTTCCAAGTGAGGACTGTCACATTTTCGTGACATGCTATAGAGGTCAATTTGAGGACTGTCATGATTTTACGACATGCTGAAAAGCTCGAAGTGAGAACTATCACGATTTCATGACATGTAGCGAAGGAAAGAGTTTGATATGAGAAGTGTCGTGATTTCGCGATAGGCAGTAGAGAAAGTGTACGAAAGCTGAAAGCGTTGTGATTTCACAACAAGATGGAGGAACAGCTTATGGATGCAAAAAATGTCATGATTTCGTGACAAGTTGAGATGGCAACTTGCAGTTGGAGAAAGTTTCACGATTTCATGACAGAAACAGTTAGCAAGTCTTCAACAGAAGAAGCATCGTGATTTCACAACGAATTCAGGAAGGAAGAGCTCGAAGGCGAAAGCATCATGATTTCATGACTTGTTCCAGTTTTGTAGGTGTAAGGCAGAGAAAAGCTTAAGGTAGTGAAATTTTTGCGATTTCACGACATGTTCCGTTTTCGTTGGGGCAAGCCGAGAAAAAGTTTAAGAAGCGAGAAATGTTTTCCTTCAACGCCCTTGCCGGATTTTCTACCCCTCAAACAATACGAGTAAAAGGGTATTTTAAGAAACAAAACCTTACCATTCTCCTAGATTCTGGTAGTACGCACAATTTTATCAATCAAAAGGTGGCTAAACAAGCAAATTGTTTTATATACCCTTGCAATAACTTTGAAGTGATGATTGGAAATGACGAAAAAATTGCGTGCAAAGGAAAATACAAAAATATAAAACTAACTATGGGGGTTTATAACATTAAAGGTGACATGTACGTCCTACCCCTAGGTGGGTGCGACATTATACTATGCGTACAATGGTTACAAGACTTGGGCATATTCCAATGGGAATTTTATGAACTATGGATGAAATTCATAGCAAAGAACCAAACCTATATTATCCAAGGCCTAAAATCAGGACCTTCCCAAATCATCAGCTCACATATAATGGAGAAAATTATCTGAAAAGGAAACAAAGGAATGTTCGCCCAATTATTTTCAATTCAACCTAGTCACAAAGAAGATGAGATACCAGAGTTACAAAATATTTTAGACCACCATAAGGTGATATTCAATGAACCAAAAAGACTACCTCCACAATGAAGTCATGATCACACTATTCCACTATTTCCAGGGCATCAACCTCCTAATATTAGACCTTATCGTTATCCATACCTCCAAAAGACCAAAATAGAGAAATTAGTACAAGAGCTTCTTAAGGCATGAGTCATTAGACCTAGCAAAATCCCTTACTCCTCTCCAGTTATTTTAGTTAGAAAAAAGGATGGCTTGTGGCGTTTATGTGTTAATTTTTGAGCGCTTAATAAAATGACCATCAAAGATAAATTTCGTATTCTGGTAATAGACAACTTATTAGATGAACTCCATGGGGCATCTTATTTTTCCAAGTTAGAATTACAGTCAGGTTACCACCAAATACGAGTCAATGAAAAGGATATTCCTAAGATGGCTTTTCGCACTCACAAAGGGCACTACGAATTCTTGGTGATGCCATTTGGCCTGACCAACGCTCCTTCTACCTTTCAAAGTCTAATGAATAAGGTATTTCACCCTTTTATTCATAAATTTATATTAGTTTTCTTTGATGACATTTTGATTTATAGAAAAACATGGGAAGAACATTTGGACCATGTTAGACAAGCATTCCAAATCTTGGAGGAAAATCAACTTTATACAAAAATATCAAAGTGTTCCTTTGGAAAACAAGAAATTGAATACTTAGGGCATATTGTCTCAAAGGAAGGAGTTATGGTAGATCCTTCCAAAATCGAGGAGGTGAAAATTTGGCCTATTCCAAAAACCTTAAAAGCTCTACGTGGGTTTCTTGGACTAATGGGATATTATAGAAAATTTGTCCAAAATTATAGTAAAATTGTTGCTCCTCTAACATCATTACTAAAGAAAAATGCTTTCAAATCATCGTCTAAAGTGGATGAGGCCTTTATCACCTTGAAAACTGTAATGTGTACCACCCCTGTTCTAGCCATGCCCAACTTTTCTAAATCGTTTGTCATTGAAAGTGATGCTTCAGGAATATGAATGGGAGTTGTACTCATGTAGGATGAAAGGCCTCTAGCTTTTATAAGCAAAGGATTTTCTCCTAATAATTCATCTTGCTCTACGTATGAAAAAGAGATGTTGGTGATTGTCCATGCTATTCAACATTAGAGGCCTTACCTTATTGGCCAACGTTTCATTATACGCACTGACCACCATAGCTTGAAGTATTTTTTGGAACAAATGACTAATACCCTGGAACAATAAAAATGGGTTACTAAACTTCTTGGCTATGATTATGAAATTACATATAAAAATGGAAAGGACAACATGGCAGCCGATGCACTTTCTAGAAAATTTTAAGATATGCCTCAAGTCCATGTTGTTTCCTCCCTTATTCCTAAATGGGTATATGAGGTGCATGAAGAATGGATACATGATCCTACTATCCACACCTTAGTTCAACAACTTCAACATAATCCTAGTAGCAAACCTCCATACACTTGGAAGGACAATATATTAAGATACAAAGGGAGGATGGTCCTCACCCACAATTCAACTTATCATGAAAAACTTCTTCATGAGTTACATACCTCACCCACTACAGGCCACTCAGGGTTCTTAAAAACCTATAAAAGAGCCACTACCTCCTTCTATTGGGTAGGAATGAAAAATTACGTAAAAAACTTTGTAAAAGAATGTGAAGTTTGCCAACGACAAAAGGGGGAGACCCTCGCTATTCTAGGATTACTTCAACCTCTTCCTATACCCACCAAAACATGGGCAAATATTTCTATGGACTTTATTGAAGGATTACCAAAATCAAGAGGAAAAACAATCATTTTCATAGTCGTTGATCGTTTATCTAAATAACCCCCATTTTTTTTCCATGGCTCATCCTTATACCGCTAGCACTATAACCCACCTATTCCTAGATAACATCTTTAAATTACATAGTATGCCCTCCATAATTTTTAGTGACCGTGACCCAACTTTCACTAGCACCTTTTGGAAGGAATTGTTCAAATTACAAGGTACTCAACTTCGTATGAGCTCCGCTTACCATCCTCAAACCGATGGCCAAATAGAAGTTGTAAATAAATGCTTGGAAACATACCTTCGATGTTTTGTTTCTACTCAACCACTCCATTGGGTAAAGTGGCTTTCACTAGCGGAATGGTGGTATAACACTTCATACCATACGTCCATAAAAATGACTTCTTATGAAGCACTATATGGTCAAACACCACCATCCCTCACTTCCTATATTCCAGGGACTACAAAAATCCATGCGGTGGAAACAAAACTTGCTAATAGATATGACATACTACGGATCCTAAAATAGAACCTACACACCGCCCAACATCGCATGAAGTAGCAAGTCGATCAACATAGAAGCGAACATAGTTTCCACGAGGGTGATATGGTTTTCTTACGTCTCCAACCTTACCGTCAATCCTCTCTTAAAAAAAAAGGTTCTCAAAAGTTAGCACCCAAATTTTATGGGTCGTATAAAGTTCTCCAACGTATTGGGACCATTGCTTATAAACTAGATCTTCCTCCCTCTTCCAAATTTCACCTCGTATTTCATGTATCTTGCCTTAAGCTCGCAGTTGGAGCCCATATCATGACACAACCCACTCTCCCTAAATTCTCCGATGACGGAGTACTTCTAGTCGAGCTAGAATCTATCTTGGATCGCCACTCTCATCACCTTCGTACTCACGATATCACAGAAGTTTTAATCCATTGTAAAGGTCTACCTTTAGAAGACGCAACGTGGGAAATTTTTCAAGATATCCAACAACAATCTCCAAATTTCCAGCTTTGAGGACAAAGCTCCTTTAAGGGGGGTGGCATGTTAGGACCCTCCTAACATGTCCTAATACTTATATTATTTATTAATTATATTCTAGGGTCACAACCCTTCACTCTTACAACTATTAGACTAGGTATTTAAATGCAATCCAAATATGATAATAATGCATCATCGAACAAATATATAAATTAATTCTATTGTGGGTTTTCTACCTTACAATCAAAAAGTGATTCAATATAAAAATGATCCTACTTCCTGCACCATTTAGTTTCATACCAAAAGGAGGCGGACCTGAATTCAAACAGACAAACATAGTAGAAATAATCTTTCAAATATTGAAAGAGAATGTCCTGGAGTAATATGTTTTGGCATTGCTAGACTTTAACAAGGTTTTCTATATGGATTGTGACACCAATAAAATAGCCATTAGAGGATTTTTTATTCAAGAGGGTAGACCCATTGCTTAATTTAGTGAGAATTTGAATGAATCCAAGAATAAATATTTTGGTTATCATCAGGAGTTTTATGCCATTGTGCAAGTACTCAAGAAGTGGAGAAATTAGCTATTACCAAAGGAAATTATGTTGTTCACATATCACTATGCTTTACAATTCATTAATATTTCAAGCAAGTTGAATCAAAAACATAGGAAATAGGTGGATTATATTCAAAGTTACTTGCTTATTTTAAAATATAGAAGTGGTAGTTTGAATAATGAAACCAATGCTTTAAGTAGAAGATACTCGTTGATGAAAGCAAAGAGGAGTAAAGTTGTGGATTTTGATGCTATGAAGGAGTTTTACGTTGATGATTTGGACTTCAAGGAAGCTTGGGCAACTTAAAATTATCCTATTATAGGATATATAAAACCATGGATGGACTATTTTATCCAAGAAGGATTATTATTGAAGCAACAATAAATTATGTGTACCACAGAGCTAAATGAGGGAGAATTTTATAAGAGAAAAGTATAGTGGTAGACTTGTTGGACATTTTGGAGTAGATAAGACAATGGGACAACTTTGTGTGAGTTATTATTCCTGAATAATAAGTATGGATGTAATGGTATTTGTCTAGTATTGTTAAGTGTATCAATATACAAAATAAAAGAGCTAAAAAACTAGGTTGTATTAGCCATTGCTGATACCAGAAAGATATTGGGAAGAGATAAGTATGAACTTTGTCCTAGGATTACCTCAAACACAAAAGGGGAATGATTAAATTTTTATTGTTGTTGAGATTTTTGAAGATGGCATGTTTCATACCTTGTAATAAAATAAATGATGCTACTCATATTGTTGATTTGTTCTATTAAGAAATTATATTGCATGGTTTTCCAAAAAGCATTGAGTCATATAGAGATGTGAAGTTTGTAGGGCACATTTGGTGTACCTATGGAAGAATTTGGATACCAAATTAAGGTTTAGTTCAACTTATCACTCATAAATAGATGGAAATTTTTAAGTCGTGAATAGAAGCCTTGGGAATTTGTTACAGTGTCTAGTTGGTAAGAAAAAAAGTTGTGGGATACTATGTTGGTAAAAGTAGAATTTTCATATAAAAATTTATTAAATAGAAGTAAGACTAAGAGTTCATTCTAAATTTTGCATGGAATATGTCCAAGAGGAGTGTATGAATTACATAGTACAATATATTTATAGAGGCTAAGTGCAATATGAAAAGACATTACTAACTACATACATGATTTACATCAAGAGGTAAAAGTTGAATTGGAGAAGAAAGCTATAAAATACAAACAAAATGTTGATCAATGGTGAAGAGCATAATAATTATAGATTGGAGATTTTGTTTTGTCACATTTTCAAAAATAAATATTCCTAAAATATAATTATAGCAAGTTTAGTTGGAATAATATTGGACCTTGTAAAGTTTTGAAGAAGCTTGTAGCCAATGCCTATAAAATTGAGCTCCTAAAAGTAGTAGATATCTCACTAATTTTTAATGAGGTATATTAGTATCTATATTATGTTACACCTATGGATAATACCTTATATATCACATCTAAGTTTGAGTAAATAATGGATAACACATATGCCAGAAAAGAAACCCAATTAAATTGAGGTAGTGATAGATTCTAGAGTAACCAAGAGGGCAAGGTGCATGGTATGTTATGATGTAGAAGCATCCATTATAGGAAAATTTTATGAATAATTTTTAACTATTTAAATCATATATGACCAAGAATGTATAAACAACAATGAATTTTGTGTGTTTAGGGGGAATAAAACAAAGGAAAAATAGAATAGGCAAGTAGAGAAAACAAAATGATGTGAAAAAAAAGATAAAAAAGAAAAGAAAAATAAGGAGACCAAACATAGAGATAAATAGGAGGACAAAGAGAAGACAAGGAGAGTTTTGAGTAACACTATGCAATTTCCTACAAGAGAGAAACAATATGATAGAGAAATAGATTAAAAACATATCTAAGAAGAGAGAGTTGGGAGGTGACCAATTGGAATCAAGAAGAGTTAGAGAATTGTAATGAAAACATTTATCCATTGTACTATAATTGCATTTCTATAAAATAATACACATTATTCTAAATTGTCTTGTGTTTGTACAAATGATGATTGTTAATATTATTACAAGAGTGTGTTGGAAGTGTTTTTAGGAATTGTAGGAGGAGGGTAGTATTATTGCCTAAAGAAGACATCATCGAATAAAAATTTCCCTACAATCCATCAAGTTTCAAACCAATGAATACCCCATTAAAATAGAAATATCTAAATTATTTACCATATAACATAAATGGAGTAACCATATTTGAGAGGATTCATCATTCAATGAAATCAAAGTGTTGTCATATAGAGAAAATGAGGATAGCCTCCATACAAAGACAATGAGAGCTTTCATAAAATTTAACCACCATACAATTGAACACTATTATACAACAAAGGTGACCATAAAAGTGAAACAATCATAGAAGGAGAAGTGAAAGCATTCTCACCAGATTTTTTTACACCTCACTATTGTACAAAAATTTTCTTGTTTGTTTTCCTTTGCTTTTTTTAGTGTGCACATGTTTTAAACTATCTATTCTCTTTTATGAAAGTGAGACCCTATAGAATCCACACTATTTCAATTAGAAAATATCACATTATTAGCTTAAATAAGTACCTTGCTTTTAATTTATATATTATAATATTACCAAAACAATAAAGGAATTTTTGAAGTCAATGACACAATAGGTTTAATAAGAAGATGTTGGTGATTGGTAAATCAATGAGCCTCTAATTATTAATGTTTAGTGTATAATCCACATCCTTTGGATTCAAACTATAGATACCCAAGGGAATAAGGTAAGAGTAAATTTATTGAACAATTATAAAATGATGTCAATAATATATATGTTTATCAGGGAAACATAGGATGAATCTAATATTATTGTAATTTTAGATTTTTCTTCACATAAGAATGAGATGTCATCTTAATACTAAGATTTTAAACAATATAGTTTTATGTTTTCCTTTACTTGAAGAAATAGATGTTATCCTAATAAAAGGAGTTATAGTTAAGCAATACAATAACACAAGATCAAGCTCAAGTGATTAAATTTCTCAACTTTCAAAGAAAATACTTAAGTTTGAATCATGTGAAGCTATACATACATAAATCCATATCTATTATAATACCACTAATACCACTAAATGAACCTGATATTATATGGATGGTGCTACTTCAATCCCATATAATGGATGAAAAAATACAAATTAGTGGATTACTATAAACAACATACTTTTTTTTTTTTTTAAAGCGAAAAACCCCTTGCGGGGCCGCCTTGGTCTAAGAGACCATGAACAGGGGGTTCTACACCATCAAAGTCACCCGAGGGTTGCACCTAGCCCTGCCCATACCAACATTATCAATTAGATTTTGGGTACCCAATTCAGATTTTTGGTAGGGTGGATATTCGAACCTGGGACCTCCCTTGGAGGATTGCCCTCTCCTCTCCAACTCACCTACAACACTTGGGTAAAAGTAATTTATAGTGGAAAACACCTCTTTCAAAGTGCCACTTTCAACAGTTTGGGCATAGGATAAATGGAGCCTTGTCGGCCTATACCAGAACATAGGACATTCCTAACTATACCATATATCTGTAGGATGTAGACAAGGGGAATGGAACCTGGGTCGGCCTCTACCAGCACCCAGGGCATTTACCACTGCACCACAACAAGCAGATTATAAACAACATACTTATCAAGCTAATGTGGAAGGTATATATATATATATATATATATATATATATATATATATATATATATATATATATATATCGTCCATATTAGCTTGATAAGTATGTTGTTTATAGTAATCCACTAATTTGTAATTTTTTTCATTTGACATGCCTTTTGCATTTATTTTAGCTTAGTTTTCTATTCTAGCCAATCTATTTGTGTAAGTTATTAATGCTTATTTCCCAACAACCCCCCTTGACCGTATATATATATATATATATATATATATATATATATATATATATATATATATAATATTTAAATTGATTAACATGCCCATTAATTAACATAGTTCAATTTTTTAATACTTGAAATAACTAATTTTATTGCCTATATTTTTAGTTTTTTATGTATATATTTGAAAAATATTGTTAACTATATTTAAAAAACCAAGAAACTATCAATAATAAAAATAAATTTTATAATTTCAAATAAATTTCATATTTAAAAAAATTAAATACATTTTTTTTACTATATACAAGGGGTTTTGAAAGGGTCCCCAAACCTTTTATAATGAAAGGAACACTATCGATCCAAATAAAAATCCATAGACCATAAAGATAAAACTAACCCTAGAAACCAACCACCTACCTAAAATCAAACACAATAGCCCAACAGCAAACCCAATAGAAGACCATAAGATTTTGGAGATGTCCAAAATCTCATAATCTTGAGAAGAGACAAAACTAAAATACCAGACTGGAAACAAGGTAAAACTCCAAATAGGGAGTGAGAGTAGTGAAAAACTATAAAAAAATCTCAACTAAGCCAAAAAGAAGAGAGGAATTAGTCGTTAGGAGAACCATCCCCAACTTGCTCCAATATTGACTTTGAGGCCCTTGACACATCCTAATTACATTACATCAAAGTTGTAATATCTTTCACACAAGCAATGGCCTCATCCAAAGTGTCAATTAGAGAAATTTGGTGATTTACCATCAATTCAAAAAAAAGACATTGGCATTTTAGGTGTAACTAGTGGAATAAAGAATTTCTTGCCCAAGCGACCAACAAACCCTGAAGTGAATTTAGCTTTCTTCCTTAGGGAGACATGGTCCTTTAAGTTTGAGTTTTCCACCAAAACTGAGTTCTTCTCTGACTTGACCAATTTAGTGAAAATACATTAGGACCATCTAGGTTTCTCCACTCCACCATTGGTTCCTGCAAACGAGTCCAAGGCTCCTCCTGACCCCTTTAGAAAATCCTTCACTTTCTTATAATAAATAAGAGGGTTTATCATTTTCTCTTTGATCACCTTAGAGTTCCTATACTTTGACTGATATGACATCAGGAAATAAACAACTATAGAGGTCTCCTTCCAAAGGATCACAAAATTAGGAACCATCTCCCTTGAGACCCCATTAACTTTCACCATGTGTTCAAAAATTATCAAAATTAAGCCTTAATGGATTGGATCAGTAATCTTCCCTTTCCTAACATCCTGCATGGAATTATCCATATAAGTGAACAAAAAGGATGGAATATTTATTAATATCTTGCGATGAATTTGGTTCAAAAACATAACATGATAACTCTGTAGGATGTCTTTGTTTTCATCTAGCATAAAAATCCATAACAACCAACACAACCATATCCCATGGAGCCTTAAGATATTTCCTTTGATAGCCATTTTTATTATTATTTTTAATAGGTTAAGAAAGGGATTGGAAGGAACTCATCCCTTTTACAAATACTTCCTTACATAAAGAAATTAAGAGATAAATAGAAAAGGGGCTCCAAGTCTAGCTGGACTACATACAATCATAAAATACTAACCATAATCATCCATCTAAAAGACAACAGACTACACAACCAACACCTAAGGAGAGCAAACATACAATTACTGACTCTACAAATATCAAATAAAAGAGAACAAAATATTAAATTGGAGCTCTTTCCCCTGTACATAGATTTGTAAGAATGGTGGCCACCTCAAGCAACCCCCATTGGACCTTTAGAGTCCAAATATCCTTAGTTGATTCCAAGTTGGAATCTAACACATGGGTCAATACCATTAATGTAGAGTAAGTCCTAGTTATGGAACCCATTAATTCCTTCATAAATATGAGGTCCAATTGGAGCCTAGTTGGTAGAAAACACTCATGTCTTAGATGAACGATATTATTTTGTCTCATAGGTCTATGTTTTCTTGTGCCCATCCCTGCATTACCTAAAACCTCCTTTGCCTCACTCTATTCCTCATATGGACCTTATGTATCATCATTTGATGAGGGCTTTTCTCTCACAACCTCAGTCGATTCCTATTAGGAATCATATTCTTCTCAATCATTACACTATTCTAGATCCATGGTTAGCTTCAGCTCCAAGTCCTTAACTTCAAGGTTCAATCTACAAGACTTACAAGTCTCACCTTGCAAGTTAATATTTACCTATAATTTTTTTGTAGTATCCTCCTACAATAACATCCCTCAAAAGGGATTTCTCTTTTTCTTAATAGAGTTAATATTACTTTTATGATAAAAATCTAAGTCAATTCCTTCTACATTAACATCAGAAACTAGCATTTTCTTTTTATTTCCCCTTAATATTGATGGCAATTCTCACTGAATCTGAGTTGGTCCTTCACCATGATAACCCAAGGAGGGTTTGAATTTAACCAACCTACTATAAAAAAATTTGGTTGATGATTTTTCAACAACATACTTAAGAAATCAGAAGAAGGAGGTCCTAGTGCAAGGGAACCATCACCTTCTTACATATCACATCAATTTATTTCTCCAAATAATGATAAAGGAATGCAAGGATATTGATAGATTTTATATGGAAAATATGGTTAATAATCACAAAATTGTAATCATAAATCAACCTAAAGTGACCCTACAATGTTATATATTTCATTACCTACTTTGATACATCCACCCAATATTTTGGTAAAGATTATATTTCAATAGAAGATATGTATCTTACCACTTTTTCACTTGGAGCCAAAAAAAAATTTAGCTTATTTGGTTTTACTTTTCCTTCAAAAGAAAATCCCCTCTCATTTACAAACTAGTCAATTTTACAGTAAAAGAAGGATCTATCTAAAACTTAAGGCCATTCATACTCACTACCCAATCAAACTAGGACTCTCTAATCTACCAAGAAATATCCTCACTAAAGCCCTTAATTTTTTTGAAGAACTATAACATGAGACTCTCCTCCAAAATCAACTCAACCTCCTTCTCTAGATGCAAGGATACACACTTCGTTCTCACATGAACACTCATATCATCCTATTAAAAATATTCTCCTCCATATGTAGGCTTAAAGTATCTAGAAGCATACATCAAACTCAAAACTTGGATGATGGTCCTCTCTTTGGAGTGCTTACCCATTTTGAAGCTTTGGAATACAATGAAAATAATAATTACCCATATTTCTATCTCATATTGCTCATGGCAAAACCAAACACTATCACGAGAAAAGGGAGGTCTTCCATTAGTATTAAGACTTGTTAATTTAGACTCTTGAACCCTCTTGTTAATCATGTCACTCTATCAAACATGAGATAATTTGTAAAAGATGTCATAGCAAAAAAAACATCCACAACCTTGAGTTGGATGACATTTGCATCATTAAAAATCAATTGATTCACATTGTAACTCATGTTAAGTTGTCCTAGGCAAGTGGAATGTTTCAAATATCTCTCTATTCCTCTATTTAGCCCAAAATAGGCAACCCAAAGTTTTGTTCTAAAATAATTAACTTCTTACAAATAGATTTTGATCTTAATTAGATATCATTGGCTTATCGTTTGCCATAACTTTGATAGTTGAGATGGGAAGTTATTATTCCATATGATAACATGATTAGCCTCCAAAAATAATTTTACTAGCAAGTCTACAAATCCCTTCTCTTACCAAAATACATGCTTCAATTGAAGATTATGTTAAGATTGCAAGATCTCTTGTCTCTCTATAATCATGTCTTTTATGAATCATCTAGCTTTTTATCTTCTTTTCAAAATATTTATTAGCTTTAAATAATCTCCTTCAATAATAATTTTTATCTATAGATCTTCTTTGATTAACTTAACCCTTTTGAAGAAGGTTTGGGCCTCTACAAAATAGTTAGATTGGATAGATAAAGGTTTAGCAAAAGCTTGCACAACCACCCCCTATAATATTGAAAAACTCCACCTACTATGGCATGCCCTGGGTTCCCTTTCACAATGTCATCCATAATATAATTGATCTAGCCTTCTAGAGGGTAATTCCATTTAACTCTTTATCTTAATTATTTAATCACATTCAAAATTATTCAAAGATTCCATGTTGCACTGAACAACTATGGATTCCTTAATTCTATTCTCAACTTTCTTAGGAAATACAAGGGTCTGAGTATTCTTCACTACTACATTAAGGATATAAAAACCAATAACATGAGCCTCTCTTTTCCTATTTTTAGAATACTTACTATTATTCTCCTTCCAAACTCCCAAAATAAAATGAGGAAGACAAAACCTCTAAAGATATTTTAATCTCTCACTTTTGAAAGGAGGTTCCGTGTTGAGGTATCAATTCTCAACACATATTTTATTCAATTTTTAGTTTAAATAGGTATTAAATATGCCAATAATAAAAAAAATGCTTATCACTTGTATATCATGAATGTGTTATTCTTGTGAGAATAAAAAAATAGCAAATGCTAACTAATAGCTAAAAAATAGTTATATAATCCAAAATACTAACTAAAGATAGCTTGTAACCAAACTTGACTATCTAAAAGCCACTAGAATCCTATGTGAGCTTAATAGCTCACATGTTATAATATGAAAATAAAAACATAAACCTCATAACTAATTAAATAAACTATGCCTAGGAATTTTGATGCCCTCATCATACCTTCCCACTCAAGAAGCATTAGACTCCAATGCTTTTACAATAGGAGTAGGAGGGGAGTCACCAAATGTTGAAGACATATCCTAATAAGCCATATCATTGTCAGTTGAAATAAGGTCAATGATACCTCAATATTTTGGTGTTACAAATCAACATTTGTTACAACTCACTTGCTAATTAGTGAATGAAATCGATGAGGAGAAATTGCCTGCTATAAAGGTTGCAGAGTTTGTTGAACAATTTATGAAGGTAATAAGTAAGGAGCCCACTCAAATGTAGAATGAGGAGTAATAGTACAAGCTGGAGGAGTAGTAGGAGAAGATACAAATGAAGGAGGATAAATTAACTCCTTATGAGTAGATGAAGTGGCAAAAGCAAGTGTGTCCTTGGGCTAAAATATCATGGTGATTTTTTGTGGTTACTTTGAAGAAATCAAAAGTGTGTATTATGGAAAGTTATGAATAAGAAAAGTCTTATTCTTATGATGCATGGTGTAGGTTTTATGATATACATCATATTGATCCCATTTATCGTATTGATAGGGCTGACCAAGAATGAGTCCATAATAGTCCATTGGATTCACATCATAAGTGACTCAATCTACATAGTGAGGGTCTAAATCAATGAATATAGCACAACATTCTATGATTGAAGTAGCAAAACACATGTATTTCCATCCAAGTGAATATGGATGAGGGTGGGGTTCGATAGGAAAATGAAGATGATTGACTATGTATTTGGCAATCAAATTGATTTGTGATACGTTTTCGAGATTACAATTAATATAATAGTTATGTGTGAGGTGTGCTTTCATAAAAAACACTATCATAGACACCTTTGTGATGCACGAGGATCATATTGCTCAATTGAGCATTTAATTCCTCAAACTCCCTATCTTCACTTACAACCTCAAGATGACCATTTTTTTGTGTTTGTTGTTGAGGTTTTACAATTAGATTTTTTCTAAAGCTTTTAGATTCTCTATGTCCTCTTCTTTTACAATGATTATAGATTCTCTTACCATTATAATAAGAAGTAAAATAAGAAGGAGAAGAAGAAGTAGGCATCTTCGTATTAGGTGACTACTACTATTGTTGAGGTCAAGAAGCTCCTTTGGACTATACCATAATATTTTCCTCTTTCAACTGTGCATGATTAAAGGCTTTATCCAAGGTTATCAATGGAGTATATTTCAACTCTCAATACAAAGACTCAAGAAGCCCACTCATGAATTTGATGATGAGGGCTTCTATGGGATCCTTTACATGAAGCAATATTTTTAATTGATTGAATTGAAATACATAGTCCTAAATGGTCATATTATAGGTTTGTCTCAACCTATACCATTTGACCATGAGATCACATTCATAATCTAAAGGATAAAATGTATCCTTCAAGGCTTGAACCAATCCATCCCAATTGGTGATGGGATTTTTGCCATCTTGTCTTTTATATTATGACAATATTGGTTAAACCTATCAACTTTAGCTTTGCAAAGGGAACTTTATCTCTATTTTCAACTTCAGTATAGGAGAACCAAGTCTCCATGTCCATAATCCAACTATTAAGGACATCTGGATCCTAAGATCCATCAAATGTTTTCACTTCACATTTGGATTTAGTCCTAAGATCATTATGGTAGATCTTAACATTAAGAGAACCTTGAATTATGATATCATGGACTTTAGTGGCCAATTATTCCACTATTTAAGCCAAATTAGTCTCTTTTTTGGCGAGATCATATGCCATTTAATATTGGGTATAAGCCAAGAATGCTACCAAATCAACCCAAAGTTACAAAAGTTTTTCCTTATGAGATAATTACAATGGTGTTAATTTTTCAAGCACTTACAATGAGCCAATGGATTTTACAATTCTTTGCCTTGCTTAGGCAATTACAATAGTGTTAAATGTCAAGTACTTTACAAAAATATTTTGCTAAATTTTACAAAAGGTGATAAATAAGATACCTAAAAACCAAGAGGCATAAGGGAATATAAAATTACATGCCTTAATCCAAAAAATTTACAAATTCTTGATTAGTTTTTCAAGGTGTACAATAAGGAGTACAAGGTACAAAAAGATTTTTCTAAATTTTACAAAAGGTGATAAATAAGATACCTAAAACCAAAAGGCATAAGGGAATATAAAATTACATGCCTTAATCCAAAAAATTCACAAATGCTTGATTAGTTTGTCAAGGTGTACAAAAAGGAGTACAAGGTACAAAAAAATATTAGACATATAAATAATTTAACTAATGAACTAAGGCTTTGTTTTTAAAAAAATGACCTCTATAAAAAAATTATTTGTTTTTCACATTCTTTTTGGCTACCACTCTACAAAAATCAATTACATGCCTTCTGTCCACAATGCATCTACAAGCACATGAATTGTCCACTACCAATTGAAAAAATACCCATGTACAAACAATTGGCACCTCTAGGTGCCCCTTATCATCACCTTGTAGTCGACAAAGAAGGGGAGATCCACCCTGTTAAGGTGCAATATGCATCATCCCACAACAAATATGGGGTTAATTGCATGGAAGGAAAATAGAAGCATGAGACTACCCCATGCTACAACTAAACATAGTTTCTCCTACACATGACCAAACTAGGCACATGGCATAATTTAGCGATCTGTCTCACTTTTCCAAACACATCTCAATCATCTGGTATAGGGACTTGTTGGGGGAGGGAAAAAGTCAACCAAAAGGATACATGGAAGGCTACGTATGTAGCAAGTTATGGTAGTATGTTTTTTCCATGTAAGTAGATCCATGAGGAGGAATCAAACTTGTCCATATGCTAATCAAACTTCACACAACCATCTGTTTTGAAACCAAAAAAATTTGACTAGTTTAAGCCTTCCATCAAGGAATCGTGACAACGTCCAATGCCAAGGAAAATGGGTCCAATATTTAGCTTTGGAGTAGTTGGCTATTTCAAAAATTGAAATAAGGTAGCTTTCATACATGGCTCGGGTTATAAGCTAGAGACAACATGAATTTACGAGTGTCACTTGGTGCGATCTTCAAATGATGGTGTGCGGAATTGTCCATAGCACTAAAAATAATTCAATGTTAGAGACTTTGACTGAGATGGCATTGGGGAATCAACAACTATAGAGGTCTCCTTCCAAAGGATCACCAAATTAGGAACCATCTCCCTTGAGACCCCTTTAACTTTCACCATGTGTTCAAAAATTAGCAAAACCAACCCTTGATGTATTGGATCAATAATATTCCCTTTCCTAACATACTACATGGAATTATCCATATAAGTGAACAAAAAGTATGGAATATTCATTAATATCTTACAATGAATTTGGTTCAAAAATATAACATGATAACTCTGTAGGATGTCTTTATTTTCATCTAGCATAAAAAATCCATAACAACCAACACAACCATATCCTATGGAGCCTTTAGATATTTCATTTTATAGCCATTTTTTATTATTGTTTATTAATAGGTTAAGAAGGGGATTGGAAGCACCCCATCCCTTTTACAAATAATTCCTTACATAAATATATTAAAATATAAATAGAAAATGGGTTCCAAGTCTAGTTGGACTACATACAATTATAAAATACCAACCATAAGCATCCATCTACAAGAAAAAAAACTACATAACAAAAACCTAATAAGAGCAAACATACAATGACTGACTCCACAAAAATCAGAAAAAAAAAATAAAAAAGATTAAATTGGAACTCTTTCCTTTGTACAAAGATTTGTAATAATGGTGGCCACCTCAACCAACCCCCATTGGACCTTTAGAGTCCAAATATCCTTAGTCGATTCCAAGTTGGAATCTAACTCGTGAGCCAATACCATTAATGTAGAGCAAGTCATAGTTATGGAACCCATTAAGTCCTTCATCAAGATGAGGTCCAATTGGAGCCTAGTTTGTAGGAAACACTCATGGCTCAGATCAATGATATTATCTAGTCTCATAGGTCTATGTTTTCTTGTGTCCATCCCTGCATTACATAAAACCTCATTTGCCTCAATCTATTCCTCATATAGACCTTGTGTATCATCATATGATGAGGGTTTTTACCCACAATATTAGTTGATTCCTATGAGGAATCATATTCTTCTCCATCATTACGCTATTCTAGATCCATGGCTAGCTTCAGCTCCAAGTCCTTAATTTCAAGGTTCAATCTACAAGACTTACAAGTTTCACCTTGCAAATTAATCTTTACCTATAATGTTTTTGTAGTATCCTCCTGCAATAACATCCTTCAAAAGGGATTTTTATTTTTCTTACTAGAGTTAAGATTACTTTTATGATCAAAATATAATTCAATTCCTTCTAAATCAACATCAAAAAGTAGCATTTTATTTTGATTTCCCCTTAACATTGAGGGCAATTCTTCCTGAATATGACTTGGTCCTTCACTAAGAGAACCCAAGGAGGGATTGAATTTATCCAACCTACTATAAAAAATTTTGGTTGATGCTTTTTCAACAACATACTAAAAAAATTAGAAGAAGGAGGTCCTAGTGCAAGGGAACTGTCACCTTCTTGCCTATCACATCAATTTATTTCTCCAAAGAATGATAAAAGGAATATGGAAAATATGGTTAAGAATTATGACATGGTAACCATAAATCAATCTAAAGTGACCCTCCAATGTTATATATTTCATTACGTACTTTGCTACATCCACCCAAGATTTTGGAAAATATTATATGTCAATAGCAGATAAGTATCTTACCACTTTTTTACTGGGAGCCACAAATTTTGTCATCTTATTTGATTTTACTTTACCTTGAAAATAAAATACCCTCTCATCTACAAACTAGTCACTTTTGCAGTAAAAGAAGGATCTATCTAAAACTGAAGGTCATTCATACTCACTACCCAATCAAACTAGGACTCTCTAATTGGCCAGGAAAGGTCCTCACTAAAGCCCTTAAATTTTTGGAAGAACTATAACATGAGACTCTCCTCCAAAATCAACTCAACCTCCTTCCCTAGATGCAAGGATACAGACTTCATTCTCACATGAACACTCATTTCATCCTATTCAAAATTTTCTCCTCCATATGTAGGCTTAAAGTATCTAGAAGCATGCATTAAACTCAAAACTTGGATGATGGTCCTCTCATTGGAGTGCTTCCCTATTTTAAGGCTTTAGAATACAATGAAATGAATAATTACCCATATTTCTATCTCATATTGTTCATGGCAAAACCAAATACCATCACGAGAAAAGGGAGGCCTTTTATTATTATTAAGACTTGTTAATTTAGACTCTTGAACCCTCTTGTTAATCATGTCACTTTATAAAATATGAGATAATCAGTAAAAGATGTCATAGCACAAAAAAACATCCACACCCCTGAGTTGGATAACATTTCCATCATTAAAAATTCTTCGATTCACATTGTAACTCATGTTAAGTTGGCCTAGGCAAGTGGAAAATTCTAAATATATCTCTCTTCCCCTATTAAGACCAAAATAGGCTACCCAAAGTTTTGTTATAAAATAATTAACTTCTTCCAACTACATTTTGATCTTAATTAGATATCATTGGCTTCTCCTTTGCTAGAACTTTGATAGTTGATATTGGAAGTTATTATTCCATATGATAATATGATTAGCCTCCACCAATAATTTTGCCAACAAGTCTAAAAATCCCTTCCCTTACCAAAATACACGCTTCAATTGAATATTATGGCAATATTGGAAGATCTCTTGTCTCCCCATAATCATGTCTTCTATGATTATTCCAACTTTTTCTCTTCCTTTCAAAATATTGATTAGCTTTAAATAATACCCTTCAATAATAATTTTTTTTTATCGATCTTATTTTATTAACTTAACCCTTATGATGAAGGTTTGGGTCTATACAAAATAGTTGGATTGGATAGATAAAGGTTTAGCAAAAGCTTGCACAACCACACCCAAGAATATTGAAAAACACCACCTACTCTAGCATGCCTTGGGTTCCCATTCACAATGTCATCCATATTATATTTGATCTAACCTTCTATAGGGTATTCCCATTTAACTCTTTATATTAATTATTTCATCACATTCAAAATTTCCAAAGGTTTCAGGTTGCACCGAACAACTATGGATTCCTTAATTCTATTCTCAACTTTCTTAGGAAAGACAAGGGTCTGAGTATTCTCCACTGCTGAATTAAGGATATAAAAAGCAATCACATGAGCCTCTCTTTTACTATTTTTAAAATACTTACTACTCTTCTCATTCCAAAATCCCCAAAGAAAATGAGGAAGATAAAACCTCTAGAGAGCTTTCAATCTCTTACTTTTGGTGAGCTATCAATTCTCAATACATATTTTATTCAATTGTAAGTTTAAATAGGTATTAAATATGCCAAGAATAAACAAAATGTTTATCTCTTGTATCGCATGAAGGTGCTATTCTTGGGAGAATAAAAAATAGAAAATGCTAAATAATAGCTAACAAATAGTAATATAATCCTAACTACGAACTAAAGATATCTTGTAACCAAACTTGACTATCTAAAAGCCACTAGAATTCTATGTGAGCTTAATAGATCACATGTTTTAATATAAAAATAAAAACATAAACCTAAGAACTAATTAAATAAACTATGCCTAGGAATTTTTATGCACTCATCATACCTCCCCACTCAAGAAGCATTAGACTCCAATGCTTTTACAATAGGAGTAGGAGGGGAGTCACCAAATATTGAAGACATATCCTAAGAAGACATATCATTGTCAGTTGAAATAAGTTCAATGATACCTCAAGATGTCAATGCTACAAATCAACATTTGGTACAACTCACTTGCCAATCAGTGAATGAAATCGATGAGGAGCAATTTTCCACTATAAAGGTTGCAAAGTTTTTTGAATAATTTATAAAGGTAATAAGGAAGGAGCCCACTCAAATGCAGAAGGAGGAATAATAGTAGAAGTTGGAGGAGTAGGAGGAGGTACATATGAAGGAGGATAAATGACCTCCTTATGATTAGATGAAGTGGCAAAATCAAGTGTGTCCTGGGGGTAAAATATCATGGTTATTTTTTGTGGTTTCTTTGAAGAAATAAAAACTGTGTATTATGGAAAGATATGAATAATTTTTTTTTTATTCTTACAATGCATGATGTAGGTTATAAGATATACATCATATTTATCTCGTTTATCGTATTGATAGGTATGACCAAGAATGATCCCATAATAGTCCATGTGAGTCATATCACAAGTGACTCAATCCACATAGTGAGGGCCTAAAGAAATGAATATAGTACAACATTCTATTATTAAAGTAGAAAAACACGTATTTCCATCCAAGTGAATATGGATGAGGGTGGGGTTCAATAGGAAAATTAATATGATTGACTATGGATTTGGTAATCAAATTGATTTGTGATCCGTTGTCGAGAATACAATTAATATAATAGTTATGTGTGAAGTATGGTTTCGTGAAAAAACACTATCATAGACACATTTGTGATGCATGAGGGTCATATTGTTCAATTGACCCTTTAATTCTTCATACTCTCTATCTTCACCTACAACCTCAAGAGGACCATTTTGTGGTGTCTCTTGTTGAGGTTTTACAATTAACTTATTTCTAAAGGATTTAGATTCTCTACATTTATATTCTCTATGTCCTCTTCTTTTACAATGATTATAGAGTCTTTTACCATTATAAGAAGAATTAAAATAGGAAGGATAAAAAGAAGTAGGCATCTTCGTCTTAGGTGACTACTACTATTGTTGAGGTCAAGAAGCTCCTTTGGACTATAAGATAAGTTGTTTCTCTTTCAACTATGCATGGTTAAAGGCTTCATCCAAGGTTTTCAAGGGAGTATATTTCAACTCTCAATACAAAGACTCAAGAAGCCCACTCATGAATTTGATGATGAGGGCTTCTATGGGATCCTTTACATGAAGTAATATTTTTAAGTGATTGAATTGAAATACATAGTCCTAATGGGTATATTATATATTTGTATTAACCTATGCCATTTGACCATGAGGTCACATTCATAATCTAAAGGATAAAAGGTATCCTTCAAGGCTTGAACCAATCCATCCAATTGATGATGGGGTTTTTGCCATCTTGTCTTTCTATTATGACAATATTGGTTAAACCTATCAACTTTAGCTTTGCAAAGGGAATTTTCTTTCTATTTACAACTTCAGTATAGGATAACCAAGTCTCCATGTCCATAATACAAATTTTAAGGACATCTAGATCCTAAGAGCCAATATTAAATGGCATCTGATCTCGCAAAACAAGAGACTAATTTGGCTTAAATCAACCCAAAGTTACAATTTTTTTTCCTTATGAGTTAATTACAATGCTGCTAATTTTTCAAGCACTTATAATGAGCCAATGGATTTTACAATTCTTTGCCTTGCTTAGGCAATTACAATAGTGTTAAATGTCAAGCACTTTACAAAAAGCTTTTGCTAAATTTTAGCAAAGGTGATAAATAAGATACCTAAAAACCAAGAGGCATAAGGGAATATAAAATTACATGCCTTAATCCAAACAATTTATAAATGCTTGATTATTTTGTCAGGGTGTACAAAATGGAGTATAAGGTAAAAAAAAATATTATACATATAAATAATTTAATTAATGAATTAAGGCTTTGTTTTAAAAAAAAAGTGACCCCTATTAAAAAAATATTTGTTTTCCACCTTTTTGGACACCGCTCTACAAAAAAATCAACCTCACGCCTGTTGTCCACAATGCATCCGCAAGCACATGAATGGTACACTACCAATTTTAAAAACATGCATGTGCAAATAATCGGCACCTCTAGGAGCCCCTTATCATCACCTTGTGGTCGACAAAGAAGGGAAGCTCCACCTTGTTAAGGTGATATATGCATCATCCCACAACAAATATGGGATTAATCACATGGAAGGGAAATAGAAGCACAAGACTACCCCATGCTAAAACCAAACATAGTTTCTCCTACACGTGACCAAACTAGGCACATGGTACAAATTAGAGGTCTTTCTCGCTTGTCCAAACACATCTCAATCATCCGGTACAGGGACTTGTTGGGGAGGAAACATGTCAACCAAAAGGATCCATGAGGAAGAATCAAACTTCACACAACCATCTATTTTGAAACCAAAAATGTTTGACTAGTTTAAGCTTTCCATCATGTCAACGTCCAATGCCAAGGAAACTGGGTCCAATGTTTAGCTTTGGAGTAGTCGACTGTGTCAAAAATTGAAATAAGGTAGCTTTCCTACATGGCTCCGGTTATAAGCTAGAGACAACATAAATTTAGGAGTGTCACTTGGTGTGATCTTCGAATGATGGTGTGCAGAATTGTCCAAAGCACTAAAAATAATTCAACGTTATGCGTGTCACTAAAACATGACTTTGTAGTGAGTGGGTTGAGAGTATCAAAGTATCAGATCACAAAAATTACGAGATTCCATCATGAAAATATTTAAAATAGTCTAGAATTCATCATGCAATTTTCTAATGGCTAGAATGGCCATGTTGTGTTTCTATACTATCAAAAAATAATGACCTATTGTGTCTCATCTCATCGAGAGGTATCCAGAGGCATATCATGGTATGATGCCCTCATCACCAAAATTCAATGGCTACTAATGATGATGCAATGACTAAGGTCACTCATGTTTCCAAAAGTCAATGATCTATCATCGACGGTGATGTAGTGGGCACTGTAGGCCACCGTTGTAAAAGTGGTGATGGAAAGGTCTGTGCATTGATGAAAGTCAATATCTGAAACTAATGTCCAATCTATTGGATCTATTATCTTAAAACAAAACTGGATCTATTATCTTAAAACAAAACTGGATCTATTATCTTAAAACAAAACCATGGACAAGACTTCACTTAAGCATCTTCCAAATCCCCCTTTTAGTGATTGAAAAGGAGGGCATCCAGTTTCTATTTTAGCTGGAAACTTTGCCAAAAGCTGGCCAAAAATTTCTTATTGCCAAAAAAAATCCACATGGCTGATATGTTTTAGTCAATGCTCTCATTTTTCAAAAATGTAAATCCAGATATGTTGTCTATGAGTATTCTATTGGCTGAGTATCTCTTGTTGTCCACAATGTGCAAGACATAGATATGAGCAACACATGCAACATACTAAAGCAGAGGAAGCCTGTGATAAACCTAGCAATGAGAACTAGGCTCTAATATCAATGTTGAGGTATCAATATGATACATATTTTATTAAATTGTATGTTTAAATAGGAATTCAAGATGCCAAGAATAAATAATATGCTTATCACCCACATCTCACAAAGGTGATAATCATAGGAGAATAAATAAAGTATTAAATTCTAACTAACAGCTAACAAACAGTAATCTAATCCTAATTACTAACTAAAGCTAGCTAGTAGGCAAACTTGGCTATCTAGAAGTCACTAGAATCCTATGTGAGATTAATGGATCACATGTTTTATTATCAAAATAAAAACATAAACCTAGGAACTAATTATATAAACTATGCCTAGGAATATTGATGCCCTCATCATTCTCATTGCACACATAAATATTCTATAGTGGATCTAAAGACCCATGAAATATTAAATGGTTCTAAATCATTCTCTAAAGTCTGCCTAGCAAAGGAACAATTGAGAAAAAGATGTTGAACTTTGTCCAAATTCTGTTGACACAAATAACATCTATTTACAACAAGGATGCTTCTTTTATGTAAGTTATCAATTGTTAATATTTTGTTTTGAGCCACCAACCATAAGAAGAAGGTAATTTTAGGTATGAGCCCTTTAATCCAGATTTTCCTAGCTAGAAACCAACCCTTACCTTCCATATCAAAAAATTGGTATCCAAATTTAATATAATAATTACATTTATTTTCCTTGTTCCAAATTATGGAGTCCCTAAAACAAGAAGACATCAAATGATGCAATTGTAGCTATATTTTTAGTTTTTTAATTTGGCTACAAAATCTTGGTCCTAGTTTTAGAGTAGATAAATCTTTCTAGTTGTCATATAATCAACAAATTTAACACCAAAATGGTAGGACAAAATTGGTTCTACAACACTTACCTCTGGGTCCTCCAAGAGGGGAATATCCTTCAACCAACGATCTTTCTAGAAGTTCACTTGATTGCTATTCCCAATATGCAAAATTATCCATTATAATTTTTAATTAGTTATATCTTCTAATTTTATAATTTCTCATATAATTTTAAGTATCAAATATGTATACAAAAAACTATATTAATTTCCACAAAGGATTTTCTCTAAAATAGTAATTATTAAAAAAATAAAACAATCAAATAAAATTACTTTTGATTATATGCATAATTTTTTTTATTTGAATTAGGTTAAGAGAAAATGTTTTGAAAGGCTTTCCGAACCTTTTAAAAACCACATCAAAAAACAAGATAGAAGAAAAAATAGAAGGGATATCATGCTTGCCTCCCAAGAGTCTTCTAAAAATTAATCCAAACTGAAGTGTATAGGAGATCCTCCCTTTTTTCAGCTTAAAACATCAAACTCTTAGACCACTTGTGGAATTTTATTTTTTAGTTGGACCTTCAAAAACCTCTACACTAAGAAGAGGCTCCCTTTTGGTAAAGTCTTTAGGATTTAGCTTGGAGTTTCTTTCCTCATCCAAGAATAGTTGTTAGGTGGTTTCAAAAGGAAATTTTATTAAGAGAGTTCACTTGATGTTTTTTCCTAGATCTTAGCCTTAGGAAAAATTGGGAACCAATAGCGATTTCCTTAGTCTCATTTTTTCTAATTTCATGATTAGAGGGTTTTCCCACATTTCGATCATCTCAAACATCTAGATTGCCTTATTTTTATTTCTCATCTTTGACCTCGGGTAGGAGATATATTTTCTCTTCTTAAATCATTGCTAGAGGGTTTTAGCTTTCTCTCTAGAAGCTAGGCCTACATTCCTTCCTCTTTATAGGGTACCTCGAGGATCTAACAACACTACTTTTTGTGGGTAATCAATCTATTTTTTGATAGTTCTTTCAGGGCTTCTAAAAAAACAATTATTTGGGTTTTTTTTGTGGAGAAGCAAAAGAGGTATTAAAAAATATGGGATACTGATTATTCACTTGGTCCTCCCTCTTTGGAAGATATAGAAACTTCTTGCTTATGAGATAATTTTGGCCTTCCATCTACTCCTCAACCTCAAGATTCAAAAACTCCTCCTCTTGAAAAAGATTTTGACATATTTTTTCATAAGAGTCTTTTTGGTTTCTTGCTAAAACTAGAAAAAATCCTTTTTAGGTTCAGATGCATTCCCCCTAGGGAAGAAGATGGGTCTTTTATATTTTTTTGATCAATACTTCTTATACACATTAGTTTCTGGGGTTGAACCTAGGTCTCATCATCGATAATGCAAATGACATTCTTGCCAATAGACCACATGCATGCATATGAATATGGGTCTTTTACCTTATTATACTACCAAAAATTTTCATAGATCATATTTTTTCTATTAAGGCGAAACTCAAATGACCTAAATTCTTCCAAACAAAACAAAAAAAAATTATTTTCATACTCAATTTCTTAAACCCAAGACCAATTATAATTATATACTTAATTTATAAGTGATCTAAAATAATAATTATAGACAAACTATTTAAAACAAGTATATAAAAATATTATGGTTTGTGTGGGTATAACAAACCATAAACCGTCGATAGAAGAAGACTAAGTATAAGGAATCTTAATACCTGTCACCTTTATTATCATGCTATGTTATATTTAAAGTAATTTAGCCATTCATAAATTCTTATTAATAATGTGATATTAATTGTCGGGTAACATGAACACGAACACCCCAATGATAAAAATTATTGGAATTTTAATAAAAATTTAAGTTCAATTTATAAGAAAAAATAATATATTATGCTTTTCAACCTTTTAAAAAAACAATAATAATATATAATTAATTTAAAACTAAAAAAATATTTTTTATATAAATTAATATTTTTAAATTAAATATATGTTATTTTTTTAATATTTTAATTATACATATACATTAAACTAGAGATTTATCTTAATCGTCCATGATGTCCATGTCATTAACACTTAAGTTATTATCATTTAGTTATTATTATTATTATTATATAAATTAATGTTATTAACTTCATATGTTTAAATGTATAAACGTTCGTTCGAAAATACAACATAAATTTCTAATACGTTGTATGGGTAGGGCCGGTAATATTTCAATTTTTTTTAATAATATTTCTTATATATATTGATTATGGAGATTGAACCTAGATCACATTACTTATAATGCAAGTAAATTCATGGAGATTTGGATTGGTAAGATGTTATTAAGAAAAACTATTTTTTTGAATTGAAAATCAACAACTATAATATTAAAATAAAAGAGTAATACAAAATAGCCCGAAGGCAGAGTACTTGAAATAAGATCAAGACTAAGAGCCTACCAAACTACACAAAAGTCCTTAAAAGGACGCTAAGTACATATATCACTAGTATTATACAAAGTATCATATTTCTTTTGAAACATATTTATACAATGCTGGAATAAGTTAAAATAAAAATCACCAAAGTGTTTGTATCCGTCCACAGCGTTGTTGTTCACACTATGATTATGCTCCTGGAAAGTCTGAAGAAAGTGTTTGAAAATATCCTTAAAGCAAAGCACGGACCTGGCAACCTGTAAAGAGATTTTGAAAACTGTGAGTCTCCTAAGAGACCCAGTAAGAATCCTCTGATTATCCTAAAAAATGTCCAGATTTCTAGCCAACCAAATATACCATAAAACTTCAGTCGAAAGCAACAACCAAAAATTATTATAACACCTCTGCATAGTAGGAATATAGCCAAACAATATATGTTGCCTGAAAACATTATCATTAATATTCCAGCCTGAAATATTAGAGCAAAATAATGACCAAATTTCTTTAGCAAAAAAACAATAAAAAAAGATATGCTTGACAGTATCAGGAACTCTGCATAAAGTGCAGCTCATTGGTGATTGAGGATCTTTACATACAGGAAGCCTCTGAAGAAGTAATAACCAACGAAAACATGCCTTTTTAGGCTCAAGAAATCTGGACCAGATATGCTGCAAAATGCTATGCCCATGATTAGTGAAGACTTCCATAGACCAACTATTATCAATATGGAGTAAAATCTCATTAGTATCAGTGAGCAAATTATAAAGAATTTTTGGCTTGATTTTGAACAATTGTGTGCCATCATGCCACTGAATCTTGCCATAAAAAGTCTGATCATCATCAATAAATATAGGACTGCTTAATTGCAAAAATGAGGCTCGAAGTAAAGAGTATGTCCTCCATTGAGAGCGAGGAATATCATACTGAATACTAAGAGACTCCCAAGATTTAAGACATCCATTTTCAATAATATCAGCAAATGATACAATGCCTTTATGCGCCCATTTTTTTGTAGAACAACCTTGAGTAACAACAAGCAACTTATTATTATGAGAAAGATTCCACCAGATAGAACTGTGCAAGAAGAAAGTATTTTGAGAATCAACAATAGATAGTAAACCTCTAACATTCTCCCAAGCCTTCCAAAGGCTCTTGAAAACTGTTGACCCAGCTGGAACAACCAAAAACTTACCAAAAAGGATATCAATCATATGAAAATATTTCCAAGCATGAGCTTTTTTAGGAACAACCTTAGTAATATTATGCCTGAGAAGAACTTTCCATGGCTCATTGTCGTTAATACAATTCACTATCCACTTGATGGCTAAGGACATACCTTGAACAACCAGATTTTTCAACCCAAGGCCGCCAATATATTTATTAACAGTGCACCAATTCCACCTTACCTTATGCTTTTTTATCTCTGTATTACCACCGACCCATAAAAAATTTCGTATATGTTTATGAATATCATTAATTTGATATGAACATAATGACCAAGCTGAAGCAAAATAGATAGAGTAAGTAGAAAGGATTTTTTGATAGACTTGAAATCTACCAACAATAGATAACTGCTTATTATTCCATTTATTAAATTTATTAATAATCCTTTCTTTAACCCATAACCACATATCCTTAAGGCAAGGGTCAATGGAGAAAGGAATGCCAAGATAACGGATCTGTTTGGAGGGACCTCCCCACTGAATATCAAACTTGGATAACCAAGGAGGAGCAACAAAATCCCAAGTAAGTAATATAGATTTCGACATAGCAATTTTAGCTCCTGAAGCATTGCAAAAGCAAGCGAGCTTTGAAAAAGGGAATCAAAATTTTCCTCAACTAGCTTAACAAAAACCGAGGTATCATCAACAAAATGAATATTAATAAGTTCTTGATCATTAGGCAGAGTAATTCCTTGAATAGCAGGACTGATTGAGCTCTCTCTTAACAGATAATACAAGGCATCAATAGCAATAACAAACAAAGCAGGAGCTAAGGGACAACCTTGACGTATAGATCTCTGAAGCAAGATAGGATCAGAAAGAGACCCATTAACCTCAACAAAAGTAGCTGCATCAGTAAGAAGTACCTTAACCATTTTGCAAAACAGAGGAGGGAAGCCAAAGGCCTCAAGAACCATGAGAATATAGTTCCATTCAATTCTATCGTATGCCTTTTCAAAATCCAATAAAAGCATGCCTGCATTTTGTCCAGAGCATTTAGCCCAATACATGGCTTCCCAACTAGTGATCAAATTTTCCAAGATATATCTTCCTTTTATAAAACCTGTTTGAGTTGAATTAATAAACTTAGGTAGACAATTTGCAACCCTCAAAGCCAAAATTTTTGCAAGGATTTTATATGAAACATTTAACAATGTTATTGGTCTCCAATTTTTGACTAAAGTTTTATCACCACCCTTAGGCAAAAGCCTTATGATACCAGTATTAATATTCCTGCCCAAGGAACCATGAAGAATGGCCTCAGAGTAAACCTGATACAAATCATCACTGATCCAATGAACATTTTTCTTATAAAATTCTATAGGAAGCCCATCAGGCCTAGGGGCCTTGTCATTGTTAATAGACTGAATAGCCTTGATGATTTCTTCTTTAGTAATCGGAGCATCTAAAACAAGAGCTTCCTGATCAAAAATTTTATGAGGAATAAGAGAGCAACAAAATTTTCTATCATCAATTCTAGCTTCGTTATCCTCAGAAGTGAACAAATATTTATAAAACTGATAGAAAATGCTTTTTATAGTGTCAGGATCACAGATCAAATCCCTTCCATTCCATATTACATCAATTTTCTCTATCATACCCCTCTCTTTAAGGAATTTGAAGAAAAATTTGGAACCTTTATCTCCTAAATGGAGCCAATTAAGTCTGGACTGAACTCTCTGACCCTGAATTCTTTTCATCTACAATTGTCTCAAATTATTCTTGATGGAAATGAGCTCTTCCTGCAAAGTAATGTTACTTGGATTGTTTTGCAGAGTTAAATTCAAGAAAACACAACCTTGACTGCAAGGAATGTTCCAGATTTCTAGAATCTAAAGCTCGTTGTTTGCCTATTGTTTGGAAAATTTTCTTCCAACTTTGAACATTGAGGTTCCATCTATCAATAGCATTCCACGATTTGAACATCCAACGGTTAACTTCTCTTAAAGTAAAAACAACATCAATGCAATCTGTAGCCTCTAATAAGGAAGTATTTAAATGAAATTTCCAAGAGGGACAGTGATGATGCATAGGTTCACCCTGAAGTCTTATATGAGCTTGAATAGGATAATGGTCAGAGAAAACATTAGGTGTGACCAGAACTCTATTACCATCTGAGATAGGAGCAAACTGAAATAAAGAATTTGAAGCATAAAATCTATCCAGATGACAGTAAATTCGGTTTTCATCCTTTTGCATATTACACCAAGTATACCAAGGGCCATTATGATGAAATTTATGGCCTTCCAAAGGATCTATCAACTGAAAAAAGGATTTCATTCTCATCCAATGATGAAATTCATCACCTCTCCATTCTACATTCAAACCCCCACTTTTGTCATCCTGTGATTCAACCATATTAAAATCACCACAGATAATCCATGGTATATTCGGAAGACTTAAAAACCATTGCCACAAAAGACTCCTTTCTCTATGATCATTGGGTGCATAAACAGAACAAACACCAAATTTAGTGTTATTCATATCAATTATCACCTAGACAACTCTATTGCAAGGAGAACAACCATACTCAATAACCTTAGAAGACCAAAAGGGGGATAACAAAATCACAACACCCCCCCTTCCAGGACTATGATTAGTGCAAAAAGGAGTAGCTTCCTTCCAGATGACTTTAAGAGCAATATTCAAAAGCATATTGGTCGCTTTCACTTCTTGCAAAAATAGACAGTCAAGCTTTCTAATCGATTGAATATAAGATCTAATAGAATACTTCCTGTCAGGGGATTCTAAACCCCTAACATTCCAACTGAAACACTTAAGCATCATTGTCAGAATTAGAAGAGTTATGTCTACTTCTGGCAAGCTCTTTGGCAGCTTTGATAGATTTACCCTTGTAAAATGGTACAACTCTTCTACGTTTCTTCTTTGCCACTAAAGACCAATTATTTTCCTGATTTTCAACAATATTACTAACAATACATTCTACAGTATGAGAATTCAGCTCAACAGAGGGAAAGGTGTTCACATCAGAGGTATCCTCATTTGGAGAATCTTCGGTTGTTGCAGCTGCCTCAATAGTTTTCCTATAGTCTGATGCCCTTTGATTAATTGTAGCAAGGGCCAATTCCTGGGCATTTAATCTATGACCAATCACAGTATTGTTATCATGGTTTGAGTAATTATTCCAGCCTTTAGTATGAAAAGAATTATGAGATTCAATAGTAACATGATTATCATTCTTATGAGAAAGAATCTCATAAAAGGATTTAAGATTATCAACCAGACAACCATTACCAACATGAACAGGATCAACATCTTGCTGAACATATTCAACATTATCAATTTTAGTATTTCCATATTTTGAGATTTTAGTATCAATGAAAGTAACCACATAGTTTCCTAGGTCACTATGAATATCTACACCAACATGGGGATGAGCACCTTGAAGCATATCGGGTGCAGAAATAGAGCTAGACTACGACATAACAATATTCTTCGGGTTAACCATACCAGAAATAGAAGAGTCATTACCCACATGAGAATCAACATTGTTCATGTTAATAGAGCAATTATTTACAATAGAACTATCTGTAGGAGAATCCCCATTAACATAATCCACCATGGTACACTCAAGCGAAGGGGAAGAACCATCAACCACCAATGAGCTCGAAGCACCAGACCCACGGAGAGAAACCGAGATACTAGGGTTACTAGCATTCACAGAAGGTGGAGAGAACGAGACTTTTCCTCGAGATTTATTAAGTAGAGGATAATTTCTTCTAACATGACCTTCTTTTTTACAAAGAAAACAAGCATTCATACCCCCCAAAAGCTCTAGTTTGCATGAAATACAAAAATTACCACAGTCAATTTCTATTTCATCTAGAAAATCAATCCCAGGAAAAAGAGAAACCAACAACCTAGCGTCCATATGAGAAAGCAACGCCTTAGATTCCTCCATTCTTAAGGTTTTACCAAATGGAGCTAAGAGTTGTGGCAAAAACGCCCACAAAACCGGAGGAACATTTTTAACCGTGACCCATCTGGGATAAGAAACAACAAAAATTTCTTCATGCAACACATCCGGCGACCAAGCAATAGCTCTGAAAATAGATTTACCAACATTCCAAAATTGTTTTTCCAAAACCCTAGTCTGCATTTGATTTGTTTTAAATAGAAATAGAAAAAACCCTTTTTGTATCATTCGACAGAAAGACAACTGAATGCCCAACCGTTTTCCCTAGACATTCAACAACCATTCATCAAGAAATATTCTAGAAGGTAAAACATTGATATCTAAAGCGACAAAGAAAACCGCTACAGTTTTAAGCCTTTCCTGTTCCTTGTTCAACGCAGTAAACATTTCATTGCTAGGTGTAAGGACGACTTTGCAGGAAGAATAAAAAATATTCTTACCTTTAACAGTGAAAATGGCTTCACGTGGGACCTCAGTCTTAGACCCAGAAGAAAGGATATCCTTAAATGATTTCTTTTGTCTGCTATCAGCATCATTGGAATCTCTACGCCCGTCAGGTGGTCGGCCCACACCCTCCCCATGAACGCACTGCTCCATCATGAAATTGTACCTGAACCAACAATAGTTTTTTTTACTATTAAACCAAACCAAATTTTTTATTTAACAATGAATGTGTAGTTTAAGCCCCAAGGGCTAGGTGGATTGGTAAGTGCTAGTCTGGATGGGCATTTGTTGAGAAGAGACCTGGGTTCAAACCTTGGTGGTAACAGTTTTCAAATAAAGTAGTCTTCTTTGAATCCTCTAAGTGCACGTCAAACCGACAACAATGGTATGAACCCCAAGCGACCGATAGTCCCCATATCACGTTGGGTCAACAATTAATGAGACTGATAGATTTGGTGGTTGCAGTCCCTGTGGTTTGAACCCGACGCTGTTAGTTACTAAAAATAGTGGTTGTAGCCAACTCTCCTATGTAACAAAAAAAATAATGAGTAGTTTAATTATAATTTATGGAGAAAGACCTCAACATTTAGTAAGACTTTGTCAAAGCTTTTAACACATAAAATGTTTTTATAAGCCTATTGCATCATTTTTCACATGAATAATATGTTAATATTTTGAATATTATAATGGAATAATTATTAAAATTTTAATTAATATAACGGTAGATAGGTTAATTTAATTGTTTTATTTTAATAATTAATTAAATTTTAATATTATAAATATATTTTCTTGATAAGGTGTTATATAAATTTGGTTTTGAAGATCTGTGGAGGAAGTGGATTAGAATTTGTATTTCTTTTGCTAAATTTTCTATCATCATCAATGGGATTTCGAACGGTTTTTTTGCGGAGTTAGAGGTATTAGGTAAGGTGATCCCTTGTCGTCATATATTTTCAATTTTAATGGTTGAATATTTAGGAAGATTGATTCTTGTTGCTCCCATGTCCTCTAAGATTAAAGGTATTAGGCATGTTGGTATTCAAAGGCAGTTTATTGTCAATTTTTTGTAGATAACACTATACTTCTTGGTGAGGCTATTGTGAGAGAGGATAAGGAATTCATGAATATTTTGTAGTTGTACAATAAATATTCTAGCCAACAAATTAACTTCCATAAAAGTTTTTGTGAATACTAGGGCAACTTCAACATATAATTGCATGGATTTTTGGTTGTGGCATTGCTAACCTTCCTTCCTTATATCTACGTATGTCATTATTTAATTGTAGGATGAAGGAGAAGTTGTGGTCTCCTATGTTGGACAAGATTCAATGTAAGTTAGTTGGGTGGAAAGGTAATCTCCTTAGTTAAGCAAGTAAGTTGCAATTGCTTCAAGCTACCCTCCAAAGTGTTCTCGTCTATTATATGTATATTTTCAAAATGTCCTTCAAAGTTAGGACGAGGATTGCAGGTTTTGTTATTTGCATCTTGATGTATTTGTTGCCCTTCTAGTATTATACAAAAATAGATTAGGATCTTTGGTGCATTTAAAATAAAGTTGAATAAAAATTTCTTCTTTATGTCTTGTTGGGTGGTGGGCTGGTCGACTATACTCTTGGGTAGATGTTGGGTTTTGGAGGATGGCCTATGCTTAATTGGCCTTCTCTTTCTATGCATCCTCTAAGGTAAAATATTCTAGGACGTTTTAAAATCTTACTTTTTCACCATTAATAATAAAAAATATATTTTTTCATAGTTATATTTATAAATAATTAAAATACATTATTTATATAATATAAAGTTAGTTTAAAAAATTATCAAAAATTAGCTCAAGAAATTAGATTTCTTTGATTTTAAGTTATAGATCCAAATTAAGATCTAAATTTAAGTAATACCACTATCTAGTTATAATGAAATATATGTGCAACCTATTTTAATCTCATATAATTAATTGAAAATTAAGTTTTAAAACTAAAATTAGTCATGTTTTTATTAAATATAGAAGAGGTTTTGAAATGGTCCTTGAACCTTTAACAATAGAAGAAGCCCTACAAAAATTGGCCTAAGACCAACAATACAATGATAATAATAGCTATAAAGCACTACAACTGGCCACCCATCACCAAGTGAACTAGCTATAACTTGATACAAGAAATAAATTACAACATCATTGGTGAGTCTCCCAGCCAACCAACACTTCCACATGACTATGCACAAAATATTTCTTCATAAACAGTAAAAGCTTACAAAGCATCAAGAAGCATGCATCACTAAATCCAATTGAAGAAGACCTTCATGAAAATTCTCTCTCCAAATAGATAGACCATTGAGAATTATACCCATGTTTGCCATAAATTTGGTGTGGTGGTTTCCTTCCCTAAAAATATGTTTTATCTCCCTCTCCTATATATCTTGAAGAATCCACCTAGATTCCATATTCACAACCTCAATGTTCCAACTGGGGATTGAATCACATTTGACCAAGTTCATAATATTAAATGAGTCTCATTCAATGCAAAATTTTTGGTACCCCATTTTCTCCACAAGCAGGATACCTTGGTAAAGGGCTCTGGCCTCAACATTATGGCAAGTTTTGATATATAATAATTTTACATACACCAGTAGAAGCCCACCTCTATCATCCATAAGCACCCCATTAGCACCATCATTATCAGGATTACCCTTTGAAGCTACATTGAAGTTCAATTTAACCTAGACTAGATAAGGACGTTCCCACCTCACAATGGCCTCGAGATTAGGATCAAGAAGACCAAAAACCATATTACTTTGTTGAAAGTTGATTTTCCTTTTGAGCTCAACCTCCTCAAATTTACCCTCCTCCAAATCCAAAGAGGACACATTCTCCATGGTGGAAGCCAAGGCTCTAGCACAAATAGAGGTAGGATCTATTTTGAATTTTTTTAAAATTCTACTATTCCTATCCTTCTACACCTTCTGCAAAATATGAAGCAAATAGAAGTTCCAAAAATATTTTAGCCTTGGAGATTAAAAAGGAGATTACTATTGAGTGCAAACATCAACAAGCAAACTTGACACCACCCAAATCAGTCCCAAAAAATTAAAAATAGAGTTAAAAACTTCCATAGAGAATGAGCATTGAAAGAATAGATAGCTTATTTGTTCCTCATTAGCACCATAGAGATAGCATATGTTTGGCATCGACCAAATTCTTCTTTTTTAGATTTTCAATGGTTAAAATCGTATTATGAGTTGCAAACCATAAAAAGATATTCACCTTTGGCATTATACCCTTAAGCCATACCTTGAAAGGTGGGACCTATGAAGGAATTTTGAAAACCAACATATTGTAGGTAGACTTGACAAAAAAGGCTTTGGTATTTTCCCCTACTCAGAAGAACTCATCATCTTCATTTCTCTATTTAATGATCTAAAACTTCAACTTATTAGCAATTAAAATCCAAGCTTTGAGTTCAACATTGTTGAGAATATAATGGTCTAATAATTTCTAAAATTTTATCCCATTGACCATATCGATAAAGTTAGCCACCATATACCCAAAGACTAATCTAGTCCTAGGCTCCAAAAACACCATATTTTGTATCTATGCAAAGGGCTAGTCCATAAACCAAATATATTTCCAAAAATAAATCTTCAGTCTATCTCCCAACCTCAAATTTCAACCTTTGGAGACTAGCATCCTCAACTTTTACAAACTCAACCAAAATGCTAAACTAGATACCAAAAAAGGATCAGCAAGCAAAAACATCTCATCTCAAGTATTTGGCTGACACAATGTTGACCCAATTAGTTTCATTTTGATTTGCAAAATTCCATCCATGTTTTACAACCAAAGTCTTATTGATTTGTCTGATTTTACAGAGACCCAAGCCACCATCCTTTTTAGGTATGTAGACTTCCTCCCAACCAATTAAGTTAATTTTTTTCTTCTCATCAGACCCAAACCAAAGAAATGACTTTTGAATATGTTCAATATTTGATAAAATATTGTTAGGAATTTTGAACATAGATAATAATAAGGTTGGAATAGTTTGAAGAGTAGAATTTACCAGGGTAGCCTTTTTGGCTTAACTGAGGAGGGATACTTTCCACCCGACCAACTTCCTTTGCAATATTTCCACCATAGGTTACCAAAGTGAATCTTGAATCCTACCTTTAAACAAAGGCATTCCAAGGTAAAGATATGGGAGGGCAACCACCTCACAATACAATATGTAAGCAATTATTCTTTTCCTCACTAAGGGAGTTTTCAAAAAGAATATTTTTATTTTTATGTAATTTATCTTTTACCCAACTACAATTTCAAATACCTCCAAGATTCCTTTTAGCACCTTTACTTGGGGAACTAAAGCAAGGAGGGAGAGTAGAACATCATCTGCAAATTGGTTATGAGAAATAGGATCCATCGATAAAGTGGGCTTGATACCTTCCACAAAGAGTTCTAACTTGATAGTCCTACCTATATCTTCTAACACTAAGATATAGAGGTAAGGGGACAAGGTATCCTCTTGGTGAATACCTCTTAGACTTGAAAAATAACCTGCGAGGGACCCATTTATTAAGACCATAAACTTTGTAGAAGAGATATAAGCATGGACAAGTCTTATCCAACTTTGGAAAAAGCCAAATTTTCTCAAATTATTTAATAAAAACTCTCATGAAACCCTATCATAAGCCTTTTTCATGCCTAATTTGAGGAGGAGACAAGTTTTCCACTTTTGTGAATTGAATGAAGTATTTCATGGACAACTATGATACTGTCCAAGATCTATCTCCCTGGAAAAAAATCACTTTTGGCTGAATCAATCAAGGCTAGAAGAAAAAATGTAATCTATTAACAAGGGCCTTTGTCAAAATGCTATAAATAGTATTAAATATGTTGATGGGTATAAAATAACCCAAGTCCTTTGCACCAATAGTATTGGGAATTAAAGTTAAAAAAGTAAAATTCACTCTGAATGAGATATGATTAGTGGTTTTGACCTCTCGAAGGGCATCCGGAATATCCTTCCCAAAAGTATGCCAATACTCCTAGAAAAAGGACATAGGAACCATTAGGATCTAGAGCCTTTATTCCTCAATCGTAAAGATAGCAACTTTGAATTTCTCATCATTAAAAGGAGAGATAAGGGCTTGGTTCATACTAGTTGTGATAATGCTGGGAATACTACCAAGTAGCTTATTTTAGGATTTATCATTACAAACCTCTTCCACCTTGATGATATTTCTAAAAAAATCCATAGTCTCAATTCTTATATTCTTAAAGTGAGTAGCACTTGATCCTTAAACTTTACAAATTTCTCTAATCTTGTTGGTGCTTATATGCTTCAAGGTCATGATGTGAAAAAACTTAGAATTTTTATCTCCCTCCTTTAGCTAAAGTGCCATGGAGTTCTTCTTCCACAAAGTTTCATCCTTGGAAATAATGTTATGAAGTTTATCCAACACCTCCTTTTATCTGTATCTAATCCCTTAAGATTGATTTCCAAATTCTATCTCAGATTCAATAGCTTTTAGTTGACTTTTTAGGTCTTTATTAGTTTTCAAAATATTCCCAAAAAACCTTTTATTCTATTCTTTAAGGCCTCTTTTAACAACTCTAAGTTTCATACAATTTTGGAAAGGCCGAAGCCTTGGACCCTTGTCGACAACCAATTTTTTATTTTAGCTTCCAACTAAGGATGAAGACACCATATTGCATCAAACTTGAATTATCTATGGAATATAATTTCTTCCTAGTCTACTTTAAAAAATAAAGGGTTATGGTCAAAGCCAATTCTGGGCAAATAATAGAGACATATTTCCAAACAGTGGAAGGCACTCCTTGGAGATAAGAACCCTATCCAACCTAATTTTAATGAGTTGGTTACCCACTCTCTTATTACTTCATGTATACCTTGAACCCTTCAACTCAACATCCAATAGCTCATTATCATTCACAAAATCTTCAAACTCTTCCATGCTTTTTGAGATTGGGAAGTTTCCTCCTTTTTTATCCAAAAAAACATAGGGAAATTAAAATCCCCTACTAGGCATGAGGTTTCTTAAGAAAAAATAATTCTAATGGAACTCAAAGTTTTTCATAATAGGATTCTATTAGAACTAGATTTTTGTTCATATACATTAGTCATAACCCACCTTTTATTACTTTCTCTATTGTAGAAGAGAATATTAATAATCCTATCTAAGGAAGAAATTATAGAGCCCTCAAACTTGTTGGAATACCAAAAACAAAGGAGTACCCCAAAGAAACCATTGGCTAAGATTGTAGAAAAATGAGTTTCTTTCCAAATCCTTCTTCTAACATCTTCTATATCCTGACCATCCAACTTGGTTTCTTGCAAGAAAAAAATATTAGGTAAAATTTCTTTATGTAGGGAAGCAACCACCCATTGTTTAGAAATCCCATTTAGGCCCTTAACATTCCAAGAGATGCATTTCATTTATGGAATTTAGAATTATATTTCTTTCCCCCAGATACCCCATGGTTACTTTGGCAGAACTATTCTATATTTAGTTTTCTTACTCCTATAGCCTTCCCTTTTTCAAGTTTGAGCAAAGCTTGAGATCCATTCGTGATCTCAAAATTTATTTTCCTCTTCCTCACAAACTTGTTAGGGTATTTGCTAACTTATTATCAACACCCACATACAAATTGCACTTCCTTTATTTTTGAGTTTTAATACCCAAAGAACCTTTCTCTAGATAGGTATTTGAGGAGCTAATTAGAGACCCTACCTGAAGCATCACTAATTGAATCACAGGCTCCTCAAGAGCAAAACCAATAGAAATACCATCAAAGGAATTATGAAGATCTTTAGAAACACTGGTTTTAGAAATGATAGTTTATGGACATACCTCAGTAACACCAAGCTTCAAGGCTATGTTCTTCTCCTTAGTCACCTTCTCAATCACCATGAGGTTGACTATGGTAAATTTTGAGGGTTGTGAAATATCCTTCGCTACAACATTCAACTTTTGAACCTCATCCATATAGGGCTAAACTTCCTGTTCCTCCACCTTTGAGGAATTACCACTCAAATCCTTCAAGGGAACTCAATCTGAGTTCTCCTTCTGGATCTATTCTATTCTTATAGATCATTTTTTCATCTCTGCCTATGCCTTGAAGGGATATTGTTTCACCTAGTGACCCAATTTTCCATAGCTAGAGAACTAGGTCTACCTATTTTTGTAAACAATGGGCCGGTCCCAAGTACTTAGGAATAAGATAATATTGGTATAATAGATAATATTTACCTTTAGATCTACTATACCATATATTATTGTATACACTATTCTTGATTTGGCTTTGGTTACTAGATCGATAAGAAGGATATCCCCCACAACCTTGGCCACACCTCTCAACACATATTCATGCCAAAGATAGTAAGGGAGGGTAGGGATATGAACCCATAGAGGCACAATATTAACCCTTTTCATACGAGGATTGAAATCAGGTTCTAGCTTCCATAAAAATAGAGCTCTTTTACCATAGAACTAGGGCTTCCTCTTAGGATATGGATCGCATCTTCCATGCAATTTAATTTGATATAAAAAAGGATTTAGGGACCACTACAATTTTTAAGAGCCTAAATGTTTCCACTTCACTAGTGTCCATCTTCAAATTGAATACAGGTCTAGCCTTACCCCTTGGAACTTTCTGATAGGGTTATAACTGCCATCAACTTAACTAGTTCACTCAAGATGCTAATGGTATTTCCCATAAGGGATATGTTATAAATAAGTTTTAAGAAGGTCTCCCTCACATATTTAGATGTCAACTTAGCATATGAAATATAAAATATTGAGTTTTTAGGGGAAAAGTATGGACCATGAGAATGGAATCCAACCTCTAGCTTACCATTTGGCTCGTGGCTTCCTAAAGGACCCGTGAATCTAGTACTAGAACCTCCTATAGAAACACCATTTAGCTAACCCAAAACTGCCACATTCACATCCAAGTTAAGTACCACCTCCACATATTTCAAGATCTCCCACCACCCTTTCACAAACCCACATAAACCATATTCAAAGTATCCCACTACCATCATTTCCCACCCTGATTACCACCATTCAAATTCTAACTCTCACTCCTCCATCAAACCTTTGTACCTCTACTCCATGTGCCTCTTATGCCACTATTTATATCTTGCTTCTCCCTTGGAACCTTCACTTCACACACCTCTATCACAATTGTTCCACTAGGATTTTTGAATCCGGTCAATATTAAGTGTTTTAACTTCAAATTATTATTAATTACAATAATAATAATTTTGAATTTGTTGTTCAGATATTGATCCTCCTATCAAAACTCCACTCCATGCACCTCTAAAATTTTTGATAGGATCTTAATCCTCCTATAAAACATCCACTCCATGCACCTCAACCATGGTTTCTTAGATCTCACTCCTCCCTTGGAACCTCCACTCTATGCTAAGACCCCACTTATTGTTTAGGTAGTCCACAATCATATATTTGAAATCTCTTCACAATCATAACTTTGAAAACCCTAGCTCCAAATAAACCTCCACAACCACAACTCTCAAATATCTCCATAGTCGTAACTTTGCAACTTCAAAAACCTTAGCTCCAAAAATAAAAACCTTCATAGATGCAGTTTTATAGCTTCAAAAACCCTAGCTCCAAAAAAACCCTCCATATTCATAGCTCTAAAAGCTCTTCATAATCATAGATTTGAAAATATTAGCTCCAAAATATCTCCATAGCCACAACTTTGAAATTTCTCCATAGTCATAACTCTAAAAACCCTAGCTCCAAAATAATCTCCATAACCATAGATCTGAAAGCTCTCCATAATCACAAATTCATAGCTTCAAAAATCCTATCTCTAATAAAAAACTCCACAGTCGTAGCTCTCAAAGCTCTCCATAGTTGTAGCTTTGTAGCTTCAAAAATCCTAGCTCCAAAAAAACCTCTATAGTTGTAGCTCTAAAAGCTCTCCACTAATAAAGAACCCCACTCGATATGAGGGTATTTGTACCCCTTATAAAAACTTGTTGAAATTTTAATTATAATAGCTGTAATCTTATTGTAGTTGGTGAAGTTCTTATATTTTCATTTACGATACCCAAGTTTAAACCCCACTCGGTATGAGGGAACCAAGATCCCTCATAAAAGCTTGTGTAAACTTAATTTTTTTAATAGTTTCAAGCTTACTGGAGTGGTAAGGACTTTGGCCTCTCTTTTAGAGGTCCAAGGTTCAAACCCCACTCAGTATGAGAGGATCATGACCCCTCATAAAAACTTGTGTAAACTCATTGAAAAATTAGTCATGTTCTTTAAGTTAAAATTAAATATTTGTATTCTTGATTTTTCACATGAATGACTTATGTAGCATATGTTTTAGTACCAAAATTATACACAATTATTGGTCAAGCATAAAGTATTTCAAATTTAAATTTTACCAAAGCATTCAAATTAATTTAATTAAATATGGATAAACTCAAGTTAATATTACCCAGCAAAGTATTTAAAATTTCTAAAATAATGCGTTAATTTAATAAGAAGTAGCTAATAACTAAAATATATGTGATACATGATGGTAGGTAAGAATAAGTATGCATTATATGTTATAAAAAAATAATGTATCAATTAGGAAAGGGAAAGCAGTTACTCATGTTAATTTCTTAATTTTGTAATAAATATGGAAAATAATATAGCAATATTACACTATAATGCCATTGCACTACTATACTACAAGGGTGTACTATTGCCAATAATATCATCGCATGAAAATCATCATTTAAAAATGAATTTTGTTTTGGTTCTATTAGGGTGATTTCAAGGCAAGCATTGATCCAATGCCTAAACAACATAGATATTTTATTTCATGCCTAGCATCCATACCTAAAGTCAATAAATGTTTAGCTCAATATTTCAAATTAATCCAAACATAATGGTATTGGATAAATTTGAATTGAATACAATATTAAAATTAGTATCACACTACTATGGGTTGAATTAAAAAGTAATTTTAGATTGCATTTATTTGATTTCCCACAAGTTTTATAGCTACTTATATTTAAAATAAACTTCTCTTTCTTTTTCTTTTGGATAAATAAAGGAGTAGGTTACATCCATAATATTTTTTGTAACTACTAAGTGTAGGGTTCAAACCTTAGGGGATGCTCCCAACAAGCCTATACCACCTTGTTGTTGATAACCTACAGTGAAAGGGAACACCAATTGCTCAAGAATTGTATAATGATTGTCAATCTAATGCACACTCAAAGGATTCGATCAAACTACTACCTTTGCAACATACATGTTCTTAATTTTTGAACCTATGTATATTATTTGTAAGTGCCTATCCAAACAAACAATTATCAATCCACCTAACCCTTAGGGGCAAAAAACAAACTACAATTATTATAAAATTGAAAAAATATTATCATTTATAAAAATCAAATTAAAAACATGCAACTATGTAGATGCTTATATTCATAAGTTTAATTTTTATTTTTAATAAAAATATTATAAAAATTCATTCCATTCCTTGTACATAACAATATTAAAGTTATAGTTACACATACCTAGATACTAGTATATTTTAGTTGAATAAATATCATGAAATAAATATCTTATAATCTTAATATTTTCTTATATTCATATGCTGACTTTAAGAACCATTTTATGCTAACTTTATGCACCATTTTTTTTAGCTTTGTCACCATATAAAATTATGTGTTTCTTGAAAAATTATAAAATTACAATAAAACAAATGGTATGCACTATAATTTTATAAATACATTATTAAGAAAAGTACATTTAGTTATGTATCTCTATAAAATTTAGGTTCTAAATATAGTTTTGTAAAATTATTATGAAGCTAAATGAGGGAATTTAACATAATTAAAATATTTTTTCATATTTTTAAATCTATAAACATAATGTGATAATCTCATTTTCTTGACAGAAATCAAAACTTTTTTATTTAGATAGCTAATTAAGTCCTCAAATCTTGATTTTTGGAAGATAGTTAATATAATTGCTAAGCTAATAGAATTTTGGGTTTGAAATGATAAGTGTTTATTCAACATATTTTTTGGGAAGGAAACAAGGTATTAGAGTTGATGTTGAATCTCAACCTTTCTCTTAACAAGGCCTTTCTATTTGGACAACCAATTTTTCTCAAAATCTCCAAATCTTAATTATGGACGATAAAAGGCAAGTTAGTCTCTTGGAAGATGGCAAGTTTTCCCGCTCATCACAAGGACATATTTTTTTACCATGACTTTATACTATGGTGTTGCCTTAATGCAATCCATTTTACAAGGGTGTATACCCCCATTGGATTTGGTGGTAGGTATGGAACGCATGCCTCATGTGGAGAGTCTCATTTCTTCTCATGGCATCTATAGAGAAAGGGATATCTTGTTTCCACTCGGATAGTGGGTTTCCATGACAAACTCAATAATATGTTATTTTTTTGAATCTGTGGTTTGGGTTTTGTAATTAATATTGCAAAGAAAGTCAATATTCCTATCTATGGTACCACATTACTCAACATTTTTTCAACTATGTGATCCTCTAAAGTAGCTCATTTGATTTAAAAAAAAACATCTTTTAGAGGATTTTAAGCTTTATTTTTTGTTGTCTTTTTGTTGTGTTATTTTTCAAGAAAGATATGGTCTCTTTCCTTAAAATTTCTCCACTCCATATGTATTAAGGTCTGGGGATTCTCTCAAAACACCTTCTTTTATCTAATTAAAAAAAATAAAACTTGTTTTTTCTTTGTAAAATATCCTACCTAACTTGTGATATTTTTGCTTTCATATAAACATTAAAGTTGCAAAATATTTTAATTTAGATGATATTAAAAGTTAAAAAAAAATTATTTTAAATTTTAATAAAATCAAATATAAAACTCCTACTATAGTCACCTTTAGAGAGCTTATCAAAACCTATCCTCAAATATGTTTTGATTGATATTTTAATATTTAATATTTTAAAGATGTTTCCTTAGAATCATTTTGATATTCCTATTACATTCTTTGGTGATGTAAATTTTGTTATATCTAATATCTTTTAAAGTGTGGGAAAAAAAAAATATTAGATTTATAAATTTTTTAAATGTATTTTTATTATCTTAAGGTTTTTAATAACATTATAATTACAGTATGTAATACCATTGTAGTAAAAATGTAATACTAATGTAACATTATTTTATTATTTAAATAAAAAAATATAATATAATATATTATAAAAATTAAAAGGTTATATGATAAATTTGAAATTATACTTTTATAAATTATATTTCAAATTTTATACTTGATGCTATAATTTATTGTATTGTTTAATGTTTAAAAATAGTATATAAGAATCTCTTTGGATTTTGTAAGTATAACAAACCAAATACCATCAACATGGAGGAAAATTGGGTATAAGAAATGTCCACTACCTTTATTACTATGTCATCTTATTTTAATAGTAATAAGATGTTATTAAATTTAAATTAAAAAAGAATAGTTGTATATATACAATATTAATTTTTAAAATAACTATTTAATTTTGTTATTTGGTTAGTGTGAGAAATTTGTACGACCAATGCAATATACAAGGTTGGACAGTCTTCTTCCAACCATAACCTTTGTAAAGTTGACATCTATGCTTATTAATAAATAATTTAACATACATCCATCACATACCCACCCACTCACACACTTGCCCACGCATGGTTTGAACCTTGGACCTTCCAAAGAAGATTCAAACCCCAAACCATTGCTCTATCAATTAGGTATATATGATTGAAATTGACATTATTTATATTACATCATGATTATATTGACATGATATTTTAATAAAGCTAATATTAATATTTTAAAATTTGCATATAGGATTTTCCTTAAAATTTTATGAGTTAACAAATTAATGTTTGTAAGGGTAGTAGTCTAGCCTGAATCTAGTGAGTGTGTGCTAGCCCAACAATGGTGGTATCATGTTTGAGTGACTAGTGGTCCTCTTCACATTGGTAAGATCACGAGATTAACAAATTGATTTTTGCAAGGGTAGTAGTCTAACTTGAATCCATTGAGTGCATCCTAGCCCAACGATGGTGGTACCAGGCTTCAGCCACTAGTGGTCCTTTTCATGTCGGGTTATAAAACAACAAGGTGGAATAGGTGTTGTTGGGATCAACCCCACAATTTTAACCCTGCTTGGTAGTAGACAATGACTATATATGTAATCGACCCCTATAGATTTACAAAAATAAATTATTTTCAATTGATTATTTTTAAACAATTGTAATATTTATAATTTCATATATTTAGTCTTGGGATGCTGCAACCATTTGAGGTTTGGCTTTTTGGGAGGTGCAAAGCTCAAACCACATGTGTATGGTTATGTGTTAATCCCCTATTTATAAGTGTAGCTCCCGACCTTGCGAGGGGCCACGGATGGCAATGGAATACTCATCCCTATGTATTGATCATAGAGGTTTATAACACTACCATAATTTAAAAAATCGTATATTTAAAATTTAAATGTTTTCTTATTTGTTTGAAATTATTATATGAATATATGATATATTCATTAATATCTATATTATGGTATGGTAAGTGATATGTTGATCTTTAATAAATTAAATTTTCAATTTAATGAGGAATGTATGCTACTATTATTATAATCTCTTGGAGAAAGACCTGGTGTGACATTTACAAATCTTTCAATACATATAATAGTTTACAAGCCTTTTTCATATAACACAACCTGAATAAAAAAGTTATATATTTAAAATTTAAATGTTTTTTATTTGTTTGAAAATATTATATGAATTTTTTTTTTGGTAAATAAAAGTCTTGATTAATTACTGGGTTTTGCAGGTTAACCCAAAACCTATTACAATATTCAACCTTCTTGAGATTGTAGATATTAGTCATCCTTGAAAATTTCTTACCAGAAATTGTGTTGAATCCCCTACAAAACCTTATTAACAAAGCACACCCATACCTAAACATAACTGTAAACATTACTTACATTGATAGGAATTGAAGTTTGGAACTTTGCACTTGTGAAACCTGTTGCTTGCCCATTTCCTATTCTCTGTCGGAATCTTCCAAGGCTTACACCCTGTTACCTTCATTTCCAATTTGGTATGATTTAGAGGGAAACCCCATAGTTATTACCAGCTCCATGGGGAAAGAACACCCATTCATATTTCTCCTTAACGGGTAGGTTTATTTTCATGAATAATAATGTTTTCCACTTCATGTGGCACACCTTGTGTCCATTTCACCAAACTATCAACATCAACACCTATGTTGGCTAATTTTTCAGCTAACCTGTTGGCCTCATGGTACACGTGACGAGCCCTCATGTTCTGTCTTGCCGTAAAAAGGATCCTCACTTCATGGATGACTCCATCGATTCTCCATGGAGGTTTTTTTCCATTGGTTAACAGGTTGATGATGTTCATAGAATCACCTTCAATCATTAAGTTACCTTGAGTTGGTTGGGCTACTTGCAACCTTCTCCAAAGGGCTCTAGATTCTACTTCGTTATTAGTTCTGATTCCCAATGGTTTAGCGAAGGCATTGGCCATATTTACTTGATGATCCCTGATTATTCCTCCAGCTCCAGCTCTTCATGGGTTCTCCTTGGCTGCACCATCAAAATTTAGTTTAAACCAACCCTGGGGGGGTGGCTCCCAACAAATCCCATTTCTGGTATTGGGCAAAGGAATGGAAGGTTTGTCCTCAATACCTAATGCCCGAGCTAATTATTTTTCTTGAGGAAGAATTAAGTGGTTCTCATCCACTAATGTGCTAAGGTTTTCTTTCACAAAGACAATAATCCTATTGAGGATGGTTTTTGGGTTGTGAATGGTATCCTTAAAGGCTCTATGGTTCCTTTCTAGCCAAATATGCCAGAGAAAATGATGCCAATAGATTTTCCATAGGTACTTAAGTTTTAGGCTAACAAAGGGTTGAGGCCATTGATGGAACACTTCGGATATAAGAGCAGGCTTAACCCATGAGATCCTAAAGGCTTGGAAAAGTTCATCCAGGATGGACTCCGCTATCGGACACTCCAAAAACAAGTGTTGGGTTGTCTCCCATATTGCCATGCACATGTAGCAACGGTTAGTAATAACCATACCTTTGGATAACATATTGTCCATAGTGAGGATTTTTCCTTGAATCACCAGCCATGAAAAAAAACATATTTTAGGAATTAAGCCTTTGATCCAAACCAAACTCGATTAAAATTGTTGACCTTCCACATTGAGAAGCAAATTATAGACAGGCTTAGCTGTGAAGTCAGCACTTTTAGTCTCAGACCAAACAATGTGATATTCATCCTCTCTAGAGAGAATAATTTTCTGAGTTAAAATGTTATAAAGCTCTTCAAACTCTGCTTCAAAACCCTGTACTCTGATGTGTTTCCACTTGTTGATATTTATATCCTGCCACATATAATTTTCAACCTTCTTCCCAATATGTTGCTCCATATGCTCTTGAATCCTAGCCAAACAAGGATTCTAGGATAACTCCTCAGCTCTCACCCACCAATATTTCCAAAAGTCTATTGTTTGCCCATTTCCTAGAATCCATCTAAGACCTTTATTGATAAGATCTTTTTTCGTGAAGATTGCCTTCCAAAAAGTAGACCCCCTACTTGTTGTGTTGTCATTAAGAAATTTCACACCTTGGAGGTATTTCCTCCTAACTATGGCAGTCCATTCATTATCGACCTTAGTCAATAACTGCCATTCTTGTTTGGCTAACAAAGCTGTATTGAGATGAGCATCTCTCCTCAATCCTAACCCCCCATCAGCTTTAGGTTTGCAAACCTTGTTCCAACCTACTAAATGGATTCTTTTCTTATCCTCAGTCCTTGACCAAAGAATTTTTTTTTGAAGCTGCTCAATTTTGTGATACACCTTGCTGGGAGCTGTGAAGACTGATAAGAAGTAAATGAGTATACTTTGAAGTGAAGCCATAGTTAAAACTTCTTTGTCTACTTGAGATAACAAATGTCCTTTCCAACATGCTAAATTTTTTTGGATCCTCTCCAAAACTATGTTTCACATTGATCCTTCAATTTTCCTCATAAACAGGGGAAGACCTAAATAGGAGGTGGGAAGGGATGCAATATGACATTCCATGATCCTTGCTATGCTTTTTTGCCTAGGAATGGGGGTATTTATGAAATAAATTTTGCTCTTATCAAAATTCACTTTCTGTCTAGCCACTTCTTCATACATTATGAGAATATTTTTAATCCTTCTTACCTCAACCACAGAAGCCAAAGTCAATAGCAATGTATCATCAATGATGAACAACATAGGACTTATGGGATATCCTTGTATTAGACCACATTTGCTTTGAAAAAAACCTACAGTAGACCCATTAACCAAAACTGAAAAACAAGGCTTAGAAATACACTCTCTTATTAACTTGACCCATTTCATTTTGAAGCCAAATTTTAATAAAACTGCCTCTAGGAATTCCCAATTTATCCTGTCATAAGCTTTGTTCATGTCTAACTTTAAAGCCATGACTAATTTTTTGGTCTGAGCATCTGTATGAAGAGCATCATGAATAGTAATAACTCCATCTAAGATTAATCTTCCTTGTACAAAACTTCCTTGACTTGGATCAATGATAACTAGTAGAACTTTCTTCAAACGGTTGGCTAAAACTTTGGAAATTTTTTTATAGGATATATTACATAGGCTAATCGACCTAAAGTCAGTCATAGTCTTGGGTTTGGGGCCTTTAGGGATCAAAGAAATGCAAGTTGAATTGAAGCCCCTTGGAATATAATTTGAACTTTGGAATTCCTTGATTGCAGCAATAACTTTTGCTCCAACAATATCCCAACAAACTTAGAAAAAATATGGTGAAAACCCATTCGGCCCAGGAGCTTTGTCAGGATCCATGTTAAACAAATCCTCCTTGATCTCTTTGTCTAAAAAATCTACTGTAAGAGACTCGTTAATCATTTCATCAATGAGTTGTGGAATTAATTAAAGGAGAGAGTCCTTTGCTTGGGCATTATAGGCCCATTCTTCACCCAATAATGAATTGAAAAAAATAACATCCTCGTCCCTGATCTCCTGAATTTTTTGAGTTGAGGATCCATCCAACTTAGTTAAATTTCTAATATTATTGTTGCTTCTATTGCTCAATGTGGTAACATGGAAATTTTTTGAATTAGAGTCCCATTCCTTTAGCCATAATGCCCTTGATTTCTACCTCCAATACATCTCTTCACAAGCTAAAATATTATAAAACTCATAAAGGGTTTCCTTCTCTTCAGTCCTTGTCGCCTCATCATAGGTTCCATTTTGGATTTTTCTTTCTATTATTCTTATTTTTTCCCCCACTGCTCTCTTATTCTCAAAAATATTTCCAAAGACTTATTTATTCCATATTCTAAGGTTGTTTTTCACCATCTTAAGTTTTTGAGATAGTTTGAAGGAAGCACTTCCCTAGATAGGTTGCTGCCACCATTCCTCTATTCGTTTCTTGAAGTCAGGATTTTTAACCCACATTGAAAAAAATCTGAATGGCTTTTTAAAGGAGTTAGCCTGAAATGCCTCCCTTAGAATAAGATTATGGTATGAAGCACATTTAGGAAGGGCTTGTAACATTGAATCACCAAACATTTTTGCAGCTTCCTTGGATAAAAAAACCCTGTCCAACCTTTCTTGAATCAGCTGACTTCCTATCCTCTTGTTGCTCCATGTAAATTTGGCTCATTTTAATCTTACATCCATAAATTCATTTGTGTTAATGAATTTATTGAAGTCCTCCATGCTCCTTGAGGGTAACCCAGATCCTCCCTTATTATCAGATGGGTAAAAGGGGGTATTGAAATCTCCCCCAATCACCCAAGGAATGTCTTTAAAATCTTGGCTCAAATACCCCAAAAACTCCCATAGTTTAGACCGCACTTGGACAGAGGTGGGGGCATAAACATTTGACATAATACAATTCTTATTAGTATCAAAATCATGAAATAATACGCTTAAGACTCTTTTATTTTCCTGCATAATACTTCCTTCTATTTTAATAGGATCCCATAAGATCATGAGGCCCCTAGATGCTCCTCTCACCTGTTGAAAGGCCACTTCCCCTTGCTTCCAAATCCTTCTAGCTATAAGTTCTGATTGTGCCGCATCTGTTTTCGTTTCTTGAAGAAAAATGATAGTAGGATTCCAATCCTTCCTTATACACTTCACCATACTTTGTTTTGGTGGGTCGTTTAGGCCTCTCACATTCCATGAAATAACCTTCATTTAGACTAGTTGATATTTTTTCCCCGCCCCCTTCCCTGATCCAAAGGGGGTTTGTCAATTTTGCTATTATAAATAAACATATTATAAATTCATATACTTTGCTTTCCAGAGAATATCTACGGAAAGTAAAGTATATGAATTTATAATATGTTCATTAATATCTATATTATGGTAAGATAGGTGATATGTTGATCTTTAATAAATTAAATTTTCAATTTAATGAGGAATGTATGCTACTATTCTTATAATTTATGGAAGACCTGGTGTGATATTTACAAAGCCTTCAATACATATAATGGTTACAATATTTATTTATAATTATAAACGTGGATAAATTATTAATATTTTAAATATTAGATTAAAATAATTATAATTTCAATTAAAGCAAAATATTTGAACCGAGGCCAAAATTTTATGAATGATTAAGACCTTTCACATGGTTTGGCATTTTGTAATAGTATTGTCAAATCCATGGAAGCTCATCCAAATAAGCATCAAGTGGAGACTCGATAATGGAGTTAAAATCTATTTCTTGTAAGATTCATGGTTGGAGGATGTTCCTCTTAAGGATATCCCTTTCCTTGCTATACTTAGACCCAATATCACTTAGACATTTAGTTCTAAAGTGGCATATTTCATTAAATAAGTGGAAGGATATTAGGAGTACTTTTTTTAATTAAGATGATGCAACATCCCCCAAGATCCTTGATCTCAAGCTAAGAATCCAAACAATTAAAAACTATGCTTGTAAAAATTCTATAATATGGAGAAAGGATGAGAAAGCATCTTCTCTCTTAAATTCATTTATCATCTTGCAACAACAAACAATTTTATCTAGTTTCCTTGCTCTAAAAATTGGTCTAAAGGATCCATTCCTAAGGTAAATTTCTTCCGATGCCTCACCCTGAAAGAAAAAATTATATCCCTAGATAATATTAGAAAGAGATGACATATTCTAACTAATTAGTGTTATCTTTGTGGTTTGAATGGGGAGACAACACACCACCTTTTTTTGAAGTACCCCTTATCCCATGAGATCCTCTCCTCGATCCTTTCTTCCTTAGAGACCTATTGGGTGACTCATGATTCTCTGTTGGACATTTTTGAATAGTGGTCCCTTTCTCCTTTTCATTCTGTCTCTTACCATACTTTGTAGAAATTCTATCTTCTCCAATTTTTTTGGGTGGGTCAAAATATTTCTAGAAACCCAACCCATGTTAGTTCTATAATTCCTTATGCCATTTTTGAAAATATTTACAATATCCTTTGGCCCTTATCCAAATCCTCCTTATGAAACTTCCATATTTGCTAGCATGAGCCTATTTATCCCGAAAGGCCCCCAAGTCAATCCTCCTAGATGACAAACCTTGCGGACTCCTCCTCCTAGGGTTTGGATCAAATTTAATTTTTATGGAGTTTCTAAAGGAAATCTTGGCCAGGAAAATACTAGAGGTCTCATTAGAAATTAGAAGGGGGAGACCATTGTCGCCTTTGATAAAAATATTGGAACTCAAACTAGCCATTTTGTTGAGGCAAGATCACTCTTCCAAGGCTTGGACCTTATTGTGGGGATGGATTTTAGTAAAGTCCTTATAGAATGTGATTTTTTTAATACCATCAACAACATAAATGGTAGATCCTCCACCAGCTAGAATATACCTAACCTTTTGGATGAATCAAAGAGGGTCCTAGGTATCTTTGAAAGCTTTCAATATCAGTATATTTACAAAGAAGGTAACTCATCTTCAGACATTCTTGCTAACTTGGGTACCCAAATTGAAGGATTGAAGGTGTGGAAACAAAAATTTCCACATGAAATTATTATGGTAGCAAGAAGATACTATGATACTCTCAATGAAGGTTTATAATATGTTATGTACTAAGAGTATTTGGGTCTCCTCTACCTCTACTCCAAAATGTGGTTTCTTTGGACTTGGTTCATGTTCTCCTTGTGATCTGCTTTATCCTATCTCTCTCACATAGTAATGTAATTATGTAAAACACTCAAGGACCCTTTCAAAACCCCTTCTTTCCATATTATAAAATAAAAATTATAATTTTCAATTAATATAATTTTCACCATAGAAATTTAATAATAATCATTTTTCTATAGTTATATCAACAAATGAATGAAAATAATATATAAAATATAATTCTTTTTAAATTATCAAATGATATTAATTCATTTCAATTACATGTAACAAATTAAAAATGTAAGATGCAATAAAATTATTAAATTTAAATACCTATATTCTAGATTTTTCACATCTTGCGAATAACTTGTTTAGCATATGTCTCACCATAAAAAAATATACCTAAATATGTGTCATGCCTAATATTTTGTATATTTAAGTTTTTTTAAAAACATTTACAATATTTAATTGAAGGTTGATAAAATCAAAACAATATTATCCTATAAAATGTATGAAAAAATATGTACAATGGTGTGATTTTAAATTAATTTAAGAAGAAATAACTAATCTAAATGTATTAACATTATTATAATGGATAACACACACGAGACACAGGATGATAGTAAAAAAAAGATTTTTTTACTTATAAAAACATGTCAATTAGAAAAGAGAGACAATCATTATAATATATACAAATAATCAAAATGTATTTTTTTAAATTAGATGGATGAAGGAGTTTTGAAAGAATCTTCAAACCTTGTACAAAAGATACTAAGCCCCACACAAAAAGAGGAAGCTGAAATTACTTACATCTGGTAAAGACTAAGACCTGCCCAAAAAGAGGGAGCCAAAATTACATACATCTAGTAATAATCCAAGAATGACCAATTAGAGAAGTTACCCCTTCCAAGGCCAAACTAGTACATAGGTAATACCATACATAATTTAAAACTTAAAACAAATTGAAACCAAATCAGGATGTTAGAGATCACCAACCGAGCATATATCAGTAGCAGGACCTAAACTACGAACTGAGCCATGCACCAGTCCCATTCTCCCCCATGAGATCGTTGCTTTCCTAAGCCTGCTAGCCCATCAGGGCAAGAATTTATTCCACATTAGATATTATGGATTGCATAGATGAAATAGTAGTTTGGAGATATGAAATTTGGTGCAAAAACCCAAAATCAACAAGCACCCCCAAGTTTTACGGCCAAGTCATCAATAACAACTTGATCGAAGCAGAGCAAAGGCTAATTGTGTATGAAATCATTATCGATAGAAGCAATTTTCACTGGGAAATTATCTTGCCACACCATTAAACCATTCTGAATCCTTTGTTAGCCAATAGATTGGTCATTCAATTACCTTCCATGTATGTATGCTTAAACTTAACCTCTTCCAGATTTGGATGTATCTATGAACTTCTAAAAGAAGGTTCAAAATAGTCCAAGTAGGAGATTGAGTCTCTCTTTCTATATTTATAATATTAAGAGAGTCCCCTTCAAGGAATAGTTTCCTACAACCTATAAAATCCAATAGACAAACTCCTTGTAATGGGGCTATTGCTTCAAAAAAGTGACTAGTTTGATGGCCCAAATTATTAGCAAAGGCTAAAATTATCAAGCCATCATGTTTTCTTACAATCCCTTCAATACCTACAGGACCCAGATTCCCTTTACACGCACCATCAAAATTCAACTTTAGCCAACCAATTGGAGGTGACTCCTACTTAACCCTCACTCTATCCAAAGGTATAGTAGGTCTGACTAGTTGAGTATTGGCACTGAATCTAAGAGATATATCCACTGATAATTCCTGATCTACAGTCACAACATTCAAATTTAGGGTTCTAATGTTCTCCATGGAAAAATAAATCACCTGCAAAGCCACAATTATAGCTAAATGAGCAACATACTTAAACACCTTTGAGTTTCTTTCCTTCAAAATCCACCACTAAATATAAGGAAGGATGTATTTCCAAAACCATCGAAGGTGAAGAGGTAGGAAGGAAGAAACCCATTGGGTTAGCACATCCTCAGGGTTGTTCAAAAAAACCCATTGGATGTTCAAATATTTGAAAAAGTATCTGAAAAACTTCTACATGAAAGGATAGCTAAAATGAATATGGAGCAAGGATTCCTCCGTATTTATGCACAAGAAAAAAACATTAGGTAAAATCATACCTTTTTTTTGAGATTATCTAAAGTTAAAAATTTTCCTTGTATGGCCAGCCATAAGAAAATGTTGATTTTCAAAGTCAGTCCTTTTAGCTAAATTTTATCTACTAAAAAACAAGGATTAGAAGGACCATATGCTTCTAAATAAGCTAATTTGATAGAAACTTTTCCATAATTCTCTAATCCATAGATGAATCTATCCGGAATTTCTCTTCCAAAAATTAATAATCCATTTAATGATATTAAAATTTTATCAAATGCCCTCCTTTCCTCCACTAAAATTCCTAGGAAGTCAAATGGTTTCCATCGGGGGTGGTCTTCAATCCTTTCAATGAAATCACAAACCTTATTCCCCCATAAATGATCTATAATTGGTTTGACTAAAGCCAACTCTCATCTTGACTCTAATGGAACCTCAATCACCTACACATCACTCTAAAATTAGACTAACCTACTATCTTCCAAACACCACCTACCCCCTCTATGGATATCTGATCTACACCGTATCAAGCTAGACTATAAAGCTGAACCCTAGAGGGGTAACATGTGTCTAATAAACTGCTTCCCACCATTTAGGTATTTGGCTTTGATAATATCAACCCATCCCACTTTCTCCTCTTGAACCAGTCTCTAATTCTACTTGGCAACAAGAGCTTTATTCATGGATTTCATTCTTCTAAGGCCTAAACCACCCTCCTTGTTGCATACTTTGTCCCACACCACTAGATGAAAGTTACTTTTCTCACTTGCTCCTGAACAAAGAAATGAGCATTGGATTTGTTCTATTCTTTGAAGAATCTTACTCGATATTTGAAATAGAGAAAGGAAATATATCAGAATGCTTTGAATTGTGGCCTTAACTAACATAATTTTTCCTTCTAGGCTTAGGAGAGCCCATTTCTAGCTTGCAATATTTCTCTTAACACGATCCACAACTGGTTCCCATAGACATGATCTTGAAGCCCCAAAAAACATTGGCATCCCTAGGTAGGCTGAAGGGAGAGACCCAATATTACATCCCAGAATATCTACAATCCTCAACTACCTTGTTGGAGGAGTATTGAAGAAAAAATAACACTTTTCTTGAAAATAACCTTTTGACCCATTGTCTATTCATAATATTCCATAATACTTCTAACTGATTTTGCATGTGGAATTGAAGCTTGAAAGGACATAAGAGTTTTATCGATAAACTAATAATGAGATATGGTACTGATGGGCATAATTAGCTTAAGTTCTATAATAGAAAAATTAGCTTTGATGGTCCATCCTAGATATTCTTCCAGTAAAATAAAAAGGTGTGGGTACAACGAATCTCCTTGACGAATTCCCCTACATGTTATAAAAAGTCCTACTAGAGAGCCATTCACCAGAACCAAGGACTTGGTTAAAGAGACACATGATTTGATCAAACTTATCCACTCCTGACTAAATAAAAATATATGCAAGACTTTAAAGAGGAACTGCTAATCAATCCTATCCTAATATTTTTTCATATCCATCTTGAGCAAGGTCTTAGAATTACCGCTTTTAGTCGTCGAATGGATGATTTCATGGATTGTAATGATTCCATCAAAAATTTGCCTCCCAACCACAAAACTACTCTATGAGATATCAATGATGCCTGGTAATAAAAATTTCAATCTATTCACTAGGATATTCATAAAAATTTTAAAAATAGTATTGCATAGACTAATAGACCTATAAGCTACAAAATCCTTAGCATTAGCAGTTTTAGGGATAAGCACCAAAAACATAGATTTGACATCTTAAGGAATCCATTTTGAATACTGAACATTTTTTATGTAATAATAGATCTCCAACCCCAAAATATGCTAATTATTTTGAAAAAAAATTTGGGGTAAACCTATCAGGTCTTGATGTTTTGATCGTACCCATTGCAAAATTTGATTTACTAATTTCATCATATGAAAATAGAGTATCTAAAACATTATTCATATCTACATAGACTAGAGGTGGTATGTTATTCAGTAAGTGAACTTCGACCAATTGAATTTTTTTGATGTGGAACACAAGAGGTCCTTAAAAAAATTCACCATCTCAGATATAATATCTTCGATGTCTTCAAAGAGTTCTCCATTTGCTTTCAATCACCCTCCTTAAGCCATAAGGCCTTAGCTTTCTGCCTCCACATAATTTCTTCCCCTGCTAGAATATTATGGAGCTCTATGAGAATAGATAGTTCTTACCTCTTTAATTCCATAGAGTAACCTTGAGTTTCGGCTATCTGCTCAACCTCCTGCAACTGGTTGTGAATATCTATCTTTCTAGTGATAATATTTCCAAAAACTTGCTTATTCTAATCCTTCAACTTAGCCTTTATAAATATTAACTTGGAGGTTATTTGCGCAATTTGAGAACTTGAAAACTTGTAACTCCACAATTCCTTAGTGTTGGATTCTATACTAGGGTGTTGAATCCACATTGCTTCAAATCTAAATGGCCAGGGAAAGAAGGTTGAATCTAGTGTCTTCTCAAGCAAAATTGGATTGTGATCTGAGGCCAACTTAGGGAGAGAGCATAAGGATGCATCACTAAAAAATGGGATACCTTTTTTTGACACCAAAATTATTTCTAGACTAATCTAAATGTTTTGACTCCCAATTCACCTGTTACTCCATGTAAATCTTGACCCTTTAAGGTCCAAATATATCAACTCCTGGGAGTAAATAAAAGAGGTAAATTCATCCATGCTACTGATCATCAAGGTTCATCCTTTTTTATCAAATGGATATAAGCGTGTATTAAAATCGTCTGCAAAAATCCAGACCTCTCCTTTAAAACGTTATTTCATAGAACCAAGGAAATCCCAAAGCATGGTTCTAGAGGATCTCAAACTTGGGGCATAAATATTCGATGTTATCCATTTAAATCTTGACTTATTTGAACAAAACAAGATGATAATCACTCAGTTAAATATGAACATAGTTGATGCATCAATGATTTTAGGGTACAACATGCATAAGAGACCCCCCAAGGCACTATTAGCTAAGTTAACTATGAATTTAGCTTCCTTCTAAACCTTCCTCTTAACTATTTTAGCCTAATACTATCCATTTTTATTTCTTGCAGCAAAATTATATCTAGTTTAAAATATTTTCTGATGGATTCCAATGCACGATGTTTAGGTATCCCATTAAGGCTCCTAATGTTCCATGATAAAATTTTCATTTACAATTCTTGGAAAGAAAACCCCCATCCTTAGATTAGGGGGACTAGTAGAATGAATCTAGCTTTAGCTGCTTACCTTTTGTATCCTTTTCCTTTTTGAACTTGAGCTTGGATTGAACTCCATAGAAAATATCAACTTCCCCCTTTTTTCTTCTTTGCGATTTATTGGATGGTTTGCCTACCTCCCTTAGAATTCCCATGTCAATCGGGCCCTTGCGCAAGCTTCTGGTTTTAGGATGCAACATCCTTACCCATGAGGAACCTTCACTAGAGGGGGATTTGACATTGCTAGAGGGGGATTTGACATCACCCAAAATTAGAAGGTCCATTTTCAACTCCATATTCTAAGGATATACCTCTCCCACTTGAGGGTCTTCAGAGCCATCCTACATAGGCTCCTCTGAGTTTAGGTATTGAAAAGAGTTTTAGATAAACTCCATAGGGATTGGGGTCTCAGAAGTTAAATACTTATTTTTGAAAATTGGTAGGTCATAATAAGTACTTCCCAAGATCATACACTCCTTTTCTCCATAATTTGAAGCCTTTTTTTGAATATCTTCCTCAATAATTTTCTTCAGACCAGGAACCTCACCTGAGGGATGTTCGATATTTTGAGTCCATAAAATTGTCATTGATGTCAAGGCATGAGGTTGTCATTAATACCAAGAAGTGAACCACCATTGATTCCAAGAGGTCAAAAGAAGCAACGCAAAGGTTGATGGCAAAAGAGCTTCATAATATTCATTTTTATTATAAGAAGCATAAATAAAAGGTATTATTAAAAACAATGGATTGGAAAAATAAAAGATTTTAATAAAAACCCAAGGAGGCTTTTTATTCCACATTAAAAAGTATAAAGGAAGGTTAAATATTTAGTTTATAAATATTTATTTAAATTTTATAAATAAATATTTATTTATTCAAAATAGCAAAACACTAAATCTATTATGTTGATGTTCAAATTGAAGTTACCTCCACTGACGTGTTGAAAGAAACAACAAGGCAGTATAAATATTCCCTTTGCTAAGGCAAAATAGATAATACTTTGAAATTTGAAAAACGTGCTAAGGAAATTTGTGCACTGAAAAAATTTGGATTTCATGGAGTTTAAGAAAATATGGTGTATTGCTTCTAGCACCATTCAGTGGCTAGATCAAGTGGCATTTGGCTTGGCTCTTGTGGAAGAAAGGTTACAGGCTCGAAACCCGGTGGCAACAAAGTGTTGAAGCCCTTTTGGTTTTTGTTTTTGGTGGCAACGAAAAGAAGAATAAAGTGCTTGGGCACTCTAGCTCACACATGAGCGCTAGCTCATGCGACAACCAAGGCTGTAGCTAGAGCTCTTGGGAGGCAGCATCATGGGTTCGAAACCCACTAAGGACAAAGGTACAATTTTGGTTTAATTTTTGTTTACCCTAAGGTTGTGTGATAATATTAGGAGGGATAATGTGATGAATAAAAGTGGATTATTTACTTACAATATAAAGTGATTTTTGGGCATGATAAAAGACTTTTTTTTATAAAGTAAAACTAAGGTCATTAATTTTTATCTTAGAAGAATAAATTGCATTATTTTATAAAGTATTTTATTTGATAAGTGCAATTTGAGAAAGGAGTTATAAGTAGAAAGTGAGTTATATTTTAAGATTTTTTGATGAAAAATATGATGTTAAAATTCATTATTAAGATGGAGTAATAAGGTGTATTTGGTATTTGAGTTATCATTATGTTTTGTGAAAAGTGTTAGGGTGATAATTCTTGTCATCTAACCCTTTATACTTGGCAAAGAAAGTTGTGATATTTGATCTAGGTTTTGAAGGTCATCCTACATCAAAGAAAAAGGTATGGGCATATTCTTCCTTAGTTGAGTTGATTGGTTGGTTTTCTGAAAAACAACTTTGGAGTGAAAAGGACTTAATTAGGTTTCTTTGTTGAGTTGTTGAGCTATATGTGAAGATTGTTTTATAAGCATTGTTGAGTGTGTTTTAATGCTTCAAGGTAATTTGGAATAAAGAGTTGTTGATAAAACCTTGTTTGATAAGCATTTTTTTTGAAGCCATTGATTGAGTGAAGAACTTGAATTAGGGTTTGCAAAGATCATGAGTATCATTGTTATGTGAGATTGGTTGATAAGCATTGTTGGAAATATTTTGAGTGAGTGTTCATATGCTTGGACTAGGATTTGTGAGTAAGGATTATTTCATTGAGTGATTTATTGAATAGAGTTGGTTAAGCCTAGTCAGGTGGATGTGTGAAGTGATAGCTCAAGTTCTATAAAATAAATTATTCTATATTCTGAATTGAGTTGAGAAAGTGATTGAGAGTCTTGTGAGTGTGAAGCATATTGAGTCTCTAACAATTATCTATATGTTTCTAAAAGAGTGATTGAAAGTAATTGAGTATTGAAGTGAATGTGAAGCATATTGAGTCTCTAAAAAATCTCTTTATGTTTCTATGAGATTGGACAAGTTCTAGTGTTTACTTGTTGAGCAAATTTGAGAGAAGTCTTTGAGAATACTTATGGACAGATTTATGTGAGCTTTTGTGGAAGCTTACAATACATATTGAGAGTAGATTTGGATAAGTCCTAGTGAGGACTTATTGAGCATATTTGTATAAGTCCTAGTGAGGACTTATTGAGTAGATTTGGATAAGTCCTAGTTAGGACTTATTCAGAAAATTTGGACAAGTTCTAGAGAGGAATTGTGGAAATATTAGTGCAAGATTTTGTGGAAGCTTACAAGGTAGATTTGAGACAAGTATTTGTGAGAGAAAAATTGATTGATTAATTTGTTCAAACCTTGAGTTAAGGTTTGGGGTAGATCCAACAAAGTTGATTTGATATTGAATCAAGATTTGAGTTAAGGCTTGAGAATAGATATTGAGGATGGATTTGTCCTAGACCAAAGGAATGTCTTTAGTACACATCAAAGAATAGAATTGAGGATAGATTTTGGTGCATATTTGAGGATAGGTTTGTTCCATACCAGAGACATATATTGATCAGATTTGTGCTAGATCGAAGGACTATGTTTAGTATAGATTTGAGATATATCTTTGGAGGTGACAAATTATAGGGGACAACAATCTCCAGTGGATAGAGATCCATTATACATGGCAGTGAGGACAAGAGTCTTCTGTGGATAGAGATCCATTAGATAAAGTAGTGGGGGTAACAGTTAGTCTAGAAGATAACCAGTTAAAGATAAGGAGAAAGGAGTTCTCTAGTGGATAGATATCCATGAGCTTTATTAGGGGATTGGTGTCTCCTTTTGATAGAGATCCATAAAAATTATAATAGGGAAAGTATTCCCAAGAGATTTATTTTTTGGTAAATAAAAGTCTTCATTAATTACCGGGTTTTACAGGTTAACCCAAAACCTATTACAATATCCAACATTCTGCTGAGATTGTAGATCCTAGTCATCCTTGAAAATTTCTTACCAGAACTTGTGTTGAATCCCCTACAGCACCTTACTAACAAGGCACACCCATACCTAAACATAACTGTAAAAATTACTTACATTGACAGGAAATTGAAGTTTGGAACTTTGCACTTGTGAAACCTATTGCTTGCCCATCTCCTATTCTTTGTCAAAATACTCCAAGGCTTACACCCTATTACATTCATTTCCAATTTGGTATGATTTAGAGGGAAACCCCATAGTTATTACCAACTCCATGGGGAAAGAACACCCATTCATCTTTCTCCTTAATGGGTAGGTTTATTTTCATGACTAATAATGTTTTCCACTTCATGTGGCACACCTTGTGTCCATGTCACCAAACTACCAACATCAACACCTATGTTGGATAATTTGTCAACTGACCTGTTGGCCTCATGGTACACATGACGAGCCCTCCTATTCTGTCATGCCGCAAAAAGGATCCTCACTTCATGGATGACTCCCTTAATTCTCCATGGAGATTTTTTGCCATTGGTTAACAGGTTGATGATGTTCATTGAATCACCTTCAATCATCAAGTTACCTTGAGTTGGTTGGGCTACTTGCAACCCTATCCAAAGGGCTATAGCTTCTACTTCGTTATTAGTTATGATTCCCAATGGTTCAGCGAAGTCCTTGACCAAATTTCCTTGATGATCCTTGATTATTCCTCCAGCTCTAGCTCTTCCCGGGTTCTCCTTGGCTGCACCATCAAAATTTAGTTTAAACCAACCCTCGAGGGGTGGCTCCCAACAAATCCCATTTTTGGGATTGGGCAAAGGAATGGAAGGTTTTTCCTCAATACCTAAGGCCCGAGCTAATTGTTTTTATTAGGGAGGAATTGAGTGGTTATCATCCACTAAGGTGCTAAGGTTTTCTTTTGCAAAGACAATAATCCTATTGAGGATGGTTTTTGGGTTGTGAATGGTATCCTTAAAGGCTCTATGGTTCCTTTCTAGCCAAATCTACCAGAGAAAATGATGCCAACAGATTTTCCATAGGTACTTAAGTTTTAGGCTAACAAAGGGTTGAGGCCATTGATGGAAAACTTTGGATATAAGAGTAGGCTTAACCCACGAGATCCTAAAGGCTTGGAAAATTTCATCCAAGATGGACTCTTCTACCAGACACTCGAGAAACAAGTATTGGGTTGTCTCCCATCCTGCCCTGCACATGTAGCAATGGTTAGCAATAACCATATCTTTGGATAACATATTGTCCATAGTGAGGATTTTTTCGTGAATCACCAACCATGAAAAAAAAAATATTTTAGAAATTAAGCCTTTGATCCAAACAAAACTCGGTTGAAATTGTTGACCTTCCACATTGAGAAGAAAATTATAGGCAGACTTAACTGTGAAGTCACCACTTTCAGTCTCAGCCCAAATAATGTGATCTTCATCCTATCCAGAGGGAATAATTTGCTGAGTTAAAATGTTATAAAGCTCTTCAGACTCTGCTTCAAAACCATGTACTCTGATGTGTTTCCACCTATTGATATTTATATCCTACCACATATAATTTGCAACATTATTCCCAATATGCTGCTCCATATGCTCTTGAATCCTAGCCAAACGAGGATTCTGGGATAACTCCTCAGCTCTCACCCACTGATCCTTCCAAAAGTCTATTGTTTTCCCATTTCCTAGAATCCATCTAAGGCCTTTCTTGAAAAGATCCCTGCTCATGAGGATTGCCTTCCAAAAAGTAGACCCCCTGCTTGCTAAGTTGTCATTAAGGAAGTTCACACCTTGGAGGTATTTATTCCTAACTATGGTAGTCCATTCATTATCGACCTTAGTCAATAACCACCATGCTTGTTTGGCTAACAAAGTTGTATTGAGATGAGCAACTCTCCTCAATCCTAATCCCCCATCAGATTTAGGTTTGCAAACGTTGTTCCAACCTAATAAACTAAATGGATCCTTTTCTTATCCTCAGTCCCTGACCAGAATTTTTTTTTGAAGCTGCTCAATTTTGTGATACACCTTGCTGGGAGCTTTGAAAACTGATATGAAGTAAATGGGTATACTTTGAAGTGAAGCCATAGTTAAAACTACTTTTCCTGCTTGAGATAACAGATGTCCTTTCCAACCTGCTAGCTTTTTTTGGATCCTCTCCATAACTATGTTCCACATTGATCCTTCAGGTTTCCCCGTAAACAGGGGAAGACCTAAAAAGGAGGTGGGAAGGGATGCAATCTGACATTCCATGATCCTTGCTATGTTGTTTTGCCTAGGAATGGGGGTATTGATGAAATCAAGTTTGCTCTTATCAAAATTCACTTTTTTTTCGGCCGCTTCTTCATACATTATGAGAATATTTTTAATCCTTCTTTCCTCAACCACAGAATCCAAAGTTAGTAGCAATGTATCATTAACAAATTGTTGATGTGTCATCAAGGTAGTTAGCGGTGTGGCCTTGATACCTTATATGAGTCCAGCTATTGCTACTACCTTAATGGTTCTTCCCAAGGCCTCAGCTATGATGATGAATAGCATAGGACTCGTGGGATTTCCTTGTCTTATACCAACTTTGCTTTGAAAAAAACTTGCAGTAGACCCATTAACCAAAATTGAAAAACAAGGCTTAGAAATACACTCTCTTATTAACTTGACCCATTTCATGTTGAAGCCAAATTTTAATAAAACTACCTCTAGGAATTCCCAATTTATCCTGTCATAAGATTTGTTCATGTATAAATTTAAAGCCATGACTGATTTTTTGGTCTGAGTGACTGTATGAGGAGCCTCATGAATAGTAATAACTCCATCTAAGATTGATATTCATTGTACATAACTTCCTTGACTTGGATCAATGATAACCGGTAGAACTTTCTTCAAATAGTTGGCTAAAACTTTGGACAGAATTTTATAGGATATATTACACAGGCTAACCGACCTAAAGTCAGTCATAGTATTGGGGTTGGGACCTTTAGGGATCAAATCAATGCAAGTTGAATTGAAACCCCTTGGAATATGATTTGAACTTTGGAACTCCTTGATTGCAGCAATAACTTCTGCTCCAACAATATCCCAACAAAATTGGAAAAACTGTGGTGAAAACCCATCCGACCCAGGAGCTTTGTCAGGATCCATGTTAAACAAATCCTCCTTGATCTCTTCATCTAAAAAAGCTGCTATAAGAGACTCGTTAATCATTTCATAAATGAGTTGTGGAATGAATTGAAGGAGAGAGTCCTTTGCTTGGGCATTACAGGCCCGTTCTTCACCCAATAATGAATTGAAAAAATTAACAGCCTCATCCCTGATCTCCTGAATGTTTTGAGTTGAGGATCCATCCAACTTAGTTAAATTTCTAATATTATTGTTCCTTATATTGCTCAATGTGGTAACATGGAAATTTTTTGAATTAGAGTCCCCTTCCTTTAGCCATAATGCCCTTGATTTTTGCCTCCAATACATCTCTTCACAAGCTAAAATATTATAAAACTCACAAAGGGTTTCCTTCTCTTCAGTCCTTGTCACCTCATCATAGGTTTCATTTTGGATTTTGCTTTCTATTATTCTCATTTTTCCCCCACTGCTCTCTTATTCTCAAAAATATTTCCAAAGACTTCTTTATTCCATATTCTAAGGTTGTTTTTCACCATCTTAATTTTTTGAGATAGTTTGAAGGAAGCACTTCCCTGGATAGGCTGCTGCCACCATTCCTCTATTCATTTCTTGAAGTCCAGATGCTTAACCCACATTGACAGAAATTTGAATGGATTTTTAAAGGAGTTAGCTTGAAATGCATCCCATAGAATAAGATTATGGTTTGAAGCACATTTAGGAAGGGCTTGTAACGCTGAATCACCAAAAATTGTTGTAGCTTCCTTGGATAAAAAAAACCTATCCAACCTTTATTGAATCAGCTAACTTCCTATCCTCTTGTTACTCCATGTAAATTTGGCTCCTTTTAGTCTTACATCCATCAATTCATTTGTGTTAATGAATTCATTGAAGTCCTCTATGCTCCTTGAGGATAACCCAGATCCTCCCTTCTTATCAGATGGGTAAAGGGGGGTATTGAAATCTCCCCCAATCATCCAAGGAATTTCTTTAAAATCTTGGCTCAAATGCCCTAAAAACTCCCATATTTCAGACCACCCTTGGACAGAGGTGGGGACATAAACATTTTAGATAATCCAATTCTTATTAGTATCAAAATCATGAAATAATATGCTTAAGACTCTTTTATTTGCCTGAATAATACTTCCTTCAATTTTAATAGGATCCCATAAGATCATGAGGCCCCTAGATTCTCCTATCGCCTTTTGAAAGGCCACTTCCCCTTGCTTCCAAATCCTTCTAGCTATAAGTGTTGATTGTGCCGCATCTATTTTGGTTTCATGAAGAAAAATGATAGTAGGATTCTAATCCTTCCTTATAGACTTCACCATCCTTTGTTTTGGTGGGTCGTTTAGGCCTCTCACATTCCATGAGAGAACCTTCATTTAAACTGTTTGATATTTTTTCCCTGCTCCATTCCCTGAGCCAAAGGGGGTTTGTCAATTTTGCTATTATCCTGGCCAGGAATAGCTTGCTATAACAATGTTCTTTGCTTTCCCAAGAGATTGATTGAGAAAATTTTAGTGAAATATTTTCTCCATGGAGTAGCCCACATTGGGTGAACCACATAAAATTGGTGTCTCTATTGTGTGTGGTGATTTATGCATTGATTTGATTATTGTTGTTGATATTGCTATCTTTATACTGCATAATATTGATTGGAAAGAAAAGTAAAAAGTGGTCTTATATTGTTCACCCCCCTCTCAGTATAAGCTTGTGTTCTTCAATTGGTATTAGAGCGGGTTCCTTCAGAAGAGTTTAACAGCTTGAAGGAAAAGCTTTCAAGAACACAATGGATTCTAAGAATGTGTCCTCAGATAATCCTACACCAATATTTTATGGAAGTGATTATATATATTGGAGTATGAGAATGAAGATTCACTTGATGGCACTTGGCAATGAAATTTGGGAAGCAGTGGAAAATGGATACATACCCCCAGTTGATCCACCTACAGATAAGGAAGGTAAGCTTCTACAACATTACAATTCAAAAGCAATGAATGCAATTTTGAGAGGTTTGCATAGAACAGAGTCCATAAAAGTTATGCACTTTCAAGATGCAAAAGGAATTTGGGATAAGTTGCAAAGTATATATGAAGGAGATAAAGGTGTCAAGAAAGCAAAGATACAAAATCTCAAAGGACAATTTGAAGAGTTAAGAATGAAGGATGAGGAAAACATTAGTACTTATCTACTTCGAGTTGATGAAGTTGTTAATGCTATGCAAGGACTTGGACTTAAGGTTGAAGAATCAGATGTTTGTGATAAGGTCTTAAGATCTCTTCCAAAAATATTTAGTGAAAATATTTATGCTATAGAAGAGTCAAAATATGGTGATTCTTTGACAAGAGATATGTTTCTTGGTATTCTTACAACTTTTGAGTTAAGAACAAAAGAACCTAATCCCCAAAAGGAAGCAACCTTCAAAGAAATCAAGAAGACAAAGGGTAAGAAGTTAGAATCAAGCAATGAGTCATCCAGTGATGAAGAAGCTAATTATGGTAGAAGGAATAAGGATTCAAGAAGATTTAAAGATACAAAATATGTTAAATGTTTCAATTGTGGAAAGTATGGTCACTATGCAACTGATTGTCAAGAAGCTAAAAATAACAATGATGAAGAAAAATAGGATCACAGGAACAGGGAATCAGAAAGATACAGGCACCAAAAGAAAGGCAAGTATGGACAAGGTAGACAAGGAAAGAAGTTCTTTCAAAGGCAAAAGAGGAGCTACTATGCAGACAAGGCAAGTAAGTACTCAAGTGATAGTGATACTAGTTTCTTAGATAATGATAAAGATGAAGTCCTATTTATGATTGAAGAAAAAGAAGTCAAGAAAAGGTCACCAATAATTCTCAAGTGTTTTAGATGTGGTAACTTTGGACATCTTGAAGATAGTTGTACAAGGAATGGTTATAGTTTTAGTGATGATGAATATGAGGATACACTTGAAGGACCAGAAGAGAATATTCTAATGGCACTAGAAGAAGAAGAAAGTGATCCTATAGAAGACAAGTCAAAATAAGATATAGACAAAGGTAAACAAATAGAGGAGGAATCAGATAAAGAAGGATATGATCTTAAGGCAAAACTTATTTATGCTCTTGACACAGTAAAAAGGGTAAGAAAGCAAAACTCTAAACTGGAATTTCAGTTTCAAGAATGTGATGAAGAGAGAAGAATGCTTATAGAGGATCTAGACAAATCAAAGGCTAAGACAAAGAAGTTCAAGGATAAGTTAGAAGCAAAGGTCTTAGAATGTGAAAGGTTAGAACAAGAAGTAGCCCTACTAAGGGAAGATTTAGAAAAATCCAAGAGTAAGCTACACAAGTTCGAAAAGAGTTCAAATATTGTGGATAAAATGATCAAGGTACAAAGAAGGTCAACAAACAAAATAGGTCTTGGTTTTGAACAAGCTCAAAAGAAATAGGAAAAAGAGTCAACCTCAAGTTCTGAAGGAGAAGAAACTTCAGAAGAAGATAGTGTAAGAGAAAGTGAGACATCTGAGGATGAGTTGGACAATAGAAAGTTCAACAAGGAAAGGAACAATGCACAAAGAAGAAACATATGGAACAACAATCAGAATAGGTTAAGAGAGACTAAGAGACCAATGAGGTCAAGACAAGGAAACTTCAATGGAAGATTTTTTTCATGTCACAGGTTTGGGCACATGGCTTCACAGTGCAGGACACATGAAAGACAAGAATATGGGAACAAACAACTTTTCCATGGGTATTGCTACTCATGTAATCAGTTTGGTCACAAGGCAATGAATTGTAGGGTTCATGACAGAAAAGGATATGGCTTCACTAGGAGAAATCCTAAGACATTTGCACCTCCAAGGAATAATAACATTAAGTGTTATAAGTGCAATAATTATGGACACACAACAAAGTGGTGTAGAGCAGACATTCCAGAATCAAGCATGAACAGGAATAGGAATAGGAATAGGAATAGGATAGGAACAGGAACAAGAATAGGAATATGGATATGAACAGGAACAAGAATATGGACATGGAAAGAATAGGAACAGAAATAGGAACAAGAATATGGATATGAATAGGAACAAGAATATGGACATAAACATGAATAGTCAAAGAAATCAGAAGGATCAGATGAGAAGGAAAGAGGATAAAGGTAAAGACCAGTGCTTGCTGGGAGTAGAAATACTCCCACCCCAAAATTAACCACCTCAAGAGGAGGTGGGGGAGGGGCTAAGCTAAGAGACTCATTCTTAGCCCCGAGCCCCAAAGGTGACCCTTTGCCATTGATGTCAAAGGGGGAGAGATTTGAGTAAGGGGGAGAAAGTTGGTATTTGAGTAAGGGGGAGAGATTTGGTTTAAGGAGAGAGCAATTTCCCAGGGGGAGCAAAATAAAAAGGTCAAGGAAATGGTAAAAAGTTATTGGGTTGCCATCAATGACAAAGGGGGAGATTGTTGGACATTTTGAGTCCATAAAGTTGTCATTGATGTCAAGGCATGAGGTTGTCATTAATACCAAGAAGTGAACCACCATTGATGCCAAGAGGTCAAAAGGAGCAATGCAAAGGTTGATGGCAAAAGAGCTTCATAATATTCATTTTTATTATAAGAAGCATAAATAAAAGGTTTTATTAAAAACCATGGATTGGAAAAATAAAAGGTTTTCATAAAAACCCAAGGAGGCTTTTTATTCCACATTAAAAAGTCTAAAGGAAGGTTAAATATTTAATTTATAAATATTTAAATTCAAATTGAATTTAAATTTTATAAATAAATATTTATTTATTCGAAATAGCAAAACACTAAAATTGAAGTTACCTCCACCGACGTGTTGAAAGAAACAACAAGGCAATATAAATATTGCCTTTGCTAAGGCAAAAGAGATATGCTTTCGAATTTGGAAAACGTGCTAAGGAAATTTGTGCGCTACAAAAATTTGGATTTCGTGGAGTTTAATAAAATGTGGTGTATTGCTTCTAGCACCATTCGGTGGCTAGCTCGAGTGGCATTTGTCTTGGCTCTTGTGGAAGGAAGGTTATGGGTTCGAAACCCGATGGCAGCAAAGTGTTGAAGCCCTTTTGGTTTTCATTTTTAGTGGTAGTGGAAATAAGAATAGAGTGCTTGGGCACTCTAGCTCACATGTGAGTGCTAGCTCATGCAGCAGCCAAGGCCATGGCTAGAGCGCTTGGGAGGCAACGTCATGGGTTCAAAACCCACTAAGGGAAAAGGTACAATTTTGGTTTAATTTTTGTTTGCCCTAAGGTTGTGTGAGAATATTAGGAGGGATAAGGTGATGATTAAAAGTGGATTATTTACTTATAAGCTAAAGTGATTTTTGGGCATGATAAAAGGTTGTTTTTGATAAAGTAAAACTAAGGTAATTAATTTTTATCTTAGAAGAATAAATTGCATTATTTTATAAAGTATTTTATTTGATAAGTGCAATTTGAGAAAGGAGTTATAAGTAGAAAGTGAGTTATATTTTAAGAGTTTTTGATGAAAATTATGATGTTGAAATTTATTATTGAGATGGAGCAATAAGGTGTATTTGGGATTTGAGTTATCATTGTGTTTTGTGAAAAGTGTTAGGGTGATAATTCTTGTCATCTAACCCTTTGTACTTGGCAAAGAAAGTTGTGATATTTGATCTAGGTTTTGAAGGTCATCCTACATCAAAGAAAAAGGTATGGGCATATTCTTCCTTGGTTGAGTTGATTGGTTGGTTTTATGAAAAACAAATTTGGAGTGAAAAGGACTTAATTAGGTTTCCTTGTTGAGTTGTTGAGCTATATGTGAAGATTGTTTTATAAGCATTGTTGAGTGTGTTTTAATGCTTCAAGGTTTTCTGGAATAAAGAGTTGTTGATAAAACCTTGTTTGATAAGCATTGTTGTTGAAGCCATTGATTGAGTGAAGAACTTGAACTAGGGTTTGCAAAGATCATGAGTATCATTGTTATGTGAGATTGGTTGATAAGCATTGTTGGAAACATTTTGAGTGAGTGTTCATATGCTTGGACTAGGGTTTGTGAGTAAGGATTATTTCATTGAGTGATTGATTGAATAGAGTTGGTTGAGCCTAGTCAAGTGGATGTGTGAAGTGATAGCTCAAGTTCTATAAAACAAATTATTCTATATTCTGAATTGAGTTGAGAAAGTGATTGAGAGTATTGATGAGTGTGAAGCATATTGAGTCTCTAAAAATTCTCTATATGTTTCTAAGAGAGTGATTGAAAGTGATTGAGTATTGAAGTGAATGTGAAGCATATTGAGTCTCTAACAATTCTCTTTATGTTTCTATGAGATTGGACAAGTTCTAGTGTGGACTTGTTGAGAAGATTTGAGGTAAGTCTTTGAGAAGACTTGTGGATAGATTTATGTGAGCTTTTGTGGAAGCTTACAATACAGATTGAGAGTAGATTTGGATAAGTCCTAGTGAGGACTTATTGAGCAGATTTGGATAAGTCCTAGTGAGGAATTATTGAGCAGATTTGGACAAGTTCTAGAGAGGACTTGTGGATAGATTAGTGTGAGATTTTGTGGAAGCTTACAAGGCATATTTGAGATAAGTCTTTGAGAAGACTTGAGAGCAGAGTTGATTGATTGATTTGTTCAAACCTTGAGTTAAGGTTTGGGGCAGATCCAATAGAGTTGATTTGAGATTGAATCAAGCTTTGAGTTAAGGCTTGAGAATAGATATTGAGGATAGATTTGTGCTAGACCGAAGGACTATGTTTAGTATAGATCAAAGAATAGAATTGAGGATAGAGTTTGGTGTAGATTTGAGGATAGGTTTGTGCCAGACCAGAGATAGAGATTGAGGATAGATTTGTGCTAGATCGAAGGACTGTGTTTAGTATAGATTTGAGATAGAGCTTTGGAGGTGATAGAGTATAGATGATGATAGTATCCAATGGATAGAGATCCATTAGCCAGGGTAGTGAGGATAGGAGTCTTTAGTGGATAGAGATCCATTAGCTAGAGTAGTGGGGGCAATAGTTCTTCTAGAAGATCACTAGTTAGAGCTAAGGAGAAAGGAGTTCTCTAGTGGATAGAGATCCATGAACTTGATTAGGGGATTGGTGTCTCCTTTGGATAGAGATCCATAAACATTGTAATAGGGAAAGGATTCCCAAGATATTGATTGAGAAAATTTTAGTGAAATATTTTCTCCGTGGAGTAGCCCACATTGGGTGAACCACGTAAAATTGGTGTCTCTATTGTGTGTGGTGATTTGTGCATTGCTTTGATTATTGTTGTTGATATTGCTATATTTATACTACATAATATTGATTGGAAAGAAAAGTAAAAAGTGGTCTTATATTGTTCACCCCCCCTCTCAGTATAAGCTTGTGTTCTTCAAGGGACCTGCAAAATCAAATATCACCTTCTTTTCCAGGAGTTGAACTAGATTTTGCTCTGGATTTGTTTTCTCCTAGTTCTACTTGAAATGAGCCTTCCTATTTTGGATTGGGCATAAGCTAGGTACATGACCAAACTTATTACAGACCAAAAATTTCACTAGTTGATTCTCATATACAATAGGTTGAATCCATGGCCTGAAATTCGAAAGGAGATTAATGTGATCCAGAATATTAGCTTGAGGGTCCCCCATAACACACATATGGGAAAATACTAATCTAGATTTGTCCCTATTTTTCGAGTAGATTAGGACTAGTTCACCTATGGCTTTAGCTATACCTCTGAGAATATCATTATGTAAAATGTGAAAGGGTAGATCTAGTAATCTAAATCACAATGGAAGCATATTAATTTTTTGGTTTTTGAGATTAAAATTGGGTTTCCATTTCCACAAAAAGAGTCCTCACTTTCTAAAGAATAAAATCCCTCTATCCAAAATATTCTTTGAATCCTCCTTACAGTTAATCTTAATGAGTAAAAAAATTGGAAGCTACCACAATGTCCAGAGCTCCCTTAGGCTTCCACTTAACTAGGTTCCAATGTCTTATGGCATCAATGTCGGGCCTCCTACCTTGAAATTTTTCAACCAGGTTTCAAGAACCCTCTTACATGGTGATGGAAAAAATCTCATCCAAAATCTATAAAATGTCCTTCAAAGGAAACATGCTAAAGAGAATCGATGAATTTCCAGCAATAGAACCAAAAGCGGTAACCACAACATACGAACACTTACTTGGAGATGAAAATTTCCTTTAGGATTGGGACCCACCTAAATATCTGACAAGAGGAGCCACAAGGGACCCTAATTTAGTTGAAATCATGACCACTCCATCCACCTCATCAGACTGCACCTCCCAAATTGGGACTCTAGAATCTTCTACCACTTGGGCTTGAATCCCACTCCTAGGGATCTCAACCTAATTTCCAACCTTTAGAATACTAGGTATATTCTCCTACAAAATGCTCACCTTCCCACCGACAACCACTCTATCCAAAATTTGCACCTTCCCACCATCCCCCATTTCAAATTCCATGACTCATCCTCTCTCCAAAATGTATAGTATAATTTCCAAATAAAAATATTTTCCTTCACTATGCTAGCACTAGTGCACTCACCTTTGTTGCCCTAGCATTGCTGCAACACTGTTAAAATATTTTTATTTGCTGCCCTAGCATTACTGCACTCACCTTTGTTGCCCTAACACAACTGCAAAACTATTAAATTTTTTTCCTTCGATACCCTAGCACTATTGTGACACTGTTAAAGTATTTTTCTTCGTTATCCTAGACTGTTGCACTCACCTTCGCTACCCTAGCACTACTATGCCATTGATAAATATTTTTCTTTGCTACCCTAGCAATATAGTGATATTGTTAAAATATTTTTCCTCTCTTCCCTAGAACTACTATGACACTATTAAAATATTTTCTTTGTTTCCCTAGCACTGGTGCACTCACCTTCGTTGCCCTAGCATTGTTGTAGTACTAATACAATATTTTTATTTGCTAACCTAACACTGCTGTAACACTGTTAAAATATTTTTCTTCATTATCCTAGCAAAGTTGCACTCACCTTTGCTGCGACATTGATAAAATATTTTTATTGGCTTCCCTAGCATTGTTGTGGCACTATTAAAATATTTTTCTTTGCTTCCCTAGCATTGTTGTGGCACTGTTAAAATATTTTTCTTCACTGCCCTAGCACTACTATGACACAGATAAAATATTTTCTTCACTGCCCTAGCACTTCTGCGGCACTGTTAAAATATTTTTCTTCACTGCCCTAGCACTACTGCACTCAACTTCACTACAAAACTAATAAAAAAAAATTCTACACTACCCTAGCATTGCTACGACAATGATAAAATATTTTTCTTCACTACCCTAGCACTGTTGCAGCACTATTAAAATATTTTTCTTGCCTACCCTAGCACTATTGCACTCTCAAAATGTATTTTTTTAATGTTACATGTGTAAAATAATATAGCAATGTTATATTAGGATGCACTGCTATAATAGGAGGGTATACTGTTGCCAATAATATCATAATGTTAGAATTAATATTTTTTAAATTAAATTTATTTTATTTTTACTATGGTTATTTAAAGGCAACATTAGCAAAAATATTTATCTATCATTATAACATTCATTTAGTGTCTTCATAGTGATATTTTTATTCATACCTAGTTTTCATATCTAATTTCAAAGCTTAAAGTTTTATATTAGCTTAATGTAATGATGATTGGAACAATTTAAATTGAATATACCATTAACATTAATATCACATGACGATATTATCCGCTCATGTAGAGGAGTTGGAGAGCAAGTGGGTAGTTAAAACTCTCTAGTTATTGAGAGGCCCAGGTTCAAATCACTCCCCTCACATGTTGCGGATATGTTGTATATAAAAGGTTCCTCATCCAAAAAAAATATCACATGACGATGAAAATGAGTTGGAGGAATAAATAGCAGTGGGTTGGGGACTACTGAGAGCTATAAGAAATCATTTTAGCTAGCCAAAGAGAAAGGTGATATGGAATCCTCCCTAGAGTAGGTAAAAAAAAAATTATTGAGCCTTTAAAGGAAATCTAGGGAAGGCTAGAGGGGGAGGGGTTCCAAGATCTAGTTTAGGGGTAGTGATATCTTATTATGCAATAAAATTTGTTAGCAGAGTAAGGCTTACAAAACAAATGAATGGTAAGAAGCTTATAGTGGAAGGGGATTCTATGAATATCATTAATAGTGAATACTAAGCAAACCACTAGCTAGAGAAATGAAAGTATTTTTTAAGATGCAATGAATATACTATTAGGTATGGAGTCATTTGTGATCCAACACATCTATAGGGAAGTAATGACGCAGCTAATGTTATGGTAAACATGAGATTTTAAATATATGGATCTAAGTTATGGAATGATGTTTTCCCAAAGGATTTATGATTATAACTTTGAAAGAGGAAAATGCTTATGATGTTGCTAAGCTAGAAGTTTCAAAACCTTAGGGGAATTGATCATTACAAAATATTTATTATCATGGAGCCATTTTTCAAGGAAACTAAATTCATATTCAAGAGCTAATTAAAAAAGGTTGCACATTAAATGAAGACTAGGTAGCAGATTTTGAAGTTCTCAAGAAAGGAAAAATTGGAGATTTGATCTTAATGCTAATAAATAATTTATTAAATCTCATGAAGATTCTAAAGGAACCAAATTTATTGAATTTAATAAATATTGAATCCCCATGGGATAAAGTTAAATCAAAATTGTTGTATCTAAGTATCAACATGTTCTTTTTTAGTCCAAATTTCATAATATGTAAGTGTTGGAAATGATTTTTTGTCTTCAAAAAATGTGAGAGGTTTGGGGCATTTTAAAACCCCTTCATTTACCCCTTAATTCCTCTATTATATGCAACAACAACAAAAAATTGATACGAGTATGTTTAGTTTAGTAAATATCATGAAGTAAATACCTTATAATTCTAACATTTTCTTGTTCCAAGTTCATTTTACAAAGCATTATATTATGTTTATGCATCCATTATTTGACCTTAACACCATATGAAATTGCATGTGTTTTTTTTGAAAATTTATAAAATTGTAGTCTAATAAAAGATATTCTATACAATTTATAGAAATTATTACAAGTATGAAAAAAAATATATATATATATATATATATATATATATATATATAGTTTTGTGTTGTAAATCAATTTTAAAATTTAAAAATTGTAGCTCTTTTTACTTATAATTGAAATTAATTATGCATATCTAAAAAAATTAGGTTATAAATATAATTTTACAAATGTTTTAAAAACTAAATTTAAATTAAAACAAAAACCTTATGATGATTTTTTTATGCAAATTTTTTCGAACGAGCATAGGTAGTGTAACAACCTACGAATACGAAAAAAAAAAAAAAAACACAAACAAAAAGAAAAAAGGTTCATATAATTTTTTTTTTGATCAAGGAGAAGGATTCATAAATCCCTATCCAACCTTAGACCAACTTAATGTTTGACATCCCCTAAGTTTCCCATGAACCATACAACATGAGATTCCCCTCACGCAAGTTCATTCTACATAGGCCTATCTAATGTCATGCACGTAAGTCCATCCATATCACCATTTTTGATGAGCTAGACTTACCACCCTCAATCATTGGAAGGTATACACACATCTCCTTACCACACACAAACCATTACGTATGGCCATGCTACATATATTGTAAGTTAATTTATCAATCTTGTCCTCTAACAAGCTATCTTAACCCTTGGTATGAAATTCTAAACCTAGATAACCCATATCCCTAAGGGGGTCTTAATACCTTAGGTCATCCTCTAAGTTCACCTAGAACTTACAACTTTTTATTTTTATATTTTATAAAAAAACTCATAAGAATATCAAAGATAAATCTAGATACTAAATCTAACAAAACAACAAAATTAAACAAGCATGAAATATACATTAAATGGAAAGCATGTGATAGAAAATTAAGTAGAATTTCAATATAAAAGGATATCAACATACAATAATAAACAATGATCATTCAATCCATAGGTAAATATGAAAAAACCCCATGCTTTCCATAATTACTTTACATATAATCCATTAGGGAAATATTCCCACAAATATATTCTATTGCATAATCAAACAGGAAATAAGGTAGAGAGTAAACTTGTGAAGTAGTCCATCTCCTAACTTTGGTCTTCCCACTCTTCAATCGATCAAGTGAGGATAGTTTGGGATTAGGACACTTATGGATCCAGATAGACATGTTTCTAATACATTTACTAATTTATTTGTCAAATTGGAACTGTACAATTAACCCAACAATTCAATTTTATAATGCATAGTTATTATCATAGAGTTTCCCTCTCTATGACCCCTCTCACCCACTTATGAGAGTCATCCTACTATGTATCCCACCTCATGATTTCTTTGCAATAAATTTTCTAATCCTCACTTAACAATTAAAGTACCATACCTTTAACTGTCTAATGCACTAGGTTCTTTCATCTCATTAAATTAAAGCAAACCAATTTAGTTTGAACCACATATGTTTCTCATCACTTCATAAAATAAGATCCCATACCATCATTTTACAAAATGAACCATAACATAATATAAATCTATTCCATTTTATAAAGCAAGGTCCCATACCCTCATTTTACAAAAATAACCATAACATCATATAAATCCATTCCATTTCATAAAGCAAGGTCTCATACCCTCATTTTACAAAATGAACCACAACATAATATAAATTTCATTCCATTTTATAAAGCAAGGTCCCATACCCTCATTTTACAAAATGAACCACAACATAATATAAATTCCATTCCATTTTATAAAGCAAGGTCCCATACCCTCATTTTACAAAATGAACCATAAACATAATATAAATTTCATTCCATTTTATAAAGCAAGGTCCCATACCCTCATTTTACAAAATGAACATACAACATAATATGAATTCCATTCCATTTTATAAATCAAGGTCCCATACCCTCATTTTACAAAATGAACATACAACATAATATAAATTTCATTCAATTTATAAAGCAATGTCTCATACCCTAATTTTACAAAATTAATGATAAATATAATATAAATTCCATTCCATTTTATAAAGCAAGGTCCCATACCCTAATTTTACAAAATGAACATACAACATAATATAAATTCCATTCCATTTTATAAAGCAAGGTCCCATACCCTCATTTTACAAAATGAACATAATATAAATTAAATTAGAATTCTACCGCCAAGGGAACCTTCTCCATAAGATGAGCTTCGTCCTTGACTAGAGTCAACATGGGATTTTTACCCACCACCCTATGGTCCTAAGATGATGCTTCTAATTTGTTACGTGTACAACCCTTCAACTTCAGGTACACAACAATAGCGAGCTACGCTTAGCGATGAGCTACGCTTAGCTATGGTCAAAACCATAATGTAACTATACCATGGCAATGAGCTTTGCTCAACCACTACAAAGGCACCGAGCAATGCTTGGCCATCATGAAGCTATTAACAAAACTAAAATAAGTGGTAATATTCTCTCAACCACTACAAATATAATGATCAACGCTTAGCCAACATAACTTTTTACAAAGCTAGACAAGCGGTGAGCTTCACTTGACCACTACAAAGGTAGTGAGCAACGCTCGACCAATAGAGCTAAAACAAGCAGTGAGCTTCGCTCAACCACTACAAAGGTAGTGAGTAATGCTTTGCCAATAAATCTATTAACAAAGCTAAAAGAAGTGATGAGCTTTGCTTAACCACTACAAAGGCAGTGAGCAACACTCGACCAATAGAGCTAAAATAAGTGATGAGCTTCGAATACCAAACCGTCACCTACTCAGCTTGATTATGATGGTCTTCCAACCAAGTTTTGCACCCCGCCTTCTCATTTCCCTCCTTTCCTTTTCCACTCTAGTTTTAGTATTTTTGTTGCTCTCTCTATTTTATTCCCCTCTCTTTTTCCTTAGAATTCCTCTTTCTTACTCAACTTTTATCTACCAACCACTATCATTACTTCCATACCCCCACCTCATCAGGTGGTAGAGGAGACATCCCTTCCTCGTATTTCCACTACTATCTACATTGAAGTCTTTTCTTTTATGTAGAGATAACCCTCCCCTCACTCTGGCGGAGCCATTCTTACATTAATGGAGCTATACCTCTTGCCATCTAGACTATGCTTCGGTGAAGTCCTCTTAACATTATTAATATTCTTTTATTTAATAATTAATATATTTATCATCTAAAATAAATTTATCAATAAGTTATGAAGACAATTCATTATTTCTAAATTTCCATTGCTAAGGTGAATTTATGATGTAAAAGATAAATAAATGTGAGCACAAACAAAGAGGGAGATCTTTACATCAATTTAGTCACCTATCTCTGCCTAAAGAACTCATGATAGCTACTATGCCATAAGTCTTGGGATCAAGGTGGCTATTTATTGATGATTATCCCTAACCGAATGCATGCCTATATGAAGGTATCTATCCTTGTTACCTTTGAGATATCATATTATCATTTCCCCCAACCTTAAGTACCCTCATCTTCAGTGGAGGATTCAAATTCTTCCACTTACGAGTGCACTTGATTCTACACATTGGTAATTTGTTAGCAGTAACATATTCTTCACCATCTAGTAATATTGCATAACTACTTTATTGCACAAAAATTGAGTATTAAAGCATCACTCTTAAATATATTGTTTCTTCATTTCAAAATTCCATCTAGAAGGGTCATGACAGGTAGGTCAACAACAAACACATGATCTAGTAGGAAAGCAGCTAATGTAGGTAGGGTAGGAGCTAGTGCATGATTTGGTAGGGCATCATGGGTATCAATAAGGCTTTGTTCAACAATCGATCTGGTAGAGAAGTAGTGAGAACATGAAAACAATAAATGTAGGTACTAGGTCAAGGAGAAGATCACCATAAAATTTTAAAATTACTTTTGGTATGAACCAAGATTTGGGTGATGGGAGAGAGGATGATCCCAAGATCGAATCTCAAGTGGACGATGAATTTTAAATCACCAACATTGGTGGTCTATAGGTCATGGGTGGTAAAGATAGGGAGACTCATAGTGGGAAGGGGGACCCTCCACTTGACCCACCTCGAACATCGACTTTGGGGTCCTATGTAGATGTTCTCAATAATCGATCAAGAATTCCTACTCCCTTAAGAGGCAAAACCCAGATACCTTTATTCAAAAGGTTAGATAAATTCTAATCATGCAAAGAGCCATGGAATCTTTGATTGCTCAGATTTATCTGTCCTTTGTGGGAAATTTTGTTGGGCCACACCCATATATAGAATCCATCATAAAATAGGCCTTTGGTAAATAGCATAGATATAGTAATATGGAAATAGTGGCATTGTCATTAGAGGTTTTCCTTATCAAGCTCAATAACTCTCAAGACACCTCTCGAATCCTCATTGGTGGTCCCTGGTTCTTTGGTCGGTGCATATTGTTTCTTATAAGGTGGGGGGAAGACTTTGATCCTGAAACATAAAGTATCAACACTAATCCCATATGGTGTACACTTCCATATCTTACAATTCAATATTGAGATGAAGGACTACTACAAAAAAAATTACAATCCATTAGTGACTTGGTTGCCTTCAATTTTACTACTAATGCAGGGACTCGTACGACTTATTCTAGTTTTTGTGTTATGGCTAACCCATATTTAGAGTTACCAACATATGTGGATTTGGTACCAGGTTCTAGGCACAAATGCCAAGCTATTGAGTATGAAAATAAACCTGCCTACTATAATTAGTGTCATAAGTAGGGCCACCTTAGAGCCCAATGTCCATATTTAAGAAGAGAAAAAAATATATATACTGGTCACAATAGAAAATACTAGATCAATGTAAATAAATAGCTTCAAAATAAATCATTAACAACAACAATAAGATAGAAGATCCAAAGTGTAAGCAACCAATGTCTCACTCCTTGGCAACTAAAACTGAACAAGTATGTTATCTTTTTGATAAACCCAACCCATTTAGGCTATTTTTTGAGCCCCACGAATATTCTATTGATAATTCGAGTAAGGTTATCTCTCTCATGGTGGATGCCCCTCCCTACCTAGAGTCTCATAGTCATCAACAAGGAGATCTAAACATTATTTTAAACTCTCCTCATTCTCCTTCATGGTCGGGACCCTCTGGTCTACCTATTTATGAGAAGTCTGTGGACTTCCCATGCAAAAATCCTTCCCATGATGAGAATGTAGAGTTCCCCTCAAACTCTAATTAGTCCCCTATTTTAGAAAAAAAATTTAGCCCTCCTAAAACTAGGAGCTAGAAAAATATTACAATTGATACAAATAGTGCTAATAAGAAAGGTAGGTCGACTAATTTTGAGCATAGGTATAAAAAGATTTAAGATGATATTGCTAATAAAATTTAGTTTACCATTCTCACTTATTTGATAGAAAAAAATAATGTTGACTTCCCTAATAAGGATGGGAAGAGATCCAAACCACCTTTGACTTAGAGAAGAATCAGGGGCAAGAAATCTCTATCAAAAAATATCATATGAAGATCCTCTCATGGAATGTGAGAGGGTTAAATAGGTGACCAAGCAAAGGTTGGTTTTGTCCATGAGAGCTGAATTGAAACCCAGTATTATTTTGTTGTAGGAGACTAATATTGATGATGCCAATAGTGAAAGAATTTTTAAAAGTCTATGGAAGAATTATGAATACATATTAAGCCCAGCTCAAGGTATGACTAGTGGACTTTTATGTATGTGGGACCCTATTAAAATTGAAGGTAGACTTATTTCTACTTCAAACAAAATAATTAACATACTCTTTTACAAAAAAGACACTAAAACCTAGTGGGTTCTATCAAACATCTATGCCCCTAATAAACCATCTAAGTGGTTAAATATTTGATACTTGCTGAGTCAAATGAGGTATATTTTCCAAATATAAGCATGAATGCTATCTGGTGATTTCAACACCTCTCTTTATCCATCTCATAAATATGGAGGTAACCCTATTTTGCCAAGGTGTTATGAAGAGTTTTATAAGTTCATAAATGAAAATGAACTAATGGAAATCCAATTAAGAGGAGCTAAATATACATGGACCAATAGAAGGATTGGTAGCCAGCATATATAGTTGAGACTTGATAGGTTTCTAATTTCTAAAGAAGCTATCAATCTATTTAGTGATGCCACTCTATGTGCTCGACCTAGAATAGGTTTGGATCATAATACGTTGATCTTGGAAGGGTTGTGCTCTACTGTGATATTTCAAATCCCATTTTGAATTGAGTCAATGTGGCTACAACACTCACATAGTCAATGTAAAATTGAGGAATGGTGGACCAAATATTTTCCTTAGAACACCTATTCTTCAAATCTCCTAGCACCTCCACTTTATCAAAAAAAATCAAGGTGTGGAATAGAGAAGTATTTGGAAACATATTCAAATGCAAACAAGACATTTCTCGATAGAAATAGGATATTGAAAATTAAATCCAGTAGGAAAATTTGGATGTAGCCATAAGAGAGAAGGAAAAAAGCCTCACAATTGAGTATCATAATATTCTAGCCAAGGATATCTTTTGGAGATAAAATTCTATGGTGCTATGGCTGAAGCATGGGGATGCTAACACAAATTACTTTCATGCTTTGAATATTGGATGTCAAAGTATAAATAAAATCTGAGAGTTGACTAAAATTTATGGAACCACTACCAGTGATATCCACAATATTTGAAGTTAGGTGGTCAAGCATTTTTAGAATATCCTCAGGCCATCTCAACCAAGTTCATCCCATGCTTTCAATATTCTTCTTCAAAATATCCCTTGCTTGGTTTCACAAGATTATAATGCTCATTTGTTGAAGCCCTTTACCAATGAAGAAATCAAGGAGGCTATTTTTTCTATGTCACCTAATAAGGTCCATGGAATGGATGGATTTTCCTTGCGCTTCTTCCAATAATTTAGGGATATCATTGGTAATGATATAACCAAAGCTATTCAAGATGTTCATAAGTCTAAAAGCTTACCTATAGAAACCAATTCGACCTTTCTTGCCCTCATTCCTAAATCCTATCAATGTTGTTCTATGTATAATATTAGGCCCATCAGTATTTGCAATGTTATCTACAAGATTTTGTCCAAAATCATAGTTAATAGAATGAAAATTTTATAGTCAAACATCATTGAACATTGCTAGGGTAGTTCTATTCAGGGGAGACTCATTATAGATGTCATTATTACAATTCACGAGCTCATCCACTTTGTAACCAGAAGTAAAAATCCAAGTTTTCTTATTAAATTTGACATGAATAAAACCTTTGACCATGTTTCATGGGATTTTCTCTATGTTATTTTAGCTAAATTTGGCTTTCTCATAGATTGGATTACCCTAATTATGGAATGTCTCTCCTTTGCTTGGTTCTCCATGCTGGTAAATGTATTAATGGCTATGTATTTTAAGATCAGTATATGTATATGGTAGGGTGATCTAATATCATAATTTCTTTTCATAATATTGGAGGAATCATTAGGCAAATCACTAAAGGTGGCATTTCTAGTAGGAGTGATTTTTGGAATAATATCTTCCTCTGTTTCCAATCCTATAATGCATTAACAGTTTATTTATGATATGATTTTGATGACATGTACTTTTGTTCTTGAGGAAAAGACCATTAAAGCCATTCTTAACCTATATGAGGAAGCCTCGAGGCAAAATATCGAATTTCAAAAAAGTAATTTTTTTTTTAAATACACCCATATATAGACAATTTAAAATTACCATAATCATGGGGTGTTCTATATTGAATCTGCCATCCATGTATCTTGGTATTCCACTATTTCAAGGAAACCCTAATGTTGGGATGTGGAATAATGTCATTGATCGAATCCTTAAGAAGCTCGATGGATGGAAAGGGATATTGTTAATCCAAGTGACAAAAGCAACGCTCATTTAGGATTATCTCCAAAGTATCCCTATTTTCTTTATGTCCATTTTCAAAGCACCAACATCCATTTGCAAGAGAATAGAGAAAATCTAGAAGAAATTTCTATGGTCTAGAGTTGAATATCGTAGGTGATATCCTCTAGTTTCTTGGGATAGGGTTTGCACGAAGAAAAATCAGGGAGGATTGGGCTTTCGCAAAGTCAGCAAAATGAATTTAGCTCTTATAGCTAAATAGGGATGGAGGATTATAAATAATTGTCAAGCAACCTAGATCGAGATCATCAAAGGTAAATACTTACAACAAATATCCTTCCTAGATGATCATCCCCTTCCTCATGGATCTTGGTTTTGGAATTCTATCATCCAAACCAAAAACCTCTTAAAGGAAGGAGTAAGATGGAACCTTGGTTGTGGAAGAAATATCAAATTTTGGGAAGACACCTGGCTCAAGGACCAATTGTTGATCAATGATCCAAAACTTGTTGTTCTAAAGCCTCACATTGATCAAATATTTGGTGAGAAGGTGGATAACTTCATCCTCAGGTGGTCGTAGCGTGCAACATGGAAATATATTTCGATAACCAACCTCAATGATGAAGAAAAATTAGTTACATTTGAAATCAATAATCTTCTCAAAACTTGCATCATCCCTACCAATTTGCCTAGAGATACGCCTATATGGAGGTTTTATGAAGATGGTCATTTTTCTGTAAAAATTACCTATTACCTTCAAGACCATCCCGTTGATTATTGGCCTACCTTCAAATGGGTTTGGATCACTAAACTTATTCCTAAAATCACCTTTTTCTTTTGGTTGGTGGTCCAAAACAAGGTTCTTACAATAGACAATCTTCTCATTAGAGGTTTGACTATTCCTAACCGATGTTATCTATGCAAATCCAATTGGGAGTCAATGAGTCATTTGTTCCTTGAATGTCCTTTTTCGTGCTCTATTTTTTACTCTCTATTTCAGTTGGTCAACTTAGCCTAGGTAAAATCGAGAACCATTTTGGAGTTATGTGAGCAATGGTATAATACATTCTCTAACATGTACCTCGGAGCATTTTGGTCATTTTTTTACCACTTCTTGTGGTAGCTCTAGTTGAAATACGTTGTAGAGCCTTCTATGATATATCCAATGACTATCAAACTATATTAATATGTATTATCGCCTTTACCATGGAGAATAACCAATTAATCCCATCCTTAAAAGTACCCTAAGGAATATTGGAGTCCGGGTTGTATGAATATCTTAAACTTCATTCTAAACCTCATGGTCCTATTGCACCCAAGATTGATAGGTCCATGGTCAAATGGTCTCCTCCATTGGATGGATGGCTTAAACTCAACTTTGATGGAGCTGCCAAAGGTAACCCAGGTAGAGCTGGAGGTGGGGGTATAGTCAGGGACTATCAAGGGAAAATAATATTAGCTTATGCTAAAAATATGGGTATTCAATCCAATAATATTACTGAAGCAAGAGCTCTGTATGTGGGACTCTCCATCCTTGAAGACCTTGGCATTGAGAATTTAATCATTGAAGGGGACTCGATGAATGTTATCAATTATATAACTCAGTCTCAAGTCCCTACCTGGAGTGTAAGCAACATCATCAATGAGTGTAAAAGATACATGACCAAATTCAATAATATTGTTGTCCAACATGTTTATAAAGAAGACAATCAGGATACATATATATTTCTAAATTTACGGGTGTTGGAAGAGAATCTACATATTTGGCATAATAACTTTCCTTTAAACCTTAGTGTTCATATAAATTCTGATGGAAAGCTCTTTCTTTGATGGTTGGATGTGGTTGTGAGCTTCATGGACAATTCGATTTCTCTCTGAGTTCTTGTTGTTTTGCTTTGATTTCCAATGTCCTTGTCATTTGATTCTCTAGTTGCATAGTTATTTTTCCTTAGTTGCCTTTGGCTTCTATTTTAGTTGTTGTTCTAGTTTGGCTATTGTTCAAAGTTAATCCTTGGTGGATTAATTATTCCTAAAGGTTTGGAGATCCTTTCAAAATCCCTTTACCAATAAAAAATATTAATTAATTAAAATGAAAAAATAAATCTAACATAATCAAAATTCAATTTCATATTTTTAAATGTATAAACATAATGTCATAATCTAATATATATATTTTTTTCTTTTTTAAAATATACAAATTTTGGTATACTTGGGGGTCCCTTTGCATTTTAAAAAACTAAAAATAGATATCTGGAGGAATATTTTGGACTATATCAAGGACAAAATTAATCATTGGTCTCACAAATGGTTAAGCTATGGGGGTAGATTAACTTTTTTATAGTCAGTCATTCAGGTCATGCCAATTTATAAATTTTCTATCCTTGTTGCCCCACATACCATATGAAAAGAGTTAGACAAGATGGCTAGAAAAATTTTATGGGAAGGAGTAAAATGAGAGAGGAAATGGGCCCTAGTAGGTTGGGATAAAGTGAGCCAGTCCAAGGTAAAAGGAGGTTTGGGACTGAGAATATCAAAGTTAAATAATAAAGCTTTGGCTGGAAAGCTTTACTGGAGGTGGATTTCCTAACCTTCTTTATTCAGTAGAATCTTAACTAGTAAATATTTGGGACAGGTAAACCCAAATGAGGTGGGTTGTTTCCCTTTGGATTGTAATGGATCCTTAGTGTGGTAGGCTCTCAAGTTAGGATCTTAGGTAGTAAAATATGGATTATTTTGGAAATTGGGGAGAGTGGAGAAGGCATGATTTTGGATAGATTCATGGGATCAATACCAACCTATAATTATTGAATTTCCTGAACTACAACCAATAAAAACAACCATAGAAACCAGGGAGTGGATCCAAATTGAAAGTTATTTCAACACTAGTCAGCTGGGGGATTATAAGTTTAAGCATTTTAAGAAGTTGGATGAGTGGCCAATTTCAATCCCTCTAGATTTGACACCCATTATGACTAAAATATTTGCAGAAAGATTTCTCACAGGTAGAGATGAGGAGGATGAATTAGCTTGGGGCTATGGGATCCTTGGTGTCTACATAGTGAATGATGGATATGATAAGATCCTTCCAGAGCCTCCTCATCATATATATCAGGTTGAGGATTGGAGAAATATTTGGCAGTCCAAGGGTTGGCCGGAGGTAAAAATTTTTGCCTAGAAGTTCATGCATAATGGAATTCTTACTTTTGATAATCTCAGATGTAGGGGAATCCTTGGTCTATCTCAATGTGTTTTATGCTACAAGAGTGAGGAAAAAACTGATTACTTTATGTTTGAGTGCCCATTCATGCACCAGATCTGGGAGAGATGGTTTTTATATTATAAAATTCAAGTTAATGGTGATTTGAATCAGATTAATATTTGGGAAAAATGGAAGAGGGGTAGATTTAAATATAAATCTCTTTGTATTGGTTGGGAGCTTGGATTAAACTTCATTTGGTGGCAAGTGTGGTTGGAGAGAAATGCCAAAAATTTTAGAGAAACTTTTTCTTATTTAGATGGAGTTTGGCAGGTCATTTGGAGCAAAGTCATATAAACTGTGGCAGTCTATGCTAAAGAGGAAACTCAGGTTATTATTGGGGCAATGGAGAAGTAAATTGAAGTGCAAGAGGGGCAGGACAAAGCTAGTTGGAAACCACCCCCAGAAGGTTGGATTAAAATTAATACTGATGGAGCTGCAAAAGGCAATCCGGTAGAGTTGGAATTGGAGTGGTTTACCGAAATCATGTTGGAACAATGCTCTATTGGGAACTGCAAGGCTTGGGAAGAGCTACAAACAATGAAGCGGAAGCCTTAGCTATCAAATCTACTTCTATTTGGGTAGTAAAACAAGGTCATAGGAGGATAATCCTAGAATCAGATTCTCAAATAATGGTTGGAGCTCTAGATTGCATGAGGAACTTTACTTTGAAAACATGGAGGTTGAGGATTCTTGTCACTCAAATTAAGGAATTTCGGAGGGAATTAGATGATGTGATTCTAGTGTATGTGAGTAGAGATATAAATAAAGTGGCAGACTTCCTGGCTAAGATGGGTACTAAGAAGGAGGTAGGGGTTCAGTGGCATAGTGACATGGCTATTGAGGATGAGATGATTAGGTAGGTTTGTGAGCAAATCCAATGCTTAGCTAATTTGGATAACCATTCCAGGAATACTATTTAGGAGATTTGTGCTTCAATGTAGATCTTCTTTTATAGTTGTAAACATGTGAACAATCATTGTAGAAATATAGTTTAAGAGATTTGGCTCCAATGCAAATCTTCTTTTACTGTTGTAAACATGTGTTCTCTTTGGCTAAGGCTGGGAAAAGTCTCATCCCAACTTGTAAATGATCTTTGTTTTAATACAAGTTTTTCAAATTATTTTTCAAAAAAATATATACAACTTTTAAAGGTTAACTATTTTTTATATAAAATTTACAAAATATTTCAATTTAGATGTTATTAAAAGTTGTTAAAATTTATTTCAAATACTAATAAAATGAATATAGGATTGCTCTTATAATTAAATTTAAAGTTTTAAAACCTATATTTAAATGTATTTTTATTGATATTATAATATCTAATATTTTTAATATGTATCCCCATAATTATTTGGTAATCAGTTGCTTTCTTTGGTGACATAATAAAATATTTAAAGAATAAATTTTAGAATTTATAGATTTTAATTTTATTTATTCTAATATTTAATAAGACTAATATTTTTAATATAAAATTACATTAATATTCAAATAAATATATAAAATATAATTATATAAAATGTTATATGAATAATTTGATGTTATATTTTGTACTTTGAAATTACATATTTTTGTATGATAATTTAATTGAAAAAGTAAAGTGTTTTTTTTTTTTTCTGGACTAATTCTTCTTATACACATCCATCATGGGGATTGAACCTAGGTCACATCACTCATAATGCAAGTGGCATCCTTGTCGATAGACCACACTCATGGGGATATAGAAAAAGTAAAGTGTTATTCTACTCTTAATAAAATATTAGAGTAGGAAACAATGGGCTATCTTATTTTTGTGTGCTCTTATACATAAACAATATGTAATTTGTGGTACAACATTTTCTATCAAAAGATTCATTTCTAGTGAAAATAAATTTTGGGACTATTTGAAGGCCAATAGATTCAAATCAAAGACCTTGAAGATAGCTTGGGATTTGGGTTTGGGTTTCATTTGTTGGTAACTTTGAGAATTGGATTTGGGTTTCGTTTGCTAGCAACTTTGATTAAAATGTAATAGCAAAATTTTCTATCAAGAATTTATATTAGAGGAAAGAATTTGAGGAATTCTAATTAAAAACATTTAAATATTGTGCTAGAACACAAGAGGACTCTTAGATGGTAGAGGATGAAGTAGATATATGGACACAACTCTAAAAGCAACTGCATTATGTGAACTAAGAAAAAGAAGATAAGAATAAAAAGAAGAATTAGTAAATTTGAAATGGAAACCAAAAATTCAGAAGGAAAGGGTAAATGGACACTTCAAAAGGTCATAGAGGGTGAGTGGACACATTAAGGGATGATCTGGCACCAAACATCCAAAAATTGATAAGTTATTAAAAGTAAATGTAAAACTTATATTTTATTTAATAAAATTTTACCTTTTTCTCTTTAAAAAATACTATTAAATATGGAAGTACATTGCATAGTAATGAAAAGACAAATACAAAATAATGATAAACGACGAGAATTATTCAAAAAAATTCAGGACTTGGAATCCTAAGATTACACAACTGGCATAAGCAGATAAGCGGATAAGGACCATAAGCGCCACGTAAGCTCAGCCTCTAGGAGGTACGATAAACAACACATAGTTACATGCCACGTAACCTGTTTATAAATGTTGTTTGCCTTGTAAGTTCAAACTTAGTTGATAACCATTAATCAAATTTGTTCATTAGATCTCATGTAACGTCTCAGTCTTAGTTCTAACTCTATGCAGCCTTGGTGTATGTCTATTCTGGAACTTTCGTTTTCAGAATCGCTCCGAATTGCAAAGAAACGCAAAAAATAATACATGTTCCTCATATAATTGCGTGAAACCAATATCGCTCCGAAGCGAGTGCACCGGAAGCACGTGAGCGCCCGCAATGTTGACTGATCTTGATCTGCACACTGAATTTGTCGGATTCTGTGGATGGTGCATGAACATGAATTCATAGAGTTCTGCACTAGATGAATATTAACAAATTTACATCCTGTATGCAGTTCCGCCGGCAGCGCTGAGCAAATTACGAGATGTATGTTTTGTACTTGATACATTTATGGAAGGTATGCTGAAAACAACGAGGCCTGTTACAAAACAAATAAAACAAAGAGAATTTTGTCTACATCTTGATTCGTAAAGGGAAGCGTGGATTGCTCACCTTTAAATAATCGATCAAACTCTCTTTTAAATAAGCTCGGTCCCGTTCGAAGTACAAAATCGCGGAGCTTCCGGAGTTGTAATTTATAGAAAAAATCATGAGCAGAATTCCATTTTTAATATAAAAAAATGCCATGAGTAATCCAAATAAATGGAGAACATACCATGATGAGTCAAAATCAATCTGTTTCTTTCTTTCCCGTAAACATAAATCCACTGAATCTCTCTTGCTTGCTGTTTGCCGATGGTATGCGCATACGTTTGAATTCACGTTTATCAATAAATTATATTTATACTTGTATTTAGATTATCTGTACAGATAAGATGGCATTGACTTTGGATTATGCGTCCTACATTTCTGTCATATATCTACAAGTGGCAAAGAACTATATCAATTGTTTCTATATTTGGAAAAACAAATGTTGAATATACTGTCAGGAATGAATTCTTTACACGCTATTTATATTATTTTATTTATTTTATTTTTATTTTTTCATGTTGAATATACCGTGAGGAATGAATTCTTTACACGCTATATTTTTTTTTATTTTTTTATTTTTTATTTTTATTTTTTGGTGGTGTGGAGGGTTTTGTTATTTTTTATTTTTATTTATTTTTTTGGTGGTGTGGGGGGTTTTTGTTATTTGAGTGTAAAAGTAACATGTTAACACTAACAAATTAGAATGCTTTCTTTTTTCTCAGGTTTATGTCTTGCTTTAAAATAATTATTAAAATACTTTTTATAAAGATATTATCAGTTTCAACTAAATTAAAATAATTGTTATAAAGATATTATTAGATTCATCTTGCTTTTTATGTTCATGCTTAGTTTAAATTTTTCATGGACACGACCAGATCTATTAAAAATAGATGTCATTAAAAACTAGATCTATTAAAAAATAGATGTCGATCTTAGTTGGGTTAGGATTTTTTTTTTTTTTAATATTCAAAATTTTAAGAATTATTTTTTTATGTATAATATATTTTTAAAAATAATTAAATGATATGTTTAATATTAAAAAAAAATAATGATTAAATGATTTTATATTTGATTTTCTTTTCATTTCATAATATTAAATATCTTAAATTGTTGTACTTAAATATTTAATAAGTATGAGAATGAATTAGTTCAACCTCAACTATGAATTTAGTTCAAATAATAATAATAATAATAATTGTGAATATCAAATGAACGGAAAAATGCTTTTAACTCAACTAAGATCGACTTCACACCAAGTCATATGTGAAATTGAAAATGGTCATATCAAGAGGCATGATGAACATAAATATATGTCTTTTGCACAACAAAAACAATACAGAGCAAAATGTATTTTGTCATGAAATACAAAGTATACGAAAACATTATCAATGCAACTGAAAACAATTTAAAAGTAAATTATTGAAGAATTTTTTATATAGGAATACTTTCCATCAAAATCATTAGCAGGAAAAAGACATTTAAAAAGATAATAAAAAAATATTGAGTTTTTTAAATTTACTTGACATCATTTTATAATTATAATTATATATATATATATATATATATATATATATATATATTTATTAAAACTTATGATCGCACAAAACATTTTTATCTAATAAATTTAATTAAAATCATCTAATTTCATTTCTTTTTATTTTCCTTTCATGATTGTTTTCTCGTCTTTCTCTCACAGTTTTCCCGTGACGCATGTCTTTTTATGTTAACTGTCATATTCTTCTAATTTAATATTATTGACATTTTTTTTTTTGTTATTATATTCACACTAAATTTACAATCCAGATAAATCAAAGTTAGTCACCCATATATCTTATATATTTATATGAAAGTCTAATAATATATTTTATAATTAAAATTCCCTTCTACAATAACACCTGTAACCTATCAGCGTAGAGTACTGTACTAAAAGAACACGCGTGTGCACATATATGGAGTGTATTAACGACAAACCATTCTGGGAAAAGAACAAAACAAAAGAATTTTAGTGTACATCTTGATTTGTAACGAAAAGCCTGTCATCTTCACATTTTATCAAATTATTTTTTATTTTTTCTAGACTGGCTCTACGAATACCAGGCTTTGGACTCTTTCCGTAGGGTCACGTTCAAAGTACAAATAGCGGAGATTCCTGACGGCTAATGTATGGGAAGTTCATCATTTTAATATAACTGTAATTTAATAAACATTTCGACCTTCTCGTGCTGTTTAAGCAGGATTTTAATTTCCCCGAAGATAACTTTCTCGTGCTGTATATTTGAAAATTAATGCAGCATATTTGGAGGCGGCATGGCAAAGTAAATATAAAAAGTAACAATGTTTTTATTTTTATTTGTTTAAACACAGGTTTAAACTTGTTTCAAAATAAGAGTCTAAGATTATACCGTATATATTTATTCTGTTTTAATTTTGAGAATTTAAAGCGATAAAAATATAAATCTTTGATAAACTCTAATGTACAGGAGAAGGGCACCCTATGATCGTGTAATACTTTTAGGAAAAAGTCCGAATAGCCGTAGAAAATCTTCAAAAGTCAAGGTGCTCTCCTGTTAATTTAGATTTGGTGTTATTAACAAGATAAATTTAAATCATTCATCAAACCTAACAAATTAGCATATGAACTCGTGTTGTTTTTTTTTAAATTGGAGAGATACATGACACAAATGCCTTTGTCAACTTTGTAGGAAACATCCTACGATGCCTCCAGCCCTCAATTAGCTTTCATGACCCCGAGATAACATAACTCGTTGGAGAAGGAGCAGATCCTCCCCTCCACATCCAAGTCGTAATCAACGATATCACCTACAAGCGGGTACTCGTTGATACGGGCTCATCCATTAGCATTATATCTACAACAACTCTACATCACCTGCGTATCCCACCAACCTATTTTGCCACACCTTCCCTTGACCTGCGTGCATTCAATGGCTCCATGAGACCTATGGTAGGATCCATAGTTCTACCTATTCGCATAGGCATTCGTACCATTTCTATCATCTTTCACATCATCCAAGGGGAAATGCAATACAATATTCTTCTTGGTAACCCGTGGATTAGAGACATGTAGTGTGTCCCTTCCACACTACACCATTGCCTCAAGTATGTTCACAACGGACTTGTTCACTGTGTCCCAGCCGACGGAGACCCCTTTAAGTTTTGTAATGTTGCAGATCTTCCCTTGCACCATCATTTTCATCCTCCCAACTATTCTCTGTATCTTCCTATCAGTCAGTAGGAGCATCGACATCCTCCCCAACTTCCACCTCAATGTCCTAGTGTTCATCAAGAGCAAAAGCCTCGATGTTCGCACCGTTAGCACCATCTTCGGTAGAGTCCAAAACCTCTAGCATGTTGTCCTCATCACCGTCCTTATGGCCTCCATAATCATCCCAGCCTCTACCATTCCAATTTTCACCTGCGGTGCCGCAACCACCATCGCCACCCATTACACAACCTACCATGTTACCTCCCACACCCTTGCATACGAAAGCCCCTATCCTTCCTACACCACAAACACCTCCTCTTCCATTTCGATTGAAGCCTAGGACATTCACGTCTCCACGTAACCCATTGCCTGTGCCGATACCTTTCCCCACATAGACCAAACATCATGTCCAAGCTACAACAACCAAATGTTATGAACAAGAACAAACAACACCCGATTCAGATGAACAACTCCCACATTCTTCATCCACTACCATCAGGGAATCTTAACTTTCTTCTTCTTCATATGATTTCGATACTCCACCTTAGTCACCAAAGCGTACCACACCACACATATCCATATTCATGACAAATTATGGCCCATGAGACTATAATGTACGCAATGTCTACATATGTGACCCTCATATCCAGTCTACCCATGATTTTGATCGCTCCTCAGCATCGGTCCTTACCATTGGTACTATCATACAATTAGGAAGCCCCGAAAACCATACCAATTTTGTGTATGCTGGAGTCGACTCTTCGATCCCCCCACCAAGTTCTCCACCACTACAATCTAGCTCTTGTGATGCAATTACGCACCCAGCCAACCCTCACTTTGCCTTGTGCTACCTACAACATTTTTATTGGCATGGGTTCAGGCTAGGCCATTATGAGCAAGCACTACGTACACCCATTAACCCTCGTGTTCGATCACCCACCGACAAATCTGGCCTAGGTTATCACCCAACTGCCATTTATACATTAGAATACGAGATCCAAGATCTATCCCTACATCCTCCTCCACATCCAACGCACACCTTGGAAGAGTATATCGATATGGATATACTAGAGGACACTCCACCTAATTCCACCATCATGGTCCCCTACAACTTCTTTTAGGAATCTTCTACGTCTGATACATCCTCATTCTGTGACATGAATAGGTTGGCAGAACGCTTCACTACCTTATATCTGGCTACACCATCGATAGAGTATGACATAGTCCCTCCTGAACCATCACCAACATGCCTAGCCATGTTCTCGCCTATACATAGGCAACTACAGAGAGCAACTGCTCATCCTCGCTCACCTCTAGTTGTTCTACGACCTCCCTTGAGTCTCTTAGGGTACCCAAAAACCGTCATACCTTCCTCACTAGATTCTTCCCCACCTACTTCACCCACAGCATCGGTCAACATGGTTGAAGTGGACTTACATTTTCCCCTCTGTTACAGTCACCAACTGATTCGAGACGATACCCCAAACCCAAAATTTATAGATCTCATGCATATCTCACCCATACTAGTGCCTCGATATTTCCTACTCTTACCTCATGTCTTGTGGGCGGTAAACTCTCACTCATTGTCCATGCCACCCCAAATCCCTCAGGTACATCACATGGATATCTATGTAGATGATGAATATTAGTTCAACGAAACCATCGATGACCTTAACCTCATCCCCGTCCTTAAAAAATTACATGATGGATCTCACATGCTCATTGAAGACACTATCGATGTCAAAATTTGTGACGATCCTGAAAATACCCACATCCTTAAACTAGTCGCTAGCCTCTCACTCGAGGAGCGCATTCCCTTCACAAACTTCCTTTGCAATTATATTCGATTTTTCGCATGGCCATACAAGGACATGTCGGGAATTGACCCTGTCATAGTAGTTCATAATCTTATACTCGATCCTAACTCCAAACTAGTGAGACAAAAGTTACGACGTATGCATCCAATTGTCGCATTAATAGTGAAATATGAGCTCCAAAATCTCCTATACGTCAATTTCATTGTACCCATCAACTATCCCGAATGGGCATCTAGTATGGTCCCCATGCCTAAGCCATCCGATGAAGTTTGTGTCTGAACAAATTTTTGTGATTTAAAAAAAGCTTGTTCTAAAGACAATTTTCCCCTACCTAACATAAATTCCCTTATCTATTCCATAGCAGGTCATGATTATGATATCTCTCATGTATAGATTCTCAGGATACAATCAAATTAGGATCAACCCAGTCGATCAACACAAAACCTCCTTCACAACACCCTGGGGGACCGTTTGCTATAAGGTCATGCCCCTTGGCCTTAAAAATGCTGGGGCAACCCACCAACGTGCCATGACATATATCTTCCACAAATTGATGCACAAAAATGTTGAAGACTACGTAGATGATCTCATCGCCAAATCCAAAAAATATGCAGACCATCTAGAAGATCTTCGATCGATTACTAGAACACTATGTGCGCTTGAATCCAAAGAAGTGTGTGTTTGGTGTTACCTCAAGAAAAGTACTAGGATTCATCATCTTCTAGCGAGGCATCGAGGTTGATCCTAGTAAGGTGAAAGCCATCGCTAAGATGCCCCCTCCTACCACATTGAAGCAATTACGTAACCTCTAGGGCAAGATCACTTCCATTCATAGATTCATAGCACAATTATCCAATAAATGTAAGCCATTCAATCACATCCTACAAAAGGGAGTAAGCTTCAAATGGGATGACAACTATCAAGGAGAATTTGATACTATCAAAACCTACCTTACATCACCACCGGTTATGTCACCATTGCATCCAATGTTACCATTGATTCTATACATCTCAGCCATAGATTTTGTGCTAGGTACACTTCTATATCAAAAGAATGTGCTCGATAAAGAGCAGGCTATCTATTACATTAGTCGCACACTAGTCAGTTATGAGACAATATATGGATACATGGAAAAACTATGCTTAGAGGTCGTACTCACAATTTAGAAATTACACCACTACATGTTAAATCACACAACTTTTGTCATCACCTATGACAATCCCCTTAGGTACTGATGAACAAGAGTTATCACAATTCACGCACATCAAAGTGGATCATGCTCTTAACTGAGTTTGACCTAGAATTTGTATCTCAAAAATCTATCAAAGGGTAGAACATCACCGATCAATTGGCTGAAGCTTCATTGACTAATAATCAACCCCTCCTCATTCAACTCCCTGATGATTCCATCTTCCACATAACCTAAGAGGAAGAATATATCGAACCCAAAGTCATAGTGGACCTCACCCTATTATTCGATGGATCCAGGTGTCTCCACGTTGGGGTTGTAGGCATTGTCTTCTTCACACCTAAAGGAGAACCACTCCCTTTTTCATTCAAACTCAATTTCCCTTGTAGTAATAACAATGTAGAATATGAAGCCCTAATCCTAGGACTGAAACAAACACATTACATGCACATCAAGTGCCTACACATCATAGGTAATTCACTCCTGATAGTCAATAAAGTGTAAGAACGTTGGCTATGCAATTGCTCGGTCCTCCAGTAATATAAGAAAATCACAGAGCAACTCTTATCTCAATTTGAGTGGTATACCCTCAAAGCCACTCCAAAATCATCAAACCATTTTGTAGACACCGTGGCATCCTTAGGATCCCTCATTCTGCAAAATCCACCATTTGACACAACATCGCATTCATGCCATCGAGCACACACGAGTCTATCAACATCGCCTTCACCGTGCCTACAACAATAAGGTACATCAGTGCAATTTTACAATCGATTACTTAGTCCTCAAAGAAAACCAATAGATCACAAGTTAGCCATGCCAACAATGAGACAAGTTCACCCCAAACTAGTTGGGCCCATTTATTGTCACACACAAATATGGTTCAGGTTCCTATCGTTTGGCTAATATCGAAGGCCTCGATGACCTTGAACCCATTAAAATTTAGCACCTTCATGCATTCAACGCCTAAAACAAATATGCATTCACTATCACGAGTAGTACATACTGATCCACACATATACATTAGTCGCTAGGCACATCATGATAAATGCATGTCTTTTTATTTTTACTTTACATATTTCACATGTAGTCTCTCCTTTATGTCATTTTTATGCTTCTGGTATTTGTTTTCCTTCTTGCAGGGTCTACATCACTTCCAGATACACCATCTAAGTGCATCATCATGGAGATTCATCCATCGCCACAAACTGTATGAGTCACACCAGCTGACCTAACTCGACCACCAACCACTATTCATACTAGAAGACCTTCTCATTCCTCCCATTCAAACCATAAAACTTCACCCTGATGCCTCTCACCTTGCCATCGAGGTTCATCCTACTCACCCCATTCAGGAGATAGCCAAGTCACCTTATCCTCTTTCAATAAAAAAGAGGAAACATCTCGTCCCCAACAACGAGAATCACCTTCATAGTTGCATGAAGATACTATGAATCGTTATTCACCCACTAATTCCCCACATCACCCTCTTGGAACCTATCACCCTCCTAATATAGGATACATACCCCATACGGTCTGTCCTTCATGCCTACTGACCCCACTTCCCACTTCCCTGACACCATCACCTCCACACCACGAGATACAACATCTCTTTTCCCGTTTTGAGGCCCTTGAGTTATAGTTGAGTCATTGTCATTGTCACATTCATCCATGTCAGTCCCCCACAATCCATGCATCTTCTCCACCATGCAGATCCATCCCTCAACCTCAGACTCACCCCATATTGGATTCTCAACCCATACCTCTATTGTCACATTTCCCATCAACCATGCCCCGCTCACCTCCAGTGGAACAATACATCTATCCCATGTTGATTCCATTCACTCCCCTATCCTAAATGTTTTACCATCTCATGCATCAAGGTCTTATTGACCTACCTGAGATTCGACCCATAGATCCTTCGCATCTTAAATCGCATAACTACCATGAGAATCAATATTGCATCTATTATCACCAACCAGGTCATGACATTGAAGAGTTCCAAACATTCAAAACCCTGGTCCACAATATGTTTCATGATAATAGAACCTCATCGCCTGAACATTTCATTCCATTTAGCTGACTCTTAAGTCCTCCATGCCGCATTATCCCTAGAACTTTGCCACTACGATAAACATTAACACCACCAACTCGCTACATTCACAACATTTCAAATTACACCAATCGCCAAAGTCCAAGCCATACTATCACTTCACCATCTCATTCCTAACCTGACCCATGACATTTCACCCGTTAGTAGTGCCTACATGTTATCCTTGTTCTCTTCCCCTTCTTATTTCCTCACATAGTTGCTTTGCTTGTTGGTTACCAAATACCAATTCTTCTACTATTTCTTCTAGTTGTACATACTATCTGTAGTCCTCTCCATTGGTTTACATTACCACATACATCTAATATATTACAGCTTACACACCTACTACACACACACCACATGCTGGGGCAACCATTACTATAACATCATGTTTTTTTATCACCATGATATAATATACTCACCTGTAAATGAGTGTTCTAAAATTCTCCTCCTATACATCATAAATTTCCTCTTGTAGATATTGCATTCCCCCACTTGCATCATTTACATTTGCATCCATTGCACATATCCACATATTTTTCAGTCAAACTTTTAATTCTAGTTTGTACATTCTCCCCCAAAATATGCCTTAGCAGGAGTAATACATGCACTTGTTAGCATCAACACCTCGATGTCCATTCCCCCTTTTTAAGATCAAGGTATACATGGGTTTCGTGTTCAAATTTTACCACTTTGTATTTTAGTCAATCTAGTGTCACCCATAGCTACCGAGTCTTGTACATTCTTCTTATGGATCTTTAGGTTGGTTCAACTTCTCTCATGGACCACTCACAACAGGTTACACATTAAACAATTTTAAGTATAGGAAAGAGGACATCTTGAGTAGATATCACCATCTAGTGAATGGTATCCCCTGCTCACCCTATCGCTTGCATGGTCAACATACAACCTGGGGATAAACAAAGGGATCAAGCATAAGCAAAAATAAATGATTGCGTAGAAAACAAAAGTCATCGCCCATACAAAAGAGTACTAAACAAAAAAAAAATAGCACTACAATATATAGGTCAACACTAGATGAGGGGCAAAAAACAAAAGTAAACACCTCTTGATATCACCCATGTTATGCTTATCGCATTTGGTCCTTAGGTTCAACATAACACCGTGGGATGATTTCCATCGCTAGAAATAGGCTCCAAGAGCGTACCTACCAGTGGAATAGTCTTACAAGTGGTAACATATCTGTAACATTAGCACCCTGCTTTGGTATAGATCACTATTACGGATGAATGAGCTAGCTAGTCTAGTTACGTTTACAATGAGTTAATTCTACCTCCTTCAAAATGGATAAATGAACCTCATACATGCACACATATAGGTCCATGATAGATTTTGAACCAGCCCTATTAATTATAAGTTGCCACAAAAACTTGTATAGCTAAGGGTCTAAGAGTTGATTGTCACAACTATGTTGGTAAAAACCATTACACATGCCTTACATCATCCAACATCCCTGAAATCATGGAATGGATTGCATCCATACAGGTACATGCCACGATACAAGCTCTTCCTTGGTGCATTTTAGTATGTCCATACATGAATCCATGCAACTATACCATATACACTTCATACAAATTATGGCAATGCATCCATCCTACATCCATTTCAAAATTGAAACACATTATTGCATTCATTCTACATGCATTTTAATATTGAATCATGTTATTACATTCATCCTATATGCATTCAAAATCAAATCAGATCATTACATTCATCCTACATGTATTCACTACAAAATCACATCTGATATGACATCATACCACATTCGAAATATGATCATCATACTACTCTATGATTCATTCATACCACAGAATGATGATAGATCTAAACCATGTCACACATGTATATTTATCTATCATATATACATACAAACTATGTTACACTATACAAGCATAAAAAGAACACATCTCAGACCATCAAAATGACACATGTATATATCACAACCAAAATAAAAATGTATATATATCATCCATACAAAATACTCAAAGGCTACAATCTAGGACTATGACCATCATCATATAGTATGTAAAATGCCTATAGGCTATAATACATAAAATCCTAACTCCCACTAGGAGTTTCCCTATGTCCTTGACGGCTCGCTCGCATCTTTGCAACCCTGCTCAACTCTGCCCTGAACTCCAAAATTGGATCCACGATAGGCTGATATTGCACCACAACCCTAGCACTAATCTATCCCATCATTGTAGCACTATTTTGGCTATGATGTGAAGAGACTCACACTCATGACCAAGACTCTAACTGCAACACTACCTGATCATAATTAGGAAGAGGAATCTTGTGCACTGACATAGTAGTCTCACACAATATCTTTCTCAAAGACTCCACAACAAACTAACTAGTCAATCTCAAAATAGTTTACTCCTGTCTAGTCATCCTGGCCATTACCTGCTCCACCTCAGCCTCCAACTACTAGACTATGTCTTGTAGTGCCTATGTCCCCTCCTCCGTACCTTGTTCCTCAGGGACATCAATAGGAATGTTCGCCATACCAACAAAAACACCAATATCAATGGTATTATCCATACCACATATATCAGTAGCCCCACCTATCTCCTAATGTACTCCAATGACCAACTCCATAGTCACATCAACACCTGTAGGTACCTATTCTACCCTCACTCCTTGGGTGCTCTCTACCTCACCCAAGAATCATCACAATTGTCATAGAGGAACCGCCTCCTCATCACCTACCCTAGCTCGAGCCTCCCTACTGACTCTCCTCTCTGGTGGAGGTACCCCAACATTAGGTGCCACCCATTGATCAACCATGCCTATGCCAGACTCCCAACTCTATAGTTCCCATCAAGCCTCAAACTCTGAAGTCGTCCTGGCATCCCCTACATCTAGGAGAGCTATAGGTGGCTCCCTCTCTCCAACCCAATTCAAAACCATAGGATGCTCTCCTCTATCCCCTCACTGCCTGAAGTAGATCACAGGAGCCCCTGGGACATCCTGTCATAAACCAAACTGATGCCTCACTCTACAAAACTAAAAAAAATTTCTATCGTGTATAGCGCCCCACCAACCATCTGCCCCGTCGGATGGATTGCAACTCCTCATCATCCTCATCCTACCTGACACTACCTAACCAAGGCCTCCATATAATATCACCAAGTTTTAGGTATCCAAACTTACCTCTCCACAATAATGGGTCACCCTCATGTGACATCTTGATACTTTGCTCTGCCTCCGTACTCCACCTTAGAGCATAGGGCAAATACTCCTTGCCCTCCACATGCATAGGATGAGGCAACAATGAGGGCCTATCGATAGCTATGTGTTCTCATGCCCACACCTACAACAAGGGAATCGTGCTCAATCCTATCCTCCTCCCATGAACAACATTGTGCAACTCCTGGTAAACTTGGGCCAATAATGCAAGTGCCCATGCAAAAAAAACTCTTCGCTCCACCATATCACTTACCACATCTAACATATTCCAGGTGAATAGCACCCTAGAACTATCAGGTAAGGCATACGTAGGTATCATCATCATTTCCACACATTTTCGATCATATATATTGTCCTCCAACCATAGCCACTCATAATCAATCTTCAAGACATCAATGTCTCTCCAATATACCCCAAATAATCTCTCCAGCATAGCATCCTTACTCTCATCCATGACTGCTCTCATAGGAACACCCTCAATCGGTAATCTATCAATCCGATACACATCCTCCAAAGTAATGGTCATTTACCTACTGGGAAAATTAAAAGTGTTCATGTTCGCATCCCACTGCTCACACAATGCAAACACATATGCTCGGTTGGTGTGGATAATATTGCATTCCCACACACCTCAAAATCGTATATCATCCAACCACTTTAACTCCTCTGGTGTCTTCATCAACTCCTCAAAACCTTCCTTCATTTTCCACACCCGATGACGGGGCTCCAACATTTTCACCTGTTCATCCACAACAAAACACAACAAAATATACATTAGTCTTTTATCCAGTCACAAGCCATCAATCAAATTTACAAACTACAACAGTTAAATTTGACATGCATTTTGAGACATAATAAAATGCACTAATCACATGGTAAAAACATCAACAAAATAGTCGCATATTTGGATACCCATTTTGTCATTTCATGGCAAAAGTTCAAACATATGTGACAAACAGTACACATTTGACTACCAACAACAAAAAACAAAATCACCGACACATCCACGGTGGCATGAAATTCAAAACACGACCAATTCATTTAACATACAAAAAAAAAACATTTTTGAATACCCATTTGCCTACTTACCAGTAATAATGTCGACAAAATTCAAAAACAACATACCAATCTACATGGATTTCAAGGTCAAATTTACCATAAATACACCAAAACTGAAAACACATCAAAAGACATAATTCAAAAATAATAGTCACATTTTTGAATACCCATTTTCCCACTCCACGATGAAAGTTCAAAGAGATGTGGAAAGCAGTATAAATCGGGCTCCCTACAACTCATTTTCAGTTTCACATCACCCAAACCTTGGCACACAAATCAAAGGCAAGCCAAAGGAAGTCATCTATGAAAACAAACTACATTTTTGGATACCCATTTCACCCTTCTACAGTGAAAGTTTCATCGGTTTCCAAAAATACTATCTCTAAAATAGTAAATCTAATGATCAAGGTCCATTACTTTACACCTAAAATCAACACATTCCGAAATCATACCAAACAAAAATATAATAACAATTGCATAACGGGATACCCATTTCCTACTTTTATGGACAAAATGCAATAACATTTGAAAAACAATACACTGTTACTTCAAAAATAGACAGTCAAACTCCACACCTACTCTATTCGTCACCCGGTCAAATCGATACTAAAACAAGTCATATTTCGAAATGGATCATATTTTTGGGTACCCATTTGGCTTGTTTATCACTATGTATTCAAATTTTCATTAAAAATTACAAAAAAAATTAAAATAGGATGAAAACCTCCCCCCAATTCACATTTCTCTAGAAAAATAAAATAAAATAAAAACAAAGTGAAAGGACACTTACCAGTGGGTCCCCACACCTACTTCTAGCTACCCTGCATCCCCTTGTCATCATCGCCCTCAAATTCATCAACCGCGATCTCTTGATGTCATCAAATTCTCCCACACATCACTTTCCAACCTCTCCTGTCGTCAAAATGAACCACCTCCAATGAAATTAGGGCTTAAATAGGCCTTAATCCCGCCTTTGTCTCCCGAGGGGTGAAGTCATATCCAATTCACCCCTTGGGTGGTGATTTAGGTCAAAATTTCCCCTCGGGTGGTGAACTCAGCTAAAACACCCCAGAATCACTCAAATTACCCCAAAAACCCTAGAAAAGTAGGGATATGTCTGCCTAAATCCTGGGAAGATCCCAAAGTTGTCATCTAACTTAATTTACAATCATATTCATCATGCATTGGTATCTTATCAATCGCTACATCATCAAATCACCGCATTCCATTCGCCTCATTGTTGATTCCTTGTTTGAGGGGGTATTCATATCCAAAGTTAGCTTTGCATGCAACCACAACATAAAAAATCCAAAAGCGTGATTAGCACATTTGTCTACAAATTTTTTTGCTGGAGATTATCATATGAAATAATCTCAATCTAGACATGGATTAAATCAAGAGAGTTATGCGTAACAGTGGAAATGTTACCTTGGCATTCATGGAGCACAATGAATGACACTAATCCTAGTGCAATATTTGGAAAAGTATTTCATGACCACGCTGATTTGGTCATGTTTGAATAATTCAAATGTTAACTAACTCAAATGGTTTGACACTTTTCACCATGTTCTTATAAATAAATCAACAAAAAATATTTAGATAGGATTTTTTCCTATTCATACTTTTGGACCACACTGATCCGGTCATAAAATAAAAGCATTCAAAAGTGACCGTTCTTAAGCAACTAGTATGGCATCGTAAATGTCATATAGACTCAACAAAATCACATCATTGCATCCACAATCATTCATTTCCATTCACCAACATTTTTTTTTTATTTCTTTCCTCTTCTTCTTTCCTTCCTCTCTTCTCTTCCTTGGGACATCCAGTTGATGTTGTATGGTCACGCTTCGAGCGGCTACATACCTTTGATTAGATTCCATTCTTTCCCTTCTCTCCCTGGATCCCTAGTCAATGTTGTATGGTCATGCTTCGAGCGGCTACATACCTTTGATTGGATTTCATTCCCCTTCTATCCCTTTTCCTTCTGCACAAACCCTTCATATTTTTGTACTAATCTATGTTCCATAGAGTATAGTACAAAAATGGGCAACATGTAGACACCCAAAAGTTGCACATTGCTATACCTACGTACTTGTAGATCCTTTTGGACACTTGTAGGTTTACATAGGCCATCCTAGGTACCCCTAGGCTATTGTAGACCAGCGTAGACTATTGTAGATCCTCCTAGACATGCGTAGATTGTTGTAGTCATGCGTAGTCATGCGTAGACGGTCGTAGTCATGTGTAGTCATGCGTAGATCACCATAGATTATCATAGCATCGTGTAGACTTCCATATACCACTTCATCGGCTTTCAGGTCCTAAACCCTCATAAGCCTTCAAAATCACATCCCATGCATTGGGATATCCTTCGACAACCTATTTGTACTCAATTGAGGCCCCCATGGGGTATTAGTTGACAAAAAAATTACCAAGTCAATTCCTAAAATCTAATTTAATGTTGACTTCACTTAAGTCACCTTTTTAGGGCAAAATTGATTAAAAGAACTCTTAATCCTTAATTAACACTAATTGCATCCTCCCACATGTGTGTAATTAGGGTTAGCTAAGATATTTTCCTAAGAAACCCTAATCAAGCCCTAATTTGACTTAAGACCTCCTAATCCTGATTAGACTTAATCCTTTCTCACACATGTGTGAGGATAGGATATTTTCTATGAGGAATAGGAGACTTCCATGTCACAAACCCTAACCTAACTTTGGTTAGAACTCAACCTAGGGTTAGTTTCTTTAACTCTCCCCCTACACCTTGCCATTTCCTATAAATAGTGGGTCCTAAACCCCTAATTAACTCTCTCTCCCTATTTCAACAAAGCACAGAAACTCTACAGAAATGGACAATGAAGATTGAACAATCAGTTCTCGGAGTAGACAGTCAGATTTCCACAGCATACAGAGGCACACCAGCTGCCTAGGAATCGATCCACCGAAGGGATTTTACAAAAGGAACCTCACAGCTGAATTCACCCCCACCCCATGAATCCGGTCTCAGTTCACCCCTCGGGTGGTGAATTGGGTCTACAGGTCCCAAATCACCTCAAATTTGGGAGGTAAGCTCTATTTTACCATTTTATCAACTTCTACACCTTCAATTTTAGTTTTCAATGCATCCTTACCATCTATTTTGTCTTTATAAACATGGGGCCTGACTAAGGCAAGCCCCCCATCACACTAACCCCATTTTGTAGGTTCTTCATAGGTTATTTAGTAGATATAAAGAGGAAGAACATCATCAACTACAACCCCATGGTGGCCCACATACAAAGAAGCCCACCTACATTGAGGGACGATTGAAGATGACATCAAACTTGTTGTAACATTATTAGAAGAAGAAATGGCTAAAGGGCATCATGTCCCTATTGTAACACATATCTTTCAATATTAATGAAATACAACCTTTTCATTTAGTACACATTTATGTTTTGTATTAATGGATCAAATATCGATTTCTACCCATTTCATTCTGGCACGCTCGGTGGGACCCCCACAAGGGATAGTGTCAGGCTAACTTTTTTTGATAAATCTGATATTATCCTATATTTTTATGTGTTGTAGGTACTAAATCTAACTTCCACAAATATTTTCAAAGCCTTGGGAACCCTCTCAGGCCTTCAGAATAGATATTTGGGGTCTCTAGACCCAATTCACCCCCTACCCCATGAATCAGATCTCAATTCACCCCCCGGGTGGTGAAGTCAACCAGATAGCCTCAAAAACCCCCAAAATTGTAGGGGTGAGTAGTATATGACCTAATAAGACTATCCATAGCATCATAGTGTAGGTATTTCCCATTTTTATCCCTCTATTGTTTAAATTTTGGAAGCATAAAGAGTTCACTAGTCAAATGACAATTTCTAGGTGTAAACTTGCCTTCATTTCGAGCTTGTAGGATCGTTAATTTTTTTGAAGTTACAGAACCTGCAACTTTCCAGCAACTTCATTTAATTTATTTTTCAAATAAATTTACATTTCTCTTCTTTGCTTCACATGTAGTATAAGCCTACATAGTTTCCCCTTTTGTTCATAGCATCTCTTGCTAAAAGAAGTGCACATTCTAAAGTTTAAGTGAGGGTTTCCTAATCCCCTTTTCCATGTCATTTAAATTTTGAAAAGAATTTTGCATTCTAAAGTTGAAAATTAGGGTTTCCTAATCCCCTTACTCCATACACTTGGATTGCATGTTTCCATGCTTTGCAAACTAGATTAATTTGCTTTCAAAAAGGCATTAGGGTAGTTTCTCTTTTGAAAAGGTAATTAGTTAGTTTCTTACATTGCATACACCGTTAGCAAAACACAAACCCACACACACTCACATGGTATTTAAACAAGTGGTGAGATTGGACTTCATCCCCAATCCATCACTCGAGATTGGTGTGGTAGGTGTTTTACCCTCCACCAACTCTCACCCCCTAGACACCTAGCAGCCCCACAAGAGCGGTTTTCTAGATTTCATCACCGAAAAATCCCCCACTTTTGTGATTGGGCCCTGGATTTCATCACCAATGGTTACCTACGGAGTGGGATAGGATTAGCGCCTTCATCCACAAGGCTAGTATAATTTGTGGAATTGGTAACTATCATTCTTGACTAAGCCCACCCGAGGGTGAAGCGAAAGCATGGGTATGTCGGTAGCAGGTCTTAGACAGTGCCACCTCTCTTCGTGAGAGGAATTTGTGAACTCACTTCAGCATAGTGGGTTCCCCCCCTTTCTAGGATATCATTTTACTGCACCTTCCATACAGGTCACCATTTGCACATTGTGATACCATTCTATTATGTGCATCTTTGGGTGTTGCAGGAGGTTTGATATTGATGACATTCCTGATTTTCTAGAGTATTCACTCCATTACCCATGATTCTACATAGGGAGTATCAACATCACAACACACAAAAATGAACAAAACACTTTTATTTTTTAGCATTTAGAATTGATTCTGGTCTACCATTGTTTGCATGATCACGGACCGGTCTCATCACATTACACTATATATTGTTTTGCCATACACAACATGTCACTTGCTTTACATTTACATTAGACATAGTTGAGTCTGTATCACATAGGGTTTATTTCTAAAACCCTTTTTACACATGCTACTATGCCTGTGGTCACCCGTAGTAGAGCGCATGAGCAAGCACACTCTATAGAGGAATGGCCTGCCACTTCCTCTAGTCAGTCCACTCTTACTCCTTCGATCATGAAGGGGAAGACCATAGACACATCTGATTCATGCATAGAATCTGATGTACAACTCACACACATGATGCCTCATGATGAGATGTCAACCTTGAGTGAAGCCCTCGCTACTTCACTCGTAGAGGATTACCCGCTCCTGTCATCCCCATCTGCACGTAATCCACCGACCACGTTCTATGACCATGTGATCTACACAGTGCCAGGACAACCTCATCCATTATTTACCATAGATGAGGAGGTCATACCCACTTCTCCCACCTTTGCACACCCCTTCTTCCAAAATCTATCTCAATCCCTTTTTGAGAGTGATTCTTCCCTCCTAAACCATACCCATCCAGAGGTCACATCATTCACCCCTACCATAGGAATGGTGTCTGACCCATCCTCCTCTACTGTAGGAAACCAGAAGCCATCCTTCCAAACTGCACAACAACTCCACCCCCAATAGGAACCACAAGTATTTCCTCAAACCTCACACCCGTACTCCTCATAGGAGTCTCAACCATTGTCATCCCAAGAGCCATTTTTCACCATATCTGAAGGCATCTCCCAACAGTCCCTTCAGACACAAGATGCACAAACCCAAGTGGGGGTGTACACATACACCTTCCCCTCAGACCAAGCTCCTACTTCGATAGCTTACCCTACATTTTTGGTAGCTTTTCCACCAATCTCCTAGGTATCCAGAGTGTACGATACCCAACCTTTAGCACCACCTTCATCTACGATAACTTTTAGGATACCATCACCTCCTCCTGTCCAAGCTCCTACAACCAATATCTCTCCCACCTATGGATCGAGACCGATAGCTTATCCACCCACCACGCCAAGCTATTCCATATAGTTTAGCTTCCCTACTTCCTACCCTCCAGGACAGAGATAGATCCCATCCTTTGATACCTTGTCTCGACCACCCCTAGTACCGGTAGCCTCGACACCTACAACATTACCAGCTACACCCAACTTCTTTACACCTCCTCCAGCTTGGTCATCACCACCCATAGCCCAACCATTACAGTAGGCTCCAACCCAACAAGTACCTACACCACAACCACATGCCTCATAGTCACAGTACTATTACCCACAATAGATACCTACCCCACAACCTAGTGTGCCCATAGATATGATAGCACATGTCACCCAGTACCCACCTTATCAAGATCAGGCACAACAATATTCTCCATAATACTAGGAAGAGCAACAATACCAATATCCACCACATCCATAGACTCAGCCTACCATAGCCCAGTCTCCCACTCCTACAACACCCAAACTTCAACTCCTATGAGATGAAGTCAAAATTCTTAACCTATGCACCTCTAGCTATGGGCCACAAAAGCCCTATTATGATGAACTATGCAATGAGCTAGTTCACCCATCAGTTCCCATTCCTCCCTACCCCTATCACTTCGAAATACCAAATTTTGACAAGTATAGAGGTAAGGAAGACCCTAGAGAGCATGTGAGCAATTACCGCTCATCCTGCTATCAACTTCATAGTAGTAACCCCCTCATGCTATGTACCTTTTCCCTCTCACTCATAGGGCTAGCATTGGACTGGTACAACATGCTCCCATGCCATAGCTTGTATACTTTTGAGCAGCTAGCCAATTCCTTCCTAGAACACTTTTCCATCAACATCAAGAAAAAGACCACATTTTTTGATGTGTACGCCTTATGATAGGCTGATGATGAACCCATCACTGAGTTCATTTCTATATGGAGAGCGATTATCCATGACCTCACCCATAGCCTCCCCACTACGGAGCTCATGACACTCTTTTCCAAGAGTTGCCACAAACACATCTCCACATCCCTCCAACTTCATCAAAGCCACACTTTTGAAGATGCCATTTCACAAGCAAAAGTCATTGAAGACATTAAGGTTCAATCCGGAAAGATTAAGTTGAGAACCAAATCCAACTATAATCCCAACTTCCACTTCAATAGGACCACACCAAATCAACCTTATCCTCGGCCACCACAAGCCAACCAAGTTGCAGCCGCTACCTTAGCACCAGCACCGACTCCTCCACCCTATACACCATAGCCACAAGCATTCTAGACTAATGCTCCTGCTCCACCTAGACCGCAACAATATCGAGGCATGCACCCATAGGTTCCACCATGCAACCTCACACCATTATCCGAACCACTACCAGCTCTATTTCATAGATTGTATGAGGGCAACCATCTCCTCCTACCCGAGATCCACCCATTGGATCCAAATATACCCAAGCCTCATGGATATAATGAGTAGCTCTTTTACCCTTTCCATAGGCAATGTGGCCATGATATCGATTCATGTCACTCCTTCCATGGGCAAGTTCAAGACCTAATCGATAGGGGCATCATCCAGGTAGCAAACCCTCTAGCCCCATAGAATCAAAACTTAGGGATTTTCCAAAACCCTCTACCGGATCACAGAGGACCCAACCCTCCTAGACCTCCAAACAATCCCCCAGCACCACCTCACCAAGTGAACAATGTCCAGCATGATCCTCCATCACGTGGCATAGTAGGTATGATCAACCTTACTACGAGAAACCAATGGTACCCATCACGCCAGACGACACCTATTATTTCTCTGCCAACTCAGTTCACATCACCACAAGTACCTCAAATGCCTACTACCATACCACCACCACCTCAAAATGTGATTACCATCCATGGTAGCCTAACCCATCAGCTACGTAATGCCCCCGCATGGCTATCCATATTTGATCTCCTACAATAGTCTCAACCCCACCATGAGGCGTTGAATGACATCCTACGTTCCATTGACTTAGAGACACATGACACAAATGCCTTTGTCAATTTTGTAGGAAATATCCCATGATGCCTCCAGCCCTCAATTAGCTTCCATGACCATGAGATAATGGAACTCATTGGAGAAGGAGCAGATCCCCCTCTCCACATCCAAGCCATAATCAATGATATCACCTACAAGTGGGTACTCATTGACACGGGTTCATCCATTAGCATTATATCTACAATAGCTCTACATCACCTACATATCCCACCAACCCATTTTGCCATACCTTCCCTTGACCTACATGCATTCGATGGCTCCATGAGACCTACCGTAGGATCCATAGTTCTACCTATTCACGTAGGCATTCATACCATTTCTATCCTCTTTCACATCATCCAAGGGGAAATGCAATACAATATCCTCCTTGGTCACCCATGGATTAGAGACATGTAGTGTGTCCCTTCCACACTACACCATTGCCTCAAGTATGTCCACAATGGACTTGTTCACTGTGTCCCAACCGATGGAGACCCCTTTAAGTTTTGTAATGTCGTAGACCTTCCCCCTACACCATCATTTTCATCCTCCCAACTATTCCCTGTATCTTCCCATCAATCAGTAGGAGCATCGATATCCTCCCCAACTTCCACCTCAACATCCTAGTGTTCATCAAGAGCACAAGCCTCGATGTCCACACCATTAGCACCATCTTCGGTAGAATCCAAAACCTCTAGCATGTTGTCCTCATCACCATCCTTATGGCCTCCACAATCATCCTAGCCTCTACCATTCCAATTTCCACCTACAATGTCGCAACCACCATCGCCACCCATTACACAACCTACCATGTTACCTCCCACACCCTTGCATACGAAAGCCCCTATCCTTCCTACACCACAAACACCTCCTCTTCCCTTTTGACCGAAGCCTAGGACATTCACATCTCCACGTATCCCAACACCTACACCGATACCTTCCCCCACATAGACCAAACATCCTATCCAAGCTACAACAACCAAATGTCATGAACAGGAACAAACGACACCCAATTCAGATGAACAACTCCCACACCCTTCATCCGCTACCATCAGGGAATCTCAAATTTCTCCTTCCTCATATGATTTTGATACTCCACCTCAGTCACCAGAGCGTACCACACCATGCATATCCATCTTCATGACAAATTCTAGCCTAGGAGACTATAATGTATGTGATGCCCATGTATGTGACCCTCCTATCCAGTCTACCCATGATTTTGGTCGCCCCTCAACCTCGGTCCTTACCATTGGTACCATCATACAATTAGGAAGCCCTAAAAACCATACCAATTTTGTGTATGCGGGAGTCGACTCTTCGATCCCCCCACCAACTTCTCCACCACCACAATCTAGCTCTTGTGATGCAATTACGCACCTAGCCAACCCTCACTTTACCTTGCACTACCTACGATATTTTCATTGGCATGGGTTTAGGCTAGGCCGTTATGAGCAAGGGCTACGTACACCCATTAACCCTCATGTCCGATCACCCACCGACAAATCTAGCCTAGGTTATCACCCAACCACCATCTATACATTAGAAGATGAGATCCAAGATTTATCCCTACATCCTCCTCCACATCCAACACACACCTTGGAAGAGTATATCGATATGGATATACTAGAAGACACTCCTTCACCCAATTCCACCATCACAGTCCCCTACGACTTCTTTCAAGAATCTCCTACATCCGATACCTCCTCATTCTATGATATGAATAGGTTGGCAGAACACTTTGCTACCTTATCTCTAGCTGCACCACCAATAGAGCCTGACATAGTCCCTCCTGAGCCATCACCGACATGCTTAGCCATATTCCCGCCTATACATAGGCAACTACAGAGAGAAGTTGCTCATCCTCGCTCACCTCCAATCATTCTATGACCTCCCTTGAGTCTCTTAGGGCATGCACAAACCACCGTACCTTCCTCACCAGATTCTTCCCCACCTACTTCACCCACAACATCGGTCAACATGGTTGAGGTAGACTTACATTCTCCCCTCTATTATAGTCACCAACTAATTTGGGATGATACCCCAAACCCAAAATTTATAGATCTCATGCATATCTCACCCATACCAATACCTCGAGATTTCCTACTCTCACCTCATGTATTACGAGTGAAAAATGCTCCCTCTTCATCCATGCCACCCCAAATCCCTTAGGTACATCACACGAACATCTACGTAGATGATGAATATGAGTTCAATGAAGCCATCGATGACCTTAACCTCATCCCCATCCCCGAATAGTTACGTGATGGATCTCGCATGCTCATTGAAGACACTATCGATGTCGACATTGGTGATGATCCTAAAAATCCCCACATCCTTAAACTAGCCACTAGCCTCTCACCCGAGGAGCGCATTACCTTTACAAACTTCCTTCACAAATACATTCGAGTTTTTGCATGGTCATACAAGGACATGTCGGGACTTGACCCTACCATAGTAGTTCATAATCTCATACTCGATCCTAATGCCAAACCGGTGAGACAAAAGTTGTGATGCATGCATCCAACTATCGCATTAATAGTGAAATATGAGCTCCAAAAGCTCCTAGACATCGATTTCATTGTACCCATCGACTATCCCGAATGGGTATCCAGTATGGTCCCTATGCCTAAGCCATCCGATGAAGTTCGTGTCTGCACAGATTTTCATGATTTAAACAAAGCTTGTCCCAAAGACAATTTTCCCCTACCTAACATCGATTCCCTTGTCGACTCCATAGCAGGTCACGAGATGATATCCCTCATGGATGGATTCTCAGGATACAATCAAATCAGGATCAACCCAACCGATCAACACAAAACCTCCTTCACAACACCCTGGGGGACCTTTTGCTATAAGGTCATGCCTTTTGGCCTTAAAAATGTTGGGGCAACCTACCAACGCGCCATGACCTATATCTTCCATGACTTGATGCACAAAAATATTGAAGATTATGTAGATGATCTCATCACCAAATCCAAGAAACGTGCAGACCATCTCGAAGATCTCCGTCAGATCTTCGATCGATTATTAGAACACAACGTGCGCTTGAACCCAAAGAAGTGCGTGTTTGGTGTTACCTCGAGAAAAATACTAGGATTCATCATCTCCCAATGAGGCATTGAGGTTGATCCTAGTAAGGTGAAAGCCATCACCGAGATGCCCCCTCCTACCACATTGAAGCAATTACGTAGCCTCCAGGGCAAGATCACTTCCATTCATAGATTCATAGCACAATTATCCGACAAATGCAAGCCATTCAATCACCTCCTACAAAAGGGAGTAAGCTTCAAATGGGATGACAACTATCAAGGAGCATTTGATGCTATCAAAACCTACCTTACATCACCATCGGTTATGTCACCACCGCATCCAACATTACCATTGATTCTATACATCTCAGCCATAGAGTTTGTGCTAGGTACACTTCTAGCTCAAAAGAATGTGCTCGACAAAGAGCAGGCTATCTATTACATCAGTCACACACTAGTCAGTTATGAGACAAGATATGGATACATGGAAAAACTATGCTTAGCGGTCATATTCGCCACTCAAAAATTACACCACTACATGTTAAATCACACAACTTTTGTCATCACCCAAGATAATCCCCTTAGGTACATGATGAACAAGAGTTATCACAATTCACGCACATCAAAGTGGATCATGCTCTTAACTGAATTTGACCTAGAATTCATATCTCAAAAATCTATCAAAGGGTAGGTCATCACCGACCAACTGGTTGAAGCCCCATTGACTGATAATCAACCCCTCCTCATTCAACTCCCCGATGATTCCATCTTCCACATAACCGAAGAGGAAGAATATGTCGAACCCGAAGTCATAGCATACCTCACCCTATTCTTTGATGGATCCAGATGTCTCCATGCTGGGGGTGCAGGCATTGTCTTCTTCACACCTGAAGGAGAGCCACTCCCCTTTTCATTCAAACTCGATTTCCCTTGTACCAATAACAATGTAGAATATGAAGCCCTAATCCTAGGACTAAAACAAGCACATTCCATGCACATCAAATGCCTCCACATCATAGGTGATTCACTCCTGATAGTCAATCAAGTGCAGGAATATTGGCTATGCAATTACCCAATCCTCCAACAATATAAGAAAATTGCACAACAACTCTTATCTCAATTTGAGTGGTATGCCCTCGAAGCCGCTCCATGATCATCAAACCATTTTGTAGATACCATGGCCTCCTTAGGATCCCTCATTCTACAAAACCCAACATCTGACACAACATCCATATCCATCCATACGCTCACTAGATCTGCCATATCACCCACACCTCCTACAGATGATGGTGGTGTGTATGTGGTAAACACTGAACCCCATGACCCATGGTTTTCACAAATTAAATATTATATCAAGTTAGGTTTCCTACCATGTGATTTACCCCATGCTCAATGTCGAACCTTCAAACAAAGAGTGATCTACTACACCTTGTTGGGGGACATCCTTTATCATCGTAACTATGATGACATGCTCCTGCGTTGCCTAGAACCACAAGAATCACAATGGGTTGTACAAGAAACCCATGATGGTACTTGTGGTGGCCATTTTAGTGGCATGGCAATCACTAAATGCATCCTTCGTATGGGTTATTATTGGCCCAAAATGGAGCAAGATTGTTGTGAATATGTGAAGCATTGCATCAAATGCCAACAACATGCCAACCTAACACATCTACCATCCCAAGCACTTCAACCTATCCAGTCCATGTGGCCTTTCTCCCAATGGGGCCTAGACTTAATTGGATAGATTACACCAACTTCCTCAAGCAATCATAAATTTATCATCACTACTACAGAATATTTCATGAAGTGGGTCGAAGCCATCCCACTGGTCCAAACTATAGGAGCTAAAATTGTAGCATTCATCATAGATCATATCATTTGTCACTTTGGAATCCCTTCCCAAATCATCTCTGATAATGGGAAATCCTTTAAAAACAAAACCATCCGAGCACTTTGTAGCAAGTTTCACATTCATCATAGCTTCTCTACCCCATACTACCCGCAAGGCAATGGCTAGAAGCTACAAATAAAATAATTTGCTCTATCTTACGCAAAATAGTAGCCGAATCACATCATGACTGGCATAACCAAATATCCCTAGCCTTGTGGGCATATCATACAAGCATCCATACTCCCACTAGGGAAACCCCATTCTCACTCATCTATGGGGTAGAAGCCATCATGCCCCTCGAGCTTGAGATACCTTCCCTACGGATATCCATGAAAGAATTCATAGATGATGACATCGCCTGTCAAGCACATTTAGACCAACTCACACTCCTCGATGAACATCGCATTCATGCCATCGAGCACACATGAGTCTACCAAGATCACCTTCATCATGCCTACAATAGTAAGGTACATCAGCATGAGTTTACAATCGATGACTTAGTCCTCAAAGAAAACCAACAGATCACAAGTCAACCTCACCAACAATGAGACAAGTTCACCCCAAACTGGTTGGGCCCATTCATTATCACACACAAATATGGTTCAGGTGCCTATCATTTGGCTAATCTCGAAGGCCTCGATGACCCTAAACCCATTAACATTTTGCACCTTCATGCATTCAACGCCTAACACAAATAGGCATTCACTATCACAAGCGGTACATACCGACCCACACATACACATCACTCACTAGGCACATCATGATAAATGCATCTCTTTTTATTTTTACTTTACATATTTCACATGTAATTTCTCCTTTATGTCATTTTTATGTTGCTAGTATTTATTTTCCTTCTTGCAGGATCTACATCACTTATAGATACACCATCTACGTACATCATCATGGAGGTCCATCCACCACCACAGACTATACCGATCATGCCAGCTGACCTAGCTCGACCACCAGCCACTCTTCATACTAGATGACCTTCTCATTCCTCCCATTCAAACCATAACACTTCACCCCGATGCCTCTCACCTCACCACCGAGGTTCATCCTACTCACCCCATTCAGGAGATAGCCAGGTCACCCTATCCTCTTTCGATGAAAAAGAGGAAACATCTCATCCCCAACCATGAGAATCACCTTCACAGTTGCATGAAGATACTATGAATCTTTATTCACCCACTAATTCCCCACATCACCCTCTTGGAACCTACCACCCTCCTAATAGAGGATACATGCCCCATCCGACCCATCCTTCATGCCTACCGACCCCGCTTCCTAGTGGAGAATCTTCCTACTCCCAAGCCTTGCAAGCCCATGTGGCCCAAGCTACTCAAGCTGGCCACACAAACATGCCCCCTTCCCATTCACATCACCACCTAGAGCCATCACCTATGCCACCCATCCTTAAGATGCCACCTTCACCATTGCGAGGCCTACCCTCCTCAACAAATCCTGCAATCCCCACAACCATTCCACTCCACCCCATCATCATCCCAACCTCATCCATTTTCTAGCATGCACCAAGCCACTCCATACACACTAGAATCTTGATCACCACCTTCCCCGACACCATCACCTCCACACCATGAGATACAACATCTCCTCTCCCATATCAAGGCTCTCGAGCTACAAATGAGCCATTGCCATTGTCATGTTCATCCACATCAGTCTCCCACAACCCATGCATCCTCGCCACCATGCAGATCCATCCCTCAACCTTGGATTCACCCCACATTGGATCCTCGACCCATACCTCCATTGTCAGATTTCCCTTCAACCAGGCCCCGCTCACCTCCAATAAAACAATACATCTACCCCATACTAGTTCCATTCACTCCCCTATCCAAAATGTTCTACCATCTCATGCATCAGGGCCTTATTGACCTACCTGAGATCCGACCCATAGATCCTTCACATCCTAAACCACGTAACTACCATGAGAATCAATATTACATCTATCATCACCAACCAGGTCACGACATTGAAGAGTGTCAAACATTCGAAACCCTGGTCCACAATATGTTGCATGGCAATCGAACTCCATCACCTGAACGTTCCATCCCATTTAGCCGACTCTTAAGTCCTCCATACCGCATTGTCCCTAGAACTTTGCCACTACGAGAAACATTAACACCACCAACCCGCTACATTCACAACATTTCCAATTACACCAGTCACCGAAGTCCAAGCCATACTATCACTTCACCATCTCATTCCCGACCTGACCCATGACATTTCACCCGTTAGTAGTTCCTGCCTTTTCTTCTTCTTCTCTTCCCCTTCTTATTTCCTTGCATAGTTGTATGGTCACGCTTCGGCTACATACCTATGCTGATCTACTCCACCTTTCTTCTATCACATTTTGACTTTGGTAATCCCCTTATCTTGTTGGTTACCAAAGACTAGTTCTTCTACTACTTCTTCTAGTTGTACATACTATCTGTAGTCCTCTCCTTTAGTTGACATTACCACATACATCTAATATATTACAACATATACACCTACTACACACACACCCCACACGCTAGGGCAACCATTACTATAGCATCACACTTTTTGATCATCATGATACAATATACTCACCTGTAAATAAGTGTTCTAAACTTCTCCTTCTATACATCATAAATTTCCTCTTGTAGATATTGCATTCCCTCACTTGCATCATTTACATTTACATCCATTGCACATATCCACATGTTTTTCAGTTAAAATTTTAATTCATGTTTGTACATTCTCCCCCAAAATGCACCTTAGCAAGAGTAATAAATGCACTTGTTAGCATCACCACCTAGATGTCCATTCCCCCTTTTTAGGATCAAGGTATACATAGGTGTCATGTTCAACTTTGACTACTCTATAGTTCAATCAATCCAGTGTCACCCATAGCTACCGAGTCTTGTACATTCTTCTTATGGATCTTTAGGCTGGTTCAACTTCTCTCATGGACCACTCACAATAGGTTACACATTAAACAATTTTGAGTATAGGAAAGAGGACATCTTGAGTAGATATCACCATCTAGAGAATGGTATCCCCTGCTCACCCTATCGCTTGCATGGTCAACATACGACCTAGGGATAAACAAAGGGATCAAGCATAAGCAAAAATAAATGATTGGGTAGAAAACAAAAGTCATCGCCCATACAAAAGAGCACCAAACAAAAAAAAATAAAAAAAAGAAAAATAAAAAGAAAAAGAGCACTACAATAAATAGGTCAACACTAGATGAGGGGCAGAAAACAAAAGGAAACGCCTCTTGATATCACCCATGTTATGCTTATCGCCTTTGGTCCTTAGGTTCAACATAACACCATGGGATGATTTCCATCACTAGCAATAGGCTCCAAGAGCCTGCCTACCAGTGGAATAGTCTTACAAGTGGCAACATATCTGTAACATTAGCACCTTGCTTTTGTATAGATCACTATTGTGGATGGATGAGCTAGCTAGTCTGGTTACATTTACAATGGGTTAATCCTACCTCCCTCAAAATGGATAAATGAACCTCACACATGCACACATATAGGTCCATGACAGATTTTGAACCAGCCCGATTAATTATAAGTTGCCACAAACACTTGTATAGCTAAGGGTCTGAGATTTGATTGTCACAACTATGTTGGTCAAAACCATTACACATGCCTTACATTATCCAACATCCCTGAAATCATGGAATGGATCACATCCATACAGGTAAATGCCATGATACAAGTGCTTCCTTGGTGCATTTTAGTACGTCCATACATGCATCCATGCATCTATGCCATATACATTTAGTACACATTATAGCTATGCATTCATCCTACATGCATTTCAAAATCGAATCACATTATTGCATTCATCCTACATGCATTTCAAAATCGAATCACATTATTGCATTCATCCTACATGCATTTCAAAATCAAATCACATCATTACATTCATCCTACATGCATTCACTACAAAATCACATTTGATATGACATCATACCACATTCGAAATACAATCATCATACTACTCTACAATTCATTCATACCATAGAACGATAATAGATCTAAACCATGTCACACATGTATATCTATTTATCATATATACCTACAAACTATGTTACGCTAATCTATGCAAACATAACAAGAACACATTTCAAACCATAAAAATGACACATGTATATATCATAATCGAAATCAAAATGTATATATATCATCCATACAAAATGCCCGAAGGCTACAATCTGGGACCATGCCCATCATCATCTAGCATCTAAAATGCCCATAGGCTACAATACATAGAAATCCTAACTCCCACCAGGAGTCTCCCCATGGCCCTCATGGCTCGCTCGCATCTCTATAGCCCTGCTCGACTCTACCCCAAACTCTGGAACTGGATCCATGATAGGTTGATCCTACACCGCAACCCTAGCACCCATCTATCCCACCATAGTAGCACTACACTGGCTATGATGTGAAGAGGCCCGCACTCATGACCGAGACTCAGACTATGACACCACCCGATCATAATCAAGAAGAGGAATCCCATGCATCGACAGAGTAGTCTCACATAATATCTTCCTCGTAGACTCCATAGCCAACTGACCAGCCAACCTCTCAATAGTCTGCTCCTGCCTAGTCATCCTAGCCCTTAGCTACTCCACCTCAGCCTCCAACTACCGAACTCTATCTCGTAGTGCCTGTGTCCCCTCCTCCACACCTCGCTCCTCCGAGACATCGATAGGAATCTCTGCCATACCAGAAAAGCACCAATATCAATGGTATCATCTATACCACCTATATCAGTAGCCCCACCTCTCTCCTCCTCTACTCCAATAGCCTACTCCATAGTCACATCAACACCCATAGGTACCTCCTCTACCCTCACTCCTTGGGTGCTCACTACCTCACCCAAGCATCATCATGACCATCATAGAGGAACCTCCTCCTCATCGCACCCACCCTAGCTCGAGCCTCCCTACCAGCTCTCCTCTCTGGTGGAGGTGCCCCAACATCAAGTGCCACCCATCGATCAACCACACCTCTGCCAGGCTCCCAACTCTATAGTGCCCACCAGGCCTCAAACTTTAGAGTCATCCTAACATCCCCTACATCCAGGATATCTATAGGTGGATCCCTCTCCCCAACCCAAGGCAAAACCACAGGACACTCCCCTCTATCCCCTCACCACTTGAAGTAAGTCATAGGAGCCCCTAGGACATCCTATCATAAACCAAACTGATGCCTCACTCTATCAAACTAAAAATACTTAATCTATGTATAGCGCCCCACCAACCATCTACCCCATCGGATGGCTCATAACTCCTCATCATCCTCGTCCCACCTTACACCACCCAACCAAGGCCTCCATATAATATCACTAGGTGTCAGGTCTCCAAACTTACCCCTCCACAATAGTGGGTCACCCTCATGTGGCCTCTTGATACCCTACTCTACCTTTGTACTCCACCTCAAAGCATAGGGTAAATACTCCTTGCCCTCCACATGCATAGGGTGAGGCAATAATGAGGGCCTCTCGATAGCTATGTGTTCCCATGCCCACACCTGCAACAAGGGAATCACACTCAATCCTGTCCTCCTCCCATGAACAACATCGTGCAACTCCCGGTAAACTTGGGCCAATAATGCAGGTGCCCATGCAAACACAACCCTATGCTCCACCATATCACTCACCACATCTAACATATTCCAGGTGAACAACACCCCAAAAGTATCAGGTAAGGCATATGTAGAGATCATCATCATGGCCACACATTGTCGATCAGATATCTTATCCTCCAACCACAGCCACTCATAATCAATCTTCGAGACATCAATGTCTCTCCAATATACCCCAAAGAATCTCTCCAACACAACCTCCTTACTCTCATCTGTGGTTGCTCTCACAGGAACACCCTCAATCGGTAATCTGTAAATCCGATACACATCCTCCAAAGTAATGGTCATTTCCCTAATCACATCATAAATGTGGTCATTCTCAAGAAACTGGTATGGCATCTAAAATGTCATACGGACTCAACAAAATCACATCATTGCATCCACAATCATTCATTTTCGTTCACCAACAGTGTTTTTTTATTTCTTTTCTCTCCTTCCTTCCTTCCTCTCTTCTCTTCCCTGGGACATCCAGTTGATGTTGTATGGTCATGCTTCGAGAGACTAGATACCGTCGATTAGATTCCATTCTTTCCATTCTCTCCCAGGATCCCCAGATCAATGTTGTATGGTCACGCTTCGAGTGGCTACATACCTTTGATTGGATTCCATTCCCATTCTATCCCTTTTCCTTATACACAAACCCTTCATATTTTTGTACTAAATATTGTTCCACATAGTATAGTATAAAAATGGGTAACATGTAGACACCCAAAAGTTGCACATTGCTATACCTACGTACTTGTAGATACTTTCGGACACTTGTAGATTTACATAGGCCGTATTAGGTACCCCTAGGCTATTTTAGACCAACGTAGACTATTGTAGATCCTCCTAGACATGCGTAGATTGTTGTAGTCATGTGTATATGGCCGTAGTCATGCGTAGATCACCATAGATTATTATAACATCATGTAGACTTCCATATACTACTTCATAAGAATTCAGGCCCCAAACCCTCATAAGCCTTCAAAATCACATCCCATGCATTGGGATATCCTTCGACAGCCTATTTGTACTCAATTGAGGCCCCTATGGGATATTAGTTGACAAAAACAATTACCAAGTCAATTCCTAAAATCTAATTTAATGTTGAATTCACTTAAGTCACATTTTTAGGGAAAAAATGATTAAAATAACTCTTAATCCTTAATTAACACTAATTACATCCTCCCACATGTGTGTAATTAGGGTTAGATAATATATTTTCCTAAGAAACCCTAATAAAGCCCTAATTTGACTTAAGACCTCCTAATACTGATTAGACTTGATCCTTCTTCACATATGTGTGAGGATAGGATATTTTCTATGAGGAATAGGAGACTTCCATGTCCCAAAACCTAACCTAACTTTGGTTAGAAATTAGCCTAGGGTTAGTTTATTTAACTCTCCCCCCTACACCTTGCCATTTCCTATAAATAGTGGATCCTAAACCCCTAATTAACTCTCTCTCCCTATTTCAACAAAGCACAAAAACTCTACAAAAATAGCCAATGAAGATTGAACAGCCAGTTCTTAGAGCAGAAAGTCAAATTTCTACAACATACAGAGGCACACCAGCTGCCTAGGAATTGATCCATAAAAGATATTTTACAAAAGGAACCTCATAGCTGAATTCGCCCTCCCACCCCATGAATTCGGTCTCAGTTCACACCCTGGGTAGCGAATTGGGTCTACAGGTCCCAAATCACATCAAATTTGGAAGGTAAGTTTTGTTTTACCATTTTATCATCTTATGCACCTTCAATTTTAGTTTCCAAGGTATTCTTACTAATTTTTTTGTTTTTGTAAATATGGAACCTAACTAAGGCAATCCCCCCATCACACTAACCTCCTTTTGTAGGTTCTTCACAAGTTATATAGTAGATCTGAAGAGGAATACCATCATAAAATAACAACCCCGCGGTGGCCCACATACAAAGAAGCCCACCTACATTGAGGGATGATTGAATACGACATCAAATTTGTTGTAACATTAGTAGAAGAAGAAATGGCTAAATGGCATCATGTCCCTATTGTAACACATATTTTTAATATTAATGAAATACAACATTTTCATTTAGTACACATTTATTTTTTGTATTAATGTATCAAATGTTGATTTCTACCCGTTTCACTAGTATCTAGTCTCACCTTATTGATTTTTTCCATATTTAAGATATTTTTTTTCTTTAGAGAGGATCATTGAAAGATTTTTTTGGTTGGCAATGTTTTTCATACAATCCTCTAAGAGGGTTATTTTTATCGTAGCATAAATCCCAATTATTCCTCTAGTTTTAATTTTGAACACTCATGTTTCTTTCTAACCAAATCCCCTATCAAATATGTGGAATACATTTTTTACAAAAAACATTGCTTCCTAAGTTCCACTATTCCCAAATCCTGATTAGAGAATATGGAATGACCCAAGCAACAATAAATTCTCTCAATAACATATTCAGGATATCACGAAAAAAATCACAAGTTCCAAATAGGTGGTCCACACACTCATCATTTTTGTTATACAATAGACAAATAGTTGGAACCACAATCCCTCTTTTGAACATATTTTCTTTCATGAGGATATTATTGAGAATGACATTCCAAAAAAACATAGCAACCTTAGGGATGCTGTTTAGCTTCCAAATTATTTTAAGCTTTGGTTTCTTTGAGGTTACTTTGCCCAAGACTCTATATCCATCCTTCACCAAGTACTAACCTATTTTCTGTTGACATCATCCTTCTTAAAAAAGTATTGCGAATTCGGGATGCATCGCCAGTCCGGAGCCAAGAACAAAATAAACCTTATGGAATCGCTCCAAGTGCATAAATTTACCTAGTGTTGGGAAGATTTGTGACCTTTATTGTAGATCCACTCCAAAACACACTGCAAAGTGTGTAGAATGAGAAATCCATGACTTCGACAAAATTTTCAAAATTTTCTTAAGTGTGTGGCCATTTTGGGCCTACATTCTAGCACCTCCCAGTTGGATTTCCTTGCAAAGCCATAGAACTCAGATTCTTATCCATTGGGCCTTAGGAGTCAAAAATTCTCATATTAAAAAATATGCTTTAAATAATAACATCCATACAAACATTACCCTCTGAAAAATGTAACAACTTGTTTAGAGGGTAAAGGCTCATATAGAGATGATGCCAAAAAAATCCCAACTCATCTGCTTATAAGGAGACTATACCCAAAAATACAAGCATGTTGCCATTGTCTTCAAAAATTATGTATAAATCAACTCCTTTTATAAGGTCTTATTGCAAAAATACCTTCACATAAAATTTGCTTCTCTCTGTTCCTATCTAGGCTTCATGCCTTTATAGCTTATTTCTGACAATTGTTAGATCAAAAAACAAAAATGCAAAACTTGTGCATATATACAAAAATAAAACTAAACTAAGTGTGGGCCCCTTCTGAGCTTGTAACAGCTTCATCATGTTCTTCCTCTTCATGGGCCTCTTCCTTGGCCTCTTCTTCATTATATTCTTATTCTTATTCTTCTTCTTATTCTAGAGAAGGTTCTTCGTGATGCCTTCCTCCAGAAGAATCACCAAACAATTGAATCATCAATTTCCAAGATTGTAAAGCCTATTTCTAGGATACTTCAGAGGGGTTTGATGTCTTTTTGAGCTACTTATAAACATATTGTAATTATCCAATGTCCTCATAATTAGTAGTATTTCCTCTATTTACTAGATCTTCCATGAGATATCTTAATATGGTAAAATTAACAATTAATTGGACAACTTGCTCTTGGGGTAGTGGCTCTTCAAGAGAATCAATTCCAGATTCATCCTGTAAATATTCATCGATGCTTTTCTAGATATCTTCCATAGATAGCAAGTTGTGATCCTCCATACATAGGATTTTGAATCCAAATTGAACCATTTATTTATTCATATCAACAAAATCCCTAATCACTCCTTCAATCTTGTCAAACAACAACCAGGATTTCTGAAGTACCCTTTGCTTCTTAACCATGATTCTGGCAGCAACTCTCATGATATTCCATCCTTTATTAGGAATTGGTTTAGCAGAATCACTAAGTCTACTATCAACAAACCTGTACATTTTCTCTACAGGAATCACCATAGAATGTAACTCTCTGGTGATCTAAAGTAGCTCTCTCTGAATATTGGGGAGTAAGCGACTAGCATCATAAAGATAATAAATCATGAACTGAAGCCCTGAATATTTCTCTTGGACTTTAGAGAGCATATATTTTCTAATATTATTCTAATCGGCCTTGGAAAAGCCAATAAGACTTATCTTTATTAAGTTGAAGCTACTGTCTCAAACTTTGAATTTATTTTGCTTGTTCGTCATTCAGCTTCTTTTGCTCTCCTAGTTGATCCTTGAGTTTATTGGATTCTTGAAATTTTTCTTGCCAACCCTTGGCTTCTTTCTTTAGAGACTTTTATACTTCTTTTTGATTGCTCAGAGCCCTTTGAAGCTTATTAATTTTCTACTCAAGTTTTCTCACCTCCTATCTGAATATATCATTCTTCACATAGAAGGTGTCCAAGTGGGCTCTGGCTATGATTATCTCATCTTCTTCAATAAGATTATAAATATCCTCTATGACCTCCTCCACTCGATAATCTTGGATAGTCATTTCAGTTTTAGGATTACTTACAAGTAGAGTCATAGATCTAGACACTCGTTTCCTATCCATGGGATCAACATACATACTTCTTCTTGTGACATCTATCATGTTGGAAGGCTTAGAAAGCTTCACTGCCCAGAAATAATTTGTCTTTTATGTGGTTGTCTACTCTTTTAGCAAAGTGACAACACTTGAAAAACTAGTAGCCAGGGGAGATAAAGATACCAAAAATGAAAGGGAAAACTGAACCACTGACAATGGAGGTGTGGGAGTACTCCTAGAAGTCTCTATAATGATAGTGGACTCTATAATTATTTTTTTTGCTATTTGTGGACTCATAGGGATAGTCGTAATACTAACAACTAGATGAATGGTGGTACTTTGAATGATATGTCCATGTGATGGTGATGGTGATAAGAGTGAAGATGAAATTATGGGAGATTATGAAGTGGAAAAATTAGATGCTAAAAGTAGGATTTGAGGAGACTTTGGGGGAATAGAGGTGGTGACTTGTACTTTCGAGACAACCAATGAAATATGGGGTGGACTACGAGAGGGAGAAGGTACCTTTGTCATATTTTCTTGACCAAAAAGGGAGGGAGAATTCTTTGGGGATTCAGGAGGATGTAGAGGAGAAGAAGGATTAGAAACCATACCTTCACCTATAGATGTAGGGTGCTCTTGTTCTACCTCTATTTCCTACTACTGCTCTTGATGAGTCAATTATTCTATAGTAGAAACAACCACCTCTTTGGTAATCTCCTCCATATCCAATTTTAGTATCTTTAAAACTTCTCTTTCCCTTATTTCTAGAGCTCTTTTAGTCCTTCTATGAGCCAATTGAAAGTAAGCCATATCACTCTCTGATTCTTATTCTAATACATTTCCTTGTACAACTCCAGCAAGCAAAACTTGCTCAAAAATGGGACGTTCTTCAACTGATGCTGCAGGGATAAAAGAAAGGGGGGTGAAACTAAAAATCTCATCCTTCTTCCTCTAGTCAATATATGTGTCTGGATGCTAACCCCCCAGAGATAAGTGTTTAGGCCTAGATACTGTTTCGATGATTGGAGTACTGACAATTTTTTTACTAGAATATTACATTTTGCTCAAAAGTTGTGCTCCTTTAGGAAAATTCTCCACTTGTTCAGTGGTAGGATGAAAAGTTTTCAAGACCTTAGATGCTATTAAAGGAATTTCTTGCTCCTCTGTAGGGGATTTCTGATTTGTGGGTGGAGAGAGAGATTCATAACCATATTGGGACCTTTCAAATATCAACACTATATTTCTAATGTCCTTCTACTTCTAGGTTCCGATATTTTTATTATATTTCTTGGAAAACTTTTTATCAATTTTCATGCTAAACTTAGAATTAGGTTTCCCAATTTTAATTCTCATTCTCCACCAATCGGATATCTTTGCTACGTTCCATTGCTATTCTTCCTTAGCTTCTTTGATAGCATCCTCATAGGGTTGAGGGTCCTTTTCCTTTGAGTTTTTTCCTTCAATTTCATGAATGGTGGCTTTTGTAAGCCGATGACTCTTCTTATGGTTAGGGTCATAATCAACAATATGCTCATTGAAATCCAACCACGGAGGTAGTTGACCTATCTTTGACATATTCTATTCCAAAAGAGCAGTATCATCATTATTTCTATCTTTTTTGAAATGAGCCGTAGGCATCTTTTCAAATTCATAAGCCTTTTCTTCATTTAGGGCTACATTTCTTCTATGGATAAAGTGGCTCTCTTCTTGAATCTATTGTTAACACTCCACTTGAGCCTTGTTCTCTCCATGAGGACCATCTTCGTATCTACCACAACTTTTTCTCTGTCGACTTATGAAGGAACTACCATTTTATTTGGAGTTTTGAACTCTTGGGCATCCTCTGAAGCCATCTTGGTAGCAAAAAAACTTTTCTCTCTCTATAATTTGTAGAAAAACCTTAGAGTTTCTTTTCACTCTTTACCGCTCTGTGGATTCAATTAGCTACTGAACGAACATCGTGTGTATTTTTTTCTTCTTTTATTTCATGGAGTGCATGTATCCTCCATAATTAATGTAGTTTCTATGAAATATACCCATTGGCACACTTTTGAACTTCCACTCATTCCTCTTGATGGATCAACAATGGCATTCTAAATTTTTATTGGTCAAAAATTCAAACTATAATGCCACCTCACTACCTCTCTTCGGCTACTCTTTGGTTCGAGTACGAGTTCATTAGAATTGAATTTGGTATATTTATATCCTCTCCACATGGCACGGTTGCAAAGTTACTGCTTGGCTCCATCTTGGTTTTAAAATCAGTGAATTAGAGAAGTCCTTGATTCTACCAACACTTAGCCAATTTCATGTGTGATTTTTCACCTTGGTTCTGCTCTGCTACACTTTAGTTTGGAAAAATCCCTAGATTAGAAACCATTTTGTTTATTTTCATACTTGGCACTCTTCATTATATGGGAAAATGGCACTCACATTGTTCTACTAGGATTTTAGTGCATTTTGATGCAGATTTAGAAGCGCTCACTGTTTCACTAGGATTTACATATATTTGAGTGCGGGATGGAGCCTTGCTGAATAATTTTCAACACTTAGAAATTTTTTAAAGTATTTTTATTTGTTCAAAAATAAAGAGAAATACAAAGTGTAGAAATAAAGGGAAATAATAAAACAATGTATATACATATGTTACAATGAGCTCATATTTTACACATAGTAGAGCTTGAGATGAAAATAATTTACTGGAATCGGTTGTATATTCCCCCCAGGATATTCAAGCTAGAACACATTGGACTCCTTGGCCTCTACTATTTTGAAAGAGCCATCCCAAAAAGAATCAAGTTTTTCGTGCTTGCCTAGCTTTGCTCTATCAACATCCCACCTGAGAACTGCATCTCTAACCTGGAATTTTTTGAATCTAGATTTCTTATCAAACCATGCCTTGTATCTGAGGAATGCCTTTGAAAATTGTCATATTCTTGAGATCTATTATCTTCCAATTGTAGTAACTGAGTCAACCTAATTTTTATCAGATTTTTATTTGATTCCTCCTCTATATTGATAATCTTAAGTGCTAGAATATCCAAATGGACAGGTAGTACTGCCTATTTGACATACACCAGTGCATAAGGGGAAGTCTTAATGGAATTATTTATAGTAATACTATCTACCCACAAGGCTTGGTCCAGTAATAGGTGCCAACTTCTCTTGTTACCTTCAAGTGATTTCCTAAAAATCCTTAACAAGTTTTTGTTGGTAGATTCTGCAAGTCCATTATCCTATGGATAATAATTTGAAGTATTTTTAAGAGTAATGCCATACTTGCTAGTAAACTAAATATACTTGGATCCTATGAAATCCAGGCCATTATCTCTCACCAAGGCTTCTGGAACTTCAAACCTTAAAATTAAATTTTCCATGAAATTTATCACAACATCTTGATCTGATTTCTTGGTAGGAATAGCCTCTATCCATATGGTAATATAATTTGTGGTAGTTAGGATAAAATTATGCTCTACTAAGGAATTATATTTAATAACCTCTATGAAGTCCAGTCCCCATTGTTGAAAATATTCTTCAACTTGTATGGGCTTGAGGGGAAATGAAGCATTCCTTGTACTTCCAATATATATCTGACATTTGTCATAGACCCTGGTGACCCTGTAAGCATAAATAAATATAGTTAGCCAATAATAGCTTTCCCTTATGATTTTAAAATATATAATCCTACTTGATCTATGTCCACCAGTTGGTCCTCCATGGAACTCTTCAATGACCGTCTTTTGTTGATCATATTTTAAGCACTTTAGAAGAACTCCATCCAAATTTCTTTTGTACAACCCTTCTGGTAGTAATACATATTTAAAAGCATGAAGCTTGTATCTCCTCCTTTTATATGTATTTATATTGAGGGGGTATACTCCAGTTTCAAAATATTTGATCATCTGGTCTATCCAATCAGAGTTTTCATTTTATACTCCTTCCATATGATGTTCTACTGCTACCTGACAAGCTGTCACTTCTGCTAATGTTACAACCTCTATTAGACCTTTTCATAGGGCTATGCCTCTCACTAACTTTGTGGGATGTATTTCTAAATTATATTCTTGAATTTTGGTAATCCAACCAGCCATTTTATCTCCTATTTCACCCTGTAGGATAAAAATTCTTACATATGGATGAACCACATATACCAAGGTCTTGCTCTGTACCAAGTATTGCCTGAACTTCTTTAGTGACTTCATCACAAAAAAATATTTTCTTTAAATAAAGTTTTATTTGAACTAGTAGTCATGTAGTTTCTGGATCTAAAAGAACACAAGGTTCTCTTCACCTTGATCATCCTTTTGAGTAAGTACTGAAGCATAATTTTCTTCAGCTCCATATGCATAAAGGATAAAATATTTATTGAAATATAGATTTATCAACACTTGGGATGTTCCAATGGACTTCTTGATAATATCAAAATATTATTTCATGGTTTTAGTCCACTTTAACTCAACATTCTTCTTGAGTAACTTAGATATAGGTCTGATTTTTTGTGCAAAGTCAAAAATGAATTTCCTGACAAAATTGATCTGGCCCAGAAAAGACTATAAAGTCTTCTTGTTTGTAGGTAATGGAAGAGCAATAAGGGCTTTGATTCTCTCTAGATATATGGACATACCTTATTTTTAGACCACATGACCTAGCAGCTTTCCTTCATGAGCTACAAAGAATGAATTCTTAGGATTGAGTGAAATACCAAATTCTTTGCATTTTTGAAAAACCTGCTCTAGGTGCGATAGGTGATCTTGCTTATCATGGGAAAACACAATCATGTCATCCAAGTAAATTATAATTATTTTTTTGATAAGTGCACCAAAGGTATAATCCATGGCTCTCTAAAATGTGGCTCCCACATTGGACAACCCAAAAGGCATTCTCTAGTAGGCAAATGTGCCCCATTTTGTGTTGAATGTTGTTTTATACTGATATTCATCTTTCACACAAATTTGATTGTATCCAAAGTAGTCGTCTAGTAATGAGAACCTCTCAGATCCTACCACTACCTATAGAATTTAATCAATCTGAGGGAGGGGATAGTGATACTTAAGGGATTCTTGGTTAAGATTTCTAAAATCCACACAGAAGCGTATATCACCATTCTTTTTTCTTGTGGGTGCTAAGTTGGATACCTAGGTTGAATGTTTTATTGGATATATGATCTTAGAATTTAATAACTTTAAGATATCCTCTCTCATGATGGTTTCAATCCTTGGATTTACGGGCCTTTGCTTACCTAAAAGGCTTGGCATCAATATCAAGCTCAATAGTATCTTGGATAACCTTTTTGTCATACACCTTAAGGTCTTCATATGACCAAGCCACAATGTCTTGATATTTTAGGCACAAAGCTTTGATATCTTCTGCTTCCCCTGGTGAACATTGGATTCCAACATTGAGCTTCTTTTTAGTATCAACTTCAAATTATTTATAGATATTTTCACTAACCTTCATGGCTTTGGTTTTTTTTCTCTCCTCATTATCAAACAAGCTCTCAAGGATGACCAATTATCTAAGGATGTGATTGTTATTTAGTTGGATAATTTCTTGTTGATAAATTTCTTCTGAATCTTCTTATTCGATAGTGGAGAGACATGATTCTCTCACTAAAAATTTAATTATTTGTTCATCACTTTAAAAAACCTGCCAAAAAATTTGTTTGTCTAGTAATGCAGGTCTGAAAATCATTTTGATTCCCTTGGATTTCTTGATTCCAAAGTCTACATAAGGGTTGAAGTTATCTCCCTTTGATGCTAATGAATCATCCAGAGTGTTTTTTTCTTTGGGAATAAAATTTAAATTCAAGTTATCAAAGGATTCCATTAGATCCCATACCTTATTTCTATAATATTTTAGGTAATGGTGCTTACTGTTGCACCTGTTCCTTACTTGATGGACAATTAACTCATAATCACCATATATGTTCAAAATATTAATGCCCATACTTTTTGATTGTATCAATCCAAGGCATAGGGTTTCATATTCTGCAACATTATTTGTACATGACCATTTTAGTCTGTAGGAAAAAAAATTTGTCCCCTCTGATTGGGATTGTAAAACCACACCAACTCCTGCACCATTTCTACATTTAGCACCGTCAAAGTGCATGATCCATGTTTCTTTATCTCTAAGATATTGATTAGATATAGTAGGGATTTTCTTCTCTGATTTAGTTGAGATATTGTATGTTCCTATACCAGTTCCAAATTGACTATAATCTTCTCTAAAAGGCAACTCATCCTCAATATCCAACTTATCAATATTTTCCACCAACTCAAATTATTCAAGGGGATTAAGATTACACATGTCTTGTTCAATATTTTCAATATGATAAGCTATCAAATTTTTAGGAGTTATTCTTATTATTTTTTCTTTGAAAGGAATTATCATACTAGAATAATCCATGTACATACATCCACCTAGTTTTGCAGTAAACCCCCTTGAAAGGCATAATTCAAAGTAGCGTTCTAGGTTAACCAGAACTATTTTGTGTACTATTGTTACCTTAGGGGATCTATTCAACCTCATTAACACATATTTTATGATTCAAACTATTGTAATAGGTGTCCCATACAACTGTAATACTCCAGGACAAGATCAGGTATACTCCATACCCATTTCCTCACAGACTGCTTTAGGCATGATTGTAGTTGATGCTTCTAAATCAATCATACAATTTCGAACTACCCAACCTTCCATCCTCAAGGATATATAGAAATGAGGGTGCTTATTCGTTAAAATAGTAGGTGACACTTATTTTTTTTTTATGGCATTCTAAGGATTGTAGTGGCCTACCTATTTTATGGATACTTGTTGAGGGAAGCCTTAAGAAGATTGATCTGACCAGGAACGAACATAGTATCATACAAGCTAGCTTTTGATGGAATATTTTTAATCTCTTCAAAAATATTATAATCAAATCTAGTTAGAGAAGGTCTTTCACGCCTTCTTTCTAGCTCACCATATCTCCTTTTATACTGCTGAGTGACTTCTATTCTCTGCCTTTTGGTAATAGAGGGAAATATGAGCCTTTCTTAAGCCTCATCCATAGATTTTATTTGGTCTCTTTAAGTTTCCTTATCCAGCCTCCTAGGAATATTGTATGTCTTCTCTTTATCCTTATCTTGAGGGATGGGGAAAGTATCACTACTCCGAGGATGAGGATCAGTCCTTTTTTGAAAAGGAACTTGGAATTACCCCATATTTTGGGGATATACTTGTAAGGCTTTCTTTCTAGACGTTGTCATAACAACAATTGGACCTTCTTCATCCAGCCCTTTTCCAACCATGATTTTATTATACTACCATAACATGTTTAATATCCCCTTTTGATTTCATTTAGCTTGATCCATAGCTTCTTGGACATGGTGTTGGTACATAACACAAGACTGTGTATCATGGGTATCATTGCATACTAAACACCAAATATTTGCAAGAGTAGTATCTGAAGAACATTCCAGTTCCTCATATGTTGCATTCAATCTAACCCTAGTACTATTACCAGGACTAGGTCTCTGATATTTGTTCACATATGGAAACCTCCTATGTTGTAACATTTCTTAGTCTCTCTTTTCCATTGAATCATTCTATTACGCAGAGTTTTCAAAGTATTTTGTATATCAAGAATAGCAAAAAACTCCTAAGATGGTTGATAAGGAAGGAGAGGAAAAATAGTTGTAGAGTATGTTGGCCTTGGTTGAGGGATTGCATTCATTTTTGGATATGGATATGATAAAGAAAATGGGATCCACGTAATAAGGGTTTGCAGTTTAGCTTAGGACACTAGTGGTTTCTGTGTTATAAGGTAGCACAATTTTGAGGGGAAGTCTTCCCACATTAATTAGGATATTCTCAGCATGAACTATTGCATTATAAACTTGGGGGAAGATCTCTAATCTATATTGTTGTGTTTGCAACCCTATATCTGATCCAAGAGCTCGTATATAATACATATATGTAAAACGTGTAACTGGTATGGCTATGGGGGGAATTATTTTCTATGTTTTTCTAAATATCAAATTGAAATCCGAAATAGTTTCTTGCTAAGTTTTTTGTATGGATGTAAACTGGTTAATAAGGGAGAAGGTTTCAGTAGATTCATTAAATTCTTCCACAAAAGACTTAGCCAATTCTTGCCATGAAGTGATGGTATTATCCTCCAGGGTTCTAAACCAATGCAAAATATTTCCTCTCAAGGATAGGGCCAATTTTTTTACGATAATATCCTTTTATTTTATGTTGTGAATTACTACCAGGTTTAAAATATCTTGACAGTGCTCATAGGCTATCTTCTAAGATCCATCATAAGTGGGTATAACATTGGATACAACCTAGGGAATGGTATTAATTTGGGCTTATATTAGGGGACCAGCTGTATTCCAGCTAGGGTATTTCTATAATGGCTAATTAGGGGCCATATTTTATGCCGTATTTCCAGGTGCAGATCCTATTAGAGGGACTATTGGATTAACTGTAGGGTTTTATTTAGGAAGCTCCTATTTTGAGAGGAAGTATTGATTCAAACTTATGATAATAGTAGACCCTCTATAAGGTAATTCATAATAAAAATAGAATTCAGGGTTATTCCTTTTGAAAGACCTGGTATACATGAAGGGACACTAGTCTCTAGGGGTAATTATTTTTCTAGGTTTAAGGACTAGAGAGTCACCAGATGAATTTTCTATTCTCCGCTATAATTTCAATACAATTCACCAAATATTGATTCCTTCGGGTAGAGATAAACAATAACTCATATGATGGGTTTCATGTTCCTTGTGAACTAGTCCCATCGAGCATGCAAAAAATTATTGGGCACTGAATTGTATTAAGCTTTACTCAACATTGTAGATGTCTATATTCCTAATTTTTGTCCAGGCTTACACCCGATAGCTATAGCTTAGCACTCAATATTGAATGGACCAATTTTTTTTTTTGATCCAACCGCCAGAGTAGGTTGGTTCCTTGTCAACTTAAACAAGATGTTGACACAATTATGTTCACTTGGGATTTTGAGATTTGGGTAAGAAAAGGTTAGGGTTAGAAATATGTGAATAATAGTGGACGGATAGACTAACAACATTGCACTATAGCAAATTATCCAAAAAAAAAAACTAAAGACACATTACTCAAATCAACATTATATCAAGTTAAATATATTTTCATTCATTAATGAACATCAGAGAAATATTGCAGAGAGAACTTCAATATCCAAAAAATAATAATCCAAATAACAGAATTCACCAATATCTACTTTTTATATAAATGTACTTTCTAACAATAAAGATCAAACTCAGAAGAAGATTTCAATTACCCTAGCGGCTAGTAATCCATTAATTTGGTACAAAATAACCATTCAAGTATTCATAAAAATACAAATTGAAAATTTAAACCTCTGATATCAAATATGAAGACACAATATTTGAGGTGAAGATTAATGTAATTCTCCTTTCATTGGTCCTTGGGAATATTTACAGTAACACAGGCAAACACACTAGAGCCGACCCCTTGAAAATAAGGGTTCAACCTATACTTATAGTCTTGCAAAATTAAAATAACAAGGAAAATTACAAAGATTAAAATTTAATAGCTTAGTAGAGATTTCTTGTTGGCATTCTCTTACTGGTTCATCCTCTAGAAAAAACACTGCAAGTGGACAGCCATGGCAACTCGAATTGTCTACAACTTGTTGGTCATTTTATGATAATTAGAGTTTTAGCTATTGGATATTGTGTATACATCATCGATCACTCTTGGAATACTTTTGGCATCGTTGATCTATAACCATATCTAGTTCTGTCTTCTTAAAATCCTAAATATTTTAGCTTCCTCCTCCAACTAATTATTATAACTACAGTGAAGAAATACTTTTATATACTTAAAATTCCTTAGAAAAATCTCCACCGTTGATCTCCCCCATCATATGGCTATGATTTAATCTGATATAATCTTGGTATAATGGTAGGGGAGAACACAGTGCCATTCCACTCTTAAAAATTAATGACATCATATTTCTTGCCTTAGAAATTGTGAAACACCAATCCGAACTTAAATGCTTTGGAAGTTAAGCGGGATCGAATCCTCTCTTCATCCTTTATTTTTATTCATTGGCCATGAAGAATTTGCCAATACACACCAAAAATATTAATGATGTCATATCTCCTTTGAGACTCTTGTAAATTCCATTCCAAACCGAAGCAAGTACATTGACCTATGAACACCATTTCGGACCTATTGCAATGCAAAGTGACTCTTCCTCCAATCCGCACTGACTTAAAAATATATCACTGCTTGTTGTCATAAAAAAAAATCCAGAATAGAGTTATTCAAAAACATCCTTCCTCACGAATCCACATCTACTTTGTTCATAGCATTCTACCTTATCACCATTCCAGGCAAAAATGTTCTATGTGCTCTCTGAAATTGGGCTCTCCAATACTTAGCTGCTCATAAGGTATTCAAAATATCAAGCGGTCACCAATCTGCACTTATTTTCTACTGATGTCATCCTTCTTCAAAATTTTTTGTGGATTCGGGATGCATCGCCACCCCGGAGCCAAGAACAAAAGGAACCTTTCAGAATCTCTTCAAGTACGGAAATTTACCTAGTGTTGGGTGGATTTGTGACCTTTATTGTGGATCCGCTCCAAAATACACTGCAAAGTGTGTGGAATGAGAACTCCATGACTTAGACAAAAATTTCAAAATTTTCTTAAGTATGTGGCCATTTTGGGCCTACAATCAAAAGATAAAGAAAATACTTCATAAAGTCATTTATAATTTGAATCTAGAAGATGTGGACAAACAAAACTAATGGAACATCAATTCATTTACAAAAGGACTAAAGATAAAACATCTTTAATACATCAAAATTGCTATCATTGTCTTCTAAAAAATGCTAATAGCCATTATGAACATCATATTGCTATACCCTATTAGTATATAGAAAAATGTATACAAGGCAAAGATTATTTTAAATGATATCAAGATAAAAAAGATAATAATTGAAAAACATAGCTATAGTAAAAGATGCATGATACAATACTAATGATATTCATTAAACAAATAATCAAAATAGTACAAAATGTGGAAATAATATGCATGGTGTGAAAATATGTAATCAATGCATTAGATTTAGACACAAGGAAGAGAAATGTTAGGATCTTTATCATTGTAAATTTTGTGGATAAAATTAACATCCTCAAGAACATTGTTGGTTCAAAGAAAATAATTATAATAATATATGGAAAAGAATATTGATGATGGAATTGGATAAACCTATTTAGAAAATTATCTTTAAAACAAGTCTAGAAGTAATCAAAGTTACTACTAGATCTTTAAAGGAATTTTCAAATTCAAAATCAAATATAGAATAGACACAATACTAGAATATCAAGAAGCATCAAAGCCAGTGCCAGAGAATGAAGAGTTACTAAGAGATTGAAGGTAAAATATCTTTATATTAAATAATATAATATGGTGGGGTGTTGAATGTATTACATTATTTTATCCCATGGTAAATATTTATATTAGGGTGTGAGTTTGATTTTTTGTATATAATATGTATCAAGTTAATAGGCATGAACATGTGTCATGTATTTAAGTTTGTGGTATGTCTAGTTAGTAAGTGAGGAGTTATGAGCATGATGTATCTAGTTTAGAAGTAGGGAGTTATAGGAAATCATGAGATACTTTGTATTTATGTAATATGTAGGATGTTTTATGTAAGATATGAATATAAGGGGTCAGGTTCTCCTATGATTTTGAGGAGAGGAAATGCCAAGAGTCATGTACTGTGAAGAGTCTCATTTATCTTTATATTGGAGACAAAGAAATATAAAATGTAACTCGAAGAATATTTTATTTATGTATTCTTTGAGTTTTTTATCAATAAATTTTATAGTATGATTTATGTTATATTGATGTTCATTTGATATTTATATTGATTTTGATGATATTGTGATTGATATATATGATCTTGTGATTGAATCATGTGAGATAATATTGATTATTTTCTAACAAAGTTTGCATGCAAAGCTTTTAAGAAAATGAAGGGATAAATGAAACTTAGTTTTAAAAATTCTATAATTAGATAAAATTTACTACATTATTAATTCCCTAGTCCTTGATTTCTCCTTCCATTATCTAGACCTTGGTTGATAGATATCTGTAATTTTATTTTTATATGACTTAAAAATGTCACTGCCCTTGTCCTAGATGATTGACTTCACAAGGTCTATATCCATCAACACTACACATATTTCTTCATATGATAACTTATTTTACATCTCTTCAAATTTTACACAAATTGGTCTAATAATCTTATGAATCGAAAAACCCTTTGCCAAGATATGGCTCTTGAAAGATGAGAAGTTTTTTTGGAAAGATTGCCCTAATGCTTCCCTTGTTTTATATGGTTGTCTTCATGTGGACTTACTACATGGATTCTTTTGTATGACCTCTCATTTCAAAGCTCTTCAAAGTTAATAAAAAATTGCACAAGAATATTTTGAATTAGATAACTTTATGAAAAGTTAAAGCTTCTAAAAAATGATATGTTTTTATGAAAATAAAGTGTCCTAATTGCAACCAAGTTAACACTAATATATTTTGACTTAGTAATACTTTTACAACTAAATATAAGTGTATGAATATTAATAAAAATAAGTCTACATATTTCTACTAACAAACCTAAATATATTTACTATTCAATTAGAAGTTATTAAAAAAGAATTTATTGGTAGTTAACTATTTTATTTTCTTATTAATGGTAAGGTAGGGTATAGAAAGGGTTTCTATTTCCATTTTATGAAAAATATATTTTTCAAAATAGTACACCAAATTTTCTTTCCTTTTACTTTTGTATTTTTAAATTCCATGTTTATCCTTATGTTAAAAATGCCTTCTAAAATTGCATGCCTAAACTTTTCTCCAACTAACATAATTTTTAAATTTTAAATTTAAATTTTTTTTTAGTGTTCAATATACTAAGACCCGTCATAAAAATTTATATACACCTAACGAATAGAGTAATTCATGGTTGAGCAATTATAGAATTTCAAACACTTTATTAGAGGTAAAGTTTGAATTTTGAAGTGTGTAGCTCTAATATGAAGTAAAAATTTTGTATATTGAAGAGATGTTTTATTATGCATGATATGATCACCTAAGGTAAAGGTAAACATTCAATATTTTAAGTTATTTAGTAATCTAGGTGAAAATTATAATTTATTAATTTGAATTTTTTAAGGAGTTGTAAAGAGGTTAATATAGTTATTTGATTTTAGAGGTATAAGAAGTGTATTAATTAATTACCATGGAGTGATAATAATAATTAATTTAATTTTGAATTGTTAGGAGTTATAAGTAGATGAAATTAATTAAATGAATGAATGAATTAAGAAGGAAGAAGAAATTTATTTGATAAAATTAATAATTTATTGATGGAAAAAAATTAAATTGAGGGAGATATTAAATTGATGATTGACTGAAATTGCGACACATAAGATGATTTAAAATTTAATTTTTTTGAGAAATTGAATTGGATGGGATATAACAAAAATTAAATTTATAATTAAAGAAATTGATTTGATTAATTGATTCAATAATTGAATTATTGTGAAGAGAGATATAAGAAGAATTTTAAATTGATATGATTAATTTCATTGATTAAATTGAACATTCATTGAAAAAATTAAAAGGAGATATAAGAATATTATGAAAATTTGAAACAAAATAATTTTATGAATTGAGACTGAAGAAGAAATATTGAAACATAATTGGGAGTAAAAAGGAATTCCACATCAAAGGAAATGAAAGAAAAACTTTTGTAAACTAGAAACTCATCATGGCAACTGAGAAAGGAAAGATAAAAACAAGCATTCAATGTGCATCATCAAAAGATAAAGAAAAAACTTCATCAAGTCATTTATAATTTGAATCTAGAATATGTGGACCAATAAAACTAATGGAACATCCATTAATTTACAAAAGGACTAAAGATAGAATGTCTTTAATACTTCAACATTGCTTGCATTGTCTTCTCAAAAATGCTAATAGCCATTATGAACATCATATTGCTATACCTATTAGTATATGGAAAAATGCATACAAGGCAATGGTTATTCTAAATGATATCAAGACAAAAAATGATAGTAATTGAAAAATAAATCCTTAGTAAAATATGCATGCTACAATACTAATGATATTCATTAAAATAATCAAAATGGTACAAAATGTGGAAATAATATGCATGGTGTGAAAATATGTAATCATTGCAATAGATTTGGACACAAGGAAGACAAATCTTAGGATATTTATCCTTGTAAATTTTGTGGAGGAAATAATCATCCTCAAGAACATTGTTGGTTCAAAGAAAATAATTATAATAGTATATGGAAAAGAATATTGATTATGGAACTGGATAAACTTATTTAGAAAATTATCTTTAAAACAATTCTAAAAGTAATTAGAGTTACTACCAGAGCATAAGAGAAATTGTAAAATTCAAAATCAAATATAGAATAGACACAATACTAGAATCTCAAGAAGAATCAAATCCAGTGCCATAGAATGAAGAGTTACTAATAGTTTTAAGGAAAAATACCTTTATATAAAATAATGTAATACATTAAGGTATTGAAGGTATTACATTATTTGATCCCATTGTAAACATTTATATTAGGGTGTGAGATTGATTTTTGTATATAATATATGTAAAGTTAATAGGCATGAGCATGTTTCATATATTTAAGTGTGTGAGATGTCTAGTTAGTAAGTGAGGAGTTATGAGTGTGATGTGTCTAGGTTAGAAGTAGGGAGTTATGTGCAATCACGAGAAACTTTGTATTTATGTAATATGTGGGATGCATTATGTAAGAGATGAATATAAGGGTTTAGGTTCTCTTGTGAGTTTGAGGAGAGGAAATACCAAGAGTCATGTAATGTGAAGAGTCTCATATATCTTTATATTGGTGATAAAGGAATGTAAAATGTAACACAAAGAAGCTTTGCTTTATGCATTGTTTGAAATTTTTATCAATAAATATTATAGTGTGATTTATGTTATATTGAAGTTCATTTGATTTATGTTACGTTGATATATGTTGTATTGTTAGAGGCCATGATTATGATTATGTTAAAAATACCTTCTACAAGTGCAAGCCAAAAATTTTCTCCAGCTAACATTATTTTTAAATACATTTTTAATTTCTAATTTTTTAATTTCTAATTTAAAATTTTTAATTTTTAATTTTTAATTTTTAGTGTTCAATATACTAGGACCCCTCATAAAACCCTATGTAAACTTGTGGAATTTTAGTAATAATATGTAATGTGTGCAAAAGCATTTGCTAGGGTTTTTTGCAGCAAGAACGACTATTTTTTGTAGATTCTAGGGGTTGCAGTGGATTCCTATTGTAAGTCTAGGCTCGGTATTATCATGGATGCAGATTTACATTTGTGGTGATGATTCACCCTAAATATAGGGTTTTTCATAGTAAAAAAACTATTAAAACTAGAATCTATAGTGCATACTTATCTCCTAATGCATCCCACATCTTATGGCTCTATAGCTCTACTCAATGATAGACATCAAGGTCTTTAAATATCGATAAAGTCAAGATTTTTTGAACTTTTATTTGAGTGGGAATGGTATGCAGGGTAGTATGGATGTAGTTTAAGATTAACATATCAATGACCATGGTAGAAGGAATGGTGAGAATATGGTGGGTGAATATTTCATGAAGGTGGTAGAAAAAGGTGAGTTGAAATATGGTCTTGTCGACCCTATGGTAGATCACATATTTTTTCCAAGTGGAGAGGTAGACCCTTTGGTAGGTGTGGGTTCCCTACTAGGTGGTTCTATGAATGGAGTCTCTCTGGAGGCTTCAATTCAAAATCACTTCTATCCCTATGTTGAATATTCATTTGCAACAATAGGTTAATCTCATTCAAGTTTATGTTTTTTAAATGCTATTTTTGGTATTTCTCTATTTGAAGATACCCTCTGTGTTCTTGAGGGCCTGATTAAGATTATAATGGAGGACAAGATATTCAGTTTTATGGGCAGGTTTTTGGGTGCTCAACAAAATTTGGACAATGTTAAAAGACAGGCTTTATCCAAATGACATCCTTAAGGTCACTTGGATATCGTCACATTTCCCAAATATGTTTTCATGTTCAAGTTCAATTATGAAGAGGATTCTAGGTAGGTCTTGTGCGAAGGTATACGGTTCTTCGAGAAGCGAGGATTATTATTGCATTGGTGGAGCCCATATTTCAATATTGATAAATAGAAAATAAATATGGTGCCTCTCTAGGTTAGACTCTAATGCAGGAGCATCCAATAGCACCTGATGTAGAAGCATCCAGTGGTAGGAGGGCCACTTCAAAAAATTTGGCTAAGGAGGAAAGACGTCGTGATTTCGTGACATGTCGTGAAATCATGACAAAAGAAGCCGAAGAAGGCAAGGAGGAAAATATGTCACGATATCATGACAGAAAAGGTGTCGCGATATCGCGACACCAAGAGGAGAGGGGAAGCAGCGAAGAAGACTGTTGCGATATTGTGACAGAAAATGTGTCACGATATCGCGACACAAGCAGAGAAAGCAGCCAGCAGGGCCAACTATCGCGATATCGCGATAGGTCTCATGGGAGGAGCAAGGATGCCAAGGATGTCACAATTTCATGACATGTCGTGATTTCACGACGTAGACTAGAAGGAGGAGGCTACAAGCAAAGATGTCATGATTTCATGACCCAAAAGCGAAAGCAGAGTATGGAAGGCAAAGATGTCACGATTTCGTGACATGTCACGGTTTCACGACCTAAAGAAGAAAGAGAAAGTAGAAAGCTAAGATGTCACGATTTCGTGACCCGAAGGCAGGATGAAGAGCGGAGGAGGAAGATGTCATGATTTTGTGACATGTCACAGTTTCATGACCCGCAGAAGAGAGAACGCATAGAGGAGAAGATGTCACGATTTCGTGACATGTCACAGTTTCTAACCCACCAAGGAGAGAGAAAGCCAGGAGGAAGAAGATGTCACGATTTCGTGACATGTCGCATTTTCATGACTAGAAGGTGAAGAAGAAGCCAAGGGAGGAAGATGTCACGATTTCGCGACATGTCGCATTTTCATGACCAGAAGGCGAAGGAGAAGCCAAGCGGAGGAAGATGTCACGATTTCATGACATGTCGCATTTTCGTGACCAGAAGGCGAAGAAGGAGCCAGCGGAGGAAAATGTCATGATTTCATGACATGTCGCATTTTCACGACCCGAAGAAGCAAGAGGGAGTAGAGAGGATAAGATGTCGTGATTTCATGACAGGTCGCATTTTCGTGACCCGAAGAAGAGAAAGGAGGCGAGGAAGAAAAATGTAGTGATATCGTGACATGTCACGATATTGCGATCGAAAGAGAAAAGGACGAGAAGGAGAGAAAAGAAGTCATGATTTTGCAACATGTCGTGATTTCATGACCCGAAAGCAGAAGAGCGTACGAACGACAAAGATGTCATGATTTCATGACATGTCACGATTTTGTGACCCAAAAGACAAGGCGAAGATGAAGATTCTGAAAGGGAGTCGTTTCAAATACCTGGGTGAGGAAGCGACATGGGAAGGTGAAACGAAAGGTTCTAGGAGAGGAATCGATGAGCCACGAGATGGAAAGCAGATCATCACACGAGAAAGTTATAAAAGGGGTAATTCAAACCATGCAGAGTTGTTGGAAAATAGTGGAAAACCTACAATTATAGAGTTGCACAGTCGAGTTATAGAGTTGAAGGTCGAGAGCCATTCTAAACTAGCTAGAGTACGTTTTCCTTCCAGATTTGCTGTAATTCTTCCTAGGAATGCAGGCAGATCGCCGAACGTGAGGCAGCTTGCATAGGGAGAAGAAAACTACGCCTGCGGGCTAGTGTTGCAGAGTTAGAGAATCTGTGCAATTGAGAGTGAGAGAACTGTGCCTGTGCGCCAGTTGTTATAAAGCCTACGGGCTGTAAATGTAATCTTTGCAAGTTTATCTAATAGAACATTGGGATTTCTATTTCTTGTAAAGTTGTTTTCAAATTTTTTGGTGTAAAAATTTGGATGTGATTGGTTTAAATTTTTGGTCCCCCATCAAGTGGTATCAGAGCTAGAAGATTCTAAGTGTGTAAGCAGAGCACTTGCACCAGGATCTGGGGTTAAGGAACCTATCGCAAAATCATGACAGTCATAGTTTCATGACCTGCCAAGGATTGTGAGAGGAGTGCAGCAGAATGCCTCCAAAAAGAAATCATGGTCGCATGGCACAGGATGAAGAATTTAGAGCATTGCAGAGGCAAGTGCAAGCCCTACAAGAGGAGCTACTCAGAATTGATTTGCTGAGGCAAGTGAAAGCCCTACGAGAGAAGCTACGTAGAAGGCATGAGGATAAACAGAAAAGAAGAGACCAGGGAGAAAGAACTGGTGGAAGAGAGGATGAAGTGCTTCAGAAGTTGAAGCCATTGAAGGCTGTAGACGAGGAGGTGGACAACCGTGTCAAAAGTGAAGATCACTTCTCCACCAACCCCGGGTGTCTGATGCAGGAGCATCCAGTAGCACCTGATGTAGAAGCATCCAGTGGTAGGAGGGCCACTTCAAAAAAGTTGGCTAAGGAGGAAAGACGTCGTGATTTCGCGACATGTCACGAAATCGTGACAGAAGAAGTCGAAGAAGGCAAGGAGGAAAATATGTCGTGATATCATGACAGAAAAGGTGTCATGATATCATGACACCAAGAGGAGAGGGGAAGCAATGGAGAAGACTGTCACGATAGAAAATGTGTCACGATATCACGACACAAGCAGAGAAAGCAGCCAGTAGGGCCAACTGTCGCGATATCACGATAGGTCTCATGGGAGGAGCAGGGATGCCAAGGATGTCATAATTTTGCAATGCAGACTGGAAGGAGGAGGCTACAAGCAAAGATGTCACGATTTTGTGACATGTCACAGTTTCACGACCCAAAAGTAGAAATCGAGTATGGAAGGCAAAGATGTCACGATTTCATGACATGTCACGGTTTCACAACCTGAAGCAAAAAGAGAAAGCAGAAAGCTAAGATGTCACAATTTCATGACCCGAAGGCAGGATGAAGAGCGAAGGAGGAAGATGTCATGATTTCGTGACATGTCACAGTTTTGCGACCCATAGAAGAGAGAGAAGGCACAAAGGAGAAGATGTCACGATTTTGTGACATGTCACAGTTTCACGATTCGCCAAGGAGAGAGAAATCCAGGAGGAAGAAGATGTCACAATTTCATGACATGTCGCATTTTTGTGACCAGAAGGCAAAGAAGAAGCCAAGGGAGGAAGATGTCACGATTTCATGACATGTCACATTTTCACGACCAGAAGGTGAAGGAGAAGCCAATCGGAGGAAGATGTCACGATTTCGTGACATGTCGCATTTTCGTGACCAGAAGGCGAAGAAGGAGCCAACAGAGGAAAATGTTGCGATTTCATGACATGTCACATTTTTGTGACCCGAAGAAGTGAGAGGGATCAGAGAGGATAAGATGTCATGATTTCACGACAGGTCGCATTTTTGTGACCCGAAGAAGAGAAAGGAGGCAAGGAAGAAAAATGTCACGATATCGCGACATGTCACAATATCGCAACTGAAAGAGAAAAGGACGAGTAGGAGAGCAAAGATGTCACGATTTCATGACCCGAAAGCAGAAGAGCGTACGGAGGACAAAGATGTCATGATTTCATGACATGTCACGATTTCGTGACCCGAAAGACAAGGCGAAGATGAAGAGTTGGAAAGGGAGTCGTTTCGAATACCTGGGCGACGAAGCGACACGGGAAGGTGAAACAAAATATTCTGGGAGAGGAATCGACGAGCCATGAGATGGAAAGTAGATCGTCGCACCAGAAAGTTATAAAAGGGGTAAGCCGAGCCATGCAGAGTTGTTGGAAAATAGTGGAAAACCTGCAGTTGCAGAGTTGCACAGTCGAGTTACAGAGTCGAAGGCCGAGAGCCATTCTGAATTGGCTAGAGTGCATTTTCCTTCCAGAGTTGTTGTAATTCTTCCTGGGAACGCAGGCAGATCGTCGAACGTGAGGCAGCTTGCATAGGGAGAAGAAAACTATGCCTACGGGCTAGTGTTGTAGAGTTAGAGAATCTGTGCAATTGAGAGTGAGAGAACTATGCCTGTGCGCCAGTTGTTATAAAGCCTACGGGCTATAAATGTAATCTTTGCAAGTTTATCTAATAGAACATTGGGATTTCTATTTCTTGTAAAGTTGTTTCCAAATTTTTTGGTGTAAAAATTTGGATGTGAATGGTTTAAATTTTTGGTCCCCCATCAGGCTCCCTAGCTTACTCTTTTAGTACTGGCATGTTGATGTTTTGCATGGTATAAACAAGGTGGTGGGTGAACCGATTTCTATCAAAGTTGTAAATAGAGCAAAATTGAGAATGATTTAAGCAAGAATGTGCATAAATATGGATTTGGAGCTAATATTCCATCCTCTATTAAGCTCATTTCAAGCTTACGATATTGGACCCTGCCCATTGTGTATGAGAATAACCCTAATTTTTGTACCAATTAGAAATATGCTCATCATAATTTGGGCCAGTGCCCCATGAAGAAAAAAATATTGAGCTCTTGAAAAAGATAAGATCAAAAGGTAAATCTACTCAAGAGGAATCCTCAAAGAGGATAAATTCATAGGGTAAATTTGCCCAAGAGAATCCCCTGAAGAATACGACCAAGATGGATAACCAACAATCTAAGCTCATTGAGTTCCAACAAGTTAAGAAAGTTGATATTCAAGGCTTTGAGGTTGTTCAAAGTGAGAATCCACCCTTGGTTGAAGATCATATTATGCCTCCCCTTCAAGGTGATATGCCTCTATAATTGAAGAGTTTGATGTGTCTCCATCTTTTTTTGAATTTGAGATTCAAAAATACTTTCAATATGTAAGTTCCCCTTCTCTGTTGGCCTCATTATGTTTGTAGAACTCCTTTGATTACCTCAATATTATTAGGCTGGATGTTTTATTAGATTTAATAAATCTCCCCATCCACTCATGTGGAAAGGGTGGTGAAACTAGAGTAAGTGTCTCGGAGCCTTAAAACCAAAAGTCATAAATGTCCCTTGAAACCTTTCTTGGAGAAGGGATTTATTGGCCCTAATCCAAGAAGTCTTGAAAAAATATTTGTAGATTTTGGGGTAGAGTGTAGTGTTGGAAGACCATCAATTAAACCTATAAGAAAAAAGTAAATGGAGTGAAATATTGTCAATGGTTCTTAGTTTCTATTAAAAATTGGTGTTAGATATCATCAACCTTCCCATAACATTGCTAGGGGAAAGAGATCAAATCCTAATTTTTATTAATATAGTTTTTTTCCTAAAGCTTTAAACAACAAATGAAGTTTTTTACAAGTTTGGGGTGTTGAATTTGTGTACAACCTAGAGCCAAAATAGGGGAGGTCCCTACTATTTTTAGAATAGTTTCTAGTTTTTAGTTTAAGTTTGTGTTTGTTTCTTGACCCCCCTAGATGGGTTCACTCCTTGTTGGTTTGTATTGGATCTTTTCTTGTAAGATTTTTATTCTTTGTTGTAAAAGGCTCAGGGATCCTTTCGAAACCCCTTCTTCTGCCAAATAATAATAAAAAAAGTGTTCAATATAATTTTAATGTTTTAGAGCAAGCTAAATTTTTGTATGATAAATTTTAATTTTAATAATAATAAAACTAGAAAATATTTACTTATAAATTTTCATTCTCCTTAGAATTTGCAAAGGTTTTTATAGGAAATTCGAAAATAATATTTTGATATGAATTAAATTATATAATAGTATTATTTATAATTATAAAAGGTATGTTTTTTTTTCCATTAATTTTCAATGTTATTATTTACATAAATTTTTATATTAATATTATTCAAAAATTAACGTTAGCATATTCTTCAATTTTATTAGACTTTGTAAAAAATATTTTAAAGATACATAATATTGGTAAACTTATTTCATGGTAATTTTCTTGTCTATATTCATTAAAAAATAATATATATATATATATATATATATATATAATTTGTGGAAAACATCCCACAAACAAATAAATAAATAAATAATACTTTTAACCTACAAATATAAATACCAATTTTAAATTTAAGGTATTGTTATAGTTGCTAATGAGATTTATTTAGATGTGTATAAATAATCATTTGGCATACTATTATGTGCATCTATATTTATTAGATTTTCTTGTTATCATAGGTTTTTTTTGTGAAAAAACTTTTACACATACAAATTTATAGTTGAAATTTTATTTTATTTTATAAAATTTTACTTGTATATTTGTATGCCTTATTGAATTCTTAGTATGTATTCTTGCTTGCTTTAATATTATTGTACTAATTCATATTCAAGTTTTATCGAATGAAAACTTGTACTTTACATGAATATGTTTTTAGTTCTGAAATTATATATTGAGAGATCTTGTTATATGGGGAGTAAATCTTATATTCATGTATTCTAACATGCTATTACAAAAAAAATGACATTAAACAATTTTTATCAAATATCATATATATGGCATTCTCTACTTGTTTTACTTTTATCATGTTATTTTGAGAATTTATATTTTGTAAGCAAAGTAAAATTTTACTAATATAAAATTATGTACTTTACATCATATTAAAAAATTAGTCTAATGGCCTATCTTAATATAAATATAGATGAATCTCAACGTTTGACCCTCTACCAAGGTACATGGAATTTAACACTACTATAAATATTATAAAAATGAAAATAATATTAGCCCTAAATTATAAAAATAGGGGCTTCAAACCATAATAAGCATGAGAAAAGTAAATTTTTACAAGAGTTTGAATTGAGTAGAAAAATGTTAGAAACTTATCACAATTATGTACTTGTCTAGTGTTGATATATGTTTTCTTCATGAATGCCTAGTGTGATGAGCCTATTATGATTTAACATTTACTTTTATTGTAGATAATATTTAGTAGCTTTTATCCCCTTTTTCATGTGGTTTGACCCTTGATCAGTGTATGGGTAAATAAGAGTCTATATAAGCACATGGGTTTCGAGTAGAAGTCATCTCATATTTTTTACATCTTTTATTCAAGATCTACTTCCAAAGAGGTTTCTCCCTTGAAGAGACCTTTGATATCTATTATGTTTGATTAATATAAGATTATTGTTATTCCATCTAGTTATTTTATGAGCACTTCTATTATTCTTACCCTCATGGTCCTTTAGTTTGTGATAATTTCCATTAATTCATATATTGATACTCTGGATATGTTTGCTTTTATATAAAGGTTCCTAACAAATGGTATCAAAGCTCTTTTCAAGGTCATGTTCTAAAACAATAGTAGTAGTTATTATACTTCAATCCAATTTTCTATTCTACAATTTTTCTTTCTATTCATTTTCCATTGAAGTATATTTCTTAAAAATACAATTTGTTTTAGTGGATTAGGTTAGAAACTCTATGCTAAGTGTTTTAATTTATCACAAAGTAGCTAACATCTTTAGCTAAGCTAGATTACTCATAAGACATATAGTAAAGTGATGGGAATTCAAACTCTAATACCTAGGCCTTAGATAACACCCACATATGGCTATGAGATCCCATGTACCCTTGATTATATAGGGAGAACCCCTAGAAATAATATAACCTTTCATCATAGGAGGATATCGACCATTTGAATTTTGTGGTGCACCAAAGTCATTGGCCCTTAGAAGGTACTTTCAAAATTCACAATACCCTAGAAAAGGGATAGTGTAGCTATTGCTATAATGGAACCCTTAATAGTTAGAGTTATAAAATATTAGGTTGACCACTAATTACAAACAAGATTGTATATCATAGAGCCTACAAAATTAGACACACCTTGACTTAGGTTGTCCCTATCAAAATATTATTTTAGTTCTTTCCTATTTAAAATTAAAACTAGATATAAGCATACTATAGAAGAGGATACTCCAATCATAGTATGATAGTGTAGAGAATACTTAGTCTAATAGTATAGAGAATACACAATCTCATAGTGCTAAGAATATCTAGTCTAACAATATGGACAATAGCTATGCTAACAATGTAAAGGATACTACGTATGATAGTGCAAAGAGTATATAGTTTGATAGTTAGAGTAGTCAAATGTTAGTAGCTTGCCAACAAGCCAAAAAAAAAGAAAAAAATACCAAAAATTTTAAAACTTGTCATTTTGCAAGATAGTCCATTATGATTCCTTCTTAGAGTTGATAGTTTACAAACCTAAATTTGGTAACTTATTTTTGAAAACCTAATTTTTAAAAATTATTATTTTGTGGTATAGCATTCCAATCCTCTCTTTAAGGTAATTGTTTTGATATATAACTCAAAAAAAAAATAGAGACCCTAAAGTTAAAAATGGTTGGTGGTATTAGAGCTACTCAAGAGCTAGATAAATTTTGTGAACAAATGGAATAAATTAAATATACATAGTTAGCAAGCCTCTAGGTATTATCCAAATTAGATAAAATTAATTACCTTAAAAGCTATATAATAGGGCTAAATTCAAAATACAATGCTCTAGTAGGACAATCATCAAGGAATGAAGCTACTAGTTCCAAGAGAGGAGAATAAAACACCCTATCTCTAAATATAAATCAGAGATTTTGCAAGCTGGACATTCCAAAATTTGATGGTGATGATCCATCTAGTTGAATAATATGTTTATCTTCATACCACTCCCCATAATCATAAGATCATAATTACATCCTTCAAAGTAGAATAGGAAGTGATTTAGTGATTTCAATGGTTAAATAATATAACCTCATGGCTCACTTGGCCTATACTTGAGAGCATTACCTACCCATTTTGGATCCAATGAGTATGAATATTGTATAAGAGCCCTCACCAACTTACAAAAAAAATATATTTGTCTATGATTACCAAATATAATTTTAAAGGCTATAAAATCATACTAGGGGATTGAGTGTTTATTTTTACAATGTTATTTTATTAATGTTATTGTATTAGTGGGTTAAAGGTAGATATTCATGCTAAGGTGAAAATATTCAAGCTAGAAAACATGTTGGAAAATACTTTCTAAGGATAAAATCATAACACAAAGGTGTTATTTTAAAGTGCCATGGGATCAAACCCTATTCCAATCATGGGCATTATTAAACTCACAAAACAAATAATTCTAGGTCAAATGTCTAACCCATAAAGAAATAAAGGTGCTTCATGCATAGGGTCTATGTTGCAACTATTATGATAAATATTATCGATGAAACAAGTGTGTATAGTAGAAACTATATTTACTAGATGTGTAAAATTATTCCAATAGATATCTAAATGATGAATTGGATGACCAAATATAAGGAGATCATCCTAAAATAATTGAATTGACAAAGTACCCACCACCCAAAATTTTACATGTATTTGCTAGTATTTCTAGTACCTAGAACATGAAGGTGGTGGGGTATTTCAAATACCAATAACTTATTATCCTCATTAATTCAAGTAGTACACACACTTTTATTGATCCTTGAGTAGCTAAATAAGTATACTATTACATTTATTCTTACAATTTATTTGAACTAATGGTTGTGTAACAACCCCAATTGTTACTACTCATCCACTAAACTTTTTTTTTTATCCTATATTTATCTTTGTCCACATTTCATGGAGTTAAGAATATAATAATTATCTATGACGAGAATATCCCAAATGAACAGTAAATAATACGAGCTACGAAATATTAATTCAAAGCCACACATTAGTAGAAGCACCAACTTCTACAATTCATTCAAAGCCATTCATGAGTAGGAGCACCAACTCCTACAATTCCATCATGCCATCACCAAATGGTATGAGGATAATACAATGGATATGTCCATCATGTCATCACCAAATGACATGAGGATATTTCAATGGTTATACCATTAATTTGGGAGAACTATCCCTCACCAAAGGGATTCACACCCTCTCCATACTATCCATAAAGACTAGTAATTAGGAGAAATCCATTAATCTATTATTCCTCATGAGAACTTACTTATGACTTGGGATATTTGTCTTAAGAATCATTATAAAATTTATTCACATACAAGGTGTTATTGGTTTGATGATTGTTTGTCATATTTCCAATTGCATTGAGTATTTTATTTGATATTAATCCCCTTAGACTAATGGTGTAAACATTGATTTGTCTCTTATTGTTATGAAAGTCATCCATAATTTTTCTTCTACACTAATATAGTCAATAAGAAATATAAATTATATACATCCATTATTCATCTAAAACATTACAAATTTCAATGCCATACATTTGAAAAGATATAATAATCAAAGTAATTTCTATTTACTTTATCAAATTCTAATGCACAAATCACCTATCATTTAGTTGAGGTGAATAATTCATTTTGTATATTTTATCTCTAATAAACATAAGCTTGTAATCAAAATACATCAAATATTACAAGATCATGGCTGATTATACAATATTTATTTCAGCCATTTATATTACAGTGAAATTATTTTAAACAAACTTAAACTTAATGAACAATACAATAGTCTTCAATATTGTTATCCGGTTGTTCTTTTATTTATCTTGAATTCATGGTGTGAGAGAAGATGGTGAAGGGATTAGGACAACTCAAATGAAAATATGCACAATGCAATTTAAGCAAACCATGCTTATCTTATGCAACCATGCATCAATCATTTGTCAAATGTATATCACATTTCAAAGATATCACCAAGCATGAATTTCCACAATTCATCCATATTTAATATTTTTCATTATAAGGATTATTTTCTTAATCCCATTCATCATAAAAGTAATTCATTTGGATTATCACCAATCATATGGAAGAGTACCATTCCTCTTCCAAGGATAAACGCCAATTTATTCTCTCCAAAAACTAGAAGATATCCTTCCAATTTATTTACAAAATTTCAACATAAAGCATATGATAGTTTACTAACTATTTCTATTTATCTCTTTCTACTCAAGAGCAAAATGCAAGTTCTACTAATTGTCCTCCAATAATTATTCAATAATATTTGATTTTTAAACTTTATCATTCATTCAATTTTATAAAAACAAAACTAATATTTACCAAAAGAAGAGATAATTTAGGTCATTTCCAATATATTCAAAACCATATTTCAATACTAGATTACCCAATTTAATAATTCTAGTAAATCATACAATAACCCATTATCATTTTAACTAAACTAATTTATATAATATAATGTATTCGGAGCTATTCATGATTTCTCTATAGTAGACCATGATCAGCGATGACTGAGAACATTGTTGGAAATATGAGCAAGTTTTGTTGTCATTAATGTCAAGAAACTGGTGTTCATGTTTAGTCATCATTAATGTCATCAGGTGGTTTTTCCAAAAGCCAAGGAAAACGTTAAAGGAAATAAGATATAATATTTATTTTAATATTATATGCCTAAAGCGACCTAAAATATTAAAAGGAAGGAGAAGCAGGTTTAAAAGGAATAATAATATTATAATATTTAATATTATAATATTCCAGGCTAAAAGTTGAAGTGGAGAAAAAATGATGTCCAAAGAGTCTTTAAAATATAAAGTCTCAAAAAGACCCATTTGGCAGAATGTAAAGATTATTATTTAATTTATTTAAATTAAAATATTTTAACCATAGGTTAAAATTTTAATTTAAATAAATATAAAAGGTGCCATAAGTCTAAGTTTAAAATTTGAATTGGAAAGCACCGACGTTTTGGAATACTTTGCAAAGGATATAAAAGGAGGAATTTTATTTTTATTTCAAACCATCCATGCATTTCTAAGCCCTAAAGAGAGAAATAAAATCGTGTGCTAAATAGAAGAGAGAAATATTTGCATGTGTTAAAAATAATAAGGGCAGACCTTGTATAAGATAAAGTGGAGCATTAAAAATATCACCAAGCACTTGGTAGTGCAAGTGGTGATCGACGGTTGGTTAAGGCGTTTGTGGAAGATAGGTCAAGTGTTCGATTCATGTCCCCTTCGTTTTGGTGGTGGTAAAGGTTTTTCATTCATTTTTGAAAGGTACTAAAAAGCAAGGTAAAAAGCACATCGTGCACATTTGGTTTTTTCATGGGTGTGTGGCCCAATGGTAGCCAAGTCGTAAGGCTTAGGTGTCACGATGACAGTTGGTCATAGGTTCGAGTCAAACGCAGTCGTGAGGGTATTATTTTATCATGTGCCACCGTCTAAGGTAAGAGGTTATTTTATTTTTCCAAGGTGTGATTTGTGATAGGAAGCCACATGAATTATTGTTGGTGCTTTTATTATTTCTTGATAAGGTTAGAGATAGCAAGTCATAAGGGAGTTTAAATATTTTAATTTTTTACTTAGCATTAAAATAAATATTGGAGATATAAGGTGTTTGAAAGGAAAGTAATTGTGTTGGATTTTATAGTTTGAATATTGGAGTTAAAAGGATTAACCAAAGGAATTAATTTTATAAGTGTGAAAATTGGATTTATAAAGTGTGTTAAATAAATTTTGATTGGTCATGATTTGAATATTATTTTTGTGAAGTTTGAATATTATAAGGTGTACTTGAGAGCTAGTATTTTTGTATGGTGAGATAATTATTGAAGGAAATATTTGAGTGGATATTTTGAAATAAATTATTGCTATCTAACCTTAATAATAGCAAAGAGAATTTGATTGTGATTGAGATAGATTTTTGAAGACATATCTCCATCAAACAAAAGGTATGGGCACATCTTCCTTGTGAATGGAAATATTTGTTGGTTGGATGTTGTGAAATGCAAATTTGGAGTGAAAATGTTTGTTTTATAAGCATTGTTGAGTGAGTTTTCATATACATTATTGGTGAATGTTTGTGAGAACAATTGAGTGAGAAATTGAGAACTATTTTGAACTAGGGTTTGTGAAATAACATGGGTATCATTGTTATGTGAGATTACTTGATAAGCATTGTCATACATATTTGAGTAAGCTTTCATGTGCATGATTAGGGTTTGTGAAAATATCATGAGTATCATTGTTATGTGAGATTGTTTGATAAGCATTGTTGGAAATATTTGAGTAAGCTTTCATGTGCATGATTAGGGTTTGTGAAAATATCATGAGTATCATTGAAATGTGAGTTTGGAATCATCTTGAGTCAAGGTTTGAGTTCCATAGAGTGATTTGTTGGAAGTTTGGTGAAATACTTGGTTAGAGTGTGTAAGAAATTTGTGTTTCATTGAGTGTATGGTTGAGTGATGTTGATTAAGCATTATTTATTGAGAGCATTGGAGTGATATTTCAATATTTGTGAAACAAATTATTCTTTAATTCTAAATTGATTTGAAAGTGAGTTTGAAAGTGATAGAGTGTTCTAAGTGTGAACATATTGAGTCTCTTACCATTCTCTATATGTTTCTATGATTATGATTCTAAGTGAAACTTGTTTGTGTGATTGAAGAGGTTTTTTGAAAGGATTGATTTGATTTGTGTATGCAATTTTTGTAATTGATTTAACCAAGATTTGCAAAATCTTGTGACCAAATTTGAGTAAGTCCTAGAGGGGACTAAAGGACAAATTTGTGTGAGCTTTTATGGAAGCTTACAAGAAAATTTGAGGTAAGTCTTAGTAAAAACTTGTTGATAAGATTGGACAAGTTCTATGGAGGACTTGATGAGCAAATTTGAGGTAAGTCTTAGTGAAGACTTGTTGAGCAGTTTAAGCAAGTTCTTGAGAGGACTTGTGGATAAATTTGAGGTAAGTCTTTGAGAAGACTTGAGAGTAGAGTTGATTGATTCATTTGTTGAAGATTTGAGTTAATGCTTGGAGAAGACCTAGCAGAGTTGATTTATGATTGAGTTAAGCTTTATGTTAAGGCTTGAGCATATATTTGAGACAAAGATTGAGTATATTTGTGCTAGATTGAAGGACTGTGTTTAGTGTAGATTTGAGATATATATTGAGTAGATTTTTGCTAGACTGAAGGATAGTGTTTAGTGTAGATTTGAGATAGATATTGAGAAAATTTTTGCTAGACTAAAGGACTATTTTTAGTGTAGATTTGAGATAAATATTGAGAAAATTTATGCTAGACTGAAGGATAGTGTTTAGTACAAATTTGAGACAGATATTGAGCAAATTTGTGGTAGACCAAAGGACAATGTTTAGTGTAGATTTGAGACAGATATTGAGTAGATTTGTGCTAGATCGAAGGACTGTGTTTAGTGCATATTTGAGATAAATATTGAGTATATTTGTGCTATATCAAAGGAAATTGTTTAGTACAAATTTGATACAGAGGTTAAGCAGAGCTAAGAGTAAGATTTGGAGGTGATAGAGAAAAAGATAGTAGTATCCAATGGATAGAGATCCATTAGCCAAGGTAATGAGAATAGAGATCTTCTTAGTGAGGAAAAAGTCTTCTGTGGAGAGAGATCCACAAGCTAGTGCAGTGGATGTAGTAGTCTTCTAGAGGATCACTAGCTAGAGTAGAGGAGAAGGAGTTCTCTTGTGTATAGAGATCCATAAACCTGATTAGGGGATTGGTATCTCCTTTGGATAGAGGTCCATAAAAATTATAATAGGGAAGGATTCCCAAGAGAATTATTGAGGAAATTTTAGTGAAATATTTTATCCGTGGACATAGTCGACACTGGGTGAACCATGTTAAATTGGTGTCTCTATTATGTGTGATGATTTGTGCATTTCTTTGATTACTACTGTTTATATTGCCATTGATATATAACATAATATTGTTTGGTAAAGAAAAGTAAAAAGTGGTCTTATATTGTTTACCTCCACTTCTCAGTATAAGCTTGTATTCTTCAAATATCCACAAGAAAACCTATGATAAGGAATAGATTTCAGCCATGTATATGGCAAACTAGGTGGTAGTTTTTGGATCAACACAAGGGATTGTGTATAACTATAATACTCAGGGTGTAATGGGTTACCACATATAAAACCATGTGGAACAAACTACGACTTAAAAAATTAGTAAACATCATTTGGTATTTCTCAAAGGATGGTTCTGGCGGTAACCAAAGTTTCTAAATTTGGATGATCTCCACCAAATACGAAGCTATGATATTTCAATACTTTTGTAGCAATATCATGAAAATAAAGAAGATATACCACATAATGATGAATAGAGAATTATATGGATCCTCATAAATTTTAAAATACATAGTTGGGATGATTGTGGAGCCTCCATGGTTTGGAAACATTGAGTAGAGTTTGAGTACATATATCTTATCAAACAGATAGTCGATAGGGATGCCTACAAAGATCTAGATAAATATCGTGACTTAAAATTGTTCACCAGATTCTCACAATCATGTGGTATTTTGGTTTATGAATAATCATAAGGTAGCCTCACCCATCTGTAATTTATCATTAGTGTAGGCAGACGTATTTGGTTGTGGATGGTTTATGACATCGATTATTTTTAGCGAAATGGGTAATATATGACCTTAACATAGATGAAAATGTGTGTAGACAAAATAAATTTGATGTCACCGAATATAGTTTACTAGAAAGGGTTCATAGTTCACTCAATTTTGGATGAAACCATACATTGTTAATACTAGGTGGATTCAAACCATAACTCTTATTTGTAACACTGATATTACAAGTTCAACATGGGGAGTGTTGTTCCATTGAAGTTTACAACCAATGCACGGTATAGACTTTGTTCTGGAGGTATATGTATTGAGATTGAAAGAGAAATATATTTCATTCAGAATGAGATCTACAAGTAGGGTAAGGCATTTTTGTCATAGTGTTTCAAGCAGTGAAACAATATAATTAATGATTTCCAGCTAGGGATTCCTAGAGTCCTCAAGGTGTTATATATATATATACATATATTTTATGGATCTTATTGACCAAATTTCCCACCCTCATAATATATTTTGAAGGCCATAGGGAATGGTTAATCCCCAATCATGAATTCTTTGTACTGAATTTTTTTTGGAAAGATGACAGTCGAGGTTCAACATTAATAAACATAGGTATACAAAGAGGTAACGAGGTAGGCGATGATTTTTTTCTAAGATTGAATTGTTTTGAGATTATCTACTCCCACCATTGCATGCATTAAACAAAATATTACCGACAACATTTAGTTACAACAAAGAACTTTGTGTAGTACACATGTTTTCCAGCAATAGAGAGAGGGTGTTATTTATGTTCATCACTTAGTATAAAGACTAAAAATTACTCAAGCCCTAAATATACTTATTTGGATCATCAAAGGAGGCTTCACATATAATTTATTGACAACTAGGGATAATTTATTGTAATAAAAAAGTAATATTACACCATTATGCAAGCTAAAATAATTCTTTCTTACTTCAAAATAAACATGTATCCAAATCTCATAAAGAAACAGAGTGGAAATTTCCAACCCAAAACTCCTAAAAATAAGGTTTCCCTTATGCTCCCGCAAGATCTTAGTGCTCTCTTATTCCTTCTCCAACCTCCTAACATAACCCTTTCTCAACCTCTATGGTAATATATAGCTCTATTTCCTCCAGACAAGGAAGATGCCATTTTATTGTCTTTTATTATTTTTCTTCCTCCCCTATGAGCAAGTTTCTAGAAGGGTGTCTCATTTTTCTTGTCTCTACCATCCCTTAAGTCAACTACTACTATTTGACATATGGGTGGTAATAATAGAGACAAAAGAGGGATCTCAACTACCAATTTAACCATTCTAAGGCAGCCATGTGGAGCAAGAAATAATCCTTTTAGGTTAATAAAATATTTTTATTATTTTGGTCCAATCATAATTGGAAAAATTGGTAGGAGAACAATCTACCTAATTATTTTTCTTAAGATGGATGCAATTAGGTTAATAAGCATGTTCAAGACAATAAATATTTACTTTAGAAATTGCTCAATTTAACATTTTCACAAAATCATAATAAATATTATTAAATTGTATGGCATTTTTCAAATGCATAAAATATCTCTAAAATAATTTGTAAGGTGCAAACCATTACTTAATGTGCATTTTCAAGGTAATATTCAATTATGCCAATCTCATACAAATTAATTGTGCAATTAAATATATATCACACAAATGGCATACACAAGCAATCGATGCATGCTCATTATTCCCCATCACCATTTTTCCTTTAAGTGGGCGGGTATTTTAGAATAATTCTCAGTTATCACCGCCCATCATGAAGGAGACTAGTGATGATGTGAACATGAGCCTTACCTGTTGAGTTGTCATTGTCATCATTTCCCTTCTCATCTCTGGTGGTCAATCTTCCACCTACGAGAATACCTATTCCTGCAATCAAGTAATGCAACGCAACATCATTTTCTCTTGATAGAAACAAACATATTGCAAATATATCAAGCATTAAAATCAGCTATCATTACACAAATAACATCTTAAAAGAGTTCTTCCAAGGTGGGATGTGACATACTCCCCCCTTAGATTAAACACAGTCCTTTGTGTTTTCCTGCAATATTACATAAAAGTCAATAAAACATAGTTTTTGCATAGTCTCCACTTTTCATAAGTGGTATGTAGTTCAACCTGTATTATTACATAACATCATCAAATAAATAAGGAAAGTGTCTTTTCATGTCTTCCACTTTTTCCCAAGTGGAGTTCTTATCATAATACTGGTCCCACTAGACCTTACACTGATCAATATTTCATTTCCTCATTGTCTTGGAATGAAATTCCAAGATCTTCATAGGTTTCACTTCAAAGGTTGTCGGATCTGCCATCTACAAATTAGAAACATCTAACACATGATCAAGATCAACAATATATCTCCTAAGTAGGGATACATGAAAAGTATTATGGATCTTTGATAGGTTAGGTGGTAAGTCAAGCCGATAGGCTACTGGACTTATTTTCTCCACAATCTCAAATGGTCCAACAAATCTAGGATCCAATTTTATTGATTTAATGGCACTCTTCTTAGGTTTTACCCTTAGAAACACTCTGTCACCCACAGAGAATTCCCTAGGTGTTCTTTTCAAATCTGCATAACTCTTCTATCTATCTGTGGCTTCCTTGAGCCTTTGTCGGATTAGTCCTAGCTGCTCTTCCATTATTTTAACCATTTTTGGTCCAATGACAACCCGATCCTCTGGATTATCCCAAGATAATGGAGTCCTACATCATCTGCCATACAAGGCTTCGAAAGGGGCCATATTCAAGGAAGAATGGTAGCTATTATTATAAGCAAACTCAACCAGATACAAATAGTCTTCCCAATGAGACTTCTGGTCCATGCAATACATGCGTAACATATCTTCCAAAACTTGGTTAACCCTTTCTATCTGTCCATCCATTTTAGGATGATATGCAGAACTGATATTCAGAGTTGTGCCAATTGCATGATGGAGAGCCTACCAGAACTTAGAAGTAAACCTAGAATCCCTGTTAGAGATAATCATCTCCAAAAATCCATACAACCTAAAAATTTCTTTTGCAAATCTATTGGCAATGACTACAACATCATCTGTAGTACTTCCTGGTATAAAATGTGCAACCTTAGTAAGTTTATCTACTATAACAAAAATTGCATCATGATGATATTTTGTCTTAGGCAAACCCACAATAAAATCCATTGATATCACCTACCATTTTTGAGTGGGTATATTATGAGAATACAATTTTCCTGCTGGATGTTGATGTTCAACTTTCACCTTCTGACACTGCAAACATCATGCCACAAAATCGGTGATATCTTTCTTCATGCCAGACCAATAAAAGGTCTTTTTCATATTTTCCCTCATCTTGGCTCCTCCGAGATGAGTGGAATAAGGAGAATTATGAGCTTCACGCATAATCACTCTCCTTAAATTACCCATTTTAGGTATAACTACTCGATATTTAAAGCATAAAAGTCCATATTTAATGCTATAATCTTGATTTTCATTAAGATTTTGTTCAACTTTATCCCAAATTTCACTACATTCTGGATCCTGGCATTGCATTTTTTTGACTTGCCCCATTAAATCCACATGACTACGAGTCAAAGCGGCTATGTGCTTTCTTCTACTTAAGGCATCAATGACTTTATTTTCCTTTCCTTTGATATACTCAATACCAAAATTATATTCTGCTAAGAATTCTATCCATCTTCTTTGTCTAGAATTTAGTAATGGTTGAGTGAAGATATACTTCAAACTCTGGTGGTCGGTTCTTAATTCAAATGGTCTACCCACCAGATAGTGTCACCAAATTTTCAAAGCATGTACAACTGCAACAAGTTCTAAATCATGAGTAGCATAGTTAACTTCATGCTTTTTGAGTTTTCTAGACTCATATGCTACTACAGATTTATCTTGGGATAGGACTCCTCCAAGTCCTTCCAAAGAGGCATCAGTGCAAACAGAAAAATTTCCTATGGGATCCAGGATCTTCAATATAGGAGCTGAGGTAAGCTTCTATTTAAGCAAATTAAATGTTGCTTCACATTTTTCTATCCATTTAAACTCCTTTCCTTTCTTCTAAAGATTGGTTATTGGATAAGTAATCTTGGAGTAATATTTTACAAATCGCCTATAATAACCTAAAAAACCCATGAAACTTCTTACTTCTATCACATTTGTTGGAGGTGGCCAATTCAAAATGGCTTCTATCTTCTTTGGATCAACTATGATCCCATCTGCTGATATGATATGCCCCAAGTAATGCACTTGTGGGACATAGAATTCACATTTAGACAAATTCCCATAGAGTTGATTCTTCCTTAAAAGCTCTAGCACTATCCTCAAGTGCTTATCATGTTCCTCTCTATTACGAGAATAAATCAAAATGTCATCCAAGAATATCAACACAAACCGATCCAACTATTTTTTGAACACACTATTCATCAAATTCATGAAAGTTATTGGTGCATTAGTCAATCCAAATGGTAGGACTATGAACTCATAGTGACCATACCTAGTCTTGAATGCGGTTTTATGTGTGTCTTCTTCTCGGATTCTCAGTTGATGATATCCTGATTTTAGATCAATATTTGTGAAAATGGAGGTATCTTTTAATTGATCAAACAAATCTTCTATCCTTGGCAATGGATATCTGTTCTTGATAGTTGCCTTGTTTAACATTCTATAATCTATGCATAACCTTAATGAACCATCTTTCTTCTTCACAAATAAGATAGGTGCTCCCCAAGGTGATACACTTGGTTTTATTAATCCCTTCTCTAGCAACTCTTGAAGTTGCACCTTCAATTCCTGCATCTCGATGGGGTTCATTCTATAAGGAGCTCTATGGATAGGTTCTATTCCTAGCATTAACTCTATAGTGAAATCAAATTCACGTTTAGGTGGAAATCCAGGTATCTCATCAACAAATACATCCTAAAATTCTTGCAAAAGTGGAAATTTTCTAATCATTTCTTCCTTTGAAGTTTCCTCTTTTTCCTTGAGTTTGACTACATAAACTAGTCCTCCTTTTCTAATAGTTTTCTTCAATTGCATTGCTAAAATTAGCATTGGTTGAAATTCTCTTGTTTCACTATACATCCTTTACCTTTCTTTGTCTTCATTGGTAAACTCAATCCATCTCTCTTGGAAATTTACCAAGGCTTCATGAGCCTTCAACCAATCTATTCCCAAGATGATATCAAAAGCATGTAGGGGTGCTACATATAAATGCCACCTAGTAAAGCCATTGGGTAAGGTAATTTGAGTTGGGGAAAAACATTGATTGACATGATAAGTTTACCCTGATCCATACTCAACCTTCCACCCTTGTGCCAAAGATCCTAGCTTTTCTAGCATATCCCTTACTAGGTTACTAGAAATAAAGCTATCAGTAGCCCCACTATCAATTAAAATTTTAACTTCTTTATCAAAAAGTTTACCATTTAGGAGTAGAGGTGTAGCTTGTCCCTCCAAGTTTTGCATTGTTGTTGCTGCATAAATCTTGTGATTAGGCCTATCTGTACTAGTGCTTGCACATTGTGGGAAATTAATGGCAAAATGTGGACCTCCACATTTGAAGCACCTTAAATTTTGATTTGAATCTCCTTCTTGAACCTGCTTTCCTGTATCCACTGCTTGTAGTGGAACTGGCTGCTTAGGAGTCTAGAAATCCCTATTGTTGTTGTTGGAGTAATTGTGATTGTTATTTCTGTGGTGAAATCCTTTCTTGAAATTATTTTTACCACCATTGTTGTGCTTCTCAAATCTTGGATTTCCTTTGTTCTTCTGATTCTATCCATAATCCCACTTCCTCTTTTTCTGAAACTTTTATCCCTTGTTTGACCATTTTGTGGAACTGTTGTGGGTTTCAGTGGTTGTCTGAGTAGACTCTGTCCTTCGAGCCATATCATATGCTTCTTGTATAGTTTTATGAATGTGCACACATATCACATCTCTTATCCGAGGCTTCATTCCTAGGATAAATTTGTGTATCTTCATCTCATTATCCTGGTCGTAGGATGGCACATATTTAAGTAGTCTTACAAATTGTTCAAAGTATTCCTCCACAGACTTTGATCCTTGTTGAAGTGAAAAAATTCCTTATATTTATTCAAATAGAATTGCTTTGTAAGGAATATTTCCTTGAAAGCTTCCACAAAAACTTCCCATTTCAACTTGTTGGGTTTGATCTTAAGTCCATTTTTATAAGTATTCCACCATGTAATCCCTGTATCTCCCAGATGAGCAAGAGCAAATGTGGTTTTGGTTTCAGAGGAGTAATTTCTCATGGAAAAATGAAGTTCAAGTTCATCTAACCATGATTCAGCTGCATCTTCACCTCCTTTTCCAGTGAATTTAGTCACTTTAATATACTTTATATCTTTGCCCATTTCTCTCTCTATGCGGGCCTTGTTTTCTCGATCATCGGTATCTTCAACTTCCCTATTTTTAGGATTCTCATTCACATCATTAAGAGGATTCCCAACTTCTGGACTTCCTATCTCATGGTTGTTGTTGTTGTGTTGTGAACTAATAGTTTGCAAAATCTGATTAATTTGACCTTGCATTATGGAGACCGTAGCAGTAAGGTTCTCCATATCTTTGTTTGAGTTCCCAGAACTTTCTCCTACTTGTCTGGGTTTGAAACTATTTGGACTAGTTTGTTGCAAAGTTCCTTTCTTCTTACTTCTCAATCTTGTCGCCATGTTATCCTGGAGTAAAGAGTTGTATTAATTTTCACTCCTTTTCATAATTGAAATTCTAGATAACTAGATTTCATCATAAATTCTCAAGTAATCTATTATTACTAGGTTCATTCCCTAGTTTATTCCACTAACTCTGGTTGTTGTTCATACACACTTGAAAATAAGGAGTAAGTAAGTCAAAAGACATAGATGTCGAGTAATTTCCCAAAAGAGTCTAAGGTACACCACTTAAAACCCATGGATTATGGAGGGTTCACTTAGCTCTTCCACTTTCGAATGATTGTGGATCTATTCATGGGAGAAAGGAACTCAGACATCGATAATCTCAAGTACTGACCTTGTCCTTACCAAGTGTGCATCATTTAGAGTTATGGAACTTATATTTTGAGTTTCTCTCATGCTTTGTTTCATGCCCAAATATTTTTCTAACCTAGATCTAACTAGAATCCATTAGTTAGCCTAGGCTCTGATACCAACTGTAACAACCCCAATTGTTACTACTCATCCACTAAACTTTTTTTTTATCCTATATTTATCTTTGTCCACCTTTCATTGAGTGAAGAATATAATAATGATCTAAGACAAGGATATCCCAAATGAATAGTAAGTAATCCGAGCCACAAAATATTAATTCAAAGCCACACTTGAGTAGAAGCACCAACTTCTACAATTCATTCACATTCATAAGTAGGAGCACCAACTCCTACAATTCCATCATGCCATCACCAAATGGTATGAGGATAATACAATGGCTATGTCCATCATGTCATCACCAAATGGCATGAGGACGTTTCAATGGTTATACCATTAATTTGGGAGAACTATCCCTCACCAAAGGGAATCATCCCCTCCTCTCCATACTATCCATGAAGACTAGTAATTAGGAGAAAGTCATTAATCTATTATTCCTCGTGAAAACTTACGTATGACTTGGGATATTTGTCTTAAGCATCATTATAAAATTTACTCATTTACAAGGTGTTGATGGTTTGGTGATTGTTTGTCATCTTTCCAATTGCATTGAGTGTTTGGTTTGATTCTAATTCCCTTAGACTAATGGTGTAAACATTGATTTATCTCTTATTGTTATGAAAGTCATCCATAAGTTTCCTTCTACACTAATGTAGTCAATAAGAGATAGAAATTATATACATCCATTAATCATCTAAAACATTACAAATCTCAATGCCATACATTTGACAAGATATACTAATCAAAGTAATTTCTATTTACTTGATCAAATTCCAATGCATATATCACCTATCATTTAATTGAGGTGAATACTACATTATGAAGACTTCCTCTCTAATAAACATAAGCTTGTAATCAAAATACATCAAATATTACAAAATCATGGCTGATTATACAACATTTATTTCAGCCATTCATATTACAATGAAATTATCTCAAAACAAGCTTAAACATAATGAACAATACAATAGTCTTCAATATTGTTGTCTGGTTCTTCTCTAGTTTGTCTTGAATTCTTCATGGTGTGAGAGATGATAGTGAAGGGATCAGGACAACTCGGATGCAAATATGCCAAATGCATTTCAAGAAAACCATGCTTATTATTGAATGCAACCATGCATCAATCATTTGTCACAATATATATCACATTTCAAAGATATCACCAAGCATGAATTTCCATAATTCATCCATCATTAATATTTTTCATTACAAGGATTATTTTCCTAATCCCATTCATCATAAATATCATTCATTTTGATTATCACAAATATATGGAAGAGTCCCATACCTCTTCCAAGGATGGACACCAATTCATCCTTCCAAAAACTAGAAGATATTCTTCCATATTTATTACATTTATTTTAAAATTTCATCATAAAACATATGATAGTTTACTATCTATTTCTACTCAACCTCAAACAATATGCAAAGTCTAAAGTTTCATTAATTTATGAATCTATTTGACCTCAAAACATTATTAAATGGCATTTGATTTCTATACTTTATCTATCATTCAATTTTATGAATACAAAACTAATACTTACAAAAACAAGAAAGAAATTATATCACTCCCAATTTATTCACAATCATATTCCAAATTCTAGATTACCCAAATCAATTAAACCTAGTAAATCATACAAGATTCAATAGTCTTATTTTAACCAAACTATTGTATTTACAATATATAAGTTATTTATAGCTATTCATGATTTCTCTATAGTAGACCATGATCAACGATGACTGAGAACATCCACAAGAAAACCTATGATAAGTAATATATTTCATCCATGTATATGGCAAACTAGGTGGTAGTTTTCAGATCAGCACAAGGTCTCATGTATCACTATAGTACTCGAGGTGTAATGGGTTACCACATATAAAACCATGCAGAACAAACTACGAGTTCAATGGTTCATAAACATTGTTTGGTATTCCTCAGAGGATGGTTCTAGCTGTAACCAAAGTTCCTAAATCTAGATGATCTCCACTAGATATGAAGTTATGATATTTCAACACCATTTGTAGCAATCTCAAGCAAACAAAGAAGATATACCACATAATAAAAAATAGAGAATTATATGGATCCTCATTAATTTAAAATACATAGTTGGGATGATTGTGGGGTCTCCATGGTTTGGAAATGTTGACCAGAGTTTGAGTACATATATCTTCTCTAACGGATAGTCAATAGGGACGCCTACAAAGATATAGATAAATATATTGCCTTAAAATAATTAATAAGGTATAAATTGTTCACTATATTCTCATAGTCATGTGGGATTTTGATTTACAAATAATAAGAAGGTAGCCTAAGCCATTTGTAATTTATCATAAGTGTAGGCAGTCGTATTTGGTTGTGGATGGTTTATGACATCGGTGATTTTCAACAAAATGGGTGATCTACGACCTTAACAAATATGAAAATGTGTGCAGATAGAACTTTGATGTCACCGAATATAGTTTGTTGGAAAGGGTTCATATTTCACCTAGTTTTGGATAAAACCATAAATATTATTTGTAACAGTGATATCATGGGTTTGGCATGGGTAGTGTTATTCCATTGAAGTTTAGAACCAATGAACGGATTAAAATTTGCTATAGAGGTATAGGTATTGATATTGAAAGAGAAATATATTTCACTCAAAACAAGATCTACTAGTAGGGTAAGGTATTTTTTTCGTAGTGTTTCGAGCAGTGACACAATATAAGTAATTATTTCTAGCTAGGGATTCCTGGATTCTACAAGGTGTTATATTAATATATATTTATACATATATTTTATGGATATTATTGACCAAATTACCCACCCTCATAATATATTTTGAAGGCCATAGGGAATGGTTAATCTCCAATCATGATTTGCTTGGTATAGATAAGTTTTTACAGAGGCAACGATCGAGGTTCAACATTAATATATATAGATAGACAGAGAGGTAACCAGGTAGGCGATGATTTTTTTCTAATATTGAATGGATTTGAGATAATCTACTTCACCCATCACATGCAAAAATAAAACTTACACTGCTACATGATTACTAGCAACATTTAGTTACAAAAAAGAAATTTGTCCAGTACTGATGTTTTCCAGCAATAGAGGGAGAGCGTTATTTATGTTCATAACTTAGTATAAAGGTTAAAAATTACTCAGGCCCTAAATATAATTATTTGGCTCATAAATGGAGGCTTCACATATAATTTCTTGACAACTAGCAATAATTGATTTCAATAACAATTTAATATTACACCATTATGCAAGCGAAAATAATTCTTTCTTACTTCAAAATAAAACACGTATTCAAAGCTCATAAATAAACAGAGTGGAAATTTCCAACCTAGAACTCCTACAAATAAGGTTTCCCTTGTGCTCTCACAAGCTCTTAGAGCTCCCTTCTTCCTTATCGAACCTCCAACATAACCCTTTATCAATCTCTATGGTAATATATAGTCCTATTTCCTCTAGGCAAGGAGATGCCATTTTATTATCTTTTATTATTTTTCTTCCTCCCCTATGAGAAATTTTATATAACGGTGTCTTATTTCTCTTGTCTCTACCATCGCTTAAGTCAAATATAGCTATTTTCCATATGGGTGAGACTAATAGATACAAAAGAGGGATCTCAACAACCAATTTAACCATTCTATGGTAGCCATGTGGAGAGAGAAATAACCCTTTTAGGTTAATTAAATATTTTATTATTTTGGTCCAATCATATTTGGACAAATTGGTAGGAGAACAATATACCTAATTCTTTTTCTTAATATGTATTAAATTAGGTCAATACGCATGTTGTAGGAAATAAACCTTTACTTTAGAAATTGCTCAATTTAACTTTTTTACAAAATCATAATAAATATTATTAAATTGTATGACATTTTTCAAATTCATAAAATATCTTTAAAATAATTTGTAAGGTTCAAACCAATAATTAATGTGCATTTTCAATGTAAGATTCAAATATGCCAACCTCATACAAACTAATTATGTAATTAAATATTTATCATGCAAATGACATACACAAGAAATTGATGCATGCTCATTATTCCCCATCACTGGTTTTCCTTTAAGTGGGTGGGTATTTTAGAATAAATCTCAATTATCACTACCCATCATGAAGGAAAATAGTGATGATAAGAACATGAGCCTTACCTATTGAGTTTTCATTGTCATCATTTCCCTTCTCATCTCTGGTGGTCAATATTCCACCTATGAGAATCCTGTTCCTGTAACTAAGTAATGCAATGCAACATCATTTTCTATTTATAGAAACAAATATATTGGAAATATACCAAGCATTAAAATCAGCTATCATTACATAAATAGCATCTTAAAAGAGTTCTTCCAAGGTGGGATGTGACAAGTTTTCAGTAGGGGTACATTACCATGCATTAGAAAATGTAGAAATGTAAAATTTGTAATGGGAGACTACAACCTCCGGCTAAAAATATTTTCTCTTCCTTAGGGGGGTTTTAACATTATGTTGGGAACTCAATGGCTTTGTGTCCTAGGCCCAATAGTATGGGACTTTTCAGAGCTATGAATGTAATTCACAAAACATGGTAAGCAATACACTCTTTAAGGCATAACTAAAATTTTTACCTGAATCATCAACTCACATCATATGTAAAAGCTTCTAAAGAAATAATATTAAGGAATAGTGACATAACTATTTGTATTATATGATCTACGTACCTATGATATAGTTTAGTCAAGTGGATTTATGGATAAGAATGATGTTTTACATATATAACCACAAGGTTTACTACCATGAAACTCCTATGATCACGACATCAATCTTGTTATAGTAAGCTTACCATTAAACACCCTACTAGTACTTGTATATGCAAAATACTAAAATTAAGAATAAGGTACAAGAGTTAATAACAACATGGATCATTCAACCATGTGTTAGTCCATATTCTTTCTGAGAAATTTTAATTTGTAAGAAAATGGGTCTGGTTCATTATTGTGTGTATTTTTTAGAACCCAATAAAATTACCATAAATGATAGATTTATCACTCCCATATTTGATGAGTTATTGTATGAAATCTATGGTGCGTACTTCTTAAAACTAGATCTTAATTTAGGTTATTAATAGATCAAGTTGTGGGAAGAAGATATTCTAAAGATAAAATTTCACACTCATGAAGGTTATTATGAATTCCTCATCATGCCATTTAATTTTACCAGTGCATCCTCCACCTTTCAAAGTATCATGAATGCAAATTTTTAACCATTTATACATAAATGTAATTTTTCCCTTTTTAATGATATTTTTGTTTATAGTCATGCATGTGTAGAATATTTGTAATATTGAGATCTATTGAGTGGTAATGTTACCCAATTGCAAAACAACACTCACCCTTAGGATTTTGATCACAAAACCCTCTCTTGCAAAGAAGTTAAAACAAAAACAAATTCTCCAAGGTTCCGTTATGTAAGCATTGTACATGTGTATTAGTAATATCAATGAAGATATATCAAATAAGTGCTAGGAATACCTTAGTGATTACAAGTAATTGTTAACAAGGGGCACGTTTGGTTTATTTTATTATGCTAGATAATAATTGTTCATGAAAATTAAAGCAAGTGATTGTGAATGAATTATTTTTAGCTTGCTTTGATGAATAACATAAAAGGAAATAAAGATGCATGAATAACCATGAAATGTAAAGGCCTTAAAATGTCATTAGAAATTATCCTTCTTTAATAAAATTAATTTTCATAAAGAAGAAATAATTTAATGCTTTAAAACACTAGCCTTTGATATAATGATAAATTACCTCTCTTTGATGAAATCAGAATTTTCATAAAGAGAAAGGAATTTATTGCTTTAAAAAAAGATGGCCTATGGAATGCCATTTAAATTACCTCCCTTTGATGAAATTGAAATTTTCATAAAGGGAAGGTCATCTATTGCTTATGAATGGAAATGCAAAGTTTAAAAATCTGATTTGCCTCCAAAACATGAAATAATGTGAATTTTCAAAATTATAAAAACCTCATAAAACAACAATTTTCAACATTTTTTTATAAAATCAAAATGGCTTCGGAATGAGTTCAAATTTATTTCAGATGAAAGGTTGAAATTCATTCTTCACATCAATGTATTTATTTTTTCCATTTTAATTTCTTTTTATTTTTATTTTAATCCTCGAAGTTTTACAAAAAATCTGCAAATTGAAGGGTTAAAAAAATAAAATAAAATTTGGAAATGGAAATAAAATGCAGAAAATCTAGAAAATAAACTAATGGTAGTTTCATGCTACCCTATCATGCAAAACCCGAGATATGAGAGTTTCTGAACATAACCCAACCTAACCAGAACTGCATTTGCACATACCAAAATAAGTTAAGTGCAAGCTTATGAGGAACAAATTGACTTCTCTGTTTCTAGATATTCAACCATGCAACCATGAAATACATTAAACATTGCCTATAAATCTAAAAACCAAGAAAAGAAAAAATGAACATTAAATACAAAACATTCAAGTATGATTCTCCTCTTATTTTTCTCACCAGATACAAAGATCCTTAAAAAAAAAATTGCATTAAAACAAACATATAAGATTTTGTTTACATCATATTTCCAACAACATCTGACCTCCAAGAGGATCTAGCCCCTTTTCAGTCTCTCCAATGGATATCTAATATTTTTCAATAATCTATTCATTTCTCCTTCCTTGTCTGGTTTCATTTCCAACCCTGTTTGTTTCGCTTTTCAATTTCCTTCCATTCTTTTTTGCGGCTCCTCATTTGGTCTTCGTTTCCATAACGCCTTTTGATGACAGACCCCTTGGATTTGTCTTTTCTCTGCTTTTGTTTGTAACTTATGATGCCCAAATTATTTTAAAATGCTCTATGCCATGTTTTTATTTATCGTATCATTTATTTTATTTGGATTTAATGACTTTAAATATGTTCTATGTGTTTTATTTTATATCTCCATATCTGATTTTAATGTCATGGTTTCAATTATTTCCCTTTCATTAAATTACATTGACATCAGAATGACACCCGGAACCTCTTAGCACCTATGTATCCAGCCACTAGGCACCACGTCAAATCCCATGAAGAATTATGGCAAATAGCTGTCGTGACTAAGATATTCCATTTAATTTACATTGCAAGCCTCCTTTGTCGAGTCATTCCTAAAAACCCCTAATCGGGTATACTCGTGTTGACCAATGGGTATTTTAGGTTCTCTCACCATGTTTTCACTGTCATACTACCACGTCGAGCGCGTTCGATCCAATTCCCATCTATGGTCTATGTTGTCGCTTGACACTGCATGTAAAGATCCACGTTATGGTTGCACATTTGATGTATTCAACGTAGATTATTGGATTAGAAATTGGCTTTGGCATGTGATGTAGATGTGATTTGTCGTGTTATTGTGTAAGCGCCCATCACATCCCATGTACTATGACCCCTTGACAATTAGGCAAGATTGGAATAATTTCAATGTCTTATCTCTGCCCATTCAAATCGATAGATCCTCATGGTTTGAAACCTACTCACTAGCTATGTAGTTGCTAAATGCTTCGCTCCCATTGCATCCATTTTGCCTTTCACCATTGACCTCTCACTACTACATCCATGTGACCATCATTTCACACCTTTGCAAGGATCATCATTTTTCTCTGGTTGGGCTTTCTCTCATCCTTTGACACTCCTTGGGTGATCTACTACTGTTTTGGGTTGATTAATGCCTTAGGTGTCACTGTAAGTGCTCTTTAAAATGCTAACTAATCTACTGTAGACCTCCCACTATGAATGTTTGGTCTATCACCACCTTGAGTGTTATCAAGCTATTGTTTGAAGACTTCCACTGGATGAAAAATCAGTGATATCTTCCTGTGCGTTCACTGCATTCTCCACTATTAGTAATCAATGACAATGAATCCACTTTGACCTCCTCAAATGCTGTCATGGTTTACCCCTCATTTATACCATTTTTTTCATTATGTAAACCCACGGTCGATCAGCCTTCACACTATCAAATTTATTTGTTGTGTCGAAATCCCTGTCATCTTCATCATAGATGTTCGATTAGCCCTATGCGCCTGCACTGCTGTGTGATTTGATGTATATAAAACCTACTTCATTTTGTCATTGGTGTTCGTCTGGATTCTCTAACATTCATTGTTCCATTTACCCATAAAATTTCCCTACGGTGATGTCTTATTCGAGATCTCATGGGTAAATCAACAGTACCCATCCTATCAATCCATGCTATTCATTTTTTTTTCAGAGCCAAAGCATAATCAATGACATGGACCATAATAAAATATAATACATGAGTCACCCATTCCATATAATCACTTATATCATTGTCATCAAGTGCACTGACATGGTCTATCTTTACTGAAGTGAATTTACTATCGTTAATCATGTGTTCCACGTCGACAAGGCCCACTTCGGTTATAAATCTTCTTCAACCTTGGTTGCTTGCCACGTGAGCGATGTCTCCATGTCATCCCTAATTTATAGTGATGGTGTAAAAATAAACAAAATGAAACATTTTGATCACTACCCTATGTATAAGTTAGCCTCTATAGCCATGCTCATTTTTGTAACATGGGCAATATGTCCATGTTGTTGGTCACGATTCAACGCACCCATCCACCATGGAATTTCATCCGATGGATCTAATTCACGCTGCCTTATGATCCTCATTGCCCACTATCTTGAATTATCATCAGTTTCATCTTGTGCCCATAGTTTCCTAATGTTGCATCATCCCAAATAGGATGACTAAAAACAATCACCTCCCTGCCATGTAACTCATTCCTCGGTGGTGGGAGTAAACGTGTCCCTCTACAAACTAAAATACAAGTGCAAGTAGCCACATCAAATGAAAATCTATCTACACCCATCCTCTCTTTTGAATCCACTGTTGTAGCATAGCACCCACGACTGCTTGCTTAAACTATCGCTAACGGTGTCGAGCTTGTTGTGTAACATTTGATGCATATTGCTCCAATATTCATTCGATGTCACATGCATTTTCTATGTCTGCCATTGATTCTAGTACCAATCACTTGAAGAGGCCACACAAAATTTACCCCCATCTACAGATCGCCACCTATGTCCTCACAAAATGCACTATCCTTACTTACCACATCATCAAATACATGTGGTCCCCATATGAGTTGCCCTTGGGGTCCACTTACAATCTTATGAGAAATCCAAACTTCCTCTTTCCACCGTACCATCACACATCATCGCCATGTAGTCATGTCAATCCTCATCACATTATCATCTTTAATCTAAGTGGTATCCATATACCAGGTAGCCACGTCGATGCAACGTTGTCTCATCTGAGTCCAAGCCAACGACATCATCAGCCTTCATGCATGTTTGGTAGTTTCCACCTCTTGATCCTCATCATCATCGTAGCCACTGCATCATTCGATTCGGAATGCCATGTTTCAATGTCCACATATGCTTGATGCTCTTCTCATCGAGGTATGTCCACATCATCAAATATGGTGACCACATCATCATAGGTGTCCCCCATTCAGCATTTAGCTATCCATAGTAGAGCCCACTACTACTGTGTCCACCACATTCCTGTCATTGAGTCATAAAATTAAAGGATAGCTCAGGTCCATTTCAAAATATGTGCCGAGACCCTCTCTTTTGTAAACTGCCAAACACCAAATGACATGTTAATATCATAAGTTTTTGAGCTTCACCTTACTCTTTAATTATATTAAAGAACCACAAAAGGAAACCTTTTAGTCTTAAAACGAAGGTAGCTTTATTTAAATCATTATATATATAATTTACTTATTTATCTAGCTAGATATATTATATAAATATATATACATATATTTTTTGTTTTCAATAATCATTTTATATATTCTTAAAAAAATAATATAAAAATGTTTCATGTAATTAAATTTAAATGTTTGAATTTGAATTTAATTAGTTTCAAAGGTTTATATCAACTAAATTCAAACATTAAATTTTATGCAAAATACACCAAATCAAAACCATGAAAAAAAAAACCAATCAAGATGTCGGATACTTCCACACAAAGATGAAAATATACTCCTAACCGAAGAATCTCAAAGTCCGCATGACAAACTCATGGTTATGATCCTATCAAACATGATTTCTCAAATACAACCGAAATCCCAATAACCTAAATTTAAGGGTGGGTCCCCAATTTTTGGGGTTAGTTGTGCATCAGTCACAACAAGATCATATATTTATAATTCTTGGACAATAATCAACTATGTTATAAATGATTTAAATGTTATTTTGGGATGTAGGAAGTGGAATAATTATGGATATAATTACAGGGGAGGGATCAAGGTGGATATTAAAATATTATAGCTATAGAAAAATACACCAAACCATAGAATATCAAAAGTCTTAAGTTTTTCCTATGTGTCACTGCCTATTATCAAAACTTTATTCCTAATCATGGGAATATTACATTCCCTTTGACTACTATGTTGCAAAAGAACTCATTTATATGGTAAAAACCCACCAAACATGCATTTTTGCTACTCTGGCAAGTTATCTACTCCCATCCTTGTTATGCCTAATTTCTCTAGGTAATTTATCATTGAAAGTGATGCCTTAGGAAGTGGAATTTGTTTGGTACTAATGTAGTAATGACAACCATTAAAATTCACTAATAAGGCACTATTAAGCAAAAACATGGAAAAGTCAAATTATGTTCTAAAATAGTGTTTCTCATAAACATAAAATCATCCACAATATATTAAATATTAAATAAATAAACCATAGTAGTTAATCCACCCAAAATAATGTGATAATATACTTTAGGTTGGGGAACATCAATTTTATTCATTAAGGAAGGAACCACTTTATAATATCTCCTAAAAATGATCTTCTCCATGATCTAATGCTATTACAAGTGAATACTCAATATGTTTGATGATGATTACAATGGCAATATCCCTTCTTCATATACCTATATTCTAATGCTACTTTGAGGAGAGGACTCTTAAATCCTTATCACACTTATTATTGTAATACAATAATTTAATAAACCTTGGGTTATGTGTGGACCATATCAAATATCCATAATAACCATGCACAATATAATATCATATCCCTAGGTGCCATAACATTCCACCCTTAGAAATTGTTTATCCTTGAAACATGAGAAGAAACTAGAAAATATGATTTTCTAAGAAATGTTCACAACTAGTACTAATCTTGATGATCCCTCCATACAAAGGAAATATTGATTGGTCATGGTCTACAACAAATCCAACTTTCCATTATGTCACTTGAGTATCCATAACAACTCTTTTGGCTACATGCTTCTACTATTGTACTTAAATATTTTGAATGATTGTTCCTATTGTGTCATTATGTTTCTACACCACTCTAAAATATAGAATTATTATATCTTTTCTACCAAATAGTACCAAGCATGATGTGTTTCTAAGTCCATTTATATCCATAATAATATTGATGCTCTAATATCTACCTCCAAGATTATTTTTTCTCATGGTGGTATGGGTGGAAATATGCTATAACCATAATGTGATTTTCTATTTCCTTTGATTCTTCAACATTTTATTTCACTATTTTATTTCAATAAGATAAAAGAAACCAAAACACAAACCACATAGAAAAACACAAGAACCACATAACAAAATG